>CM068581.1:31510212-33910212 GCA_035048485.1 Pteria penguin
CCCGGCCAATATACCTTCCTTCTATTTTACATGATGCTAGTGGCAATGTCCGACATATGATATTTTGCCATTAAAATTTGCAAAGTGACTGTGACGTTACGATCAAAGTATTAACTTATAATGCAAATCCCGGTGTCTTGGAGGAAAGTATATTTTTCCGAGTACCGGATAATTATGGATCATTATACACACGTATTTGTCGGCAGTCGTTCTTGGCCATTATTGTGTGTTAACAGTGTAGTCAGAGACGCATGCATATCCATATGTTGAAAAAGAGTGTTCCCTATATACATGTTTTATTGATTATTTTATTAATCACGGTCTCGATCATGATTTAAACATGTAATCGATTTTACCGTCAAACTGGTAAATCCCGTTACATTTGTTCAAGTGAGAGTCCCTTTCTCCGTAAGTTTTTATTGCTGTTTATTGAACCTCGTGCATAACTACTTCTACATTCATCGGAGTAATAATTCTTATTTAATATCATTTGTTATTCAATCCATAAATATCTGAAAGTGTCATCCGTAATGTGATGATTTAAATATAATTTAGTGTAATCGTGTCATGACTAAAATTTCAAGGGTTGGATTCCCATTGGCTCATCGTCGATGTTTTGTCTTAGGGATGAAACAGTAAAAACACAGGCCACGTATCTCAGTAATCGACGACACATAGATCATCCCTAAATGCTTCAGTGTGTTCATTGCATACATGTAGATGAAATTTCCATGCAACGTGTCAATAAAATGTCTTATATTGATACGTGTTTTAATATTGGAAGAAAACATAAATCTAATTTTACTTTTAGAATTTCAATCAGTGCAAATGGTGAAATTGACAAATACCTTTAACCTTCTATGCAAATTTGTACTGACGGATTAAGCAATCATCAATGAAAGCTAGCGTGGCATTCGACTATTCCCCAAGATGTTTACTGTTAGTTGAACCTTTAATTAACATACACCATACATGGATTTTCAGGATTACTGTAACCCGGAGTATTCTCTTTACTAAATGGGTTATAATGTACAATTATGTCAGCGACACTTTTTTAAAGTATAAAGAATATGAATGGCTTTCATTTCCAGTGATTTTTTTTATATTTCTATTGTTGATAATATATGACTGTTTATTATATTCTTTTAAAAAGTGGACAAATATATATTATATATGATCCATATGTTTAACAGGAAAGGGAGGTTATGTGTCCATCAGGACAAACATGTATGTATACAGACACCGTTAATAAGTACGGACAATGCGTACGCGGTAGGTATTCAATATGGTGTAACATGGATACTATAATTTTTTTTTTCATTACATTAGTTGATATGTTTTGGAGGATTCGAATTTCTATAAAGTTATTTCTATCATTGGAAATGAAATATGTCTAGACTTTACAGAATATTATTTCATTAAATTAAGTGTTAATATAAATATAATATATGTAAAAATAAATCGATAATTCTCATTGCATTTAATTATAATTATTATTAACATCAATATTATTTTTATTATTATTATTATTATTATTATTATTATTATTATTATTATTATTATTATTATTATTATTATTATTATTATTATTATTTGTTATAGACGAAAACGTGTGCTCAAGAGTGAGTATGGTTTTGTGAAAAACAATTTTTTTTTGCAAGATAATGAAAACATTTGTTTAGTTTATAAGTAATGAAAAAATGTGTTGGCTTAAAAATAATGTTAATTTTTGATACCTACATACATAGATCATTAGCACTGATATTGCGACATTTGTGTTTTGCTTCATACATAGTTATGCATGTATATAAAAAACAAAGGAAAAAAGAAAACATTCATTACAACAACGTTTGCTATTTCATAGTGTCCAATCAATGGAAGGCAAACAGAAGTTTTTAACATCACAAAAAGTTTATAAAATCACAAGAAAATAACAATGACACTAATTCATTTAGTTTAAGGGAGATCTGCACATACATTAGACATACATACAGACAAATACAAAGCTATAAATATCCCACTACAATAAATGTATTAATGAAAATCTGAAATAGAAAAACGTGAATGTGAAGGAAAATATAATATATAAATTATTGAAATTATGTTGCATATCCATTGAAAATAATATGTTCTTCATTATTTAACAACTTTAGAATTTATATCTATATCACTATAAAGTCCGGTACATAAAAAGTAAAGGAACACAAATACGAGTGTTTGTGTTCCTTTACTTTTTATAACACTATACAATTAACTATCCCACACATCTTTGTAGGAGAGCAACACAAACCAGTGTGGTGCCGGTAGACGTTGCTTAACTACAGGTATATCCGACAATAAGGAAATAAGCGTGTGCATCGAAGGTAATGAATTAAAATTGACTGCTTTTCTCTCTCCTTTACACATAATTGCATATTACATTTAAATCATATTATGTTTATCTAAACTTATATCTTCATTGGTGATTTATGTCATACAACTAGTCAGACGTCTTCTGTCTTCTCTTTCTTATTGAATCTGAAGATCAATATTACGGGTGTAATGCACAACTTTATATATTTATAGATGAATATTAAAACAAGAAAGGAATAAGAGAGAGAAAACATATTTTTGTGTTAGTTTTATTCTGTGCTTAATGCATCAAATCGAATCAAAGCGTATAAGATAAACGGAAGAATAGTATACATTATGTCCCGCATATTTAATTGTTATACAATAAGTCACTACCTATTGGGGATATGTTGTTTAATAACAATAAAACAACTATTGACATTTTTTTATTGGTGTTGAAAATTACAGATGTTCATTGTACATAAGTTTTAGTTATTTATCTATTTATAATCATATATTCTTTTCTTTCAGAAAACATGTTCTGCGTTGGTGTAAGTAAATTTTCCCAATAACTAATCAGTTTTAACAAGAACTTAATTTTATGTCAGCCTGATAACAAATTAAGTCATTTCCGACTCGATAACATAAAATTGCCTCCAAATGATGACATATGATATTCTCTCCTTGGATAATATAATTTTACTTCCTAGATAATATTAGGTTTTCAATAAATTACAAAAGTAACTGGTGTTAAGTATCTATGGCATTAACAAGAATGTGGCTATTGTAGACATTCATGAAACTTTTAAAATCAGTGATGAGACCAGGGGTATGATAACATTTAATTCGAAATTATCTTGAGGAAGTTTTGTACAGGTGCATACGATCAGGGAAAAACATAACCTCGTATACCTATACTCCATCGACAACTCGTAGCTTAGTAGAAGTAATAGGTGGCACCGACTGAAGGAATTATCTATTGTCATTCCGTTTTCATTTAGCCTGTTGGCCTTTGTTCTCTGTTAGGAGGATAACATAATTTTTTTCATAGTACATGTATTTTATTGTTCTACTTTGATGGTTAGTGGGAATATGGGTCCGTAAACCGGTAAGCATATAAACTGAATGAAAATATAGTTGTCATTTATATAAACCTTCATAAGTGAAATCACAATTGCATTATAGTAGAATATTTTTCTTATCCTTTAGTCTGCGTATCCATTTATAATAAACATAACTGTGGCGATTTTTCTCATACAGATGAGTCAGATGTCTTTTTTCCTTTCTAAAAATTTTTAGAGATGTATGACCGAAATCTAAGAGCTGTATGGCCCAAACCTTAATTACAATGATAAGTTACTGTTCATCGATTTGACATAATGCAAAAAAAAAAAATAATAATAATAAAATAAAATAAAAATAAACCCACGTCTCTATATCGTAAAATCCCTTCGCCAAAAGTCGCGGTCCCTCCTCAAATTGCATTGCTTGTCCAATAATGCCTTGCATTGTGTTTATATGTTGACATTGCCACTATTTACATTGAATTATCGGTTTATTTCGATTATTGCGACGTCTGAAGATTACAGACATTCATTTTTCTGAAATTATATTTTATTCTACATTGCTAGAAAAATATACGTGAATAAAATAAATCTGACTTTACTAAGGTTTATGCTTTTTAGCTTTTTATCGCAAATATTACAATCCTTTATTTTTGACTATAGATGAGTAATGTGCTTTATTTTCTGATTCGATATACCGATTTTTATATTTTGTGATTAATAAAGAAAATATTTTCCTTATTTCTTACAAAGTAATTTACAAAATCTTCTCTAGGGTGGTAATTATGGACTTAACAATAGGTGTCTTGTTACTGACAGAAGGAGAAATGAAGGAATTCGTGTACTAAGTAAGTTTGACTGTTACTTTTTAATCGTAAATGCACTCTCTGAATGTAATATCTATATCACTGTACGGCCAGGTAAATTTACAGCATCTTGTACTATGTTGGACATTCAGCCTTATTACAGAATACTGTAGTTATGAATTTAATTTAGATGAAAAGTGTTTTAAAACGTGTAGGATCAGGTGAGGCAGGATCTTCATATGTTGAAATATATACAGAGGTATTTCCAGATTGAAAAAAGTCTAATAAACCACAGATGAGCGAACAAATTAATAAATTATAAGTCTACATTTCCATTCTTATTTCACAAATTCAGTAAGTGTTAATTATGTCGATAAACATAATAATCTATTTTGATTATACATCAATAATTTCTCGGTTTTCATACTTGGCCTGGTAGCGGTAGACAGTGCTGTCCGACGATTGCTTGATATATTATAATATCTCCAACTCTGATATTCTTTAGCAATATCTCATATTAAATATGATATGACAGTGCACTGTTGATTTCAAAGGTAACATGTATTAGTCTTAATTATCAAGGTCTAGTAAGCATTTTTCTTTACATTTTTTGTTTACAGATAGGCAGTGTTCATTGGTAAGTAGAGGTGGTGTTTTTGAATTTTTCTTTATCTCACAGTAAGTGTCTAATTAAAGTATTATTTAAATGAAATAAAATTGACATGATGTTTAACGCAAGCTTCAAATATGCATCTGAACTAGTCTCCTTTTACTGGTTGTGAGCTTGGCCTATGGCTCAAAGGTCAAAGGTTGGTCGGTATTCTGTCATTACGGTAGACACTGGCACGATAACAAGTCTATTCCTATTACGGATAGATCAGTTGCATACTACAGGATTAACAGAGTATGGGTCAAATGAGTTTAAGATAAGTCAATTACGAAACAAGAAACGAACATATATCTACCCTACCTTTGATTTTTTATTATGTACAAAGAAATCAGCAAATTCTCTTTTTGACGCTTTCCGCTGTGTCTGAAACCACTTCTGTAAGAGAAAGTCGTCAGCAATCATTTAATTGTTGACTCGCTTGATATCCCAGGCTTGTGTTTTGTGGGAAGGTGGGCCCGTAAACCGGTTAACCACACCATTTGTTTGGCTTTTGTCAAATTAAATGACCGTCCTAAGTCGGTATCGTAATTGCACTACAATCAAATATTTTTGTAATGTGTTATATGTTCTAGTATATTATTTATATTCATGTATTGTATAGCTCCATGGTGACTTCTGCCACATAACTGAGCCAGTAACTCCTCTTTTTTCTTTGTGAAGCCCATATCACATTTGTGCCCTGTAATATGTCGGGTCGCTACAAGTCGCCACAACTCTTCATGTGATGTACAAAGCTCAAATCAGTATCGTTACATATTATAGTAATGCCTGTTTATACCATTAGACAGCGATGAGAATTTAACAAAGTTCAAATATATTGTGCAATTTTTGTTTTGTGCCATTCACATGTTAATTGGATGTCATCTTGAGTTTGAGAACATGTCTACATGGTCTTCCTACCCAATTGCACCATGTCGTTCTAAATCGTACTTGCCGTAGAATACTCGCAGTTACTCATGAGAAAGTCGTATTCATTGCCATAATTCGTAGAAGTGTCTTATAGTTTAGTATCTAGTCTGATTATTTAGTACGTATTGAAGACAGAGCGTACAGATGTTGTTGAACTAGTACCAAAACGATTATCGTTCTGTTTGCTTGCATTTCAACGTGGAAGACATCTCGAATGACATGAAAGAGAATTCTGACAGTCTGGAGTCGAGGGGAATTCTCATCAAAAATCCTTGACGACTCTTGAAATTTTCATTAGTTATAACTCTCCAGTTTCGTAGTAACTCGTATATACAACGCGTGACGGCGGGACAGGGCTTAATCTTCTGCAGGGTAGTATACATGAAACAGTTCACGGAAATGTATATGCATAACACGTTTTCTATAATACATGTAAACGTAAACTAAGGTCATGTATATATGATGCATTGATATGTCTAATAGAATTTAATTTGTTGAGTTTGGAGTTCTGTTTCAATTTTATTTTGCTCTTAACTCGTATTACTTTTCTATCATCAATTATAAAACACGTATTTTTTGTTTTTTTGTTTTTTTTTTTTGTATTTTTATGCAAATATTACACGAATTCTGATTGATTAATGAGAGGAATATGAGGTATGTAAATATTCAATTACATGAAGTAACATGCAGATATACCTTGCGGTACTTCATAAGGGACATCCATTCCATTAAGCAAAATAAAGATATGAACTATCACGGACCCCTGAAAACACCAGAGGCGGGATCAGGTTCCACGGAGGAGTAAGCATCTCTTGTCATAAAATTATTTGAGTTACTATAACTCGTAGTGATAAAGTTTAGTACGGATATGATACATACCTGTTTATAAGCATGGGACAAGGGCACAGAAAAAGATACCTCGTGTGTAATGTGTTTTGTTGTAAGACCGATGCCCATGACAACTACTACGTATTGTAGGAGAGTTAAACAGAGTCGTCACATTGACAGTGCTACATTCTTGGCTACGCTATTAAAGTTATCATTACAAATATATGCCGGTTGCTAGTTTACGAATCCATTGTTCTTCTATTTGTCTGCCAAGCGCAGTACTTGGTGTATGGCTATCAGTAACATGATATATCTTTTTCAATAATTCGAACCCTCATGGATGAGATTGAATGGTCATCCGAAATAAATTATCCGTAGAGTAATTGATTACCGCTGTGGTTTATTTCGAATTCATGGCAAAAAATTCTCTAGCTAAGATGTTAATTTCTGCTATGGAAACATCAGAGACAATATTTACAATTATAATATCACCTGTTGGTACAGACGTTATCATTAGTAAGATTTTTGCAAAAAGTATTGTTTGTTATGAAAATATTGCATATTATACACTTTTTCGAAGGACTTTAAGATATGATATAAACGTTATCTGAAATATTTCTCTCTTAAATATCATTCTGTGAAACTTTTATCAAATGAAGATAGCGGTCGGAATTATCATACCAGAGTTGAGGTAAAAGATACAATGCGCATCTGGTGCACAAAATTATAACGTATATTTCTTCTAATATTTATGCAACTGAAAGCGTCATCATTCACAATTTATACACTATGCTAGGGCATATTCAAAATATTTTAAATATTCAGGGATCTTGTGCAACTTGAGATTAAGAATGATAACCGAGTTTTTGGGATCTGATTATACCAACTAACCATCTTGAACTTTTTGACACTTTATTTGTTATGACGTTTGTTGTTAACATACAGACATTGTTAACATGAAATTCTGACACCGGAATTTCAGTTCAAAAGCACTTCATACCGAGAATGGAATAGTTTAATTTAGTTCACTTGTCTTTTTCATTTGCTCATATATATATATATATATATATATATATATATATATATATATATATATATATATATATATATATATATATATATATATATATATATATATATATATATATATATATATATATATATATATATATATATATACACTTCCTGCAGGACTTTTGTGGTGGGTATTGCATGAACGTAGGGAAAGTTTACTTATCCCAAGGCACCTGGTCTTACCTCAGTTTAATTAGAATTCGCATTTGTCTGAAGATGACATTATACACGATATTACCCTTTTGTTTCCTTGGACTTCGAGATTTGGGTAACCCTTCGGTACTTCTTGGTTGTTTACTTATATTTTGCAGGATAATCCCAGGAGCACATACTTATCTGTACGAGTCCATGCTCTTGATAGGCTCAACAAAGTGACACCCTTTAACACTGGGCTTCGTGTAATACAGCTCAGTATGGCGTATATATTGTTAATATTCATCGGGTATCCTTGGGGACAAGTATAGCGGATCACGTCGGGTCCACATCTAGTGGATTCAGCATAGTTTCTGTGCTGAATTGAAGTGTTAATATTCAATATAGAGGATATATTAGAGAGCTTGACTTTGCCTACAAAAGTAGATATTTTTGTGAAAACAGGCCTAGAAGCGAAGCAGACGTGCAGACGATACAGATATCAAAGAGAGCAAACTCATGAAATGGCTTTAATTTAAACGTACTTATTCATGTGAGACGTAGAACTCAAATTGCGAAATGGGGGTTCATAATATATATATATGCAAAATCGATTTTGCGTTATCTAAAAGCTCAACCTGCCGATTACATGCACTCAATAACTGTAACTTTTGTATCATGAAAACGATATCATTTCTTGTACATAAAATTAAAAGCTATGTATTCAAGTACGATATGCTACATATTTTATATATTAATAAGTGTGACATCTTTTCTTCTAAAGATAATGGATATTGGGGATGGCGCTGATTGTCCGGCAAATCATCGATGTTGTTTCAACCGAGGAATGGATGGTGTATGCATGAAAGGAGATTACAAAGACATTGTTGTGGAATGTTGATAAACAACTGAAGTAATATGCAAATGATGAGTTTTGTGTTATTTTTATATTCATAAAGGCATGCAGTAAAAAAAGAAGAAGTACAGAAGGGTAAACCATATCACATAGTCCATGAAATAAAGGGGACAAATGCGAACCCCAATAAAATTGAGGTGAGATCATGTGCCCGGGAGGAGTAAGCGTCCCCTGGTTGCATGCAACACCCGTCCCAAAAGTCCTGCAACAACCTCTCAAATCGAGGAGGTAAATACATGAATATACACGCATGAACATACGAAGGAAACAGGAACACGAAGTCAAATTTCCCATTCAAGGCAAGAAATGCTGCCTGCCTGAAATTCCGGTGTCGGAAACGCAGGTGAACAAATATCTGTATATACATGTATACACGTATTATGTCAAATCAAGTATAGTCAAAAGTTAAGATGGTTATTTGGTATGGTCAGATCCCAAAATATCGGTTAACATTCTTGAAAGAGGAATCTGAAATTGCAATAGATCGCTATAACGACCATAGAACTTACTCAGTGACAATTTCAAACGTTCCACAATATATCCTTGTGAGAGCAGTTTCGTGGCAAGAAGCCTCGCTCTCAGGACGACATTTTCGTATTTAGAGCAAAGCCTGGCATAGAGTATAAGTTGTGAAATGAAGACGCCATATGCGGGAGAGGAAGGTATGTTGCTACTCAGAAAAGGGAAGTTGGTAATAATGAAATTGAAATCGTCAAGTTTGTCATAGAGAGAGGTTACTAATGAACCATCGTCACTAATTGATAGCAGTAAATCGAGGTATGAAGCAGAAATAAGATGTCTTCATTTATGTCAATAAGAACAATAATAAACGTCACCTGCTATAGATAAGTAAAACAAATTCATCGTCATATTTATAGTGCAACTTCAGAAACAGAACATTCCTGTTAAACAACTATAATTAAAAAGGTTTTTGCATGTTTAGCAAATGAGTTTTTTGTTGTCACTCACACAAATGACACTAGTCTGACATAAGAAATCCCGAAACCGCAAAGTTGTATAAAAATGTGCGGTTCATGATTTCTTCATCTACAACAATAATGATAATAAAACACCAATTTCTTACTTTTCTATAAGAATGCAATGCTCATTATAATTCCCAATACCCAAGTTAATTGTTCTATGGTTTTAACTGCCATTAATTTGCCACTGATAACATGAGCTATCCGTCCACTCTTGGATTGATTACATGACATGATATTTTAATAATGACATAACTGACATTATGATCACAAACTAAAGGCAATCATCATATAATAGTCGCCCTATGATAGTCTGTCTTGAATTTGGTGGATATTAAATATACATATTTAAAGAGCGAACTCCTTATCAATTTGGCTTAAAAGTAATAAAGCCAAATAACCCATCTAAGGGCAGATCTATGCATGAAGGAGATACTTTTTTGTTTCAGAATAATTAACAAACTTTTTATCACTTAGTAATTTAAAATGTATGTTTCGAGTAAGTACAGAGGTACTGAAAACTGGACTGAGGACAACCTCGCTCAATAACAGTCCACCAGCAGCTGTATCGACCCCAGTAGTAAAAATATATATCAGCACATAATATATATGTTGTCGTTAATGGTCAATTGAACACCTCACTCTATGACAAACGTGATGATTTCAATTTCGCTATCACAAAATTTCCTTTCATAAGTAGCAACATTCCATCATCGCCCGCATACGGCGTATTCATATGTTAAGACTGGGACATGATGCCGTTATTTACACTTCATTTAGACACAGAATGTTTTCTGATAATGTTGGTATTGGGACGTGATGACGTTATTCACAATTCGTTTCATCCCAGAGTGTTTTCTAATAATGTTAGTATTGAGACGTAATGACGTTATTTACACTTCATATAGACAGAATGTTGTCTGATAATGTTGGTATTGGGACGTGATAACGTCATTCACACTTCATTTAGACCAAGAATGTTTTCTGATAATGTTGGTAATCGTACGTGATAACGTTATTCACATTTCATTTAGACGGAATGTTTTCTGATAATGTTAGTATTCGGACGCGATGACGTTATTCACACTTCATTTAGACACAGAAAGTTTTCTGATAATGTTAGGACTGGGACGTGATGACATTATTCACACTTCATTAGACACCGAATGTTTTCTAATAATGTTAGTATTTCGACGTGATGACGTTATTCACACTTCATTTAAACACAGAATGTTTTCTGATAATGTTGGTATTGGGACGTGATAACGTTATTCTCACATCATTTAGACACATAATGTTTTCTGATAATGTTGGTATTGGGACGTGATAACGTTATTCACACTTCATTTAGACACAGAATGTTTTCTGATAATGTTGGTATTCGTACGTGATGACGTTTTTCACACTTCATTTAGACGGAATGTTTTCTGATAATGTTAGTATAGGGACGTGATGACGTTCTTCACACTTCATTCAGACACAGAATGCTTTTTAGTGTTAGGACTGGGACGTGATGCCGTTATTTACACTTCATTTAGACACAGAATGTTTTCTGATATTGTTGGTATTGGGACGTGATGACGTTATTCTCAATTCATTTCGTCCCAGAATGTTTTCTAATAATGTTAGTATTGAGACATGATGACGTTATTTACACTTCATATAGACAGAATGTTTTCCGATAATGTTGGTATTGGTACGTGTTGACGTCATTCACACTTCATTTATATACAGAAAATTTTCTGATAATGTTAGTATTGGGACGTGATAACGTTATTCACACTTCATTTAGACACAGAATGTTTTCTGATAATGTTGGTATTCGTGCGTGATGACGTTTTTCACACTTCATTTAGACGGAATGTTTTCTGATAATGTTAGTATTGGGATGTGATAACGTTATTCACACTCCATATAGACACAGAATGTTTTCTGATAATGTTGGTATTGGGATGTGATAACGTTATTCACACTTCATATAGACACAGAATGTTTTCTGATAATGTTGGTATTCGTGCGTGATGACGGTTTTCACACTTCATTTAGACGGAATGTTTTCTGATAATGTTAGTATTGGGACGTGATGACGTTATTCACACTTCATTCAGACACAGAATGCTTTTTAGTTTTAGGACTGGGACGTGATGCCGTTATTTACACTTCATTTAGACACAGAATGTTTTCTGATAATGTCGGTATTGGGACGTGATGACGTTATTCTCAATTCATTTCGTCCCAGAATGTTTTCTAATAATGTTAGTATTGAGACATGGTGACGTTATTTACACTTCATATAGACAGAATGTTTTCTGATAATGTTGGTATTGGGACGTGATGACGTTATGTACAATTCATTTAGACACAGAATGTTTTCTGATAATGTTGGTATTGGTACGTGTTGACGTCATTCACACTTCATTTATATACAGAATATTTTCTGATAATGTTGGTATTGGGACGTGATGACGTTATTTACACTTCATTTAGACACAGAATGTTTTCTGATAATGTTGGTATTGGTATATGATGACCTTATTTACACTTCATTCAGACACAGAATGTTTTCTGATAATGTTAGTATAGGGACGTGATGACGTTATTCACACTTCATTTAGACACAGAATGTTTTCTGATAATGTTGGTATTGGGACGTGATGAGGTTCTATACAATTCATTCAGACTCAGAATGTTTTCTGATAATGTTAGTATTGGGACATGTTGACTTTATTCACACTTCATTTACACACAGAATGTTTTCTGATAATGTTGTTATTGGGACGTGATGGCTTTATTCACAATTTATTTAGACACAGAATGTTTTCTGATAATGTTGGTATAGGGACGTGATGATGTTATTCACACTTCATTTAGACAAAGAATGTTTTCTGATAATGTTAGGACTCGGACGTGATGACATTATTCACACTTCATTAGACACCGAATGTTTTCTAATAATGTCAGTATTGGGACGTGATAACGTTATTCACACTTCATTTAGACACAGAATGTTTTCTGATAATGTTAGGACTGGGACGTGATGACATTATTCACACTTCATTAGACACCGAATGTTTTCTAATAATGTCAGTATTGGGACGTGATAACGTTATTCACACTTCCTTTAGACACAGAATATTTTCTGATAATGTTGGTATTGGGACGTGATGACGTTATTCACACTTCATTTACACAGAGAATGTTTTCTGATAGTGTTGGTATTGGGAACGTGATGACGTTATTCACAATTCATTTCGTCCCAGAGTGTTATCTAATAATGTTAGTATTGAGACGTGATGACGATATGTACACTTCATATAGACAGAATGTTTTCTGGTAATGTTAGTATTGGGATGTGATAACGTTATTCACACTTCTTTTAGACACAGAATGTTTTCTGATAATGTTGGTATTCGTACGTGATAACGTTATTCACACTTCATTTAGACGGAATGTTTTCTGATAATGTTAGTATCGGGATGCGATGATGTTATTCACACTTCATTCAGACTTCATTCAGATGTTAAGACTGGGACATGATGCCGTTATTTACACTTCATTTAGACACAGAATGTTTTCTGATAATGTTGGTATTGGGACGTGATGACGTTATTCACAATTCATTTCGTCCCAAAGTGTTTTCTAATAATTTTAGTATTGAGACGTGATGACGTTATTTACACTTCATATAGACAAAATGTTTTCTGATAAAGTTAGTATTGGGACGTGATGACGTTCTGTACAATTCATTTAGACACAGAATGTTTTCTGATAATGTTGGTATTCGTACGTGATAACGTTATTCACCCTTCATTTAGACGGAATGTTTTCTGATAATGTTAGTATTGGGACGTGATGAGGTTATTCACACTTCATTCAGACACAGAATGTTTTTTGATGGTAGGACTGGGACGTGATGCCGTTATTTACACTTCATTTACACACAGAATGTTTTCTGATAATGTTGTTATTGGGACGTGATGACTTTATTCACAATTCATTTAGACACAGAATGTTTTCTGATAATGTTGGTATTGGGACGTGATGACTTTATTCACAATTGATTTAGACACAGAATGTTTTCTGATATTGTTGGTATTGGGACGCGATGACGTTATTTACAATTCATTTAGACACAGAATGTTTTCTGATAATGTAAGTATTGGGACGTGATGACGTTATTCACACTTCATTTAGACACAGAATGTTTTCTGATAATGTTAGGACTGGGACGGGATGACATTATTCACAGTTCATTAGACATCGAATGTTTTCTAATAATGTTAGTATTGGTACGTGATAACGTTATTCACACTTCATTTAGACACAGAATTTTTTCTGATAATGTTGGTATTGGGACGTGATGAGGTTCTATACAATTCATTCAGACTCAGAATGTTTTCCGATAATGTTAGTATTGGGACATGTTGACTTTATTCACACTTCATTTAGACACAGAATGTTTTCTGATAATGTTGTTAGTGGGACGTGATGACTTTATTCACAATTCATTTAGACAAAGAATGTTTTCTGATAATGTTGGTATTGGTATGTGATGACCGTATTTACACTTCATTTAGACACAGAATGTTTCTGATAATGTTGGTATTGGGACGTGATGACTTTATTCACAATTGATTTAGACACAGAATGTTTTCTGATATTGTTGGTATTGGGACGCGATGACGTTATTTACACTTCATTTAGACACAGAATGTTTTCTGATAATGTTAGTATTGGGACGTGATGACTTTATTCACAATTCATTTAGACACAGAATGTTTTCTGATAATGGTGGTATTGGGACGTGATGACTTTATTCATACTTCATTTAGACAGAGAATGTTTTCTGATAAGGGTGGTATTGGGACGTGATGACTTTATTCACACTTCATTTAGGCACAGAATGTTTTCTGATAATGTTGGTATTGGGACGTTATGACTTTATTCACACTTCATTTAGGCACAGAATGTATTCTGATAATGTTAGTATTGGGACGTGATGACGTTATTCACACTTTATTTAGACACATAATGTTTTCTGAAAATGTTAGTATTGGGACGTGATGACCTGTTTTCAAGTACAAAACTGTAATATAGATTTATATATTTAACATATTACTGGCTAGTACAATTGTGGAAATCTTAAATAAATGCTGAAAATATGATTATATTTGAAGAGTCATAACCATTAAGTACAGAGCCATAACCATTTAAGTAAAGAACAATCCTGTCAGAGTTATTTCTATGTATCAAGGAAGTTATTTACAAAATGTCATCACAGTGTATTTATTGCACACAATGAACAACAATTTGCAGGAAAACTTATTTAGTTCATTTCATATCATTTCACTATTATTTAGGCACTTATAAAAAATGATAATTTTCATAAAACATTTTTGTGACACCTAATTTTCCGGCATACAATATCATGAATTAATGATAATTCCAGTACTAATAATGTAAATTTATCGCATGGACGTATAAAGTAAATGCCATGATTACGTTCTCGTATGGATAATATTATAAACAGCTTCGAAAATAAGAAGTAAAATAATTACTATGGATAATCAAAAAGTCACTTCAACGGTAATTCTAAGAATAAAATGGTCTTGCATTTCTTAATTGCAATACTGTTCAGGTGATCAACAACGCCAAGACGGTCACAAGGTCTGCGTCCTGCTCCTCCCGCTCTGTCCCCACCGAAATACTTTGATCTTCTTCCTTGAGGATGTCAAATCCAGTTTCAGAATAACAATCAACTGATTTACTGATATTAGCTCTGCAAGGTATGGGCTGGATGGAATTATTCTAGATTTAGACATATAAGTCAATCTGATTGCAATTTAATATATGTATGTTCTAGTTTGTTGAGTAACACATCGATGAAATGAGTTGCATGCCTTATTTTCAACTACATACCTACTATAGGCGAAATTCCTTCAGATTTCAATATCTTAAGAGCTAACATCATGTATCAGTTGCAGTTAAGATATTCATTACAAAGTTTTTTTGCAATGCATTGTATTCATCTCCATTCTTGTGAACGTGTGAACGTTCCTCACCTGATTTCAAATATTCTCCTGGCGACCGTGCTGATACTTCTGTCATTTGAAGAAACTCGGCTCTCTACATTTTGGATCCTTTTTCAAAATATCAAATGAAGTCACACGTGCGAGAAAATAATTGATTAATCGATTGATTGATTTTTGTTTTACGTCACACCACGAATATTTCACGTATATGGTGACGGTCTCTGCCTGATGCGGGGCATACAAATTTTGACCTTTGCAACGGACCCACCCAAAGCAGGAGGGATCTTTAACGTGCCATGTATAGCACGACACAGGGCCTTGGTTTTTATTGTCTCATCCAAATCACAGGACACCGGCATGACCAGAGCGGGACCAGAACCCCAGCCACCCGATCAGGAGGCCAGCGCGATACCATTAGGCCACGCCGACGTAGATAATAATAATAATAATAATAATAATAATAATAATAATAATAATAATAATAATAATGATGATGATGATGATGATGATGATGATGATGATGATGATGATGATGATGATGATGATGATAATGTTTAATTGTTAATATGTGTATATTAAACGAGTTGATTTAATGACATATAAAAGGCTATGGATGTTATGAGGGAAGGAACGCATTAATATGTAAACATTTTACAATCATAAATTCTCATGCTTTACCTTCATATGTCTTGATTCATTTTAGATCATAATACAATATACAATTGTAATTCATGTAATTGAGAAAATGAGTTGTATTGCATTTCATATACATCGTTAATTCAAAACACTCTAATGAATGCGGTGACGTTAAAACCCGAAACTTATTTGTAAGATATGTAGTTTATTTTGTTTACACATTTTGTATGTGCGGTTGGAAAGTTGACCACATAATGATCTGAAAATAAGGAAAAGTAACAATGTAAGTTTATTACTACTAAATTATATGGTATTAGAGGAAGACATTGTACAAATCTCTTGATTTTAAATGCGGAGAAAAAGAGTAATATTAATGTCTTCATTATGATTCATTCTATATGTTTGACTGGCCTATTCTATATCTATATATTTGACTGGCCTATTCATTCCAACTTATACAGGGTACTGATGTGGAAAATGATGCAGGAGTTATCTCTTGATTTGTGAAATTCATTATTCGAAATGTCAAACATATTATGTAAATGGTTCTCAGTAGAAGGGTTTAATACATCAAAGTGGGTCTTGTGCCTAATTTCATAAATTACACTTTTGTGTGTAAAATCAAAAATTGGAATAACGTCCCTCCTTACACGATTGTCACATTTGCAGTGTTAGTCTCCTATTTTAACGCCTTTACGCTTTCTAACAGCGTTACACCGCATTTATCTCACATGTGATCATGTGTAATCATATATTATAGCGGCGGCTATATATTCAGATGCTTATTTCTTCACGACACGTTGAGATTATAAGCAAGCAAACTTATTGTTTATATTTGTTTTTACCCATACACAATTCTTAATCAAAATAGACCTCGCCAGAGAAAATAATCATTATCATATGTAAATATTGATATTACCCTGAATAACGATATACTTATAAATTACAGTGACCATCTCTTGATTAAGAAGCATTGATAACACAAGAAATATAAGAAAAGTATATCAATTAAATACACCATTTCAACTGTTTATGCCTCCTTTTTTCTGATGAAAGAGGAGAAGAAAGAGCAAAGAGCTCGTTTAAGGATAGATGTTTGTATGAGGAGAAATTCCTTAATTACAGATTAATAAACAAACCATACCACTTTATTTTAAATGCGATGTGTACATGTGAGTTAATCAAGCAGTATTAGTAATAATGAATTGGTAATTATAAATATAAGGACATGTTTAAGTAAATTAATGTAAAGCACCATGTGCTATTTTTTAAGCTTTTGTATTGACCGAAAGGTACCGGGTTCTAACGGTTTTTCGGTATCTCGTCTTTCGGTTGACACTGGAAGATTCAAGGCGGTCGTATGTCACATTAAATTTGTAAAAGTCCCCTTACTGCTACAGGTCGGTTAGTTGCATAGGTCTACAATTTTGTGTATTGCATCAGTTGATATTTTCTCCATATAAGAGAGAAAACTGAAGACATCTTTCAAAGCTGTATGACAAAAATCACCAATGACATGCACACACACAAAAATGAGAACAGTAGAATATGCACTGAAAAACGACATTACAAAAATATTTGATTGTGGTGCGGTTACGATGCCGACATATGACGATCAACTGAAGTAACAAACGCCATTCAATTGGTGTGGTTAACCGGTTTACGGGCGCCCACCTTCCCAATAACCGCGATAGCAACACAATCAAAGGACACACATTTAAAAATTCGTAAATAATCCTCCATGTAGAGAACAAGGATCAACAGGTTTCTCAAGAAGAGAGGTCATAAAACTTTAATTACACACGAAAAGTTTTTAGAACAATATGTTGCTATCAAAACAAAATGTAAGGCGACATCAACATAAGTAAACCGTGTTCTGTCCGTCTGTAAGCAGAGCTCAGATCCTTGATCAATAGGAGTCCCGACTAACAGTCAGAGGGGACGAGAATCAGGACCTTGTCTCCTCTAAAAAGGTTTGGACAAGGCCCGTCATAGAGTCCCTACCACCCTGTTACTCAGCATGCAACGCTCAAGCAAAAGTCTACATTGGGTTGTAGAGGGACCAAATACCAGAACTATGGTATTAGCGATGATTCCGGGGTCATACTGTCGATGTCAAAGGCGTTTAATAATTTTAGAACCCGCTGATATGAAATTATCGGAACCTTTGATCCTCCATAGTATGTACACTAGATCACCAAAAAAATTGGGATGTGATATTCCGCTGAATTCGTATTGTTGAAAAGTCACATTTCCAAATTTAGATAAAATGTCTGAATAAGATCTGTAAATTTACCAAAAGTTTTTCGAAGTGTATGATATCCATAACCCGGAGTAAGAAGTTTAAAAGTAATCTAAGAATTTTTGCGTGAAAATCCAAAATATCAGTGCAGGCTCTAACGACACGAACCAATTGACTAATATATTTACCATGTGATGGGAATCTGGGGACATCACCATCTAGATAAGGGAAATTTTCAGTAGAACATCCAAAGTCGTCACGTACATCATATATGTTGGTATGAATATATATAAAGGAATAATCTTGGTCGGTCGGAAAATAAGAAAAGAAATTCCTTATTTGTTTTCCTCGCGAACATAGGTGGGACTACTTATTAAAAATATATAATGACTGTTTTAGCTACTTCATAAATTGATAAACAGGTTCTTTACATCAAATGTCTTCTCATGTGTCTTGTCAAATTTGTAGCCTATGAGTTTCCGTAAATGATGAATCGGAACTAAAACAAAGCTATGGTATATCGGATCAATTGTGACACTTATGATACTTAGAAAAAATTGAATGAACCACGTGGTGTGATGTATGATGACAGCCATGACGCCTTGATTATAAGTAAGACAGACAATTGGGTTTTGGCAAAATAAAGCCATATTTCAATTAAACGTAGAAGATATAGAAATTGTGACTTACAGATTGTTAGTGAATTGAACATTACCTGTCCTTATTGAGTAGAAGCAAAAATCAGCCCGATGTCAGAAGATGGAGAAGAGGGAAAATTTGACTTCTGCTATTCTGATATTGCTAATTATAGCCTTATTTACTGATGCTACCCGTTATAAACGGGACCACTGATACTATTAACAGACGTAAGAGTTATCCTTCTTAGCTCGACATTTCATTTCGAAGACATCTGACTCGATTGTACGTGGAAATAGTTACATCCTCTGAAAGAGAGGACAAGAAAGAAGACATCTGACTGAGTTTTATGAGAAAATTAATAAATTATGCATTGATCATTGACATCAATGAGAAACTCTAAATCAGAAGTGATTCATTTATGAGAATAATCATTTTGATACTTCTTTATTTTTGGAGCCTTCCTAAGTCCTCAAATTACTCTTATTTTAAAAAAAAATTATAACTCATACCCTACAATTAGGTAGTATAATTAAGTTGAAAAAGATATTTTTGGGATTTAAAAAGTGATGGATTGATTAATGGTGACCCCGACTGTTTGCGCCAGCGCAATCGATCAAAACAAGCCAAAATATTGGATTTTCAAGACTGGATCGCTCAAGACTGCTTATGTTGTTATTTGTGACGCGACCACACATGTCGGGAGACATCATGATTTCATTGCTAATCGATGTTTTGTTATTTATTGGATAATACCAGTCTGAAAAAGTATGTTACACATTTATGTGTTTTAAAACTAGCAGAGTGTCTCATTAATGAAGATCATAACTAGTGAAATCAATCATTGTCTTAAATGTATTTATATTAAAATGCTGAAATCTATGTAAATTTGAGTATTGAAGGAAATTGTCAATTGTTGTTACCTCTGCACAGATAACACCATTTATCTCCTTGTCGTATTACACAACGGAATTACATTTATGTTCGCAAGCAGCTTATATTAGCGTTTACTATCGTTATGAGTTGTTTGTGTGTGTGTGTGTGTGTGTGTGTGTGTGTGTGTGTGTGTGTGTGTGTGTGTGTGTGTGTGTGTGTGTGTGTGTGTGTGTGTGTCAACGACATTGATACAATTTGGTCACTATTAATGTATCTATTTTTGTCATTATATCACTTATTTCTAAGTATTCGTGATCATCAAAGTACTGTTATTTCGGGATAAGTTATAGTAACATCAAGTACTTTTTGTCAATAAAATGTTGTGGCGAGGTCACAGAGAGCCTGCTCACGAGATTTTAAGTTCTCAAAACTTTATCTTAGATGGAGTACCTTGTAAATAATTTACCACATGGTTTGATGAATATTAAACTCATGTCTCTCATATGCTCATATGCTGGTGAATCAACAGATAGTCAGATACATACCTCTGTACTTCGGATAACTCTTCTCTGGAGTTTTCTCCAACAAACTATATGATTCTTACAAATACTGGAACTGCAATGAGTTATATTCTATTATCATCATTCTGATGGAAAACATTTATATTAAATTTAACGGCAAGTTTTATCATCAAAAATTGGGATTTCAAGAGCTGCACATCTCTAATAGCAGACATGTTTTATTGTAATTATAGAGATTTCATGCATCGACTTCAAAAATCAAAGCGTTTCGACCTTGACATATCTAGTGACACATCTAGATGAATACCCTGAATTTAAAGGATACATTAGTGACAGTTATCCAGCTGAACATTAGAAAACCAACGCCCATATATATAATAAGGAAGTAGCTTCTTGGAAATACACAGTTAAATTATTGACAAAAATGCACATACTAAAATTTATGATAAACGTGGCGACCTTGTACTTCCTATTGTATTTTTTCTGATTAGATTCCGATGCCTCATATGGTACATATAGCTCTTTATTACTTACATATTTATATATTACGTATATAACTGGTTCAACCAGTACCTACGTACTGGATTTTCATACAGAAATCTTTAAATTCGGAAAACAATGTGTCCAGCGGACGTTTCATCCCCATTTTACGATGATCTATTATACAAACTTAGGATTTGGATAATCTAATCTCATCGGGTTCAAAAATATTAAAACGCATTTAAAATCGAAAGAATCACCCCGATATTATCGCAAAGATCATAAGTCTGGTATTGGTACTCTCTACATCTTAATACAGATTTCACGTGAGCGCTGTATTCTGACTAATTGGGCGGTTTGGACTACATGACAGGCCTTGTCTAAACCTTTTCAAATGCTATCAGGTTCTGAACTCCGCGACTTCTACGGATCATGGACTCTAGCTCGCTTTCAGATAGACAGAGCATTTCTATATTTACCTTATCATAAAACTTTCTTCATATTTCTACCATCTCTCATTTTTTCAGTCTCTCTATAAAGAGGTTTATTTATAAAAATTTTAATGTATATACTTTCATTGTACTACTTTTATGGTGAGCAGGGAGTCCGTAAACCGATAAACTACACTAATTGAAAAGCGATTGTAATTTCAATTGACCATCCTAAGTCGGTACCACAAATGCATTGCAATCGAATGGTCATTTTGGATGATTTTTTTGGTATTCTCTTCATTTCCATTATTTCGGGAATGTGTGCTCTGTATTATTCTGACACCCGCATAATCTTAGTAATTAGTTGGTACATGATGCGGTTAGATAAATTATCATTATCATTGAATAAAGGATTAAAATTCTCATTTATATGCACCCAAAATTGATAGAGGAGAAATAGACAGCGAAAGTGACTGGCTCATTAAAGATGTCCCCTCTCATATGTGCCTCGTCATAGATAAACCGTATCCCTATCCCTTTTTACAACCTTAATTTCATTGCCTACTTGGCATTGATGTGTGTAGTTCCAGTGTGTACAACGTGTAGATTTTTGCTGTTCTTGTCACTTGATTGCAGTATTTTAAACTTAGGATTCGAGATCCGATACAAACATACTTTTAGCCGGTTTATTTAACCTTTCTATTTTACAAAAGATAAAAAAGATACCTGCTAATAACGAATTGGTCATGTAGACGGTCTCAAGCCGGACCATTGTTAATAGATATCAAAACATACATACGTGTATTAATTTTGGTGCACCATATACGTATTTTGACAATTTATGTCTCTAGTGATGCTCAAGACACAAACTGTGGAAATCGAAAGTATAAATGGCTGAAGAGCAAACTCACTAGCAAACTGACCTGAAAGTAAGAGCCAAAGAATATCTATATAAGGACAGAGGTATACATGAGGAAGCTACTCATTGGCTTTAAAGAATTTAACAAACTTTTTTCTCAGAAATGTTAAAGTATATATTTTGGGTCAGCACTAAAAACTGAGCTAATGAGACCCTCTGGGGCTAACAATTCACCAGTTGCGCTATCGATCCAGTGATAATAATAGATATCAGATAACATATGCGTGTATTAATTTTGGTGTACCATATGCGCATTTCGACAACTATTCAGTAACTCTATTTAGTCCATAATTTAATGTATGATTTTACAATTCCTTATTACCTGGGACACAGATGTCTTGTCAGATCACTGATAATTTTTATTATTAATTCTATTCAGAAGGATTCTCCAATCTATACATTTTATTATGTTTTAGAATACAATAATTTTGTAGACAGATTTCATTAGTTTGCTAACTATATTCCAGTTGTTACATGTAGACAAAGTATCATCAGCCTTATTCATGCAATTTCATGCAAATTAACATCAAAGACAAAATAATAAAATGACACGTGTTCGCTAATATTTTGTATGAAAATCATTCGCATAAAACAATTCCTGATGTTCTCTTTTTTTGTATTCTTATTGCACTGCTAGACACTTTTTACATATTTTTGTTGATTACTCCATTTTTAAACAATGTTTATTGCCTGAAATGTTACACATGAAAAAATCTAACTTAATAAACTTAAATTAAAATTAAATCATATTTTCATAAGTAGTCCACACAAAATAATTGTAATGAAACTTTTCTTAATCTTATGTTCGAACTTTCACAGTATCAGGTAGTAAGACAATTTTCCTAAAGTAAATTTTATAAATTTTGGCATGCTTTGAAAATAAACTTATGGTCAACCATTACAAGATAGAAAAGAAGACATTCGAATGAGTTGTATCAGAATACTTACCACGGACATCCAGAGACTAAAATAAGTACACAAAAAGACATCACAAAAGTATTCAACTATGATGCATTTGTGTTACCGACATAGGGCTGTCAATTGAATTAGCTAAAGGCACTCATTTGACGTTGTTAACCGGTTAAAGGGCCTACCTTCCTACTGACAACAAACGCAGTACAATGAAAGAATACTCATTTAAAAATATGAATAATCCTCAATATAGAGAACCAGGACCAACAAGCTAAGAATATGAACACGGATAGTATTACGGAATTAATATGAATATCATAAATATTAAGCAACATCAACATGACCCTACCGTGCACTACCCCTCTGTACGTTAGCTAAGGACCCTGATCTGTAGGAATCCTGACTAACAGTATCAGAGTACGAGTTGTAGGGCCCTATTTCCTATGATGAAAAGTTCTGACAAGACCCATCAAAGAGTTCAAAAATACGAAAATAACATTTGCGCTGTCATAATTACACGATGAGAAAAAATGTTTTATTACTGATTTTACTTGGACGATTTGGCAGTCTAATTCTTATTATTCCCAAAGATGAGGCGCCGAGTATTTCATTTGTTGTCTTAATACATCCTATAAAGTAATATCGAGTATTCCATTATTATAATTATTTTAAGTACTACTTGATAGGAATGAGTATCGAGTGTTTAGTTAATATCTTACCACACACACTGATAATTATAAGGAGCACTTAGTATATTGTTTATATTGTTTCAATATAAGGGAGAGTCGCTGTCTTGGTACTCAGCTGTTGTCTTCTCTTACTGTAAATGTAAAATACGAAAATAACTGGTGTCACATGACTATGGCACTAACAACAATGTACCACAGTGGACATTCACTGACCCCTGAAATTCAGAGGTGAGACCAGGTGCCCGGGAGGAGTGAGCGTCTCCTGTTTGGCTAGCCACATCCGCCGTGAATGCCCTGACATACAGACGAAACAATACAATTCAGCACTGTATATATACATGAATGTGAATAACGATTGTGTAGAAAGTGTCACAGTCACATAACATCACGAAAAAGGGTATAATAACACTTAAGTCAAACTCTCCGCCCGGAACTTTTTTTACGAGCTCCACACTGCAAAGGGAATAAGTGTGACGTTCATGTAAAATACGAAAATAACTGGTGTCACATGACTATGGCACTAACAACAATGTACCACAGTGGACATTCACGGACCCCTGAAATTCAGAGGTGAGACCAGGTGCCCGGAATATCAAGAATACCAGTCGTTGTCTTACTACTTACTATGAAGGAATGTCCAGTATTCCATCTTTTATCTCACTACTTACTGAGAATGAGTATCGAGTATTCAAGGGTTTTTAGGCATATTATAGATGCTGAATTTTCAAGTCGTTGTCTAACTGCTGTAAATAAAGGATTGTAGATTATTCCAGACGTTGACTTGCATGTTACTATTCCAACTTAAGTCCTACCACCTACTACTATTGAGTGTTTAGTTTTCTATTTGATTACTTACTACTTAATATGAAGAGTTTCTAGTTGTTGACTTATTACTTAATATGAAGAGTTTTCTAGTTGTTGATTTACTACTTAATATGAAGAGTTTTCTAGTTGTTGATTTACTACTTAAAATGAAGAGTTTTCTAATTGTTGATTTACTACTTAACATGAAGAGTTTTCTAGTTGTTGACTTATTACTTAAAACGAAGAGTTTTCTAGTTATTGATTTACTACTTAATATGAAGAGTTTTCTAGTAGCTGGCTTACTACTTAGTATGAAGAGTTTTCTAGTAGTTGACTTACTACTTAATATGAAGAGTTTTCTAGTTGTTGATTTACTACTTAATATGAAGAGTTTTCTAGTTGTTGATTTACTACTTAATATGAAGAGTTTTTCTAGTTGTTGACTTATTACTTAAAATGAAGAGTTTTCTAGTAGCTGGCTTACTACTTAGTATGAAGAGTTTTCTAGTTGTTGACTTAATACTTAATATGAAGAGTTTTCTAGTTGTTGACTTACTACTTAATATGAAGAGTTTTCTAGTTGTTGATTTACTACTTAATATGAAGAGTTTTCTAGTTGTTGATTTACTACTTAATATGAAGAGTTTTTCTAGTTGTTGACTTATTACTTAAAATGAAGAGTTTTCTAGTAGCTGGCTTACTACTTAGTATGAAGAGTTTTCTAGTTGTTGACTTAATACTTAATATGAAGAGTTTTCTAGTTGTTGACTTACTACTTAATATGAAGAGTTTTCTAGTAGCTGGCTTACTACTTAGTATGAAGAGTTTTCTAGTTGTTGACTTATTACTTAATATGAAGAGTTTTCTAGTTGTTGATTTACTACTTAATATGAAGAGTTTTCTAGTTGTTGATTTACTACTTAATATGAAGAGTTTTCTAGTAGCTGGCTTGCTACTTAATATGAAGAGTTTTCTAGTAACTGGCTTACTACTTAGTATGAAGAGCTTTCTAGTTGTTGACTTACTACTTAATATGAAGAGTTTTCTAGTGGTTGACTTATTACTTAATATGAAGAGTTTTCTAGTAGCTGGCTTACTACTTAATATGAAGAGTTTTCTAGTTGTTGACTTATTACTTAAAATGAAGAGTTTTCTAGTAGCTGGCTTACTACTTAGTATGAAGAGTTTTCTAGTGGTTGACTTACTACTTAATATGAAGAGTTTTCAAGTAGCTGGCTTACTACTTAATATGAAGAATTTTCTAGTTGTTGACTTATTACTTAAAATGAAGAGTTTTCTAGTTGTTGATTTACTACTTAATATGAAGAGTTTTCTAGTGGTTGACTTACTACTTAATATGAAGAGTTTTCTAGTTGTTGACTAATTACTTAATATGAAGAGTTTTCTAGTTGTTGACAAACTACTTAATACGAAGGAGTGTCGAATATTCCAGCTATGTTCCTTAACATTTGTTCCTGGTATTTAAACGTCGAGTTATTTTTCCGGTGTGTTCCTGCCTTTGATTTCAATTGAGTTTTAATGTTCTAAACTCATTTTAAATTATCAGAAATTATGTTCCCACATTGGATAGAATTATTGGGTGTTAACGTTGTTTTGACACCAAAATATGTATCTGTAGTCCATATTGTCATGTAATCTGGGGTACTAATGATACAGTGCACTCTAATTTTTCGTTACAATTGTACTTATGTATCTGTAGTCCATATTGTCATGTAATCTGGGGTACTAATGATACAGTGCACTCTAATGTTTCGTTACAATTGTACTTATGTATCTGTAGTCCATATTGTCATGTAATCTGGAGTACTAATGATACAGTGCACTCAAATTTTTCGTTACAATTGTACTTATGTATCTGTAGTCCATATTGTCATGTAATTTGGGGTACTAATGATACAGTGCACACTAATGTTTCGTTACAATTGTACTTATGTATCTGTAGTCCATATTGTCATGTAATCTGGGGTACTAATGATACAGTGCACTCTAATGTTTCGTTACAATTGCACTTATGTATCTGTAGTCCATATTGTCATGTAATCTGGAGTACTAATGATACAGTGCACTCAAATTTTTCGTTACAATTCTACTTATGTATCTGTAGTCCATATTGTCATGTAATCTGGGGTACTAATGATACAGTGCACTCTAATGTTTCGTTACAATTGTACTTATGTATCTGTAGTCCATATTGTCATGTAATCTGGAGTACTAATGATACAGTGCACTCTAATGTTTCGTTACAATTGTACTTATGTATCTGTAGTCCATATTGTCATGTAATCTGGAGTACTAATGATACAGTGCACTCTAATGTTTCGTTACAATTGTACTTATGTATCTGTAGTCCATATTGTCATGTAATCTGGAGTACTAATGATACAGTGCACTCTAATGTTTCGTTACAATTGTACTTATGTATCTGTAGTCCATATTGTCATGTAATCTGGAGTACTAATGATACAGTGCACTCTAATGTTTCGTTACAATTGTACTTATGTATCTGTAGTCCATATTGTCATGTAATCTGGAGTACTAATGATACAGTGCACTCTAATGTTTCGTTACAATTGTACTTATGTATCTGTAGTCCATATTGTCATGTAATCTGGAGTACTAATGATACAGTGCACTCTAATGTTTCGTTACAATTGTACTTATGTATCTGTAGTCCATATTGTCATGTAATCTGGAGTACTAATGATACAGTGCACTCTAATGTTTCGTTACAATTGTACTTATGTATCTGTAGTCCATATTGTCATGTAATCTGGAGTACTAATGATACAGTGCACTCTAATGTTTCGTTACAATTGTACTTATGTATCTGTAGTCCATATTGTCATGTAATCTGGAGTACTAATGATACAGTGCACTCTAATGTTTCGTTACAATTGTACTTATGTATCTGTAGTCCATATTGTCATGTAATCTGGAGTACTAATGATACAGTGCACTCTAATGTTTCGTTACAATTGTACTTATGTATCTGTAGTCCATATTGTCATGTAATCTGGAGTACTAATGATACAGTGCACTCTAATGTTTCGTTACAATTGTACTTATGTATCTGTAGTCCATATTGTCATGTAATCTGGAGTACTAATGATACAGTGCACTCTAATGTTTCGTTACAATTGTACTTATGTATCTGTAGTCCATATTGTCATGTAATCTGGAGTACTAATGATACAGTGCACTCTAATGTTTCGTTACAATTGTACTTATGTATCTGTAGTCCATATTGTCATGTAATCTGGAGTACTAATGATACAGTGCACTCTAATGTTTCGTTACAATTGTACTTATGTATCTGTAGTCCATATTGTCATGTAATCTGGAGTACTAATGATACAGTGCACTCTAATGTTTCGTTACAATTGTACTTATGTATCTGTAGTCCATATTGTCATGTAATCTGGAGTACTAATGATACAGTGCACTCTAATGTTTCGTTACAATTGTACTTATGTATCTGTAGTCCATATTGTCATGTAATCTGGAGTACTAATGATACAGTGCACTCTAATGTTTCGTTACAATTGTACTTATGTATCTGTAGTCCATATTGTCATGTAATCTGGAGTACTAATGATACAGTGCACTCTAATGTTTCGTTACAATTGTACTTATGTATCTGTAGTCCATATTGTCATGTAATCTGGAGTACTAATGATACAGTGCACTCTAATGTTTCGTTACAATTGTACTTATGTATCTGTAGTCCATATTGTCATGTAATCTGGAGTACTAATGATACAGTGCACTCTAATGTTTCGTTACAATTGTACTTATGTATCTGTAGTCCATATTGTCATGTAATCTGGAGTACTAATGATACAGTGCACTCTAATGTTTCGTTACAATTGTACTTATGTATCTGTAGTCCATATTGTCATGTAATCTGGAGTACTAATGATACAGTGCACTCTAATGTTTCGTTACAATTGTACTTATGTATCTGTAGTCCATATTGTCATGTAATCTGGAGTACTAATGATACAGTGCACTCTAATGTTTCGTTACAATTGTACTTATGTATCTGTAGTCCATATTGTCATGTAATCTGGAGTACTAATGATACAGTGCACTCTAATGTTTCGTTACAATTGTACTTATGTATCTGTAGTCCATATTGTCATGTAATCTGGAGTACTAATGATACAGTGCACTCTAATGTTTCGTTACAGTCGTACTTATGTATCTGTAGTCCATATTGTCATGTAATCTGGAGTACTAATGATACAGTGCACTCTAATGTTTCGTTACAATTGTACTTATGTATCTGTAGTCCATATTGTCATGTAATCTGGAGTACTAATGATACAGTGCACTCTAATGTTTCGTTACAGTCGTACTTATGTATCTGTAGTCCATATTGTCATGTAATCTGGAGTACTAATGATACAGTGCACTCTAATGTTTCGTTACAGTCGTACTTATGAATATTACTCACACAGATCCCGTTCACCGGTACATTTTCACTGTTATATTGAATCATTAGTTATATTACAATTTGTCTTGTACATATATTCCATTGGTCTAAAGATCTATGATGTAGCTCTTTGTCCGATACTAATGCTGTTCTGTAGATTAGTAAGTTTCCTGGGTTTTTTTTTCAAATTTATGATATTTGTGATGGTATTTCTCACTATCACAGGTTACAAATTTAAAACAGTCCCGGGTTTCCAATGGTATACCCTTTCCTGTTGTTATGAAGAACGATAAAACATTGTATTTTAATATTTCTACGGTAAACAGTAGCTCAATCAAAGAGAAAGATAAATTTTCAAGAAATATATCGAAATTCGTAATGGTAACATCAAGTATTTGACTATTTGAAGATTAGAAATGAAAATCATTAAGAAATTAAAGTCAAAGAGAAAAATCGACGATGTTGTAGTAATACAAGCGACCCAATCAAACAGAAGACAATATACCGGTGTGTGTCTGGCTGTTTCCATCTTAGCCAATGAAACCCGAGAAGAGAAATCGACCATTTAAAATACATAAGTTGTTTATAAATGGTAAGAAACCCGTGGTAGTCAGTAAACTAATGACTTTAGAATGTTTGTTATAATCTGTACAGTATTTTTTATTTCATCCGCAGTGACGGTGAATGGCTATGGTATTATAATAGGAAATTATATAGAACTTTTTTCACAGAATTGTGCATTGTGTCTTAATGATATATACATGTATATTATCTACATATATCTATTAAATAATGATTTGAATTATATTGATATATATCCGTTTTACAGGTTATTGCTCTGAAGTACATGTAAGTATAATATTTCCTTTTTCCCGGTACTTCACTGTATCTTACTGATTATGTATACTTTCTAATAAGTTCTATTTTCTCTCGATAATAGACAAGTAGAATACAGCCATACTTAAATGTGCTAGAGGTTTTTAATCGAGATCTCGCTCTGACAATGCTGAATATTGATTTAACTTATGTATGCAATAATTGTCCCAAATTTCAAAGAGATTTTTCTGTTATTGAACTATGTGTTGCTTAAAATAGTAAAAACATTATGTTTGTAGAAAACGGACCACATGTAATTAAGTGTGTTTTATTTTGTGGTCACTAGTGGCTGAATCAATACCTTTTTGGAATTAAAATCTTTTTTATTGAATCATTTTAAGATTTTACTCATATTCACATATTTCTGCAACCTCCCCCCCCCCCTCCCCCCCAAATAATAATAATAATAATAATAGAATATTGATATATTTGTACTTTTTCATTTATGTACTACGTTTTCATCCGAAGACGACCTAGTTCTGACGGCAGCATATAGTCGTGCTCGGCAGCTCAAGGCCATGAGGTCATGCAGTCGATCCCGATTAGAGACGAGTGTCCTATAAACCGATGTCCCGCGTCACGGTAGACGTGTGCACGTGAATATAACATGAAATATTTGTGTGATAGATCAAGAGGATGGTGTCACCATGCAGTAAAATAGTTTGGCGTGACATAAAGCAATAAATGAACAAAAACAATGGGCACATTTCAAAACATTAATATCTCTTCAGTGATGTGCAGAATGTTCCATGTTCACAATATTTGTAAAGAAGTTTGATTAGAACGATGACTCAATCGAAAAACCTGTAAATATAGATCTAGGTATAAGGGAAATACTCCATGATTTTAAAATGATTTATATAAAATTGTCCCACTAGGATAGCTTTATTTCATGTCCTTAATAAGATTCCGTAATGTTGTAATATATTGACATTCATATCCAAAGTATCTTAAAGCTAATATTGTAAAATACTGGCATTCATATTCAATGTAAGTCTATGTCTTTTTATATCTTTTGATATTTATCACACTTAAACTGACTTACGAAATCTAGAAACGGTATTTCTAAAACAATAACTCAACATAAAATTCTCGTTAGTAGCATGTTTATTCCAACATATCAATAAAACTGATGCCAATAATTCTTGATATTCATGGAAATGGGACTTTATTACGACGATTTATTTTAAAATTGACACGAGGGAAATCACATAGATTTCTCTTGACTTAAAGAAAATCCACTAAGTGTTTTATAGATGAAAAGTTGCCCAAAAGAACTCGTTAAAGGACAGTTTACGGTAACTTTTCGACTTCATTACGTCATCAAGTTTCATTAATATCGGCGAGTCAATTTCATTTTTGTCATGATACCTACTTACAACACAACAACACCAGGCACCAAAACGTTTCCGTAAATTTTAAAATAAGTCGTCGTAATAGAGAGAATAACGAGAATTTTAGGTTATTGTTTTAAACATAACAATTCGAGATTTCTTAAGTCAATTTCTCTTCGAAATCGAATTATCAAACTGGCATTTGTATAAAAATCTGAGAAATTGACTTTGTTGAAATCGATATGATGCGCATAAGTAACACTTACTCACATTCTTTTTGACGAACATTATATCTATATATATGCTGAATACCCTGTATAAATGTATTTCCAAAAAAGATATGTTTTTCAGAAACAATTATTTATTTCTACATAATTTCTTATTTTAACAGTGCTCTCTCTCTCTCTCTCTCTCTCTCTCTCTCTCTCTCTCTATATATATATATATATATATATATATATATATATATATATATATATATATATATATATATATATATATATATATATATATATATATCTCAGTGACTGATCCATGGTTTCCGAAAAAAAGGGGGTTCATGTGTTAGTCAAGTATTAACCAAATCACTTTGCCATTTTCCTGCAAAGTCTTGAGTTTTACTCCTATTATTTGAGTGTTTTCAATCTTATCTTTAAAGCCCTGCAAATCTGTAGCGTAAAGGGAGTACCCCCTCTAAATCCGCCACTGTATATGCTAAGTATCCAGTGGGGATTTTTTTCTTCAAATCAAGTCCCTTATAAGGATCCTTCCGAACGAAAATTTCATTGTCGACATTGATTTTTTTTTTTCAAAAAAATTTTGTCTAAATTCTTCCCAAACATTGATCTCTTGGGTATATGCAAATATTTAAAGGACAAAAAAATCCCAAATGAAATGGTACTTTTTAAACAAAATACATTTAACTGACTCTGCATATACATTGTACAATGTGTTTATTCGAGAAAGAAATTGTCGTGTGATTTGAAGACTTATCTTTAGAGCTTCCCTTCATGGAATTAATATGTATTTTATATGTAGTAATGAGGAAAGAAAGATCTCTTTTGCAAAAGTGAGGGTTTTTCAGTATTCTTCCTTTCATCCTGATGACTTGCCCTAGTCCCAACTACTACCCTTCCCACTTCCGTAATTCACATTTCGTTTCATTTCCCGACTACTCTCTCAGCATCATATCTCTGACAAGATATCCAAACAAAATGGCTAAACACATTTTCAGTGGAGAGTGCGCATCAACTCGGCCAAATGATCACTTGTTTTGATCATCGTGATTTATAAAGTCGCTGAAGTCGTCAAAAAGTATATCGATAAATGTTACTTTATCGCATCATGTCGACTTCAACAAAGTTTTCATACAAATGCGAGTTTGATAACTCGATTTCGAACAGAAATTAACTTACGAAATCTCAATTTGGTATTTTTAAAACAATAACTCGACATAAAATTCTCGTTAGTAGCATATTTATTCCAACATATCAACAACAATAATGTCAATAATTCTTGATTTTCATGGAAATGCGACTTTATTACGATGATTTATTTTAAAATTGACGTTAGGGAAAAAGCATAAAGTTATCTTGACTTTAAGAAAATCAACTAAATGTTTTATAGATGACAAGTTGCCCAAAAGAACTCGTTTAAGGACAGTTTACGGCAACTTTTCGACTTCATTACTTTATCAAGTTTCACTAATCTCGGCAAGTCAATTCTATTTTTGTCATGATACCTACTTACAACACAACAACACCAGGCACCAAAACGTTTCCGTATATATTGTAATATTACGACATTCCGACCAATGTTAATCAAAAACATTTGACTTTATCCATGTCTATTTACTAGAAAAAAAGTTGTCCAAACGGAGAAACCTGCATTTTATTGGCCACTTTAAAGGGCAAGGACTATGCCTTCGAGGTCAGTATGCGCTATTCAATATCTAAAACTGTGCTTTTTAAAATAAGGAAAGTTTTGTAACGAAATACAAGTTTTGTGATTTATGAGTATTCTTTTTAAGATTTAAATCTGTCGTTAATTTGCTTGTACTTCCTCGAGTCACGTGATCCCATGTCTGACCATTTCAGGGTTTCATGGGTGTCTTCTAATTCCAAATAACTGAACATGAAACCACATCGCCGTCATCTTTGTAAAAACTATGTGTTGATATTACTTGAAAATATTAACTTATAGAGTATACATTAAGCATAGACTACAATGTACTTGAAAATACTTCCTTGTTCATGGCAAATCTAAAAACTATTGGACTTGAAACAATGGAATGATTTTCAACCATTTCATATTCATATGATGAAATATTTTTATGTTACAGATTCGGATGTGTGCACTCAGGTAAGTAAACTTTATATATATAACGATACAACGTGACTGAACCCTTAATTCCACTTCTTCAATAGTGGTCTGTATCAATATATTATCATATGGCGATTTTAGATAAATAAAACTTACTGTAACTCTGTGGACTAAACCTGCGAGAAACTGTATATATACCAGTAGCACTAACCTGTCTATCATTGAAAGCTTAGATGATTTACTACTGCTGTTACGTAAAATATTGTATGAATTAAGGTTTTACGTATTATAAAATTAAAATGGCGCATATAATTGATCTTAAGAAACATTCAGGGGATATCTATTAATTTCGCTGTATGTATTTGATCTTCAGAAACATTCAGGGGATTTCTATGAATTTCGCTGTATGAATCGAATTAATGAGATCAAAACGAGTAGGCTCACTAGCAGGAATGCTTACTTTTCCATGGAAAACCCAATTTTTAGATTATCCTATTTCTACAAATTATTTTATAGCTTCCAAAAGCATTGATATCTTTGTAACTTTGTTAAATCACATAAAATGAATGTAATACCTGGTGATAAAAACTAATGGCTTTCCGCAAAAATCGCAGAAAATCGAGGAAACACGATATATTGAACTTGGTGGTCATTCAGTCCATGTTTAACCAAAGGAGATTTATCATAACTATACTTTTATACTAAAAGCTAAATCCATCTACATAAGCCTGTCTATGGGGACAATACACAAGAACTGCTTTACCGTCCTGCTTGGTTAGTCAATACTAGTTGGTAGACAGATCATCAAGCTATGTCAGGCACTCACTACGCTTTACAAACACTGTCCAATTTTTATTACGTTTAGAGAGCTATAAAACAATTATATACTTAACAGTGAGCCAAATTATGAATCAGGATAAACTACTTTGATATTTTACTACGTGTGCATTGCTGTATTGTGTATTGCTTATACGAATGATTCAAGTTGTTTTCTTCATTTTTCATGACAAAAGGAGACATTTGTTTTTGGATAATTTAATGAAACATTGTATTTGTATTGTAAATAGGAAACTTTGACACTATTTCAGGACCAAAGTTGTTCTTTGTATGAGGCTGGAAAGAAATGCTTAACACTTGGACGTGGAGAAAAAGGAGAAATCAGCGTATGCATGGAAGGTTTGTTAAAACACAAACACAATCCTCCGGTTCTTTTATGTATATAATATACCTTTAATACTTCATCTAAACTGAAATAATTGATATATTTTGAAAAATTAATAGAATTACAAGCTTGGATAATTTGATTTGCTGACATATTTTTAGCAATACATTTGGTTAAACGTTTCACGGATCAACATACTTTCAGTATCACATAACATCAGTAATGTTCGAGGCCAATATTCATCCACATCCGGCTTAAAATAATACCTCTCTGTATGTGTCATTATTTGTATAAAGAAACGGCGTAGCAGTGTGCTTGGCCTGTTATCAGTGTCCTCTCCTCTGGGTGTAGCTCAGTTAGCAGTGTGCTTGGCATATTGTCGGTGTTCTGTCCTCTGGGTGTTGCTCATTCGACAGTGTGTTAGGCCTCTAATCTGTGTCCTGTCCTCTGGGTGTAGGTCAGTCGGCACTGTGCTTGGCCGGTTGTCGGTGTCCTGTCCTCTGGGTGTTGCTCAGTCGACAGTGTGTTTGGCTTCTAATCTGTGTCCTGTCCTCTGGGTGTAGTTCAGTCGGCAATGTGCTTGGCCTGTTATCAGTGCCTGTCCTCTGCGTGTAGTTCGGTAGGCAGTGTGCTTGACCTGTTATCAGTGTCCTATCCCGTGGGTGTACCTCAGTCGGCAATGTGCTTGGCCTATTGTCAGTGTCCTGTCCTCTTGGTGTAGCTCAGTCGGCAGTGTGCTTGGCCTATTGTCGGTGCCCTGTCTTCTGGGTGTGGCTCAGTCGGTAGTGTGCTTGGCCTGTTATCACTGTCCTGGCCTCTTGATGAGACGGTTAGAAACAGATATCTTGTGTTTTTGTATACGTTTCTGCGTTGTTTCTAGGTTATTTATTTTAAAATTTCTTCCCACCAGGCAAATCCCGCCACCAAATAGGTGAAGTAATTGTGGCATGACCTAAATCAAGAAACATTCAAATATTTGTATACACTTAGAGAAGAGCGTGTTTCACGAGTGCAAGGTAGTGATCGTCTCTTAGGCAAGAAATTCCATTCACTTACCATCCGAAAACGTGGTTCAGTGTTCACTTCGTATTGTTGAAACTTACTATGTAACACACTATCTTTGATTTTTAATTTCTTGTGTTTCAGAGAGTATGTATTGCACTAAGGTAATATTTACTTTATTTTCTTGTATATGAATCACTGAAATTTTATCATATCATGGGTAGATGGGAAAGGGTGCCATTTTTTAAATTATGCTAGCACATGCCAGTATCAATAGATTAAACATGCGAACAATAGCGATAAAGATTACATTCTGTATACTGTATTATAAAATGACTAAATAATTTTCCATTGTTTCCATACTTCAAAAAAAGATTGGTCTTTTTTAGGACAGTGATTGTGGAACTGACCATAAATGCTGGAAAACCGACACCATTAGAAACGCTGGAATATGTGTCTCAAGTAAATACTATAACTGATTTATTGTCATTCTGAAACCTGATAATTTATTTATCTATTCATTACAAAGTCAGAAGTATGAAGAGATAAATTTGTAAACTGTTACCACGTGACTGAGCTGATTTTGTGAATAATACTAGTAAAGTGTATGACAGTTGACGTCACTCTACATGTACTAGTAAATCTACTAGTGTTGTCGAAGCAGAATCACGATTGGGAATTGAACCTTGATAAATTGAATTTGAGGCAAGTGCTTTATCTTCTTCTGAGTTCGTTTCTTTTGATATATATAAAAAACCACTAAAACACAAACACACATGCACCCTCACACACACACACACACACACACACACACACACACACACACACACACACACACATACAAATACATAAAATAAAAATACAAATTAAAGACAGAAGAAAAGAAAGAAAGAAAAAAGAATACACCAAATTAAGCTTAGTTAAAACAATAAATTATTCCTTACTATTCCTAATTTTTATTCAATTACAGAAAAAGAATGTTTCATGGTAAGTTGTAGCTGCTATAGTCTAAAGGGTTACAATGGAAGTTAAGTAGCCTATGTGACATGGTAGATGCATTAATAAGGTTATCAGATGCAATGGAAGGTAAGTCACCTTTGCGACATGATATTGATAATAATATAAGATACAGTGGAAAATAAGTAGCATAGGTGGCGTGGTAGACATGTTATTAAGTTACAAGTTACAATGGAAGATATTTAGAAGCCTATGTGGCATGGTAGATACAAAAATAAAGTGGTAAGATACAGTAGAAATAAAGCAGCCAAGGTGACATGGTGGATATGCTAATAAGATTATAAGATACACTTGAAGATAAGTATTCAATGTAACATGGTAGATATCGTAATAAGGTTATAAGATACACTGGAAGATAAGTAGCCTAGATGACAAGGTAGACATCGTAATAAAGTTATAATATACACTGGAAGATAAGTAGCCTAGATGACAAGGTAGATATCGTAATAAAGTTATAATATACACTGGAAGATAAGTAGCCTAGATGACAAGGTAGATATCATATTAAAGTTATAATATACACTGGAAGATAAGTAGCCTAGATGACAAGGTAGATATCGTAATAAAGTTATAATATACACTGGAAGATAAGTAGCCTAGATGACAAGGTAGATATCATATTAAAGTTATAATATACACTGGAAGATAAGTAGCCTAGGTGGCATGGTAGATATCTTAATAAAGTTATAATATACACTGGAAGATAAGTAGCCTAGATGACAAGGTAGACATCGTAATAAAGTTATAATATACACTGTAAGATAAGTAGCCTAGATGACAAGGTAGACATCGTAATAAAGTTATAATATACACTGGAAGATAAGTAGCCTAGATGACTTGGTAGATATCGTAATAAAGTTATAATATACACTGGAAGATAAGTAGCCTAGATGACAAGGTAGATATCGTAATAAAGTTATAAGATACACTGGAAGATAAGTAGCCTAGATGACAAGGTAGATATCGTAATAAAGTTATAATATACACTGGAAGATAAGTAGCCTAGATGACAAGGTAGACATCGTAATAAAGTTATAAGATACACTGGAAGATAAGTAGCCTAGATGACAAGGTAAACATCGTAATAAAGTTATAATATACACTGGAAGATAAGTAGCCTAGATGACAAGGTAGATATCGTAATAAAGTTATAATATACACTGGAAGATAAGTAGCCTAGATGACAAGGTAGATATCGTAATAAAGTTATAAGATACACTGGAAGATAAGTAGCCTAGGTGGCATGGTAGATATCTTCATTATGGTATAAGATACACTGGAAGATAAGTAGCCTAGGTGGCATGGTAGACATCATAATAAGGTTATATGATACACTTGAGGATAAGTAACCTAGATGGCATAGTAGACATCATAATAAAGTTATAAGATACACTGGAAAATAAGTAGCCTAAGTGGAAGGGTAGATGTCTCAATAAAGTTATAAGATACACTGGAAGATAAGTAGCCTAGGTGGCATGATAAATATCATAATGATGATGTTGTGTCCTGTCCTCTGGATGTAGCTCAGTAGGCAGTGTGCTTCGCCTGTTATCACTGCCCTATCCTCTGTGTGTAGCTCCATCGGTAGTGTGCTTGACCTGTTGTCGTCGCCCTGTCCTCTGGGTGTAGCTCAGTCGGTAGTGTGCTTGGTCTGTGTTGGGTGACTTGTCGTCTGGGTGTAGCTCAGTTGGCAGTGCGATTGGCCTATTATCGGTGTCATGTCCTCTGGCTGCAGCTCAGTCGGCAGTGTGATTGATCTGTTTTCGGTGTCCTGTCCTCTGGATGTATCTCAGTCAGTAGTGTGCTTGGCCTGTTGTCGGTGTCCTGTCCTCTTGTTGTAGTTCAGTCGACAGAGTGCTTGGCCTGTTATCACTGTCCTGTCCTCTGGGTGTAGCTCATTGGGCAGTGTGATTGGCCAGTTGTCGGTACACTGTTCTCTGCATATAGCTCAATGGGCAGTGTGTTTGACCTGTTAACAGTGTCCTGTCCTCTGGATATAGCTCAGTCGGCAGTGTGCTTGGCCTGTTATCACTGTCCTTTCCTCTGGGTGTAGCTCAGTAGGCAGTGTGCTTAGCCTGTTATCACTGTCCTGTTCTCTGGGTGTAGCTTAGTCTGCAGTGTGATTGGCCTAATGTCGGTGTCCTATCCTCTTGGTGTTACTCAGTCGGCAATGTGATTGGCCTGTTGTCGATGTCCTGTACTCTAGGTGTAGCTCATTTGACAGTGTCTTTGGCTTGTTGTCAGTGTCCTCTCCAGTGGGTGTAACTCAGTCGGCAGTGTGATTGGCCTGTTGTCAGTGTGCTGTTCTCTGGGTGTAGCTCAGTCGGCAGTGTGATTGGCCTGTTGTTAGTATCCTGTCCTTTGGTTGTAGCTTAATCGGCAGTATGCTTGGCATGTTCTCGGTGCCATTTCCTTTAGGTGTAGTTCAGTCGGCAGTGTGCTTGGTCGGTTGTCATTGCCCTGTTCTCTGGGTGTAGGTCAGTGGGTAGTGTGTTTGGTCTGTTGTCGGTGTCCTGTCCTCTGGGTGTAGCTCAGTCGACAGTGTGTTTGGCAAGTTGTCGGTGTCTAGTCCTCTGGGTGTAGATCAGTTGGCAGTGTGATTGGCCTGTTGTCGGTGTCCTGTCCAGTGGGTGTAGTTCAGAATGCAGTGTGTTTGACCGGTTTTCAGTATCCTGTCCTCTGGGTGTAGCTCAGTCAGCGGTATGATTGGTCTATTGTCGGTGTCCTGTCCTGTAGGTGTAGCTCAGTCGGTAGTGTGATTGGTCTGTCGTCGGTATTCTGTGCTTTGGGTGTTGCTCAGTCGGCGGTGTGATTGGCCTCTTGTCGGTGTCTTGTCCTCTGGGTGTATCTTCGTCGGCAGTATGATAGGCATGTTGTCAGTGACCTGTCCTTTGGGTACCTAAGTCGGCATGTGTGCCTGGCATGTTGTCGGTTTCCTGTCCTTTGGATGCAGTTCAGTTGGCAGTGTGATCGGCCTGTTGTTGGTGCCCTGTCCATTGGGTGTAGCTCAATAGGCAGTGTGATTGGTCTGTTATCAGTGTCCTGTACTCTAGGTGAAGCTCATTTGACAGTGTCCTTGGCTTGATGTCAGTGTCCTCTCCAGTGGGTGTAGCTCAGTGGGCAGTGTGATTAACCTGTTGTCAGTGCGCTGTCCTCTGGATGTAGCTCAGTAGGCAGTGTGATTGGTCTATTGTTAGTACCCTGTCCTTTGGGTGTAGCTCAATCAGCAGTATGCTTGACATGTTCTCGGTGCCCTCTCCTTTGGGTGTAGTTCAGTCGGTAGTGTGATTGGCCTGTTGTTGGTGCCTTGTCCTTTTTGTGTAGCTTAGTCGGCAGTGTGATTGGCCGATTGTTAATATCCTGTCCTTTGGGTGTAGATCAATCGGCAGTATGCTTGGCATGTTGTCGGTATCCTGTTCTCTGGGTGTAGGTCAGACGGCAGTATGCTTGGCATGTTGTCGGTGCCCTGTCCTCTGTGTGTAGCTCAGTTGGCAGTGTCCTTGGCCCGTTGTCGGTGTCCTTTCCTCTGGATGTAACTCATTCGGAAGTGTGCTTGCCCTGTTGTCGGTGCCCTGTCCTCTGGGTGTAGCTCAATCGCCAGTGTGATTGGTCTATTGTCGATGTCCTGTCCTCTAGGTGTAACTCAGTCAGTGTTGTGATTGGTCTGTTGTCCGTGTTATGTAGTCTGGCTGTAGCTCAGTCGGCAGTGTGATTGGCCTGTTGTCGGTGTCCTGTCCTCTGTGTGTCGCTTAGTCAGCAGTGTGCTTGGCCTGTGATCACTGTCCTGTCCCCTGGGAGTACCTTAGTCGGCAGTGTGCTTGGCCTGTTGTCGGTTCTGTCCTTTGGGTGTAGCTCAGTCGGCAATGTGCTTGGCCTGTTGTCGGTTCTGTCCTTTGGGTGTAGCTCAGTCGGCAATGTGCTTGGCCTGTTGTCGGTGTTCTGTCCTTTGGGTGTAGCTCAGTTGGCAATGTGCTTGGCCTCTTTTGATGCCCTGTCCTTTGGGTGTAGTTCAGTCGGAATTGTGCTTGGCCTGTTGTTAGTGTCCTGTACTTTGGGTGTAGCTTAGTCGGTAGGATGCTTGGCCTGTTGTTAGTGTCCTGTACGGTGCTTGGCCTGTTGTTAGTGTCCTGTACTTTGGGTGTAGCTTAGTCGGTAGGGTGCTTGGTCTGTTGTTAGTGTCCTGTACTTTGGGTGTAGCTTAGTCGGTAGGGTGCTTGGTCTGTTGTCGGTGTCGTTGGGTACGTTCAGAATCGTATGCTAGCCGCTAAGCTTAGTGTAACTTATCACTCTGAATGCTCTGCTACAGTTAGCGGCTATGTAAAATGTATGATTTTATGTACCGGTAAGCGTTTTAAACATATCGTTGATTTACGACATTGACTTATGATATGATATAAGGCAATTACGTCAATCGATTGAGTTCTTGATTCGTGATCATAATATTCAGGTTTTGAGCCCCGCCGATAACTTGTCGGCGTTCTGGCTTTCGGATGAGGCAGTGAAAATGGACGTCCATTTGTGGACATGACACATAAAAGTGGAGAGGGGAAGAATTACCATGTTTGCCTTTCTTAACAAATTCCTGAATAATTTGAGAGTTTTCCATTTCTTTTCGATTCTATATTTTCCACAAAGACTTTGAAACAGTACAGCAATTTGTACATGAATTTATGTCTCTCTTTTATTTTTCAGGAAATGGATGGATTCGATAGTTTTGGTTGTCCCAATGGCTATCGATGTTGCTTTCATAACTTTCTTCGTGGTAATTGCATGCGAGGAGACTACAAGGACATAATACCTTATTGTTGATGTTTGAATCAAATGGAAATAAATCATATTGAAATAAAACAAATACCCCAAGGGACACAACTCTCGTCTAAGCTAAAATTGTTCTTATAAAGGACAATAAATCTGAAAATTTCTAACCATTCACGTCATCATTTTTTCTTTACTTATACAGGCTATTTGTCAATTAATAAACACTATAACGCTGTATACGTTCTATTTATACAATTTCTGGGTTCAACAAATAGACAGTAAGACAATGTTTTTAAAGTCTAAATTAGGTTACGACAAAACAGTTCAACAGAGCTTTTCTTTCAACAAGTTCGATACTACATGCCCTGTTGAAGCTATTTACCAAATACGAAGCCCTTGTAGTTCTAATTCCCTTTGCAGAGTGGAGCTCGTAGAGAAGTTCCCCGCGGAGGGTTTGACTCAGATTAATCATACCAATTTCCTGACGTTGTGTGGTAGTGACACTTTTTCTATACTGTTCATCACATGGCAGGTGTGGTAAGCAAAACAGGTGACAGTACTTTCTCCACCCGGGCACCTGGTCCCAGCTCCGATCTTCAGGGATCCATGAATGTCCACTGTGATACATTGCAGTGAGTGCCAGAGTCGCATGTCACCAGTTACTTTCATATTTTACATTGAAAAGAACATACCTTATCAGATATTCTTCAAACAAGCCAATGTGAAAGTTCTCAGCCCTTGTGACTGGGCTTAATATTGTCACAGGGCTTACCCTTGAATAAAGTGATACAACATGGCATGCTAATGGTATATACTACATATGAAGTCATTGTAAGTTTTGGTTCTTGAAAAAAAAGTTTTCAAAGATATTTCCTTTTAAGTCTACCGGTATGTGAAAACTGTCAGCCCATGAGGTGGGGCCAAAGATAGCCACAATGTGCTCCCTTGAACAGTCTTGTTACAGTATCGCATACTGAGACTATATACTCAATAGAAGCCATCGCAGATTGTAATTCTTGTAAAAAGAAAATTCTAAATATACATGTACTTCCTATTTAAATCTTTACAAAAACTTTTTGAAAGATGCTTGCTGTTTTAGCCTATGTAAAAACTATTGGCTCCTGGGGCAGGAGCAGGGTCAAATATAACTGCAAAGTCTTCTATAGAACAAACTTGATACCGCGTGACTTAAGAATACTGTGTACCAATATGAATACATTGTGGCTTCGTGCATTAGAAACTTTTTAAAAATATACTCAATGTAAGTGTATGTAAAGCACCAGGCCTGGCTGGGCCTATATTGCTAATTTGAGCACCATTTTTCCCATTTACAAACAATTAATTGCTTGATACTATTACTTACTATGATTTTAGCAAATGACTGTACATTTGCTTCTCTAAACTGAAATAATTTAGACAATGACACAAAAGTGTAAAATGATTTAGTCTGAATTCTGTTTCCCGATAGTTTTCCTAAATGGCTTAGTTAACATACTCGCGCTCATCTAAAAATTTGTTTTGGTACAAAGTGAAATAAATAATGCCTTTAGCGAAGTTGGAACCATTACCCTTCTATACACAAATACTGACCAATATCAAAAATAGAAAATAGAAAATTAGAAGAAGGACCCCAAATGAATCTATATTGCTCACCTGAGCATAAATTGCTTATTTACAAACAACTGACTGTTCAGAATGCTAGAAATGACCTCTATCAAAATAAGAACAAGAGGCCCACACGTCACAATGCTCATCTAGGCAAAAACAATCTCGGAGGAAACAAAAACTTGAAAAAATCTATTTCTCTAAACTTTTCCTTATTTTTTTTTTAATTTACTTGTACAATCATTATAAGCTTGATAATTATCTATACCACACTAAATAATCCTGATTTTCAATTCTTCGATGTAAATACTTGGGTAGGACAGGACCAAATTTAACTACAGGGTTTTTTCTCAAACGGATAAATATGCCGCTTTAGTAATTTGCATGCATGGAATGGATCTCTTTTTCCAGGTTGTTAATGTAAAACCCTAAACTGACGAAAATTCACAACTTTTTGTTTAAAAAAGGGGGGGAAAGGGTCCAAGTGGACCAATATCGCTCACCTGAGCACAATTTGTAGTAACACACAAATAACAGCTCAATTTTAATGGAAGACTTAGAGTACTTTCAGTACCTACTTCCTTCAAGATTTTGCATAAATCTGTGAAGTAGTTAATGAGTAGTCTAAAATTTGTCAGCCATTCAGAGTCCTTGGCGACCATCTTGGATGATGGATCGGGTCAAAAAACACAAACTTGGTAAAGGACATTAATTATTCATTTCTTATGAGGTCTGGAGAAATTTTATGAAGCAGATGTGGAGAAAAGCTGAAAATGTGTCAACCAATAAGGGCCCATGGCGGCCATCTTGGATTACCATCGGATCGAAAATCACAAACTTGGAAGAGGACCTTGGGTACTTACTTCCTCGACGTTTTGTTGAAATTCTGTAAAGTGGTTGCAGACAAGAAGTCGAAAGTGTTTCAATTAATCGGAGTCTATGGCGGTCATCTTGGATTACGAATCGGGTCGAAAAACAAGAATGATAAAGTACCTTGATTACTTACTGGTTGTAACATAACATCTGGAGAAATCTAATGAGGCAGTTGTGGAGAAGAAGTCGAAAATGTGTTAACCAATCTGGGCCAATGGTAGAGAACTGCGAGTACTTACTTCCTCGAAGTGCTGTTGAAATTATGTAAATCGGTTGTAGAGGAGAAGTAGAGAATGTGTCAACAGATCAGAGCCCATAGCGACCATCTTGGATTATGGATCAGGTCAAGAAATATAAATTTGGTAGATGACCTTTAGTACTTCCTTCTTCTAAATTTTGGTGAAATTTGGAGAAAGAGTTGAAAGTGTTTCAACCAATCAGGGCCCATTGCGGCCATCTTGGATTACAAATCGGGTCAAAAACACAAACTTGGTAGAGAACCTTGAGTACTTACTTCCTGTATGTTTTTGTGAAATTCTGTGCAGCGGTTTTGGAGAAAAAGTCGAAAATGTGTCAACAAATCAGAGCCAATGGCGGCCATCTTGGATTACGGATTGAGTTGAAATACACAAACTTGGTAGAGGACATTGGGCACGCACTTCTTGTAAAGTTGGTGAAATTCTGTATAGTGGTTGCAGAGAAGTGGAATATGTGAAAAAGCTTACAACAGAAGACGGATGCCGGATGCCAGAAGCCGGACGACGACAGGCGGCATGCTATGATAATAGCTCACTTGAGCCTTTGGCTTAAGTGAACTGAAAAAAACAGGCATTGCTAAATTGGCACATAATACGCCCACATTTTGTTATCTTAGGTATCATACACACTAGAACTAAACATCTAAACTAAATGTGGTAAATTTAGATTACCTTTCATACTGGTTAAAAAAAGTTCAGTTTTCTTCTTCAATCATTTGCAGGTTAAAGATCGCGCATCCATCATTTCCCATGTAGACAACATACCCCCTCCTTTCACAAAAACACCGACTACGGGTGTATTAAATTTTGAGATTTGAAAATTCCTGTTTCAATAAATACATCTTCATAATGTGATTTTTCTTTGTCTGAAGTTTCAACAAAATCCATCAAAGGGATTAGGAGGAGTTGCGAAGACTCTTAATGGTTATCGATCCTTGGGTGACGTCATAGATATTCCGGAGGTGGGGAAATAAAACTTTGTTGATTTGTCTTAATAAATCAATGATATATGTATACCGGTATATTACTTTAAAAAGTAAAATGTAAAACTATAGGCCTTTAACATATTCTGATTTATTATAACTGGCCACATCATATAAAATATTTCCGTCAATTTTGCGTCAAAATAAGGGGAAGGAAGCAGTGTTCTATTATTTTGCTTCCGTTTTAAATGTATCGTGGTTATACAAAAGTCATGTTCATATAAACATCTGACATTGTAGAAAAAGGGCAGTGTCAAATTATGAACCACACATATAATTAATTTCTTTAAGAGCAGTCCTCTCGTTTTACAACGATTTGGGATAAAGTAAGAGGCAGAGTAATAAAATCTTACTTTGCACGAAATCTAACTTTGATAAATACATATTTCATAAGTTTATTTAGTACAAATCGTATTGTAGAATAAAATAATTAAAGAAAATTAGATATGCACATATTATGATGCAAGACAGCCTTTTCTCTCATTACTCAAATAAAAGATTCTAAAATTGATGCTGAACTATGAAGGAAAGATATTATATTACAAATAAGAGTTGTTTATATTTTGCTGATTTACATAGAATAGCCAATGCAGTGCAATCCAATAGACGATGTGTTTGATTAAGGAATTACCAAAATATGCATGAAGCATAATAAGATTACAAACTTTTGATTTTGTGATCAAATGAAAACAAATATGGAAAGGTAGTGTTTTAACACCACCAATTTATTTGCATATCATATTTTGCTCAAATGAAAAAATAATTTAAAAAAGCACATATTTTTCACTAGAATTTTCTTATGGATGGGACCCTCAAGTCCAAGGGTTATAATTCTTGTAATTTTTTGGACAACATTCCCCTTTCAATATGCACATCTTCAAAGGGTGTTCTTTCTTTGAACCATGTTTCATCAAAGTCCTCCAAAGGGTTTAGGAGGAGTTGGGAAGAACAGGTATTTTAAGAAAATCCAAGTCCAAAGGGCATAAATCCTTTTAATGTATTTGGACAGCATTCCCCTTCCAATATGCACATCTACATATACCCAGTAGTGTTCTATCATTGAACCAAGTTTCATCAAAATCCCCCAAAGGGTTTAGGAGGAATTGTGAAGACAAAATAAATGGGACGGATGGATGACAGCATTATAGCATAATACACCCACATTTTTATGTAGGCATATATACCATTTATAAAATTCACACACATGCAAAGGAAATATTTGAGGCGACAAAGTCTGTTACACTGTACTGAATGTGATAAAGATGCTAGATACCAAATAATCAGTTCTTATTGCTTGTGGTTCTGGAAAATAGTTTTTCAATAGATTTCCCAAGTCCACAAAAACTGCTGGCTCTTTGGCAGGTCTAGAGTCAAATATTGCTTTCCCTTGAAGAAAATTGATACTATATGTCATAAGGATGCTCTATACTGAATATAAAGTCATCGTAGCTCAAAGTTCTAAAGTGGAAGATTGTTTAAATTGGCCAATTTTCCCATTTTATGGTCCCTATTCATGGGCAATAATTACCATTTGAACAATACATCTTCTTATGGGTCATATATGCAAGATGTCATTCAGCAGCTAAAAGAAATTTGAAAAAATGTAAAAAGTTTATTGATGGAGAGTGCATCATCACAATAACCTACATGAACCTTGTATTGTAATAGGTAAAATGTAGCTCAATTCCTTTTCAAATGCTTATCTTTCTTGTTTCCAATATGGCATACATATGGGAAGAACTGAACATTTTCATTCTATAATGCGTCAATCTTACTTATCATATTAACAATTAATTGAAAAACAAGAAAGTTGCATCAAAGATGCAATATGTAGAGTTGCAAAATGTGTTCATACCCTAGATTTTTTACTTTTTTTCACCATGACCTTCACCTTTCACCTTTTGATTCTGAAATCAATAGGGCACATTTTCAGCTCATAGGAAGTATGTGTGTGAAGTTTCAAAACAATAGGTGGAATGTAACTACAGACTACAGTTATAGCCTGGAAACCATTTTCATTCATCAAAGCCCTATGACCTTGACCTCAAAATCAGTAGGGCACATCCCTAGTTTATGAGGAGTATTTATGTGAAGATTCATCACTATACCTGAAGAACTGTAGGAGTTAGAGTAAAGAAACCAATTGTTGATGCTGGTCACCCACCCCACATCAATTTAAGCAACAGCAGATCAACGCTATATAACACCATAAAGCACTCTAATGACTTTACGTTTTAATGAAAACAATTACTGAAATCAATTTTAACCATTATCATAAAACATCTGTGTACTTTTCAACTTTTCTGATAACAAACCTAGTTCCATAAGAGAAATATATCAAATATTTGAAAAAAAAAAAACCACTTGTATACATGACTGATTTTCTACATAAAAGTTAAGAGGTAAATGAAACGATGTGTTTGTTTAACTCTATGCCATGTCATCAACTACTCCTGAACTTTTTTTCTTCAATGGAGCATACCAAATATGTAATCTCTAACACTTCTAGTTAAAAGTAAAAGTCTAAGCTGATGGCATACAGCAACAGAGAATGACCTAGACAAGCATGTTTACAAACTGTAGAACTTATGTTGACAATGGAAATTAACATCATTATTATACATCTACAAACTACATATATAATATGCTTTGTATATGTACCAAATTACCACAAAATCTTTCACACAATGTCATATGAATATGTGTTGTGTTTAACTTATTATTCAAAACATGTAAATGTAAGTCATTGTCAGCCATCATCCTGTACCAAGTATCATGTACAGGAGCATTTAATTCTCCTCTTATTCAGTAATTCAGCTGATTGTTGATTTGACGAAGAATTCCAAGACAAACTTCACGCAGAGTCTACAAAAAAGTAACAATATCATGATACTTGAAACAGAACAAACGAGGAAAACATTTTCTATAAACGTAACATCATAACATCATGTTTTATTTTTTAACTCCTTTTAATATCCTTTTTATTCGTGACAATTAATTTTTGTGAATTTGGTATCCTGAAAGAATGTGCTGCCCCTTAAATTTGCAATCAGGTCCTTTTTAAAATTAAATGCTTTACTCAATTCCTAGGATTGGGACCTATATTCAGCATTTTATTTCTGGTCATACATCTTTCAAATTTTGTAAAAGTAAAATGCCCATAAAGCAAAAAGGTGACTTAGGGTTTTACAGTCAATATTCCTGTTAAGTATTGTAACATTATATTCTAATTTTTTTCTTTTTGCACTACCACACTTAAGAGCAAACTACTTTAAGTATATGTTTGTTATATATCAGCAACATCATGATTTCGCATGGTAGTGTCTGTCACTTCTTAGTATTTGTAATGCATTTGTATTTGCTTTATCATGAAATGGGTATACAAAAAACAGCACTAACACCACTAGAATATGAATCCTGACTTTCCATCATGTCCAACATAATAACCTACATATAATTTGTGTCTGTTTCTTGTTTTTCGTCACACCAAGAATTTCACTCAATTGGTAACATTATGTATCAGATCATTTGCATAAAAATTTAGACCAATGCAAAGGACATTTTACATGCAGACCCCTACCATGATACAAGGCTTCAGTATTTTACTGTCTTATTCAAAGGGATTCCAAGTAAATACCATTGGGATTCAAACACGGTACCTTTAGCAAAGCACCTTACTGATGGAACTATTCTAACTCGGATATAATAGTTCCTTGATTATGTTTGAGTAAACAAAGTGACAATGCAGATTCAATTATAGATTAAACACAAACACTTGTAAAAATACATTTTTATTTAAAAGTTGACAGATTTTTATCCTATATATTATGCACACCTTTGCAGTCGATATTACATTTTTAGAAACAAGATGTGTTTATAAAACATGAGTGCCCCCAGCAGTAAACAAAGTCCAAATAAGGCAAATTTTGAAATGTAGAGCAAAGGTCACAGTCAAGGTCATGAGGTTAAAGAACTTGGTGTAATTTGAAAGGGCTTTATTAGTGGAGTATGCATGCCAAATATGAAATCTCTATCTCTCACATTTTAAAAGTTTTGATCCAGAGGTATAAAAAATATCTGTGCATTGTACAAGAGTGACTGCAATAGTCCTTTGATCTTTATCAATCATTCATCTATATCATGCATATATAATGAATTTGATAAACATATCAATAAAGATAATCCAGTTTACACATATCAAACTTCACATGTATATCCACTGATTTGAATGATGTTACAAGAATATCTCCATACATCATCAAATCTGTTGTACTGCCAAAACTGGGGAAGGGGGGGGGGGGAATAGGACACTGTTTAACAGCACATAATATGCCCACATTTTATTATTTAGGAGTCATACAAAATAAAACTAAATATCTATTCTGACTGTGATAAATGTAGATTACCTTTGATATTGGTAAAAGAGTTCAGTTTTCTTCTTCAATTGTTTGTAGGTTAATAGATCTTCCTCGCACCTCTATCATTTCCCATGTTAACATCCCCCCTTCCTTCTATAAATACACTGACTGCAATTGTATTAAATATTGCAAAAATGTGAAAATTCCTGTTCAATATGCACATCTTTCTTTGTACCAAGTTTCATTCAAATCCTCCGAAGGGATTAGGAGGAGTTGTGAAGACAAGGTATTATGCATAGATAAATCTAAGTTCAAAGGTCATAACTTCTGTAAAATTTTTTTGGACAATTTTCCCCTTCCATTATGCACATCTTCCTTTGGTGTTCTTTCTTTGTACCACTTTTAATCAAAATCTTCAATCGGGTTTAGGGGGAGTTGTGAAGACAAGATATACTGCATAGAAAAATCTAAGGAATTCATAGTCTAAGGGCCATATCTCCTGTATTTTTTCTGGACAGCATTCCTCTTGTAATATGCACATTTTTATATGGTGTTCTTTCATTGTACCAAATTTCATCAAAATCTCTCTAGGGTTTAGGAGGAGGGACAGACGGACAGATGGATGACAGTGGTAAAGCATAATACACCCACATTTTAACCAGGCATACGAAAATGATGGAAGTAAAACGGGAGAGGACTGTACTTGTGAATGGGATGCCTTAACTTTATTTTAAGTTTATTTACCTATGAATTTAAGTACACATGAAAAATATCCCAGTCTGTCTGTATCAATAAACAGTTTTTATGGTCAAGTAGATCTTGGGTTTACTAAATAAGATGTCATAAGCTCTTAAATCTTGATCCGTCCCCTTTGTGATGTCACAGAGATAAAGAAATGTTTTCAATGCTGTTAAAAAATGAAACCAGTCTATTTTTGATCCCAGAAACTTACCTGAGGTTTGCAGTACTCCTCCAACCAACTGAAGACACAGGCAGATAATTCAGCAAAGTTAGCCACAGATATTGTAGCATTAAATGATTGGAAGAGATTGTCCATCATGTTTTGAAACTGAAATGACAAAAGAGTGTTAATAGACATATGATCTTGTATGTATCCTTACATATAAGGACAAAAAGCAACAAAAGCTGTCAGCAGACAACAAAGCTTGCCGGTGGGGCATTGTCAGAGGGAAAGCATGTATTTTCAATGTTTTCTCACTTCAAGCTCAAGGTAATGGGGATCTAAAATTCTGCTACAGACAGAAAGGGCTAGCCTTAATGAACACAAACTTGAAATATGAAAGCTCTATGCCCAGTAGTTGACGGACGAATTATGGACTAGTTTCAGCGTCAAAAGGAGGCAAGGTAAAAAATTTGGTACAGACAGAAAAGTTTAGTCATATAAATGAACACATGTGAAATATGTAAGCCCTAACTTTAGTAGTTGATGAGTTATGGGCAAGGTTAAAGTTTTTAAAAAGTGAGTTAAATTTCAAGTTCAGGATCGTGGGGTCAACAAGTTTGGTATAAAGGTCTAGCCATAATGAATAAAAATGAGAAATATGAATGCTCTACCCCCAATAGTAGAAGAGTTATGGGCAAGGTTAAAACTTCTGGAAAGAAGGTAAAACATCAAGGTCAAGACCATGGAGTCAAAAATGATGATACTAATGCTAAAGTCTTATTACAAGGAATGTACATGTGAAATGTGAAAGTCTTATGTTTATCAGCCTTGAAGGTATGGCAAAGGTTAAAGGTTTTGTTTAAGCCACAAATGCTGACACTAGGGCTATGACATTAGCTCTTCGGACATTCATTCTGACAAGTTAAAAAGATGTTTGTTGTTAACAAAATTACTTCAGGTTTAAATGTCAGGGGAAAGGATTATAAGGAATTTAAACTGTCTACTACATGGAAGTCATTAAAATGGAGGGACCTGCATTTTTTCAACATATTTTCTTAATATTACACTTTTACAGCAAATCAACATTATTGAGGGAAATTATTTATACATATCTATCACACTGAATTTGACACATATTGTAACTCCTCATTACAATTTCTGCAGAATGTATGCATTTATTGTATAATTACAGAGAATAGTAAATTCCATTATGATCACATTCTATAATAAAGGTGTGCTTCAGTCTATCAGTAGGTTAGTTTCAAGCATAAGCATCAATGGAAGCCAAAATATTGGGGTAAGAAAATCTATGAAGACTTAATAAATCCTGTAACAGAGAGCTGAAACAGTGAATTATAAATCTACCAAGGGCTCCGCAAAGCAGGCATCCCCTCGCAGCAGACCCATTTGGACCTGATAAACCTAATTGACTCCATGACCAAAAATCGATAGGTTTCCTCCTCTCATCATCAATGACTGATATGTGAAGTTTGAAATTGATCAGATTAAAACTGTAGTGTGTATCGCCCCCACAAGGTTTCACAGACAGTTTGCCAATGCTGACCTTGACCTTTGATCCTGTGACGCAAAATTTATAAAGTTCCTCCCATCATCATTAACAATAGACATACAAAGTTTTAAAGTGATAGAGCAAAAACTGTAGTCTGTATTGCACCCACAAAGTTTCACAGACAGTTTGCCAATGTTGACCTTGACCGTTGACTCAGTGACTCGAAAACATTACGGTTCTTCGTCTCGTCATCAACAAGTAACATATGAAGCATGAAAGTGATCAGGCAGAAACAGTAGCGTGTATTGGGTCCACAAGATGAAGTGTCATAGACTCATGCACATTCACACACATGTACCCACCCACTCACTCATCCAACCACACATGAATGGCCACATTACTATACATGTATCATATCCCCTCCAACGCTGTTGTGAGGGGATAATAATTGAGTTGGTTGGTTGATGTGGATTTCGCATCAGTTTATACAATTTTGTAGTCATACTGTAGCATTCACAATAGCTGCTAGGGAATGTCAAAGACCGATAACTCCATTCACCGGAACTTGTAATATTTTACAATAGAATAAAAGTCAAGCAGAAGACACATTTGAACATAACACCCCAATCATGTTCATGTGTAAATATCGGCTTGAAATACTGGGATGTAAGGCGGCATCTGCAACAATCAATGATGATGATAGTTGTATGAATGAATATCAATATGACATGACAATGATTATAAACTGTTAAAAAGATAAAATAATCGGCCGTGCACGTTTGGGAAGGGTGGTCGAAAAAATATATATTTTCTGATTCTATGAAAAAGAAGAGGTGTTGGAAGCTGTCGGAGATTTTGATGTTAATCTACTACAATAGCTTGTGGAAAAGCTTAGATTTAGTTAATTTGAAGTATGCACAGGAATGCACAAGACAATTAAAAAGCTGAAGCGAGAAAATCGATCAGAATGCTTGCAAAAGTATCGTTCTTTGTTTATAATTCGTTTCAAAAACAGTTGTTTTTAGTTGCTTCAACTTTTACAACAGGTAATTCATCTCAGTAAAATACATTATATATAGCCATATATTCTAAATATTCATGCAATGACATAACGTTTCGATACATTGCTTCTTAAAGAAGTATGCGGAGTAATTATTTCTTAAGTATAACTGTAATAAAGACTATACATTCTTTGTACTGGTGGGAGTCAGGATTATTTCAAAATGCCTCTCATAACTGATTATTGAGTTAATGCCCTTTTATCACAAACTTTTAAATAGGTCATGTTTTATATTCTTTTATTTTATAAAAAATATCGCAATCTAATGATGGCTATCTTTGAAAACGAGTTTTGGATGCACTTCGGAGTAGAAAAAACACGGTTGGAGCAAAATAATTGCTATTTCAAATTTTAGTTGTGAATGCTACATATTGCGACATAAAAGCAAGAAGTAACCAACATTTCAAACACTGTGGTATAATCAGGGAATCGAATCCGGATCACCTGCACTGCAAACCAACTGCTCAACCACCACTCCAAGCCTGCCCCACTCCCCCAATAGTTGAGGCTAGATGTCCTTTGGTTACATGTAGCAAATACCCCTCTACTAATATAATTGTTACAGTTAAAAAGTAGCTCAAGATGTTTACACAGTATAGTCCATATTAAAACCTTTATTCTTTCTCTTTGATAAATAATGTGAATTTTTGCAGAGTTTCGATTAAAACAGGTACCACAAATCAAAGTGTTAGATTGGACAGGTATTCATTTGTATTTTGATCTTACCCTTACCATTATCGAGAATAACTGGTTGATGAGATTGAGAATGACCATGACCATGTTTTCATTGACCTACTCACAACTACTTGTAATGTTTTACTTACAACTTGGAATTTGACCTCATCTGACACTTGATTCTGTCCATGCATTGGTGTATTTTGGTGGGTTTTCACAATATGCTCGTAATTCCTTCAAAATAATTAACTTTGTTTTTATACTTTGACAACTTCAAACATATGAACAAATCAGTAAACATATTTCTCCATCATGTTATACATGTACTGGCATTTTCTAATCATCGAAATCAGAAAATAGAGTTATTTCTTATGTGGGCATAAACCATTGTAACATCATAAAATTTCTATAAAATATCATTATTTTCCCTTCATTTCCTGTAATTTTACATCATTTACATAGAACTGGTTTCATTTCCTGTAATTTTACATCATTTTACATAGAACTGGTTTCATTTCCTGTAATTTTACATCATTTTACATAGAACTGGTTTCATTTCTGTAATTTTACATCATTTTACATAGAACTGGTTTCATTTCCTGTAATTTTAGATCATTTTACATAGTCATAGAACTGGTTTACTTCATAGTCACTCTACATCAGCTGCCTACAGTAGGATAATAACTCTACATTACAAAAAGTCACATTTGTTTATAATGCTTAAGTATGTTTTTCCCATTAACAGGGAAAAAATCTATTAAGCATTATTTATAATAAAATAAAAGGGGATATTTGATAATCAAACTCTGCTAGACACTTTTTATGCTACTGTAAGACTGTGATAATCTTAGTCCTGTAGATATACCAGTACATGTATCACGCTAAATGTTAAATATGTTTTATCCACTTAATCATATTTATTTGCAAAACCATTTGGTGAAATGTTTTGAATTTTTTTAATCATTTTACATTTCCATACACATAATTTTTTTGCGAAATTCTATTATCACATTTTACAAAACAGTTAATGACTTTTCATGTGGAAACACTCACGCTTTCATGATTTTTAGAGCCATGACCTCTTTTCTCAAGGAGTCAAGGTCATCTTCTTGTTTTTTCTTTTGCTGGACAAGGAACTGTATGTAGTCAATTGCTATAAAATTTTAGAAATAATGCAAAATGAAGAAAAATTTAAATGGTAAAATATTCTTTTCTTTTCAAAATAAATTCATATAGTAAAATCAGAGAAAACTAACATTTTTCATGTTTGATTTTCACAATTGTGTTTCTGAAAGGTATGATTTCCATGCATATGTTGTGTTGCTTAAATCTTGTATTGAACTCTACATGGCATACTACATCCCCCCCCCCCCCTTGATCTTGAAATGCAGTTCAAAAATTTCTTCTTGATCATAGCATATAAATTAGATAAACTTAATTCTTTTGAATACCACATATTCAACTGAATATAACATACATCTTTGCAAAACAGTTGCTTTGCTGAGTTTTGTGGATCCCAGTTGCTCGGTTTGTTGACAAGTAGGAACAATATACTGAAGTTCTTCATAGCCTTTCTGAATTGAAAAAAAAACCATACAGATAATATAGATACTACATTTCTACTCAACCGATGTAAAAATTCCATTCACATACAGTAAAAATTTGCAACAGCTACCCTCTCTCTGAAAGCTAACAATCTTAAAAGAAAGCATAACTATTAATATAATAAATATAATAATACATATCCCTGAGACTGAGACCTATTGTAAACAGAGAAAAAAAATGTATTATAGAACTGTACTACAGTTTATTCTGATAGACATTCCCTTTCTTGGCATCAAATGGTTACCAGTGTGAATTTACATGTACATGTTAGTGGAACTGGTATATCATCAATATCGAAGAAGTACCAAACCGTTAATCATTCTCAAAGTCCAAGGACAGATACAAAATCGTGTAAGTTTCAAATATATATGTTATGAGACCTACCTTGATGGCATCTCTACGCTTCTGTTCTGCCTGTGTGTGGGCTTCACGCCGTCTGTCCTTGTAACTCACATGACGATTTCCATCACTATCCTCATCTGTAAAAAAATGACAAATGGGGCTAAACTCAATTTAACTACTTTAATACGACATAACACTGTATTTTGTCATTAAAACATGTGTTAAAACGAAGTATTTCAAATACACTACAATCATTTCAGCTAATATTTGGTGGTGGAAAAAAGCAAATTTTCCAGAGACCTATTAACATAAAGTGCACTTCAGATCTTTGGAGAAAAAATACTAAACACAGAGAGGAAATCACACGAATCACAGTAAGGACTCAGTTGTAAATTTACATGTGCTTTTTTGTCTAAAATCACAGTTTTGGTGTAATTTTTAAATCTATACCTAAAGGCTAAATCAGGTCTGCTGTGTATTATGTAAAAATAAACAGCTGCACCATAAGCACATGATATGCCTATTTATATTGGTAGATGATAGCAAATGTGTGATCTTAACTCAATATTTTTTTATATATTGCATCCTGTGAAGTCAGAATTTTTGCAGGTTAAAATCAGTTAAGATGTTGGTATTTTCCATTCCTAAGTTTGACATCAATCATTTGGTATTTTCCATTCCTAAGTTTGACATATCAATCATTTGGTATTTTCCATTCCTAAGTTTGACATCAATCATTTGGTATTTTCTCACCTGAGCCTTGAGCAGATGAAGCAGATGACATACAGCCAGCTGGGATTGAACCTGTAGAACTGGTACGAGAGAACGGGTATCTTTGGCCCCCACTTGGACCTTCATCTGCATCCTCCATTACTATGAACATGATAGAAGAGTAAAACATTCTTTAACGAACTATATAACATACAAATATCGTTACTGTAATAAACTGGGAAATCTGGATGATAGTTACTGATTAGAAATAGAATTACAGATACATATTTTAACTGAAATAAAAGTTCTTGGAGGGAAATATCTTCCATATTTACACCCACAAAAGAAAATTCTCAATTATCAAACATGATTTAAGTATGATATTTATTTATATGATAACAGTTACTAGTATACATATATTGCTACTATACTACTACTATAAACGTATGTTTAAGTAATTAACAAGTTTAAATGCACTAAACGGTCAGAAAGTCTTCACATGTATTATGAATATGTTGAATGTTCTCAGTTAGGTGAACTGAATCAACATTGAAATTTTGTAATACACTGCAGTCTTCTGTGCAGCTGTTTGGAAAATAATGTGTAAAACATGATGGGAAAATCAGTCCAAAATACATATACATATGGAAGGTCCATACCACTGTAAGTAATTTAAAATTGTTCTTTTGTTCATGTTTCTTTTTGATTTACACCTGGATCAGGAATATTGACAATGTATTATCATTGTAGTACAGACCATTTTTTTAAGATTGTTTTCAACTTGTAAGCTAGCAGACAGGTCAACCGATTATATGATAAACCCATACTGCAGCAGTGCCACTACATGTAGTACCTACATGTACTGTGTCTTTGATGTCTTCTTTCATATATATACAAAACTGGTGTGGCCTAGTGGATTAGGTGCTCTGCTTTTGACCTAGAGGTCCGGAGTTCGATTCCCGCCCTGGGCACACTGGTGTACTGTCTTTGGATGAGACAGTAAAAACGGAGGTCCCATATCACTGTAGGCATGGCACGTAAAATATCCCTCACTGCTTTGGGTGGGTCCGTTGCAAAGGTAGAAATTTCCGTGCAATGCATCAGGAAGATGCTGTCACTATATATGTGAAATGACCATGGAGTGACTTAAAACATTAATCAATCAATCAATCATATATATATACACATAATAAGTAATAATAAACCCATACTGCAGCAGTGCCACTGGCACAATCATGTACTGTATCAGTGATGTCTTCTTTCAGCTCAAGTAAACTTGGCGGTCATGATACTAGTGGACCTGTATTGTTACAGATATTGGAAGAAAAAAAATGTACCAGTATCTTCTGGTATTGTAACATAGTACATGTAACAATACTGGTAAAATACTGGAAGATACTGGTCTCCAGTATAATGTGTGCCTGAACCATACCAGTTTTCCAGCATTGAAAATTATTACAGTATAATTGTTGATGCACAATACTGGATATGGTCATGTGGCACATGTAAATCATTATTTTACTTCATATCTTTCTAACATACAAAATATCAGAACATGTAGAATTTGCATGCCTCAATGAACTTATGAAGTCTTCAACCTAAAACTAATCAGTAAAAAGTAAAGTAGATGTCTCGCATCAACGATAAATATACAATGAACATGTACAAAATTGTGTTCATTTTTCTCCTCTTTTTTTGCAATTACAACACTGTCTGGTGTAGCAGTATTTATCACAAACATTTCAAAATCTAATTTGAATAGATATATTCCAAAGAAATTTGGTAGCCTCGAGTGTTGGGCTTGTGAGTTTCATGAATACTGATTTAATTATCAAACAACAATACTGGCTTTCTAGTATTCTTAATATTGTAAATAATACAAGTCGGTAATTACCAGTTTCAGGAATTATTGTTCATTTCAACAACAATACTAAAAACTAGTATTGCACATGTATTTAAACACAATACTAGAAAATACTGGACAATACACTAGTATTACAGTATTGTAAATTTGTGTAAATTTCCAGTATCGTCCAGTATCGTGTTGTAAAGAATTCTTGAAGTCAGCATGATGTCACTGGCTCTATTAGTCTACATAGATACCAGAGTAGTAGTGTTGTACAACGGAAGTGATTTAAGAATCGATAATCAGAAGATAATCGGAAAAAGTAAACTGATTGATTATCAATTTAAATCGAAAATCCATATTCTTTAAAATATAGAGTTTGACAAATAATAAGATCACATAGAAAATTTGATTTTAATTTGACCGTTCGGTTTATTCGCCTTCTTGTTAATATTAGGCAATATATATCAAATAATATTTGAAACAATTTGCTCGCAGTTTAGGCTGATGCTATTCACATGACCGTCGTGTATGTAAACTGGAATTTCTATATACACGACAGTCATGTTAATAACTGAGGGAGTTATGCAATGGCCATTTACATGATAGTAGTGTACCTAAATTGATATGGCTATTTACACAACGGTCGTGTACCTAAATGATTTGGCTGTTTACACAACAGTTGTGTCACGGTGTACCTAACAGACTCCCTGTCAAGGCCCCTTGAGAACAAACAAATGCTGGGGAAGTTTGATACAGAAACTTAATTTGAGTCCTACATATACAGTACAGTCCGAGTGGAACTTAATTTGCCCACTGGTCACAGTGGGCATTTTTAGAGTGGGCATTAAAAATGTCCACTGGACACAGTGGACATCCTTGTAAGAGCCAGTTGGAATTAACATACAGGTAAGTGGACAGCTTGATAGCTCAGGTAAATGTCCACTCCTAATGCCCACTGAAATATCAGGTGGACTGCCCACTGCGGACAGTGAGCATTCAAAGTTCCACTCGGACTGTAGTGTATGCGAATGTAGAAGAGCTTGTATTTCGACGTAACAAATTGTAAAGCCGGCAAACAAATAATTTTTTATTTGGCGATTTACAAGAAGTTACACTTGTATACCTTAAAGGGTTTGCTGAATAAAAGAGATTGGAAATGGGGGGGTTGTTGTCTAATGCAAGCTCCCTGCCCTGTTTCTGGGTGTTAATATTTTCTGCTTACTTTATTATTTATAACTTTTTTAAAGTTTTTATACTGAGCTGTATTCTTCCTCTATTCAAAATGATAAAATTGCTAATTGAAGAGATTCGGTTGTGTATAAAACAATTTAATAAAATATTTGATCACAGGAATTGTTAACAAAATGTCTTTTTTCTGCATTCTGGCATCCTCAGCTTTATACTCTCTATATCCGTAAGTTTGCGAGAAAGGGAACTCTTCACAGGTACGGGTTATACACCCCTCTTCTACTTAGGTAATGTACATAGGTAACACAACTTTTAGTGTAAATAAGGTAACACAACTATCATGTAAATAGCCATATCACTTTAGGTACAAGACTGTCATGTAAATGGCCATATCACATTCAGTACATGACTATCGCATAAATAGCCATATCAAGTAAGGTACACTACCGTCGCGTAAATAGCCATTTCACTCAGGTACACGACCGGCAAGTAAATAGCCATTACAGTACCTGCAGAGTTTAGTATGTTCCGAACGATTTCTTCTTTTCCTCTCAGCGACAATAGATTATGAAGAATTAGAATCGATAATCAGAATCGAAAGACTTTTAACAATCGACAATCCATTATCACCATATAAGCGACAATTGGTTCATCACTACTGAGGAGTCTGGCGTGATGACACTTCTGCAAGCTATCCAGATCCTGTTGTAAGGAAGCTGTGTCTTCAGGGATTCTCATCCTACGGTATAGGAGGCAGTCATCCGCAATCAGGCCAGCTGTGGATTTCACTTGTATTGGAAGGTCGTTGATGTACACAAGGAAAAACAGGGGACCTAAGACCGTGCCCTGAGGTACACCAGATGTTACTGGTGATAGCCCTGATGTTGCTCCTTCTATTGCCACTCTCTGTGTTCTGTTGGCAAGGAATGACTTGATCCAAGACAAGGTACAACCGCAGATTCCATAATGGTGTAGCTATGCTGCTAGGCGCTGGTGTGGTACCTTGTCAAAGGCCTTGGAGAAGTCAAGAGGGACTGCGTCTATCTGGCTGTTGTCGTCTATCCCCTTGGCCAGGTCTTCGATGATTAGGATAAGCTGGGTTTCACAGGATCTTGATTTGCGGAAACCATACTGTTGGTCTGTCAGGATGTTGTGGTTGTCGAAGCACTTCATGATGGAACTATGTATTACATGTTCTAGGACTTTGCAGCATACGGAGGTGAGTGACACTGGGCGATAGTTCATTAGTTGGCTGGTTTAGACTTACAGTACAGTCCGAATGGCACTTAATTTGCCCACTAGTCACAGTGGGCATTTTTAGAGTGGGCATTAAAAATGTCCACTGGACACAGTGGCCATTCTTTTAAGAGCCAGTAAGAATTAACATGCAGGTAAGTGGACAGCTTGATAACTCAGGTAAATGTCCACTCCTAATGCCCACTGGAATTTCAGGTGGACTGCCCACTCTGGACAGTGGGCATTCAAAGTTCCACCCAGACTGTACTGTATCTCCTTTCTTAAATATAGGTGTTACTATAGCTGTATTCTAGTCGGATGGTGTGCGGCCTTGATGTAGTGAGGCACTGTAGACAAGAGTCAGCGCGAGAGTGCTGGTTACTCAGTGTGCGAAATTAACAGTGGACCAATAGACATTGTCTATAGTAATTCGGGTCGGTCTACAGAGATTGAAAACTCGGTAGACCGACTTGTCTATAGGAAATCTGACCCGAGTTATGTAAATCTTTTGCTCTTCACGCAGCAATAGCTTAGCAAGAGCAGGTAACTCCAGTCTATTTGTACTACCAATGATAAGCGCCTATAAAACATTAACGTGTTTGTTGTACTTCTGTTTTTAATTGTCCTTTCGCCCTCGAAAGCCGGACGCAATATCGTTCTTTGACCAGTTAAAGTATGTTGAAGTTGCGCACCTGGGTTTGAAACAGAAACCAGCAGGTGCTAATTCTAACTCTAAAGCTAAAGAATTGAAAAATTGTCAAATGATTTTAGCAAATAAAATGCATTAAATTCTGATTTTTGTGCCTTTTAATGCTGAGGTCTATAGGAACTAAAATTACTGTACACCGAAAGTCTATAGCACTTCAAAGTTAATTTCGCACACTGGGGTCTGCCATTTCCCTGAGCCTGAGACTGAGGAATCGGGTTGGGATTTCATCTGGCACTCTGGCCCGCTTGCCTTAGCTTATGTGGGTTGAGGCCACAGAGCTGAGTAATTTCCGGATTCCGTTTTGTTGATAAATAACTTACTAAAAATGAAAAATTTTAAAGTTTCTAAAGTTATACGACAAACTTACCTTTATTGTCAGGAGAAATTCATATCTATGCAATTGCGCAAACAAAGCAAGATATCTCCACTCGAGATAAGAATTAGGTTGATCTTCTAAATCACACAAACGTTTAAGATAAATGATTTCATACGCAGTCATATAGAAGCTTTACATGAACACAGATCAGTTTCAACTTTCATCACAAGAACGTAACCGTAAAGTAAAAGCTTGAAGTTCTTTATATCAGAAATGTATGAAACTAACAATTATGTTTACATCTCTGTTTAAGTTAGATTGCTCATTGAATCTAATTTTCATAACAAACGAATAAACACATTTAATTAATCATGGTAACCCCTAGACGGGACAAAATAGCTCTTCCGTTGCAGTCGTAACTAGGTAAACCCGCGCTGTTTTTTATCATAAATCTACCTACTGGTATGCGACCAGTTATCGCCGTTTTTCAGAGGTTTTTCACCAATAGCTTTCGATATACTTAATCTAGGAGATTGAAATTTTCACTGAATAATGGTAACCCTGTTATACATTATCCTACCAAGTTTCGTTAAAAATGAGCAATTCTAAATACGTTTTCTAATACGATAATTCTATAGGGGTTTTGACCCAATTTTCAGAGTTTACAGGACCAATTATCGCCGCGTCAATTTGATTGCCGTATATTTCGTTCTTCCGTGTTTCGTATATACAAAATATCGTCATTTGAAGTTTTAAAACAAAAATAAATATATTTGTGGTTGTATTAGTGTTAAAATTAAATGGAGTGAGTTTTAAATGTGCACAAGTAGTGGCGGATTCCGGGAAGGGGTGGACTCAACCATTCCCCTAGAAGTTAAGGTGCTTTTTTCTTCATGTGAAATACGTTTTTAGTTTCTTGCTGACAAACTATCTAAACATATGTTTTGTGTGAGACTTCTCATTTTATAATTTTCTGGTAACATATTCAAGGAGGGGATTGGTTGGCATAGCTTTTCATAATTCCTTTTTTCAGGTTAAATTCCAGATGGATTGTATAAATATGATGGTTTTATACCTGATGTAAACTTAGAATTTTGATATAAAATGCAGATGTGGAAAATGTAAAACATCATACTTAAATATGAAAGACATAACGGAGGTATTTTAGAAATGAACCTGAACCGTTAACTGTAGCTCACCCTCCCACTCCTTAAATTCTAACCCCTGTTGTACCTTGACTCCTGCTTTCTCCTCATCCCTCCCCCTTTTTAGTTATTTCATATTGATTATTTTGCTTTATTTTTGCCCATTTCATAAACTGAGTATCTTATTTTTTGTTGTAGCGATCTGTTTGTATTACAATGCAATGTCAAAACCAAAAATGTATTATTTCAAATTGCATGTTAACTTTATTTCCCATTTAAATGATGATAATAATGTAGGACGGTGATGATATAGATACCAATCTTAACTTCACGATTTTAATGACTATAGTAATCAAGAATGATATAGTATCAGAGATGAAAAAAACCCGAAATGCACTGAAATAAATATGAATAATTGTTTAAAATTTTTATTTACTAATAATGTCAGCAACATTGATGATGATGGTTGGTTGGCCGTTGGTTGGTTGATTGATGATGATCTTAATTCACAATCATATTTAGCACAAAAATTCATCACACTCCGATATTCATCATTGCTAACATACATGTATTTATCAAAGATAATTTTACATTAGATAGAGATATACATATCACAGATACATGAATTTAAACGATAATAAAACGATAACTATTATCTTAAAATCTTATTATCTTAGTGGTTACTTAATCATATGACTTATTATAATTTATGATCTTAAAAAAATTTCTAAGCAATCATTTATCCTTTGATTTTTTATCCCATTTCACTGTTTTTCATTCCTCTTGAAATTTACAATCATAACAAACATATAATTAAAATGAGGGTACTTAAATTGACAGATTAAAGGAGGCGACTGCCTAATAAAGGTGATCACATCTACATTTTAGACCATTTTGAAGCTGGGAAATCAATTTCCTACACTGTGCAAATGGAATTGCTGCCTGAAAAGGCCCTGATTCTCATTTCTCTACAATCTGAAACCTATTGTAATGATACATACCCCTTGATTTTTAAATATCCATCATATTATATGATCATATCATATTATATATATATATATATTATGATAATGCTTTATGGCTTCAGGATCTTCCAATTTGGCACATATGATCACTATGACGAGAGGAAAAACATATTGTTTTTCAAGGTATAAGGTCAAGGTCATGTATTTCTTAGTAAGACTAGAGCATGTTTGTAAAACATATGCCCCGGTGTGTGGGCTTAATTCGTACCAACAACAAAGCTTTCCTAAATAATATATTTCATGGGCCATAACTCAGATAAATGTTACCATTGGTGACCTTGTCTTTTGACATATTGACCCTCAAATCTATAACCATAAGTTATCAAATTACCTTTATTTATAAGAACTTGACATATGTGAAATATTATCAAATTCTGATTAGCAGTTTATGATATACAATGTATAATAATATATGAAAATCATCTTGAAAACCAGTACTTTCAGTACTGCTGTGACCTTGACCTTATTGACCTCAAAATCAACACGATTCTTCCTCTCTTGATAAGTATGTATACATCAAAAATTGGTTTAAATATGTTGAAAGGTACTTGAGTTATAGTCTGGAAACCAATGTGTGATGGAATAACGGAAGGGCAGACAAAGCAAATACTCAATGCCCCCTGCCACACCTGGCGGGAGCATAAAAGCCTTAATTAATTAATTGTAGGTAGGATACAGACCTGGGCTATATCTGTTAGAACCATTATGGTAGTGTTGTGTAGTAGAAATGCTTCTTAAGGGAGGATAGTGACTCAGAACCTTCACCCAAAGTCATACCACCAAGGTTAAGATAGGAATGAACGTAATTGGATCGTTGACTTTAATTGTCTCGGTCTATTTCATTGTACTTCTGCTCATCAAATACTTAGATTTCATTCAATTTCCAATATTTCGATTCTGAGCATCACAGACGAGACACAGGTTGTTGAAAAGCGCATCTTGTTCACGAAATTATAATTTGTGTATATTCCGATATCAATAAAATTTTATAATATGGTCCATAATTTTATTATTATGCCTTAAAGCATTCATCTAGAACGTTGAAATATTTTTATTACTTTATGGAGGGTATCTGAAAAAGAGGAAGGTAGGAAAATTCTCAATACCTTCAAATTTCCCTACTTCAGTTCAAAATAAGTTACAGGTCTATTATACAATGTTAATATTGATCTTTGAGATTATTCATAATTGTAAATCAATCACATGCAATTAACATTTGGATACACATTAAATTTTTTTTAGATAAGCTACAAAGTCATTACCTTTCTTTGAAATTCTACAGCTTTGCCGCTAATTAAAAACAAAGTCAAAAAATCTAGATTTTCTAGTTTTTTTTCTGGGACCCCTATTTGATATTTGAAATTAATCAAAAACGAAACATGATGATTTTCCTTCTCATAAGCTTCAACTTTTATATGAAATACTACTAACAAAATTAGTGTAAAGAACAAATAACAAATTTGTTCATAAAAGATGCAAAAATCGCCATTTTCAGAGGAATTTCATTCTAAAATAATACATGTCCTTGACCTTGAAGTCAATGACCTTGAAACAAATTTCAACAAGATTTCCCAAAATGGCTTATTTGACAGTCTGGAATGACTAAAACAGACCTTGTTACCATGACAACCAATATTCAATTTGCCCAAAAACTTCATCAAGAAAATCTATGACATGTCGTAGCCAGCTAATTTTCATTCTTGCAGAGAATTGATATTAAAATCTATTCATCTAATATTCGAGTTGTGTGTCCTGAACTTACTATATACCAAAAGACATTAAACAATGTCAATGACGAAGTCTGTGCTGCGTTTTACTCTTTTAAAAACGTAAGAGAAACTACTTATAAGAGATAATGAGGTAGTTTGCAATTTAGAGGTATGCATTTTAGTAGGTGATTTTGAAACTGAAATATTCCATAAGGTTGACAATTATTTTTTTTTAATAATAGTATACATCTAGAGATAGTTGCTTATGTGCTTAAAATAGAACTTAGTCATTCAACGAACTTCCTGTAGCTATCCCCCGTTCAAATCGAAAGTAGGGAGAATAGGTTTACATTGATTTTTTGATTATTCTCCTTATCTAATGTATTAGTGGCAATGAAATTTTGATGGGTACTTTGTTTTAAACACAACAGACAATATATAAAATAACTTTCGTGAAAAATCACGTTTAAAACATCATTTAAGCAAAACGGCGATAATTGGTCCGCGGCGATAACTGGTCGCATACCAGTACATGTCATGTAACTGAAAAAGTGGGAGTTAGGGTGGGAATACCTTAAGGAAAAATTTACTGAACAGTAATATCGCCTGAATCGAGAATCAAATTTTGGATTCCAACAACAACAACCCCCCACCGCATTGAAAAACTAGACTTTGCTTTGAAAATAGAAAAACAGAAGGCAATATTTCAATATTATTTGTGTGTGTGTGTATGTTTTCAATTTCACCCTTGGGAAAAAAGGGAGTCAGTACTGAGTAGGTCGAGATTTCTAATTTTCTGTTGTGTTTTTTTTTTCCATTTGTTTTGCCTTTCAACATTATCAGTAACCCATCATGACCGTAAATGTAGTTGAACCTGTAAATTGTAAGCGTAAATCTATGAAAATGATTGATTTTGATCACAACGAATGGATATTATAGACTGTTTCCAGCTATTCTCAGTTTAATTGATACACAATTCCTGAAATATCATGTAGTCAGGATACAGCATGAAATTTTATACTTGTATTGTATACCTGTCTCTATTTAATGCTTGTTTCAAGTTTTGGAGGTTGAGCGCATTACAGATACAAGTACATCGGTACTCATTCATCATATGAACATGCCATCATGGCGTGTAACTGTATAAATTCTTGTACCAATGTAAAAGCTATGTTGCCAGTCCAACTTTGAAAACAAAAGTCTATTCGTACTCAGAGTTTATTCTTAACAATCTTCTACCTACATGTATGTTTATATTATATGGAACATTAATTCAAGCCAATTTACTGATTAGATGATATAAATTGAACTTCTATGTATTAAATATCAAATACTGGTATTATCGATTGTCACCATAATCAATCTAACAAGCATTGCTGCTCTTTTAAAGTTTGTAACATGCCAAATTTTATTAACATTCACAACCTTTGTCAATAAAAAGGTTTACCATGCATGAATGAGGGTTGAAAAAGTATAGGATATGGAATCTCTACACTTTTCTGAACAATGTGATAAGTAAAATAAAAATTTCTCCACGTCACCGTTAAGAGATTAACAAGCGTTACCGTTGTATTAGGACAAAAATTACAGACCCAAGCTTTGCTTTTGGTATTTTTTGCAGATGGGTAGTGGTAAGATTGTTCCAGAACCAGGAAAGTTTACAATGAAATGTATTTTATAAAATGGTAAATGGGCACAAATGTTGAAATACATGTATCTAACAGCTGTGATACCTAACATACATTAAAAAAATTACTCCAGAACCTAATAATTATTTGTGGAAAATACAAAGGAAACTTCAAGGTAGAAGGCAATGATGAAATACAACATGCATTCCCACCTGGAAAACAAAACAAAATAAATTTCTTTGTTGTTGTCACTAATTGTTCAGTATCTCATAATCAGCAATCAATTTGAATACATTATAGTACATGATGATCTTTATTTGATCTGGAAGTTGTACAATAGTGAAATTAACTTCTGTCACTCCTGATTGAGGGCATATCCATAGTGGTATGGTACAATGTATGCCATAATAATATACAGCAAGATTGCTGGAAAAATTTTTGCCATAAATCAAGTATGAACCATGATAATTTTATCCTTCTACTTTTCGTCAATATTGGGAAGCACTTCATTTTATAAATTCTCCCGAGTGTTAATTGTCTATTGAAACTGAGAATGGCTGTTTCACTATCACTGCAGAACTGTTATTTTGGTTGGCAAAATCATCACTGTTCCTGCAGGTGTTTTTTTTTGATATTCATAATGTATTTATGAGTGTTTTTGAGTGATATAATGTTGTCTTTGTTTAATTAAGAAATAAATTGCTACAAAGGATGTTTACATTAGAGAACATTCTGATACTTTTTCAGTATTCCATGTGCTCAAGGTGCACAGGTGAGCGATATAGGTCCATTTTGCTTCTTGTCCAAGTGTTCTTTTCTTGAAAATTAGCACATACATTATACATATACTGACATATTAATTTTTTTTTTATATCATTACTAGTATATGAATATAACATTTAACACGATTGCTTATTTCAATACTGTAAATCACTTATCATACCCCCAGCAAACAAAGTTTGGGGATATGTGTGTATATAGCAATCACCCTGTCCATCGGTCTGAAGTTTAACAAAGCAAGTTTCTCGACCAGAATGTACATAGGACATCTATTATATTTATACCAGGGATAAATTATTGCATGTTTCAACTTTGTTACTGCAGGGGGTATTTGTCCCCTTAGGACAGCTCTAGTTTTGTTTTTGCAGTGATCTTACTTAAGATATAAATGTTATTGAGACATAGTTTCTGCAAGTAGCAACATACTGTGAATTTTAAGATTGTCAAATCAATTGTACGAAGGACTCTATTTTCTTGTGGAGTTATACATGTAATTTAAGAAGAAAAAAAAATGCTACCAAAAAGAGCATATATCTTACCTACATATTCATATATCTACAATTTCATTTAGTATTCGTAGATAAACAACAGACATGAGTGTTCCTCCAACTGAAAGGCAGGGTTACCTTGGAAACCTTCAGAACAAGTCTCTTCCCGAGCTACAAGATTTACTCCAGAGACAGATTAAACTTCTAAGCAAACCGTGAGTATATAGTGAAATTGTATGTTACATATAGCAATAAAAGTTATCCGTGTTTCAGGAATTTTATTATACATGATATTGAAGTTAGTAATTAAGTGAAGCCTGTGTGGCCTAGTGGATAAGGTGCTCGGCTCGTGATCGAGAAGGTTCTTGGGGGCGACTCCCACCCTGGGCACACCGGTGTTCTGTCTTTTGGATGAGACGGTAAAAACCAAGATCCGGTGTCACGGTAGGCGTGGCACATAAAAGATCCCTCACTGCTTCGAGTGGGTCCGTTGCACAGGTCTAAATTTGTATGCATATATACGTGAAAAAATCGTGGAGTGATGTAAAACAATAATCAATCAATCCATAATATTAAGTGATTGTGATATCAGAGTCTATTAGAGTAAGATTTCCAATAGCTATCATAGTAATAATTAGAAATACACAATGTTCTTGATTTGTTATTCATTATTTCTTTCAGACATTTTCTTCACACCTTACCAGATAAAGGCAAAAAAGTGTCAGAGTTTGCTTCAGTACTGGAAGACCTTATTGTCAAAAAAGGAGGTCAAAGAATCTCAGAAATCCCAATGGATACAGATACAAGAAGAGATTTAAAAACCAAAACAAAAGTGCTCAACAGTAAATTCTACGAAGGACGGAGTGTAAATTTGAATGTTTTATCAAAAAGTAAACAGCCAGTTCCTCATACAGTAGAACAAAGTGGTGAAACACAGGACAATGTGCAAGATGTTGTGACTTTAAATCTTCCAAATTGTGCAACAAATGAGAATATGATAGGAACTAAATCATGTAAAGAGGAAGAGAAAGACAGAAATTCAAGTACATGTAGTAGTGATGCATATCTTGATTTCCCATTAGAGGAAACAAACAGTTGTCAAATGGCAGGGAGTTCTCACATTTCTAATGATTTCACAAGATTAAGAGACAAGGGAAACATGTTACCAAAAACATCATCAGAAGACATTTCTGTAGTAAATGGCAATGCTGCATCACAAAGACATACAAAAGAGAGCATCGATACCAAAAGTTCTAGCAGCAAGGTATATGAGTTATCTTCAACTGGTCTGACACGTAAAACCCAAGACGAGTTGGCATTATTGTTGTCTCAAGTGAACCTTGGTACAAAGTATGGTGATGATTCACTTGATGACCATCAGGAAGTATTGACAAAGGTCATAAAAAAATCTGAAGAAGTGAACCAATGCTTTAGGCCAAACAGGTATTATTTACTTCGTAGGACACTAGAATAGTTGTCTAAGAGAGCTAATGATATATCTGTAGTGTCACTATCATATTGAAGTTTTTTCAAATAAGCATACCTCCTGTATTAAATAAGGAAGGCTGTTTATATTTCTTATGTGCACTTCATGAAAAAAGATCTTTCATACCCAGCAAAATATTTTTTCATTTAACCTTGACCATGCACTTCAAGCAACTTTTTTTAAAAAGGAAAACCTGACCATGACTATGTATATATATATATATATATATATATATATATATATATATATATATATATATATATATATATATATATTTATTCATTATTGTCTGCATATTTTATTGTTTAGCATGTGATGTGTATTTTTTTTTTATTGATACAATATTTTCATTGTTTGTGACCTTGTGTTTATAGCCACTATTTGAAATCTAACTGGCTGCATTTTTTATACTGGTATAGTAAAAGATGGGGCTTTCATAGCTAGGATGTGTACTCTTTGTGATTAGAGCTCCTGATTGACACCATATTTCTTTGTGACATTGACCTTAGAGCCAATTTCTAAAAGACTTTAAATTTAAGCTTTGATGTATTTTCGTCTTAATAGACAGTACTTTCACATTTGACATGTATGATTGGAACTCATCAAAGTTGACAGGACAAGAGCAAATACTTCAGCTTATATAGAATTCAAGATAAACCTCAGATCTGTTTATGAAATTATGTAATAATTATCCATCTTTCTAAGCTAGACATATACATGTTATTCTTGATAATGCATGCATTTTCAGATAAATCCTATCTTATGAAGGACTAGAGAAGAAAAGCATGCATGTTAAAATGAAAATGTTTCATGCACTGAATATCACTTTGACTGCAGTATCTTTATTGTTATATTCTTTCTGTTTAATTTTTGCTTAACTTAGAATCACCAGTTTAAGCCTTGAGTTTACTCAAAAAATAATATTTTAGAATTTACTTTAGTGTTGACTTACGGAAAATGGTATCATTATCTTCACTTTCTGTTAGTCTCACTTTTCACTTACCATGGGTATTGGAAATAAGTTCAAAATTTTCATATAATAAGTCTTATTTGTAAGGAAAAAAAAAAGAACCCCACACACACATATATATGATTGGTATTAGCTTATGTGTTACAAGATCCCAAATGTCTCTGATGAATGATTTTGTAAGAATTACTTTTAAGTATATATATATTTCAGCTGTTTGAAAATAAAAGATGTAAAAGATTTGCCCAAGAAATATTTATACAAATCGAAGGATGTTAAATCTCAACGTGAAGACTCTTCATCACCTGTTACCATAACAGTGAGGGAAGAATCGGCAGCAACTCCTCCTGTGTATAAGTATCAGTCTGCAAGGCTGCTTTCTCTTGCTGAATCTGTACAACTGCAACAACTTCAGCAAGCTAAACAAGAGGTAAACAAAGTGCAAATTATAAGCTTACATGTATAAAACTTGATATGAAATTGATCTTTCATATACATTATGTGCATTGGAAACTCCTTGTTTTATCTTTATTGGCATATCCTCTAGAATATTATATATAACTGATATTTCAGGGTTCCTACCACATGGTTTATTGTAGAAGATATTGTACAAGTATTTTTCATTTATGTATTAATGACTACGGTAATTCCAACATGGCCAAGATTTTAGGGATTGGAAGATCACAGGTTCTGTTCTTTAAGAAACAGTTGTGAAGGTTTGTGTACAACTGATGATTGAAATATAAAACCAGAACCTGTGTTGAAGTTAGCACTGAAAATATTTCTAGTTAATTATAAAGAGGCTGATAAACAGGAGGATACATTTGGAATTGTGAACTGGCAGTTCCATAACAGTACATTGACAAAATGTTTCTATCTCATACACAGATGAATATTGCATAAGTTGAAAAGTGAATAATTTCTTAGTAATCAGTGTACAGGGATGAAGACAAGGGAGTGGTAAAAGGAGGGAAAGGGAGATGGGAGGGCACAAGTGCATTTGTGCTTTCCCCTACTTTTTGCATTTAATTATTGATTATCTTCATCAAATCAGTTATCTGTTTTTGTTGATCTTAGCTTAAAATCTCAAGTATAATAGTGCATTGTAATAGTACATTGTTCATTATGCGTAACCTTTAATACACAATTTTCCACTCGTCTCACAAACCTCTGCGTGAATTTGAATGAGATTTTACATATATGATCCTTAGGGTAAAGAGATGCAGTTTTGTTTTGTGTTTGTTACCCATGAATAGGGACTACAAGGGCCAAGAAAAGGGGGAAATTGTTAAATCTTTAAGAATCTCCTTTATAAAAAAAACCAGAAGCCACAAAAGTTTTAGTAAGTCTCACCTCTTATGAAGAAGAAAGAGTTATCTCTCTTCAACTACTGTTAGCATAGAGACAACAATCATGTAACAGTTCATTATTGAATATAATATACAAGTATTTGTTTTTATAAATCTTGGTTTGCAAATTATTTCATTTTTGACTTTTTTTATATGGAATGTTTAAAATAACTATACCATTGTTCATTTCAATTTTTTTCTGATTTGAATGCTTTTGTTACAATGCAGTTATATGTGTGAGATTCATTACTTATTGAAGCATTATAGGTATTTAAAAGATTTTTAGCTCACCTTAACAGAAAACCAAGTATGTTCAAAAGAATGGTCTGTGGGAATATTTGGTTCCAACCCTAGGAGCAACAATTTTACATAGGATTATATATCTATAAAATATGTATATATCCATATATAGGAAATGTCATTGAAAATCTTCTCCAGAACCGCTTACCACAATGACTTCATATTTGGTATATAGTTCCCTTATAATATGCAGTATCCAGTTTGTTCAAGAAAATTGAGAAGGTTGTGTTGCAATATTCAACCTGGTCCCAACAGTTTTTATACGTCCGCATTTAAAAATACCGCTGTCGTCTGTCCGTTCCGTCCGTCCGTCCATCCATCCTTGTTCAGGCTTCTCCTCCTTAACTAAAGGGGGAACAAAACTTTGGATGGTGTCATATGAAAGGGTGTGGCTTGTAGTTGTGCATGTGGGTTTCAAAGTTGGGGTCAGGCCCCTGGGGTGGGGGAAAATGGGCAGGGTGGGAAAAGCTTGTCCGGGCTTCTCCTCCATAACTAAAGGGGGAACAAAAGTTTTGATGATGTCGTATGAAAGCATGTGGCTTGTAGTTGTGCATATGGGTTTCAAAGTTGGGGTCAGGCCCCTGGGGTGGGGGAAAATGGGCAGGGTGGGAAAAGCTTGTACGGGCTTCTTCTCCTTAACTAAAGGGGGAACAAAACTTTAGATGGTGTCATATGAAAGGGTGTGGCTTGTAGTTGTGCATGTGGGTGTCAAAGTTGGGGTCAGGCCCCTGGGGTGGGAGAAAATGGGCAGGGTCAAAAAGGTTTTCCAGGCTTCTACTCCTTATCTAAAGGGGAAACAAAACTTTTGATGGTGTCATATGAAAGGATGTGGCTTGTAGACCACATTAAAACATGATGTGGGCGTATCATGCACCCGTTAGCGGTGCCCTATTACTGCATAGGTTATAGGAAATGTCTTTCATGGAACCATATCCACAGTGACTTAACATTTAATATATAGAATCCTTATGACATACTGTATCAAGCTTGTTAAGTGGAAAATCATATGGCAATATTTTGCCCCACCCTAGTGGCTCACAGGTCTGCAGAGGTTTTTATAGGGAATATTTTTATAAAGTTTCCTTTTTAGAGCCACAAGGACCACATTTTGAATAAAGCATAAGAATGACCATATTATAACACTTTCATCCAAAGAAATACCCTGTGGTTTTATTTGGTCTTGTCCTACGAGCCGACAGTTTTTACATAGGTTGTCTCAGAAAAATCTTTAAAATATGTGCTGAATGACCACAAATAATTCAAATTTGGTTCATATAAATATGACTTGTAGTATTAAGTTTGTTTAAAAAGAAGGCAATGAAATATTTTGTCCCATCCATGGACAGCGTTGTTAAATCAGGTATAGCTTGATTTGACATAATACGTATATATATACAGGCATTTGTTTACGTGCGTTTCCGACACTGGAATTTCAGTCAGGCAGCATTTCTTGCCTTGAATGGGAAAATTTGGCTTCGTGTTCTTGTCTCCTTCGTGTGTTTGTGCGGGTATATTTATGTATTTACCTCCTGGACTTGAAAGGTTGTTGCAGGAGTTTTATGATGGGTGTTTCATGCAACCAGGGGACGCTTACTCCTCTCGGGTATCTGGGTCCAACGCCATAAACTGAGAATATACTTAAGTCAAATATTTCATTTTAATTTATTCCATTATAAAACGTTCAAATAAGAAACCTCGATTTTATTGGGGTTCGCATTTGTCTGAATAAGACACTATACACGATATTGTCCTTTTATTCCATGGACTGTGAGATATGGTTTACCCTTCGGTACTTCTTCATTTTTTACTTTACAATCAGTTTATATAGTGAACCAGGAAATGAAAATCAAGGGTATACACTGTAATTTAATCATATCATAATAATCATTTATACATATGCGCAAATTAAATAGAAATAATTTCATGATATTGTCAAAATTGTTCACATTTATTGTTTCTAACGAGATTGTTTTAAGCTCAGGTGAGTATTAGGCCCTTGAACCTTTTCTAGTTATATTTTGATTTTCAGTTAAGAAAATCAAATTGTGCGCTTTCATTTTTGTGGGTGATTAAGGTAGTGGACTGAGAAACTCTTTGTGCTGCTTTATGATTGATCTTATTTCATTTTGTTATAATACTGACACTTTTGAATCTCTTTTTTTAAAAAAGGAAATCCAAAACAAGTTAGCATCCAAGAGACTAGCAGAAAGACTCAATGTGAAAATGGACACATATAACCCAGAGGGTGTGAACATATCTTACAGAATTACAGAACAGATTGATATTGATAGTGATGATGAACCTGAAGTAGAAGGTTACATTGATGATTGATGATATTGATAGTGAAATTAAAGATGAAATTAAAGTAGAAGGTTTCGTTGATAAATTTTTAATTTTAGTTCACTGGGACTGATGTCCGGAGAGTTTCTGTCAAACCCAAGGCATTGTTGTCATTCGTAGACAAAAGCTTTAACCTACATCATAACTTTAGAACTATTAGAGACAGGGCTTTGATATTTCATATGTGTATTCCCTGTGCAAAAACCTTTCATTGGGTACCAAACTTTTCAACCTTGAAGTTTGACCTACTTTTAAAAACCTTGGTCATAACTAATGAACAATAAGAGATAGGGCTTAAATATTTCATGTGTGTATTTGTTGTGACAAGACCTTTCATTATGTTTAAAAATTTTTTTTAGTTTTGACTTTGATCTTAAAAATTAACTTGACCTACTTACAAAAAGCTTTTGCTATTTAAATTTGGTTGCCACCAGCGAGTGCGGTTGTTTTCTGACAACTTTTGTTACTAATCATGTAAGCCTGCATTGCTATAATGCTTCCTTCCCAGTTTTGTAACATATGCTGATACATAATACATATGAAAGTTACCAAGACCGATGTACATGTATAAAGTGTTATTCAAAGGACTAAACAGATGTACTTTTATTCCTTTTGTCCCAAGCTAGATCTGCATTAGAGATTATGGAAATTTGATGCAATCGATAGATATAACTACTGTTTTTCTAGAAAATAACATAACTATCTTTGTATCTCATTTAGGACAAAGTGCTGATGCTTTAGCATTTAATGTTGACCTGCAATATGATTTAAATAATTGTTAAAGATGTGAACTCTTGAAGATAAAATGATTCTTTTCGCCATGTAGTATATGACTTATGCAAAGAGGAAATTGTACTGTAATAATTTTTCTTGTTGAATCTAAAGTATTGAAATGATTATATACAGAGAAATGATTATATATAGAGAAAACTTATTAAATTATACTTCTCTACAAAAAAAAAATGGTGTCACATAGTCCTATATGGTCATTATGGTGGCCATCTTAAACATCTTAGAACTGGACTTTCTCCCACATTTTTTTTTTCCTTCAACTGAATTAGAGTAGTTACGAGCAAACTTTCACTGTAAAATAAGATAAAAGTTATCTTTACACTCTCTTTCATTGACCAGACCGATAGAACACCAAACTTTGCAGAGTCTCTGGTAAATTTCCATGTAATATCTGAGAAGTTAAGTAGACTCATTTGGAAGGTCTGCAATACCTGAATACTGTATTATTTGTACTGATCAGGACATATACTGCTTGTGACTACCACTGTGCTTTTTTCTTCTCTTCTGACTGTGAATTGTACTAATTCACATATACTTATCGCATCATGGCGGGTGTGACCAGTCGGCAGGGGATGCTCACTCCTCCATGGCACCTGATCATACCTCTGTTTTAACAGGGTTCTGTGGGGTCTGTGATTGCTAGTGTTATATGTTATATTATATATAGAAAGATAGATAGATGTAGCACGTAAAAGATCACTCATTGCTTTGGTGGGTCCGTCGTAAAGGTATAAATTTCTGTGCTTTGCATTAATGCAAAGTAAAATGCAGCGCAAAAACTCACTCGAACATCTTGTCTCTTTTAAATTTTTATTTATATCCTAGTACCAAAAAAAGGGAAGTGGTTAGTGTCTTCTTCTTGGCATTCCAGTATTTCTAAAGAATGACAAACACCATTCAAATGAAATAGTGCTTAAATGGCATTTAACAACACACAAATAACTGTTTGAGTAGAGTAGCCATTGTAAAAAGATAAAAGCTCGTATCAAACTAAGAGGAAATATTCTCTGATCTAAAATTGTCATTGTTTGCCTATTGTGCCATTCTTATTTTGTTTTAACAGGAAACACATTTATTATCTTTCTGATATCACTAAATAGAAATTTATGAATTGCTGATACATTTTCACATTTATTGTGTTTCCTACTTATAAGGATATGATGTTGTAACACAAGGAGATCAATAGATTTGTATATTGCATTAGTAGAAAGCATATGGGTGAGAAACGCATAAAATTTATTGATGTTTACTGAACAATATTGTCTTTTATAAACAACAGCCCCTTTTTAGCTCACCTGAGCCAAAAGCTCATGTGAGCTATAGTCAAATTGCGCCTTCCGTTGTCCGTTGTCGTCCATCGTCATCCGTCCGTCCATTCTTTGTTAATTTTTTCACATTTTCTACTTCTTCTCTGGAACTGTTTTTATTGGATCAAACTTTGTATATATGATGTACTCAAGGTCCCCTACTAAAATTATACTCAGGATCTAGATTCCCTCAGGGGTGGATCCAGGGCAGGGCCAAAAGTGTCCAAAACGGTACCCCTCTTCAAAAATTTTCTTCTCCGGAACTAGTGCATAAATGGGGAAACTAATTGTATTCCAACAATCTATAAAGATAGGTTATTATAAATTGTGTTTGGGTTTATGATCTGTCAAATAGAAATTTACGCTTTTTTGACGTGTTTCTGGACTTAATAATTTCAATCCAGACAAGTGTCATGTTTTTTAGTTAATTGATATTGATGATTTCTTAATGACTATTTTGATCATAATTATGGTAAGGAATATTATTGTGAAAGAATTTTGTCAATATCTCAATTTTGGGATTTTTTATGAATTTTTTAAGACTTCAAAAGAAAGGGGAGAATAGTGGCCATTTTTCACATTTTTAACTTTATCTGCTAAACTGTTAGAAGGATATTAATAAATCTTGGTAGAAATAAATGACTTATGATCAAATTCTGTTGTTTTCATCCAGACTTCTCTACAGGTGGTGCCACCATAGTCAAAAGTAGATCACAAAAAAGTACCCTCCTTTGACAATATTCTTCTTCATACTGGCTATATACAGAGACAAACAGAATGCATAGAAATGATCTAAATGGATGAGTAAAGATGTATTGTCATTTTGGTTCTGTTCCAAAATGCAGAAAAGTGTCATATTTCCTAGTTAATTGATATTAATTACGATTTCTTATGGACTATTGTGATCATAATTATGGTAAGGAATGTTACTTCATGCGCGGATCCAGAAATTTTTGTCAGAGGGGGTCCAATCAAAAAAGGTAAATTTTTTCTCTTTGACGAGGGGGGTCCAACCCCAAAAATCCCCAAATATTACCTTTTTTTGGTAAAATTTTCAGATTCCAGGGGGGGTCCAGACCCCCCTAACCCCCCTCTGTATCTGCGCATGTACTTTGATAGAATATTGTCAATATCTCAATTTTTGGCTTCCAAATGAGGGTGTATAGGGACAATTCTTCACATTTTCAACTTCTGCTGTTATAAACATGGTATACATGAAGTATTAAAGGCCGTCTATCAAATTTGCACATTTCATCCAAATTGGTCATCAGATAATGCCACCATGTCTAAAACCTAGGTCTCGCAATGGTACATATACCACTTGGTAATTAAAATATGGAGAGTAACGGTTCAAATCCAGCTGTGGTCAAAATTTTTTTTTCATTTCTTTACACATCTAAATAAGTTTTAAAATGTTTCTCAACACTCAACATATGAAATTAGGCCATTTTAAGTTGGATCTGGACAATATTTGAAACAATTGTTGTTCATGACCCAGACTTGAAATCAGTCAACAAAAGGCCCCACCTTAAAGGAAATGACTAACTTGTTGCCCTGAATCACATTTTGTAGAGACAAAGCAAATGCTTAATATCAAAATCACCTGAATGGATGTGTAAAAAGTGTTGTTTTTTTATTGTAGTCTGAAAAAAAATTTGACATATTTTCAACATTTGTGTTCACTTTGTCACAGTAATGCAAAAATAAATGAATTCTTCCTTCCTGCATGACTGATCATCTAGATTCTCATGTGAGCGATTTAGGGCCACTTGGGCCTCTTGTTCAGCAGTATTAAAAGTTGATTTTGTGAATATTGGAATAAACTGAACATTTTCTAAGAAAGCAATGTATCAAGCTATCTTTTGACAGCAATTGATATGAAGTAGGTTTGATGGTGTAACTATGACAATTGTGATTTATACATGTAAATGCGATCGTGTAAATTATCTCATATTGTATGTGACTTTTTATGAGTACTGTGTCTGGTCGTTAATATGCTGAAACACAAATGAAGAATTAAGCCAATAGTTTTCTCCAACGCAAAAAGTTTTAGAGGAATGTGACCCGAAACCTTTACAGGAAACCCAGGCTCAAAATATGGCTGTCTGGTCTAAACTTGTATCTCATTTATCTGCATTTATTACATATTATGCTTTGCTTTTTTCCCCAAGATGAATAGTGTGTGTGCCTGAGCATGCAAGCATATATTGTAGCAGCGCCATTATCATTACTTGTAAGATAGTAAAAATCAATACATTCCACTGATCATAACGTCAGATTTTGTGACATCATCAGTTTCCGTGCATGGACAATTAATCTTGACTCCTGACACTAGGAGCAGAATGAGGTTGATGACGTGGCACAGGGTGGCTATTACAATGAGATAATAGGAATAATCCAATGTGGCATCGCTTTTGAATCCTACGTCTTGGATATCCTCACGTGATATAACGTTGTGTTTGAAGTAGTTACCATATAGCACTGCAAATGTTATGACTGCTGCAAGACAGAGGATGACTGAAAAAGAAAAAAAATCATTAAAATATAATTCTAAATAGGCTAAAAGTTTGAAAACATGAACAAGAAGTTGGTTAAAAATATTTATTCAGGATACTATTTCAGATTATATAGTGCATACAGAAAGATTCAGGACTGAGCAACAAGGAAACCTTATATTAAGCTCGCTCCTGATAAGTAATTACTGATAATTGAATTTGCTGGCCTTTTAGAGAAATACATATAACATATAGATAATACTGCTTAGACTATAAATTATGATATATGCTAAAGATGAAAGAAATGATTTTGAGAGAAAAGTGAGATCGAGTCGGAGAAAAAATATAAATAAAACAAAGACAAAAAAAAAAAAGAAAGAAAAATAGGGCAAGGTGGGAATAGAAATTACAAACTATGGTGGAATGGAAAAAACCAAACACACAATAATGTGTATATGTATATTTATAATTGAACAATATTAAGGTTAGAGATTAAATGATAGTGGATGTAGTTGCTAAGAATCCCTGGAATAAATATTCATTTATAGAAATCTAATGCTATCTTTAATGAAGTGTTGGACAGCTAATAAAATGCATCTGTTGACATCCTCACAGTACATAAGGCAACCATTTAAAAGAATATCGGTATTTACATCAGCCAATATAGTTCGGACAGCGTAGGCTCTTTTTGTGGCGTATGGTGGACAATTCAAGTAGAAATGTGTTGTTTCATTATGCCCACACTGACATAAAGGCGTGTCCCAAAGATGATTTTTGAAGAGGTCAGAATTCAGATAACTGCACCCAGTTCGAAAGCATGTGCGAAGGATCTCATTTTCTCTCGCCAACAGTAAAATATTCGGAGACTAATGGCTTATCCCTATCTAAATAAATTCTAAAGGAAGTGATTGAAATCAAAGATTTAATGTCTTCTAGTAATGAATTCCAGTCACGTATAGTTATTGGAAGAAATGAGTTTGGTGGTTGTTGATGTGAGAAAAAGGTATTTGTATATGATTTCCTGTTCTGAGAGTTCTTTGTGTAGCTTGATTACTATTTGAGGGTATTGGTGTCTGCAGATAAGTGTTTCTTGTTTTATCATTTTGATGAAAGTCATCAATTTATGTTGGTATCTTCTACTGTGTAGAGTTTCCTGTCCTAAATCTGCCAAAATTACTGAATGTGAACATGATCTAGTTTCTCGTAAAGTAATTCTTCTCGCCTCTGTTTGGATTCTCTTTATTTCTGTTATTTCATATTGTGTACAATTATCCCAGATAACATCTACATATTCTAAAAGTGGCCGAATATAATGGAAAGTACATGATTTGTAAAGTTTCCCTGTCTAGTTTATATTTCAATGAACGTAGTGGATTGATTCTTTTCCATGCTATAGATTCGATTTCATGGATGTGTACCTGCCATGTACATGTACTATTAATTTTTTTGTCCTAAGTGTTTGTGTGAAGAAGCTGTTTTGGTGGTTGTGTTATTCATGGAAAGTGGTGGGTATATGGATGGCGTCCTTTTCCGACTAATTATTTCTTCATTTTTATTGGGATTGAATTTCACAGCCATTGGCTTGACCAAGTATGAGTTTTGTCCAAATCTGAAGTTAGTACACGGGTGTATGTTAGTAACTATGACAGGATCTTCATCAATAATAACAGGGAAGTGTCATCTGCAAAAAGTCTAATATTTTACTCAATTACATTTACAATACTGTTTATATATAAGATTTAAAAAAAACGAAACCAAAAAAGGTCTTAGAAAAGACTCCTTGGGAACCCCACCCTCATAATCTTTATGTCGGAAAAGAATTCATCAAGTGTAAACCGTAACCCTCTGAATCCCACCACTTAGGTAGCTCCTAAACCACTGAAGAAGAGTACCCCACCCCATTTGCCTTAGTTTAAAGAGTAAGCCTGAATGCCATAACCTGTCGAAGGCCTTGCTGATGTCACAAAATACAGCTTGGACTTCTAATCCATCATTCAAGGCCTTTGAGAAGACATGACACTAGTCTATGAGCTGATAAACAGATGAGCTATTTATGGTAAAGCCAGATTGTACTTGAGTCAGAAGTTCCATTTACTTCATGGATTTTGTGTGCTTTTTCATTTACGCCACGCAAAGATTAGTTCACTAATATGTTGGCTGCTTCCGATCTAATTAAAAGCATTGCATAGAAATTTCAGCCTATGCAACGAAGTAGTTACACAAGCCAACGTCTAATGCGGCACATGACCTTGCCTAATCCGAGAAAGGGGAGACCAGAGTGGACGATGGGGATCGAAGCGAGAAATCTTCGTGCTACAATTGCTTTACTCTATGACACAGTTTAGAAATAATCAAGTTTATAATATTATGAAAGATTCGAACAGTGTTCAGATATAAGCCATAGTTCACGTTTAGAAGATACACATTTCGATTTAATATGAGATTGTTGCGGTTTCGCTTGAGAAATGATACCCGCCACGTAACTAACGATTGTTCTTTAGAGAATCAGAGGACGATAGATAGATTTCTCTGTTTACGTGAAGGATGATCGTTTTATTAGAGCAGCCATAAACGATAAGTATATTTAAACGTTTCTGTATTAACGTTTGTGTATAAAAGCTCTTTCTTTAAATACTGTTCCTGTGTACAGTAGATTTCCAACCAGGTATATAGTTGCATGATAGTGCACTCCATGGGTATATGATGATATACTTACATGTTAGTGCGTTCCAAAGGTACAGTCCCAGTGGTCCGGTTATTGTCTCTATGGGTTTCCCAATCACATTAAATATGGCGAATCCAATATAAACCAGACTGAATATCACGCCTAGGCCCATGAATGTAAGTGTCAAAGCCCATGGCACCACAGGGAATAAGGCATAATCTATTTCTTTGACTGAATCTGAAACCAGCAATACTAGTATACATATATAAATATATTGAAATACTTTATTGGTCAAATATGTCCAATCTAAATGTACCAGTTCCCACAATTCGCACAAATCTCGACAATGAAAAGTGAATTAAACTTGGTTTGAACGCCAAAATGGCCCAAGAAGTCATTAATACATGCTGAGAACTGTTAAAGACGAACACGAACTTCCATGCACAGTAAGCCGTTGCACTTCTGCGCTCTGATAAAAACGCTTTTGTGAACTCCGTACATAGGATACCTGAACGGTCATGACGTACCGACAACTTGGAGGCAAATAAAAGCAAATTTTAAATTTATCATGAACGTATATATTTTCTTTTGAACTTTGTTTTCCCGGTATGCTGCATAGGAAAAAGTCTATCAGATGATGTCAGAAGAAATAGGCAAAGAACCAGTATCAGACTGCTGTATGTATGTTGTTGTTGGGATGGAGCTATTGTGCGGTCCCACCTAGCCCTCCCCCCTTATTAAGTTCTTATCTTCTTTTTCCATCCATGACTAAAGTGGAACGAAGAGTCTTAGGATTGCTTTGTTGAAAATGTAAAATCTGAACGACAATGTCACGCCTTCGAATGGACGTTTCAAGATCGTGTTAAAATTGTGATACGTCATTTGAAGTCCGACAAATGGCCCAAAATAACAAGATTTCCAATTGTTACATTTATGTCATAAATTTTACTGTGTTCAAAACCGGATAATATAATATTAATTGTGACATGTCATTTTACGGGTACAGTGAGGGTTTACTACATACTACGTCAGTTCTGCAGTAAACGTAAAAGGGTCTAAATGCAGTAAACGTAAAAGGTTCCAAATGCAGTAAACGTGAAATGCACTAAACGTTAAGGGGTCTAAATGCAGTAAACATAAAAGGGTCTAAATGCAGTAAACGTGAAAGTGTCAAAATGCAGTAAACGTAAAAGTGTCTAAATGCAGTAAACATGAAAGGGTCTAAATGCATTAAACGTAAAAGGGTCTGAATGTAGTAAACGTTAAAGGGTCTTAATGCAGTAAATGTATATAAAATATAATTGGTTATGTTTTACGTCATTTTTCGGGAACAGTGATGATTTATCAAACCAAAAGTCAGTACCGCAGTAATCGTGAAATGTCCATAGTGATATACCATTTTTATTGCTATTTACAGAAATTTAAGAAAATCAGTCATTTGCAGATCAATTTCTGAATACTCATAAGATGCCAGTACAGAATCAATTTTCTGTCATGACAGTTAGTACATTAATTTTCTCTTCGAACTCTAAACATGGTTGACTTTATTCAAACAAAATTCAAATGGGTACCTTGATTGTACTTGGAATCATTACGGAACTGGTTGATGACGTCCTGAAGTTTGGCGGAAGTGTCGTCATTATTGCTGGAGGAATAGTAGATCAAACAGAGACTTGTATCACAGGCAACTGTAACATAACAACCATACATCATACAACATCAAGATCAGCTAATAAATATACACAGCGGTGGATTTGGAGGGGGGGGGGGCCGGGGGCCCGCCCTCCCCCTTTTGGCCTCATATTTACCAGTAAAAATCCAGATTTTGCACCAAAAATGGCTGAAAAGTCTGGCTAATACACATGTGCCGACGCCCCTTTTTCGGAAATCCTGGATCCGCCACTGATGCGTGTTCGAAATTCGTCATTTATTTAAGTTTTATGACATTCTAATTAGATTTTTATACAGTTATCAGCGAAACTCTAAAATATGCTTAACTGTGATTTATATTCATGAGCTGTAAATCTGTAGTAATGTTATGGTTACGCCAAAGTCTCTTGTTCATACAATGTATGAAAGGCAAAACGAATCATATTCTTTTTTTCCGGCCGTGGGTTTCCGGCGGTGAGTTTCTCAAAACATTATTTCGTCGCCGTTGTCGTTTCTTCTGCATGAATATAATTTCGTTATCAGAAATTTTACTCAGCCAACAGAAGTATTTACTAAATGAGAGGTCATTCCAATTCGACTTCAGATATAATTATGTGTAATATTATACAAGTGATATTAATAAAACATTGTTTGAAGGAATATGCGTCCTTGTTTTCACAATAGAAATGTTTGTTTTATTGTCGGAAAACCACGATTGTTTGCACTATTCTAAGGCAAGAGGGGCACAACCGGCCGTGGGTGAGTTTCTTTATGTACAAATAAATATAACTATTATATATTTGGAAAGCCGGCGTGGCCTAGTGGTATCGCGTCGGACTCCTGATCGGGAGGCCGGGGTTCGAGTCCCGCTCTGGTCATGCCGGTGTCATGTCTTTCGGATGAGACAGTAAAAACCGAGGCCCCGTGTCGTGGTATGCATGGCACGTTAAAGATCCCTCACTGCTTCGGGTGGGTCCGTTGCAAAGGTCAAAATTTGTATGCCCCGCATCTGGCAGATGCCGTCACCATATACGTGAAATATTCGTGGTGTGACGTAAAACAAAAATCAATCAATCAATCAATATATATTTGGAAATGCAGTTAATCAGGAAGTATATTTTACTTATTTATCTATTTTATTTTAAAACATACTTAAATTATTACGTTAGTCCCTAGTCTTTCATGCGCTTTTTTCAAATGTATCAAATCCACTTCCTTTTGACTACACTGTAGTCACAGCAAGTGGGAAGGTATGGCTCATTAAGCGGTTTACCACACCGATTGAGTATCAGTCAGTTGACCTTACGAACGTAACACCATGGTTGTAATGTCATCAATTGTTTTCTTCCTTTGTGTATTTATTCTTATAATTTTTTCTTCTGTTTTCAATTTCCTCGAGTGATTTAGTCATGTGATCGAATGATATAGTCACGTGATCGAGTCAGATCTCTTTTTTTTTTTTTTTCTCGTCACAATTAGGTTGCTGTTACAATAATCTCGGATTCTCTCAGTTGTAATTGCGATCGTCTGGATTCTATAAATATTTTTTTTCTGGGCTTGACAAGAAGTCGGATTGGTCACATTACCCAATACACGCCATAATAGTTTGGGAATAAGTCTCAGGATTTATATTCGATTTATACGAAAAATCCGATATTTTGAAATCTCATTTATTTAGATCCTAGTGTGTTATCACACCGACTTCGAGAATACATTTTGTGTTGGTTATGTACTTTTTACATCGTGAAATTGCATCTCATTGAACGTTACTTTCACTTAAATATAATATAGCGTTGTTTTTCATTCATCGTTGCGTTTTTCATTACACATCCTTTGAAACCTTAGTTTTTATTTATTCCATTCCGCCTTGTGATTCACAGTCTAGTCGCCATAGTTATCACATACCGCCAATTATTACGTATTTATATTACTTACTTGTTATATATCTTTGTCGGTGGGCTAATGCGTAGTAAATAGTGGCAAATCCTTTGAAAAGTCCAAAAGATATTTCAGCTGTTTGTGTTTTATTGGCCACATATATGGTATTGCTCTCTGCGTAGATCCAATTATCTGTGGCCAGGGCTGCAGAGAGTAATCCTACAGACACAAAACTTACGACCACGGTTAATACTACAAACAATCTCTTTTTGTCCTCCATTTATAGATATGTTTAGATATTTAACTTTAATTTTAGAAATTAATTTAATGATGTAATAAAAATGTTAGATTTCCCTCATGAAGTATGAATTCAGGAAGTAGAAGGACGTTATCGATCGCCTTTTACTTTATGATAGCAAGCCTTATCAAACCTTGTTTAAACTGATTTATTGAACCACGTACATTTTTCATTTCATTTTTATCGGGTTTTCATAAAGAGTTTTGAGTTATATCGTGACACGACAACAGGAGATTGTCAACGTCTCCAACATTTTATTGTTTTACTCTAAATGTTTCCTAATTCCCTAATCGATCGAACTAAACTGCAAACTAAACACTTACCACTCTTCAGAAATTTAAAATTTGGCCATTTGGCCTTTATAAAGTAAAATAAACCATGTTATATTGTAAAATCCATGCTAACGTTACACATCTAAGAAGTAGATCATGTTAAATTGTAAAATCCATGCTAACGTTACAAATCAAAATAGTAAATCATATTAAATTGTAAAATCCATGCTACCGTTACAAATCTAAGAAGTAGATCATATTAAATTGTAAAATTCATGCTAACGTTACAAATCTAAGAAGTAGATCATGTTAAATTGTAAAATTCATGCTAACGTTACAAATCTAAGAAGTAGATCATGTTAAATTGTAAAATTCATGCTAACGTTACAAATCTAAGAAGTAGATCATGTTAAATTGATTTGTAACGTTAGCATGATTACAAATCAAAAGAGTAAATCATAATAAAAATAGTGACGTCATGATTACACACCTGTATACAGTTTTCGGGCTGTACGTCCTATGATACTGCATCATTGGGATTTATCGCTTTTTGATGTTTTAATGGAAGTACTTCGGGAATACCTTATCCATATCTACAACCCTTACTTTTGAATTTTTATAAAATCTTATTTTGGAAGAAAGCTATGTTTAGAATACAGTTTTTTAAAGCCTAGCAAACCCCCTCCCAGATTAATGGGATTACTTTGCTTTTATTCCGTATCAAAATACGCGTTCAATATATACATATTAGCATTTATGACGGATTTCAATTTAGTTACAAATTTATATCCCTAGATCGCCATCGATTTAGCATCTACTTGTATATTACTTAGATGCTTCATTTTGTCTATAAAATAACGAAATAATGAAACAAACCCATGCTCTGACTTAACATGAAAAACTTTGCTCGGATTCTGTGTGAAAAAAAAACTGAAATACACTGTGTCCAAGCTAGTTTTAATGAATTATTAATTTTCATTAAGATTCTAAACATTACCGTCCAAAAAAATAAAGCAAACTCAAACACTTATCTTACAGAATTCGATTTTTTTTTTCAAATATTTATACATTTAGACAGCGAAAAGTAAACATTCAAATTATAGCTGACGTCCTATACCATCGTAGTACTTTGTATATAGTCTTCTTTTATCATATTTCTATTTGTGTAGTTGTTTATTGTTTCGTCCTGAGGAAGAGGCATATCGCCTCGAAAATTTGACCCATTTTTCTTGATTTTAGTGTCGTTTTCCTCTTTCTTGTGCTTCTATATTCATTAGCGACTTATATTGACCCACGGTTGATCTGACATTTTTAATAGTGAACGTTATTATACATGTATATAATAACTACATGGAATGGATGATACCATAAGCCAATTTTAATATGATGCGTGAGGTGAGGGTGCATTTCTAAGGACTGATGAAGGGCTTTTCGCGTTAGTTAGACCTTCCACCAGACATGGTAAGAGAACTCCCACCATTTTCCTTGATATTTCTACTAGATATTTCGTTATTAATGTGTTTATTTTTTTACCTTATATTTTATTACAAAATTCGATTCAAGTATTCCCTCTCAAACTGTATTGTATTAATCGCAAAAGTCTTATGTAGTCATAATGAAATATCTCTAAACCAAACCCAGTCCACACCAAAACGAAAAAAGTGTTAAAAAAAGTGTATTTATGAACCAAGGACTCGTACCAAATACTCCTTTGTACATGCACATGCATGATTGAAATGTTTCTGTATGGCATTGCCATATGACCCTGGAAACAAGTATATGTAAAATTGTCACCACATAGGAATGAAGGTGTGGAGACTGCTTATAAATGTTCCAATAAACAGCATGAGTTTTAGTACAAACTCGTCAATGCACCTATGTAATCACTTAATCTGAACTCTAACGAATGCATGACAAATCCAGGTGGGTTAAACACTTACGTGACGTTTGTTTTATTCCGTGTAATGGTTTGGACCATCAGATCATCTCGCCCATATCTGTCGCATACTTGAGACTCGGGTGTAAGCGTAGTGGGAATGTCCGATTTGATCACTTTAGCGGAGATAAAGTGCTGAGATAGCGTTCGGTCCGGTTGCATTGTGTGGCTTAAGTTCCCTAAAGAGTTTCTTCACGCCAACGGGGTAGATAACAATGTTGTCTATCGTGGAATAAGGGTTTTGTCTGGAGTTTGCCTGGTATCTTTCTTTGTGAAGACTGACATGAATTGTGTGTTCAATATGTAGGTCACTGGTTATGCGCCCGTCTCCATTCCTAAGAGGTGCAACTCCAGAGGTATCGTGTTTTTTCCAGAATAGATCTTAAACATCAATTAACCTTTAAAGGGGCTTTTACATTTGGTACACCATGTAAGTCACTTATACCATTAAATGGGATTTTCCCGTCTTACAAGAATTTTGTAAAAACAGCTTCGAGCGGATAAGAGAGGGAAAAAGCGGAGAGTAGCGTATGTAGCGCCCTCTGTATGAGATTGGTTTTGGATAGGGTTAATGTATTGCCCGGATTGCATACCCCTGGTGTAGACCATCGGGGTTCGATCACAAGACTGCGACATCTTTATTTACAGATTGTTACTTCTGTCACCATGCCATAACAAAATACATAAAGAAAGAACGTCATAAGATAATATCGCCATTTTATTTTTCTTAAGTGCCACATTTATTAATACAAAAAAGAAATGTAATTGTTGGTATATCTAACAAAAGGGAAAACAAACGATTCCTTATATAAATAAATAAATGAATTTTGTGCTGAGTAATGATCTAATTCCCGTGATTGATTACTTGTGAATGTATTTATATACCAACCATAATGTACAACATGTCGATTTTTCATAATAATTGCATAGAAATTTAATGGATTGTATTAATTTTTGTATGAAGACAGGAAATAAGAGGCAATGAAAATATATATAAAAAGAAATTGAAAAAACAAAATAAATAAAATGTTCATTCTATAAATGTTTATCAATGTTGTAGTTCTATGCTTCATTCTGTTCGGATTATATACAATCTTATTGAAACGCGACTTGTACTTCGTTCCTCTACGCTACACTCCATGTACAAGATCTTACAACTGCCGATTCGATGTCATCTCAGGATGACCTTTCAGTACAGCCAGTCAGAATTTGTGTTAGAGATCTTTCGGTATTGTTTGTATGTAATATAACACCGAAAGATCTCTAACTCCAGTTCTGATTTGCTGTTCTGAAAGGTCATCCTGAGATGACCTCGAATCGACAGTTACAAGATCTTGTACATGGAGAGTATCGTAGAGGAGCGAAATACAAGTCGCGTTTTAATAAGATTGGATTATATACATTCTACAGCAAATCTGAGTTTTATTTTAATTTTTTCAAATGCATCTTGAAGTTGAAATGAATGATAATGAAGGTATAATGGCGAAATAAGTATTTACAAAACTTATGCTCCAACACAACCACGGATGAATATATACAAGCGCATATATATATATATATATATATATATATATATATATATATATATATATATATATATATATATATATATATATATATATATATATCTATATATATACACACACACACATATATATATATACACACACACAATATGTAGTTATAATTTATACTATGTTTCTTATCAATAAATTGCTTCTTTTTCTGAATACTAAATGAAATACAGGTATATATAAATTGTTCAGTATGTCAAACATGATATAGATTGTTTAAGTTGTCACCATATGCTCTTATTTAGGACTGTCGTAACTTGATACGAATATCGTTTATGACATTAGTGAGATAGAAATATGAAAAAGGTATCAAACGCCAGTTTTTCATTATTCGCGGATCTAGAGGGTTGGACCCACCCTGAGATTCGGCGAAAATTATTTTTTCGTGTTATTTTTTTATGTTAAATAAATAATTTTACACACAAAGACATTTGTGGACTCCTCTCGGAAAATTCATTTGGGGCGGAACCCCCCCCCCCCCTCTCGACAAAATTTCTGAATCCGCCCGTTCTTTATATTTCGTATCTTCTTTGATCACGAAAACCACTGCGCTGTTGGCTAGGTGTATTAATCAATAGTTAGCCATCTTTAAAGAATGTTCATTTAGGAATTCCATTTGGTTACATGTATTTAAAATTACATCATCAACACCAAGTAAGATGTGGACAATATACAGAGTTACGGCTCATGAAATAGAGTTTTTGAAGATTATTAACATCAAACATAAATCTAATTTTCAAAACTGAAATAAATCTACACCAGAGAGAATGTTTTACTTCATGTTAAAGCAAAAGCAGCAGTACTGGAAAATGTAATGCCAAATACTGAAGACATTTATCGATTCTTGATTATCCATTGCGATGATTGCATAAACATCCAAATATACGTTAACAATCAAGTAATGATATTATGCCATATATCTAAATGTCACTGAAAATTAATACATTCCACTGAGTATTACGTCACTTTTTGTGACGTCATCATCTTCCTTGCATGGACACTGGAACTTGACTCCCGATACCATCAGCAAAATTAAATTGAAAATATGACACACGGTTCCAACGACAAGAAGATAATATGAAAAGTCTAGCGTGATGTCGAGTTTGAAATGAAATTGATTGTGATCTTCTGAAGACATAATGTTTTTGTTGAAATAATTGCCGTACAAAACCGCAAAAACTATTACTGCTACCAGACAGAAGATTGCTACAAAAGAGGTACACAATATGAACACAAAAATATTACTTAGAATAACAAACAACAAAAAAAAAAAAAAAACAAAAACAAAAAAACAAAAAAAAAAAAGAGAAGAAAAAGAAAAAAACATGTTCATGTACAAAAGAGAGTAAATTTTAAACTCATAAATTTATATGTAAATCCTTATACACGGTTTTCCAGAATTCAAACGTCAGACTTGGCCGGTTTGAATTGAACAATGGGGTATATACATGTATATAATTTTACTTATTAGTTATTAGCTTACTCTATGTATGCTTATATCCAAGAGAAAACAGAAGACATCTGACAAAGCTGTATGACACATATCACCAAGGAGATGCACACAAAATATAAAAGTAGTCAACGGTAAACGACATTACATATATATATTAAAGGATATAAATTAAAAAAAATATATAAAGTACAATACCCGATTACGATATTTCGCTATCGTAATCACAGCACAATCGATATATCGATTGTGCTGTGGTTACGATACCGAAATATCGTAATCGGGTATTGTACTTTATATATTTTTTGATTTATATCCTTTAATTGTTCTGCAGTTATAGTGAGTGGGAAGGTGAGCTCTTAAACCGGTTAACCACACCAATTGAGTAACTAGCGTTATTTCAATTGCCTCTCCCAAGTCATTTAACATTTCCTGTGACTTTTAACTGCAGCACAGGTTACGTCTTTCTGTCTTTACTGTTTGCTTTTTTGTCTGTGATTACCTTTGTCTTACAGCTGAGTCAGATGTCTTTATGCTTTCTTTCACGTACATTTGTATTACATAACAAAGTAAAATCATTTTTCAAATTTAACATTAAATCTGAAAAAGCCTTTTTAGACTATAAATCTGAAAAGACCTATTTAGACTATAAATCTTAAAAGGCCTTAGTAGACTATAAATCTTAAAACGCCTTTGTAGACGATAAATCTTAAAAGGCCTTTGTAGACTATATATCAACGGCCTTTGTAGACTATGAATTTTAAAAAGCCTTTGTAGACTATGAATCTTAAAAGGCTTTTGTAGACTATAAATCTTAAAAGGCCTTTTTATATTCTATATTTATAGTATACAAAGACCTTTATCAACTATATATCAAAATAGAGAATCACGACACTTGTTATATCATTGATACAGTTTACTGTCTTCTGTAGACTTTGAGTTTCTAGTCTTCATGTGCTGTCAATTTAGACCAACTATGGTGTTTCTCAATTTATTTACAAAGAAAAATTTGTATATAAATATCAAGGAAAGTCCTCATAACCCATCCTATTCAACTTACCTTAGTTTTCATAAGATTTTTTTATTGACTTCGACCATTTGTTTATTACTTTGTTTAAATGAGTTATCACTGGTGAGAATGTTACGTAAAAAGTGCATGTATAACCTATTTCTTAAATTTTACTTGTATTTGTAGAGCAGGTTTCTCTGAGGTGGTTAGTATGTAGAGCCTGTGTGCATATAATATACATGTACTTATATAATAGTACATTCCACAGGTATGTTATATAATTACATGATAGTGCATTCCACACGTACAATATATACTCGCATTATAGTGCTTCCACAGCTTTGTTATACACATACATGATGTTACATTTTACAGCTTTGTAATATACTTACACGGTAGTATATTTCACAGATATCTTATATACTTACATGGTGGTACATTACACAGGTATGTTACATACTTACATGATAGTACATTACACAGGTATCTTACATACTTACTTGACAGTACATTACACAGGTATGTTACATACTTACATGACAGTACATTCCACAGATATGTTATATACTTACGTGATAGTACATTACACAGGTATGTTATATACTTACATGATAATACATTACACAGGTATGTTATATACTTACATGAAAGTACTTTCCTCAGGTATGTTATATACTTACATGACAGTACATTACACAGGTATGTTCTATACTTACATGATAGTATATTACACAAGTATGTTATATACTTACATGTTAGTACACTACACAGGTATGTTATATACTTACATGATAGTACATTACACAGGTATGTTATATACTTACATGGCAGTGCATTCCACTCGTACAATATATACTCGCATGATAGTGCTTCCCCAGGTATGTTATATACTTACATGACAGTCCATTACAAAGGTGTGTTATATACTTACATGACAGTACATTACAAAGGTGTGTTATATACTTACAACATAGTAAATTACACAGGTATGTTATATACTTACATAATAGTACATTCCACAGGTATGTTATATATTTACCTGATAGTACATTCCACAGGGATGTTATATACTTACATAATAGTACATTCCACAGGTATGTTATATACTTACGTGATAGTACATTACACAGGTATGTTATATACTTACATGAAAGTACTTTCCACAGGTATGTTATATACTAACATGACAGTACATTTCACAGATATGTTATATACTTACATGACAGTACATTCCACAGGTATGTTATATACTTACATGATAGTACATTACACAGGTATGTTATATACTTACATGATAGTACATTACACAGGTATGTTATATACTTACATGATAGTACATTACATAGGTATGTTATATACTTACATGATAGTACATTACAAAGGTATGTTATATACTTACATGACAGTACATTTCACAGGTATGTTATATGCTTACATGACAGTACATTTCACAGGTATGTTATATGCTTACATGACAGTACATTACACAGGTATGTTATATACTTACATGAAAGTACTTTCCACAGGTATGTTATATACTTACATGAAAGTACTTTCCACAGGTATGTTATATACTTACATGACAGTATATTTCACAGGTATGTTATATATTTACATGATAGTACATTCCACAGGTATGTTATATACTTACATGATAGTACATTTCACAGGTATGTTATATATTTACATGATGGTACATTACACAGGTATGTTACATACTTACATGACAGTACATTCCACAGGTATGTTATATACTTACATGATAGTACATTACACAGGTATGTTATGTATTTACATGATAGTACATTTCACAGGTATATTATATACTTACATGATAGTACATTACACAGGTATGTTATATACCTACATGATAGTACATTATACAGGTATGTTATATATTTACATGATAGTACATTCCACAGGTATGTTATATACTTACATGATAGTACATTCCACAGGTATGTTACATACTTACATGACAGTACATTACACCGGTATGTTACATACTTACATGCCAGTACATTACACAGGTATGTTATATGTAAAGATGATGGATAAATCCAAACCACAAATCCAAAAATCATGAAACCATAGTACATACAAAATCAGTGAAAATGAAAAACAAATGGAAAATAACAAAATATGTCTACTTGAACAGCATATGTGAACCCCTGTGATGGAGTGAGATCAGGTGCCCGGGGAGAGTGAGCATCTCCTGCTTGCTAGCAACACCCGTCACATATACCCCGTAGAAAGAGTCAAATCGTGTGAATTCCATATGTATCTATATATGGAGAAGTCGAAGTAGGTAACCTTCTAGTATAGAAGGTGTCAAATCTGTGTAAAGTGATCGGAATCGGTCTCAGTCCAGAATATCATTTAAAAGTCTGGATAACGAGATATCATATGGAGTAATAAGAGTCTCGTAACGACCGTAGAACTTCCTCAGTGACGATGCTAGTCTAGCACATATATAACCCTGGTTGAGCAGCTTAACTGAAAGTCGCCTAGCCCTCAGAACAAAGTCATTGTAATTTGAACATGCTCTGGATTAACGTATTAACTGAGATATGAATACGCCGTATGCGGGCGATGATGGAATGTTGCTACTTATGAAAGGAAAGTTTGTGATAGCGAAATTGAAATCGTCACGTTTGTCATAGAGTGAGGTGTTCAATTGACCATATACTTACATATCAGTACATTACACAGATATGTTATATACTTACATGATAGTACATTACACAGGTATGTTATATACTTACATGACAGTACATTACACAGGTATGTTATATACTTACATGACAGTACATTACACAGGTATGTTACATACTTACATTACAATACATTACACAAGTATGTTATATACTTACATGATAGTACATTACACAGGTATGTTATATACTTACATGATAGTACATTCCACAGTTATGTTATATACTTACATGATAGTACATTACACAGGAATGTTATATACTTAGATGACAGTACATTACACAGGTATGTTGTATACTTACATGATAGTACATTACACAGGTATGATACATACTTCCATGACAGTACATTACACAGGTATGTTATATACTTACATGACAGTACATCACACAGGTATGTTACATACTTACATGACAGTACATTACACAAGTATGTTATATACTTACATGATGGTACATTACACAGGTATGTTATATACTTACATGATAGTACATTACACAGGTATGTTATATACTTACATGATAGTACATTCCACAGTTATGTTATATACTTACATGATAGTACATTACACAGGAATGTTATATACTTAGATGACAGTACATTACACAGGTATGTTGTATACTTACATGATAGTACATTACACAGGTATGATACATACTTCCATGACAGTACATTACACAGGTATGTTATATACTTACATGACAGTACATCACACAGGTATGTTACATACTTACATGACAGTACATTACACAAGTATGTTATATACTTACATGATGGTACATTACACAGGTATGTTATATACTTACATGACAGTACATTACACAGGTATGTTATATACTTACATGACAGTACATTACACAGGTATGTTACATACTTACATTACAATACATTACACAAGTATGTTATATACTTACATGATAGTACATTACACAGGTATGTTATATACTTACACGATAGTAAATTACACAGGTATGTTATATACCTACATGATAGTACATTACACAGGTATGTTATATACCTACATGATAGTGATTTCCCAGGTACGATATACTCACATGAAAGTACATTCCAAATATGTATTCCACAAGTATGTTATATACTTACATGATACTACATTCCACAAGTATGTTATACACTTACATGATAGCATCCTCGGTTCCCCATGGTATTTGCGCTACCGCTGAATACCCTGGGTTAACTCGAATCTTTCCCGGGATTTTCATTTATATGCAATGCATTACGATTAGCCCTCAGAGAATTATTTATCCAATCACAGAATAGTTTACAAACGGCCTTCGATAACGTTTATAAACAACATGGCATGGCTGGTATACGTGACAGACTCGACGCAGTGAGAAATTTGTTGAAAATAAAGGATTTTCACGATTCAGCAGTAGCGCAAATACCATGGGGAACCGAAGATGACATGATAGTACATTACACAGGTATGTTTTATACTTACATGATAGTACATTACGCAGGTATGTTATATACTTACATGATAGTGCATTACACAGGTATGTTATATACTAACATAATAGTACATTACACAGGTATGTAATATACTTACATGATGGTACATTACACAAGTATGTTATATACTTACATGATTGTACATTACACAGGTATGTTATATACTTACATGATGGTACGTTACACAGGTATGTTATATACTTACATGACAGTACATTACATAGGTATGTTATATACTTACATGATAGTACATTACACAGGTATGTTATATACTTACATGACAGTACATTACACAGGTATGTTATATACTTACATGACAGTACATTACACAGGTATGTTACATACATGATAGTACATTACACAGGTATGTTATATACTTACATGACAGTACAGTACACAGGTATGTTATATACTAACATGACAGTACATTACACAGGTATGTTATACACTTACATGACGGTACAGTACACAAGTATGTTATATACTTACATGACAGTTCCATAAGTATATTATATACTTACATGTTAGTGCGTTCCATAGGTACAGTCCAAGTGGTCCGGTTATTGTCTCTATGGGTTTCCCAATCACATTAAATAAGGCGAATCCAATATAAACCAGACTGAATATCACGCCTAGGCCCATGAATGTAAGTGTCAAAGCCCATGGCACCACAGGGAATAAGGCATAATCTATTTCTTTGATTGAATCTGAAACCAGCAACATACACATATACATATAAGTAATTTTAAACACATCAAAGGTGTACGTTACAGCAGTAATCTATATTTAGGTTAGAATATTGGTTTAAACAATATTTATTTAGGAAATCATTTCAGATTATTTAGTACATACAGAAAGATTCAGGATTGAGCAACAAGGAGAACTTGTATTAAGCTGGCTCCTGGGTTAGAATAGAATATAAGAAAATATCTGTTTGAAGTATCTTTTTGATTTTCCTTTTGTTTACATTATAGAACAAAAAAGTCAAATACCTGCATGTATATTAGAGGCATTGTTAAATTCTCGGATGGCTTTTTGTAGTTCGGCGGATGTGTCGTCTTTATCATTCGGTGAGTAGTAGATCAAACAAAGTCTCGTGTCACAGGCTACTGTGAAAATAACAAAGCAATCCACCATTTTAAAATGTTACAGATATCACGGTGCATTTTCTTTGGATGAAATCCAATCAAGGAAGGGTGGGAGAATGTCAGTCTGGGTATATCTCAAGGTCACTAGGTAACACATTGGATTAAAAGTAACTACGTTATCAATTTTATTACAGAAAGTCAGACAGCACTTCAGATGAATACAGAATAATATTACTAGTACTCTATGGTACTTATTTCCCTTTTCTCAAGGGCCTTATCGTTTTTTAAGCAATCTTATTAAAACGCGACTTGTACTCCGTTCCTCTACGATACTCTCCGTGTACAAGATCTTACAACTGCCGATTCGAGGTCATCTCAGGATGACCTTTTCAGAACAGCCAATCAGAATTGGAGTTAGAGATCTTTCGGTGCTATATTACATACAAACAATACCGAAAGATCTCTAACTCAAATTCTGACTGGCTGTACTGAAAGGTCATCCTGAGATGACCTCGAATCGGCAGTTGTAAGATCTTGTACATGGAGAGTATCGTAGAGGAACGGAGTACAAGTCGCGTTTTAATAAGATTGGTTTTTTAAGCAAAACATGACATGTAAGATCATACAATGTACGAAAATAACTGATACAATCTCACTGTGACAATCACAAACAATGTACCTTGGTTGATATTCATTACCCCTGGATACCTTGGGCAAGACCAAGTGCCCGGAAGGACTGCGTGCCGTATTATGTACTAAAGCAACCAGCACGTGCAGCATTCAAGGAGAACATAACAATAATATGAACCGACACATATATCTAATCTGAACACATACTAAAGTTACCTACTTGTAATATACCTAATCTGAACACATACTAAAGTTACCTACTTGTAATATACTTTTGTCTTTCGGAAACGCCGTAATTAATAAGAGCAAATCCTTTGAACAGGCCGAAAGATATATCAGCCCCTCGCGTACTATTGCTCTCTTTCCCTTCACCATGGATCCAGTTATCTGTGGCAAAGGCGGCGGAAAGTAATCCTATTGACGCTAAGCTTAGGATTACAGTAATTATTACAAATAACTTCTTTTTGTCTTCCATTCTGAATGAATTCTGCAGTTATATGTCTCAAGGTAATAACACAACCGGTAGACGTAATAGTTGTTATCGATATCCTACATGCCTTTATCTCATACGCCTAGTTCAAAGTGATAAAATACTGTCGGTCCCACGATTTTCGGTTGCTATTAAAATGTCTGTCATACAATACGTAATGTAGAAGTGCCATTTTTCGGTATATACCTTTTATTGCTAAAAGTGATAAATTTATAAAAGGCTCTTTACGATAGATTTCAAAGGATAAGTTTATGCTATTTAACGACCAGATTAAGATTTAGACCGTACCAAAAACTGCATCGTATATGCGTTATTTATCACGTGTTACACCACTCTTATAGGCGTTGCAAAGTTGTAAAAGTTATGTCTCGTACGTTCTTATATTATTGCACTAGTACGAGACAAGATGTACTCATATGAAGCAGAATTATTTCAGACTTTTCTCTCTACAGGAAAGAAACTGTTAGTATTAAATTCAGTTTCACATACGGATACGCTCCGTAAAGAAGTTTTGTCCATAAATAATGCAAACTTTCATAAATGTCTCGGCCATAAGTGTCTCTGTGAACTTGTGATCAAAGGCACAACCGAAAGCAACATATCTTTCTCATACCTAGACTTATTATTATCTATTTATAAATACGGTCACTTTTCAATACTCAATATGACCAACGTCAACTTCAATATTACTAATTTGCCCTTCCTGAGTAGCGTCATCACTTTCATATGGCGTTTTGTCCATAAATAATGCAAACTTTCATAAATGTCTCGGCCATAAGTGTCTCTGTGAACTTGTGATCAAAGGCACAACCGAAAGCAACATATCTTTCTCATACCTAGACTTATTATTATCTATTTATAAATACGGTCACTTTTCAATACTCAATATGACCAACGTCAACTTCAATATTACTAATTTGCCCTTCCTGAGTAGCGTCATCACTTTCATATGGCGTTCTAATTTCACAACCTATACACAACGTCAGAACATGCTCCTCTTATGTGTATTTTGTTGTGAGGGCCAGACAACAAGCAGTTAAACTAACAACACAGGGGCTACAAAATAAGACAAATAAAATCGCCATTAAGTAATTTCTTCTGTCGATGCAAGGATATTGCTGGACAGTACGAAGTTCCCCTCTCCAGAAAATCATATGATATCCGGAAGCCGATCATGTACAGTTCTGGACATTCTTTTATCGGTCTGAAAAATAACCTGTATAACTTTACCAGGTGAAAGGTTTCTACGGAAGATTTACGACAAGTGTGGCATGCTAGCCGAAAACGCTCACTCCTTCTTACATTTAGTCTCATCCAATATTTAATTCGCAATTTTTCTTGCTGAAACTAGCACCACTGAAATCGCAGTGTTTTATCTGGACATATAATATATGACATCCAGTACTCTTTCGAATATATAATAAATACTTATTGATTTGTTTTCTTGATATATCCATGGAAAATTCGTTCTTGCATTAGGCATGATATTTACAAAGAAACTTAAGACCACCTCTTAGACTTACACTTAAGAGTGCTTTAAAGTGTAAACTTAAAACTTATTCACGAAACGTGTCGTAATTCCAATCTTAGACTTAAGAATAAGAACAGAAATCGGTCGTAAGTTTTAGAGTTAGGACTAATATCCACCTTAGCATCGCATACGTACACATGTGTATCACTGCTGCTATTGCTTCCGCCACACCCATTACAAGATGTAAATCGGTTTATTTGCAGTCGTCTAAATCGAAATGGAGAGAGAGAGAACGGAAACTAAAACTTTACAAGCAATGAAATGGTACAATTAACACTATATTCAGTTAATGAGCAACACCGATTAACTATGATACACGATATGAAATCTACATAGAAATATATCTCTAGGAAAAATATATCTTTAAGTTCTTTAAATTTTTACAATTTTAATACATGTGTGCAAAATTAACATTTCATGCTATATTTCAATAAAATATATATAACCTTTGGGGAAAACAAATGAAATAAATATTGAAAACTACATTATATATTTCACATACGAGTTTATGTATTTGTACATTTATTTATTTATTCGTAAGTCGTTGATATTATAAAATTACGTAAATTTTGCATTAGATATAATTTTAAGGATTTATTGATTTAATTATTTTTCGAATATCATAACTTATTAGGTTATTATTATTATTATTATTATTATTATTATTATTATTATTATTATTATTATTATTATTATTATTATTATTATTTGGACACAAGAAATTTACATGGTATTTAAAGATTATAAACTTTATGTATGTATCCTTTAGGGAGCCCTAGTCTCTCATACAGAGGGCGATACACTCCTTTCCTCTTTTCCCCTAAGTTATCGGCTCGAAGCTGCTTTTTAAATGATTCTTGTAAAACTGGGGAAAATCTCATCAAGTAATCTTTTAATAGAATGGAGTTACATTTGGTACACAGTGTAAGTCACTTTTAGCATTAAATGGGAGTTCCCCACTTTTAAAAGAATCTTGTAAAAACAGATTCGAGCCGATAACAGACGGGAACAGAGAAGAGTATGAGCGATTGAGGGAGTCCCACAGTATTCTATTTTAGGAAACATGTCATCATATAAAGTGAACTGTTGTGCGAAAGTCTAGCGTTTCGATTGAAAGTGTTATGGTTGTAATGTCTGAAAAAGTGTTAAGAAGATATGACATTCGAGAGTTCTATAAACCTGGTTTCATTCATGTACAGTTCTGATTATGACGACCCTGGAAATCTATATCTCGCTATAAAATTGTCGTCGTCGAGATGAGATATTTAAATTGTCTACTCGTGTTCGGTCTTTTTTTTTTGCACTTGAAACCTTTTTGAGAGGAGAAAAGGTCCTGATCCTCGTCACCTCTGACTGTTAGTCGGGACTCTTATTGATCAAGGATCTGATCTCGCTTACAGACGGACAGAACACGGTTTACTTATGTTAATGTCTCCTTACATATTTTTGATAGCAACATATTATTCTATAATTGTTTCGTGTGTAATTAATTTTTATGACCTCTCTCCTTGAGAAATCAGTTTGTCCTTGTTCTCTATATGGAGGATTATTTATAGATTTTTAAATATTTGTCCTTTGATTGTGCTGCTTTTGCGGTGAGTGAGAAGGTGGGCGCACGTAAACCGGTTAACCACACCAATTGAGTGATGTTTTTCACTTCAATTGACCGTCCTAAGTCGGTATCGTAACCGCAGCACAATCGAATATTTTTGTAATGTCGTTCTGTGTATACCATGCTATTGTCATTGTTTGTGTGCAGTCCTTGGTGATTTGTGTCATACAGCTTTGTCAGATGTCTTCTGTTTTCTCTTTGAAATTCTCAAAAGCAACAGGAATATTAAAAATAAGTACCACCTGGCATAACCATTGACAAAACTAAGACATGTTGTTTCAAAGTTTTATATCAGGCAATTGATATACACACTAATACATGTACATATTTACATGAAATACAAAATTATCAAAGTTTTTATCACTGATTCTTGCAAATGATGTATCTGTGATTGTGATCATAGAAATAAGACCACATTCTTCTTAGGGTATTGCCTTCATATGGTAGAGAACAACTGCGCCTTCGTGGATTGAATTTAGAATCGGCATCATTTACTCCGGGGACGTACCACCCTGACCAAGCACCACTGAACCATTGGATTTTGTATGCAATGATTTCGCCACCCAACACTTCCCTGTCTACATACCGGTAAAGACCTGCAGGCCATCGACAATCAGATGTTGCTGGCTTCGTTTCTTCAATGCAAGGACTCTGATTTCGTTTATATGTGACCGTATCTCGTTGAGATGACACTATAGACAGCCCAAAAAGCACAAACAAAATGCAGGATTTCATCTTTATATTCTGAAGTACGAACTGCAAAACTGAAAGAGAAAACAATAAAGCAATGAAACGCTGAAAATGTATATCACCCTTTACTAAAGTAGACACACTCTCATTTGATGATTATTCCTTCAAATGGGAGACAGTTTCTGTGAGGGTTAGTTAAACAATTTAATATGAAAGTTTTGTTAATAACGAAGATGATTTCATCAACAGTTTAGGAGTATGATTATAAGAAACTCAAATATGTAGAATATTTTGCATTATAATTTTCAGGAATAGCATCTACTACAGATAAACATATTTAGTAAGAATGTAAAGATGATGGATAAATCCAAACCACAAGTCCAAAAATCATGAAACCATAGGACATACAAAATCAGTGAAAATGAAAAACAAATGGAAAATAACAAAATATATCTACTTGAAGAGCATGTGTGAACCCCTGTGATGGAGTGAGATCAGGTGCCCGGGGAGAGTGAGCATCTCCTGCTTGCTAGCAACACCCGTCACATATACCCCGTAGAAAGAGTCAAATCATGTGAATTCCATATGTATTTATATATGGAGAAGTCGAAGTAGGTAACCTTCTAGTATAGAAGGTGTCAAATCTGTGTAAAGTGATCGGAATCGGTCTCAGTCCAGAATATCATTTAAAAGTCTGGATAACGAGATATCATATGGAGTAATAAGAGTCTCGTAACGACCGTAGAACTTCCTCAGTGACGATGCTAGTCTAGCACATATATAACCCTGGTTGAGCAGCTTAACCGAAAGTCGCCTAGCCCTCAGAACAAAGTCATTGTAATTTGAACATGCTCTGGAGTAACGTATTAACTGAGATATGAATACGCCGTATGTGGGCGATGATGGAATGTTGCTACTTATGAAAGGAAAGTTTGTGATAGCGAAATTGAAATCGTCACGTTTGTCATAGAGTGAGGTGTTCAATTGATCATTAATATCGAAAGACAACATAATATCTAAATACGAAGTAGAATTACTATTTTCTGTGGTTTCTTTGACCTCCAGTTCACTTAGATAGATGATGCTAAGGTAATCCGCGAATGAAGGATTATTAATTGAAAGCAAGTCATCTATATATCTGTAAGTAAAATTGAAGCCAAGAGCCAATTGTTTTTTTCTTTGCGAAAGCAAAGACTGAATGAACTCAGCTTCGTATGAGTAAAGGAATATGTCAGCCAGAAGCGGAGCACAGTTAGTGCCCATTGGAATGCCGACAATTTGTTGAAAAACCTTACCTCCAAACACCACAAAAATGTTATCGATAAGAAAGTTCAACATCTGGATGACAGCTGTTTCAGTGTATTTATTTTTGGAATCAGAATTTTCCCTAACAAAGTAAGTTTTATCGTGGCCTATTACTATATATTTGAATTTGCGGCTTCCGTTTTTACTAGTAAATGCATTTTGAATAATTTCCGCTAGTCTGTCTTTTAATTTCTGATGAGGGATCGTTGTGTAAAGAGTCGAAAAGTCAAAAGACTTGATGGAGTAAATTTTAGTAAAACTTTTTGATTTTAGATGTTCTAACAACTCTTTTGAATTTTTAAGGATCCACATTTGATTAATTCCACTTCTGGAATATACTGTTTCGCAATATCTATGAAGGCCAGATTTAATTTCTGATAATATTTTTGTGAGTAGCATCGATACAGATTTTGTGGAACACTTCGAGGAACCAGCCATAAAGCGTTGTTTGTAAGGATTTTTGTGCATTTTTGGAATGCAGTACAAATATGGAAGTTCTAAATTCAATTTATTTGAGTCAATACCAAACGTATTGAGGACAGATTTATTATTCTCGAGTACTTCCGAAACCGAAAAGTTCGTGAGAGTATAAGTAGGATTTCCTGGAGCTAAATTCAATCCTAATTCTTTCACTAGGCTGTCAAAGTAATATTTCTTACAAGTAAATGTATAATTATTAGATGCTTTATCTGCTGGTGTAATGATATAATGTTCTTGGAGGAAGGTAAGTTCTCTGACAACATCAGGATCTTTAAAAATAGATTCGAATCTGGTGTTTACAGAACCTTGTAATTTTTTAATTTTTGATCTCAGCAGTACTGCAATAGATTTGATCCATTCCGAAAGAGTGTCGACTTGTACTTCCTCTCTTTTTGCCCATCGTGTGGCATATTCCTCGCAGCAGTTCATAATATTCTCAAAATTTTGGCTCCATGTGAATGATCTGGGTTCTCTGTATTTTGGACCTTTAAGTAAAAGTTCTCTTAGTTTAGTGTTTTTAACTATATCGAGATCACCAGTAATGACATGGCCACAAGGAGAATATACGAAATTAGATGAGGAACATGCACACGGTTGAGGATGGCATGCAGAGTTGCTAAGATCAAGACACTGTAGAAACCCTTTGTAATTATAAATTTTGGATGCAACTGATGGCGTGTAGCTATAGGAAATACATGGCGGATCTTTGTTTTTGAAATATGGAGGTATTTTCTCTAAAACAGACTTATGATTTAAAATTTGGCCAAAATTTAAATAATCAATGCCTTTATTTGCAAATTTAATTTTGATGAAAGGGCGATTAGATTTTTCCATAGAAATATCTGACTTGACGGGACGAAAAAGTCTAGCGGTCGATATGTCCATAATAATGTCATCTAGTCTATACTCTGCAGAGCTTATATCAGTAAATATACGGTGTCTGGACGATACGTACAACTCGTGTAATTTTCTGAGTGAAATAGAATAAAGTTTTGTACGAATGTGATGAAGGCCCAAAGGTTTATTTATAAATGGCAAAAGAGCATCAAAGGAAATATTGTGTATTTCAGGTTTGTTGTATTTGCGTGTACCATGACTTCGATGCCTCCTCTTGCTTTTGTTGAATAAACCGAGTATTACTCGGTAAAGAAATTACTCGGTAAATCATAAACATGTGCACTTTTGAAATTCAGACCAAAGATCTAAAATTCAAAATAAAAAATAAAAAAAATTCAGCACTTATTTGCTAAGTACCTTCAGACTGGTAGATCGCGGATGGGTTGTTTTATTGTTTCTTCATATTTTTGATATTTAAATTAATTCAGATATATTGTCCATGTTTACCTTTTTATTACCTATCAACTTGAGTAAATTGGGATTTTTCCGTGTTCTCTATATGGAGGATTAAATGTGTTCCTTGATTGTATTATCTTTACGGATAGTGGGATGATAGACCCGTGAAATGGTGTACCACACGAATTAAGTGAAATTAAGTGACGATTCTAAAGTCAATCGACCTGCGTCAGTGGGTACAGTAACGACACTAAAATCGAATATTTTCATGATGTCTATTCATGTGCCTATTCTAGTTTGCTTTGCAAGTTCGTGTCAACTTTTGTCATACTTTGTCCTACAACTGTGTCAGACGTCTTCTTTCGTATCTTTTAGAAAATTATGACAATTGTCCCATCTTATTTTCTCTTTCTGCAGTACTCGAGATGGCTTCCGCCATGTGCTCTAGATAGTCAGAACTCTTAGTGTTGTCTAATTTTTGTATGAAATGCAGAGTACACATAATATCACAAAATTTTCTTTTCGACATGGATTTGACAAAATATGGGAATACCTTTTTTCCAGCCTAGTATATGACATATAACTAAAGATTAAAGTCTAATCAGCGTCATGAAAATTTGAATAATTGATTTAGAATAGTTAAGATATAATGATAATGAAAATAAAAAAAACAAAAGATATGTAATATATTTTATATTCATTTCCCCCCTTTTCTTTACTTGTTTTGATCATTCATCATTTGTATAGTATTTTTGGTATTAACAGTAAATAAAATATCACAGCATATATACGTGTAAAGAACTGGTGCGCCATATGCGCATTTCGACAACTTACAAATGTATGTCTCTACACTGATCCTAAAGACTGAAACTGGAATTCCAAAGCGTAAATACTTGAAGGGCAAACTAATTACGAAATTAACTTAACGGAAATTAACGGATGTCCAGTGTCAAGGTAGATGTCGGCAAGATCGCTCTCCACTTGATCTGTTGCAATAGTCTATATTCCTACCTTTATGAGCAGGAAGATACCTTCACTATTCAGTTTAAAGTTAAGACATTTTTCTGGTTCAATATGTGATCACAGATTAAATTAGTCCATCGGTTTACTTGTCAACTGGATTCCTAGTTTGCAAATATATTAGTCCAAAGTGTACCTGATGTGTAGTTTACTACTTAGACTGCGTCACTTTGTTTGGATTAATTACTACATTTAGTAGAATTTAATTGGAATTTATATAACAGTCTGTCAATTGTATCGGAATGAAATGACAAATTGCTAAAATAACCGGGTAGTATCAAATAACAAAACAAATATTATAGTGATAAAAAAGCATATTTTTCGCATCAAAGAGAAGTCATTTAATTATCAACACACAAAATTCAGATCAATGCTATGATATTTCTTATCGTTCCCTAATATCTTTTTATTATGTATCTATCTATAAAAACATTGAAAAATACATAATGAAATAATCAATAACATCATGTTACATTATACTAGAAACTTTAATACCATCACGAAAAAAGTAAACACGGTATTACATAACAATTGCAACAGTGTACGGAATTACATTAAACATGGACAGAGTGCACTCGATTTACCTTAATGTCTGATAATTGGACAAAAATGTAGACATAATATTTAGACATAAAGTGCATTAGAGTGAAACGTCCGGGCTGTAACAAACAAAACTTTGATGAGACGTAAATTATAATACAAGTAAAAACTATTAACTATTAGTTACAATGTCAAATCTGAATTCAATATATCTGTATATAGCGCGTCTAGCATACAATGATAATAGTTAGGAAATGTATAAGAAATATGAATACATGTCTCGTTCAATAATACTCTATAAAATTTCATCTAATGTTGACTATGCAGTACACGTGTACTAAAATAATGAGTAAATTGTAGTGGGAACAATTTAGGCATATCCTATAACAAAAACTTGTATGTAAGAAGTTGTCATTGTACATGTATTTCATTATTAATAAAAAAGAAAAAAAAATTCAAATATATGCATTAATAAAATATTTACAGTTAACAATCCCATATTCTTTGAAATGGAACTCGACTCACTGTGATATATATCAAGACAATTTTGAAGCACATTGCTAAAATGGCGATTGATGTTGTAATATGAATTACATGAAATCAAAACTAAAATAAATTAAATACATATCATTCCATACCTGATGCCAGTGTTTGTAGAAAGTAGAGCTGAGATCCTCTTAAGATTTGACTTTATATATATCAGGGCCATGTGGTTTAGGGATTTCCCATGATGTCTATAAATCAGAAATCAGTTATTCATATCCGCCTTGAAACAAGTCATATTGGCTGTAAAGAACTGATTACCATGTGTTTTACCTTAAACAAAACAAATTAGGTTATCACATTTATACTGCTATGATATCGATGAACTAGCGTGACCTGTTGTTTACATTACCGTAAGAGGTGATAGAATTACTGCTTCAAATTATCCAAAAAAATCATAAATTAGTTCTTATAATGATTAATGTTTTCCATTAGTTTTATTGCGATTAATCATCTTGACATTTATTTGAAAATATGTCATTGTTTGTTTAGTACAATGACGTGTATATTTCTATTACGCACAGTATAACGGATATTTGTTTCGTGTTAACATCAAAAACAGATGTATATATACTTACACAAAACAAAATGAAACTGAAAATATTACCAACAAAGTTCACTTTTCACAAGACACAAAACAAAAGCTGTCAGACCAACCAGAGGTCAATGCCAACGAAAGCAAGAAGGCGAACTGTCATTAATTTGTTTCTTAATTAAACCATTTATTTTGCCCCCTTTACCCTTTATATGCACTTTTGACTCATTAGATCCAGATTTCTGTAAAATTTTTCTGATTCAACATTTTATTGTCGAGCCCTGTGCTATTACATAAACGCATAATTTAAAACGGGGTGGGGGAGGACTCAATAATGGAAACTTGGAATAGTTTATCCATAATTTGGCCACGAGCATCACTGAAGAGACATAAGTTGTCGAAAAGCGCATATGGTGCACTAAATTAAAAGGTATATATGTTCTATATTTATTATCTTTGCAGTGAAACGGATGAAAGGAATCTATCCTGGATACACATATTTAAAGCTGGCTATACTTAAAATCAGACAGTATCTCAAGAATATCTTCATTTCCTCAAAATAAATATAGGATATTCTTTAGAATACCATAAAGCAGTATAATGTGAAAAAAAGCCCAAACGAATTAATGAATTGGTAGTTTACTGTATTTCAAGAAAATCTCAATTCTCTCAAAGTAAGTATTCGAAAAAAAAAACTTTAGTAACAACATATAGCAATATTATTAATACCTTAAAACTCCCTTCAAAAACGGTTTAATTGGTAAACGTTTTTCTTTTTGAAATACTTATAAAAGACAGACTAATATGAGATTGGAGATAAAATGACCAATTATTTACTTGATAAATATAGCAAAGATCTGTCTATGGAGACATTTAATCACATACATATTCAATACATTTGTCTTCTTTTCTAAGGCGATACAATATAATTTCAAATTCAATTTCTTTATACTTCAGAAAAGGGAAAATATATCGGACACAGGATTATGGGAAATGTCACCACAGACATGCAGATAATACAATAATAACCATAATAAATCATCATAAAACTATTTGACTGTATTGCAGTTGTGGTACCGACGTACAACGGCCAATTGACATGAATTGTCTCTAAATTAACATGAATTGTCTCTAAATTGACATGAATTGTCTCTAAATTGACATGAATTATCTCTAAATTGGAATAATTCACCGTTTTACGGACGGACCCACCTTCCCCCTCAGTACAAAAGCAATAAAATCAAAGACATCATATCTAAACCTAACAGTATAAATATTGCCATATATAGAGAACAAGGACCAGGCTACTCAAGCAAAGAGGGCATGAATATATGAACTTGAGTATTATTATGGAATTATAGAACTTACATCGAAAATTGTTCCATTTATTGTTTGTTGTTTTTCACTATATCTCTTGAATTGTAATAGATATCGTTTTCCTTCCAGAAGAACTTTTGCGGATGTAAGTCTTTTATTTTCAAAAATCTTTGTATTATCAAGAATGTAATTGACTCTATAGATCTATTTTGAATATTCTTTTCTTAAATGCTAATGTGAAACGTTCTGGATTTCGGGGAATGGATAGCATCACTGAAGAGACATAAGTTGTCGAAATGCGCATCTGGTGCACAAAAATAAAAGGTATATATGTTCTATATTTATCTATATGAAACACAGTGAATAAGTGACTTATGTGATATTAAAAAACCACAAAACATCTCACTCATGCATAATTCAGGTCTCATGTGGGTTTTAGCTCTTTTATATAAATTTGGTAATAATGTGCTCTTCAAATATTAGAAAATTCACAGTTTCGACCGACTTTGAGCACCACAGAAGTAATATGTTGTCGAAATGCGCGCATGTTGTACAAGAAATTTATACACCCATATATCTTCCGATGTTTATTGCTTCAGCTGTTCTACTACTTTATCAGTTAAAAACAGGATACCAAGATAACATGATATCCGCGTTCAATTCAGGAACTGCGCAATTCGTTCAAGTTAGTTTTACACGACTCAGAAAATGTATTAATCGTACAAATATGTTATTCCAAAGCGCATGACACTTATTAAGATGAATATTTAGAAAATATAAAACTTTTCATAAAGTTTCAAATGTGTTAGGAATATTTTTCTAAAGAAATAAATTGTCTTCCATATGCCTAGAATAAGTGCAGCATAAATTGTAGGCGCCTTAGTTCTTAGTTTGTATTTTTGTTGTTCAATTGAAATGTATTGTTATTTAGAGTAAAGTCTATTGCTTCAATTATATATGCTTAATTCATGCTTTTTCCCTATTTTAAAAGGTTGCAATTGATGTCAATTAGATTACCCAGTGTACATGATGATCTAGCTACTATACATCTAAAATTAAAATAGAAAGGAATAAATATTTTAATTTTTATGACCTTTGATTTGTGTATTTTTTGAGCTTCCGCTGATATCGTTAACAAGAGGTCAAAAAACTAATATCCCGAAAACTAATTTTTATGGCCTTTATCGCTCACCTGAGCACAATTTCCTCATTCACAAATTGGATTTACGGATACATATATTCGCTTATACAGTGTTTTTGTAACTGACAAATGACGTGTTTATCCACAATTATTTAATCAGGACAAGAATACATCGAAAAATTGCCTTCATTGAGTATTTAACCCCTACAGTTCAGCATGCCTGGTCTGGTTCCGGCGCCATAAACTGAGAATATACTTAAGTCAAAATTTTCATTTTAATTTAATCCATTATCAAACGTTCAAATAATTTTAATGAGGATTGGTTAAATTCTATTTATCAGTAGAATAAAACTAAATAAAATCCAAATTCCAGTTATTAATTCATTGATGAACAGAAGAATATGAATTTTTAGCTTAAGTATATTCTCAGTTTATGGCGCCGGACCCTGGTCTATACCAATATCTTAAAAAGGCATAAGAATTCAAGAAAGCTACATTTTGGCATGAAACTTTTAAACACCCCTTAAAATAGATTTTTTGAATAAAATCTGGAAATAAATGTTTTATTGCTCTCTCTCTCTCTCTCTCTCTCTCTCTCTCTCTCTCTCTCTCTCTCTCTCTCTCTCTCAATATATGAAAAATACGAAAATAACTGGTGTCACATGACTATGGCACTAACAACAATGTCGACATTCACGGACCCCTGAAATTCAGAGGTGAAACCAGGTGCCCGGGAAGAGTGAGCGTCTCCTGTCTGGCTAGCCACACCGGCTGTGAATGCCCTGACATACAGATGAAACAATATGATTTTAACACTGTATATATACATGAATGTGAACAAACACTGTGTAGGAAGTGTCACAGCCACATAACATCAAGGAAAAGGGTATAATAACACTTAAGTCAAATATAAATTCAAATATATGATATCAGAATGTGTAAAAAGGACTAAATCAGTTCTTAGTATGACTTATTCAGAACTACTCTTCTTAACAATTTGTGTTAGGATAGATGATTTGAAACAACTCTCCTCCAACGAAGAGATTATGCTTTTTGTGGAATGAAGAGAATAAAACGTTTACAAATCTGTCAAATAAATACACTATATTTCCCTATCTGCTTATTTTAAAGAGAAAAAAGAAAACATCTGACAAAGCTGTATGACATATATCACCAAGGACATGCACACAAAACATGATAATAGTAAAATATACACGGAAAAACGACATTACAAAATTATTCGATTTTGCTGCGGTTACGATACCGACTTAGGACTGTATTTAGCCAGTCTGATGAACACTAGAGATTTATGTTGATAAACAGATGCAAATTCATTTTCTTATTTGTATCTTATTCATTAAGAAACTTACATGAATAATCAATTCAAATAATTAATTCCAAAGTTTTTGTAGTACGTAGCTCGTGACGGTGGCTGGTTTCCTAACCATTGGACAGTATTTACACTTTCTTGCGAGTTTGCAATTAATCATCATTTCAGTTATAATCGCTAAATTCGGGGTTTATTCGATTTATCTAAATATCACATTATTTTAATATTTTATCGAATTTATTTAGATGCAAAGAAGATTCAGTTGGGCAGTCATGGCCAAATATTACCGAACAGCATATAGTAGTTTCAAAGATTTCTGAAAAATGAAATGTCTGTTCTTTGTGAAGTTGAGTTCATGTTAGGGTGGCTGTTCAATTGAAATTTAAGGTTTGGTGTTGCGAGTGAAAACCATATTGCGATATATTGCAATATTTCATTTGTATATTTTACTATATAGTGCAAAATGCATCGTTACAAGAAAACCAATGCACATTTCATTGAATTTGATAGAAAATAATATATTGTGGACTATGTAATTAACTTTGGTTCACATAACCATATAAATGTGAATTAATAAATTAATTTTGTTTTTTAAATCTCATCAAATTTGCAGTGTCTCAAAATCCTTAGCATTATTTGTCATCAGGTAAGTGAATACTTTACCGTATCCGGAATCTTCTTCTCGAGGATCGTATGTTTATAACTTAGTCACAGGTGTATACATTTTCGTTCAAAGAAAAAAAGAGTTTCTTATGTACATGTTTTCTTACTAATTTATTTTAATGCATCACAGTCCCAAACACGTGTTCTATCAATAAACAATAAAGCAACTTTATCTTTGAAAAATGCGAAAATAATTGGTATCACATGACTATGGCACTAACAACAATGTACACAGTGGACATTCACGGACCCCTGAAATTCAGAGGTGAGACCAGGTGGCCGGGAGTTTATAAGTTCTTGAAACTACTAACACTGGTTTAATTTGTCCAATTTAGCGACCTCTTGTGAGGACAGTCGTCTACAAAAAAAGGATAATAATGCAGAACGTGTGTCTGGGCTAACGGATCGGTTTTATAGTTATTTTGGACTTCCGTTCGCTAAATTTTCCTCAGGATCGGGAAAGCAGATTTCCGGATTATCGGTTCAAATATCATTGAGGATATGTTTTCAATTATATAAACAATGATCTATGATTCATTAGTATCTGAAAGTTAAATTTGAATGCCTTATTAAAAGACATCGTGTGCGTTACATCGACGATAACTTTCCCGACCAAGTGAGTGAACACAAAAACAACCCATGCCGGGTAACGGGGAAAGCTTAAGAGCACTGGTTTAGTAAGGAATTCAGTGATTTATTCTTATAATTTTCAACCGTTTAACCACACCATTTGTTTGGCTTTTGTCAAATTAAATGACCGTCCTAAGTCGGTATCGTAATTGCACTACAATCAAGTATTTTTGTAATGTGTTATATGTGCTAGTATATTATTTATATTCATGTATTGTATAGGTCCATGGTGACTTCTGCACATAACTGAGCCAGTAACTCCTCTTTTTTCTTTTATGTACAAGATGTATCGTCAAATACCGGTATCTGGTGTTAATATCACAATACATTATCGCCATGGGAAATATTGCAATATACTGATATACTGGTAATATCGCACACCCCTAAATTGAAGGAGTCGAAATCGTACCAAACCAGTGAGACCTCTATGACAGACCTTCTTTTTGTTCTTGAACTTGTTCATGCATTTATATTATGTATTTACTGTTTATGGAAAAATGTTCCTTATTGTTTTAAATGCCATCAGTTATCTTTTGCCCCTTTGATTTACGCCCAATCACTTTACAAAACTACCTTTAAAACTTTGCAAGTGATGTTGGAACAAATGTATATCATAACAAACAATTACATTTGGTGTTGCCGACTTTTATTAGTAGTCATTGCCAGAAAAAGATATATCAGAAATGTAGTTTCGATTTTGTAATTTATGAAATTTATTTCATCTTTGAAAATCGAAGAACAGAAGAATAATTTTTAAAAATGAAAACATATATGAAGCCAGATATTGAAGAAATAGGCAGATTAAATGTTATCGGTTCTTGCACAAAATGTACTTGTGAGTGTGATCATAGAAATATGACCACATACGCCTCATTGTGTTTGCTTCGTATGGGAGAGAGCATGACCGCCTGTACGGGTTGAACTTTACGTCAGCGTCGTTCACCCCGGGTACGAACCAACCAGACCATGACCCATTGAACCATTGTATTTTGTAGGCGATAATTTGACCGCGTAAGACCAACTGATCCACGTAACGATAAAGTCCAGCAGGCCATCGACAGTCACGTGTGGCCCTTCGAGTTAATTCCGTACATTTACTCTGATTCCTCTTGTACCGCACCAAGTCATTCCAAGCTGTCGCCATGGATACTGTGAGCACCAAAACAAAGACAGAGAACGTCTTCATCATACTGTAAATAACTGTAAATCGAATGAAAAAATATATGATGTGTCTGTCTCAGCTTAAATCAAAACAGAAACAGTTGTGTATAGGCAAAACAAAAAAAAATAAAAAAAGAAATATATCAACGATTAAATTTAAGCAGATTTTTAATAAAAAGCATTAAATGATCATTAACGACAAAAACGTACTCATGACTCCAAATACAAAACTGGTGGTTGTAAAATTTCTATATATTAAAAGATAAAAAAGGGGGGGGGGGGGCTTGATAGAACACATAATTTCTACGGCGAACTCTGCACCCGTAATGTATGTGTATCAAATTTTTATATCCATCCTCAACATCTGTATATGTAATAATACCTTGGCATTATATCCAGCAGCCAAGTGCTCACACTTACGATGGACCGACAGACTCTTTGTCCGACACCGTGTAAACCTTTTCGGAGGAGCTAAGGTCCTAAACTTCGTTATCTCTAACTGTGAGTCTGGACCTCTACATATCAGGGAAATGAGCTCACTACTATTCGTGTTTAGATTTATAATTATTTGCGTATTCTTTTGATCATTGTTCTCTTTATGGAGGATTACATATAATTTTGGGAGTGTGTTCTTATATTGCACTGTTTTGTTGCAAGTGACTCAGTTTCCTGTACATATGATGTAAAGTGAGGTAGATATTTTGGACAAGTATAAATGAAATTTAGGGTAAAATGACTCAAATTTTGATTTCAAAACTTATGACCGATTTATGAATCGTAATTACAAACGATTGCCAACTAAACTCCAAGGAAGTAGTCTATTTTTCATAGACCTTTCGTCCGCCTGTACATTTACAGAATATTGGTTCTAATTAATGAATTTTTGGTGGAAATTTTAGACTAATCAGATGTCTAGATGCGGAACGGGAAAGAATGGTCAATCGCACATGTAGAACATTTTGTATAAAGATGAGGGGTTAAGTGAAAAGAGGCTTATATCCTTATTTACGACAGGTTTTACAAAGAGAGAAAAAGGAGGGACATATAATTTCTATGATAAATAAAATGATTATGGCATTGTTTATGAGAGAAATTATTTTAAAACGGAGTTCGCCTCTCTTGCTAATGTATAGTGTAGATTCAAAATTCATAAACGAGACAAAACATGTCAAAACAAAAAGTGTCGTACAAAATGGGGTTCGAATGTTCAATGGCGCTTTCAAAAATTTCCCATTCATACTGCCAATAGGAAGCAGGATGATCCAAATAGTTCAAACCCTGTGAAGAGGAAGAAAGGTGCAACCTATATCTAAAATACTGTACTATGGACAGGAAGTAGGGCGGTTACTGACATCTAATACACTGACCAGGAAGCAGGAAATTATCTATATCTCAAACACTATGGACATATAGTAATATCTAAACACTGTGAACTGTGCAAGAGTTTCTCTTTATCTCAAACACTGCAAACAGGAAACACGGGTTATCAATATCTCAAATACTATGATCTTTATCTCAACACTGTGAGACGCAGGATGTTATTAATATATCAAATACTATGGTCTTTATCTCAACATTGTGAGACGCAGGATGTTATCAATATCTCAATTCTGTGACTCGTTACTCACACTGTTAGTGTCGTTGCTTCCATTTAAAACCAAAGTTGTATACAAAATGTGTTTTAAAAAAAGCTACAGTTGATGTTGGCAGAAGCTGTAGTCAATGTTTAACAAAGAATATACAGCGAATGTTAAACAATGTTGTAATCAACACTGAATAGAGTTACGAGAAAATAGTTGGGTTGAAAGAGACTGCAGTCAACATTAGATGTACCCGTAAATTTTAGTAAATATTAAAATAAATTGTGGTCTGAATTTTAGATTATGAAAAGTTGCAGAAATATTGCAGTCAACGTTGAATAACGTTGACGTAGTTTTGGATACTGTAAAGGATTCCTACTTGCCAATCATTCTTTGCTCTACCTACATTTTGCATTATCCAAATATACTGAATGTCGCAATTCGACTAATTAATGCTTTGCAAATACAACCATTTTTATAGAGTCCCTTAAAACAATCCCATCAGAGAACTGCCTTAACAAGTCGACAGAAAAAGCGTCCAACTCCTCTCTAAGGTATCATCACGTGTTATTGATTTCTTTTAGTTTAACTCACGAAAACTAGGAAAACTTATCTGCTTACTTCATGGCCAATAATTAGTAAAATGAATTCACTTGCATTTCACGACGTAAGAAAATTTCGAAGCGATATCTCAAGACTTTGCTGCAAAATTCTTGTATAAAGTTTTGTTGCCCTCTGTAAAGGAAGGGAGAAAAAAGCTACATAACCAGAAACGTGTATATGTATCACTTAAATCATTTGTAGAACTAGAACAGCAGCAGGAAAAACGTACATCAAAGTTGTTCATAGATTTATTCTAATTTTGACGTTGGAGTTGTGTCTTTGGGTCAAGGTCATGACATATTCTTGTGTCGTGGGTACAATGAATGAACATTTGAAGATGATGTAGAAAGTCTAAGTAATGGAGTATTCATGTCAAATATTTCAATAAAATGAAGGACAAATGCATGTCTGCTCAGCTTTAGGTCGCTGCGGATATGCCAAGTAAACAATGATAAGCATATAAATGTTTGGTTTCTTAAAAAGTTCCCCGCGGAGGGTTTGACTCAAGTGTTATTATACCCTTTTTCCTGACGTTAAATGGCTGTGACACTTTCTACACAGTGTTTGTTCACATTCATTTACATATACAGTGTTGAATTATATGTTTCGTCTGTATGTAAAGGCATTCATGGTGGTTGTGGCTAGCCAAACAGGAGACGCTCACTCCTCCCGGGTACCTGGTCTCGCCTCTGAATTTCAGGGGTCCGTGAATGCCCACTGTGGTACATTGTTGTTAGTGCCATAGTCATGTGACACCAGTTACTTTCGTATTTTATTTGTATAATTCGTCTTTTAGGTTACACCAAACTAAATGCACTTATATGCTAAAATTACGGAGTATCTTCCTCATGCATAGCTCTGTCCTTGGACAGATTCTTTGGTTCACTTTTCGGTCATTTTAGCTTAAACACTGCTCTTCATATTTTTATATATTTTGAGAATTCCAATCATTCGGCTACGAGCATTACTGAAGAGACATAACTTGTCGAAATGCGCATATGGTGCACAAAATTCAAAGATATACATGTATATGTTCTATATATATGGTGACGGCTACTGCCTGATGCAAAACACAGAAATTAAGATATTTGCAACAGACCTATCGGAGCAGTAAGCGATTTTGTAAGTGCCATATCGCCGTGACACGTTCTGAATATTATAATGCTAGGTATTATGTTTTGAAGCGCAAGAACACATTAAGTGACAAAGAGTGCTGAAAATAGACTGGCAATGCCAGCCTAGATCTTAAAATAATATCCAGTCTATGCTAAAAAAACTTATAATTACGCTGCTTCGTTTTGAGAATCGTGCACGGCGGCTATAGACTTGGCTTATGCCTTCGGCATTAAGCCCGGCTAAAAATTATCAACAAACTATAAAATCAGCATAGTTTAACCGAAATGTATCTACCCAACATTAATATATCGAAATTAATTTCCATAATATCTGTTTACGACATTTCAAAACGTTAAAAATAATGTTTTTGGAGATTTTCCCCCAAAATTGAACCAAGTAGTGAATTTTTCTACAATTGTCTGAAAATTATTTTTCTTTAGCATTTCATCACTGACGAAAAAATTTTCCTATTGTAGTTTTTGAGATATTTTTACCCAGAACGGCCTCGTTAACGTACACAGACTTGTAGTATGGGTCAACAGTATCATGAGACGTCTGTTTCCAAGCATACTAGATGGGTGTAATAAATACAGTTATACACTATGTACAGAGATAAACTTTTAGAAGTCCGGAAAATCCAATATCATATAATATGCAATGTACCTACTTGGCACAGATTATGGTTACCAATTGTATATTGTGAACCACTATGGACACGGATTATATAAATACTGTAGATTTTGTTTTCTTACACTAGATTTACTAGGTCCTTTTCTAGATTTATACCAGTGACCAATATACAGGAAGCTCTCCCAATCCAACTCTGCCTCTTCTTTTGCCCCAACCTTTTGTAAAAATACTACAGAGAACTAGTTAAAATCATTTTGTCGAATATTTGTTACAGAACGTTATGTCCTCCTGTTTCTGGAATTCTGGATCCATCTCTATGTTACTATTCCATGAGAAATAATTATATGTTTAAATGTGTGTCCTTTACTCTCCTGTTGCGGTGAGTGGGAAGGTGGGCCCATAAACAAGTTAACCACACCAGTTGATTGATTTCTGTCATATCAAATGACCATCCTAAGTCGGTGTCGTAACTACACTATAATCGAATATGTTTATGATGTTCGTATGTATTTTTTCATATCGTCATATCTGCTGTGGCTTCAGTCATACGGCTGACTTTTCTATCTTCCATTACTCATATTGACTTATTGTGTAGTAAGGCGATAGAAAACAACATTACATTCTATCTTCAGGCCCACACTACATAACGAAACTTCAGTACCTGAGAAGGTACACCTAATAAATTGTACAACTACATCTACATTGCCTTAAATCATTGAACAGAAAACGGAGTAAGATAAGATAGATCTATGTTTTTCTAAGTTTCCAGATATATATGTTTTCTTGTAAAAAAACCATATCTATCTCAGTGTACTGTTCATTATACATACATACAAATTTGTGTCGTCTATATATTACTTCAGATTTAAATCAGTTTTAGTTGAAAAAACGAATATTAGGTCCTTTTCTATTCCACTATTCATTTCATTGTCTCGTTTATATATTATTTGGAAATACAAGCCACACCCAAAGGATATCAACAGACAATTGTTTCCATGTGAAGTATATCGGAAGTGAAATTCTTTGCATACAGTAATAAAAATATGCATTTATTCCTTTCTGTATCGAAGTTGGCGAAACTACATTAAATACTTCCAGTGAACAAGATTTCGAGATAAAAATTAAATCTCTTTATGTAATCATTACCGTCATTTCCATGTATATGGATAAACTTGTGTATTAATTCTAATAGTTTATGTATATGGATAAACTTGTGTATTAATTCTAATAGTTTATGTATATGGATAAACTTGTGTATTAATTCTAATAGTTTATGTTTTTGCAAATGATTATTTTTTATTTTATTCATATATAAATAAAATTAAGTAATACAAAAGTTTCTTTTTCTGTCATTTATAGCATAAAAATAAGATGTTATATTTCTTTTTTTTTTCATGCACAAAATACTGCAAGGACTAGATAATTGCTAGCAAGTTTGTAACTCTATTCTCTAGCGATTTACATGTACACTACTTTGGAAGACAACATATTTGTGGTGGTTACTTAATATTTATAAATTTTGAAATGTGTGTCTTTGAGTGACTTTTGTTACTTTAACTGACTGTCCTAAGTCGGTATCGATACTGCAGTATAATCGAATATTTTTGTAATGTCGTTTTCTGTGTTTTTACTATTATTATGTTCACGTTCATGTCCTTTGTGATTTGTGTCATACAGCGTGGTCAGATATCCTCAGTTTTCTCATACACGAGGGAGAATTTCAAAAACGTTACAAACTTTCATCACAGTAAATGTTTACGAAAATACTTCGTGATTGAACCAATACACTGAAAAATGAGGTTGATGATACCCAATGCTAACTAACAGGCTACCGGCAACAGTGTTAATAAAGTAATCAAAAAATATACTCATGAAAACAAAACTCATATTCAACTTATGCTCCAACAAAGCATCTTGACTTAACGGTATCAAGACAGCTTGTCACCAAAAAAGAAATCTCGTCACCACTCGTAATTGGTAAAGATTTATCGTCACAAATTTTACAAGATAATTCGTCACCAAAACTTTATTAATCCCATAGGTTTTACTGATATTTCGAATAAATTTCCTTAAATTTTTCAAAATATAACTTATCACTAAAACGTTGATTCCCTCATACACACAACCTTTAGTGATTACTCACCGTCTGTATAATAAGGTACAACAGGAAATACATGTATGTACGATGTATATGTTTTGGATACGAGTTATTTTGTAAAATTTATTTTGAAAAATGATTAAAAGTAGTGTGAAAAAAATAAAGTTTTGGGGATGAGTTGTCTTGATAAAGATGTGAAACATAAGTAAGTTTTTCTGACAAGTTGACCGGACAACTCGTCACCTGTTAAGAGCAATGATGAGTATCTTGTTCTGGTGACCAGTCGTCTGGTTACTAGTTGCACCGTTGACGTGTTGTCATGGTACCAGTTGCACCGTTGACGTGTTGTCTTGTTACCACCTGTACCGGTGACGTGTTGTCATGGTACCAGTTGTACCGGTGATGTGTTGTTATGGTACCAGCTGTACAGGTAACGAGTTGTCATGGTACCAGCTGTACCGGTGACGTACCACCTGTACCGGTGATGTGTTGTCATGGTACCAACTGCACCGGTGACGAGTTGTCATGGTAACAGCTGTACCGGTGACGAGTCGTCTTGTTACCACCTGTACCGGTGATGTGTTGTCATGGTACCAACTGCACCGGTGACGAGTTGTCATGGTAACAGCTGTACCGGTGACGAGTCGTCTTGTTACCACCTGTACCGGTGATATGTTGTCATGGTACCAGTTGTACCGGCAATGTGTTGTTATGGTACAAGCTGTACAGGTAACGAGTTGTCTTGTTACCATCTGTACCGGTGATGAGCCCAGCAATCAGCTATATACATATATATAGGTATGTGTATATGCCGTTAAACGTAAAAGAACATTAATAACTAAAATTGAATTATAAAGTTCTACAATTGTTGAGTAAACTTTTGTTTTGAAAAGGATCCATCAATGACAATTTTTAATTTTGACAATACACCTTTCTATTTCTATATAGAAATATATGGCATGCATTTAAAAACAAAATATTCATTTAAAAAGTTCAATAACTGCTATGGAAGTATGTTCGGGAAATACTCACATTTTGTACAGTTGTTATCAGCGGAACGATGATCTTGATTTAGAAGCAAGCGTTTACTGATATTATTTATTTATATACATATTTAATCCCGGATATTTTTGTTACAGATGTTACATCAATAAACAAGCATTCAGTAAAGTACTATTGTTATCGATATCTTTGTTTATATAAATCTGAATATATTTAACTTCAATAGTCCATCAAGTATCTACTTATGCTCAATATATGACGTTTGCAGTCTAACCCAGGTATTTGTATTAGTATTTAAAATCAAACTCCCATAAGGCTTGGACAACATATTGCATCTGTACGGAAGAGAAGAGAAAACTGAAGACATCTGCAAAGCTGTATGACAAAAATCAGAAATACAACTTAGCTCTCATAAAACCGAAAAGTTATTAGGCCACGCTTTGTTCAACATGTAGATATACTGCTTATAGATCGTTTAGTGCCAGTTTCTAATGTTCACTTTGTATGGACACCCTCATTCGATTTTTATCAGCAACTATTGGCGTTTTGGAATATGATTGGCAGTATAGAATGTTTTAATTGCAAATTGCATTTAAATCTGTTAAGATAAGAAGAAAGATATAATTGTGGGTTCGAGAGAATAACCGAGATAAATAAAAGCAAGTTTTAGTGAAAAGAAAATAAATCCTTCTTAATAGTGATTCGGCGAACATTTTATAGCTTAAAATACAATTGCAGTTTGGAAAAAATCAGTACCTGATGTTATGACTTTAGATAACTTCGTATTTTTTCTTTTATTATGATGATGATGATGATGATGATGATGATGATGATGATGATGATGATGATGATGATGATGATGATAAAGTAACAAGAAATGTGTATGACATTTATGATAATAGAAGTTGACAGTGACATCATTAGGCGTTGTTGGTATAGAAATTTTGATTATTTTTAGAGGTCCGAAGTACATCAGGCAGCAGAAAGCGCTAAAAGCTGATATTACAAGACACAAAAAAACTTTGCTCATTATTTTATTGCTTAAACTTATCCCCTCGGAACGGATGCCATGGCGGATTAAAATGAATGTTTCCAGTTTTAAGCGGCAACTTCAATCGCATAATCATAGCACACAAAGATATTTGCAGCATGTTGATGCCATCTGTCTTACAACATATATGTATATGCACCCGGTTAACGGTTATGAAGTGTGCATGTCAGGATGTATATGCCATCTGTCTTACAATATATATGTACTCGGTTAACGGCTATGAAGTGTGCATATCAGGATGTAGATGCCATCTGTCTTACAATATATATGCACCGGTTAACAGTTATGAAGTGTGCATGTCAGGGTGTAGATTCCATCTGTCTTACAATATATATGTATATGCACCCGTTCAACGGTTATGAAGTGTGCATGTCAGGATGTAGATGCCATCTGTCTTACAATTTATATGTACTCGGTTAACGGTTATGAAGTGTGCATGTGCCTGAAGTAGATGCCATCTGTCTTACAATATATATGTACTCGGTTAACGGTTATGAAGTGTGCATATTCAGGATGTAGATACCATTTGTCTTACAACATACATGTACTCGGTTAACGGTTATGAAGTGTGCATGTGCAGGATGTAGATGCCATATGTCTTACAATATATATGTACTCGGTTAACGGTTGTGAAGTGTACATATAATTAATAACGCATTTATTTGGCAAAACGTTGAATTACTTGATCCAAATCAAGAAATTCTTTATTGATAACTAAGAGAGTTACACAAGAACAAAATACAGAAAACTCATGAAATATTTTTGAATTGAGATCTGAGGTAACACAACAAATTTGGGATTCGCAAATGTTAATTTTGCAGTGTTTTATCTGGATTAGGAATATCGAGCATCCAGTGGTACAATTTTTAAATTATAATTTCTCCCATTTTCTATTTATTTCATTTATTAAATAATTGCTATATTAATAAACAGCAGTAAATTACTCCTGATCGGGTAGATATGTCGAAATGACGCTAGAGTTGCTCTGAGCAGACGTCAGATCACACCATCAAGAGTACTAGGACGAGGTCATCATTTCTCCATAATGACTTCATCAGGTGGTATTATTTTATAATACAAAATATGTTTTATCCCGCCATAAATAAAAAAAAAATACCATTGCATTTCCTATTGTAAATTATACCTGGTTAGATTGCAATGTGCCTAGGCATCCATCATAAATGGTATATACCTTTCCCACTCGGTTCGATTTGCAGAAGTCTGTACCAACGTTTGGCTTTGTAGAGGTTATGGCGGATGATTATCATTATGTACGGTGAAGTACAACGTCAGTATTTTCAAAAATACATGTATTCAGTAATTTTATGTGTTTCAAATATATTCATTAAAGTTGTTTGTTCTCTGCGGCTAATGAATAAATCTAGTGGTGGGCTTGCTCTTCTGTGAAATGGGCCAAACGTGTTGTTCCGCATGGAAAACCATCTATACACACAAAAAGCCCATGTCAATGTTTGCAAACAAACCTTGTTGGTAATAGTTAAGATCACAAGATATTTCACCTTAATATAATCAGAAAGGGTTTCATAAATGAAATACACAATCATAGACGGATCTTGAAATTTTTTAAAAGGGGAGAGGGTTACGGTCTCCCATGACTAATGTTTGCAGTATTCGGTACGGAAAGGGGGGTTGCAGCCATGAAAAAGGTTGCAAAGTAGAAAGGTCACGAAGAATTTTTTAGTTGTACAAACGAGATACTAAGACGTACAGACGACATAGTCAATCGTAACAACTCGTCCATTTCCGTACGCAAATACGACTCGTACGTACTACGTAGTCAGCCATTGGGACTACTTCCAGTTGTTATGTAAACACACATGGCCATGATCAGCATGTCTGTCATGTTTGCACGAAAATAAGCAACTATGTCCATTGCCTGCTTTTGTCTACATTTGTTTCTCTCCTAAATTACAAAAACAATCCTCTGAACTTTTTTTCGCCTCATTTCGCATTGTGCTCCTACGAGAAAAGCCGAAGAATTGAAGCGATTTGGTATATATCGCTGCGCCGTGGGGCTTCCGAGTCTATTTTTGTTAAAAATGGCGACGGTGTTCCGATTGACGACATAGTAAGTCGTACAAACGAGATACTAACTCATACAAACGAGATACTAACTAAGCCGTACAAACGAGATACCAAGTCGTACAAACGACATACTAAATCGTACAAACGAGATACTACCGTAAGTCGTACAAACAAGATATTAAGTCGTACAAACGACATACTAAGTCGTACAGAGAGATACTAATTCGTACAACCCACATGCTAAGCCGTACAAACGAGATACTAAGTCGCACAAACGAGATACTAAATCGTACAAACGAGATACTAAGTCCTACAAACGAGATACTAAGTCCTACAAACGAGATACTAACTAAATTGTACAAACGAGATACTAAGTCCTACAAACGACTTACTAAAAGACAAAAGTAATTGCGTGAAAGGAAGATGTAATGTACATGTATATATTAATTATTGCATAAAATAGTGCATAACGTGTAGCACCATATCTCAGAGACATATCTGTCTCTAGGAAGAGAGATTTATTTTACAATGAGATAACTATTGTTGCGCAAGTGATATGTCTCCCATTAGATATCTATGAAGCTAGATTCTTTATACGTTCACTGTTGTTTCTGTTTTGTCTTTACTGATATTATTATAGCAAGTGAAAACTAACACTCTAGGAAAAATACTTATAATTAACGTAGAATCTGTCACTTGAGGGTACAGGATTATATAAGAAATATATATCAATTTTCATTTATTCCTAGTTCATTATTATAGTTATCATTATAGTTTGCTAGTAAAGATATTAATTTGTTATTCTTCCCCATATACATATACGATATACATGTATATACATAGTGTTGAACATGTTCGCCTTTGGCCAAGCTCTGTTAAACATTACACAGTGGCGGATCCAGGATTTCCGAAAAGGGGGCCCAACATGTGTATTAGCCAAAGGACAGCCATTTTTGGTGCTAAATCTGGATTTTTTACTAGTAAATATATGGCCAAAAGGGGGGCCTCTAAATGCGCCACTGTTACATGTATAATATTAATTAGACTTATCACACGCAATGTAAGCCTGGTACCCGAGGCCCTCGGGTATCAGGCTAACGCAATGTGTGGTCACGTTATCGAAATGGAATGTCGAGCTAAGAAGGATAACTCTTACGTCTGTTAATAGCATCAGGGGTCCGGTTAGCCGCAAGTAGTGGCCCTAAATGAATGATAGGGCCACAATTCCTTACGTTGCGTAAACTTGCATTTTTGATAAACGGAATGGCCAGCACGATTCTACGCATTTCGGCATCAAATGGAGCAAATATCTCACATATATAAACATAAAGCAAACGATCGGCAACGTTAACTTACCCCAAATCTGTCGTCTGAAGGCTCTACACACATTTTTCCCAAACTGTTTCAAATTTGCCGGTTTCTGTGTCAGCCATTCGGTCTCGCGAGATCTCGTTAACAGAAACCCACAAAAAGAGGCGGACCTGACGAAAAACACGTGGTCATTGTTATTTTTATGTCATTTCTCTGTTTACATTTTATTCATCGGCTAGTTATTTATGAAGAAGAAAACTAAATTGAAATGACCAGAAATGCGGTAACTATCCGATAAATAAAATGTAAACAGAGAAATGACATAAAAATAACAATGGCCAAGCACCCATGACCACGTGTTTTTCGTCAGCTCCGCCTCTTTTTGTGAGGTTTCTGTTAACGAGATCTCGCGAGACCGAATGGCTGAGACAGAAACCGGCAAATTTGAAACAGGTTGGGGAAAATGTGTGTAGAGCCTTCAGACGACAGATCGGGGGTAAGTTAACGTTGCCGATCGTTTGCTTTATGTTTACATATGTTAGATATTTGCTCCATTTGATGCCGAAATGCGTAGAATCGTGCCGGCCATTCCGTTTATCAAAAATGCAAGTTTACGCAACGTAAGGAATTGTGGCCCTATCGTTCATGTAGGGCCACTACTTGTGGCTAGGGTCCGGTTTATAACGGGTTGCATCAGTATATAAGGCTATAATTAGCAATAGTTATTCCTTTTCAACGGGTAGGGCTAGTGTTGCAAACGTCAAAATCCCACCCACCCACCACATTCATTTAGATATTTCAGGATAAATTGTTAATCGTCACGTATAGCAAAACCTGCTTATGTTTTGCCTTAGCATATGTAGGCATGTTAAATTAATTGCTGGTTTTTGGTATTTGTTCTCTTTTTGCTCGTTGTAGTTTTTGTATAGTTTTCAGTTGCTGCTATGATGGGGCATCGGAACACCACAAGTCTAATCGCTAAGAGAACTCAAGTGTGATGGCTTACCCTTCCTTGCGTATACTTGTTGACTTATCGTTAGCATAATTTTTTCTGAAGTCCGCCGCACATACTGTATCTTCCAGATTCTGTGGCCAATAATTGGGCTTCACACATATATGTTGTGTTCGCGTGTGTGTTTTATCTGTGTTCATTTATTACATCATGCTGTGCATAGTAGATATAGCCTGTGCAATTAAATTTCAAATTATCAAAATGCTAGTTGACATTGTGACTTATGAGATGTGTACTGGGAATGTGATTAGTTTTATGTGAATTAAAGCCATAACAGAAACTGCCAATGATTGTGTTTTTCACTCATTGCTATGGAGATAACATCATTTTCACAGTGTTGTTACTAAGAAGGCTCCAACTTCTATCTTCGTTCTGAATCACTGATCAAAAGTCGAAGTCTTTCAACCATATCGAAAAACATTATATATGCTATCTTATTCGAGGAAGGAATGGTTGTGCAGGAATACAGAAATTATCGTCGAGGATCGGCGGGTAGGACTTAAGTTTGCTGTATTGGAATTGAAATGAGGTGAATGTCATACATTGATGTTTGTATGTATTCTGGGGAAAATTCAGAAATGAAATGAAAACAATCTGTGTTACAATGCGATGAGCGAAGTGAACTGGAAGATATTTGTTTTGAACAGTTAAATATGGCGAGCGAATTATATATTTATGCTAGAACTTGAGCGGAATGAACTCCAGAATATTTATGTTATTGTCAGTAGAGGACATATTATTCCTTTTCAAGTTTTTCGATGCCAGAATATTTATTTCGCAAGTCAAAAAGTAGAAATTTTTATTGGCATGCAAGATATTTATGTCAACATGCAAGATAAACATAATCAACCTACATGTTAACATATTAACTTTCATGTTGAATTAAATAATATGAATGTCGAGACGAAATAATCTAAAGAAAACTAACTTGCATATAATTACAGGCAGAAATATCAAGTTAAGGAAGCTACATGCAACGTCAGTGAATGAAATGTTCCAGGTGCGATTTCCTTATGTATCCAAAGCTCCCCCTCCCCGGCGGAAACTCCCGCAATTTGGCAAATTTGGGGCCTAAGATTTCAATTCTACTGACCGTCCTGATTTGGTATAAACAAAACAGAGAGAGAGAGACAGAAACAGAGAGACAGAGATGTGGCAGACCTATTATTTGAATTTTTTTTCGACTTATCCTGAGTTTTCTATTCCATGAATATGTCAGTCTTTACATTGCCTTATCTATTACAGTCTAAGTTCAAAATAAGTCATAATCATAAGTTCTTCTTTATACTTCAACATTCTTAAAGGAGGTGGGAATTAGGAACGGGAAAATCAAGAAAACTGCAGGTGTAAAACGTGCTCCATTTGGGGAAAGTGAAGAAATGGCGTAGGGAAGGGACGTAAGGTAGGGAAAAGGACGTTTGTAAGCTATGTTGACACGACAGCTGCGATACCAACTGACGATGGTCAGTTGAAGTGAAATTTTAGGCCCCAGAATTGCTAAATTGTATGAGTGGGGGGTTTTTTTTTGGGGGGGGGGGACGGAGCTTTGGACTTGCTAGGGACTTAGGCGGTCCCTAGACCTTTTGCCTGACCCCCCCCCCCCTACCCCTATCTTTACTTTAAATCCTTGATCAATCCCTGATTTCAAAATTATGAAATTTATCTGAAACACCATGGTTCCTAATTTCAATGAGAACTCTTTCAGAATCAGAGATTTATTAAGTAAGATCTCTGATAAAGCAAGAAAACCCATATCAATTATGTGAGCGATGTTGTTATTGGCTAATTAAGTCGCATGCGCGGATACAGGGGGAGGGGGGGTTAGGGGGGTCTGGAACCCACCCACCCCCCCCTGGAATCCGAACATTTTACCAAAAAAGGTAATATTTGGGCATTTTGGGGTTTGGACCATCCCCCACCTCGTCTAAGAGAAAAATTTACCTTTTTTGGTTGGACCCCCTCTGACAAAAATTTCTGGATCCGCGCATGAGTCGTATGCATGACATAACTATCTCGTGCGTACGACTTTTTATCTCGTGCACACCACTTAGTAAGTCGTGCGCACGAGAACTTTTTTTTCCACATGCTCCTTCAATACTTCCGTACCTAATAGATTTCAGCATTCTAACTGACAAATGTAATTCACCTGTGAGGGATTCGAATGCTGACCCGGACAATTTGGTGGTTAGAGCGTCGGGATCGATTCCTGTATTCGATCGCAACATTTTTTCCTGCCAGGTATACACCTACTGAGAGTAAGAGGCACGTCGTAAGCAAACCGTACTATACTTTAGTGACTAGAAGTCGATGCTTGGTTTAACGTGGTTTAACGTCATATTCAGCTATATTTCATCTTTATAGTAAAGGAACATAATCGTTTAACTGAAATCTGTTTGTCCTGCTGACAGGCACCCGACTCGGGGACAACTAGGGATCTAAAAAGGTCTTAACCTCCCCGCCCATGACATGTACACGCTCTCATTGTAATCCCCTAGATGGGATCGATCCCATGACCCTTAAATCACTAATCCGACACGCTATCTACTGAATTGTCTTACCTCGGCAAATTCCGATACCTTCAAACCAGATAATGTGTCGCTTCAAAATATGTTGCACATGCTTGTGTTTTGTGGACGTTAATTTAACAAAGCAATGGGGTTTTTTTTGTTTTTGTTTTGTTTTGTTTTTTTTGGGGGGGGGGGTGTTCTGGTTTGGGGTTTTTTTTTCATTTATTTATTTTTAATTTATTTTATTATTTATTTATTTATTTTGTTTTTTATTTTTAATTGAAGGCACAGTAAGCATATTTGATGTTTGATCACCGGTTGGTTGGTTGATTGGTGTTTTACGTCGCTTTTAACAATATTTCAGTTATATCGCGACATGGAAGCAGGAGGTTACCAACCTCTTAAACATAGTGGCGCAACCCGGGAATCGAACCCGGATCGTCGGCGCCGCAAGCCAAGCGCTTAACCACTACACCACGTCTGCCCCTCGCCGGTTGGTGGAATGGACGTGAGCTTTCTTGTTATTTAACTCCTACATACCCGTTTTCTGTTTTCCGGTCGGCTCGAACTCCCACTTGTCTACAGTGTTGATGAAATAGTTTCCAAGTACTGCTGGTTCGATACGCCTCCAGGCAAATTACGTGCCTGGAAAAGCCGTCTATCCATCAATTAATACATATTCCATACGGTTTCAGCTTGTCCCTGTGCCACATAAATTGGGTCCGAGATTCGAATATTGCCTTCTCTTTAAACGTCACCTGCGTCTATTGTTCACTTCAGTTGAATCTATCATGTGTAACAACTAACTTGGGTAACCACATATCCATTCTGAATGCATTTCAAGGGCATACACTTATTTTTGTACCACGTGGTATCTCGTTTGTACGACTTAATATCTCGTTTGTGTGACTTAGTATCTCGTTTGTACGAGACAGTAAGTGGTTTGTACGACTTAGTGTCTCGTTAGTACGACTTAGTAAGTCGTTTGCACGAATTAGTATCTCGTTTATACAACTTAAAAATTCTTCGTGACCTTTCTACGTTGCAGTAAAAATAAAGTATAGAACATAAACTATTTTCGGTTGAAGACGCAATTTCAGTATAAGATTACATGTTCTATAAATAAGAAGTGAAGGTTAAAAACTGTAACGAAATGTGCATTACTTGATTATTTAATACAAAGGATTAGTCGATCTTCCCTTTGAGCGTTCGTTGAGTTAAAGTTCAAGATATCCACTGTATTTTTGGATACACTTTAGGGTTACAGTAAAACAATCAATGTAAATATGGGTGGAGGAATGTCATTTCCTAAGGAGCCTATCCCCAATGACAGGGTAGTGATTGTAACAGGAGGGAATACTGGTAAGTACATTAGCTTTATACTTTTTTACTTTGTTATTTAAGTTATATTAAAACTTCTACCTCTATTTGTTATAAATATTAAAGTCTTAATATATTTCTTGTTTACTACGTTTAACAATTCTGTATTTTAAACTATAGGTATCCATTTAAATCCTTTATTTAAGTTAGGCCTAATGCATATCTAAATCCACATATATTAATGGTATGCATGTAAATAAAGTCCGCCTTCCGGATTTTTTTCCGAGAAATATTCCAGGATATGAATTTCAAAGAGATGAACACAGTATTAATTATGATCTTTTGATACTGTCATTTCTTAACTCTTAATTTTAAAAAATCAAATGTGAGCACATGACTTAAGTCCTGTTTTCACTTATGATTAGGAAATGATTCTACTGAATAAAACGATAAGGCTGGTGTTGTGCCGCAGCTTATTGTATCCTTATACCTGTACATCACGTACACATGGGTAAGCTTAAATTTGTACGTTATTTCTGTGTAAGTATGCATGCGCGGATCCAGAATTTTTGTCAGAGGGGGTCCAACCAAAAAAGGTAAATTTTTCTCGTAGACAAGGGGGGTTCAACCCTAAAAAATGCCCAAATAGTACCTTTTTTTTTTTGGTAAAATTGTCTGTCCAGACCCCCGACCCCCCCCCCCCTCTGTATCCGCGCATGAGTATGGCTGATTTCGAGTGAAGATAGCATGCATCGCTTAAAAAGATATTTAAAGTAGTACGGATTTTTCATTTAAATTGACCATGCGCCAGTGTTTTGCGTATGGTTGTGTCTTACGACTATACATGATATATGAATTCTGTAGAGTATGATCAAAGAATGTTTTAAAATGATATAGCAGTTACATACGCTGACTGTTTATCAATCAAAGACCGTCGATTTTAGAGCTCAACGGTCATAAGACTGATAGAAGCTGTAGAAAGAGGGTCTTTCTCATTTTCTCATTTTTATACTGAGGGGTCAGGTAGCAATGCATGTGTTATACATGATGCTGTACTACTACATTTATTATTTATTGTGACGTAGTTTCATACAATTTACAACCCTCAAAAATTAAAAGAGAAAACAGAAAAATAAACAAAACGAAGAAAAAAGCAAAACAAAACATAAAAGAAAAAAATAGAACAAAAATTCCAACATTTTAACTTATACAAATAAGAGCAGTTTATATATCTATGCAATACATACCAAAAATATATAATACCTAAATTACACAATGATTTTATTTCGTTGAATTTACTCCAAGCCAGAACCTTATTTTGGATGTACTCAGAAAGAGCGGTACATTCGATGAAATCAAAATCCTATCGTACAGTATTTACCCAGTGTAACGTAGGTAACGTAATATGAGTCCGGTAATATATTTTAGAATGTCCAAAGATTTGATGCACAGTAAAGTTTAAAGTAAGAAAATATTGGGAGGGAACGGGTCAATATATTCATACATTTTATCTTCATTATTACTGTTTTTAACATTTGCTTTAAACTTCGAATAAACAGATACTGATGTTTTGAAAATATATTGAATGAAATCAATTAAATGAGTTTAAACAGCAACTGCACCTAATTACTTGTAGTGGTTTACCTTTGGCCCGGTGCGTGCAAAAGGTGCGTTCACAACTACACGATATCTTGACACTATGTGAGTTCAGTTTTATTTAAATGAAATCACACACAGATGTGTTAAGCATAATTAATACACAACACTGAAATTAAGCCATTAAAACCGTGTATAATGTTCACTCTACCACATCCCCATTTATTGAAACCCGTGTTATCAAAAATTAGTAGAGTCTGGTTCTTAAAGAATGTTTCTTTTGCATTAGATTTCAAAATAATTACACGAATCTTATCTGTCTCGAGTTCCATGTAAATCCTTTACAATTGCTAAGACTTCCAGCAATTATAAAAATTAAATTTAACAAAAATGATCTAGCAAATACAAAAATAAATAAGATATTATTATGCATCCAGAGATAAAGAGTTTCCTAAACTTGATTCAGTCACATCTTTCACTACTGAAGATCAGTAAGGACTAAAATTCCGACATTCAAATTGTATTTCCATCTTTTCGTCTTTCACTTTTATAATGAATGTGCACATTTTCTACGTTTGTTTCATTTTCTTCAACTAATATAACAGAGAGACATATCACATGGCGTTGTATGCATGTAATTAAGTTGTCGGTGTCCTGTATTTCGGATGAGACAGTAAAAACCGAGGTCCCGTGTCGCGGTAGGCGTGACACGTAAAAGATCCCTCAGTGTTTGGGGAAAGACCGTTGCAAAGGTATAAATTTCTATGCGATGCATGAGGCAGATGTCTTCACCATATATGTGAAATATTCGTGGAGTGACATAGAACAATAATTAATCAATCAATCAATCAAAAAAGATGAGTTTCTATGTACGACTCGTTATAGATCACCTAAGATAACATTTATTAATACATGCACTAACAAAATTATTAAGCACTACAATCGAGCTGCCGCTAATTATTTATTATTATTAATCAAAAGACGTTATACTTGTATACATATTCTAAATAAATATATCGTAAATATTCTTAATGAATGTATAGTTATTAAAAACGTCAAATTTCAATCTTTACTGCATACATCTAAATTAATGATGTCGAATATTTATGATTAAGCTCAGTCATTACATAAGACCCATGTCAATAAGAAAGGCATCAAACATAATCCTCAAGCAACAAAATTACATGAACATAAAAATCGTCTATAAGAATATTCATCATTATCGTCCAATATCTGATGAATGATAACAATGCCTATACTTACTCGGAACTTGTGATGAAAAGGAAATCAGCCAACCAATGTTTTCTCTGTGCAGGTGAATTTCAGAAGCAGGATAATTGTAATATTAAGAAATTATAGTCATAGTCTTTTGAATATTTTCACCTAATCAGTTCACATAATTGTATTTAAATTATTGTACAAAATATATATTTGCATTATAGTGAAATATATATGATAATAAACATTTTACAATATTAGGAAGTCAGCTTGCTGAGAAAGAGTGTCGGATCAACAGAAAGTCGTTACATGTCGTTTAAAAAATAAAGGTCAAATATAAAAGCACAAGAAGTGACAACGGCACCTAAACATAAAATAGATTATATGGGTCTTTGATACCTACAATTCCTGTGATATTTAGGATGAATAGTTTTCACGTCATAACTGGTAATTATTGTCTACTTTGACTTTTCATTTGATAGGAATAGGATATGAGACCGCGAAATGGATTGCCATGTTAGGAGCTCGAGTAATCATAGCATGTAGATCAAAGGAACGTGCCATGCAGGTATATATCACTGATAGTATATTTCATAATATATGAAATAAATTGTTGTTTATTTCAGGATATGCATAGATTATATATATTGTACCAATTATAAGAATGTAAATTAAACTCCTTATAATCATCTTTTTACGTATATGTGTTTCTATAAAGTAATTTGAATTATACGTTATGGAGATGCAGGTTAAATATGAAAAAAAGGGAATATTTAAAAGGGAATCACGTCCATGTAGGTGCATATGTTATATATGTTGTAAATTTAAACCGTGCGGCGGCTTCGCCTAGCCTACAAAGCATGTCGCATATAACGTCACGCCACGGTTGTCTCCGTGGCGTGACGTTATATGCGACATGCTTTGTAGGCTAGGCGAAGCCGCCGCACGGTTTAAATTTACAACATATAAAAGGGAATCAATACTGAAAACACAGACCTTTAGTTAATTTATTCCCTAAGAGGCAAAATTAAAGTAAAATGAAAACTTTTGACTTTTCTTACGAGTCTGTTTTCAGTATGAAACCGTCCGTCCAAAATACCTGCTAGAAGTTCATTTATGCTACACAAGAACAATAGAGACTTGGTACAAATGCTCCTCATATTAAGACTTGTGATCGATCATTATCTTGACCTATGCCATGTATACATTAATGTTGTTCTAGCACACTAAGTGCTGTGCAGTTTTCGAGACAACTCTTTAATTGTGCATATCAACTTAACTGATACCAAAGTCCATCGTTTTGCTGTTTATATTTTAAGGCTATAGAAAATATGAAAGAGGAATTCAACGAAGTAAAACGCAAGTCAATGATACAGCTTGCCGAGAAGTTGAACGTGTCATTCATGCAATTGGATCTTTCATCATTAAAATCGACGGAAGAATTTATTAAGGCATTCAAAGACTCCGGATCACAACTGCACACGCTTATTCTTAATGCTGGAGTTGGTGGCATTCATCTGAGTATGTATATATTTCTTTTATTGTTCATAGTCTGCAGTGCTCCCAACGAAGTACATAATATATAGTTATTTTATTGTATATGTACTTTATTAACCATAAGCAAAGAATGCTTCTAGCAAAGTCAACATATTTACAATACATGAAAAGCGAGCAATAGAGGTGCAACAATATATATACACAATATTATTAAATACATGCATCAATTGTTTATATAAAGTGATCGCATCTTAAAAGCGTTATATAAATAACTTGCAATTGATATACAGTGTTTCTTTTTCTTACTACAAAAAAGTGTTTTAAGCTTATACAATGTTGGCCATGATAATTCAAATTTTGGTAAATGTTTTACACGTAAATCATAGTATAAAGGACACGTTAATACAAAATGATATTCGTTTTCCACATGTAAACTATCACAAAGCGTACAAAGCCTGTTCTCTCGTAGTATATTTCGGTGTCTACCAATTTCATTATTAAGATTATGAGATGAGCAACGAAATCTGGTCAAATTTGTTCTATATAAACCATTACTGATATAGTCTAAATATGGTACAAATTCAAAATCGATTTTAATGCTTGAATAAAAAGATAGATGTGACATATTATTAATTTCACTTCTCCATGATTGTATATACGTGTCAAAAACAGCTTATTTTACAATAGAAAAATTAATATTTTCAGCATTGTCTAACATCCATATATATGAAAATCCAAGTTTGTTTAAGCAATGCCTGATCTTATTGACCCAAGAAATCTTTATAACGTTTCATTCAACCTTCGCTTAAGAACGATTTATACATTAAATTATTTTTGTCAGATACAATATCGAACCAATACTTTAGCGCACGTACTTCGCATAATATTCTGAAAGAAAATTGCCCGAGTTCACCAAGTATAGCAGCATTTGGAGTACCAGGACTTACACCCAGTAAAATTCTACATAATGACATCAAAAGATTATCAAGAGGTTTCACATCAGTTATCATTATTTAATAAACTTATATCTCCTATTATGATGTACGGATCAGAAATGTGGGGAATATAAGTTTATTAAATAATGATAATTTTGATGATACGGAAAAATCCATTTGTTCAAATAATTTATTATTGCTCTAACTTTTACTTAACTAATCAAAGATATATCCCATGTCTGCAGTGCTTTCAACTATGTACGTATGTGGTTATTTTATTACTCCAACTTTTACTTAGCTAATCCATGGCATACCCCATAGTCTGCAGTGCTTCCAACTTTGTATGTATGTGGTTATTTTATTTCTCTTACATTTACATAACTATGGTATACCCCATAGTCTGTGGTACCTCCAACTATGACTGATAGGTTGAGCGCTACTTTTTTATGACGGCCGAAACAGTTAAAAGAGAAAACAGAAGATATTTGACACTGTATGATACAAATCACCAAGGACATGCACAAAAACATGATAATATTAGATAATACATACGGAAAAACGACATTACAAACATATTCGATTGTGCTGCGTTTACAAAACCGACTTAGGACGTTCAATTGAAGTAACAAACGTCACTCATTTGGTATGGTTAACCGGTTTACTAGCGCCCACCTTCCCACTCACCGCAAAAGCAGCACAATCAAAGGACACACATTTAAAAATTCTTAAATAATTTTAGTCCTATAAACATGACTTCGCTGACAAGCGCGAGGTCATATCGGTGCGGTCTATGCTCTTTATAGCAAATGTGTTGCAGACAAAAATTCTTTCACAGCACTTTTAAGCTCGGAATTGGGTTAAATGATGTATGGTTATTTTAATCCTTACCTTATGTATGTCACATATTCTGTTAATTCAGGTTTAAAAAGGATAAATATCTTATATCGTCTGTTAAAACAATGTTTTGAATAGACAATTGAATTTGTAAAATTTTTTCAAAATTCTAGCAAAACGAATATATGTACGTTCACCTATGCTTAAGGTGCAATTGACAGAAAAGAAATAAGATAGGAAAAGATGAAATATAGAATGACTTGCTAACTGTTTGATATATTAATAGATTAATCAATGAGTAAATAATAGAGATGAATTTACGATCTATTCATTTTGTGAAATTCAATCTGTAAATTATATGCTCATTTTAGTTCCGAATGTGTTCTCGGGATTTTTCCATATTTGATTTTTCTCAAAATTAAGTGAACATAAAAAAACATCCAATAAATGTACGTTTCGGATTATTTTTCGATATTTCAAGTTAAGTGGCAGTTAGTTTAATGTTTGATCTGTGTAATTCATGCTGCATTTCAGCTGGCAACCTCCTTTTATTTGCATACATCCCCACGTTTCTTCCTCACTAAATCGCTGAGGAAAGAACTACATGTAATGACAGGCACTACCGGCAAGACTCCGTTCCAAACAGCAAGTAAATAATAGGAACGGAGTCTTGCATTGCAGGACTAAAATAATCCTCCATATAGAGAACAAGAATCAACAAGTTTCTCAAGAAGAGAGATCATAAAAAATTTATTACACACGAAACGTTTATAGAATAATATGTTGCTATCAAAAATATGTAAGACGACATCAACATAAGTATACCGTGCCCTGCCCGTCTGTAAGCGAGGTCAGATCCTTGATCAATAGGAGTCCCGACTAGCAGTCAGAGGGGACGAGGATCAGGACCAGGTTTGGTCAAGGCCCGTCATAGAGTCCCCACAGCCCCGTTAGTCAACGTGCAACTCTAAAGTGAAAGTCTGCATTGGGACCCAATACAAGAATTATGGTCTCAGCAATGATCTCGGGATCATACTGTCGATGTCGAAGGCGTTTAATAATTTTAGAACCCGCCGATATGAAATTATCGGAACCTTTGACCATCCTTAGTTTGTACACTAGATCACTGTAGAAATTGGTATGGGAAATTCCGTTGGATACGTATCGTTGAAATGTCACATTTCCGAATTTAGATAAAATGTCTGAATAAGATTTGTAAAATATAACAAAAGTTTTTTTTAAAGTTTATGATATCTATAACCCTGAGTAGGAATTTTAAAAGTAATCTGCGAATTTTTTGCGTGAAATTCCAAAACGTTAGTGCAGGCTTTAGCGAACCTAACCAATTGACTAATATAAATACCATATGATGGGAGTCATGGGACATCACCATCTAGATCTGGGAAATTTACAATAGGAAATCCAAAGTCGTCACCTTTATCATATATCAAATATTATCCATCAAAAATGTGATGGCATTACACAACTCAGTACAAGTCCAATATTTCTAATCATCATATTGTTTCTTAGAGAAAAATCCAGATGCAACTGAAGCACAGAGGTATGACTTAGACTCTCTGTTGAAACACCAGCGTATGAGACAATTTGGTTTTGATAAAGTCATGAGGTAGAGAGGTACATAGTGTCGAAAAAAATCAAAGGTAGAAACGTTATTTGCCTCAAAATTTCTCAAACGGAATGTTCCAATGACTTCGTTAGAAATTTTGACAGATCAAAATTAATTGACGTTTCTAGTTTTAAAAACAGCATTACAATACTTGATAACATGGTCTTTGACTGCAATAAGAGATGAGGTAATATGTTTAGAAATCACAGTTGTAGAGCAATGACTAGAATTTGATATAAAACGTGATTCATATGGATTTTTGTGTAATTTGGGAAGTCAATACATTGTTGGAAGATCGTTTTTAGCAATGCTTAAATTGAAGTCACACATAGCTTACGATGGTCAACTTGTCTTTAAACAATGGAGAAGTAGAAGTAGAGTTCAATTCAGTTTTAAGAACTGTAATATAGTATATTTTTCAAACAACAATGATTTTATTAACTGCTTTGTCGGCAGATACGAAGGCATAAGTATTATGTAAATCAGCCATTTTCTTTTTAATAGACTGGACTGGTATATCCGGTGTAGATCAATATATGAGTGCTTGGTTTGTGAGCGAGAGGTTACGGGTTCGACCTTTGCCGCAGGCACACCGGTGTATTGTCTTTGGGATGAGACAGTAAAATCCGAGGTCCCGTTTCACGGTAGGCGTGGCACGTAAAAGATCCCTCACAACAGAGACAGCGGGCTTTGTCTTTAATAGCAATGATTCATCATGAAGTAATAGCTTATGCTATATTAGAAAACACAAACCATACATTTCATTCAAATTTTAAGAATGTATTTTATTTTGATTTTGTCATGCTTAAGAATTACATAAAGTACATTATTACACTGTTGTTTAACATATTTCATAACATATCATAAGACATTCAGGGTTATTGAAGTTTGCAAAGAAAAGATCATTCTGTTGGTTTTCCTACATGTTTGATTTGTAGTTTCATTTCAATTAAGGTAAACAAATATATAATGCACTTCCTTCATACGCTGATTTGATTACTAGTGAAAGCATGCAATAGATTATATTTTATAATAATATGAAGAGATAATTTCTCTCCTCCGGCACCTGATCTCACTCCCTTTTAGAGTTCACCTATGCTCCTAAAAGGATGTTTTTCAGTTTGTTTGCTATATATTTGTCCGATATGCTGATTATGTATGTCCTTTGTTTTTCCGATATACTGATTGTGTATGCCCTTTGTTTTTCCGATATACTGATTGTGTATGCCCTTTGTTTGCCCTATCTGTTGATCGCGTATGCCCTTTGTTTGTCCAACATACGGATTGTGTATGTCCTTGCTTGTCCTATATGCTGACTGAGTATGCCCTTTGTTTTCTTGCTCTTTGAATTACTGATTTGGTTTTATCCATTATCTTATTATGTATTACAAAACTTTAAGTTTCTTAAAGTTAGATTTCAGCATATGTGACCGTTGCAACATGTACGGAATTTAGGGTTGTACGCCTGGGTCCCACAACATGATCGTCCACTTGGAAAGCTTAGACTTCCACTACAGCATGTACGGAATTTAGGATTGTATGTCTTTGTTCCACAACATGATCGTCCACCTGGAAAGCTTAGACTTCCACTACAACATGTACGGAATTTAGGGTTGTACGCATTGGTTCCACAACATGATCGTCCACCGGGAAAGCTTAGATTTCCACTACAACATGTACGGAATTTAGGATTGTATGTCTTGGTTCCACAACATGATCGTCCACTGGGAAAGCTTAGATTTCCACTACAACATGTACGGAATTTAGGGTTGTACGCCTTGTTTCCGCAACATGATCGTCCACCGGGAAAGCTCAATGTTCCCTTGCAACATGTGCGGAATTTAGGATTGTATTTCTGTGATCCGCAAATAGCTGTTTGTACAAGAGGAAATAATGTGAGAGTTATATTTTTATTCAATGAGTAAATTGAAGTTTAATGTAAGTGCCCAGCCAGAAGAAAAGCATTTGAAGCATTTACTCTTCCTGTGTAAACTTCTGTCAAATGAGGATGGGAAGTCTATCTATGATACAATCTTATTTCATTACTTGTTTATCTTGGATACTGTCATAGATTCAAATCAAAGATTGCTCCAAACTTCAAATTCAATTTTCAGTAACGTTGATTTTAATTATTTATATAAAATAGGTGACAACAAAGAGTGCATAATAAATGAAGATGGAGCCTAAAATAAATTCATTGGTATTTGATATATATATATATATATATATATATATATATATATATATATATATATATATATATATATATATTTATAAATACTTTAATCCGTAAGTACTTTCGCCATTGCGGCTCATCAGACGGATGATGAGCCGCAATGGCGAAAGTACTTACGGATTAAAGTATTTAAAGAAAATGGACAATGTGATATTCTAATAATATCATTATTATACATCGCTGTACCAAGTTACAACTATTTAAAAGTATTTATGTCACATTGCAACTTAATTGTTACTTGAAACTTTACTTACCGGCATCTGTCTGTGATATGATCGTTCCCATCGCAACTAGAGCTAAAACTGTTGTCAAGGATGTTTCCATCGTCACATCAAAGGATTAAATTCTAAAGCTAAATCTTCTTTGTTTTCTATATAAACAGACAATATGTATGCAGGAATATGTTCCACGCTCAATTAGATAAGGTCAGGCATGAATACTATTATCTATTATACTATTAACTATGAATATTAGAAAATGATGATTTTTTTTATAGATACAGAAAATATTTTCTAAAATTAAAGAAATGAAAACCACGTCTATTTAGGACTATCAGACACAGTTATCTAAACCTTTTATTTTTATACTTTATACCGACTTAAAGTGTTACACTGTCTATATGTAATGAAAATACCCCAAAAAAATGCCCTTATCGTAAAGATACTTACTATTTTCTTTTACTTTTCTCTGATTATCTCACCTGTGTGCACTTAATATATAGCGAGTCAATTCCGGAACGTATTTTCCCAAACCATAAATTATACTCATATATTTTGATTCATTGTCCCATTTCTGCCATATTACGTCAGAGGAGGAAGGGAATTTCCAACAAGTGAAGATCGCATTTTAGCCTGTCAGTATATTCACCTTGTTTAATGTATGAGAATGAGAATTTCTTTTATTTAACAGCGACAAAAACAACAACAAATTGTAATATAAAGTGTAGAGAAAATAATATAGACTAAATAAGAATATAGTACATTACAAATTTATAAACAATATTGCCATCGATTCTTGACATTTTATTGATACATATTAAGCAATAGCAATATAATTTGTTCTGTGTATGGAATTTTATGTGTTATTATTTGTTTGCCAAGGGAATGAGTTAATTGGTATTTTGTAATCATAAATCCATTCATGTATCTCTTTATCATTATAAAACAAAGTAATCGTAATGGTTTAAGATATTAATTCAGAGAAGGATTTTCCTAAACCATAAGTTATTGATTTACATGTTTATTCAGTGAAGAATACTGACATATTTACATAATTCCCATACTTCACAAGACAAAGGGAAATTTCAAGCTGGCATTAGAACCCGTAATACTGTTATTATATTAACCTTGTCGAGGTATGATGCATATAAGCATAATATATTTTACCAACGACAATATATTCTCATCGCTGACCTACTTTTGAATGAATGGTTTAGATCTATAGGATTTGTTTGGCAATATTCAATATATATATACTATCAGTCGAACGGAAAACATAGTTGGTTTTTTTTTCTCATTTATTTATTTTTGATTATTTATTTATTTCATTATTGTAATAAATAAAACTTCATTATAATTAACTTAGAAATCTTCCTATTTTTCTAGAGCTATGGTTCGTTGGTTAAAAGAAATTAGGTTGTTTAATGCCTTCAATGAGGAAATGAAATTGTACATTTAGATAGAATCTTTATCGTGAAAATTGTACGTCCGTCGTTTGACCTGTTGTGGCAAGATTTACTTTCCGATCCGTGATTTATGTTTAGTGGCTTGCCATTCGTCTGTGCTTATTACAAGTGGATGAATTCCTCTCAATATTTCCTAAATTAAGACCCCAAAAGGCATACAAGGTCAGCAAAACAGAAACTCAAATAGAAAACAACAAAAGAATCTACTGAAGGAAAGGAAAATAGTGATCTGACTCAGACATGCAAATCAACAAGAGTAAGCACATAAAAAGACATCTCAAAAGTATTCGTCATTTACATCCAATAGAAATCGTCCAATCGGATAATTTCCGAGCATGAAAAGTGTAACATTAAGTGTTCAAAATGGGTCATGTCGTCTATAGAACTTCCTTTCGTAATCTATCACCTACATACAACGTACAATATATTCTAATATGTCTTTAACTTTCCATGTTCTTAAAAAATTTGATTTATATATTTTCGTTGGTAACATGACAATCTTAACATAATGAAGCCCATTATATTTTAAATGATGGATATTTCAACAGATTCAAAGAAAATTCGACGTCTTCAATGTTAGATAAATTTAAAATTGTATTGGACGAACATAATGAACAACACAATGACGTTACCGTTTTTAAATATTGAATTTGCTTAAGAAATTGGAATCAGCAAAGCTTTGAGTATCTCCTCTAAGTTTATAACATGAAAGAAACGAAAGTTTTGTGATGTCAAAGCAAAAGAAATGATTATGTTGAAGTTGCATAATTAACAAAACTTGACAAACGTGATAAAAACTTTACAGCAAATTGTGGTTTTACCGATGAGGTTAAGAATTCACTTAAACCACGAGAATATTCGATAAAAAATAATGTGCCTTAGATTTACAATGCCAAAATTAAAGTAGAGATTACTTGTAACGGTGCAGTAGAAAAAAAGAGATAAACTAGAAAATTGACGAGCGTCAAAGTAGTGAAATCGTAAAACATTTATGTATAGCTATTTAGTTCTAATAGTACGTAAAACGTTATTATTTTCCTAAAAACGATCTAAAATAGAATCTGTCGATACTTGAACTCTCACCACGAAAAACATTTATACCTGTATGAATTTAGTGCACCATATGCTCATTTCTACAACTTGCGTCTCTTCATGTATGTACTAATTTTTTTTTAACTGGGTCAATACTGTTGGTGGACAGATAGTCCCGAGGGTAATTACAAATCCATTTTACAGCGCTTCTGTACTGACTTGAAATATATAGAGTGGTAGTGCACCATATGCACACTTTGACGATTTATGTCTCTTCAGTAATGCGTATGGCCGTTACTGTGTAAATCCAGATTGTAAAATGTTTGAAGAGTAACCTAAAAGTAAGAGCCAAAGAGCCAGTCTAAGGACAGAGCTGTACACGAGTTACTTACGACTCAGTTTTAGAATAATTTAACTTCGAGTGATTACGCAGTGGGTTAATTTACAGCCAACCCTTCAAAAGAATCTCGTATCACCTCGCGCCAAATGCAAAGCTCTTTGATAAAACTTGTGGGTTTTTAAAACGTTACACAGGTGTTGCCTTAATAAATGTGACATTATGATTGATTTCTAAAATTGTCTGTGATACTCAGGGTAGAAGATAATTTTTTCTGATTTTCTGATTCATCCTGAAGGAATGCAGTGCTTTTGAACATATCAAAATTATTCAGTTCCTCAAGCTAGGAGGATTTTAAGTAAAGTGTATTTTATTTGTGTTCTGTGTAACGTTGTTGTTACACTTATGCATACAGAACTAATATATTTTCATCATCTGTATTTCAGATGTAGCTAGTGAAACAAGAGATGCTTATTTCTCCCGGGATCCTGGTCCTATATCTGAGTTTCAGAAAACATGAATGTCCACTATGTTTATGCGAGTTCGACAGTCATAACACAAATACCTTGCATTTTACAATAAATATTGAAAACTTAATATTGGTTTTACAATTTCTTTTTTTCAGGTTATACAGAAGACAACTTCGAATGGATGTTTCAGGTGAAGTCCATTGAATAAGTATATGATCAGATGCATTACATGTGACGAAATAATAAAAAGATACTTAATTTTTTTCATTCATTGTGTAATTTCATATAAAATAGTGGCATGATGTCTTTTAATTGTCATTTCATTATTTCAATCTTCAGTGAAAGGCCGATGACTATTCTAGCGATTAATACTCCGAGTGTTAATGATATAGTGTCAATTATTAGTCAAACTGATCTTGGTGAATACATTTCATAAATATTTGAATAGAATATAATCAAAACAATTTAAATGTTTGTTTAGGTAAACTATTTAAGCCAGTTCCTACTGACTATGAAGCTGATTCCGATTATGAAGACATCTGGTGAAGATTGTCGTATCGTCCTTGTAAGCAGCCTTGCTCATACATTTGGGGAATTTAACCTTGACACCATCCAGGCACGGCATCTTAATAAAGCCAACTTCAATCATTGGAAGTATTATGGGAACTCCAAATTGTACCAGGTTTGTATTCACTAATATTTTACAGTAAAGTACGTTCACGTTTATTTCATAATGCCTCTGTCTCCGATTGTGCGATTATAATTTCAAAAGATAAAAATTTCTGAGTAGATTTTTTTATATCCATTCAGTATTGATTATTAGATACAATTTTAGATAAGAGCACTTTAGTCGACTGAAAATGCATATTCTTCATTTATTATTTTTAAAATTGATTTTCATGTGTCGACTTCTTGTATTTGAAAATATAATTGTACTCCATTTAAAATATTTATTTCATAGTATTCTTCGAGTTTTCATGTTTTTTTTAACTTCAGATCATGGAAATGTTCAGTCTCAATAAACGTCTGGCCAACTCAAATATTTGTGCCTACAGTGTCCATCCGGGTTACGTAAAAACAGAATTTGCACAGAACTTTTTAGAAAGAGGTGACTGCTGGTCGTGTATTGTACGTTTCTCCAATTGCTGTTGTTGTTGTAAGTGTATGATGATAATAATAATGATAATGATGATGATGATGATGATGATGATGGAGACTACATTAACTCCAAATCACTTTGCATTCTCACAACATAGAATCTATCTTGGATAACAGTTATGATGGAAGCATCAGTGACATTCTAATGAATTTACATGATTTATTTTTCTGTGGTGAAACCTTTTAGCTTACTTATTTACAATAACTTATGTGTTGCTTGCAGGTTTCCAAAGAAATCCATTTGACGGCGCTATGACACAGATCAATGCAGCCATTAATCTCAAGTACCGAGGAATAAGGGATGCCTATTTCGACTCTTGTAAAATCGTAAATCCCTCCGACACAGCAAGGTAATGCATTGTACAATTTTATTTTACATCTAATATTAACATTTAAATTTGATATACTGGGAAGACCTTCTTCCAACAGTTTTCAACTTGCTAAGTTGTAACGCTTATAGTACTTTGCAAATCGGTGAATTTATCTTTGACAGCTGTTTGAACGGTTTGTGGAGATTTGGTTACAATGTGATTCAGTATAAGACAAAGAATCTTATCGGTTTTTGAATCATTTTTATTCTTTAACAAGAATTAGGTATTTGTATAGCAGAAGTTCGACCTTATTCCAAGAAAGTGATCATTTACTTGCCTCTCCATTTTCCACGGTACATTATTATGGCCCTGTGTATATAATGTTTGATTGTTTCAGTATTACTTCATCGACTTTTTGAATAATATTGCTGCACTTAGTATATAATGAAGTCATAATTATTTCCGTTTTTCCATATGAGTATCGAGATACACTGCACATAATCCTCGATACTATAATTATATGCTGGAAATATTTCATGATCGGAATGTCTTTTACGATCATCATGTTAATGTTGTGTTGTAAGCATAAAACTTTCCATTTAGGAATACAGCCTTTCATGAACAGTTATGGGCCTACACGTTGGAATGCTTAAAAGACCATTTGACCCAAGACGAAGTCGAAGCCATCGAAACTTCATGACATCGTACAGCAAAGTTTTTTAATAATGTATATTTTCATAATATATATGGACCTAATAATGATAAACCAACATTCTATATTAATGTATTTAATGAAATAAGTATGTTTGACTGTGAATATATTGTAGTTTGTGGTGATTTTAATTTAGTCCAAAATCCCGATATGGACTATTTTAATTATTTACACACCAATAACCCACAAGCAAGGAATAAATTATTGGAATTTAAAAATGAAATGAATATGATTGACCCATACAGAGAACTGTAAGATTTCCTTTGAAACAAGCCAGACTTGATTTTTTTTTTCTTATAACAGAAAATCTTTTGACTAGCCTTAAAGAGTGTAAAATTGAACCTAGTTATAGATCAGACCATTCCATAACTAGATTAAAACTGAAATTTTTACAAGAGGTAAAGGGTTTTGGAAATTTAATAATTCTCTGTTATACTATATGGCATATGTAGATACAATTAACAAACTCACTACAAACGTTATTAAGCAATATGCTGCTTCTGTTTATAAATCTGATAATATAAATGATCTTAGTCTCTCTAGAAACATTATTAATAGAAATAAGAGGTAAATCAATTTCATACTCAGCATATAAAAAGAAAAAATTTAATGAAAATAGAGAAATCTCTTAAGAGATGTTAAAATTCTGGAAGAAAATTTAAATTCGCATAATACAGACCTATTATTTAAAAAAAACAGGAATTAGTAAACTTACGTAGAAGTCAAGTAGAAGGCAGCATAATAAGATCACATGCTACATGGTTAGAGGAAGAAGAAAAACCAAGTAAATACTTTTTGAATTTAGAATCCCGAAACTATGTTAATAAAATTATTCCAAAATTGGACTTAGGCAATGATATAATGATTACTGAACAAAATGAAATCCTAAACCAAAATACTGAAGACATTGACTTGATAAAAATTTTTGAAAAGTATGATATTCCCAAATTGTCAGATATGGAAAAAGTTAAACTTGAGGGTCCTATTACCTTGAATGAAGCCACAATAGCTTTGAAGTCTATGAAAAATAGTAAAAGTCCAGGGTCAGATGGTTTCACTTCTGCATTTTTAAAATTTTTTCTGGAAAAAAAACTTGGTCCTTTTGTGATGGTCTTTGAATTATGGATATGAATTAGGTGAACTCTCTGTAACTGAAAAAGAAGAAATAATTATTTTTATCCCTTACCTTAACAATATTTGAAAAACTGGCGTCCGATAACACTTTTGAATATCACATATAAAAGAGGATCAGGAGCTATTGCAAACAGACTAAAATTTAATAAGTAAAGAACAAACAGGTATCGTTGCAGGAAGATATATAGGAGGAAATACTAGATTAATTTATGATATCTTAAATTATACCGAAAAGGAGAATATCCCTGGTCTTTTACTATTCATCGATTTCGAAAAAGCATTCGACTCTGTGTCATGAAAGTTTTTACATAAAGTTTTAAAACATTTTAACTTTAGTGATACTTTCCAAAAATGGATACTAGCATTATATGCAAATACATCATCTAACGTTGATTAATGTGGCCACTTATCAGATAAAATTTTACTTGAAAGAGGCTGTATACAAGGTGATCTAATATCTCCATATTTATTCATTTTGTGTGCTGAAATTCTGGCAATAAAAATTTAAAATGATAAAAAATATAGATGGAATTAAGGTTGATAGATTTGAGTATAGAATCTCTCAGTATGCTGATGATACAACTTTGCTTCTAGATGGCTCTGAAAAATCACTCAATCAGTCACTACAAATATTACAGTGGTTCGAATGGGTTTCAGGTTTGAGAGTTAATTTTGAAAAAAAAACCACACAATTAGTATGGATTGGTAGTAAGTTATTTAGTAAAGATAAGCTCTGCAACCAGTGGATGTTGAAGTGGGGGTCAAACAAAATTCAAATTGCTTGGAATACATTTTGATGTGAATTTTGAAAATATAATTGAAATTAACTATAACGAAAGAATTCGAAAGATGAATACCATTATAAAACAATGGAAGAAAAGAAAGTTAACCCTTTTATGAAAAATCACTGTGATTTCACTGTTTTAATTACTTATTCATATCACTTCCTAATCATGCTGACAATATATTAAAAATTATGAAAAATGTTCTTTTTGAATTCCTTTGGAATAGTAATTTATATAAATTATAGCATTTATTGCTGTATTAAAAACATCTTGGATTTTTAATTAATGAAGGTATATGGCAAAACCTATTGTTTCATGATGTTAATAAAGATTTTCTTCTTCAGTGTGTTAATAAATATCTTGATGAATATATTCATAGAAATAAAAATGCTTTTTGGACTGATGTTTTCATATCTTTGAAAAACTTAAGAAAAAGAAATGTGTGAGGAAAAAAACAATTTAGCCAAATGTCCTATATGGTTTAATGATGAAATTAAAATTGTAGGAAATTCTATTTTTTATAGACACTGGTACAATAAAGGAATAATATTTATGATATTTTGAAAGAAGATAATATTTTTATAGTTATGAAGAAATTAGGAATATATTAGGAAGGAGAGTAAATTTTCTAGGGTATCAAGGTCTTATTTTTGCTATAAGTAGATTAAAGAGAAAATGTAAAGCAAATACTAGCTATTTTGAAAAAATGAATGGACCTTTCAAACTTCTAGGGATGACTAACATATTAAAATCTAAGAATGGAGTACAAGATATGTATCTAAAACTTGGAAATAAAAACTTAAATATCACTTCACAGAACAAATGGTCTACTAAAATAGTAAATCTTGAAGATAATGAGTGGAATGATATTTATACAATAACAGGCCAATTTTTATGCAATAAGTTATTATGGTTTCAGTATAGAATTAATCATTATATCTTAACCACAAATAGAACTGCATATAAAATGAGAATAAATCATGATCCCATGTCTACTTTTGTGGTCTAGAAGAGGAAACTATTTGTCATTTATTTTGGGAATGTGATAATGTTCAAAACCTATATAGGCAGTTCTTGTCCTTTCTGAACAATGTTTACCTTGATATAAATCTTTCACTTCGAAAAGTAATTATTGGATCATATACAACCAAATCTAGTGCTGCAGACATAATTATTCTTCATTTAAAGTACTTTGTATATTCTACAAAATGTAAAAAGGAGACATTATCGCTTAGAAATAGTTTCCTGTACTTATAAACAGTGTAATTTGAATAAAAGACAGTATTTTCTCTTTGAAAAAAACTGGGTTGTTTTTTTATACATTGTTTGGTGGATTGTTATAGAATATGTATATATTTATATCCAAATATTTGTGTATGATGTTGACGTATATGTAAGTACATGTCTATGATCATAGATATATTTTCATTCTCTGATTCAAAAAAGGATTTTTAAATGTGTGGCTTTTGATTGTGCTACTGGACCGAAAATCCCCTGAGAATCCCGTTTTCCTCAGATAAACTCTGCAAAACCCTGAAAAACTCTGACGACGCTGAAAAACTCTGTAAAACTCGGAAAAACACTGACACCTACCGCGATGCCTTCCGGTCGTGCGGTCGTGGTCTCGTGTACTTGTATACGGTCCCTTCTATAAGCCCTATGAGCATTAATGTATATAAGATGTGATGAGTTAATTAGTGTTGAATTAGAAAAAAAAAGACAAAGAAAATGAATAAAACATATATCGTATTTCTTTTACGATGTTTTGAAGTAAAATTATTATAACGATTCTCTAAAACTTAATTTGACTGGTGCATTGTTCCCGTTCTGTTTATAAAAATCATAGTATTATAACATGAATTACTAAACTAAAAGATTTCACTAAATAGAAAAAAGGAAACCCCCCTAAAAAAACAAAACAAAACAAAACCAAGAGAGGGGGGGGCTAACCCAAACAAAACAAACACAGCAGAGGCATACTACACTACAAAGGCTTTTCTTACCGAGTTTTATATATACATTCATATTTGAAACTTTTCTAAATTAAAATGTATGTGCATATATTCCTGGTAAATATCACTGTTTCTTAACTGTGAATTAAAATAGTGAAGGAGAAATAACAATGAATAATAATAATAATAATAATAATAATAATAATAATAATAATAATAATAAACCTATACAACAGAGCATTTTAAATGTAAAAAATCTCTAGAACTATAAATAAATGAATAAATAATAAATTATTCAATAATGAATGAATGAATGAATAAATAAATGAATGAATAATATTTTAATGTGACCAGTACCTTATACGAAAACCGAATTTAATACACTAGTACTGATAACAAATCGACCACAACGGATATTGCTTGTCATTCATTTTAAATAACACAATGCTGTCTATTTCACTTCTTTTGCAACCTTTATAGAGACTGCACCCAACTATTGTCATGTGACACCTTTAGGTTTAACCTTCTGCACCCCACCCCTTCTTTTTTTACCGATAATTTTGTCACAAAATTAGAATATATTAATTTAACCTTTGTTTTACTACAACAGCGAAATACAACAAAGGACAATATCTTTCTTTAACTTAAAATTTTACGTGTTTACGTGTTGTTCTTTCATTCGAATGACATACGTACATTATGTCTTATAAAATATTTTATTGATTACATATTCACTCGATATTCAATAACGTTGCTTGAAATATTATCGAATAAGTTTTAATATATTAGTGTAACAACGTATCTGCCTTTTGTTATATCACTTAATCTATATGTAACTGTATACAACAAGAGTATCAGTAAAACTAATGGATGCTCTCCAAACGGCAATTATAATGCAGGAAATTGAGGACTCATTTCATATACAAAACAAAATCAGTGAAAGTGATGGATGCTTCAAGAAGCACAGCAGTAATGAAGGAAAGGAATGACTCAATATATAGAAAATGATTGTATTAATTGATGGCAATTTCAAATATCAATGTATCATATGGATATCCAATTGAGTCAAATGTGGAACAAGTGATTACAGTATCTTAAATTGAAATGAGTAAGCTTGACCTTGATTAGTCGTGAAATAAAACTTTTTATGGTGAATATGACCTTTCAGAAATGACGCTGAGGGACCTTTGTACAAAAGCTCGTAACCTACATAAAATTTTTAGTGAAGTATGATCAAATTATGATGAAAGGTGTAAGAGATATAAGTACTTCATGGTATTTTAAGTCATAAGTAATAAGTGACCTTGACCTTTCAGAAATGGCCTTGAGTGACTTTGTCCCAAAGCCCTTAACCTAAATACTATTTTGATGAAGTATGATCAAATTCTGACCAAAGGCGTAGGAGATATACATACTTCATGGTATTTTAAGTCATAGTTAATAAGTGACTTTGATCTTTCAGAAATGACCTTGAATGACCTTTGTTCAAAATCCCTTAACCTAAAAACATTTTGGTGAAGTATGATCAAATTCTGATGAAAGGTATAGGAGATATAAGTACTTCATATTACTTTAATTCATAGTTAATAAGTGACTTTGACCTTTCAGAAATGATCTTGAGTGACCTTTGTCCAAAAGCCCTTAACCTAAATAATATTTTGGTGAACTATGATCAAATTCTGTTGAAAGGTATAGAAGGTATCAGTACTTCATGTTACTTTAAGTCATAGTTAATAGGGGACCTTGACCTTTCAGAAATGACCTTGAGTGACCTTTGTTCAAAATCCCTTAACCTAAAAACATTTTGGTGAAGTATGATCAAATTCTGAAGAAAGGTGTAGGAGATATAAGTTCTTCATATTACTTTAATTCATAGTTAATACGTGACTTTGACCTTTCAGAAATGACCTTGAATGACTTTTGTTCAAAAGCCCTTAATCTAAAAACATTTTGGTGAAGTATGATCAAATTCTGATGAAAGGTATAGGAGATATACATACTTCATTGTAGTCATAGTTAATAAGGGACCTTGACCCTTCAGAAATGACCTTTAATGACCTTTCTTCAAAAGCCCTTAACCTAAAAGCATTTTGGTGAAGTGTGATCAAATTCTGATGAAAGGTATAGGAGATATAAGTACTTCATATTACTTTAATTCATAGTTAATAAGTGACTTTGACCTTTCAGAAATGACCTTAAATGACTTTTGTTCAAAAGCCCTTAATCTAAAAACATTTTGGTGAAGTATGATCAAATTCTGATGAAAGGTATAGGAGATATACATACTTCATTGTATTTTAAGTCATAGTTAATAAGGGACCTTCACCCTTCAGAAATGTCCTTGAATGACCTTTCTTCAAAAGCACTTAACCTAAAAGCATTTTGGTGAAGTATGATCAAATTCTGATGAAAGGTATAGGAGATATAAGTACTCCATATTACTTTAAGTCATAGTTAATAGGGGACCTTGACCTTTCAGAAATGACCTTGAGTGGCCTTCGTCCTAAAAGCCTTAACCTAAATAATATTTTGGTGAAGTATGATCAAATTCTGATGAAAGGTATAGGAGATATGAGCTCGGACGGACGGACAGACATACGGACACGACAGCGACTATAATATGCTCCCCCGAAAGTGTTCGGGGAGCATGATAAAATGATACTTTATCTAACAGAATTGGCAGATTTAGAAGGTGTGTGTGTGTGTGTGTGTGTGTGTGTGTTATAGGCAAAATTAAAGCGTCATATAAAGTCAGGGACGTTAGTATTGCACTGACCCAAAATATACACAAGTTCAGAATTTACAGTGATAAAAATTCATAAATTATTCTAAACCTAAGGAGTATCTCCCTCCTTTGTGGTTATGTCCTTGATTGGAATTTGGCTCTTATTTTTAAGGTTAAGTTGATTATTAGCTTATTCTACAAATATTTTGGATTTCCAGGTTTTGGCCTTGAGTGTCACTGAAGAGAAATGAGGAATATACGTATGGTACAATAATTCGATTCAGGCATATATGTTCTTATGGTAATTAGTCTGTTCTCATAAATTTCAGAAGGATGCATAAATTAAAAGCGTATTTTTACTATCTTACTGAATAGGAATGAGTTTAACCTAAATCAACAATATTTTTATTACCAATCAACACGAGTTGCCAGTTATTCCTTGTGTTTGTAATAGATAATCATTTTTTTTTTTTTCATTATTTGCCTCTTAACATACTCGGCTTTTGTATTGAACGGGAAGGTTGTTACTAAAATAAACTGTTGACCATGATTTCAGTTTAAAGTTGTATACCCTACAATTCGGTATAATTTCAAAAATTAGCGCATGAAAAATAAAAACTGTATTTTTCTTGTATGGCTGAAGTTATTAACTTTGCGTTCATCACATTTTTTGTTGCTTTAAACCCTCGGAGATATCAGATACAGGCGCTGATCCAGCCGGGGGGCACGGGGGCACGTGCCCCCTGGCAGTGCCCGCCGAAGGGGGCACCATAGTCTATTTTAGGGCCTAATTTACTGCATTTCTGTCTTAAATTTCAAAAATTTCTCTCATATTTCTTTAAATTTGCCGCTGAAAAAAAATCGTTAAGTCGTTTCACTCATGATCAATTTCAAGATAAATCTCCCCTGATCCCCGTTTATGATCCATAATATCGTCCAGAGGGAAGCGTTCGATTCCCTCCCTGGGCACACCTGTGTTCTGTCTTTCGGATGAGACAGTAAAAACCGAGGTCCCGTGTCACGGTAGGCGTGGCACGTTAAAGATCCCTCACTGTTTCGGGTGGGTCCGTTGCAAAGGTCAAAATTTGTATGCCCCGCATCAGGCAGATGCCGTCACCATATACGTGAAATAATCGTGGAGTGACGTAAAACAATAATCAATCAATCAATCAATCCAGAGGGAAGCGAAATATATGTGCAATCCAAATTAATATCCAGCGCACAAATGTTCGGCCACTTGGCCTCAGGCGAGTGAAATCGTATGGCTACTGGTACATCGCGTAGCAAATGTTACAAATGTTTGAAGCTTAGCGCTGTACAAGATGGATTTTACTTATCCATACAATTCTACTCAAATACGTCTTGTACACCGTGTAGCTTCAGTACAAATTTTTGAAACGCTTGTACTGAAGCTACGCGATGTAAAAGATGGATTTCACTTATAGCCATTTCTAGAATAGTTTATTTTCACAACGTATTTTGTATCTCCAAAAGTCTCAAATACAGGAGCCTCCCCCTACCAAGAATCTACGCTGCATCCACCGGGAACCTATAGACAGTCCCTAGACCCTCCGCCGAGATTTACGCCTCCTACAACTGAAAATCTGGATCCATGCCTGATAAAATTTCCGTGGATTAGAACAGAGGGGGCCACACGATTTTGCAAGATTTTTGTCATATCTTCTCAGGGAAACCCCATCCCCACCTATGGGAGGGAGGGAGGGGTGAACATGATAATTTTTGACCGAAAATATGACGACAGTTTTCTTTCGATTTCAGAGTTTTTGCGGAATATTTGAAGTCAAGAAAATGTTGATGAAAAATGCAAAAAAGGAGCACCAGATTGCACCATTTTGCATCATTTTTGCAAAATTTTCTGGGGGGAGCCCCCCCCCCGAGCCCCCACCTATGAGAGGGGCGGACCCCTCCCAAACCCTCCCCATTCGGCCCTTCTGGCCTCAATTGGGAGGGGCCCCCCCCCCCCCCCCCCCCCCCCGCACACCAAGTTCTGGATCCGCGCCTGAAAAGAAAATACTTGTTTATAAAGTGGGTATTCCATAAATACAACCATGACCCGACTTCGTGCGCAGTTTAATCAAAACAAATGCAAAGCCAAAGAAGGGAGACTCAAAAAGAAAACGATTTCAGTAAATACTTGAATACAGATTTTTAAATTTACTCGTCAAGTTTATTTACCTCGCCCTCCATCGGTAAACATGATGCGGCGGCTTCCGAATTAGATCACGTGATAAGTTGGTTGTAAACATTCTGTTTACAAACATCGTGATTTAGACAGTGATATCTCACTTAATGTGACGAATTTCATCCCAACATTTGCAAGGGTCCTTTTTTAATATGTTTTAGGCTTATATATATAATCAAAACAATTTAGAATAAATTAACCTATAATATGCATTCTACTAGCGAACATAGGGCATACAGCTTTAATTAAGTGTGCATTATTATATCTTTTTGTAAAACCTTTTATCAGCCTATTGGATTTCAATTTCACGAACATTTTTTTGCCCTATAAAGTCAGAGTCAAAGGTATTTTTCCTTTAATGTCCAAGTTTGTGAAATACGATACATATGTATCTCGAACAAAACTTGTATGAAGACTAAAATAATTATCATAACTTATTATGTGAATGGTGGACCAGGGATTTACGTTGCTTTGTTCACAGTATCTAAATAAATATATAGGAGAAAGCAATACACTGTTCATGTACACCACAAGATACTTTCCGTATATATCGTCTCTTTCCTGTAAATAGAGCTCAAATCCTGGTTGGACAAAGACCGAAAGCTACGGTCAGGTCAGTCGTCCATATTAAAACATTATGTGCTGGGTATCACCGGTTGATATAACATTCATACCAATTTACTCCCTTGTCTCAATTTTAAAAATGTAAAATTATACTTTTTGAATGATTCCTCTCCTCCCAGTCTGTACAATAATGTATGTGTACGCAGAGACGTAAGGAGTAAATGAGAAATAGTGGGAGGCAGACGGATGGTTATGGCTATTGAGAAGGGTTTGTTTGCGGAATATTGTGTATTGTCGTATATAATAAGAAACTGTCAATTTGATTTCTTATTATTGTTAACATGTAAATATCATGTTATTTCATATGAATCATTTAAGGGACAATCGATTTAATTTTCATAGTGTTAACACCTCGTAGACAGCAGATTTATTTGGGTCCCGATTTATTTCAACTTATATTATATCTAGAAGACATCATTTGACAGTTTAATATATGTTACCTTTCTACGTCTATAATGTATTCTTGATATAAAGCTTCAATCTCACTTACATGTATTTGATACGATAAATTTTGTGCACTCTAAACTGTATAAAGATCACGCAAGCAAAATTTTTGTTGGACAACTGGAAACTTTTAGAAGAATACATCGGGATCAATGTACAACAAATTATCAGAAAGAAATACCGCCTTCTTCTGTCAGCATTGTCCCGCCAACTTCAAACACAATAGGTTTATTCTTATAGATTTCCTGAAAGTTTGTAGTCACATCTTCAAATTGAGGATGACAGAAGTAAATACCAGTAATGCAGGTAAGATTGTTAGGTTCTTGATTTATTTAAACGTTAGATATGCATGGTTATTGTTTTTGTTCCTGTTGAAGACGAAGGTTTAACTTAAGAATACGGATAATTTCTTCTACCGGGGTACTTGTTAGATCAGTTGGCTGTATTGATCTTGATAGTATCGAGTATATCATTAACCAACTGTCCATTACTGTCCGATTATAGAGTATTACAGTGTATTATCGCCGGGCCGTTCCCCTTAGGAATACCTCATAGCTCCTTGAGTCCTTCATTATTTTTTGTTAAGGAGCGGCGTGCAATTGACCTATCCCTGCAACTAAGATTTGCTCCGCCCTTATCTCCTAATATGTTGCACCCTGCTGGGATGCTTGGAGCTCCAACAAACATTGCAATGTCGGACATATAAACAATACAGCACCTAACAGAAAATAAAAGAAAATACGCTTTATATGCTGATTTATCTCATGATTTATCCGAGAAATTAAAAAAAAAGTCGAAATATTGTTGCAGCAAAGATACAAGTGTTGCAGTAAAAGCTATTTCGAGAGTGTAAAGTTACTAAAGATGATAGGCCTGCACCTTGAAATGTGCTCGTTTCAGTAAGATGCATGGGCTGTTTTGCAACCCCTGCAACTACTCCCATCCTCATTTTTGCACCATTTTTAGGACTACATCCCACTTTCAAGACCGAATAGTGCAAAATATTAGATATGGCAGACTGCAACCAACCCCCCCCCCCCCCCTTCCACTCCTTCAAAGATTTCTAAATTCTCCTATGAAAATGTCATCGAAATTAGACAAAAATGAAACTCTACATTCCATCAATATTGATGTTCACAAAATATAGATTTAGCACATCGTTCGATATATACATATATCATATACATATATCAGTTCATCACTGAATGGGCAGGCAGCCCTCCATTCAATCTCTCCTCATCCTCTTTCTCTCTCTCCCTCTCTTTCGTTTCATTTTTTTTCTCACTCTTCTCTTCCCCTTTTACCCATCTTATGATCCCTACAGTCGCATCTCGAGATCTCTCAACCAACCCTACTTAATTTACCTGGTCCACCACCTCGCACACATTTTTTTGAAAATATAAGTTAGGTTAAGGGGAGGGGGGACTGAAAAGCTTCAGATGATGGAGTCCCCTTAATGTAGTACTACTAGTAGGGGGCGGATACAGGTTAGGGGCATGAGTATGTACCAACAGGACACTGCCAAAAACCACTAGAAATTGCGAAAATATATAATATTATTTCATTTAAAAGAGTATAATTCTAAAGATCATACATGTGTAAGTTAACAAATGAATGGTATGTGAGAGAAAAAAAAGCTCCATCTTTTCCACCATTTCTTCACCCAATGTATATCAATAAACTTGTGATGTACAATAAATAGAAATATCATCAGAAGCTTTAAAATTTAGTACATGTAAATATCACAAGAATAGTATTTCGATAGATATGTTTATAGCAGTTTATGAATAAAGATGCCAATATCATGATTACATAAATCTAATAACACATATTTAAATGTGGCGTGCAGTACAGTCTGGGTGGAACTTTGAATGCCCACTGTCCACAGTGGGCATTCCACCTGAAATTTCAGTGGGTATTAGGAGTGGACATTTATCTGAGCTATCAAGCTGTCCACTTACCTGTATGTTAATTCTAACTGGCTCTTAAAAGAATGTCCAGTGGACATTTTTAATGCCCACTCTAAAAATGCCCACTGTGACCAGTGGGTAAATTAAGTTCCATCAGGACTGTACTGTATATATGCACAACCTATAGTGCATAAATAAAGAATTTTTCAAAAACTCAATATACATGTAACTTTTTTTCCAAGACTATACCCTTAAACACTATATATGTTTAGAATCGAATGATCCCCTTTATCAAAATATCAAATTTTCAATTTTTACCACCCACATGGAAATAAAATCTTGTTTGTGTTTAACTACAGGTAGACTAATTTTCTTTAGTGTTCTTAATTTAGACGCACCAGAAAAAAAGATATTCAGGATAAAAGGATAATTTTCCTACATGTAGTTCAAGGGGTGTAACTCTGTCAATAAATGTTCCATGGTAACCAAACCAAAACTTGTTCTAGATATTCTCATGAGTTATCTGTAGCGTATGTATTTAACTTCAATATATGAACCCATTGGCATTGCAGGGATAATGAACGGAAACTGTTCAGGTTATGGACGGTACCTGCCGGTATCTAATGATCTTTCTGCGTGTGATCTATGTAGTCATGAATAGCTGAAATATACGTACTGTTATAAGCAAGGACTATTAAAATGCACTAAGAATACACCTACCTTTTTAAAAATAACATAGGGGCCGAACCTGTTTCTGTCCGAAACCTCTGGAATCCGAACAAGGTTTTGTCCGAAACCTCTGGCAGCCCTTTCATTAATTACAAGTGCCATCACACCGAAATAACCCTGCCACAGCATCAGAGATATTTGCCCTTGCCATTACTCTCCCAAGGCCGGAGAGAGAGCAGAGGTGAATTTGAAATTGAGAATTTTTTATCTGGGTACCGTAATGACAGGGATTGAAACCCATATAAGTTGGTTATGGATAGACTTTAAATGTATGCTTCCCTATTTTGCACTAACCACAGTACTATACCCTTTCACCATTTTTGCTATTCTGACATTCTCAATTTAACAATTGTACAGGGATGGCTACATACATGTATATACATACCTATGTAATACAATGTATTCACTGCACTATTCTCAAAGTTGGTGTGATGTCACTGTCTATACATGTCTGTGTAGGTACCTATTAGGAGTCTGCTTAGGATACTAGATTTAAAACTCGAGTTTATCGTAAGCTACAATACAACTTAAGTTCTTCTGTATCAGTTGTAAAGGGTTTTGTTCATAAAATACAAAGGGAAATATAAAACATATATTGAAAATTTACTTGTTTGAATGTTGAAATATTTTAATTATTCTTTTTCACCAAAACTAATCCAGGAATATAATGCATTACTTTTTACGATAAAGTTTGATGCTTTACCCTAAATTTCAATCAGTGTTACGAGGATTGCTGAAATAGAAGAGAGGGTGGGTCAAGCTCCTCTGAACAAAACTCTGTTACAATTTACTTTACACTACAGTCCGGGTGGAACTTTGAATGCCCACTGTCCACAGTGGGCAGTCCACCTGATATTTCAGTGGGCATTAGGAGTGGACATTTACCTGAGCTATCAAGCTGTCCACTTACCTGTATGTTAATTCCAACTGGCTCTTACAAGAATGTCCACTGTGTCCAGTGGACATTTTTAATGCCCACTCTAAAAATGCCCACTGTGACCAGTGGGCAAATTAAGTTCCACTCGGACTGTACTGTAGTATTTCAGCATATGACAATAGCTGAGAAAGCTCAGCCAAGAGAGTTAGCCTGTCTCGAATGTTTGACTTGGCATACATGTATATGTAAATACATGTATTAAACAAAATCAGCGAGGGTAGAGAGTACTGAATAGGGAGGATTGGGAGAAAAGGGGCAGTATTCGTGATGATGCTGATGGGAGAATTGGGAGGAAGTGGGTGTGTGCTCCAGGGATCTTTTTCACTCCTAAAGTAAATGGAGGTGGAGCTGGGTCTTTTGCATTTGGAAATTTATGGAAAATTGCCCAAATCACAGGGAGTTGGATTCGCACTCGTAAAGTTGCATTTGAATTTGACAATTGGGCGACCATCAAATCACATAGTGCTTGCCTATTTGTTGACTGAATAAAATTTAGTCCAGCTAAATGTCCATTTTGTTCTTTTCTGTTATTTACTTTGAATCCATATCATTTGTGCGTTTATTAAAATTCAAAAGTGATTTGAGGACATCAAACACCTCTTATAACAAGATAGATATATATGTTTACATTTCACTTGGAGGATGAGGGTGAGAGAGAGGATTACATAGAGAAGAGGCAGGGACAGGGTGAAAGAGAGGATGAGGTCAGCATGGAACAGAGGACTAGGGACAGGTGATTGAGAGGATGAGTGGCATAAAGAGAGAAAGAATGACTGTGAGAATGAAAGTGACTCTCATTCAGAACTGGTGTAGAAAGAGATGTTCTTTTTGAATTAAACCATTACTCTGTGAATTATTATTTTTTATTTTTTATAAACTATTCAAAAATAGAGTGCAAAATTAACAGTTGACCGGTCGTAAAACACAACCTAAAATTTCTTTGGGCAAAAAATTCAGTAAATATGCTATGGAATGCGATAACTTAAATAAACCTCAATTATTTTTCATAAAACTCATACAGTTTATTTTTACTATGAAAATATGAAACTTAGATTATGTATGGGAAGCTACCTTTGGATTTTGAGCAAATATCTGTTCTGTTGTTACGGAGTTATAGAACTTGGATTTTATTTTTACTACATGTATGACAAGCATTCTGAAAGTATTGCTTAGGCAATACTAAGTCCCCCGCCGGCAAATGGAAAACTAAGACCCCCAAAACACACTCACACAACATACTGTCTTTCAGGCTGCCAGCAAGTTAAGTATTTGATCACAACCTTTGATGATGATGAAAACTAGAACTGTCTCAAACTTGATCTGTAACTCATGGTGGTATAGTATACTGACACACCAAAAATTGGATGAATTATTGAATATCTACAAGCGTTTAGAAAAGAAGTCTGGAAAACTGCTATTTTAAAGAAATTTTCTAATTCCAAGGGCCGTAATTCCGTAAAAAAAATCCATGGACCAAAACAGAACTCAAACTTGATCTGTAACTCATGGTGGTAGACTCACACACCAAAAATTGGATGAATATCTACAAGCGTTTAGAAAAAAAGTCCGGAAAACTGCCATTTTAGAGAAATTTTCTAATTCCAAGGGCCGTAATTCCAACAAAAACCAGTGGACTGAAACGTAACTCGAACTTGATCTGTAACTCATGGTGGTATACTGTCACACCAAAAATTGGATGAATATCTACAAGCGTTTAGAAAAGAAGTCCGAAAACTGCTATTTTAAAGAAATTTTCTAATTCCAAGGGCCGTAATTCCGTCAAAAATCAGTGGACCGAAACGGAACTCAAACTTGATCTGTAACACATGGTGGTAGACTCACACACCAAAAATTGGATGAATATCTACAAGCATTTAGAAAAAAAGTCCGGAAAACTGCTATTTTAAAGAAATTTTCTAATTCCAAGGGCCGTAATTCCATAGAAAATTCAGTGGACCGTAACGAAACTCGAACTTGATCTGTAACTCATGGTGGTATATTCACACACCAAAACTTGGATGAATATCTACAAGCATTTAGAAAAAAAATCTGGAAAACTGCTATTTTAAAGAAATTTTCTAATTCCAAGGGCCATAATTCCGTCAAAAATCAGTGGACTGAAACGAAACTCAAACTTGATCTGTAACTCATGGTGGTAGACTCGCACACCAAAAATTGGATGAATATCTACAAGCGTTTAGAAAAAAAGTACAGAAAACGTGAGTGTGACTGACGGACTGACTGACTGACTGACGGACGGACAGACAGACAGACAGATGCTATGTAACTCAGTTGTTTTTCATGAAACTTATACAGAATGCTTAAATAGTGTAGGGGAAGCCACCTTTCAGTTTTTAGCAAATTCCATCGTTACAGAGTTATGGGACTTGGATCCCTCTTTTTGGATTTCAATATTTCATAAAAGTATTACCAAAGAGACCTATGTTTGGGGGTAATAAAACTTGAAATTAGCAAGTGAAATATAATTATAAACATATACACATGAAAACTCTCCATATATATTATTTACTTTGAAACTCTGCATGTAGAGGACATTTGTGTCACAAATGATATTTGTCATTGTTATTTCCATAGATATGACCTCTCCCAAAGACAAAGATGATGGACCTCCTACTAAGAAGATGAAGCAGTCTGACTTGAGACAATTCAAACAAGGTAAGGTTTCTCAAGCATTAAGACTACAGTGTATATTATCAAAAGAAGGAATAAAAGATAGATAAAGTAACATTTCATTCCAGTAATATTAATTGAGAGATCACAAAGTTGTTCAATACTTTACCGGAGTGAGAAAACTTTAATATGACCAAAGTTTCCCATTTTCAGTCTTTTACATTGTATTTTATGTACACACATTAAAATGTGGACATTTTATGTTAAACTAGAGTTGTCCGTCCTCACCAGACATTTTGATCACCCTCGTAACTGTCTTGAGACCAACCAAATTTTTTCCTTGCACTTCAACACACTGTTAAATATTAATCTTACCAGTTTGCCAAAATATGCCAGTTATGATCAGTTATCAATGTTTGTTCATATCCATTATCCAAGCTAAAGTTATAAAAGATTAAGAATCCTGAATATGAATTATGTTTTAAGTTGAACTTCAGTCTGTGAATTGTGGTATATACTGTATCATGTAGGTGATACTGCATTTCTGTATTGTTATTATCCCTTAATTAATACCATTGAAAATAAAATATCGTCAGACCAATGGACAAGTATATTGACACTGGTCCGGTACATAATCTTAAATTTCTGGACCGATTGTCCAGTGTTTTCCAGAAGCGATTTTGGTTTCAAACTTATTTCTAATGTCATCATGATGTACATGTTGCTTTTATTCTTGTAAAGATTGCTTTGGTCTGGTAAATTGTCCTAGTCTACCAAACCGAATGTCCTGTAAATATTTTTACAGTTTCATATCCGATGTAATACATGTATTATAGATTGTTGTTTTTAGCTCACCTGAGCCTTTGGCTCAGGTGAGCTATTGTCATCACTTCGTCCGTCATCCGTCCGTAAACTTTTCACATTTTCAACTTCTTCTTCAGAACCGCTTAAAGGATTTTCATGAAACTTGGTATGGATGAAGTACTAGGGGTCCTCTACCAAGTTTGATCATTTCGTATAAATCCCTCAATAGGTGGCGCCACCATTGCTAAAAATAGATCTCAGAGGGTACCCCTCTTTGAAAATCTTCTTCTCCAGAACCAGTGTATGGACTATAAAACTAATGGCATCTGAGTGATCTAGAAGGATGTATGTCTCAAGTCTGTTCATATCGTTGAAATCCGATAAATGATTTTTGACGTTTCTTTTTTTGACTTTGTAATTTTAATGCAAAAAAGAGGTATTTTTTTCTTTTAGTAAACATTGATGCATTAATCTGGTTTAATTTGATCATTTTTATGGTAAGAAATACTACAGTGAAGAAGTTTTTTCAATACTTCATGTTTTGGATTTTTTATGAATTTTTTAAGACTTTCAAGAAAAGGGGGGGGGGGACAATTGGTGTAAACATTTCACATTTTTAACTTTTTCTTCAGAACTGCAGAAAGGAATTTAATGAAACTTGAATTGCTTCAAGTACTCAAGGTCCCCTACAAATCTGGTCATCTTTGTCAGGATCCGTCCACAGGTGGCACCACCACAGGCAAAAGTAGGTCAAAGAGGGTACCCTCCTTTGACAAACTTCTTCAGGCTGGGGGCATACAGAGACAAAACGAATGCATAGGTTTGATCTAGAGGGATGTGTTAAGAAGTGTTGTTATTTTTGGTTCCGTTCCGAAATCAAACGTTTTTTTGACGTTTTTTTGGACTTTGTAATTTTAATACAGAAAGGAGTTATTTTTTTCTTTTAGTAAATATTGATGCAATAATTTGGTTTAATTTGATCATTTTGATGGTAAGAAATACTACTGCGAAGAAATTTTTTCAATATTTCATGTTTTGGATTTTTTATGAATTTTTTAAAACTGTTTTTTATTCTAGTCTGAAATAAAATTTGACATATTTTCAACATTTGTGTTGACTTAGTCACAGTAATGCAAAAATAAATGAATTCTTCCTTCATGCATGACTGACCATCTAGGTACTCAGGTGAGCGATATAGGCCCACTTGGGCCTCTTGTTAAAAAAAAGGTTGCACAATAAATGGTGCATATCATGAGAATCCATTTAAGCGGCAGTGCCAGGAGATTGGGGGAAATTGGGGAGGAAAGCGAACCAGAAGTATTCTGATTTTGATGGAATTCAGCTTTGAAGTACTTTCTTTTCCATCATATCCCCCCCCCCCCCCATTTCCATCAAATTCCCCCTCCCAATTTAGTCCCATATTACTGTCTTACTGTCTGTTCCAAAACTAAAGCCTTATCTATATGTAAAGAATTTTGGAAGCAATGAGGGTATCATGAACAATGTATACGAGTACTTAGAAGAGCAGAATGAATTAAGCATTCTATTTTGAAGTGATTTTGAAATTGGAACAGAGATGGAAAAAGTGCATTGAGATGAAGGGATACATACTAGCATTGAAAAATAATGACAATTCTTTCGATTTTTGGTATTCCCGATTATATTCATCCCCGGTTCCCCGTGGTATTTGTGCTACTGCTATTAAGAACCGAGGATGGATTACATTGGGGTTGAGAACTTTTTTATCATACCCTGTATAATAAATTTCTATCATTTTTTATCTATACACTACATATATTATAACTAAACACATGTATGTATATGTATCTGTATTGTCAAGACACAACAAATTTAGCCTTAAGACCAAAGGATATGTAAAATAAATTTCATATATTTTTCTCCACAGCTCGTCTGCCATTCATGCCTCTTGATCAAAAACAGCAATTCATGCCAGGTAGTACACCACCTGGGTCCAAGAAAAGGAAACTTTCGGATGGAGAATCCCCAAGTGCTAAACCCCCTAAAACGCAGAAAGCAGTTGTTGTAGAAAAACCGAGTATTGTAGAGAATGATCCTGAAGTTAGCTCTAGCTCTGAGACAGAAAATCTTCCCATCCAGAATCTCAAATCTAGGGTTCGAAATACCTTAGAGAGATTTGTGAGAAAAAATTCCCATGAAGAAATCACTTCTACCAAAGAAGATGTAACATCAACTGGCACATTAGAATGTATAGATTTAACAGACAGTAATGATGGAGTGTCAGAAAAACAGATTGATGATACTGAAGTTGTGAAACAGACACCAACTTGTGAAGAGGAAGTAATCAATGAAGTATCAGAAACACAAGAGAAGTTCAAAAAAGATGTTACTGATTGTCATGAAAAGAACTCAGAGTCTGTTCCCTCTAAAACAGACAAGGAAGATACTGAAGCAAGTTCAACTTTCATGGAGATTGATGAACATAGTGATAATAAGGATGCTGACAACAGTGCAGATGATATGGCAGATGATAGAAAACGCAATATTTCTGAAACTTCTTCGGTGGATGGAGAATTCTTGACACCTACTAAAAGCAAAATGTCTGACTCGGTTGTTAAGGTAAAGCTTGAGATACAAAAAAAAATTTGAACTTTGATAAAATTTTAAAAATAAAGAAACAGAATTAAGTAAAGCCTGAAATTGAAACTGATATAATGTGTCCTAGTTTTTCATTTATTTTAATATGAATTTTTCCCTATTTTAGTATTTATTTATCAAATATTTGTAGACTCCAAAGTCAGAATCAGAGACTCCTGGTTCATCTTGGAGTCCTGGTAACAGCTGTAGTGATAGTACCCCAAAGTCTACTACGAAGAAACCTCGAAGGGTAAGTCTGCAATATCGTACAAATAAATGAGTAAACACAAAAAATACATTGATCATGAAATAAAATACACCAACATAATGTGTTAGTCATGGCTTACAGCAGTTTTTCCTTTGTTAAACTTGTGTCACTGGGTTGATATGGTTTTCAACCGTTTTGTGGTACATACATAGTTTGCAACAAAAAATGTGTTTGAACAATTTTAATAATTTTTGTGTGATACATACATGTTCAGTGCTGTATCAAATAATAGCTTTAATTTTGTGTTAAGAGAATATGATCCAGTGTTTTCTCTAGGGGGCGCAGGATCCTTCATACCTTATATCGCCAATTTTCCCGATTAGGCTTCTTGTCTACTACAGCCTAGTTCAGATTTAACGTCAAACTCAATCACTTTGGTGTTTGATTGTTACAGACCTCCATAATTGTGTGAAGCGCAAAGTGACGCAGATTAGTAAATCTCACACATCAATTCACAAATTGTTTGTGAGTCACACGCCAATCTTTTTATATACTAAATTGTTATTTATCATTATATTCCTATTATCGGTTACCCATAATTTCCAAATACATGTTATACTCAAAGATAGATTATGGTATACATGCACTAATTTAGTCCTATGGTATACATGCACTAATCTAGTCTTAGTCTTCGCGATAAGATTTTGTTACTATGATTTTATGTTTGATTAGAATTTTCACTGTTTGAATTAAAAAGGATTTTGTTTGTGAATTTGATAAGTTTTTCCTTTCTTTGATATACAGTACCATGATTCAGAGTAGAGTACAGGTCTAGTACCTACTTGTCAAGTGTCTTGAATCCCTCCAAGATTTTATACTGTCCCCCTCAAGCATAATGATGAGGGGGGAGTTTCCCCCCTCCCCCCCCCCCCTTCAGAAAAAATTTCTGGAGAAAACACTGTGATCATTCATTAAATAATATTTCATAGTTTGCCAAAGAAACCATATCATTTGTTTTTATCTGCTCGTCACAGAAGAAAGTATTATAGTATGGCATTAATTGTGGCTTTCTCTGCAACTGGTAAATAAAATACAGACCATGTCATTAAGGCTAGACTTTCAAACTTTGTATATTTATATCTTATGACATGAGGACGCAGCCTATTTAATTTCAATTTTAAGGTGAAAGGTCAAGGTCATTATTGGAACAAAAAAAGTACATTTGTGAGAAAGCACCCTGTAAACTAGATACAGGCCAAACTGTATATACATGTACTAGATCTTTTAAACTTAGTACACAAATATCTCATGGCAGAGCGACAAAGCTTATTGACTTTCAAGGTCACTGTGCTTATGTCAGTGAAATTCTTGTCTTGGCCATAGCTTTTTACCTCTTGCATGGATTTGAATAATAATTCACAGAATTGTTGCCCATGACCAAGGGTGTGTCATGATTTTGAACCAAGGTTATATCTGCGAGTTCAAGGTTAAATCTTTGTTCAGGCCATAACTTTTTACCCCTAGCATGGATTTGAATAATATTTTGTGCAATTGTTGCCCTAGATCTAGAATGTGTCACGATTTCAATCCAAGCTTATATCTGCAAGGTCAAGGTCACAGTGCTTATTTCAGTTAAATTCTTATCCATGCCATAACATTTGATTTGATGCATACATGGATTTTAATATTTCACAAAATTGTTGCCCAGGACCAAAGAGCGTGTCTTGACTTTGAATCAAGGTCATATCTGCAAGGTCAAGGTCACAGTGCATATGAAGGGCGAATAATTGTCCAGGCCATAATTTTTTACCCCTTGCATGGGTTTGAATATTTGCAGAATTGTTGCCCAGGAGTTAAGTGTGTGTTGTAGTCGTCAATTATGATGACAAGAGTAGTCTATGTTCATGACTTTATTCCAGATAATATAAACAGTCCTGGAAATTTATAATAACAATAATAAATACAAAATAAAATTACAGTATCTAAACATTTATGAATTATACAGTTCCCCAAAATATATCTATGGAAAATATAATTCATTCCTCAAAATTACACAATTAGAAATCACAAAAATATGATTATCAAACAGAAAATCACACATTCAAACAATGATTAATTCAATAATAATTCACCTAGAATCTAAGGGTGTGTCATTACCTTGAACCAAGGTCATATCTGCAAGGTCAAGGTCACAATGCATATGATGGGAACCTTTGTCTGGGCTAAATTTTTTAACGCTGGCATATATTTGTATATTTCCAGACATAATTTTCTTAGTTTTAAAACTGATTTCAGTTTTTTCTCAAGCGGGAATTTTATTTCAAAATGTGTTGGATTTTGTAAAGAGGTAAGAAAACAGCAGAAGTTTAGTATTATTTATCCTTTATTAATTCTTTTCTAAGCTGGTGTGGCCTAGTGGATAAGGTGCTAGGCTCGTGATCGAGAGGTCCCAGGTTTGACTCCCGCCCAGGCACACCAGTGTTCTGTCTTTCGGATGAGACAGTAAAAACCGAGGTCCTGTGTCACGGTAGGCGTGACACATAAAAGATCCCTCACTGCTTCGAGTGGGTCTGTTGCAAAGGTCTAAATTTGTATGCAATGCATCAGACAGATGCCGTCATCATATACGTGAAATAATCGTGGAGTGACGTAAAACAATAATAAATCAATCAATCAGTTCTTTTCTACAAGTTTTGCACCTTGTTAGCGCAATACAGAACTTACTGTTTAGGCTGAACTTTCAAACTTGGAACACTTATTTCTTTTGGCATAAGGACAATTTCAATTGGTTTCAATAGCAAGGTCATTTTTGGGGCAAAAATAGCAAATTTTTGAGAATGCAGTTTGTAAACAAGTTACAGACCTAACTGTTTATGCTAAAACTTTCACAGTGAAGGTCAAGGTCACAGTGCTTACTCAGTGAGATTCTTGTCTTGGCTATAACTTTTTACACCTTGCATGGATTAGAATAATATTTCACAGAATTGTTGCCCAGGACTCAAAGGTGTGCCATGACCTTGTCTCAAATGTCGTATCTGCAAGGTCAAGATCACAGTGCATATTATGGGTAAATCTTTGTCTGGACCAAAACTTTTCACCCCTTGCATGGATTTAAATAGCGTTTTACAGAACTTTGAACCAAGGTCATGATTAGTTTTATTTTACAATAAAATTGAATAGAAAATTGGGGGGGGGGGCAGTTTTTAAGCCCTAAATAAAGGAAATTGCTCCATATATTCACTTAATCTCTCTTCAAATAAAGCGAAAAATCAAAATCATGTCTGTATTTCACAGAATTGTTGTGATGTGTCATGACATTGAACTAAGGTCATATAGATCTGCAAGGTTATGTTCACTGTGCTTATAATTCCGCTTCAGTTTTAGTGACAGGTATGGTGTGCAATGTTAGGCCTTGCTCTTGTTGCCTCTTGTACTGTCTTTTCTGATAGATAGGACACATAAAAATTACCAGTTTGGTTTGAACTTAGGACCTCTTAGTCCTGAACCAAACTCACTGCCAAGTGAACTACACCTCTCTTTTGCTATTTGCGATTCAGTTACATTCCAACAAATGTACTAGTTTGATTCTTTAAACCAACTTTATTCAAAGTGAGAATGCATGTTAATTTGATTCTCTTGATAGGTATCGGATGCCAAAATGAAAGAAAGAGAGGCCATGAGGCAGAAAATAAAGGAACAAAAAGAACTAGAAAGGGAAAAGAAGAGAAAACAAAAAGAAGAAGAGCGGTTAGCAAAAGAAGCTGAGAGAGAAAAACAGAGGTTAGAAAGAGAAGCTGTAAAGGCTGAAAAAGAGAGACAAAAGAAAGATGCACAGGTATTTGATATGCTTTTCTGAAGCAACAACACCATAGCCGTGGATGTTACTATATATACTTTGCATTTGATGACAAAAGTTGTATATTAACATTTTTGTGTAGTCTGCAAATAAGGCCAAAAGCAAAAATATGCATGTTTTCTGTAACCTAACTGACCCTAATGTTTGGCCCTGGCCCTCAGCTTTTTTATTGCACTTTCAGTAGAAAATTATTCCAATATTAAATATTTGCTTTCAAATGTAGTTTTTGATATTCAGACAGGGAATAGCTCTTTTGGTAAAGAAAATAAATAAATGTCACTTGTGACTGGTCCAAGGTCCAAATGCATTCTAGTTGCCATCAAACATTGATTCAGTAATAAGTGAAAAAAAAACAATACCAACCCTAAATTTTTTCAGCATGTTACAGGAAGCATGCATATTTTTTGTTTAGGCCTTATGAAAAAACATGTCGGCATCACTTTATAAACTATCACCATTTAGTTTACTAATAATTTTGTTATTTCACATATTATTAATTAACTATATAAATATTGCCTCAGTACGAGATTTTCTGCCCAAACAATACAAGTTTCAAAACACAGCCAGTATTGAAAAACACAGCCAATATTGAAAAAAGACGGCCAATATGAACGCACGTGCCGTTTCCTTCTAAATTGAGTTTCAAGTGGGAAAACCAAAATGGCGGTCAACTTGTTCAGAATTTATATTTAAAATTGAATTATAATGCAATTTGATTCATATTAAAGATATTTTTATTATTACGAACCAATCGTATATTATATATCGGATGAATGAAAAGGATTTAACACGATTGACTTGTAACGATCTACAACACAGCCAGACGACAGATGAAAGAATGTCGACCTGAAAGAATGTCTGATTTGTGTTGCTTAATAATTAAGTTAATTAATAATATGCTCATTAATCAGTGTTTTCCATATTGGCCTAGTTATTGCACCTTGGTCTGTGGTATTGGCAATACGACAGACCTCAACACAATAACTAGGTCAGTATGGAAAACACTGATTAATAACCCTATATTATTACTTTGTATGACAAGACCTTTTTGTTCGGCTTAGCTTCAGGCCAATACGACAGACCTCGGCACAATAACTAGGCTAATACAGAAAACACTAATTAATAACCCTATATCATTACTTTGTATGACAAGACCTTTTTGTTGTTACAAATGTATTTGACCTTGTGACTGAAATTGATCTTTTGACCTATTCTACAAACTAGTTAAACCTGTTCCAAGGAACCGCCAGAAGAAAGGTGGAGAAATGTTCACTTAAAGCAGGTTGCTTTTTATTACATTCATCATTTATATAGACTATTAGTGGTCAGGAGCACAGAAAAGTAGTTGTTTAAGACAAGTGATTGCTACATACAGGTGTCAATAAAACAGGTTTGACTATTGAATAGTTTATACACAGGTTTTGATATTTAACATGTTAATTCCGTGCTTAAAGACCTTTACATAAGGGTACAATACATGTTCCTTGTTAAGATCATATCCTGCTTAAAGTTTTAGGATAAATTTGCTTTCAAAACTGAACCAATTTCTTCTTATGGTCTGACATAGAGACTCATAGTGATGTCTGATGTGGTTACCAAAGGGAAATTTGGAGTTTGTTCAACTTCCTTTATTTAATGATTCAGACATTTTCTGTTGACAAGGCAAAAACAACACATTACTCAATATCTTCTTTTCTGGCAGATATTTTCTCTTCATATTTTAAATAAAATATATTGGATACATAATCACCTGAATAAAGCATAGATATTGAAACCTTTCCATATAACCGTCTCAGTGAAGAGACAAAGAAAATTTGTATTTGCAATATTCCTGGCAATCCTGCAGCTTTATTCAGAAGTGAATTAGAATTATCTTTCTTGTCATCACGTGCATTTGATTTAAGAAACTCTTTAGTGCAGAGATATAAAAATTTTGCAAACCAGCTATATCCTTAAATCTACTAGTCAAAGAGGAGTTAAATTTATACAATATGCGTCTTTTTCATAAGTAACATCATCCAACCCTTTACACATGTGAAATTTTTTTAGGAAAAAAGAGAAAAGGAACGCATTGAAAAGCTTCAACTGAAAGAGGAAGAAAGAAAGAAAAAGCAAGAATTATTAGAGTACGTTATAAAGTTATTTATAATTAAACAGGTTGATGACCTTCTCTTTCTCTATTGTAAACTGAAGAAAAAACTTACCAAAAACAAAATCAGATTGAATTGATCAAGTGTTAAATTCATAGACTTCCTTTTCTACCTGTCATTGCTCATGAGAGAACTGCTACAGTTTGATTGGATCAGGTTGTACGTCTGTAGATGCAATGGTTTCTGGGCTCTACAGTACTATCCTTTTCACCTAGAATCAAGATACCATACATACAGACTCTCCATGGGATGAGGATGATCCCTATCAATTTTGGTCAAAATGTCAAAGGTCAGATGTACTGGACATTGATTTAGGTAAATGGTTTTGTAGGCTCTATAGTGTTATCCTTTTCACCTAGAGTCAAGATACAATACATGCAGACTCCCTATGGGATGAGGATGATCCGTATTGATTTTTGAGATCAAAGGTCAAGTGTTTTGGACGTTAATAAAGTGACATCATTTCCAGGCTCTTACATGCAACTTTTGTCACTTAGTGTCATCATATCACACATACAGATTCCCCATGGGATTTAAGATCATAGGTCAAGTGTGCTGGATATTGATACAGGTAAACGGTTTCTAGGCTCTCACATGTTTCACAATTTTAATCATTTCCCATATATATTTAACATTTACCTGACACCTAAGGGTGTGTATATGTGACATATCCTTAAACAAAGGCATCTTCTCAGGCTCTTGGGTCAACATCATCACAATACACACATCTCTTGAGGAAAGCAACTGCACCAGTTCATTCTACCTACAACTTCCCCTTCTCACCTGGGTTTTGTCATGAATATGACCTGATCTCCACAAGGTCAAGGCCATATTCAGAGAATCATTCAGCCGGCGAGGGGTATTTGTGTCTGCCCCATGGCAACAGGACAGTCTTGTTTATTGTCTTAACTTAACAAAAACAAAATCAGATTGATCAAGTGTTAAATTCATAGACTTCCTTTTCTACCTGTCATTGCTCATGAGAGAACCGCTACAGTTTGATTGGATCAGGTTGTACGTGTCATCATATCACACATACAGATTCCCCATGGGATTTAAGATCAAAGGTCAAGTGTGCTGGATATTGATACAGGTAAATGGTTTCTAGGCTCTCACATGTTTCACAGTTTCAATCATTTGTGTCTGCCCCATGGCAACAGGACAGTCTTGTTTATTGTCTGGAGGCAGTGTTGAACTGAAAGAAGGTAGTGATATATGTAGCCTGTTAAAAAGCTACTTGGCTGAGCTGTTTCTTTCCATTATTTTGACTTTGAAGTTATTGTGTAAAGTTATGTTACATTTGTAATTTATTAGTGCCAAAGCAGAAGATAAGAGAAAGAAAGAAGAGGAAAAGAAAATGAAGGAGGAGGAAAAAAGAAAAGAGGAAGAGGAAAAGGTAAGAATTAATCACTTAAGTAATATCAAATCAATAAGTGACTAAACAGTTTCAAAATATGTACTTTTTGTCTTTGGAAATATATTCAATAGGCATATTTGAGATATGATCTAGTTGTTAATCCTTTGATAGCATAAACTTATATATTGAGACTTATTTCAAGGTACATGATTTAAAATATATTTTGTATTCAAGAAGTTTAGTACATGTATGATGTGAGTCATTATTTGAGTATTTTATTCTAAAAATTCCAGTGGTCAGTCTATTATTTACAGTTCAAGCCAGGTGTTTGGAATTTATTCTACACAAAACCCAGTATGTCTAATGCATGTTTTGTTTCTATCACTAGAAATTAAAAGAACTAAAGAAAAAGGAAACTTTTACCAACTTTTTCATCAAACCAAAGACATCACCTACCTCTAAGGTAATATTTTACAACCTCTGTTTGGATAGACCAGTAAACAAATGCAAATTATGCATTATCAGTATGAATTAAGATAACATTTATTTGTTTGATTTGATTTTAGTGAAATTTAAGTGGTATTTTGAAAATTACAAAATACATGGGTCGCAACTTTCCTTTATTGTTCATACTATATTTTCTGTAGGATATATAGGAACTTATAAAAAATCCTATATTTGAATGTTTTCGTGTTTATTTTTCAAGACTAAAGAGAATGAAAGAAAACTGAGAAGTGTATACTTGTAGTATAAATCATGTATCAGTATATAACTAACAGTTTTATACAGATAAATGAAAGACCTTGATGTTTGTCTGTGGTAATGAATGTCTTACGAACATCCTAAATTTTATTAAGCTTCTTTTTATGTTTATCCATATTTTCAATTCAGACTTCCTGTATTTTGAGCAAACAAATTTGTTGTGCCCATGAAAATATTTGTAAAATAAAAGCCAGATGAAATTATCATAAAGGAGATTGGTTATGTAGTATGTTATTCAGGCATTTAAAGAAAAGATAAGTAATTGATAATGAAGAGTAGTTTTGTGATTTGAATATTTTTTTCAGGCAACCAAGACACCCTCTGGATTATTTATGCCTTTTGAATTGAAGAAAGACATGAAGTTGGCACCAGAAAAACGTCGTGAAAATCTGGATGAAGAATCCATAAATCATCTTGATTTTGTGTTATCAAATCAAGTAAGAGGATATAATAGAGCAATAGGTGCAATCTGAAGTATTCAAGTTAAAATAAAATGGCCTGTTAATTAAACATCTCATGTTAACAATTACATGAAAAAGTATTGATTTCTATGCAGTACATCAGACAGATGCCTTCACTACATATATAAAATAAATGTGGCACGACAAAACAATAATCAATCAATCAAGTAAAATTGGAAATTTGAATTTTATAACTATCCCATTGTGCTTTCGACTTGCCACTCTGGCCATAATTTTTCTTGCCACTTTGGCCTGCTGGAGAATCATCTCTCTCCGTGCCTAACGGGCCTATATCTACAAAATCTGGCCTCTCATGTGTGTTGCTGCCCATGATTTTACCTTAAAATGTCCAAATAATCTTCTAAGATTAGTATATTCGCCAATTGAAACAGATTAAAAAAATATGCTGCTGTCTACTTGGAAGCTGAAAGGAAGAAGGAAGATCTCGCGAGATCTCGTATTTAAAATAGGCCGAGTTCCCAGAGGTCAGGGAGAATACATTATTAAACTTTACTTCATTTCTACGAAATAAAATTTAAAACTATATTTGAGTGTACTATTTTATTGAAAGGTTATAAATCCATTTCATTTATAGGACAATGATGTCTTGTACCTTCAGCAACTGCAAAAGAAAGAGATTAAACCTCGTAAAACAGTCAAAAAGGTCAGGTAAGGTGAAAAGGGAGATAAGTAGCCTAAGTGTTAATATGGAAGAAATCAGAGGCCAAGTAGGCCAAGTGTCAACTTATATCACAGTGTTCAACAATAACAGAATCCAGACTGATTTTTTTGGAGGACTTGAGATGAGAGAGTATAAACTTAGACCCTGTGTCATGGGATATGTTGATAGTTAAAAGATCCATCACTGCTTTGGATGGGTCTGTCGCTTAAAGTGATGAGGCCATGAAACCGGTGTAGTGCAGTAGTGAGATGCTTTTGGCTGGTGGTCGAGAGGTCCCAGTGCATGGGATACTTTTTGCTGGTGACTGAGAGGTCCCAGTGGATGAGATGCTTTTGACTGGTGACCGAGAGTTCCCTGGTTTAATTGCAGTGGACACACCATTGTTATGTCTTTTAGGTGAGACAGTGAAAATGAAGATCCTGCATCATGGTAGGCATAGCATGTAAAATATCACCCATTGATCACTACAGGTAATTCTACTGCAAAGGTATAAATTTCTATGCAATGCATCAGACAGATGTCATCATCATATACATGAAATTATCAAGGAGTGACTTAAGCTAATAATCAATGAATATGAGGCCATGCCTTGGTCATGTTATGTCAGCATATAAATGAAACAGTCTTTATGTGGCACATTAAAATAATTAACGACAAAACGAGCAAAAGAGGACTAAAAACTAAGATGTATATACAGTAAATTTCACAAAACAGGCTTGTTATGTATGTTTGTAACTGAAGCCAAATATTATTCCTATCTTACAATAAACAAACATGGGCAATATGTTTTTATTAGAACTGTTGAAAGAAAACTTAATGATCAAAAGTCCCAATTTTTATATCATTGTAGGGAAGATGAAGATGTAATATTGGTTCCTAATTCAAATACAGTTGGTAGGAAATGTCGTTTTAAACTGCTACAGTTCCACATGAACTATCGCCCTCCATACTATGGTACATGGAGCAAAACATCCAAGGTTCTTACACCAAGAAATCCATTCAGAACAGATTCTGTAAGTATTTGATGTGTTACAATATTATATAATTGTTTGGATTTTAAAAGGTTTGTCAGTAAAATTATGATGTTCAATGTCACAGTACAGATAGATGTCCAATGTCACAATACAAATAGATGTCACATTACAAATAGATGTCCAATGTCACAGTACAGATAGATGTCCAATGTCACAGTACAAATAGATGTCCAATGTCACAGTACAGATAGATGTCCAATGTCACAGTACAGATAGAGTCTAATGTAACAGTACAGATAGATGTCCAATGTCACAGTACAGACAGACGTCTCAGTACAGATAGATGTCCAATGTCACAGTACAGATAGATGTTCAATGTCACAGTACAGATAGATGTTCAATGTCACAGTACAAATAGATGTGCAATGTCACAGTACAGATAGATGTCCAATGTCACAGTACAAATAGATGTCCAATGTCACAGTACAAATAGATGTCCAATGTCACAGTACAGATAGAGTCCAATGTCACAATAAAGATAGATGTCCAATGCTCACAGTACAAATAGATGTCCAGTGTCACAGTACAGATAGATGTCCAATGTCACTGTACAGATAGATGTCCAATGTCACAGTACAGATAGATGTCCAATGTCACAGTACAAATAGATGTCCAATGTCACAGTACAGATAGATGTCCAATGTCACAGTACAAATAGATGTCCAATGTCACAGTACAGATAGATGCCCAATGTCACAGTACAGATAGATGTCCAATGTCACAGTACAGACAGATGTCTCAGTACAGATAGATGTCCAATGTCACAGTACAGATAAATGTTCAATGTCACAGTACAGACAGACGTCTCAGTACAGATAGATGTCCAATGTCACAGTACAGATAAATGTTCAATGTCACAGTACAAATAGATGTGCAATGTCACAGTACAGATAGATGTCCAATGTCACAGTACAAATAGATGTCCAATGTCACAGTACAAATAGATGTCCAATGTCACAGTACAGATAGATGTCCAATGTCACAGTACAAATAGATGTTCAATGTCACAGTACAGATAGATGTCCAATGTCACAGTACAGACAGATGTCCATTGTCACAGTACAAATAGATGTCCAATGTCACAGTATAGATAGATGTCCAATGTCACAGTACAAATGGATGTCCAATGTCACAGTACAAATAGATGTCCAATGTCACAGTACAGACAGATGTCCATTGTCACAGTACAAATAGATGTCCAATGTCACAGTACAAAAAGATGTCCAATGTCACAGTACAGATAGATGTCCAATGTCACAGCACAGATAGATGTCCAATGTCACAGCACAGATAGATGTCCAATGTCACAGTACAAATAGATGTCCAATGTCATAGTACAAACAGATGTCCAATGTCACAGTAAAGTGTTGCGTAAAAAAGATAACTCTCAACTTTAGTTGGGTCTGATGCATGCTGTACCTCCAAATTTCTGTGTAATGCATCAGGCAGAGGCTGTCACCATATATGTGAAATAAATCTACAAATGATCTTAAATAAGGATCTAATAAATTCATTCATACATCCAAGTTTACTAGGGTTTTTACTCAAATTTCCACATTTTATAGAACAAGATCTTCACCTCCATGAAAACTGAAAGGTAAAGTTAAACTTAGATTAAAGCCACTTCATTCTATATTCTATATACAAACCTATTTTGGTAAACAATCACATGGCATTGTATTTTAAAGACTATTTGAATAGGACATAATTATTTCTATTCTTGCAGGACTTGTTTGATTATGAAGTGGATAGTGATGATGAATGGGAGGAGGAAGAACCTGGTGAGAGTTTATCTGCATCAGAGGTAATATTTTACACTATTATATTCTTGTTGTCACACCTATGAAAAATAACGGATTTGTCTATTCTTTCTATGTTTTGTTGCTATTTTCCAAAAGCACCTGGTGTTATTTGTCTGTACTTTGGTCTGATTTATTGCAGACCATGGATGTTGTTTTTGAACACTACATTTTGGTTTTAGTTACATTTATGAATACTATGATAAACCTTTGTTCAGCTAAAATTGAAATTTTTCTAACTTTGTTCTTAAGTAAACATGAGATAAACTGATCATATTTAACTTTATCCATCTCGGAACTGCTTCTAGTTATGGAATTTAGTAAACAATTGAATTGAATCATTCCAGTAAAGTTAAGGGGGCAGATGTTATACCAATCCTCTGCAAACAATAAAATGAAAAAGTACATTTGTTCATGTTGCCTAAAACCCACACTTAACAAGTTTTGACTGGTATATGTATATAGGGAGAAGAGGAAAAGGAGGATAATAGTGATGATGAAGAGGAGGATGGATGGATGGTGCCTCATGGTTATCTCTCGGAGGATGAAGGCTGTGAAGAGGATGAAGAGGTTGGTGATGTAATCCAAAATGTAGTAGATTAATTATTCTATGTATTATTTAAGTCAGTATGATTAAAGGAGAAAGAGAGTCAAGCTTGCAATCAGTAGAATTTGAATAGGGCTCCATGAAACAAATGAGTCTTTACATAGTGACTCTCTCGTTCTTTTATCAGTCTATATTATTTAACATTTTGGGATGATAAGCTAGTGGTAACTTACTGATGACAGGCGAAATAATCTTATGTAAAACATGGAACAGAACTCAGATGCTTGCTGCTCAGAACCAGACTTTTAAAGTACTACCTTTATCATTCAATACAGGTGACCCCTGAGATGCTGAAGGCACGTCAGAAAGCAAAGGCTGACCAGTGGGAGAGTGAACTGAAGAGACAGACTAAACCTGTTCTGCCAGTTATTATAGGTTGTTTCTGGGAACATGCAGTACATAACATACAGAAAGAGCTAGAGGAAAATCTGAAGATATATCAGGTCTGATACTATCTCTTGCATCAAATGTAAATAAAATCATGTATACTGTCATGTTACTAGGTATTATAAGTGATGTATTAGTGAAATCAAATGGGACTACAGTTTTTTGTGTGTGTGTGTGTGTGTGTGTGTGTGTGTGTGTGTGTGTGTGTGTGTGTGTGTGTGTGTGTGTGTGTGTGTGTGTTTGTTTGTTCCTACTATCACATCTAAATCAGTCAATGGATTTCTACCATACCTGGTACAAATGAAAAACTGCATATAGAGATGTTCATGAAAAATTTTTGTTTTGAATATTTTCTTAGTAGTGGTTGTTTGAATATCATATACATATATACGTTTTTCTGCAATAGATTGTCTTGGCAACTCCTGAATAGATTTTGACCAAACTTTGCACAAATAAAAAACAACATGCAGTGATGCTCTATTTATCTGGACACATTTGTTCCCAGCCGATTTTTCCGGATTACCGAATCATAGTACTTAGATGTTAAAAAAACTTATTTCTTGATGAAAGAAGGGGTGTATTCAAGATAAAACACAAGTAAATGTACATTCATTATATACATTTGTATACGAGGAATTATATATCTATTTCGTATGTAATACATTAACATCATTAGTGGATTGTACATTGATTTCAGCCAAAATTCCAAAACCTGTCCTCTATCTAAATGTTGACAGCGGCCTATGTCTATACCTCGCACTTGACTAATTTCACTTCTATCGCAATTGGAGTGTTTCTCTGATGTCCTGCTGCGTTAAATTACAAATTTAGTATTGAAAAGAATGTATGTTCCGATAAATTTATACAAGGTACATCTTTTAGATACCAAAATTGGATAGAAGAGAGACACTACCTAGAGTTTGGTTACTATTTAAAGTCTCAATATTAAATTAACAATATAAGCTGTAAAGTTGACAATTCAATGACAGCTAACATGACGTTTGACTACTCCCCAAGTGGTCAATTCTTAATTGGATAGGTAATTAACATATCATAGGAAGGTGACCAGGTAAGTGCGTCGTTTAACTGTTAAACAGTCAGTTAGCGCAGAGAGGGGATAAACAGTGTGGTTTCATGTATTAATTTAACTGCAGTTACTAGCTACAGCTAAGTCCATAAGGCAAGATTTTGTCTGGATTATTGGAGCAAATGTATACCTTACGTTTAGAATTCCATACTGGTATTTCATTGTCCGGATCTGGAGCGCAGATTTCTGAATTATCAGATCAAATATAATTTTGGAAATCCGTTCCTGCACTTTAGTGTCAAAATTTGGATTTTCCAGATTAACGGAGCATCACTGTATATGGATGTATATGTAGAGATTATATTGTTTAAAATTTTAAGAGGATCTGATCTTTTTAGGTAGGGCCACTCAGATGTGCTTAATGAAATTGTTGGGAGGAGTAAAGTCTAAAACTCAAATAGCTCCAGATTTTTGCTATTGCTTGCTAATTATCCCCTTGCATTAAAGTGCAGGGAGGATATTGTACCGATACCATAGGTATGTCGGTGCATGTGTCAGTAACAAAACTTTATAAACACTCTAGAAGTCACAGTTTTGGCCCTATTAGGTTCATACAGCTTCAGTATAAGGAGAGGAAGATCCCTATTGATTTTGGGGTCAAAGGTCAAGGTCAATATAGTACCATGCCATGCGAGGGAATATCTGAACTGTTTCTATGAAAGGAGGTATTATAGAATTCCATGACCATATGTGAGAATTTGTTGTCACTTAAGTACTGAATTACATTATATTTGCCAATACAAGGCGATTTCCAGGGTTAAATATGATTTTTAGCACTAGTGCAGGATTTCTGGTTTGAGTCAAAATAGCAAAAACATGTGATCTGTCATAACTTGACAAAAATTTATGGGGTAATTATTCATGAAAAACAACACAATGATGTATGGTACATCAACCAACCAAATTTAACACATGGAACACATGGTAAGGCCCGGAATTAGCTTGTTTAAGGTCTTATTGGAGAGTTGACCCATTACTACAATATTCTGTAACAAAATAGTTCCTAGCTTTTAATTCGAAAATTTAACAACAGATTTAAAGCAAATTTGGATGTATATATGAAGGTATGATGAGAGAAAGATGCTTAAAGATTTTCAGGTCTGCTTATCTTTGAGTAATAAAATCAGGGTTTCTGGATGATAATTCAAATACATGTTTCATACCACTGATTCAAACCAGATTTAGGTCTGACTAAGTCTTGAAGACACAAATTGACTCAGGTTCATGATTTGACAGTGTCCACTTTGTTCATTTTACACTGTATATACTTCAATAAGAAACAGACATCTATGTTGAGTTTCAGATTACAGTATTAGAACTTCAAATGAGAATTTGGTAAAAACATGGTTTCAGCAGATTCAAACCAAATTTGGATTATACATGTACTTAGTTATGAAGAGGGAAAGATTGATTTTGAAGTAAGATGTCAGTGTTGCATTTTGCATTAATATTTTACAAGGATATATAAGGAATATTTCCTATGTTCAAAAACAATCTTCAGTTTTCTGAATTTTCTTCCCATGAGTGTTAAAAGGATTAATCTAGTTACCTTGACATTTGAGTTTTCAAATAGGTTTTGATATTGATGCCATCCAAGGCATCAGTGTTTCAGGCCTGTTTGATGTTTATTGATTCTAATTTGTTCTGAAATAGGGAGTCTCATTGATGGGAGACCAAATTCCAACCACATTCAATGGACAAAAAACCAAAAAGGGAAATAACTCCAGCGGTGATACTGAAGAAGCATCCAAACCGAACTCACAGTGTAAACCTGTACCAGAAGAAGGTAGATGATTAGAGTTCTTATTGCAAGGGTTTCCAAATCCTCACACGTGGACTGATTAATCATATTGTACAAGTAGTACATTTTTATACCCAGGGCAACATTTTTGGGTGTAGTGTATACTAGAATCGGCCTATTGTTCTGTTTTCAAATGCTTGGTCAACCTCAGCATTTTAGTCTGTTTGATGTACCTGCAAGAAGTAATCCAATTAAACTTGTATGAATGGTTCTCGTTAATCTGGTATTGTCAGACCATAAATGCATTTTTATATCAGCATTGTATGGGTTTTGGTCTGAGTGCATTCATTCATTTTTTGACACTGCGAAGGTGTCACAGTTCAACCATTTGTGACCACATTTAAATGCTAGTACATATACAACAAATTTGTGACTTCTTCTTCAATGAAGTAATCATTTACTTACCAGATCCTATCAGTAACTTATCAAGATCATTTACAATGTATCACACATCCATATGCAGCCAATTTATTTGGTAAGTGGATATCTTGCACAAAATAGCTCATACTACTGACACTGTCGTACATGGCAACCCTTGTACTTGTCATCTTGGAGAAAAATGAAAAAATAAAAGGAAAAAAAACCCAGAAAATTGGAAATTGGATAGAAAATCACTGTCATGAATAATATGAACACAAGAGAAGGATAAATCTACAAGAATGTCAGTGCCAGTGACATGAACTTTTTCGTGTGCTATTATCTAGTGATTTCACAATATAAACACAATATGAATTTCGTTAAATTATTAAATACAGTGGCTGCATGTGGACGTAATAGAGCTGATCTTGGGAAATCATTGATACAATCTGGTAGATAAATGATCACTTCATTGAAATATATGTCACAAATTCATTTGTGCTAGTGTTTAATTGTTGTCATAAGAGGTGAAGTGCCACCTCACTGCGATGTCAGAAAAATTCCACATTTACTGAAAGAATATAGTTTGACCAAAACCAATACAAGGTCAATATGAATATGGGTTTACAGTCAGATAATCTCAGACTAGGTTCACCTGTTAAGAATGAACATTGCTATACATGCTGTGTTTTCTGTTTCTGACCTACATTTCATGCTTCATTGATGATGGTTAGTCTCAGCATCATTTAAAGTCTGTGTGGAGTAACTGAAACTAGTTTTCCATGCAAACCTGCAAGAGTAGTTCATTGCCATGAGTGCTTCACATGCTGTAGTGTTCTTGCATTTCCAGCTTAGTTTACTGTAGTACAAGTCAGATTCAAGTAATTACTCGTGGTATGCCAACCAGACTTGTATTAAAGGTTCAAAAGTAGATAGACATTGTGATGCAATCTGTTGATTCTGCATCTGACCTACTTTTCACACATCAGTGACTTTGGTCAACCAGAGCTTTCAAGTCTTTTTGAAGTGAAATTAATCTGCTTTATACAGCACATATTTGTTACCCATGACACAAGGGCATGTTACAACTATGATCAAAGGTCATATCTCTTAGATGGATGTGGCCAAATAAACAACATTTGTAAGGACATTTAGTACTTCATCCAACTAAGTATAATCAAAATCCTTCCAATGATTGTGAAGAAGTTGAAAATGTGAGAAGTTTAAGGCCAGTATAACAGGCGCTAGACAATGTACTATGACAATAGCTCACTTGAGCTAAAAAGCGTCCCTTTAATACAACCATAGCTGCTGTATGTATCTGCTTCATACTTTATGTCTAATTTATGTAACACATGGGTTGTCATGATCTTGACCTATGGTGATATATCCAAGGTCAAGGTCACAGGGAGCCTATGACCATATTTGTTGTGCAGCTTTACTGCAGCAGGAATAATTGCCAATTAAGACTATACAAGTTGTAAAAATGATGTTCTACAACAGAAACTTCTTTTTCAGCTATGCCTGACTTGATCAGATTAGTTCATGGCAATCTAGCAGGAATGAAGAAACTCATCAAAGAGTTCCGTATGTTCTGGAAGATAAAAACTGGTAAAGAAGAGCTGGAAAATCCTGCTGATGTTAGCATGGAGGATGAAGAAGAATTGATCTCTAAATCTGAGAGTTCCATGGTTACAGAATCCAAGGAAGAAGTAGACATGACAGCACAAAAGTCTCCTCCTAAGGTCATAGAGGATAACTTCGCAATCTCTAAACGACAAATAGAAAAGAAAATTAATGCTATTGCAGTGAGAGAAAAACGTGACCCTTTCAAAAAAATTTGTTGGTATGTACATGAACCTATCCAAAAACAATATGAAATGGGTGAATTGCCTGTCCCAAGTACCTGGGAGTTTGTCAGTCAACCAGCTAAAACTCCTAATAAACCGAAATTAGAAGAGACTCCTAATTCTGGTCGTAAAACTCCCACTGTCTCAATCACTCAATTTGCAAGACCTATGTCTCCAACTTCTAGACAGGCTCAATTTGCTGCTGCAAATGCTGCTGCCTTAGCTGAGAAACAGAGACTTGCAGAGGAGCAAGCTAAACTATCTGCCGAAAATGCTGCAAAAGCTGCCGTGTCTGCTTCAGAGGCTATGGATGTAACACCCTCTTCACAACAAAGGAGTGACCAAAAATCTATCAAAGATTTTGCCAAAAATGTTTTGACACCTAGACATCATGAATGGAAGATTACCCCAGCAGGAGACTCCCCCAAAGCAGGAAAAAGACTGGTATTAGTCTCATCTCCCAGTCCAAAGCAACCTAAAATAGCTTGCTCACCCAAGCCTCAAACTCTGATGGCATCTCCTAAAACTGTTGGTGAAAACAAACCCAAACTTCAGTCCCCTAAAGCTATAGGAGACCACACAAATCCAGTACAGTCATTAGGTTTTCAGAATTCTCCCTCATCAAGTTTAAAATCACCATTGCAAGCAAGAACTGATAGCTTCATGTCGAAGTCTGGAGGTGTAATAGGCAGTCCATCATCACTTGGGGCCAAACCTTTGCAAAGTCCTTGTGGCAAAAGGAGAGTTATTCCTATACCAGTTGTGGATGGTAAACCACAACCACTTCTAATACCAAAGGCCATAAAACCAGATTCAGCAATTGTATCTTCATCAGGGAATATTACAGGATCACTTTGTCCAAATGTTAAATCAGGAGAAAATTCACAAGATGCAATAGTACTTGATTGATTAAATTTGATTGGATGGATAAATTGGAACATAATATAGAAATGATTTGATGGTTTTGTCCTTTTTTTTTTAACAAAATTAAATTTTTAGCAAATTCTGACAAATTTTATTCAGAGAGCTGTTGTGATATTCTAAGTAAAATGTCAACAGTAAGCTTAATTATTTTTCATGTTTTATAAGCAATGGGTAATTATTACAACTTTCCTTACTTTTGAATTTGTACTAAAAAAGGTCTGTATTCAATCATTGTTATTGGAAAAAATTAAAGTGCAAAATATAGAAATTTAGAAAATATATTGTGAATGCTATCAATGAAAAATGAACAGTCTGTAGTGACATGACTGAACAAGAAACTGTGATCAACGTAACACAGATGTGATAAACACCATAGACATATCATTACCTATAGTTCATATACATGTATGATATTAAAAGATCCAGCTTTTCTCAATGAACTTTGATTCTTTTAAAATCAACGAAAGATTAATTTTTTTTAAACAGTTGACTGAATATTCTTTCAACATGTTTTGTTTATAATATATTAAAATTTGTTACATGAAATTAGACACTTGAGAATACTATCTTTGCATTGATCTTCATCTTTAAGTGATATCCATTGTCACACCTGTTCACATTTATTACACCTGATGACTTCATGGTGATAGTCATCTTTATTTATAGATATCTTATATAATTATATATATACCATGTATATACTTAGATTAGTGCTTGATTTCATATACAATATTCACATAAATGATCTCCAAAACAATCATGTTTATGATTTATTAGAGGCTTAACATCCTATGCAAACTTTCCACATTTGTGAAGATCGTCAAGCATATGGTATCCTTAATTGCTAGATCACCATTCTCTAAGCTATGAGAATGATCGTAGATGTCTAGTTAATCCTATCCGGATTTACATGTTTGCTGCTTTTGTTCCATGATAAGAAGTGGATATTGAGCAAGTGGGTATACATTGCTTACCTAAGCACAAATCGGCTTTACTCAAGTAAGATGTTCAATTTCGGAATCTACCCTGGATTTCTTCTTCTTCTTCTTCTTCCAGTACGAAGTATACGATCATGTGTCACTTTGAGGTGTCACTTAATTGACTGGGCGAACGCTGAACCCGTCATTCTTGGGAATCAATTTAAAATCTTCGCCCCAAATATGATGTTTGTATGGGTAATAACGCTCAGACCACCCAGGAACCTAGGACTAACGACATTATATAAACAAAGACGGTTTGTTCCTATCATATAAACAACGTTCACTGAACAAACACCGTAAAATTCACCTGCAAAGGAACAAGCTATGAAATATAACGAAGTTGCATGGCCATATTGAGTGTTCACTTCAGAGATGTGGACTAATTAGATTCCAGAATACAATTTACGGTATGGAATTGATTACATAGTTTTAAATGGTCTTTCCGTTTTAAGTATAAAAAATTTAATGATGAATATATCGGACAGCTTGTTGATATAGAGAAGTTAATGGATACAAAGTATACTCCCGCCACCTCCAGAGATAATGGGAGAACGGAGCAAGTTGGGCACTATAATGCTACAAATTTCAATTTAATTCAATAAAATCTATAAGCAAGACGTAAAATATTCCATCTTGTACATATTTTCTAATGTTCTTTTCAACGGATGGACACTTATTTAAATACGAAAACATACATGTAGTTTATTTACTTTTTTGTCCCCGCCATGAAATGGCCGGGGCATATAGTGTTACCCTGTTCCGTCATCGTTGAGTTTCCGCTCATTTTCTCTTTGAAGGTTAGATGGATTAAATTAATATTGGGTATACAGATTTATCAAGAGAAGATGCAGGTCAAGTTCAAATATGGGTGTAATCTGGTAATGTTTGACAGAGTCATTGCCCTTGAACATAGAAAATTTCTTTAAAATGACAGTTGCAATTTTATATTTCACAAGCTTAGCTTTCAGCAGGGGAGGGGGGGGGGCGCATTTGTGTCGCACCGGCACATTAAAAGTCGAATCAAATAATATAATTTTATGCGCTATTAATTTTGCCACTGTCGGGGGCAGCCGTGTCGACAGACACATTCTTCTAGTCTTGCTTTACATCATGCCAAGATAATGTCTATAATATTGTTAGTACATCTGCCTGACGCACTACACAAAATTTTCTACTAATGAAACGGACCCAATCAAACGGTGACATGGACTTCGGTATTTTCTTTATCGTCAGAAAGACGGTGCACCAACGAGATGAAGGTCTGGTTCAAACCCGTAACTCTGGACCCCAAGTCGAGCAGTCTGATTGTGATGAAAGTTTTAAATAAGACTGATACAATATAAAGCTGGTATGGCTAAGTGGAAGAGGTGCTCGGCTGGTGACTGATAGGTCCAGAATTCCCCCCCGCGGTGGGCACACCGGTGTTCTGTCTTTCGCATTAGAGGAAGTATCTAGGTCCCGTAGCACGTAGACAGAAGATCCTTCACTGCTTAATTTCTATGCAATGCATCAGGCAGATGCTGTCATTAGACGTGAACTAAATCGATCAACAATGTATAATGTACACGAATTTTTTACAGAAACGCTGATAAAAATTCAATCTTGTTTCTTGAAAATTTAATCTAAATGTGTATGAAATTCCGATAAGTGCGTTATGATGAAAGTTTCTTGAAAATAATTGCTTTCTAAATTTGCAAAAAGAAATTATCCAAGACTACATACAATGTCATTTAATTTATCAAAATTGGTATCGAATGCCTCTATAAATATAACTGCTTCTATAGATATAACTGTATGTCAATCCCTCTGTCTGTTAGGATCATTATTTTGGATAGCAGGCGACAATGTTTTTCAAACACTTTTTATTTAGCAATCAATTCCAAACATTTCTCGGAGTTGCGTGGTTGAATGCTTAACAAAATTTTGCTTAAGGTGATATGTCCAACACGATCTGGTAGTCTAACTGAATCGCTGGTCCAGAAATTTTTGTTAAGAGGGGGATCTAACGATGTCCAAGCAAAACAATTTTGTTGAGCATTAGGGCGAGTCCGGTCCCCAACCTCTGGATGAATTTCAATGGATTTGGTGACAAGTGGTCATTTATGGTAACTTTTCCCAAGATAAGTGAATGTTTGACGAGGTCCAAAAACAAGCCCCTTGGTTGAAACAGTATTTATTGACATGTAAACGATGTATGCAAATATACAATATTGTGGATCCAGAAACAAGTCATTTTAAAAACTTATATAAATCTGTCTCCAATAGCCTTTGTAGTGTATATGACAGAAGGTAAATTTCATAGTATCTTGCCCAAAATTTCATAATTTTACCCCGATTTTCCACTACGAGTCTTGCATCCGTGTCACGGTATACACTTAGCTCCGTGTCATTGTATAAACTTCAGCTCCATGTCATGGTATATAAACTTAAACTCCGTGTCACGGTATAAACTGCAGCTCCATGTCATGGTATATAAACTTAAACTCCGTGTCACGGTATAAACTTCAGCTCCATGTCATGGTATATAAACTTAAACTCCGTGTCACGGTATAAACTTCAGCTCCGTGTCATTTTATAAACTTAAGCTCGGGGTCGCGGTATGCGTTGGCACTGCTTAGGTGGGTCCGTAACTTTGGACAAAATGAAGAAGCACTGCAGCAGGAGGATGCCGCCACCATGTAAATGAGGATTGTAGTAAAATAATATCAAATCAATTAATCACAAATCGGTGGTCTCTCCAGTCAAGTTCAACAAAAGTCTATCTCCTTAAATTGTTCTCAAATTTAAACTCGCCTAAAAGATGTTCTACGTAGTGTACTGTTGAATCATGAAATACTTTGACGTTGGTTAGTAGTAGTTATCTTATTACATACTTATTAGTAAGAGTTTGTGTGCCTTACTTTGTGATGTGCTTGGTTAGTGTCTAAAGAATTCGGGTTTGAGTCCCACTGGCGGTTCCTCAGTGTCCTTTCGTAAAAGACGGGAAAACCCGAGGCACGTAAATGGTCCCTCACTGCATGAGACGGGTCCCGTGCAATGGATAGGTAGATGTTGTCGTCATACATGTAGAAGTGAAATTATGTTGATGTAGCGTAAAACGACACACAAAACACAGATTACAACAATGTAGAATGGAATTATGTATAGAATAGATCTCAACAATGTGGTATGGAATGGAATAGAAATATTTGTTGGTCGTCGAGTTGATTGTACTTTTATCTGGTTTGTATTACGTTTATTCTTAAATATTTCTCTCGCAAATCAACTATACATAGGAAGTCACTCCAGAAAGAATGACTAACTGTGTGATTATTGTTTTTCGTCAATCCTTGATTATTTCAAATATATAGTGACAGCATCTGCCTGATGTATCGCATAGAATGTTATACTTTTGCAACGGACCCACCCGAAGCAGAGAGGGGTCTTTTTATGTGCCACGCCTACCGCCACATCGGGCCTCGGTCTCATCCGAAAGACAGGACACCGGTGCACCCATCGCGGGTTTCAAAACCGGGCTTCTCGGTTATGAGTCGAGCACATCATCCACTGGGCTACACCGATCCAGAAGACAAAAAAGAATTGTATATATGTTTATTTATGTTTTATTTATTTATATATTAATATACCAACTACATGCTAAAACTTCCGTATAAAATCTATTACAATATGAACAAGTCTGTAAGTCACAAAATGAAATTTACAATACAATGCAATCTTGCATTATTATGAAATGATAATAATAAAGACGTGAACGCAAGAGGTTGTGGTAGTGGATTTGTTTTACAGCAGCCTAATATACAATAAAACGTACATGAGGAGGACAACCTGAACATCCTGCCAGATTTGCCATTGTCATAATTTACTTGTTAGTTTTTATTGAGATTTTTTATCAATTCTGGAACCACCAAGAAGCAACACACACACGCACATGGATATGATGACCACGACGTCAAAGCCAATGTCCACTAGGAACGGGATGAGTGGTCGTCCGGCAAACATCAGGTGTGGTACACCGGCGAGGAAAACCGGCCCTGTGATCATCAGCCCTGTACACACGGCCTCTTGTAGGGAGGACATTCGAGTATACCGACTGAAATTATTGAACATCACAAAGTCAACATGGAAACAATATTAACACATTGTCATGTTCGCCACTATTTTACTTAAAATGCCAAACTACTCAAACTTTAAAAAATGTGTTGAGAGTTCTTAAGATTTGCATTTAAAGCAGGTATATCTTTATGTTAGTAAATATAATGAATGTGAATATGATGGGAGAGCCTTAACGTCCTGTCACACTGTGCCGACGATTTAAAAATCGGTGTTGGTCGGAAAGGTACTCGTGACGAGTCGGACGATCATAATGATCTATGGCGAGTTGTAGAAAGACGGGACAGATTGAAATGAAGAGATGTTTTGAGGACGTAACGCATTCTAGCGCAGCAATGGTCAATCTTGGAAACTCGTGATAAATTTTTACCCCAGATTTTATAACTGCATGACAACGCATAAAAATTTTATCCCCGACTTAACTAACTCACATCACAACTGTCCGACGACGCGTAGAGACTTCTCACTTTAACGACGTCGCATCCGGACTGACCACGACATCGTTACAATTCACGTTCACACAGCTGCCACTGGGAATGACATCGTGAGGACTTCCGCCAACATATTTTAGACTGCCCACAATTAACATCGCTACAATTTATATAAACATAGCTAGGACTGATCGCGACATTTCTACAATTTATATCGACATAGCTGAGAACGGTGACTACATTGCTACAATTTATATCGACATAGCTGGGAGTGATCACGGCAATGCTACAATTTCTATTGATATAGCTGGGACTGATAACGATATCGCTAAATTTCATACCGACATAGCTAGAACTGATCACTATATCGCTACAATTAATACCGACATAGCTAGCACTGATCATGGCATTGCTACAATTAATATTGACATAGCTAGGACTGATCACGATACCGCTACAATTAATATCGACATAGCTAGGACTGATCACGGCATTGCTACAATTAATATCGACATAGCTAGGACTGATCATGACATTGCTACAATTAATATCGACATAGCTAGGACTGATCACGGCATTGCTACAATTTATATCGACATAGCTAGGACTGATCACGGCATTGCTACAATTAATATCGACATAGCTAGGACTGATCACAGCATTGCTACAATTAATATCGACATAGCTAGGACTGATCACGGCATTGCTACAATTTATATCGACATAGCTTGGAGTGATCACGGCAATGCTACAATTTCTATTGATATAGCTGGGACTGATAACGATATCGCTAAATTTCATATCGACATAGCTAGAACTGATCACTATATCGCTACAATATCGACATAGCTAGAACTGATCACTATATCGCTACAATTAATATCGACATAGCTAGCACTGATCATGGCATTGCTACAATTAATATCGACATAGCTAGGACTGATCATGGCACTGCTACAATTAATATCGACATAGCTAGGACTGATCTTGACATTGCTACAATTAATATCGACATAGCTAGGACTGATCATGGCATTGCTACAATTAATATCGACATAGCTAGGACTGATCACGGCATTGCTACAATTAATATCGACATAGCTAGGGCTGATAACGATATCGCTACAATTAATATCGACATAGCTAGGACTGATCACAGCATTGCTACAATTAATATCGACATAGCTAGGACTGATCATGACATTGCTACAATTAATATCGACATAGCTAGGACTGATCTTGACATTGCTACAATTAATATCGACATAGCTAGGACTGATCATGACATTGCTACAATTAATATCGACATAGCTAGGGCTGATAACGATATCGCTACATTTTATCTCGACATATGGCTAGGATTAATCACGATATAGCTAGGACTGATCACGATATCGCTACAATTATAAATCGATGTAGCTAGGACTGATCACGATATCTCGTTGACATACATAAACATATCTAAAGCTGATCACAATACCTGGAAGGATTCAATGTGACACCGTTTTCAATGAACATGATTCAAATTTCTTAGAGTATAAAGTTGTCTTAAAGGAATGCCCACATAAATTCGATCCAAAGTAAATTGTTGTTGTTGTTGTCGTCATCGCGTTCTGTTGTAATACCTGATAATACCATTTCCTAGAATACATGTACCTTAGGTCCATTATTGGGAATTCCCCGTTTAGCGTTTATAATAGTATAGAACAATGAAACATAAGAAAAATCCAAATTATTTCAGGAAAACCCAACTTTTATACATGGTCATTTGACTTAAAACACAATTTTCGAGTGGCAAATTTATACAAGGGCAAAAAGAGTATACAGGAAGGAAGATTGTGTCAAATATATTTATTCATTGAACTCTCTTGATTTACTATAAATGTATCAAGGCGTCTCTCTACCTTAAAAAATTCTTCTGTTATTCTGTGTTATCGAAACACAATTGCTCGGACAAGATCATTTACAGACTGACCGATCTCGAAGTTAACGGCGGCTTCGATTAGATTGACGCGAGGAAGTGTAACACATTGCCGATGGCACTGGAATTGACTGATTTTCGTCAGATCTAATCGTACTTAGTTGGATTAATCGGTAAGGGTCGAAGGAACGTCAAATCTCAGTCATTGTTAGTGGCAGTGCAGCTTGGATTGATCGGAACCAGTCACAGGGACGTCAAAGCTCAGTCATTATTGTTAGTGGCAGTGCAGTCTGGATCTATCGGGGCGAGTCCCGCGAACGTCGAGGCTCAGGCATTGTTAATGGTAGCGCAGCCTGGATCTATCGGAACGAGTCACGTGAACGTCGTGGCTCGGTTACTGTTAGTGGTAGCGCATCCTGGATCTATCGGGGGACGAGTCATGGCAGGTCAAAGCATAGTAATTCCATTTCCCATAAGGTCCCGTGTTAAATTACCAAACTTCCAGCAAGATTTACACATCCTACATTTTAGCTATATATATTCCACATGTCAAAATGTTTGTCAGACCCTCCTCTATCAGAATTTTAATAGTCTACCATAGGTTATCCACCTTAATTTCGAGAATATCATGCTGGAAGGGGTTCCCCCCAAAAATTTGCCAAAAATTCAAATGCAAACAACAACCCCTTTTAGGTAATAAAATACTTACATTAGCGAAATGAGATAAAAATTCGATTTTACAGCAGAATAAATCTTTGTGTATAGATTGATCAAATAATTTCATCCAATCACAGCCCCTGATGTACACTGAAATAGTAGTACCTCTCTCCCTACATCACATCAGCCAATCACGACTCTCGTTAATTACTGTTCGTTGACCTGGCAACGTCAAAGCTCAGTCATTGTTAGTGGTAACGCAGCCTGGATCTATCGGGACGAGTCACGTGAACGTCGTGGCTTAGTCATTGTTAGTGGTAGCGCAGCCTGGATCTATCGGGACGAGTCACGTGAACGTCGTGGCTTAGTCATTGTTAGTGGTAGCGCAGCCTGGATCTATCGGGACGAGTAACGTGAACGGCGTGGCTTAGTCATTGTTAGTGGTACCTAGCGCAGCATGGATCTATCGGGACGAGTCACGTGAACGTCGTTGTACAATCATTGTTAGTGGTAGCAATATCTGGATCTATCGGGACGAGTCACGTGAACGTCGTGACTCAGTCATTGTTAGTGGTAGTGCAGCCTGGATCTATCGGGATCGGTTAAAAGACCGTCAAAGATAAGTCATTGCTAGTCCTAGTGTAGTCCGAGATTCTCCAGATGTCCTTCTTCCACTTTTGATATTGGCGGTTTGGCGGAGAGGGTCAGAGAGACTTTGTTCATTAAAAGTTGGAATTTCAGAGATACCAGCCGATATCGGGATGTGCAAACATATGGTGACTAATAAGCGTTTGCAGAGCAATAAATGTACATTTAATTTACTCGATCGTAGCGATATCTTTTCCAACTAAGTTATATAGCCTCTTCTTAATGCCGTTTTATCTGCAAACACCACAAGATTCTCCATTTCGCCATTTATGTATAAGAGTATGACGTCAGATCTCGCCGAACGCGACTTTGCATTCGTGAAGAGGTTACATCGTGTTTTTCTTAACAAAAATGCGTCAGCTGCTGAAGTGTTACGAATGAAAAGTCGCGTTCTGCGAGATATGACGTCATACTGTATACACAAATGGCGAAAATGAGAATATTGTGAGGTATGATCTACCCCGTGGGTTTCACACGAGTAATTGTTAGTGGTAACGCAACATGGATCTATCATGGCGGTGCTGCAGCTTAGTCGTGGTCGAGACGTCAGCGCCATCAAATGCTGACCACCTGTCTTTTGAAATTTGAAGTCGTAACGAATCGATGAATCCAAGTAGGCACAGTGTGACTGATTTAAATACCATGTATTCCAAACAGCGCTATACGACGGGTGTTCTTGCATGTCAGAGGCTACTGTGTACTTTCAGAATGCTTACATTTATATATCTTCCAGAGATACATACTTAAAACCTGAATATCATCTATAATTTAGTTAATATATTGTTTATTATACATGGATTTATAATATTAATAATAATTCTTATAGTCTTATTCCAAATTGTAATAAAGTACAGATGCATAAATCTCTCCCCCCCCCCCTCCCCCACCCCTGCCCAAGGTTTTTTCACAAATTGTATACGACACATTTTTCAATATACCTTAGAATAATATTCAGAAAGATAGACAAACACGCATACGCCGCCATTGAAACGCAGTAGGTATTGCTGGTCATCCCTTTGCCGATCTCCTCAAAACTTTTCCCGGGGAAAATGCCCTGCATCCACGGATCACCAAAGGCGATCGGAGAATACCATGCCATACCCAAGAGCTGGCTGCACAGGAAACCTGCGATAATGCTCACGATCATGGCTAGAATTCAACTGTCAACTGTTCAGACTGATAAAAAAAATGAGAATGAAGAATAAAAATATGTTAATCACAATATCCCGTTTTACGGTGACAAACATTTTGCTTCTTTCGTATCAATTATGTGTATCTTTTGTCACGACACCACCTTACCTTTTTGAAAATTTAGTGTAGCAAACAAGTCGACCTACTTATGCAATCAAGCGGCTGTTCAACAAACTCTATAAAATCCGTGTTACAACGGAATGTGTCATAGAAACGAATCTACATGTAATCACAGTCCAAACAATTTCATCTAATACCCCTGCAAACCAGTGATTTGAAAGCGATATTTAGACAGCTTTCAGTTAACGGAATAGGCTGAGATAAAGATTTGAGCTAGAAGTTGTCCAATGTTATGGGACAGCAGTGGCGGACTTAGAGGGGGAGCCATGCAGGGGGCCCGGGCCCCCTTTTCGCCACATATCCATTATCAAAAATCCAGATTTGGCACGAAAATGGCTGAGTAGTTTGGATAATACAGATGTTCGCCCCCTTTTTCGGAAATCCTCGATCCGCCACTGGAAAGGTATATGTATATATTTTCCAGAAATTCAGTATCTAATTTAATTTTTTCCCGAAATTTAAGAGCCCCTCCACCTCCTTCCATAGCCATGTATTCATCCCCCATCCAACGTTCACTGCGTTTGAAGCATATAGGACGCTATTAGTTTTCAAAAGTAGACATAAGCCTATTGTCTAACAAGTTTCCCGAAATCCGTGGTATCATTACGACAACTACTGTAAGTTGCTGTTGTCGAGATTTAGAAAATCAACTTAACAATAATTCCTCCCATGTCCTACAAAATAATATGTACTCTGTTTATTTCGTTTATTCCAATATTCAAAGGGTTACGATGAACATCCCTGTATCAGCTCAACACCATGCAGTACGCCACTGTGGAATATTACTCATCATGTGCAAGTCGAGGCAACATCATACTAATGTTGTAGATATTGAAATATACATTGTATATAAAGTATATTTACTTTTCAGAGAACAGTAACATATTGAAAGAAGAAGTAGCAGAATAAGAATAAATGTACATGTACATCTGTATACTGCACTGCAGATCTATAAGCACACGGCAACTCATAGCCATAAATATTTACATACTTCCGCCAGTAACAGCATTAGCTTTAACTAACTCTTAATGGTTTATGCTTCAAGGAAATATTTTTGTTTTTAAGATCGATGACAAAATAACCTGTTCAGATGACATGCATACTAACCTTAATCACGTGCATTTCCCCGCCAAAACAGTCCATGAGCGATTTATTTTCTTTGGGGGGAGGGGGGGTATTTAATGTAGATAATTTAAGTTCTATGATTCTTTACATTTCGAAGAACGTGAACTTGTGAAAAGTCAATAAGTATTAAAATATACCACACATAAATAAGATTTAACTTGAGGATACTAACTTAGATATATCAATAATAATATCGTACGGGATCGACATTCCAAAAAATGACGTCTACTTTCATTTTCCATAATGGAAGTTTTGGGAACCCACAAAGATGCATCTTCTGTCATCAATGTGCGTAGTTTTATAGCTAACTGGGACGAATCTGTTATACCAGGAATAGATAGTGAGCCGAAGCCTATTCGGAAAGAAATGGCATTGCTTGCAACAGAAATGGGTGTACCAGTAGAAACTATTAACGAATTGGCGGACGTTTGTGGGTAAGTCTGCCTTCTCTAACTCAAAGACGGTTACAGGTGAATTCGGCACCAATTGACCAAGTAAATTTCGGCACCAAGTAAATTCGACACCTGCTAGTGATTTCAGCTCCTGGGGGAATCCAGACCTGGTGACTTCGGCAGCTATGTCTTGGTGATTTTTTCACTTTTTCCCCCTTTAAGTTAAACTTGAGTTTAAAATATGCGGTGCTCCTAAATACCAAACACTGCTAAACTTTCACGTTTTTTTCGCTTTTAAATGCAATTTCTAGGTGTTTCAAACATGTTTTATAGTCCATGTGGTCAATATCCATAGATTTTACCTGAAAATTTTACATTCTGAAGTCCCATTCATGAATGAAGACGAATTAGTGATGCAAAGATACACAACTTCACGATACGATACGTATGGTGATACAGCATTCACGATACGATACGTATTGTGATACATCATTTTGATAAATCAAAGCGATTACCATATTCACTCGTGTATAGTATGCCAGTCATTCCCAATAACGTTGGTCCTGACCGACACATTTACGTAAGGACCAATGTCCCACTGTCATATTGCCGGTCAGAATGACCGATGGGTCCAACAGAGTTTCGTTTATTTATACTTCCTCATATTAAAGTGTTTCGGTGACCATGATATAGTAAACCATAATGTAAACGTTTCGTAAAAGCGGGTTTATCGAAGGCTTTTACAAGAGCTTGATTCACTGTGATTATCTCATTGAGGAATCGGTCAGAGCTTTTTTTTCGGATATGTTATTCGAGCTAATTTGCAGATGATCAATGATTTTGTTAGATGAGATTAAATATATCAGAATACATCTATGTTTCTCTTTCTTTTTTTCAGACAGACAATTTTTGTTTCGGACCTGTGTATAACTTCACTACATAGGTCCGAATGACCTATGGGGACCGAAAGTTATTGGGAATGACTGGTACGCATCCTTGTATAATACGCACCACCAACTTTTGGGAAATAATTGCACAAAAAGTCTACAGTACAGTCCGGGTGGAACTTAATTTGCCCACTGGTCACAGTGGGCATTTTTAGAGTGGGCATTAAAAATGTCCACTGGACACAGTGGACATTCTTGTAAGAGTCAGTTAGAATTAACATACAGGTAAGTGGAAAGCTTGATAGCTCAGGTAAATGTCCACTCCTAATGCCCACTGAAATTTCAGGTGGACTGCCCACTGTGAACAGTGGGCATTCAAAGTTCCACCTAGACTGTACTGTACATCACGTGTATAATACGCAGGTAAAATCGCCGCATAAGCAAGTGATCAAGAGCCTTAAGTTTACCTAGAAAAAATCTCTGTATTACAAACAGATTTCACGTTACGGAAAACAAAATTGGTTACACATCTGAACCTTTAGGATATTCAAAGACTGGGATAAACCATTTGCCATAATAGAATTAATTTGTGATCCAAACATTGTGTTGATACATTGTAGAAAGAAAACTGTAAAGAATGGTTAATAAAATTGTAACAATTAGACAGTAATTAGTAATCTTGATAAAATACTGGTAATGAAGCAAAGCAGCCACTTTCTATATATTTTACACTTGTTATCTCAAAGTGTCAATGTTTGTACGAAATAAATTGATTAACACAGCAGTAAAGGTAGATGAAATGCGAACAACCAATTATCGCAGCGGGGTGCACACTAATGACCGATTGTTTGACCGTGAAGCCATTTCACCTTGATCGACAATGACTAGATAATTGGATTGCATCGGCACTAGTTATTTTAAAATATGCTAGTCTCATTTGTAAAAACATCTTCATTTCAGTGCATTTTGTAAAGTGTTCAACACAAGGAGGTAAAACTGTAATAATAATCTCTTTATCAAGTATCTAAACTCCATTTCAGTGGTCAAATAAGGGTTCGTAAAGTCTAATTGTCATGTTCTGATAGTTGTCAGTGGACATTTACAGCAATAGCGCTGCGGAAATATGAATTCTTACATCTCGAAATAAGGCTCTTGTTTTAGATCTCGTGTATAATACACACCTGGAAAATCAAGGTCAGATTTTATGAAAAAAAGTGCGTATTATACACGAATGAATACGGTAAAAACAAAAAACACAGCCAAATATGTTCAAAATTCATTATATGTAAACATTCACAAAACAAGGTAATTATTGCTTATAACTTCATGTTTTTTTTTTCAAAAAAAAAAAAAATAAGCTGGTCTACATGATCTGGGTCAAGCAAAGACCTTTAGTGCTGTGACAATGTCCCCAGCAGTAGAGAAAACTCTTTCACTGGGGACAGAAGTTCCCTGAAAGCACAAATATCTTCAGGCAACTGTACAAAGCATCAGATATCCAGTTTCCCTTGTTTTCCACCACTCTAAACTTTAGAGTTAATGTTTATGAAAGGTTCATTCGGATAGCTTTTTGTTCTTTGGATATCTGAGATATTTATAGATGCATGATGCCGTCGCATGTAGTGACTAAGTGAGCCATGCCATGTAAGAAGTATTTCCGCTTTTTTACAATACATCGGTAAAGCTATGTTTGCAGGTTGTTGTTAATGCATGTTCCGGATCTGATTTAAATCCAAAGTGTTGCCATATCTTGGATTTAAATCTTGCTGGAGGTGATTTTAATGTTATTTCTCTCTCTGTCAGTGCACATGACGCCATGATTCAATGTTACATGAATGTAGTTTGATAGAATTCGTTTTCATTGACAAAAGCGTTTTATTTGATGACTTTGCTGAAGGACTAAATTAAAGAAAAAAAACCAAAAAACTGAACTTTTCGTGTACTGAAACGTAAGCCAAATACCGCGGTATATGGTATTTCAGTATATCGTTGCATCACTAAGACTACGACAGCGCACCTCCATATTGAATCAGGAAAGATAATGGCTTATGTACAGGAATGCTGTATTGAACTTTCGCTTTTAAGAATTTTTTTTTCTAAATACTTTTATGATATCTAGTACATTCTTCACTTATTACAAATTTAGAGATTGTTGGCCGTTGTTTCTAAATCAGAGTGGAATCTGACGAAACTAAAGGAAAAACTGTTAATTATATATTCTTTTTTGATTTAACCATTGCTGGCATACATCATGTTATATTCTTTAATTTTGTGAAAATCTATTTTTTAAGTGCAAATTCTGGAAAGGAAACACAAATTGAAAGTTCAGTACAGCATTCCCGTACGTAAGCCATTATCGTTCCTGATTCAATATGGTGGTGCGCTGTTGTAAATAATTCCTTTATTCAACTTCATTCATGAATGGGACTTCAAAGTGTAAAATTTTCAATTAAAATCTATGGATAGTGACTGTATGGACTATAAAACATTATTGAAACACCCAGAAATTGCATGTAAAAGTGAAAAAACGTAAAAGTTTGGTAGAGTTTGGTATTGAGGAGCACCCAAAAATATGTCATATTGTTATTGGTTGATTGATTGATTATTGTTGTACGTCACTCTACGATTATTTCATGTATATGGTGACCACCTGATGCATCACACAGGAATTTTAACCTTTGCAACCGACCCATCCAAAGCAGTGAGGGATCTAACGTGCCACGCCTACCGTGACAATGGACCACAGCAGGAATTGAACCTTGGACCTTTCGTAAATAAGCCCAGCACCTCAGCCATTGGGCAATGCCAGCTTTATTTGTTATTGGATAGCACCTTTAAAATGACAAAAAGGAAACTTGCTGTGTGATTGAATACACTCGCGTATTTCCAAAATTATCTGTAATTTTATATTTCTTGGACTATGGCTCATATATAGCAGATTTGAATGTCTAAATAACATTGTTTTAAAGGGAAAAAAAACCCTGAAAATTCCCAAGGCGATGCAAATTTTCCCAGTCTAACTGGATCCAAAGTAAAAATACATGAAAAATCCATGTAATAGTAAGAAAAATGTTCTGTACAACGTGTTGTCAGTAATAAAAAAGGAACTCAAATTGAATGAAATTTAAAACCTTTCCTCAATTTTTTTTCCCCTTTTTTTCTTTTTCTTTTTTTTTTATTTATTTATCTATTATGCATTTTTTTTTTAAGTAAACAACAAAGAAGTACCGAAGGGTTAACCATATCTTGTAGTGCATGGAATAAAAGGACAATTCACTCTTCCACAAACACAATTTTTCATTGTGATAAAGTCATCTGAGGTGCGACAAAACTCCAACAAGCAACACATTTGTTTATGACGTCATAGACAGAACAGTTAAAAAAGACTTAATGTCACATTCTTTTACCAACCATGGAAAGGTGATTGTCACGTATAGTGTCATATTCAGAAAATGTGAACCCCAATTAAATCAAGGTGAGACCAGGTGTAGAATGAATTTAAACATACCCATTGATTATTATTATTTTTTTTTAGTTCAGTCACAATGCATCATTATGTCAGCACTCATATCAGACACTGAGATTCCTGATGAAAAGTGAACACGTGGAAAAGTTTTCTTTGTTTTTCCTAAGTATAAACATGATGAATCCAAAAAGAGTTTGAAAATTATTTATAAGATTGAAATATATAGATGATAGGTTGAAAGATGTTCTAACTAAAAAATACAAGTGGAACGCATACAGCCTTTGAAGCCAATACCAAGCTAGATGTATAACTGTATATCACTTGAAAAAGATTTTGTAATTGCTTGGAGGCATATACATCTCTCATTTAAAACATATCACACATAGATTTGAGGTGGTTTAAGATTATAGAGGAACGTTTTATTGATTTTTCAGGGAGAGCACATTGCATTGTGGAGGTGAAAAAACTGACATTGACATGCTTCAGAATATACCCGAGGACATTCCACTCATGACCCTGAGGTATACTCCTTATAAAATTACAGTATTTTGCTATAAAGCAGTATTCAGGATAATGTCTTGTATTGTGGTTTGATTTGATACTGAAGACAGACATCAATGACAAGTAGTAAGTTTGTTTTGCAGTTTATTTTTAGACTGTGAGCCCCATAATCATGTCCACTATACATATTGATCTGGTGCCAGGGCCTAATTCAGTATTAGGCCTAGTAGGTTAAAGATCCATTATTTATTCAAGCAAGAATCATGGGCAGGTGGTTGTATTGAACCACGTACAAATACAGTAAATGTCGTTTATAACACGGTCTAGGAATCATGGATCCCTATACACCATATTCATATTTCATAACAGACAGAAGACATTTGATAACCATTTTCTTTGCATTCAGTCCATGAGTGAGAGCTACAATCTTAGATATATATGTAAAACACATCAAAATTTCTCCACTGAATACATTTTAAATGGAATAAAGACAGATACATATGCAAGGATAATGGAATGACTCTCATTTACATTGTCTGTATTTTTAAGATAATGCTGGACATTAGCACACACTTAGTTTAAAGCATTCAAAACTAGTGTGCTTTTTGTTTGGAACCCTCAAAAAGTGCTGAGTAGCATTTTCATAATAAGAAATAACTAATAAGGTTACTAATAGACTTTTATAAGTTTGTTGTAAGTGAAGGTCACTGTATTGCTTCAGCAATATATCTTTAAAATTTATGAAATTGTTTAAAACGAAAAATACAACAAATATCCTAATAAGTTCATACTATATTTTTACTTTGATAAAATTTGTATATACATTGTGGGCACTTTTTTCTCATGTTCCCTTACCTTAGGATGTAAAAGAGTCAGGAGAGTAAGAATTTGTATGTTATTATTTCAAGTCCCAGACTACCGGTAGGTGTGAATGTATGGATGCTCTGTTATTTCTGTATATATTAGGGCATAGTCTTAGACTACATACTTTCTATGTCTCTGATTAAGTCTTGTTTATACATTCTATGTAATTATGAAATCGGATAGAATATTTTTATTCAAGATCATATATGAATTTCATTATCTTCTATCATCAGTCTAATATTAACCTACTATTAATGATAGTAAAATTAATAATAACTTTGAACTTGTAAGTTATATATGTAAACATCCATCCAGGCAGATTAATAAAAACTTGCTACTGTAAAAAAATACAAGCAAATATAATGAAATTTGCCTTCTATCCAACACATAGGTATCGTAAACAGGAATTAGAAAAAAGGAAAAGAGACCCTACATACAGGTCATTGGTTAGCAAGAATCAGAGATACAAAATGCATGATGCAAAGTTAATGGTAAGCACTGTGTTTAATTGATATGTAAAAATCATTGGGTTGTTTGACAAATCTTATAAACAGTGGCGGATCCAAACTACTCAGCCATTTTTGGTGCAAAATCTGGATTTTTACTAGTTTTATGTGGCCAAAAGGGCCTGGGCCCCCCTCTAAATCCGCCACTGATAAATAGAAAAAAAAATCATAGGATGCAAAAACAAACTAATTTCTTTAAAGAAATCTTTGACTGTCTTTTGTCAACCTATGCATCTCGCAAATGTTTGTTTTGACCATGTTTTCAGACTACATGTTTCCCTTATAACGCTTTACTCAAGAAAGGAGTGTCTCATTGTTGGTGTTCTACACTGACAGTCTGATAAATTCTCCTAACCTCATGTTTAGCTTATCTTTATGAAGTTGAGAGGAGCTTATGCTAAATCCACAGCATTGGTATCCTTGTACTTTAGGTTCAAGAATGGAAATATTCTAGTTAAAACATTTCAAAATACATGTACATCTGCATTACATGTGTTTAAAAATTAAAATTGTCAATAATTTATAATTCTAAATAGATACTATGATAGTAAAAACACTCATGATTTGATTTGTATGATACTGAAAAATGAAAACATTAGAAAATTAGGTAAAATGTAATCATACAAGAATATTATACATGTATGTCAGCTTTTCTGCAAATTGTAGATAAATAAAAATGATCAAGGTCCTGTTAAAATTCCTGAGGAGTATCTTGTACAACATCCAGATGTGATACTGACTGTGAATGTTATGTTCAGCAATATTAAGACCTCTGCCATGAAAATGTTCAAGGTAAATTAAAGACATTGTTATCACAATAATATATTCAAGATATGCTAAAAGAAGTTTTATCTAGACTAATGATTGGTATTTCAGTGTGATATTTGTGAGAAAATGCAGTTAATTAAGGTGCTGCAGCAACAGCAATATGGTAATCTAATATATACATGTAAATGCATTAACAATTCATGTTTTCTGACATGAATACCACTCAGACATGGTAATAGGCATGATAGGGACATGTGTAAAGCTGGTAAGGAATTTGTGATTATTCCTGTACACATATATACAGTTTTTTTTCAGAGTTTTTCTTTAAGCTTGCTGAATGGTTAAATGATGACCACATTCAGTTGTGCATTGTTAACTCCTGATGTAAACTCTAACCTACATATATTGTTCCAGATTACAACAGATGTTAGAAAGAAAAAATGAAGTTTTTAGATTTTATTTTAATGTAGATTTTTATGATAAAAATTTGTTCTTAATAATAACTTTCTTGAGAAAAATGAAAACAATTGGAATTTTTGAAGTATTGTGAATATCAAGATTTTAAAGTTTTTAATTGAAGTAAAATTCAAGTAGTTTTTAGATCACCTCACTCAAATGACTTATTGTGATTGGTCATTGTCTATAGTTCGCTAACATTTAAATCTATTTAACATCTCCTTGAAGTTTACTTGACCAAAATTTACGTGAGGCATCTTTAGGATAAGATAAATTTGTATTGTGAATATCAAGATACTGCCACCATGGTGCTATATGACAGAAAGATAGAGCATCAAGTCCTTTATCAAATTGTAAAATACATAACACCCAGGACGTGTTTAATCCCAAAGGTGGGGTCAATACATAACCCAAGGGTATGTGTTTAACCCCATTGATGGAGTAAATATAAAACCCAAGGGGATGTGTTTAGCTGCAAAGGTGGAGACAATATATAATCCCAGGGCAAGTGTTTAGCCATAAGGATTGGGTCAGTATAGGCATATAATGATTAAGTACTTAGTTTTAGAAAATTTTACTCCTATGTCTATGCATTGTAGTGAAAAACTGAATACAATATATATGGTCTGAAAGAGCATGAAGCATTTAGCTGACATTGTAAAATACATTACTCCTGAGGAAGATTTTAGACCTAAGCTAGGGCCCAAATGACTGAATCTACTTAGTTTAAAATATGAGGCCCTTTACCAAATTTTGTGAAATTCATTACCCCCATTGCATATTTTGAAAAGAAAAATTTTTCGTAAAAAGAATAAAGAAATAGAGTGCAAGCAGGTTCGTTACAAAGCTTTTAATTGTTTTATTTCAATATTGTTTTACAGACATTTATTGATCAGACATTTCTGGTACTTGGATGTGAAAAGCTGACAGATCTTCGTGATAAAATTAGCTGTGTCAATGATCTGTCTGTAGCTGGAGACTTCAGTTCTAACCCTGATGGCCCAGGATTTTATGCCAAGGTGGGTATTTAACTGTAAATGAATGAAAGAAGAGATGTTATATAATACCAGATGTAAGGAAATAATCTACGATAAATATATATCGTATGATATACATTAACTGCACCTGCAATGGGTTTGTAGTATATTTCTTTTGGCAATAAAGTTGACTCTTAGTCTTGGCACATTTGTGAAATTGTTAAGGAAATTTCTGTTTTTAATAAAGTAATATAATGTGATGTGGATGCATACCACTTTTTCATATATGATGAGGTTCTCACTCTGTGATTTATTCCTGCTTTAGTATCTAGAAATTAATATGGTCATCAGAATCCTCCTGCTTTAATGTTAATGGAATGTAATCATGATTTCTGGGGTTTACAATCACCTCTCTTAATGGAATGTAATCATGATTTCCGGGGTTTACAATCACCTCGCCTTATGAGAGACATTGTACATGTGTACTGTTGAATTAATCAGAGTTATCAGTACTTGAGGATCTGTTGTGAACATGACTGAAACTGGGAACTACCTTACATGCATATTACAGATATAGAGTCAACAATATTGGCTTTCCTGTTTTGGATTTTGTAGAATCAGTATGATTAATGTTTTAATACTTTTTCAGGATATATACAAGTCTGGTTATTTTTACATTGAAGGAAGTTTTTATAATGATTTAAGAGAGCCAGAGTGTAGAGACAATAGCCAGTGAGTGTATTATGTTTATAGCATTATTATGTGAAAAAGGTGTCATTTGTTCTACAGACAGGACTTGTTTATGCCCCAGATCAACAGAATCTGTTTAGTGCTTTTTGATCTGGTTTTTTATGTATCGCTGACATAAGGATGTTGGCTCCCTTCATTTCTGAATCCACTGTTCAATGTAACTGTGAACTACTTGAAAAGGTAAAACGCATGATTAAGATCTCATGATTTTATAGAAAGTTACCTACAATGTAGGTAGTTAGGTGAGCAAAGTATGCTCACTTTGACCCATAGACCTATTTCCTTTAACTACTGAGCTGTCACATTGGATGGAAAAATCAGTAACATTCCCTCCAAGTCAATCAGAATGATGTCAAATTAAATCACAAATTTGTTTTTTGTTTATTTTGTTGGTTTCCTGAAACTCTAACCAGAATCAGACAGGTGAAAATTCTTGGTGTGCCGTCAAACGATGAACAATACAAACTACATTCCTCTATTTGTATTTACTGGCACTTGGCAACTATGAATTAAAGTCAATGTTCTGTGAGCTTTGTCATTGACCAATCAGATGATGACTGACATGATTGCTGTAGTAAGCACTTGCATCTCACTATTCTTCCTTATTAAACATTAATACCGGTATATATAATGATTATATATGGAATAGAGAGAAATTACTGCATCTACTAGTACACTTTGTCACTTCAAATAATGTAATGATTATATGTTATGTAGCTTTTTTATTTTCTGTGGATATGTGAAAATGAGAAAGTTCATGGAATGTGACCCTTAAAGGATCATTGCCAGATCGTCGCTTTGTGCTAAGAAAGTAATTAATCAGGTTGAAAGAAAAAAAATCAGTATGGCAGTAACCATGATTTAGTTTGTAAGTGGAAATACACTGTATTCAACATTTGGATATGTATTATGACCTCATTAATACAATTTGTTGAAGATATGTCAATGTTTGTTTTAGGATGATCATAGATTGGGCACAGAACACTAATCAAGGATTTGGTCCATTGAAAAATAAGAGTATGGAGGATATGACATTCTTAGATTTAAATGTCAGATTGGGTCAGCCATATCTATTTTCACATCAAGGGGATTGTGAACATATGCTGATATTTTCTGATATAAGGTATAATTTCATTTATCTGGAAATTTTTAAAATTCCTTTACTAAACTATAAACGAAAAATTTGAAGGCAAGTCAACAACTTTGTGAAAGAATATTTCTGTATGTACTCACTCATTTTGTACTTTTAAAATATACCAAGAGAGTGACTAATTGAATAAGTGGGCTAAGTTCTCTTTTGGATTTCATTATTGCCTCTTGTTTTGACCCTGTTTATGCAGTGTACTTGCATAAGATCAGTTACTCCCTTTAAATTCTGTGGTTTATGCAGCACAGTAATAATACTCACCACAGACAAAGTTTGGGTTGGTTGGAGGACATATTTGACCTGTTAGGACAGCTCGAGTTGAAGTGGTATGTAAATACTCATTTCAGAAACTGTTTATGTCCAGGACAAACTTTTTCCATGCACTTTTATGACTTAAACCCTTAATTCAGAGATCAGAGTCTGGAGCATACACAAAAGTGCTGCAGTTGGCTAGTAATAGAACCCTAATAACTTATATTTTGCATAAAGCACAGAAAATAGATAAGTTACATGTATTTAGATAAATTGATCATGCTATAATCTGCATTTATGCAAATATTATCTAGACTTCTTTCGAAAGATGATGTTCAAGACATTAGAGAATATCCTAGACTAATAAAGAAAAGGCGTGTGAAAAGAACAAAGTGCAGAGTATGTCAGATGCATGCTGCCAGGTAAAACTTTTACTTTTATTTTTGTATCTGTTTTGGTTGACTTTCTGTTTTCTGTGTGGACCACCAAGTCTGTCCACCTGAAAAAGCATGATCATTAATTGAAATAAAATGAATTAGTTACACATGTGTAAGTGTAATGGTGATATCATAAGAAATAATAGAATTAAACGTTTTGATATGTTGATGAGTGCTTTGGTCTATCTATGAGAGTTTTGGTGTATCGATGTGATGGTTCAGACAGTATTTATTCTATGTGGTTATTTATAATTCTAAACATTGTGTGTAATTTGAAGAATTTTCTCTAATGATATCATTAATGATATCATTTTCAATGTGCAGGGCCCATGTCTTATTTTCATCTCTGAAAATTTTCTTTACCCTTTTTCACTGGGGATATAAATTGTATGTATCATTGAGAAGAGCACAAAGCCCTCTAATGAAACAAACCATGATTCACAACCTAGGCCTCAGTTATACCCAGGTAACAAATGAGACTTATGGGCCTCTTGTCTACATCAGTCAGCTTTTAAAGTCTTTGCTTATAGAGTTCCAATGCAATGCTCCACTACTAAAACCCTATCAAAGAAGTCATATAATAGTGCTTCACAAACATCTTTGACATTTTAGTTCTTTGTTATCATGGTTATAATTTCAGTCATCAGTTTTTTTGCGAAGAAGATACATATACTAAATACTTATCTCATTGATGATTTTCTATAATTGTATTTCTATACTTGGTTTAATTGTTGAATACCCTTCAAAATTATGACACCATTACAATGGTAACCAGTGTTTAGAGGTGGAGATGGAGGAAATAGTGAATAGAGTAACACCTGACTTATGGCAGGTACACTGGCAGACCTAGTAATTCATCTCTTGCGTAAGTCAGACCAAGAATTGACCAAGACGAAAGCCTACATTGAGTTCGAGTGTATTAATGTAAATTTCTGTGCTACATAGGCCTCATTTCCAATAAGTTACATTAGTGATACATAAAATATATGGAATATTAGAATACAATGCATATGTCTCAAATACCCAGATCTTCAGATGGATACTTACCTAAGTCTTTTTATTTAAATTTATTTTATTGTTGCAGGTGGGTGACTGAAAATAGTGAACATACACCAGAAAATCCATGTTTCTTCTGTGACCAGTGTTTCAGAGCTTTACACTATGATGAAAATGGAGAAAAACTTGGTGACTTTGAAGCCTATCGCTTCTTTGACTGTAGTGCAGTGATATGACTTTGTCTTTAACATGACCACAGCTATGTTCATAAGTTGAGAGAATCACATCAGTGTTATGCTGAAGAGGTTAAACAGCTACGCAGGATCAGTACAAACAAACAGCTCTAAGATACCATTGGCCTGAACAGAATCATCCATTGAGACATTATTACCAACCTTGGTATAATCTAGTACTTGTGCTGAATGTTTGTTTGGAAAATGATTTGATGGCATTCTATGAACATCCCATCAACTTCCCACATTCATACCACTGAAAATCAAAGAGAAAGGAACTACATGTTTTCATGAATTTTACGAAGTTTTTATAATTTCATGAAACGGTTCATTGTAGATTGCACAGTGTAAACTTGATTGTGATATTTTCATGATCGGTATTCAAGTACAAAACAATAAATGTAGAATTTACATCAACCTTAAAGTTTAAAATTTGTATCTGTAGTTCAACATTACATTGTTACCACTTCAATTTTATTTCCAAGATATATTGTATTAAAAGCTTTCTCACTAAAAGTCTTAGCACTAGGCTTGAGAAATGCCAGGTGTTTACATGTAGTATTCACACAGACAGTGCACTTATCATTAGACTTTATATGTAGTATTCACACAGACATTGCACTTATCACTAGACTTTACATGTAGTATTCACACAGACATTGCACTTATCACTAGACTTTATATGTAGTATTCACACAGACATTGCACTTATCACTAGACTTTACATGTAGTATTCACACAGACAGTGCACTTATCACTAGACTTTACATGTAGTATTCACACAGACAGTGCACTTATCACTAGACTTTACATGTAGTATTCACACAGACATTGCACTTATCACTAGACTTTACATGTAGTATTCACACAGACATTGCACTTATCACTAGACTTTATATGTAGTATTCACACAGACATTGCACTTATCACTAGACTTTACATGTAGTATTCCCACAGACAGAGGACATATGACTAGACAATAAATCAAAATTCCCCACACTGTGGCATTATCTCTAGAGTATGCATACAGCATTTCCATAGACAATGGACATATCTTGGGACTGTACATGTACATGTTGCATTCCCACATACAGTGGACTTATCTCTAGAGTATATATAATACAGTCACACAGTCAGACAGCAATAAGCATGATGAGAAATACTTGAAGTGGTACATGTAGCTATGTATGTACCATTAAATGCTTTAATCAGCATTTATACCCTAGTGGATTAATGCTCTGTTACCACAGGCAACAGAAGCAAATCAAAAGGGGGCAGGAAATTATATTATATATATCAGTTTTCGATGACCAGAAAATATTTCTGATTTTTATGTGGCATTATTTATAAATTGGCTGACAAATGGGGGAGTGGGGGAATCCCCCACCCACCTCCCCTATGGTTCTGGAACTTACCACAGATACATATTTAATGTATCTTGAATTGTTTATGCAGATCAGAAGATTAACCAGTTGAAGGCTAATTATTTATTTAAGATTTTCCACAGATGCTTGTAATGGATCTGGTACTAAAATGCTAAAATAATATACAATTGTAGTCAACAATGTTAATAACATCTGAAAATAAAATACCTTATATAAAAAATATGATAAAGATAAATATGTTTATTGTTTTTATACGCGCGCCCCAAAGACGGCACATATTATGGTATGGCAATATCCGTCCGTCCGCTATGTAACGCAATAACTTTCGTAAACGTCAGCTGTTTTTCATGAAACTCATATAGAATGCTTAACTAGTATACAGGAAGCCGCCTTTCGATTTTGAGGAAAATCTGCTTTGTCGTTCCGGAGTTATGGGACTTTGATTTTATTTTTACTGTGATAGATGCTATGGAACGCAATAACTTTAGCAAACGTCACTTGTTTTTTATGAAACTCATACAGAATGCTTAAATAGTATAGGGGAAGCTGCCTTTCAATTTTGAGTAAATTCTGTTTAGTCGTTACGAAGTTATGGGTCTTGGATTTTATTTTTGCTATAGTAAAATGCTATAGAACGCAATAACTTTAGTAAATGTCAGCTGTTTTTCTTGAAACTCATACAGAATGCTTAAATAGGGTAGGGGAAGCAGCCTTTCTAATTTGAGCAAATTTTGTTTTGTCGTTACGGAGTTACGGAACCTGGATTTTATTTTTTCTATGATAAGATGCTATGTAACGCAATAACTTAAGTAAACATCTGTTGTTTTTCATGAAATTTATACAGAATGCTTAAATAGTGTAGGGGAAGCCACCTTTCAGTTTTGAATAAATTGCCTTTTGTCGTTACAGAGTAATGGGATTTGGATCCCTCTTTTTGAATTTCAGTATTTCATAGAAGTATTACCAAAGTGACCCAAGATTGGGGATTAGTAGTATATCATGTGTGTGCTGCAGCCAGCACAGCTTAGTTAATGGTATACATGGCTTCAGGACAGTCCTAGTCACTCATGCCAGTCCTAGTCACCAATATATCCCAGCTTTGAGTTCAGTCAGCGACTCCCCGATGTCATTTCATTGTTGATGGTATACATGGCTTCAGGCCAGTCCAAGTTGCCAAGATGTCCCAGGTTTGAGTTCATTCAGCAACTTCTCCATGCCATTTCATTGTTGATTGTATACATGGTTTCAGGCCAGTCCTAGTCACCAAGATGTCCCAGATTTGAGTTCATTCAACAACTTGCCAGTGTCATGTCATTGTTGATGGTATACATGGCTTCAGGCTTGTCCAAGTTACCAAGATATCCCAGGTTTGAGTTCAATCAGCGACTCTCCCAAGGTAATGTCATTGTTGATGGTATACATGGCTTCAGGCCAGTCCAAGTCATCAAGATGTCCCAGATTTGAGTTCATTCAACAACTTACCAGTGTCATGTCATTGTTGATGGTATACATGGCTTCAGGCTAGTCCTAGTTACCAAGATATCCCAGGTTTGAGTTCAATCAGCGACTCTCCCAAGGTAATGTCATTGTTGATGGTATACATGGCTTCAGGCCAGTCCAAGTCGCCAAGGTATCCCAGGTTTGAGTTCAATCAGCGACTCCTAAATGTCATTTCATTGTTGATGGTATACATGGCTTCAGGCCAGTCCTAGTCACCAAGATATCCCAGGTTTGAGTTCAATCAGCGACTTCCCAATGTCATTTCATTGTTGATTGTATACATGGTTTCAGGCCAGTCCTTGTCACCAAGATATCCCAGGTTTGAGTTCATTCAGCGACTCCTGGATGTCATTTCATTGTTGATGGTATACATAGCTTCAGACCAGTCCTAGTCACCAAGATATCCCAGGTTTGAGTTCATTCAGCGACTCCTGGATGTCATTTCATTGTTGATGGTATACATAGCTTCAGACCAGTCCTAGTCACCAAGATATCCCAGGTTTGAATTCAATCGGTGACTCCTCAATGTCATTTCATTGTTGATGGTATACTTGGTTTCAGGCCAGTCCTAGTCACCAAGGCATCCCAGGTTTGAGTTCATTCAGCGACTCCTGGATGTCATTTCAGTGTTGATGGCATACATGGTTTCAGGCCAGTCCTAGTCACCAAGATATACCAAGTTTGTGTTCAGTCAGCGACTCGCCAGTGTCATGTCAATGTAGATGGTATTCATGGCTTCAGACCAGTCCTAGTCACCAAGATATCCCAGGTTTGAGTTCAATCAGCGACTCCCCGATGTCATTTCATTGTTGATTGTATACATGGTTTCAAGCCAGTGCTATAGTCACCAAGATATCCCAGGTTTGAGTTCAATCAGCGACTCCCCAATGTCATTTCATTGTTGATGGTATACATGGCTTCAGGCTAGTCCAAGTCGCCAAGATATCCCAGGTTTGAGTTCAATAAGCGACTCCCCAATGTAATGTCAATGTAGATGGTATACATGGTTTCAGGCCAGTCCAAGTCGCCAAGATATCCCAGCTTTGAGTTCAGTCAGCGACTCCCCAATGTAATGTCATCGTTGATGGTATACATGGCTTCAGGCCAGCCCTAGTCACCAGGATATCCCAGGTTTGAGTTCAATCAGCGACTCCCCAATGTAATGTCATCGTTGATGGTATACATGGTTTCAGGCCAGCCCTAGTCACCAGGATATCCCAGGTTTGATTTCAATCAGCGACTCCCCAATGTCATTTCATTGTTGATGGTATACCGGTACATGGCTTCAGACAAGTCCTAGCCACCAAGATATCCAGGTACGAGTTCAGTCAGCGATTCACCAGTGTCGTGCAATTGTTGAACCAGAAAAAACTGAAGTTGTGTGTCCCATTGGCATGTAATAACACAATCGTAATACCTCGGTTTGATTTGTTGCATAGGTCTAATTTTGGTGCCAATATATCAATCAGATGCCATTACCATACATGTGAATTATTCTTGTCATGACTTCTAACAAAAAACGAGGTTAACAAATGTATGTTTAGATAAATTATGTTATAGATGGAGGAAACCAGAATACCTAAAGAAAATATGGACATTTGGCAAACCTTCCCTCAAGCCCCGACCAGGAATCAAAACCATTGACCTTTGGTAAATCTACTGGTATACCTTCCCACTATCCTTCACCAGGAACCAAAACCAAGGACCTCTGGTTTAACTATTGGTAGACTTTCCCGCTAGCCCTGGCCAGGAATCAAAACATTGACCTTTGACAGACTAACCCACTAGCTCTAACCAGGAATCAAACACTTGAACCTTTGGTAGATCCACTAGTAGACGTTCACACTAGCCATGACCAGGAATCAAAACCATGGACCTTTGGTAGATCCACTAGTAGACGTTCACACTAGCCATGACCAGGAATCAAAACCATGGACCTTTGGTAGATCCACTAGTAGACGTTCACACTAGCCATGACCAGGAATCAAAACCATGGACCTTTGGTAGATCCACTAGTAGACGTTCACACTAGCCATGACCAGGAATCAAAACCATGGACCTTTGGCAGATCCACTAGTAGACGTTCACACTAGCCATGACCAGGAATCAAAACCATGGACCTTTGGTAGATCCACTAGTAGACGTTCACACTAGCCATGACCAGGAATCAAAACCATGGACCTTTGGTAGATCCACTAGTAGACGTTCACACTAGATAGTGATAATAAATATATCATTCATGTTAGAATGCACATAAACTTGTTCAGTCCAATAGAAAGTAATTTTTAAAGGTAAAAAGTGAATGGGGATCATTCTGTATATATAGATTTTATCAAATTCTACTTGGTGTAATGTACAATGAAAGTGAAAGTCAGTTGTTGCTACCTCAGAGATACGGTTTATCTGGTGACTCCAATGTCAATATATGATAGCAAATGTGATTGCAAACATCTTTTCACCAAAGTCCATATAACATGTATTTGGGAAAGTGTCTCCATGAATTTGCCCAATGACCAACTAGACAACCATTTAAGAATATGCTAAATAAAATGCTTCTAATAAATGTTTGATGGCTCCTGACTGATGTACGTTGCCTTCAGAATCCACCACACCACTGGAGGTTATTCTGGGTAAGTTCAATTAAAATATCCAACACTCCATTTATGTCGATGCAAATAGTTTGATACTCTTGGGTATCGTCATACAGTTTTGTTACAATCAGCTACACAGAAAGTGGATCACTCATTATAAGTTTTACATTAGAACCAATTCTCACTTCAGGGAGGATTCAACAACTCCCACAATGAACTTTGTGGGACACAGTTCTGAGTGTTACCAATATCCGTCTTCTGTCTATGATGTACTGAGGTGCGATAACTGACTTTATATATATATATATATATATATATATATATATATATATATATATATATATATATATATATATATATATATATATATATATATATATTTCCTTGGTTTGACCAAGTCATTGTCATTTAATCTCCCCTTTTGCCGACAGTTTAAACTAAATAATGCCATTTCTCGACAAAAAATTATTATACCGTCTTACATAAAAAATTGGCCGGATCGATCACGAAGAAAGACAACTATATATAGACACATAATCAAAGTATACGCTAATCTATAAAGGCGCATATTATAGCAAATTCGGATATAAGATCGACCGTTCTCAGTTTGTAAATTTTGTTACTTTCATTTCTCTGTTTACACCCATATTTGCATATGATCGATGAGTGTGTGGCAAAAACTTTGGAAGTCTAAGTCTAACGGTTCAAAGAAAGAGGTATATTGTCTAAATATAGATTTGAACATCTCCATCTTACATTTTATGCAAGTGGAGGTTTCTTTGAATATCTGTGGCAATGGTCTTCTTTTGAATTTGAACAACTCAATATGACAATAATCAGGTTTTGGCACTAAAACATTACAATTTACAGCAAGTTTTGGCAGTGATACATATTTGTCAGCTTTGTTTTCTACATGTATAGTTCATTTTTCCTGAAAAGTCTAGAGCCATACATTCCAATATGATTAAAACAACACTTTATTTGCAAAACCTTGAGTAAACCAGAAATCTAGTTGTCATTCTCATGATTCTGATCAGTTTTAATCTCTTTTGAGATTCTTATTATGCTGTTGTTTACTGTTGCCACTCGCTAGTTGGTTGTCATGTCTGTCTGTCTGTCTGTCTGTCAGGGCTCATATATCTCCTATTCATTTCATGAGAATTTGATCATAATTCACCAAAATGTTACTTAGGTTAAGGGCTTTTGGACAAAGGTCACTCATGGTCATTTCTGAAAGGTCAAGGTCACTTATTACCTATGACTTAAAATACCTTGAAATACTTATATCTCCTATGCCTTTCATAGGGATTTGATCATACTTCACTAAAATGTTATTTAGGTTAAGGGCTTTTGGACAAAGTTCACTCAAGGTCAGTTCTGAAAGGTCAAGGTCACTTATTAACTATGACATAAAGTTCAATGAAATTTTTATATCTCCTATGCCTTTCATCAGAATTTGATCATATTTCACCAAAATGTTATTTAGTTTAAAAGCTTTTGGACAAAGGTAATTTCTGAAAGATCAAGGTCAGGATAAAAATGTTCTATTTCATAACTAATCAAGGTTAAGCTTACTTGTTTTAGTTTAAGATACTGTGATCACTTGTTGTTCTACAGTCAATTCAATTTAATGTCCATATGATACATTAAGATTTGAAATTGTCCTTAATTAATACAATAATTTCCTTTATATTGAGTCATTCATTTCCTTCATTATTGTTGTGCTTCTTGGAGCATCCATCAATTTTACTGATTTTCTGTATATGAATTGAGTCATCTATTTCCTGCATTATAAGTATAACTGCCGTTCTGGGAGCACCCATAAGTTTCACTGATACTCTTGTTTTTTATGGCCCTGCTAGGTATGGCAGGGGACATTAAGTGTTTGCTTTTTTTGTGGATAATAACTCAAGTACCCTTCATCATATTCAAATCAAATTTGGATAGATGGTTACTATAGACTTTAGGGTCAAAAGGTCAAAGGTCAAGGTCACAGCTGATGAAAATAGCCTGCTATAATTGGTTTTTGGATGATTACTTGAGTACCTTTCATCATATTCAAACCGTATTTGGATATACATGTATATACTTACTTGTCAAGAGAGAAAAAACAATAATGATTTTGGGATCATAAGGTCAAGCTCACGATAGAAAAGCCTGAAATTATTGGTTTCCAGGTGATTCTCATGTATTATCATATATTATTAAATGCTCATCAGAATTTGATCATATTTCACATATTTTACAGATCAAGTTCTTTTAAACGGAGGTAATTTAAAATCTTATTAGAAGGGAAGTATGCCTATAGATTTGAGGGTCAATATGTCAAAAGGCAATACTACACTACTGGTAATATTTATAGGAGTTATGGCCCATGAAACTTATAATTTAGGAAAGTTTGTTGCTGTTATGAATTAAGCCCACGTGGGGGCATATGTTTTACAAACATGCTCTAGTGTTTTTGTTTTAACATAAATCTAATTCCTGATTAAATGATTGGATACCTCTATAATTCCTGATAATTAGTGATATCTTTATATTTCACAAAGAGATTTGTGTAGATATATTTACTGAAGTGTCATCTGTAGAATGGAAGTATCTCCTATTTAATTATATCTATTTCAGTTTATAATTCTTTTAATTGCAGGTATTTTTATTCAAATTTGAGATGTCTCTTTTAAATACAGGTTCCTCAGTACCAAGTATGATTCATGTCAAAATGGCTAATCATAAACTACATGTTTGAGTTCTTGTTAACTCCTGAACTCCATGTTGAATGTACTTTTGCACCAGTAAACATGAAATAGAGGTTTTTTTGTGGTTTTCATGTATATGCTAAAGAATAAAAAAAAAACACAATGCTAATAATATTAAATTTAAGTCTTATTTAATAAGTCCTTCAGAATATACATGTACATGCATTATGTAAAAGATCCCAATGAATTGAAGCAGAAGTAAAGAGATAAAAGAAACATTAATGCATACACATTACATTAAGTATTAATGATGCATATTCATGTAACAAGATCATAACTGAGAATGGTTTGGCTAATTTAGACAGACAGTTTTATTCCTTTTTTTCTAGATACCTATAGAGGAGACTGGAGACCACCAGCCATGTAATCCGTTTTCTGAGGTGTTGATACTACAGCATCATACAGATATTGTCCGGCATCTCCTTGTTCTTGATGAGCGCAGGTATATACATGCTTGATTCATTGAAACAACTTATAATATACATTTTCCTTTGACGTTCAGTCACAGATATATCTGCTAGAATGTAATAGAAACTTTTTCATGTTTATGTAAATTAAATACTTAATCACTTATTTCATAGCAAATTATTAAGTAGTCATTATGGTTTGTTTTTTGATACAGATGTGTTTCTGCTGGAGATGACAATGTAGCTGTGATATGGGAATACCAGGTATGATATCTGTATATGCATGTTATATAGAATACATTCATCATTTTTAAACTCTCCTGATGAATACCATTCATGGTAAGCTGAAGTAGAATGTCTGTTATACAGCTATGATCAATTGTTTGTGAGTGCTGTTCCTCCAATATTATTAAATAAGAGCAGTTATAGTCTTTGCACATGTTATATATCTTTTCATTTAAATGACAAATACAAAGTAACAGGTGCTTTGTCACTGGTACTCACATAAACACACCATAGTGGACATCCAGGGATCTCTTAAAACAAAAAATGAGATTAGTTACCTGTGGTACACACAACAACATATCCGTGGACATCCATGGACCGATTGAAACATGGATGTGGACCAAAACTAAAGAGAATTAATGTGTCAGCCATACAGCCAAATAGATGTATTATAAAACTTAAGTTAAATCTTCTGTGAAATTACACTGAAGAGAGACTAGTGAGACAATAATTCAATATACAGAAGTAATTGGCATTTTTACATAGAGGCATATACATACAAATACATCGGAATGGTACACATTTATGGACACCATTATAAAGTTGTAAAATGTCAGTAATGTTTGACAAGTAAAGTTTTAATGTATGACCTGCATGTATAACAAGTAGCTTCAATTGATTATCTCCCTTTTCATGCCTTCCATTTCTTTAGTCTGTCAGTTGGACTTTCTTCCAACTTCAGATTGCACATAATTATTTTCATTAATTATATTACTTGTATAACTAGAGCTGTCCTAACGGGACAAATACCCCCCTTGGCAACAAAGTTGAAACATGCAATAATTCATACCTAGATACATCACTGATATAAGTGTAATGGATATCCCACTTATGCATTTTGAGGTATAATCAATGAAAGCAATCTAGTTTGTGTGCACTCTGACCTTGAACTTGTAGATATGGTCTTCGTTCAAGGTAATTACACATCCTTGGGTCATGGACAACAATTGTGTAAAATACAGTCTTCCAGCAACGTAACATGAAGAAGATATGGCCCAGACAAGAATTCTGACTATGTGTGCACTGTGACATTGACATTGTAGATATCACTTTGGTTGAAGGAAATGACACACCCTTGTCATGGACAATAATTGTGTAAAATATTATCTCCCTCTAAATTAAAAGGAAGAAGTTACTACTTGGTCAAGAATTCTGGCTATGTATGCACTGTGACCTTGACCTTGAAGATATGATCTTGTTTCAAGGTCATGACACATCCTTGGTTCACGAAACAACAATTGTGTAAAATTTGATCTCCCTCCTAAGTAAAAGGAAGAAGTTGTGGCCCGGACAAGTTTCATAGACAGACAGAAGGACAGACACACAGACAGACAACACACTATTTACAATGTGATACATACCTTTGGATCATGATAAACAATGTTGTGAAATATTATCCAGATCCTACATAGCAGAAAGGAGCTATGACCTTTTTAAAAATGCATGCACTGTGACCTTGGCCTTGGACATATGATCTTGAGTCAAGGTCATGACACACCCTTGGGTCATGAACTAAAATTGTGTGTACAAAGATTTTCGGCTATGCGTGCACTTTGACCTTGACCTTGAAGATATTACCTTTGATGGAAGTCATGACACACCCTTGGACATGAACAACAATTGTGTGAAATGTTATGCAGATCTAACGTAGCAGTAAGGAGTTATGGCCAGGACAAGGATTTTGACAACTCTGCACTTTGATCTTGACCTTGGAGATACGATCTCGAGTCAAAGTCATGACACATCCTTAGGTTATGGACAACAATTGTGTAATATATTATTCAAATCCATCTTGGCAGGAAGAAGTTATGACCCGGACAAGGATTTTTGCTATGTGTGCACCGTGACCTTGACCTATTAGATATGACCATGAGTCAAGGTCATGACACACCCTTGTGTCATGTACAATAAATGTGTGAAATGTTATCCAGATCCGACAAGGGGTAAGGAGTTATGGCTTAGACATATGTGAATAGACAGACAGACAGACAGATAGGGTGATTCCTATATACCACCCAAACTTTGTTTGAAGGGGGTATAATAATTTGCTGTAGTATATAAGGTTTACATGCCTTTTAAGCAGTGTTGTTTTGAGACAACTCCTTTTCACTTTCCTTTTGGAAATGTTTGATTACCATATAGACTTTATAATATCATAAATGATGCATTGTAATTGAAGAAATATGCCACAGAGTTCTTACTTGTCATTGAAGTTATATTCTTTATTTCAGCTGTGTATGAAACTGAATGTTCTGATTGGTCATACTAGACCAATCACATGTTTATTACAACTTACAACTGGAACCAATGGATCTGATTGGTTACTTACAGGGTCATCAGACAAACATATAAAAGTATGATGGAGTATTTTAAAGAAATATTGTTTCTTAAAATCTGTTTTATTGTTGATTTAATATTCATTCATAGAAAAAATTCAAATAAGTTTTTCTGTTAATTCTAACTTCGACTGCATTCAGGCATGTGTATTGCTACTAAAAGACTTCTTCAGATGTTTCGTACATGATTTTCCTTCATAAATTAGCAACAGAATTCAAAGTAGAAAACTGCCTTTTGGATAGGTACACAAAACATTTTTGATTTGACATCTGCACCTGTTAACACGATAGCTATATCACTGAATATTTTGACTTGAAGACTAAAGAGAGCTACACATATAACAATATCTATATACTTGTGACACATTTGTTTTAGATATGGGATATAGATGATGGTCAGTGTCTTCAAGATCTGATAGAACATGGAACCTCTGTCAAGGTGAGTGTACAAGACAATCTGATGACATTTTTACTTATATCCCCTTCAACAAAAAATCAGTTGCTCTGTCAGTAGACGCTTCAGTATTCTGGATTTTTTCACATATCCTTTCTGATATTGGACCAAGATTTCTTACAAATCTGTATAACTAACAACTTCAGACTGAGTTTTCGTTAGAATTTTCTTCTGCTTGACTAATGTTACTTTTGCTGGAATTAGGTCACTTTTTGAAATAAGTTTTCTAGGCTATATTCAAACATTCTTTGAGGTATTGGACTGAAACTTCATAGACATCTTAATTACCAACAACTACTGACCAAGTTCAAAGTTTTTTGCATTTGACCTGCCATTGCCAAAATTAGGTCAGTTTTTTAAAATTAGTTCTCTGGACTTTTTTCAAACATTTCTTGAGACATTAGACTGCACTTTGGTTCAGTAAATTATCATGTTTATTAGCAAAAAGTACAAACTAAGTTGAATTTTGTTGACTCACTTCTGCTGGAATTGGGTCACTTTTTCTTTGATTAGTGTTTTTTAAACTTTATTCCCTTGAAATAACAAAATTTTGGACACAAATTTGAAACTGACAGTGAATAACCTTAAAATGTATTAAATTTTTCAAATAAATCTTTCTCCATTTCAATGACTGAACATATGTTTCTTGTATTTCTTATTTTTCATTAGTACAATAACTTTGCAGTGCCTTATACCTATGGGAGAGACTATGTTTGTATCAGGAGGGCAGATGTTACATCTGTGGTCAAATGCAGGAAAACTGTGTCACTCCTATCCCAGACAAGGAGAGGAAGGTATAAAGAAAGAGAGATCAGTCTATGATGATCATTGTTTCTGAAGATTTTATCTATTGGAAGTAAATAGTATAAGTTATTTTGGGCATGTTAAAAAAATCCTTCTCTGTAATTTTTATTTATACCAGACCTTTGATCTTTATGTAAATTTGAAGGATTTAATTGACAAACTAAACATTTTCATTAAGTTTAAAAGTCAAACGCTCCGAAAAGTTTCAATATAGAGATAAAAAATTGATATTATATCTTCAGAAGAATATTTTGTTTCGTCTTTCAGCTGATGTATGCATTATGATGCTGACAAGGCATGATAGATTTATCACTGCTGCAGATAAAAAGCTAGGTATTTAGGGATATATAATTTTGTTGCAACAACTTATGTTCACTTCAAGAGTTAAATACATGTACATTGTAAGAAGGAATATATTATTTTGTGATGCTTCTTAAATGTTTTCCACTTCTTTTTAGCACTCTTCTTAAATTCTTACAGCAGTGTAACTATGCTGAGGAGAAACGGGGTCATTAAGGGCCAACAATCTGATTTTGCATAATTTGGAGAAAACTGCAGATTTTTCAATAGATTTGAAAATTTGGCAAAAGTTTTGTTCAAATGTGGTTCTAAATGACCCTACAACTCTTTCAGTTTGTACACAGTGATTTCATTTATTCACTGTGCAAGCTGATCAGATAGATGGCTAAAGGCCATTCTAATACAATATGTGTGACTAGGGTTTTTCTCCCATAGAACTCGCCCATTTTTTATCTCCAACACATTCCGCTCATATATGTCACGCCTACTATATGACTACAGTTCCTAATGCTTTGCCAAATTCTTTTTCTGAAAGGTCAGTTATTGATTTTTAGTTCACCTGAGCCAAAGGCTCAAGTGAACTATTGTGATCACTCGCCATCCGTTGTCTGTCGTCCATCATCCGTCGTCGTTAGCTTTTCTACATTTTCAACTTCTTCTACCGCTGCACAGAATTTCACCAAACTTCATAAGAAGTAAGTACTCAAGGTCCTCTACCAAGTTTGTGTTTTTCGTGCCCATCCGTAATCCAGGATGGCTGCCATTGGCTCTGATTGGTTGACACATTTTTGACTTCTTTTCCAGAACCGCTGCACAGAATTCCACTAAACCTCATAAGAAAGTAAGTTCTCAAGGTCCTTTACCAAGTTTGTGTTTTTCGTGCCCATACGTAATCCAAGATGGCCTACATTGGCTCTGATTGGTTGACACATTTTCGACTTCTTCTCCAGAACCGCTGCACAGAATTTCACCAAACTTCATAAGAAAGTAAGTTCTCAAGGTCCTTTACCAAGTTTGTGTTTTTCTGATTGGTTGACACATTTTCGACTTCTTCTCCAGAACCACTGCACAGAATTTCACCAAACTTCATAAGAAAGTAAGTTCTCAAGGTCCTTTACCAAGTTTGTGTTTTTCGTGCCCATCTGTAATCCAAGATGGTCGCCATTGGCTCTGATTGGTTGACACATTTTCGACTTCTCCTCCATAACCGCTACACAGAATTTCACCAAACCTCATAGGAAGTAGGTACTCGAGGTCCTCTACCAAGTTTGTGTTTTTCGTGCTGATCCATAATCCAAGATGGCCACCATTGGCTCTGATTGGTTGACACATTTTTTACTTCTTCAAAACGACTGCTTAAAATATCATCAAACCTTATAGAAACTTTTGTAGAAAAAAGCAAAATTTTCTACTGAAATGAGTTGTCATTTTATTGTAAATAAGCAATTTGTGCTCAGGTGAGTTATACAGGCCCATTTGGGCCTCTTGTTACATAACTGAACTTCTCGTCTGCAGAAACATATCAGAATAGAAATAATAACTGCCTAGCCATGGTTTAATTATTGTCTAGTAATTACATCATCGCATGAACCAATCAAATTAATAATAATTTGATTGGTTCAAGTTACTCAGGAATTACTGGACAATAATACATGGCTAGACAGTCGTTATTTCTTAAATAAACTACATGTTGTATACCGTACTACAAATGTATTCCATACAAAATCATTAATTTATATATCTTTAAAATTTGTAAGACACATTTATTACTTAATTCAAAATGCATCTTCTATATCATTTGTATCAATATTGATAAATTATTTTATTTAGATAAAATGAAGATTTTGTTTTTGATGGTCACTTGGTTAATTTTCCAATAAATTGTTCAATTCAAACATTTTTTATGTTTCAGTGGTATATCAGAGGAGGGAGATTTTATTAGATGAAGATTCATCTTGGGAAATTAAATGTATCAGAGCTTTACCATCACACAGAGAAGCCATTCGAATAGTTACCTTGGTAACAGGTGAGTGCATGTGGCATTATTTGTGCTTTTATCCAGTAATATCATACATTTGAATTTGAATACTGAAGTTTCATAACATGCCGTATTCACTCGTGTATAGTACGCACTTTTTTTCATAAAATCTGACTTCGATTTTCCAGGTGCGTATTATACACAAGACCTAAAACAAGAACCTTTTTTCCTTTTTGTCCGCTGACAACGATCAGAACATGACAATTAGAGTTTGGGAACCCCCACTTGACCACTGAAATGGATTTTAGACACTTGATAAAGAGATTATCATTTCAGTTTCACCTCCTTGCGTTGAACACTTTACAATATGCGCTGAAATGAAGATGTTTTTTCAAATGAGAATAGCATATTTTAAAATAACAAGTGCCGATGCAATCCAATTATCTTATCATCGTCAATCAAGGTGAAATGGCTTCGCAGTCAAACAATCAGCCATCGCCGTACACCCCGCTGGGATAATTGGTTGTTCGCATTTCTTCTACCTTTACTGCTGTGTTAATCAATTTATTTTGTACAAAGATTGACACTTCGGGACAACAAGTGTAAAATATATAGAAAATGACATCTTTGCTTAATTATCGGTATTTTATCAAGAGTACTAACAGAGACGTATGTAACACATATATACACGTCCCTGATACTAATTACAATTTTATTAACCATTCTTTAGTTTGCTTTCTATCAACACAGTTATTTGATCACAAATTAATTTTATTACGGAAGTTGGGTTTATTCCATTCATTGAATATCCTAAGGTTCAGACGCGTAACCAATTGTGTTTTCCGTAAAGTGAAATCTGTAATATAGAGACTGTTTCTATGTAAACTTGAAGTTCTTGATCACTTGCTTATCCGGCAATTTTACCTGCGTATTATACACGAGATGTAGACTTTTTCTCCAATTATTTTCCAAAAGTTGGGGGTGCGTATTATACACGGATGCGTACTATACACGAGTGAATACGGTGTTTAGTATGTATTACGAGTCAAATATGTACATCAGTCCTAAATTTTAAATATATGTGCTAGTTTACAATATTTGGTCCCTGTACAAGTTTACATTTTTTTAGTCCCTTCCACTGAAATAGGGATTTATAGTGTTACCTACATCTATCTGTCAATCTAGAATTGGTTTCCATGATATAATTGTAGGATGCCGCAATAGAATTTAAATAATATTCTGTATGCATGTTGAAGAATTGTAAAAATCTAGGCCAGGTTCAATTTTGCTAATTTTTGTCAATTTCTATACAAAATGTAGCTTTTTTTTGACTTAGAACCCATGAGAAATTTAGTTTCTGAGCCATACCTTTTGAATATGTCAATTAAAATAAAAGATAGTTTGAGTGAAAGTAAAATTTCTTAAAAGAATCTAGGCCAATTTCAATATTTCTAATTTTCTGTGATTTCTACCAGCATTGTGATTTCTTGACTAAGAAACCATAAACAATTACGTTATACGTTATCATGGCATTACTTTAGAATTAAAGGAATAAATAAGTGCTTCATCAAGTTTTTCTTTTTTAGCCAGGTTTGTTAAGGAGTTGATTCTACATTGGGTGAAAAAGATACCAAAAGAACTATCCTTTAGTAAACTCCTTTTTCGGCAGCATAGATTAACAAACCGGATGCATCAGAGTAATCACAATGTTTTATGGCATTATTGTTTTTGGTTCCATTCCTCAATAATTTTTTACTTAGTCAGTGTTGCATATTTTCAGGCAGTTTCTTTGATTTTCCGATAGCAGATTGCTTATGATATATTAATTTTGTGTACTGTATCCAACTTCATGGAAACTTGTTATTATGGATAGGTGAGCAAAAAGTAAATATTGACCTCTTGCTAAATAGCAGTAAATGTTTCTTTGTTTCAGACACTCTATTTGCTAGTGGGTCTATAGATGGTACTATACTGTTGTGGTCATCACAGACCTTTGTTCCTATAGTTACACTGAACACAGTGACAGACTATAAAGGAATTGACAATTTATTTCCATACAGTGTGCAACATATCATTGTTGAAAATGAGGTAGAGTTTACATCTGTATATCTGTTATAAGATAAAGTTAGAGAGGTAAATAGAAGTAGTTTGATAAGTTCTTTAAGGTCTGAGTATTTGGAGGGGTGGAAATGGAATAGTAATGGTTCACATGTTGAGTTTGTATTTCAAATGCAGATATTTGTAATGCTTAGTGAACAAGATTATCAACTACAAAATCATTGATTAGTTTGTTGAAAGAGAATGTGTGACTTTATAAAGTGTAAAGTCTATTCATATAAGTGATTGCTTGACATTTACAGCGATATTTAGTGGCAGCAGTTGGATGTGGATTTGTTCTATTTGACATCAACTTGAAGAAAATTTTATGCAAAAAACTAAATGCACACTACTCGAAGGTCATTCATCTTACCTTTGTTTGTGATGGGTGAGTTAAAACATTAGTTGTTTCTTATGAATTCAGTGTATGTCAAGGTCCTATAATTAAATGTATAGAACCTTCACATTAATTATTTAATTAAATGTTGCCATAACTTAAGAAAAATAACATTCATTTAAAACTGACATCTAAAGAAAAAGTACATTCAAGTCCGACATGTTCATGTATTTTAATAGAAAACATTAAGACCTCTGACTCAGTTATCACAGACAGAAAAGCAAATAATAAAGACAAAGAAAGACACCACAAAAAATCATTTGTAATGCAGTTTAGGCACGGACTTAGAATGGTTTATTGAAATTACGCTAGTCACTCGATTGGTGTGGTTAAACGGTTTATGGACCCACTTTCCCCTATACCACAACGGCAGAACAATTAAAGGACAAACATTTGAAAATATATAAATTATACTCCATATACATGTATATAAACCAAAGACCAACAGGCTACCCAATTTGATAGGTTTTAAACATACACACAAGAAATAAGAAATGTATAATGGATAAAAATAAAAAATACGTATTTAAGATATAAGTGACATCAATTTGAGCCTACCATTATCTAATCTAAAAGTGAGCTAAGGTCTTTCTTCCATCAGTGTCCCAACTAACAGTCAGAGGGGACAAGGATCAGGGGTGAATTTTACTAAAGGTCGTAAGCCCAAATGTAGACGTAGACGTAGACGTAAACTTTGCTAAGTAATATTTGTCTCCTCCTTAAAGATTTTCAAAACGTAATGTACACTTTTTACACATTTACCAATGTAATTGCATATGAACATAGACTTCAAGAAAAATTCAATTGATGTACACGTAAAGTTAGAAGGAAAGTTTATGTCTACGTTTGGGCTTACGACCTTAAGTAAAACCCACTCCAGGACCTTACCTCTGAGGAGGAGGTTTAGACAAGGCCCATCATACAGTCCCCACTGCCCTATTAATCAGAGTGAATGTCTCCAGAAAAAGTCTGTAAAGGGCTGTAGAGGGGTTCAGTACACAAATTACTGTCCTAGTGATGATCTCAGGGTCATATTGACGTTTAACTATTTTAAAATTTCTTCAAGATTTCCTACATGCACAAAGAATATCTAGATTATAACTTTGAACATTTTCAGTGCTCATGCACTTAAATATTTGAGAAAGAGTCTTGTCTCTGGAGCTCCATATCTTCTCAATTTATTTTTTCCTATTTCTGTAATTTCAGTAGTTTTCTTGCGACGTGCTCAGAGGATGGGAGTATGCGTCTGTGGGGGGCACAGACCTACATCCCTTTCCATGACCATGAAGACAAGGCAAACATGGCACTGGGGGTTATCGAAAGATTTCTAGATTTGAGGTAAAGTAATGCACTAATGCATGTCCTCTGTTGCAAACATGTTCCTAAAATTTCAAGTAACTACAAAGATTTTTGATTTAAGATACACAAACTGCAGTGAAAAGTTTCTATTATGTTGAGTGTATATTGTAGTCCTGATCAGCTGAGACTAGTGCAGAATGAATTGTCAGAGCCAGTATTACTAGGAGATTGCCTGGCACATTGTGGGGTTGTTCAGGTATGTAAATTACGTTGTATAATTCATACCTGAAAATGATAATGATCTGAAGCCCTAAATGAGTCTCTGTTACTTGCAAGAAACTCACCATTGTGATATTACAAAATTTTTACGTTTTTAGTCAAGATTCAGTTTCACCCAAGTTTCCCTAAATAGTAAGTTGAATTCCTTAAACTTAATTTTTGTTCCCTGCTCTTCGTGAAAGTGTGGGGACATTAAATCTCATTCCTCTGTCCGTCCATCTGTCACAAAAAAATTAACCTTGGTCATAACTTTTTTACCGTATGATGTAGGCCTTCATATTTGGCATGTGTGTCTCTAACTGCAATACCTTTAACATTGGTACCAAAATTTTTATCATGTGACCTTCACTGTGACCGTTGACCTACTTCAATGTAACTTTTTCACCCTAAGACGTAGGGCCTTCATATTTAACATGCATGTTCCTTATTGCAATACCTTTCAGTTGGTACCAAAATTTTTATCATGTGACCTGGACCGTGACCTTTGACCTACTTCAACGTAACTTTTTTTACTGTGCAACGTAGGGCCTTCATATTTGGCATGTGTCTGTAGACATGCACAATTATGACAATATAACGCAGATCTTTGCACCCTTACTGATAGAACCCCTGAAAGCGGGGAACCAAAAGTCTCTGAATTTGCTGGTCTTTGTTACTTGAAGTTTGACATATCAATATAATAGTATTAATGACTTTGAAGAAAATTTAATCACCCAATTCTTGTATAAGAAAGATGACACTATCCAATTAAAACACTTTGAAGGTTTGCTTAGATTATTATAAATACAGCATTTGTTAAACTAAATATTAATCATAACTGCACTTAAGAACACACCAGTTGAATGGGATGGATATCTTAGACAGAAGCTAATGCATTAATATTGGGGACATATCACTAATGGAACATAATGCATTGATCCAGGAAATTATTGTTTATAACTTTGTAATTATTCTTATTATCTATGCAGAATCGTCAATTAATTAATATTTATTTCCTAATCCTGTAGAAACCTACAAGTTCAAAAACTTAATATTATGCAGTATAATGACATTTTATTCATGTATTGAAAGCTATGGTACCATAAACAATGACCTCATAATCTTGTATGTCTGTGCGTAGTAAAGTTTTTCTCAACTAATAATTTGATACGAGTTGGGCAGTTATCAACCATTCATTTCCAGACTCTAGGTCTTATATACCTTTGTTAAATGTTTAGGTACAATAATAAAGTTCATATACAGACTCCCTTTGGTTGGTTTATTGGTGTTTTACGTCTGTTTCGAAATTTTTCAGTTATATTACTATGTGGAAGAAGAAAGTAACTTACTTCTTAAACATAATGGCACATTCTGGGAATCAAAATCCAGATTACATTTCTCTGAGCTGAAGATGCGCCCTACCGATTCAGGCATTCCAAGGTCAAGGTCATGGAGCACTAATATATGTGACAATGGTTTCTGGTCAATAACATTAATTACATTCCATCTATAGCTATGACACCTGATATCTTGTGGGTCATGGAAATCCACTGTTTATTTTAGGAGTGAAAGGTCACAGGGCAGTGAATTAAAATGCTGTCTAAACTATAACTGAATTTACATTTCACTTTGACATGTGAAATTTCTCACTAGAACTCCCTTTAAGTCAAGAATGTGCCATATTGACTTTGAGATCAGTAATGTCAGAGTCATGTAACATAGTTTCTGGTTTTTACTGTCTCATCTGAAAGACAGAACACCGGTGTGTCCAGGACAGGAGTGGAACCTGGGACCTCTCAATCACGAGCCGAGCACCTAATCCACTAGGCCACACCGGCTTATCTTGAAAATTGACATACAACCCAAATGTTCAGGGGTTCCCTGATTAGGGGTAAATTTTTAAGAGTGATGGTCAAAGACAAGGCCACAGCATTGACGCCATTGGTAAATGTAAAAGTCACAGACAGTGTCAATATGTCATCATCTTCAAGCTGAATCTTAAAGTACTGAAATAATAGCTCAGAATAAAGCATCTTAATGCAACTCTCTAGTTTTATGCTGAGAGATACAACTTAAAATTATGAATTTTATTAAAATTAATTTATAATTTTACAGAAGGTGATAGATTGTGGATTAGAGGGCATCCTGTCATGTGGTGATGATGGTCTAGTCATAGCATGGAAAGTAGGTACTTTATAGTCATGTGATAATGATAACTTGGTCTTAGAATAAAAAGGACTTAGTAGACATGTGGTAATGATAATTTGGTCCTAGAATAGAAAATAAAGACTTAGTAGGCATAATGTAAAAATAATTGGGTCCTAGAATAAAAGTAAGGACTTAGTAGTCTTGTGGTATTGAGAATTTGGCCCTAGAATAGAAAGTAAGTATACACCATACTTTAGTCATGTGGTATTGATAATTTGGCCATAAAATGGAAAATAAGAACGTCATGTGGTAAAGATAATTTGGTCCTAGAATGGAAAGTAAGGACTTTATAGTCATATGGTAATGATTTGGTCCTAGAATGAATAGACAGTAACAACTTTAAGGTCATGAGGTCATGATAATTTGTTGGTAGAATGGAAAATAAGAACTTAATGGTCATGTGGTGAGGATAATTTTTGTAGAATGGAAGGCAAGAACTTTATAGTATAGTCATGTGGTAAAGATAATTTGGTTGTAAAATGGATATTCATAGTACATCGTGCCTGATACCTATAGTATATGCTTGCTTAAAAGAGACCCTTGTAACAATCCTAATACTTTCTTGCAAATGATGTCACAATGCCATTAAGGATACTATACTACTATGCTTAAAAAATTCTTATACAGCGTAATTTCATGTTTATTTTTTTGGAAATACAAATGTAGTTACCGGTACTTTCTTGATACTGATATTAACCTCTTCATCATACATATATTCAAAAATTTTAAATATTTACCCTACGTTTATGTAAAAAAAGAAATTTGCTTTTTGTTTTACTTGCTTTTGATAGAAAATTGAAAAAAAATGTTGTGTCTTGTTTCAGGTATAGTTTTTTATTTTAAAGCTCCTGTATCATTTCAGGTTGAAATTTTATAAATATTCATTTGTTGTCTCTTATTATTGCAGAACTCAGAGCTTCAAAACCTGAAGCGTAATAGGATCGTACAAGAAGAAGTGCTCGATCCAAGTGGTGTAGTGTGATCATCAAGTTCAAGAAACCTTTGAAATGCTCATTTTATTATAATACATATATTTATCTGATGTTCAGGTGCTTTATTTCATAGGCAAAGTTCAAGCACCAAAATTTTATGTAATGTTTAAAATACTCTAGTATGCATTTAGGATATACATGCTATTATTTGTAAGTTTGTTTTCAAATGAATATAATTTACATCATTTCTTAATATCTTTTGACATCTAAACACCATGTGCTTTCCAGTTGCTCTAGTAATATAAATTTACCAGAATTGTACTTACTAGTTACTCTAGTGGTAGTTACTAGTATTGTGCTTACCAGTTACTGTAGTGGTAGACAGTTACCATTAATGTGCTTACCATTTACTATAGTGGTAATTACCATTAATGTGCTTACCAGTTACTCTAGTGGTAATTACCATTAATGTGCTTACCAGTTACTCTAGTGGTAATTACCATTAATGTGCTTACCATTTACTCTAGTGGTAGACAATTACCAGTACTGTGCTAACCAGCTGCTTTAGTGGTAGACAGTTACTAGTGTCTGTTGTATGTATTATAAAAGTGTCTTTAACAAACTACTTTGTAGATTTAATTATTGCAATCTTTTTATCTCTACATTATACAGTATTCTACCTGTAATTGTGCCTATGCAGTTAATTATCTTTGTCCTTTAATTATGTTAACATTATTCTCATGCATACTATGATAACTCACTCTGCTTTTCTGAAATTTCTTCTGTATTTTGCTGTAGCAAACATGGAGTATGTAACTACAGTAATTAAAAACTTTTCTCAAATATAGCTTCTACAGGGGAAAGTTCCTGTTAGTTACGTCTAATAATTTTTAGAAGTTTAGAAGTATTCAAATGCAAAATATTTAAAAAGAAAAACAAATAGCACAAGACTCGAAATAACAATTTCATAGCAGTAAGTTTTAATGGAGACTTCTGGTTCTTTAGGTATGTTTTATATTTCAATTAGATTTATAAATAGATACATGTATTAACCTAGAATGGTCATCATGGATGGCTCTGAATTCGCCTTCCTGCTTATCCTTGAAAAAGGTCACATAACCTTGAGTGAAGGTCATGATACACCTTTAGGTTCTGAGGAATATCTGTGTGCAGTTTAGTCAAGATCTGTCACAAGGTGACTAATGTACAGCACAGACAAGATCTGAAGGGACAAACGAATAAACAGATTACCGGACACACACTCAAACCAGACAATGTTAACCTTATATACCTCTGTCTATAGAATGGCATGTGTATAAAATGCATGATTTCCCAAAATGTATAGAGAATGAGTGTGCATTTATATGTAAAAGAAATTCATTGAACAAAGTTCAGCATTACATTCTACATATTGTTCTCATCATTTACGACTTATATTTACATTCATCAACAATTCTAAATCACTTCTGTTTCATCAGTGTTCATTGGCCAGACATTTATTATCATGAGGTTTTACTACACAGTTCTAGATTTTGACTATAATTTATTAAAGACATTTCTCCTAAAATTTAAAATAATTCAACACCTGATATAACCATGATAAATATGCATAATTTCTTTAAACCTTTGTCTCCATTTTAGAAATACTTTGTTGATCCTACAGCCATTAGAATATGAAACCATGTCAGTCTTTATAGCAAGAAATTGGAGGCAAATTCAAAAAGTAAAAAGACAATTGTGTAAAATTGTGTGAATTAGACGGGAATAAAGGAACAGCATTTGATTAGTTCTGACAGCTGTTCAAGATATACCATCAGAAACTACCATCTTCCTGGCTCTGCTAATGCATCCCCAGGAAAGTTCTGTTTCAAAGGGCATAGCAATTCAAACATGTTGTTTATTCCCAAATATAACAACTAAAGATATGATTTTCAAATACAAATACATTGTATGTAAAATACTCATGTTAATGTGCAATATTTTGTTCAATTTGAGCAATTATGAAATAAATTATTTCCAAATTGTTCTTGCCTTTGTTATATAGAAAATTTATTTCTATTAATAAACTTGATTGTAACTAAATCTAGCTATCTATAATCTTTAAAGCAATTGATCATAGAGATCGGTCAAGCATGAGGTATTATAAAAGATCATAGTGATCGGTCAAGCACGAGGTATTATAAAAGATCATAGTGATCGGTCAAGCACTAGGTATTATAAAAAGATCATAGTGATCGGTTAAGCACGAGGTATTACTGTATAATAGATCATAGTGATCTTTCAAGCACTAGGTATTATAATAGATCAAAGTGATCAGTCAAGCACAAGGTATTATAAAAGATCATAGTGATCAGTAAGCAAGAGGTATTATAAAAGATCATAGTGATCGGTCAAGCACGAGGTATTATAATAGATCAAAGTGATCGGTCAAGCACAAGGTATTATAAAAGATCATAGTGATCGGTCAAGCACTAGGTATTATAAAAGATCATAAAGATCGGTCAAGCATGAGGTATTATAAAAGATCATGGTGATCGGTCAAGCACTAGGTATTATAAAAAGATCATAGTGATCAGTAAGCAAGAGGTATTATAAAAGATCATAGTGATCGGTCAAGCACGTGGTATTATAAAAATCATAGTGATCGGTCAAGCACTAAGTATTATAAAAATCATAGTGATCGATCTAGCACTAGGTATTATAAAAAGATCATAGTAATCGGTCAAGTACTAGGTATTATAAAAGATCATAGTGATCGGTCAAGCACGAGGTATTATAAAAGATCATAGATTCCAACTAATCCTTCAAAACCATGAACTTATAAACAAGATCTTGTTTATAAGTCCTTGTTCAAAACTTTGTGCACTAGAAAACAAGTTATGGTTGATATAAACTTAGTACCGTATACATGTCACTATAAATGTTGATTATAGGGATTACAAAAGCTAAAATTTCAATTTTGAACATAAAAATACTTAAGATGGGATGGGTTTTCCAAAACAAATGCAACAGTTAAAATTTCAATACTGAGTTGAAAATTTAAAGGTGGCATTCAATTTTGTTACTCTATGTGTTTAGTTGAAAGATGACTCTTCTTCTATCTACCCCTTGAATCTTGGGATATTTCTTTCATAACAGAACTAAACACAAAAAGTTAAACTTTAAATTTAAGATCCAATGATTAGGTAAAATTTGAAAGTGATATGCAATCTTGTTCAATAAATTGTTCATCACAGTTATAAAGGCAACAAACAAATCATTGATTGAGGTGAACGAAGAGACATTGTCAGTTAAAAGACCAGATTTGCTTTGCAGACTAACAAAATATACTAATTAGTGATAAAGAAAACATTCCATATCAGTAATTAATATTCCTGAGTAACTTGATAAAAATACCAAGAAATATTTTCATATTTTTTATTGCACTTTTCCCACTGCCTTACAATGTTATGATCAAAACAAACATCTATGATTCCAACAATATTCATCCCTGAAGAAATTTGTCGATGTGTAGTAATATGTGGTATGTATCTGTAACCATGGTAACCACAAGATATTGTCCACTCATGTCCTTCACATGCATGAGGAGATGATAATGAGGTGGTAACATAATTCCTATCTTCAAATCAGAAGAATCATCTGTAATCAATGGATATTATTATCAACTTGACACTTAAGTAATGGTCATCTTTTTTCTTTGTCTTTTTACACCTACACAGTGGTCTAATCATTCTTCACTGAATGTTTTGATGATTATTATCTAAGAATATCCTTGTAGCAATCAACCTCCTAGATTACACGGCATGGATTTAGATATAAGTGTAAATGCATAAAATAACATTTTTTAAAAAATATAAATGTATTTAAATATTTGTTCAATGAGAAGTTTATACAATATTCTGCAATAAGTAACCTAGATTTACCGCTACAACAAAACATTAGTGATTTCTTTATGATCCCACAGCATGAAATCAAACATAAGCATGGTAAAGCAAACCAAAGAGAGGTCAAACTGAGTTTACATGAAAATTAGTTGGGTTTAAGTAGGGATGAAAAGAATTCAACACTGCAAATTACATAGCTTATAAGTATGTTTAGATACTGTTAAGCAATTGGATAGACTTGTTTTTAAAACAGATATGATGTTTTTCTTCACTTTTCAAACACATTGACCAAATACTAAAGTTTAAAAAAAAATACATGTAACTGTCTGTCTGACAATTTAACTTTATCATTATTTAATATAAAGAGAACAAAAACCTTTACCTTTATTAAATATGAAACATTTTGACAAGGTCTGGCAAGTAGTTGATTTAAATTCATCTATTTTCTGGTGAATAACTTTGACCGATTTGATGCAATTTGTTCTGTGAAATAAAGTACAAATTGTAGTTGGTAATGACATTTTAATAAGTTCAATGTGTATCTACTGATAAATGATAGAATCTTGTTTATTATTATTCTAAAATGTACACATAATTCACTATAGAATAAATCATTAAAAACTGAGTGTATCGAGAAACAACCATCGATTACATGTAACAAAACCATTAAATTTCTATTTCAGATTTACACTTTCTTTTCTCTTGTGCTTTTCTTTTGTATGTTCTTTTGATTAATAATAAGATTTACCCCTCCAACTTAGTGTCTTCCAGAATCCATTTCCAAAGCTTGTCATAAACTTCACTTTGTGTTTGTTGTTCAAACTGACTAAATGGCAAAGGTGACACGAGATCCTCAAACTGGACTTTTAATGGTCGTAAATTGCACCTAAATGTCTGACTTTTATGTATAAATTCTGCCCTGAAACATTTAACCATAAATCAAATGAAAGAACAAGAAGTCAGATTCTCCCTGGATGGACATCACTCCATATTATACTAACTTTCCAGTTCCAAATTCATAGCCTGATATAGTATAATATTTAACCTTAACTTCTTTTATCCAACTTTTACAGGATGACTATAAACCACATCGCATTACCAGAATGAATTCTTCTTTGAATACATCTTAAAACTGGCACTGGAGCAAAAAATGAATTAAACAGAAAACTTACCAAATGTTAAATGATGATGGTATTGGCAGAGTTGGTATAAAATCAATGTCTATCATTGGATCACCTTTAATGTGTAAGATAAAATATTAAATACAATGCATTTAATTAAATTAAGAGTTTGCTAAGATTGTGTTGCCATTATATACAAGTAGCTGAAAACTAAATGGTAACAAGCTCTGTGGCAACACTTAAAAAACTAGATTTTTAAGTTACTTTATGTATCAAAATAATTTGTGATCACTGGAAAATCTTTGAAATGACCATACTGTAGTACCAATTGACTATTACAAGGTTAATACCAGTACTCACTATCCTGTTTTATCCTTGCCAAATATACTTCTGAAACAAATGCAAGAGAATGCATCATAAACCTCAAATATCTAAGATTTTTAGAAGTTAAGACAGTGAACTTCATTTCTAATTAATTTGGCTGATGAAAACTAGAGCCTTCCTAACGGGAAAAATACCCTCAATAGCAACAAACTGATGTGGCTTGTCCTGTACATAGTAAATGCGCTATAATGTCATGAATGATATTACTGGAAATTGCATTACACTTCAGTTTAAGCATCTCATCTCAGAAAACTACATTGGTTGTGTATATACTGGGCTTTTATTGTCTCATCTGAAAAAAAAAAACAAGAGCAATGCCTAGCGTGGCATAAAACACTTATCATTAGTTTGAAGGGATTAAATTTGAAAGAATGGAAACATTCCCCCTTTGCCTTAAATTCTGTGAAATATTATTCAAATCCATGCGATGGATAAACAGTTACGGACCTGAAAAAGATTTATCCATCATATGCAGTGTGACCTTGACTTTGCAAATATAACCTTGGTTCAAGGTCAAGACACACCTTGGTGCTGGGCAACATTTTTGTGAAATATTATTCAAATCCATGTTAGGAGTAAACAGTTAAAGCCCAGACAAGGATTTACCCATCATATGCACTGGAACCTTGACCTTGCAGATATGACCTTTGAGTCAAGGTCATGACACAACCTTGGATCTGGGCAACGATTTTGTGAAATATCATTCAAATTCATATGTGGTGTAAATAGTTATGGCCTGGACAAAAATCTCACTGACATAAGCACTGTGACCTTGACCTTGCAGATATGATCTTGAAAATCGATAGGGTTCATCCTCTAGTCATATAAAGTAAGTGTGCAAATTTTAAGAGTTCTAACATAAACAGTTAGTCTGTAGCTTGTTTACAAGTTACATTCTCAAAAATTACTATTTCTGCTCCAAAAATGACCTTGACACCTTGAAAATTGATAGGGTTCGTCCTCATGCCATAAGGAATAAGTGTACCAAGTTCAAAAGTCCTAGCCTAAACGGTATGGTTTGTATCGTGTTAACAAGTTGTGGACAGACCCACAGAGCCATACCATAATACATCTGTCTACAACTGTTGTATAAAAATGAAACAGACAAGTCTCCCAAGGGATTAAGATCTAGACCTTCCAATCCTAAGCTAAACATGTGTACCATCATGTACAATTACATAGAACATCACAACTTGTACCAATTCACTGAAAATCCAAGCTTATACCATTACACTGTACATCCCAGTTTGTACCATTATACCGAACATTCCTAGGTAGTCAAAGTTCAATTAAGGCTCTCTAATAGAATTAATCAGGCTGTCCAGCACTTCTTGACAAAAAATTAGGGCTAAAATTTCAAAATTTTAGGGAAAATTTAGTGCTCAAATTAGGATTTTTGTAACAAAAATATGGAATATGAAGGTATTAATTGACTTACCTTTGCTCTTTTGGCAAAATAGAAACTAACATACAATACTTTACTTGTATGAAAGATGTTTCCCAGGGGTTCAGTGTCCCAGATGCTGTTGGATGTGACCTTAAGAATTACATCTCTGTCACTCAGTCACAACCAATAACAAACTGGGCACTTCTATCCACTGGTCAACTGCCTTCACTGTCTACTCTGAATTAGAACTAAAAACTACATTAAAACACACATGAAGTATGCATTTAGTCAAAAATGTTTTGAAGAATTGGAAGGGATATAAAAAAGTAGGAATTGGCATAAAAAATTAGGGCTTTTTTTAGGAAATCCCTTTGGATTTTTCATTTTTTTAGGAATTTCAACAAAAATTGAAAAAATTAGGAATTTTAGGGACGCTGGACAGCCTGATTAATAAAACATGTGACTTCCCATTCATAAATACCTGGAATGTCTTCATAATTGGAATCTTTTTCCACGTGACAACACACCGCATGTATTTCCTCATAGTTCTCAATCTATCATTATAGATAAATATAAATAAATACACATATACAGAAAGCAAACAAGAATCAAGTGAAACAAGGTAAATTTGTATTGATAGAGAAATGTATGTTACTCTGGAAACTGAATTAAGTGTATCCAGTAATTATAGTAATATACTCACTAAATTCAGTTTGTAAACAGCTTTCAAAACCATTTTATTCTCTTTGATTTTACTATGATATTGCTGATAATTATCTGGAATATAAACAAGAGGCCCAAGTGGGCCTATATCGCTCACCTGAGTACCTAGATTATCAGTCATGCATGAAGGAGAATTCATTTATTTTTGCATTAATGTGACTAAGTCAACACAGATGTTGAAAATGTCAAATTTTATTTCAGGCTAGAATAAAAAACAACACTTTTTTGCACATCCATTCAGGTGATTTTGATATTAAGCATTTCCTTTGTCTCTGCAAGAAGTCATTCAGGGCAACAAGTTAGTCATTTTCTTTAGGTGGGGCCTTTTGTTGACTGATTTCAAGTCTGGGTCATGAACAACAATTGTTTCAAATATTGTCCAGATCTAACTTAAAATTGCCTAATTTCATATGTTGAGTGTTGAGAAACATTTAAAAACTTATTTAGATGTGTAAAGAAATGAAAAAAAAATTTTGACCACAGCTGGATTTGAACCGCTACTCTCCATATTTCAATTACCAAGTGGTATATGTACCATTGTGAGAACTGCTTTTTAGACATGGTGGCATTATCTGTTAACCAATTTGGATGAAATTTACCAAATTGATAGAGGACTTTTAGTACTTCATGTATTCCATGTTTCATTAAAATCTTTCATGTGGTATAACAGCAGAAGTGAAAAATGTGATTGAATTGTTCCTATACACCCTCATTTGGAAGTCTTAAAAAATTCATAGAAAATCCAAAAATTGAGATATTGACAAAATTCTTTCAAAGTAACAATCCTTACCATAATTATGATCACAATAGTCCATAAGAAATCATCATTATCAATTAACTAGGAAATATGACACTTTTTTCTGCATTGAATCACCAAGTCCAAAGAAATGTCGAAAAAAATTCTAAAATTTGATTTTGGAAGGGAACCAAAATGACAATACATCTTCACTCATCCCTCTAGATCATTTCTATGCATTCTGTTTGTCTCTGTATACAGCCCGTATGAAAAAGAATATTGTTAAACGAGGGAACTCTTTTGTGACCTACTCTTGACTATGGTGGCGCCACCTGTAAAGAGGTCTGGACGAAAACAACAGAATTTGAAGAGGATCATAAGTGACTTATTTCTACCAAGATTTATTAAAATCCCTCAAACAGTTTTGTAGAAAAAGTTGAAAATGTGAAAAATGGCCAAAACACCCCCCCCCCTTTTTTTTTTTTTTGGAAGTCTTAAACGTAAAATTCCTAATTTCATATGTTGAGTGTTGAGAAACATCTAAAAACTTATTTAGATGTGTAAAAAAAAAAAAAAAATTTTTTTGACCACAGCTGGATTTGAACCGCTACTCTCCATATTTCAATTACCAAGTGGTATATGTACCATTGTGAGACCTACTTTTAGACATGGTGGCATTATCTGTTAACCAATTTGGATGATCCGCACAAAAAACAAAACCTTTGAAAAGGACTATGAGTACTTGCATCCTACCCAGTTTTATCACAATCCTTCAAGTTGTTCTGTAGATCAAGTTGAAGATATGAAAAATTGTCCCCCCCCCCCTTTTCTTGGAAGTCTTAAAAAATTCATAAAAAATTCAAAAATCGAGACATTGAAAAAATTCCTTCGCACCAGCATTCCTTACCATAGAAATGATTAAATGAAACCAAATGAATGCATCAATGTTTACTAAAAGAAAATAATAACTCTTTAATGCATTAAAATAACAAAGTCCAAAATAAAAATGAAAAAACGTCAAAAATTTGATTTCGGAATGGAACCAAAAATATCAACACTTCTTCCCATATGCCTCTAAATCATTCCAATGCAGTCGGTTTGTCGCTGTATGCACCCGATCTGAATAAGAAGTTTGTCAAAGGAGGGTACCCTCTGTGACCTACTTTTGTCTGTGGTGGTGCCACCTGTTCATGGATCCTGACAAAAATGACCACATTTGTCGGGGACCTTGAGTATTTGATGCATGCCAAGTTTCACTGAATTCCAGCGAGTGGTTCCGAAGAAAAAGTTCAAACTGTGAAATGTTTACACCAATTATCCCACCCCCCTTTTTCTTGAAAGTCTTAAAAAATTCATAAAAAATCCAAAACATAAAATATTGAAAAATTTTCTTCGCAGTAGTATTTCTTACCATCAAAATGATCAAATTAAACCAAATTAATGCATCAATGTTTACTAAAAGAAAAAAATACCTCTTTTCTGCATTAAAACTACCAAGTACAAAAAAATGTCAAAAAAACGTCAAAAATTTGATTTCGGAACGGAACCAAAAATAACAACACTTCTTCACACATCCCTCTAGATCATTCATATGCATTCGGTTTGTCTCTGTATGCCCCCGGTCTGAAGAAGAAGTTTGTCAAAGGAGGGTACCCTCTTTGACCTACTTTTGCCTGTGGTGGCGCCACCTGTTGATGAATCCGGACGAAAAACAACAACACTTGTAGGGGACCATGAGTACTACATGCTTATCAAGTTTCATCAAATTCTGTTCAGTGGTTCTGGAGAAGAAGTCGAAAATGTGAAAAGTTAACGACGGACGACGGACGACGGACGGACGACGGACGACGGACGACGGACGGTGATTGATCACAATAGCTCACTTGAGCCTTTGGCTCAGGTGAGCTAAAAAGTGTCCATAATCACAAAATATCACAATGAATTAAAACACACTGCATTTAGTTAGGATAAATAAGACTATTCAAGGTACATCCCCAATGAACTTTGTTAAGGTTGATGTAATATCACATAAAATGTGAAAGTAACTAGCTTTTTATATGACAGTGGCACTCACAACAATGTACAACAATGCACATTCATGTACATTCATGGAACCTTGAAATTGGTGAGACCAGGTGCCCAGGAAGAATAAATGTCTTGTGTCTGGCCAACCACATCCTTCATAACTGTCTTGTGTCTGACCAACCACATCCTTCATAAATGCCAAAAATGTACAGACAACACAAAATCATGCACACATGAAATAAATGTAAAGTAATGCAGTGTCATAGCCAACAACATCAGAACAGAAATGAGGAGAAAGCACTACACTATGAAGGAACCATTCTGGTCATGTTTACTTAAATTACAGGATCATAACATGAGACAACAACCAAACTGTAAGAGACAGACTGTATAGCAACAAATAATGACAGGGTCTTACATAATACAGACTGATTTTGCTGGTAAAGTTCAAAGGAATTCAGGATCATTAAAAATTTGAAATAAAAAAATTAAGATACAATACCTAATGATGAGAAGGAATCACAGTCGTTTTCCCCTCTGACAATGGTTTCAATTTGTAATTTAATTCTGAAACATTTATAGATACAGTTAACCTTTGTTTGTCAATAAGCAATGTATATAGGTACAAAGTTGATACACAGGTAAGAAGGTGGCACTCATCTATGATACAAACTATTGAGAAACATCTCAAAAACAGTAAAAAATAATTCAAGATTTTACACAGAACTTTTTGAAATATTTTTTCCTTTTAACTGAAGGAAACTCACCTCTTCCACTGCAGAATACCGTGGTCCAGAACCTTGACTTGACTATATCCAGTACCATCTTGTTTCTCTGGCAACAGAGCAGACAAAGCTTGCTGATAACTTTGTGATTCTAACATTGGTTGTATAATACGTTTGACCTGCAAAAATTGAAAACCTTAAAGCATCATTTAAAACATTTAGTAATATGTTCAAGGTCCCCTGACTGATATAAACAGCTTACACCTGGGTAATGAAAAACTGTCCTATAACAAGGACCATTAAGGTCACCTGAGAATTTTAGCACTGTTGAAGTATATTCCAAAAGAGGAACCTTTTTAAACGTTTCTATATTTCTCTAGGATTCATCCAAAACAATGTTTGTAGGGAACCATTGGTACTACATCCCTAACTTGCTTCATCAGGACCCATCCTTACATCAGTTTGAACATTTTTTACATAGTCAAACTTTAATATCTCTAACACTGATACCTTTAACACCAACATTATAACAGGTCTCAAAATTGTCCTTAATAACAGTCCTAGCTTACTTCAAAGCTGGCTTCTCTTTGGGAAATTTACTCTAAGTGGATGACCACTCACATAGCATGAGTATGTTGGCACATACAGCTTATATGGTTTAATCCATTGATAGAGATTTTGTGTAAATTATTGCTTGTTTAATGTAATAATAGACAAAACATGACTGAAATTAAACCTTACTAAATGTTTCAAGTTGCAAAGGTCACTAGAAAGTACAATACAGAAAATAATTAAATTTTAATACTTAGTTGAAATTAGAACAATGTTGAACAAGTCCTTTTATAAAAAAAATCAAGAAATTCCCTACAAATAGAAAGAAATTCATGTACATTCATCCTTCTACCATATCAACATTAAAAAACAGTTAAAAACTAGAACTGTCCTAACGGGACAAATACCCCCCACAACAACAAAATTTAAAGTAGGGCAAAGACCAAGGTAAAAGTCATGAGGTCAAAAAATTTGGTACAGACGGACAGGTCTTGATACAAGGAATACACATGTAACATGAATGCCCCATCTCTTTTGGTTCAAAAGCTATGGCCAAGGTTAAAGTTTTCTGGACAGACAGACAGACAGACGGACAAGGTGATTTCAAAATACACCCTCCCCAAAGCTTTGTTTGTGGGGGGTATAACAACTCCAGCCCTATTTCCAAAGTCATTTGCAAAAAATGGCCTTAATACAGTCAACGATCACCTAAAAAGCGTGTCTAGCAGTAATCGTTGTACTGTTTGATGTTTAATTTTTCACCTTAGTTTTACATCTGATGAAATGTCTACCTTTTTATCTGTTGCTGAAGTGATCATCATGTAATAGAATCTAGCCCTGTCCCTTATATCTGTATCTCTATAACGAATCATCAAATAGAAAAGTAGTGCTGTCAATTCTGCAATGAAAAATTCATTAAGTGTTTCTTTCTGCAAAAACTCTAAAAGGGTATATGATGATGATTTCAAATGACATTGTCCTGTACCTGGAGTTATGGCTTATTTGTATATAATGAATAATTTAAAAAAAACAAGAGTATCAGTAAAACTGATGTATGCTCCCCAAACAGCACTTATGATGCAGGAAATTGATGACTCAATTCATATACATAAAATCAGTAAAACTGATGGATGCTCAAAGGACCACAGCAATAATAAAGGAAATGAATGACTCAGTATATGAAAAATCATTGTATTAATTGATGACGATTTCAAATCACAATGGATATCTAATTGAGTCATCTATAGAACAACAAGTGAATCACAGTACCTTAAACTAAAATGAGTAAGCTTGACCTTTATTAGTTATGAAATAAAACTTTTAATCGTGAACATGACCTTTCAGAAATGAACTTGTAAGACTTTTGTCCTACAGCTTCTAACCTAAATAACATTTTTGGTGAAGTATGATCAAATTATGATGCAAGGTGTAAGAGCTATAAGTACTTCATGGTATTTTAAGTCAAAGTTAATAAATGACCATGACCTTTCAGAAATGACATGAGTGACCTTTGTCCAAAAGCCCTTAACCTACGGGTAATAACATTTAGGTAAAGTATGATCAAATTCTGATGAAAGGTGTAGGAGATATAAGTACTTCATTGTATTTTAAGTCATAGTTAATAAGTGACCTTGACCTTTCAGAAATGACCTTGAGTGACCTTTGTCCAAAAGCCCTTACCCTAAACAACATTTTGGTGAAGTATTATTAAATTCTGATGAAAGGTATAGGAGATATCAGAACCTCATATTACTTTAATTCATAGTTAATAAGTGACCATGACCTTTCAGAAATGATGTTGAATGACCTTTGTCTAAAAGCCCTTAACCTAAATAACAATTTGGTGAAGTATGATCAAATTCTGATGAAAGGTGTAGGAGATATACATTCTTCATTGTATTTAAAGTCATCATTAATAGGTGACTTTGACCTTTCAGAAATGACCTAGAGTAACATTTGTCCAAAATTCTTAACGTAAATAACATTTTGGTGAAGTATGATCAAATTATGATGAAAGGTATATGAGATATAAGTACTTCATGTTACTTTAAGTCATAGTTAATAAGTGACCATGACCTTTCAGAAATGATCTTGAGTGAACTTTGTCCAAAAGCCCTTAACGTAAATAACATTTTGGTAAAGTATGATCAAATTCTGATGAAAGGTGTAGGAAATATATGTACTTTATGGTATATTAAGTCATAGTTAATAGGTGACCTTGACCTTTAGAAATGACCTTGAGTGACTTTTGTCATAAGCCCTTAACCTAAACAACATTTTGGTGAAGTATTATCAAATTCTGATGAAAGGTATAGGAGATATAAGTACTTCATGTTAGTTTAAGTCATAGTTAATTAGTGACCATGACCTTTCAAAAATGACCTTGAGTGAACTTTGTCCAAAAAGACCTTAACTTAAATAACATTTTGGTAAAGTATGATCAAATTCTGATGAAAGGTGTAGGAGATGTACGTACTTCATGGTATTTTAAGTCATAGTTAATAAGTGACCTTGACCTTTAGAAATGACCTTGATTGACTTTTGTCCAAAGCTCTTAACCTAAATAACATTTTGGTGAAGTATTATCAAATTCTGACGAAAGGTATGAGATATAAGTACTTAATGTTACTTTAAATCATAGTTAATAAGTGACCTTGACCTTTCAAAAATGACATTGAATGACCTTTGTCCAAAAGCCCTTAACCTAAATAACATTTTGGTGAAGTATTATCAAATTCTGATGAAAGGTATGAGATATGAGCTCGGATGGACTGATGGACGGAGAGATGGACAGATGGATGGATAGATGGATGGACAGACAAACAGAAAGAAAGATGGACAGACAGACACATGGACACAACAGCGCCTATATGCTCTCCCTTAAGTTTTCAGGGAGCATAAAAAGACCATGATCAGTATTACAAAAAACATATTTAAGTTAATCTAATATTTATAGTATTATCACATACATGCTATAAGGAATGTGGCTTTCATTGTCATCCACAAATATAGAGAAACCTGTTTTATTAATATATATATATACACACTATATATAAAACACACCATATCACACTCTGTCACAGTAAAAAAAAGTCATGAAGGAATGAACTGCTTGTGAAGGATGAACCCCCTTGGTGGCAAATTTGCCAGTATAAATTGTTATCTTAAAACTGTCAAACTCCAAGGTCAAGTTCACAAGGTTAAAGATTTCTGAAACGATGGAAAGGTTTTGTCACAAGGAATATACATACGAAATGTGATAGCCTTATCATATACTATTCAAATCTTAAAGTTTTTGAAATGTAGGTCAAAGGTCATGGTAAAGGTCACAAGGTCAAACACAAGAACCACTAAAGACATTATAGCCAGATTGCAAACCAAAATTCAATACAAGGTCAAGGTCAATATTCATGGTATGAATTGAAAGCACTCATCTTCAAGAACTTGTGTGAAGCATTAAAGCCTATCCCTATTGTAACAAAAGATTTAGCCAAAGTTAAAGTTCCTTAAAAGTAGGTCAAAGTCAAAGGTCAAAGTCACAATGTCAAAAGTCATGGCATCAATTGAAAGCACTCATCATAAAAAAGTTATGAGTGAGGCATCAAAGCACTAACCCTGTTATCTCAAATGATGTAGTCAAGTTAAAGTTTTTTAAAAGTAGGTCAAAGTCCAAGGTCAATGTCACTAGGTCAAAAATTATGGCATATTTTGCAAGCTCTTGTCATAAGGAATATATGTGTGAAGTATTATATCTATATTCCTCTTAGTTGCCGAGATTTTACTTCAACAAGAAACTTTAAAATAAAAATGTTGACCAAATGACAGACGAATGGACCGTTAGACAGACATATGGACAGACAGACAGACATCACCATTCTATAGACTGGAATTCAATCCAGTCAATTATTGTACCATGGGAAAGGTCTTGTCACAAGGAATATGCATGTGAAATATAAAAGCCCTATCTCCAGTTGAAAAGTTATGTGGAATGTTAAGTTTTTTGCCACAGACAAACAGACTAAAACTATATGCTTTTGAATCTCTGGTCTATCTCCATAGATCCCTATATTCCATGACAGTACGAGATTAAGATTAATATGATCACCATCATATGTCCTTTTATAGTTCCCTTGTGTCCTATGACAATAAGGGGTTAAGATTAATAAAATCTCCATTATATCCCTTTTATAGTTCCGTTGTGTTACATGCAAGTATGAGATAGTGATTATTAGGGTCTCTATCATTTTCCCTCTTATAGATTCCTTGTGTTCCATCACAGCAATAGATTATGAAATTTAAGATTTCTATCATGTTGCCCCCTGACAGAACCACTGTATACAATGACAGCAAGAGATTGTGAATGTTAAGATCTCCTTAAGAGATTATCCTTAAGATAACCCTTATTGACTCTTTATGTCTATAATAACAAGAGATGTGACATTGAACAATGTATGTGATGCAAACACTTATATTACCTTCATAGATTCCTTGAATACTATGACATAGTAAGTTGGTTGGTTAATTGGTGTTTTACGTCACTGTCAACAATTTTTCAGTTATATTGCGACATGGAAGCAGAAGGTAACCAACCTTTTAAATATAGTGGCGCAACCTGGGAATCGAACCTGGATCGTCAGCACCGCAAGCCAAGCGCTTAACCACTACACCAAGCCTGCCCCTGACAAAGTAAGAGATTGTGACATTAAACAATGTATGTAGTACAAACACATATATTACCTTCATAGATCCTCTGTGTACCATGACAGAGTAAGAGAATGTGACACTGAACAATGTATGTAATACAAACACATATATTACCTTCATAGATCCCTTGTGTACCATGACAGAGTAAGAGAATGTGACACTGAACAATGTATGTAATACAAACACATATACATTGTATTACCTTCATAGATCCCTTGTGTACCATGACAGAGTAAGAGATTGTGACACACTGACAAGATTCCTGTTCCTAGTTTCCAGCTGCTACCATCTATTAATTCCGCATTTTCTGTTAAGTAGTGGAGAAATCTCAGTGTTCCCTGTATTGTAAGACAAACTTCAAAGGTTAAAAGTCCTTTAGATTTATGGAAATAAACTGCATAGATATGAAATCCAAAAGCTTCTTACCAACGAAATAGTATGAATATCTTCTCACCCATATCTTCCTACCAATAAAACAGCATGAAAAGGTTATCTAACATTTATCACACAACTTTATTACTCCTTTCAAAAATAGAGTATTTAAGTAATTTTTATACAAGTGTACCTCTGGTGCCAATTCCTTTTCCAGTGATGCTCTTTTTAAAACTTGAAGGTAGAAAAAGAAGTATGTTGCAGTTTGTTCTTCTGGAGTTGATATAACTTGACGATGAAGTAAACTCAAAACTTCTATGTAAACTGGACTAAAAATTGAACCAAAATATAATGAACTATGCAATAGATCTCATAAACATTTCAATTTTGTTCATAAGTTTTAACAGAAAATTAAGGTACATCAAACCACATGAGAAATTTATTACAAAAACATGTATTTGATTGGACTAGGACATATATGTAATGCTAAAACATGAGTATATTCAATATATGATTAAAGTGATTAAAAAGTTTTAAAATGATCATTACTGTAGCTTTGAGGAGTTTTCTTTTTAAAATCTGAAATGTGTTGCAAAATATAATTTTGACACATTTAAAAACAAGAGACTCAAATGGGCCTAAACCACTATTCTGAACACTGTAAAATCTTGGGAAGTATCATGATGTTCTTCTTTTTTAGAAGTTTTGTTTCAAATTTGAACCAAACACAGCACCAAATCATTCTAAAACACCCTTATACTTTTTTGAAAATCAAAGAAAACATTTGAAAATGTGAAAAATAAACATTTCCCAAGGACATCAAAATAGTGTCAAAAATTTAATTTTAGAATGGAACGAAGACACCCTAGATTACTATGATGCATTTGGTTTGTTGATCTATGCAGCCAGTCTGAAGAGGGAGTTTGTCGAAGGAAAATATACTCTTGGGTCAATGTCACTCTACCTTGGATTCAACCCTCTGGCCAAATAATATCAACAATTTTATGGGGACCTTGAGTACTTCATCTTTACCATGTTACAACAACAGTATCAGTAAAACTCATGCATGCTCCATGAACGGCAGTTATAATGCAGGAAATTGATGACTCAATTCATATACAAAAAATTAGTAAAACTAACGGATGCTCCAAGAGGCACAGCAAGAATGAAGGAAATGAATGACTCAATATATAGGAAATCATTGTATTAATTGATGATGATTTCAAATCTCAATGTATCATATGGATATCCAATTGAGTCAACTGTAGAAAAACAAGTGATCACTGTATCTTAAAGTAAAATGAGTAAACTTGACCTTGATTAGTTATGAAATAAAACTTTTTATCCTGAACATGACCTTTCTGAAATGACCTTGAGTGACCTTTGTCCAAAGCTCCTACATAACATTTTTGGTAAAGTATAATCAAATTATGGTGAAAGGTGTAAAAGATATGTGTCTTTGATGGTATTCTAAGTCATAGTTAATAAGTGATCTTGACCTTTCAGAAATGACCTTGAGTGAACTTTATCTAAAAGCCCTTAACCTAAATAACATTTTCGTGAAGTATGATCAAATTCTGATGAAAGGTATAGGAGATATGAGATTGGACGGACAGACAGACACATGGACAGACACACATACATGACAGCAACTATATGCTTGCTCGAAAGTTTTCGGGGAGCATAACAAAATCTTTCCATTAGCTCTCAAGAATAAATCCATCTAAGTTTATTATTACATGCAAATAGTATACCCCTCTATCCCCCACCCCAGCTTCCAACTTTTTTTCAATTTTAACAAAATGCTAAAAATCCCTAGAATTATGTTTGTTCTATATTTCTTTTCCATTTCTTTTATTTCAATAAAAACTGATATAACACACAAAACTACAGCATTTTAAGTAACCTACAAGAAAGAAATCTAAGAAATAACCTCAAAATGTGCAAACACAACAAAATCCAAAACAACATCATAAAAGGCTAGCAAATTTGAAACGAAAAAATCATGACACTTCTAAAGACAACCATCTCAATAACTCTAATGTATTTGGTTAGTTGATCTATACAACTGATCTGAAGAAGTATGTCCAGGAAGGGTACCATGAGAGGCCTATGTCATACTACCCTGAATCCATACCTGTATGGATCTGACCAAAAAGTAACAACACCTGTAGGGGACCTTAAGTACTTCATCCCTTCTAAAATTCCTCTAAATCCATTCAGTTTCCTTCACCTGCATACAGAACAATTTCTTACCTATCAGGAGTAGTTTCCCTTAAGCATTCAATGAAGCCTAATGCATGAGGAATAAAGAATGGGAATCCAGAGATCAGTCCTCGTAAAAATCTACAGAAAATGTTAAAGTTAAAACATAAAATTCTAAAGTTATTCTAGAAGAGGCATAGCGGTATCTATTACTTCAGTCATTACTGAAATGTCACTAAAAGTAATTAAGCTCAATTACTATAACAGGTAAAACACTTTATATGTAACTGGTAAAGCACTTTATACATAATAGGTAAATCACTTTATATATAACAGGTAAAGCACTTTATACATAATAGGTAAAGCACTTTATACATAATAGGTACAGCACTTTATACATAATAGGTACAGCACTTTATACATAATAGGTAAAGTACTTTATACATAATAGGTACAGCACTTTATACATAATAGGTAAAGCACTTTATACATAATAGGTAAAGCATTTTATACACATAACATTAAGTCAAACACATCAATGAAGATATTATTCTTTAATTTGACTTTCAATACTTTTGCTCTTAATCTTAAAACATAATCTAAGAATACATGAAAACCTGGCTTCCATAAATATCCAGCTCACATTAAACAAAATAATACCTGTAACACAGAATCTCTGTCCTTAATCTATCTTGTATATTCTACCTATAATATCCTGTATATTCTATCTACAATATCTTGTATGTCCTATCTATATATCATGTATATCCTATCTATAATATCCTGTATATCCTATCTATAATATCTTGTATGTCCTATCTATAATATCTTGTATATTCTACCTATAATATCCTGTATACTCTATCTACAATATCTTGTATGTCCTATCTATATATCTTGTATATGCTATCTATAATATCCTGTATATCCTATCTATAACATCTTGTATGTCCTATCTATAAAGTTTTGTATATCCTATCTATAATATCTTGTATATCCTATCTATAACATCTTGTATATCCTATCTATAACATCTTGTATATCCTATCTATAACATCTTGTATATCCTATCTATAATATCCTGTATATCCTACCTATAACATCTTGACTATCTTATCTATAGTATCTTGTATATCCTTATATCCTACTTAATACCTTGTATATCCTACTTATAATACTTTGTATATCCTCTCTATGATATCTTGAACATGACAAACTACTAAGATCAATTTATTGAAGATATATAATGTGGAGCAGCAATCACGTGAGTGAGGTAAGTGTTATACATGTATTTTGATATGGCTGGATTTTACAAGATTTCTCATATAGTGGGGTGCAGTCCTAACATAACATTATATTAACGTTGCGTTAACGTGAAGTTTGCTTTCCTCGTGCGCTCAGGACTGCTGGGCACACGCGTTTGCATTAACGCAGATTTCCATGTGAACTTAATTTCGAGACCGTGTGAACGCGCTTGACTGCCACGTTAACGCGCTTGTCTGCCGTGTGAACGTGCTTGATAGTCACATTCGCTTGTTTACAACTTAAAACGTGTATTAACATGTTCATATAGAAGGATTTGAAGGAGAATCGATATATACATTGTATATTTAAATTTGAAAATTTATTAATGTGTAAGTAAAATATTTAGAATTAAATAAAACCCTTCCAAGTTGAGGGATGAATTTCAAAAATGTTGAACGCAATTTCCGTACTTTGACTTTAACGAAATTTATTCTTATTTTAGGAAAATAATAATGATAATAATAATAATAATAATAATAATAATAATAATAATAATAATAATAATAGAAATAATAATAATGAAATAAAAATTAATAAAGAAATTAATAACGATGATAATTATTATATTCATATATTATAGAAAATAGCTTAATTAAAAATGATAATAATAAATACATAAATAAGAAATACATGTAAATACAACAATAAACTAGTTATAAATGAATAAACAAATAAGAAATATATACATAAATAAACTAATTAAAAATAAATAAATAAATGAAATTAGAAAGTAATCATGCTAGTATAAACTGACGAATTTTTTTCATAAATACCTTATTGCATGTCTACGCAATAATTTCCTTTGTTATATTACATATGAAATCCTTAGTGCAGGGTGTCATTTTAACATTTCATTTAATACACGTTTTTATGGCGACAATCGCGGTAAGTTAATTAGATCCATTTTATATTCTGCATCCGTACTGCATAGAGTATTACAAATATAGACATGTGAACGTGCGACTGGACCGAGTGCACGCAGAAATAAATCGCGTTGACGCGAATTCCCTACCGCGTTAACGCGACAAGCGCACACGTGTCCGGTTGAGCAGTCCTAGCACGTGTGCCAAAGCAGTCCCCGTGACCGCTTTTCGCGTTAACGTGTATGTTATTTTAGGACTGCACCCATCTGTATTCTGACAAAAAAGTATGAACCTATAATCTGACCTTTTCATTCCCAAAGTTTTTCACAGAGAAATTAGGAAAAAAGTAGCATGTGGTTATGAGAAGAATTACTTAGCTTGGAAGACAGGAATAGGGTAAGTAACCTGTTAATATCCTGTGAGAATGATCTACTACAGTGTCTCTGGTACATCTGAAACAGCCCACGGAATAAGACTACCGCTGGACGGTCTGATCCAGTGTGGGAGACTAGTTTGTGAAGATATCCTACACTGCCCAGCAACAAAGCAGCTGCTATACCTTTAAAACAAGGAAGAAAGGATACCCTTACTGAGATATTTTAAGTCACTGAGTAAATAACATAAAATAAACTTTGAATTTAAACTTAAGTTTAAAATATAAAAACTGTCTCTTAATATCTACAAGTTATGACCAAGGTTAAAGTTTTTATGCCCCTAGAATCAGAAATTCAGGGACATATAGTTTTGGACTATCTGTCTGTTTGTGGTAAAGATGTTTTAAAATGAATTTTAACAATGGTCACAATCTGTGAACAGTAAGAGATAGGGATTTGATATTTCACATGTTTCTTTTGACCCAGTGACCTTATTTGTAACCTTTGATCTATTTTTCTAAACTTTAAACCTTGACTTTTATTTAGTGGCATAGCATTTAACAATAGTGTCTTGTTGGTTTAAGGTTTTTGCAAAAGACAGACAGACAGGCCAAAACCTACATGCCTATGAATCACTGATCCTTAGAACCTGTTGACACTCTTGCTTGTACACATATTGGGACAGTTAATTTACAATATTCTAAGGATTAACAAATAGTTATATGCTAGTTGATGATTTAATATGGGCTATAAATTACAATATTTTATTTGTGCTTATTGTCGGCTCAAACGAACATTAATTGCTTGACTTAAATTTGTGATGTTCTGAACTTAAGCCCTAAGTCAAAGTGACTGAACTATGCAAACTGTAAACAAACTATTTACATACCATCTTCTTTTGTTGTAAAGGGCTGGAAACATTTATTAAGGAGGTTAATTTTGGAGAGTTGACAATCTACAGGGTCAAAAGCTCTTGGGTAAAATGCTAGTTTATATTTCTCAGTTACAACTAATGGAAGACTCATTTCAACGTCCTCCTCAGGCTGAAACAAACAAAAATCACTTTTAATTTACATTATACCTGTTTTTCATAAAGATTTTTACTTTTCAATTTTTTTGTGGCATACATTACTCATCTAAGATATCAATGAAATCCCAAAAAATAACATTAATACTAAAAAAAACATCTACAAAAGAAGAGTTTCTGTCACAGATCAGACTGATATGTTTAATGTTGCTCATTTTCTGACATGCGTCCTATACCAATGACAATAGTTTCTTTGCCTAGATGAGAGAAGATTCATACTCCTTCTTTACCTGCATATGTTCTATCCAATGACAAAAGAAAAGCCTCTGTGCTGGGGTCAGGGAAGGATGGTTTATACCGGTCACAACACGTACAATTAACTGATTCTCTTCCAAATCTGACAAAACCTCCTTTTCAAATTCTCTCTGAAATATTAAGTCAATGGAAATTATCTTTACAATGACATATATTTTGTCTTGGTGTTATAATTCATTCCCTTCATTACAAAGTGGATTATGTCTGTTATCCCAATGTGGTGAGTTTTAGTTTTGCAATCATATTTGCACCTAATGACTACAAATGCTTACAGTACTATTGTTAACAGCAATTTTAACTAATGAATTATGTTGCATTTCTTTGCAAATTACAGCAATACTTAACATGAAGTGCTACAAAATTATCTGTCTTAGTATCTGTTCTTGTTTCAAGCAAACAAGTTGTACAGTATTATTTTTGCGAAATTATATAGTGTTGGTATTAATTCTTCATCAAATTTAATACCTTTTGCCTAAATATAACATCTTCATTTCTAGATCAAGAATGCATCATATATCTCATAGATAATCTAGATCCTCATACAATATATTAAAGTTTTGTAACTAGAAACTTAGTCATTACAAAGTTTGAATCTTGCATAACACATGGCCACTGAATATATATTTGATGGTAGATGTAAGCCAGAGCCAAGCTTAAGAACTGAACTGGCTCATTAAATATCTTCATTAACTCAGAGCAATGGTATTGCGACAGGTCAAAATCAAAACTGATAGTGCTTCCATGATATGCATATAAAGAAATCAATGATGAAGATTGAATGGTTAGATTGCAAAGTTAATAATGAATTTGTCAGAAAAAATAATTTGACTATGAAATGTAGGTCACACTGATCTAGTATTACCTGAAATGAAAAGTAAATATTGAAGTCATCTCACATGCAAAGTATCAAGTCTGCAGACTTTGTTAATTTTGGAACTTTGTGAAAAGTCACTCAAACATAAAATACAGGTCACACCACCCATTTTTCAGCTGAACTTAAAAGTGTATAACAAAACAATCTCACATGCAAAGTATCACATCTATGGTCCTTCACAGTATCACGTCTATGGTCCTTCTAAGTATCACGTCTATGGTCCTTCTAAGTATCACGTCTATTGTCCTTCTAAGTATCACGTCTATGGTCCTTCTAAGTATCATGTCTATGGTCCTTCTAAGTATCATGTCTATGGTCCTTCTAAGTATTACGTCTATGGTCCTTCTAAGTATCACGTCTATCACGTCTATGGTCCTTCTAAGTATCACGTCTATTGTCCTTCTAAGTATCACGTCTATGGTCCCTCTAAGTATCACGTCTATGGTCCTTCTAAGTATCACGTCTATGGTCCCTCTAAGTATTACGTCTATGGTCCTTCTAAGTATCACGTCTATCACGTCTATGGTCCTTCTAAGTATCACGTCTATGGTCCTTCTAAGTATCATGTCTATGGTCCTTCTAAGTATCACGTCTATGGTCCTTCTAAACATCATGTCTATGGTCCTTCTAAGTATCATGTCTATGGTCCTTCTAAGTATTACGTCTATGGTCCCTCTAAGTATCATGTCTATGGTCTTTCTAAGTATCATGTCTATGGTCCTTCTAAGTATCACGTCTATGGTCCTTCTAAGTATCATGTCTATGGTCCTTCTAAGTATCACGTCTATGGTCCTTCTAAGTATCATGTCTATGGTCCTTCTAAGTATCATGTCTATGGTCCTTCTAAGTATTACGTCTATGGTCCTTCTAAGTATCACGTCTATCACGTCTATGGTCCCTCTAAGTATCATGTCTATGGTCCTTCTAAGTATCATGTCTATGGTCCTTCTAAGTATCACATCTATGGTCCTTCTAAGTATCACGTCTATGGTCCCTCTAAGTATCATGTCTATGGTCTTTCTAAGTATCACGTCTATGGTCCTTCTAAGTATCATGTCTATGGTCCTTCTAAGTATCATGTCTATGGTCCTTCTAAATATCATGTCTATGGTCCTTCTAAGTATCATGTCTATGGTCCTTCTAAGCATGATATATTCCTTCAACTTGAAAGTTTTCACTGTTGACAAACAGACAGACAGATGGATAAAGAGACTTTATCAATCTACAGACCAAATCGCTTTGCAATTTGGGTTAAAAATTTATTGAGGGTGGCATAAAATAAACTTACATAAATGTAGTACATCTTTGATATTTTTAAAATCTATTAAAAATTGAATATTTTTACCTGAATAAAAACTATGAGATGTATCAGCAGAATATCCATGGAAGCCATGTGATGAAGCATCATCGGTTTAAAAATCTTAAAATATATGTATAAGTTAAGTAGCACTCATCATGATAAAGCACAATATAATAACAAGCATTACGGTACCAGAAGACAACAGAATTCACTAGATGGGTTTACATACTGTTATGTACTTTTTATTACCAACAACTTTATTTACATGTAAAAATAAAATTCTCCCTAATACATATCAAAGGCTTGAAGAGCCACAAAGGTGTCGAGCTAAATTTCACTTAAAGCTGTCAAAAGTAGCATAAATTGACCAGTTGTGCTCATCTATTTTGTTGAATTCTGATAATTTTTGGAATAGAGTAAAAATAAAAGCTTAAAGACCAACAGCCATATATCATATAATATCAAAATGTGAATGAAAGTTGTCAGTGGGCAACATAGCTCTCTGGTGGGGCTTTCTCATAAAGTAAGATGTATGGTAAACAGTCTCTTGATGGGGTCCGTTGTCATGAGGAAGTCAAGGGTTATAGGTGATATTGATTATGACATCATCATAACATTTTATTGTTCTTTACGTCACTCTTGCAGAAATATGTCAAATGTCTTATCACAAAGAATGTACATGAGAAAACAATTGAACACCATTGTCTTTTTTTTTACAAAGATAAAAATGGACGAGTTGTTACCATTGCCTGTAAAATATGGAAGCCTTATGCTTTATTTGTTTTATAATATGGTCTAGGTTACAGTTTTTGTCACCACATCTAACACTGACACTAGGGCCAACAGCTTCTATATATCGTCCTAACACACTAGTTATTATTCGGTCGTTTATCATATGTGCACGTGCAAGGGCTACAACGCCATGCCGCTCGCCATAATGACGCAATCCGATTGTGAATCACAATCACACTTTATCAGTTGATTTGGAATAAAATCTTCACATATGAGTTCTAATTAATTTATTTTTCATGCCTTCAATCTAGAATTCATCTGTATTAATCCATGCTATCATCTTTTACATCTGCATTAAATTTTGTAGGCGATTTGAAAACTTTCTCAGCTGCCTTTTTTATACCGTCGTGGGAACTTTTCCAACTATGGGGAAGATCATGTGATATATACACAAGCTACTTCCCTAAAAAGGCAAAAATGCGGCGTGGCTTTACAAATTTCAGCGGGAAAATTCACAACTGCGCAAATAAAGATGGTTTCAAAAACAAGTAATTCCTATTTATATAAAGCTATTTGGCTTTGTGACCAACATCTTGAACATTTAATGCTATTCCGATTGCAACCTAAGCTTTTTAAAAAGCTATGCTTGTTTAAGATAGACTGGAGTTACCTGCTCTTGCTTGCTATCGTTGCGAGAAGAGACAAGTGACCACCTCCATTTTGTAGAGGGTATTCCCTGTCCAGCAAGTGTTATTTATAGCACAGGCGGTAAGGGCAGATAAGAAGCTGTACACACTGTGTGTTGATATTTTTAAAATTCGTCTACAGTAGCATATACAGTACCTAATGTAATTTACGAGAGGCTCGTGATGTTTAGCCTTGAGGATGTAATTAATTTTGTCGATTTTTGTTGATTCTAGGTTAAATGCATGAAACAAAACGAAATCCAGTGAGATAAAAATAACCGATAACGCGTCACCTGAAACTAGGTCAGCCTCGTTATGAATTGGTGGTCACCTGTCTAGATATTTTAAGATGTTTGTGACATGCATTGCCAGTCAATATTTAGGATTCTATGACATATTTCATTTGTTCTTTTTTATACTGAAATTTATATCTAAATATATTTTTATTACATTATTTATATTATTATATATATTTCGAAGATTGCGCGATCAGTTTCGATATTGGTGCTTTTATGTCAAATTAGGCCTTGATCGCGTGTGTTACAAGCGTTCTACTATGATTTCTCCAAATAAGGCAATGTGTCACGTGGTTTTCCCCATATTTGAAAAAATTCAAACGAAGTGCGATTGTAATTCATAATCGGCTTGCGTCATTATGGCGAATGAATATTTTAACACACACAATAAGCAACAGAATAATAAGTGTTTTAAGGCAATATATTGATAGTTTAAGTTAAGCAGACCTATGCTTAAACCTATTTCTGGGCAATGAAATGTCAATAACAAGGATAACAAAGCCGGTTTTGCAAGAACTTTTACTATTGTAAGTACTTTAAAGAAGGTACTACTTTGTTATGTGAATTAAAAAGGCGGTGCAGAGGTCAAATTTTTACGATCGCTAGAAGACAGTCGAGCAAATGCTCCACGCCTTAATAAAAAGCATCTAATTTAATACAATCATTCCATATTAAATATAAAATCAGGAAAAATACAAGTCTGCCTGTTCCATTGGATCAGGGTAAATAAATTGTAAAGAAGTGCTTACTGTAGGAGAAACTTCTGGAAAATTCTGCACCATGTTCATTAAGGATAAAGTGATATGCCATAATCCACATGGTGTAAACACAGCAATATTGTCCATAACAAGCGATACTAACTGCCGATTCTCTTGTGGATCAAGAGAATTCTGTCTGTCGAATCTCTTCAATAAATATAATAACTATAGAATGATTAAAAATGTTTCAAAAAAGTATCTATTATTAATTATAGAATATCATGTTTTAGATATACTAACAAAAATACAATGAATTTTCAAATAAATGAACTCAATTTCAGCATGGTCCATTCTGAAATACTTTTTACTTCAGTATCAACAAAGTCAAGATCACATAGTTCTCTTTGTTTCAGTATAAATACTTGACTTTGACAATATAGGGTCCGGTGCCATAAACCTAGAATATACGTAAGTCATAATTTCATATTCTTCTGTCATCAACTGGGATTTGGATTTTATTGAGTTTTGTTCTATCCATAAAAAGAATTAAACATTCAGCATGACAATTTATTTGAATGTTTGATATTGAGTAAATTAAAATGAAATATTTGACTTAAGTATATTCTCAGTTTATGGCGCTGGACCCAGATCAAATAACTAACCCCATTTCCTGATTTATTCCCCGTACTACTGGAGTCTGATGCGACACTATAAAATGGAAAGTTCCATACATAAACACACCTTCAGAATCACATCTAGGTACACAGGAGGCAAATGGAATTGTCTTCAGTCTTTCACCAAAATATGTTTGAAATTTTGAAATAAAGCATTTGATTTTTGACATAAAAGGGTCATTATCCAAGAATTCATTTTTTAGAAATAAACATGACTACAAAGTCATCCTTATTTGGTTCACTCTGGGTATATAAAGAATATATAAACACAATAAACTGATTTGAATGTCAATTTACACAGAGAATATCTGTTGGTAAATTATGAAAAATTCAACATCTGTCCTGTTAAAGTTAAAAAGTCTTTTCTGTACAATTCCTGTTATATAATAGAACTTAACTAAGAATGAACATTTCCTATACAGTAAAACCTGTTATGGAAGACCACACCTGCTGCCAAACAAAAGTGGTCTTGCAAAACAGGTGCTCTTCCAATAGAGAGAATCAAATTTATGTGGACCGTTTCCCATGTACATGTACCCCTTCCTTTAGCCAGACTTAAGGTATGTTGCCCCTCACTCACCCCGGGGAGGTGGAAGTAGGATTTGAGCAAGATATATTGTTTCTGGTCAGGAATTTTAAAAGTTTATAAGATTTAAAAGTTATTTACACAATTATTTACATGTTTTAAAACTTTCGAGTTTCATGAGTAAAAAAGTCTGTCATACACCGTTGTTTTCCCAACCTGTCACTTATTTGCGTTTCTTGTATAATTGTGTGGATGTTTGATACCATGTCGGCCATTTTATGATTTTCATGACTCATTGTATACAGCATTAATTCATTGCAATAAGCTACGCTGTGTGTGGGAAGAGGGGTCTCCGTTTCAGATTCGTCATCACTATTATCGCTGTCCTTAGTCATGGAAGCACTGTCACTGGGTTCAGGTTCAGTAATGCATACATCAGGAACAGTTTGTAAATGTTGATCCATTTGACTGTATTCTTCCAATGTCATATCTTTCATAATAGATTCACCTCCAGGCATCATATCTAAGCTTTCACCAATGGGCTATTACTTCACAAGCTGGTCATCCATGCCTTTCTGTTTGCCTTGTATGTGACATGTAACGCTCGTAAATTCTGGCCTATAAAACAAACGCCGTCTTTCCCATAATCAATGGGTCAAGCTTTTCTCCCTCTGCACTACAACATAAAAGCAAAGTAACAAGCTCCTTTGACTGTTTCCCTCCTTTTCTTTCTCTCTTCTTCACCACCATTGAATGCTCTGGCAATCCATGAAAATACAATCCAGTCTCGTCAGCATTGAATATATCTTTGCTGTCATAACCCTCTACCAAAGACGGCAATTTCTTTTTCCAGCCTTCAACCGTTTCTGGATTAACATCTGCCCCCTCCCCACTGAGACACACACTTGAAATGTTATATCGGGACTTAAAACTCTCAAGCCATCCATTTGATGCCGTAAAATCATCGCAATTAGGCATTACCATGGAATCTCTAATCGCTTGTTGTTGGTTCATTTTGCCTGTTATAGGTAGATTTTTAGATCTCACGTTGCAAAACCAATTCCACACTTTTCCTTTAAATCAGCATATTGCGTACAATGTGGAAATAATATACCCAATCACCGGAACATCCACTCTCCTATTGCTTTTTTATGTGATCCCGGTTCTTTAAGATGTTCTGAATTTGGGTTTTACCGCAATCCAGCTGGGCAGCAATCTGACGTGCACTAATCCCTTGATAGGACTTCTCAATGACCTTCATCCTATCTTCCAGTGTTAAAACTTTAGTCCTTTTCGGACTTGGGCTATACACTGCCATAACATCGCTTTTTCTTTTCGTCGGAGTAAAAGACATCTTAAAACATTAAAATCCAAGCTAAAACTGACCACTTCAGTAAAGTGAGTTAAATGTCCATGTATAAATCAGTTGATTACTTGTCACCTACCACAAGCTGTCAAGATATATACCAGTTCTAGCTACCTGGACGGCGGTCTCAATACGACGGGAACATAAAAGGCACTTAGTGGATAAAGTGTTCACACCTTCTGTAGAGTATTGGCTTCAAACATTACCCGAGGCAAATTGTCAGCCTGTCTAATGCAAGTTATTTTCTACAGAGTTCAATAGCTATTTAGGGAGCAATTTTAGTTTTAACTCGATCACGCTTGCTGATATTGATGGTAAACGTGGTCATGCAAAAAAGGGGAATTTGTTCGTTTTGGACCAAAAATCCTGGTCACCGGTCGTGTTTTGCAGGTGGTTGAGTCTTTTATAATGTAAAATGCATTAGTGCACCACTTCCGTGGCCGCCAAAGACAGGTGGTCGCCGACGGCAGTGGTCTTGCATAACAGGTTCTACTGTATGTAAATAATCAGTGTAAAAATAGTGACATTTATGGGATATCAATGAAAGGCATCCCTTACCATATTGCATGTTCAATAATAGAGGTGACAAGAATCACATAATCCTGATACAGATCTGTTCTTTCCTTTCGTAAGGTAGTCATCAATGAATCTTTCTCCTTGAACAGAATGCCCTGGAAAATAGCCATTGTATTTACCTTCTTAGAATTTGTATTTATATGTATTCATTACAAGGTAAAAAACTTCATGAAATGATACTAGATTTAAATCTTTATACAGTAAATAGTAAGAAGGTCATAGATAGAGCATTATGTCATATGGGAATATATGTAGCACACAGGTATATTATGGATATATTCAAAATAATATGGCTACATATCTATCATTGATTAATTGTTTATTGTTTTATGTCACTCTACGATTATTTCACGTATATGGTGACGGCATCTGCCTGAAGCATTGCATACAAAGTTATACCTTTGACCCACCTGAAGCAGTGAGGGATCTTTTACATGCCATGCCTACCGTGACACGTGACCTCGGTTTTTACTGTCTCATCCCAAAGACAGAACAACAGTGCGCCCAAAGCGGGAGTCGAACCCGGGACCTCTCAATCATAAGCTGAGCACCTTATCCACTAGGCCACACCAACTTCATATCTATAGTACTATGAAAGGATAATGTTAACATCTATGTATAGCATATCATCTAAATTCCTCCATAGAATTTGGTGAGGGTAGTAAGTGATTGGATTATGTTGTAGGCAATATGGAGCCCCAATGATGTCACTGCCTGTAACAGGCTCGTAACCTCCTGTATGGATGTGACATAATAAATTGTTGAAAATGATGTAAAAATTCAACAAATGTACCAATTTACAGACCAGAAAAGATATTTATACATGTATAAAGAAAATGGTAACTGATGATGATGACTGAAATATAAGGCATCTTACATGTCTTCCTTGTTCCAACTGAAGTAAACACTGCAGACTTGTTGAACGAATTCTCCTGGTCTCTACAGAATTCACATTTGATGTGGCAATACTCAAAAGACTATTGACAACTCTCCTGCAAATATCTGTGTCCTGACAGAAAAAAGCCACAAAGATAACAGAGGTCATGACAACAAATGAGATTTGAACTGAGAATCTTTATGTGGCAAAAACAATGTATTACAAAATGAGCTAATGAAATCCTCTATTTGTCAGTAACTGGATAAACCTCCAATACATGTAATACACAATAAAGACCACATAAAGCTCCGGCCTTGAAATCTAACATTGTTATCTTCCCTATACAACACTGTTTGAAAGCAAATTTTGAAGCGTTATGTATTTTAAAGAGAGTGAACTGACAGTTCTTAAATTGACAGTCTGACATTCCTTGAAGAAAATTTATTTCCCATTTCTTTAAAAATATTTAAATATATATGAATAAAATTCACTCACAAACTGTTCATCAACAATAAGTAAACTTGTTGATGTAACCAATGTTTGACATGACAAGTTGATATAAGACTCCTGGTTATGAAACTGTTGGAAGACATCAAGCATGGTTCCAATAATTTGTTCCACACTACAAAGAAATTTAGCAAACAAATGCATTTTTACTAGTTAAGGTAAATTTATATGCATGGTAAGCAGCAATTATTATATAAATTGTTCTTTGATGAACAAACCTTCAGAAGACAACTTAAACCAATAGAGTAGTACTGGAATGTGCAATTAAATACAGTTCTGATCAAATATACCAAACTCTTAAATATATACTCTAAACTTGACTAAAGTATGTGTCTTTACTTTCCAATATTTGTTATGTATTATTCTATCACATCACAATCTTTCAGTATACTACATGTAGAAACGTTGGCATCAATCTGATTAAAACCATATATTAATTCCGCTTCTCTATTTGTCCCATTGTGGATAAAGATCTGGTGAAATACGTAAGGGGTCATGTTCTGGTGACATCTGATGATGTTTCAGTCACCGAAACTGTTATATTCCATAGCCAATCAATGACTAAGCTAGGCACGTGATAGTGACGCAAAATGTAACACTGTTCAAAACTACCTTGTGGCTCACATACGCTGAGGATGTTAATTAATTACATTCCTAGGAATTTGTAGCCGATTCACTGATTGGCTGGAAATCAGAGTTCACCAAAACATGACCCCTTACGGGGTTTTGCCAGATCTTTATCCACAATAGGACAAATAGAGAAGTGAAATAAAGACATGGTTTTAATCAGATTGCATTGGCAAAAGCAATATAGTAACTGAAACAGCATACACACTTTTTGTTTTGCTATAAAATAAAAAGGGGGCAATGTTATTCTCATCTGAAACAGCAGAATTTGTCTATATACCAAGTTTAATCACTAGGAACCACTATCCTGACCATTATAAAATTCTTTTCTGTGAATATTGCTTTATTGACAACCTACATAAAACATAAATAACAGATCACATCATACTTTTTCTGACTTGAAATATCATCATGATAGGATTTTGTTTATTGATATACAGGTTGTACATTTTACACTAGCTCAGACATAGAATTAAGTCGGCGTGGCCTAATGGTATCGCATCGGACTCCTGATCGGAAGGCTGGGGTTCGAGTCCCGCTCTGGTCATGCCGGTGTCTTGTCTTTCGGATGAGACAGTAAAAACCGAGGCCCCCGTGTCGTGGTATGCATGGCACGTTAAAGATCCCTCACTGCTTTGGATGGGTCCGTTGCAAAGGTCAAAATATGTATGCCCTGCATTAGGCAGATGCCGTCACCATATACGTGAAATATTCGTGGTGTGATGTAAAACAAAAATCAATCAATCAGACATAGAATTTGATGGTGACTTATTAGAAGCCTCAGATTTGAGATATTTTATTAATTAATACATACCATTATTTAGATTATATACCACAATTATTATAAGTAATGAGTCAAACTGAAAAGCCTTTAATATTGTATGGACAGCTTTCTCCAAACAGAATAGATCTAATATAAAAATCAAAATGAACAATGAAAAATCAAAATCATAGTTTTACCCATCTCTGCTGATGTGAGAGCTACATCCATACTCTTCCACTAGTATCAACAGTTCAGTTTTTGTCCAAATATCGATATTTTCATTGTAAAGAGCCTTTGAAAAAGAAATACATCTAAATCATTTCATTTTACATACATTCAATAATGCAGTATACCATGAAAAAATCTTATGATTAGCACTGAAATAATTAATTTATGCAACTACATGTATTTGATATTCTTCATAAAGGAGGATTCAATTAATCATTTGTCTGCCCTTGAAAAGAACCTTCCCGCTTTGTGTCTATCATAGTGATGTATGTGACTGCTGCTTGACTAATCATAGCTTACCATGGTCAATTGACTATCCAAGCCTCTTCATATGGCAGAGATTAAAAACAAATACATAAGGAAAACCTTCAAATAAAAGATATTCTAAAAGATACCTTTTCTGTTCCTACACTTCTTTCCTTAAGAAATCTTTACCCAAGTGCTCTTAATTTGCACAAAAAAGCATTCTTTTTGGAAAAATTTTCCTTGGAGAAGTCCCCTACACCCTGTGTAGAAGGGTGACTCTCCAACAACTTCTCTCTTGGCACATTCTGCGGCTCTGCATATGATGTTGTCACATGATTGCCACTGGCTACTTTTCACTTGCTACGTTTTTATTTCTGGAAAACACTGAATGAGGGTTCTTTGAGGGTTTTGAGTCAGTGAGTTTTTGTATTTGAGCAAAACAATGAGCACCATAGGTTTAAAAGGATTCTTATTTGCCTAAACTTTGTAAAATTTTGTTCAAAATTTAACAGCAACTCCCCTTCCCTCACCAGCAATATACCTCAAAAAACAACTTCCCACCAATGTGGACTCATCACTGACTTAACTTTACATCAGTACTAACTTAATAACCATATCAATCAAAGGACAATATATATATCACCATATAAATGGATTCATCACTGACTTAATTCTACATCAGTATTAATTTAATAACCATATCAAGCAAGGAACAATATATATCACCATATAAATGATTCTACTGATTTTCTCAAATACATCATATAAGCTTTTTTTGTGGCATGGGAGCAGATTTTAGGTATTATCTGAAAGATAGGACATCAATAAGCCAGACACACTACTGAGATTCAAATTCAGGTCCCCTCAGCTCTGAGGCAAAACTTTTTGAAGTTCACATACATCACTGTCTCTACTAGTCTACGTAGATACACGAGGAGTCTGGCCATGACACTAGTGGTAAAACTCTAGGTTTATCGTTAGCGTTAATACAACTTTAAGTTCTTCTATATCAGTTCTTATGGGTTTTTCTTATAATATACGACTGGAAATGTGTAAAACATGTATTCAAAATTTACTTGTTTGAATGATAAAATATTTTACTATTTCTTTTACCAAAATTCATCCAAGATTACGCATTGCACTCTAAGATAAAGTCCAATGCTTTACCTCAAATGTTCCAAATGCTCGTTATCAAATACCCAGATGTTCAATTTCGAGAATGTTACCAATTGAGTTACAGACACAGTGGATCAATATCAAATCATTTTAACATTAATACACAGTACACTAGTAAAACTGATCTACTTTACTATAGTCGCAATAGAAAACGCTATGTGAAAAAGAACACTCTCTGGTGTACAAGATAAATCACAGTGTTGTATGCTTGCAAAAGCCAATGATGAGGGGCGGTCATGTGAAAATGTTTTTTGCCCGTGCGTAATAATTTGTGATTAAATTCAGTGTCATTCAAGGAAAATACCTTCAATATATCGAAAATAAAATCTTCTCCCTCAAAGACAGTCTCTATGTTACCGTTTATAATGCATTGCCTAAAATATATCAATGTTTTCTCCAAGTCAGAGTTCATTCTGAATAGAAAATGAAAATACAAACTAAACTTCGAATATATCGATATACTAGAATCCGGTTTCGTTAAGACCGTCAAGATAGTGTCTCCGCAAGGGTTGTTTGAAAAGTTTCATGTAATACGAATTTTTTAATTATAGGGAACAAACTAGCTCTACATAAAAAATTGATTCCCTGTTTTACAAAATTAATGCAAAACTTTATTTTGACAACTTCTTCAAAAGTATTCCAGTAGTCCATTTGACTCTATAATGAGTCATCGTAACATGATTTTAACATACAGTTGTTAGTATTGCGTAACTTAAATAAACCAATATTTGAATATGCGCAATTTTCTATTTATAATAAGGGGAAACTTTCCGAGTTCAGAATATATTAAATTGGAATAAGAAGATTTCTTAACACCAAGAATGGATTTACAAAAAGAAATATGGACTTTTTCAATATCTGGGGCTTTGTGGAAACCCCATATTTCTGAACCATAACAAAGTATACTGCTTATATATGTGTCAAAAACAGCCAGCTTAGTTTCAATATTGAAATTACAATTTTTTAAAGAACAACTGATATCAAAAAGAGCTTTTCTTTCTTGGTCAGCCAAATGTTTTTGGGTTACATTAAATTTTCCATTATAATTAAACAGCAAGCCAAGGTAATTAAATCGATCAACAGTTTCTATTTCAGTGTTGTTATATGACCAGTGTTCGTTGTGACGTAATGCACCACCATTTCTAAAAACAAGAATTTTCGTTTTTCAACATTTACAGTCAGATGCCAATCATCTGTATATTTATACCCCCGCAAACAAAGTTTGGAGGGTGGGGGGTTATATAGGAATCACCCTGTCTGTCCGTCTGTCCATCTGTCTGTCTGTCTCTCCGTCTGTCCTTCAACCTTTGTCCGGGGCATAACTTTTTTATTCTTTATCATATGATGATCATACTTGGTACATTTGTTCCTTTGGAGATGCCGGTGTGTCATGACCCTGAACCAAGATCGAGGGTCAAAGGTCAAGGTCACTATTCACTCTATTGTAAAAATCTTGATGGTAAAGTATAGTCATAGAGAGATAAGGAGTCCATTTTACATGTGTGTATTCTGTATGACAAGTCCTGTACACTGATACAAGAAGAATTTACACAACCGCCTTGACCTCCACCTCCTTCTCCAAAACTTAAATATTGGTTATATATATATAGTTCTATGCCCTATTTTGAATTTTGGTGCCGCGGGGGGTATTTGTCCCGTTAGGACAGTTCTAGTTTTTTAAAGTCGCTCACTACAGTGCTGGGGAAGATAGTTGACAACTTCTGGGAGTCTTTACTTGTACATGAAAAGAAGATGGTTCTGGGAAGAAAGAAGGAACTTTGTCTAATTTTTGTTCTACAAGAAGGAATTTGGAATGACTGGGTATGCATGTTTCGTGAGAAAAAGCAGCCCTTCTCTGAACCAGGTCTAGTTGTTTTATGTCCTCAGTGAAGTGTGTGTCCCAAACTGAACAGGCATATTCGAAAGAGGGCCGAACAAGATATGTACATGTATATGCTTATTCTTCCTGCGTAGAAATCTTTAATGTACTGTTTGCCTTTTTAGAGATGTAATTTATGTGACTTTGCCATGTAAGGTCTGACTGGATGGTTGCATCTGAGTATTTTCTTGTCTATATTATTCTAAAACTTGTCCATGTAAAGTATAGTTGTATTTAATCGTTTTTGTTTGTTTGTTTGGGGTTTTTTTTTGGGGGGGGGGGTATTTTTACAGATGGGGAAAACATTACATCTATCAGGATGAAAGGTCAATATATTTTCCCAGATTCCTGGTTTATTCAAATCGTTTTGAAGGAATACACAATCTTTGTTTGTTTCAGTTGTGAGATATGCAATGGTGTCCTCTGCAAAAAGACGGATGATACAGTCTAAGCCAACTGGGATGTCATTTATGTAAAACAGAAATAGACCGGGTTCCAAGACCGATCCCTGCCGCACACCTGATTTAACCGGGACGTAACCAGAAGTCACCCCTCTTGAACAACAATCTGTGTACGAGACTGTAGGAAGGTTTTGACTTATCTGTTGGTTTTTTGTTGTATGCCATAGTGGCTTAGTTTGTGCGTCAAAAGACTGTGCCTGACTTTATCATATGCTTTTTAGAAATCCATAATTAAAATATCTGTTTGGGTAGAATTTTCTATGTTTTTCGATACATTATCAACGAATTCCAGGATCTGTATTTTGCAAGATGTGAATTGTCTTAATCCGTGTTGTAGTGGGTATAATATATCGTGTGTGTCAGCATGTGTCATGATTTAACTCACTACAACATGCTCGAGTATTTTGCAACATATGCACATTGGCGATTTAGAGGGCCCCCCTCCTATTGGTCGGAAAATGTTACAAGAAAAAAGTCATTTTCGACAATTTTTGGGCTGCACCCTCCTTTCCAGACCGAATAGTGCAAAATATTAGTAATGGGAGACTGCAGCCCCCCTTTTTCAAAAATTTATAGATCCGCTTATGTATGCATGTCAAAGAAATGGGCCTGTAATTTTCAGGATTGTACTTTGGACCCCTTTTTATATATGGGAAAGACATGTGCAGTGCGCCAATCAATGGGGACGTCACCGGTGTCGATGGATTTCTGAAGAATGAAACAGAAAATAGGAGAAATTTCATGGGCTAATTTCTTAGTAAGACGAGGTTTTAATTCATCAGGCCCTCTTACCTTAATGGATCTAGTTTACGCAAAAGCTTGGCTATGCCTGGAGGTGTTACTGTACATGTCCTGCATGACTGGATATTTTGGTGTGTTCTGCATGTATTCGATCTTTTCAAAATTGGTAGGGGTTATATCTATTGGGTCTGAAAAGACTGATTAAAACTGTTTATTTAGGGTATTTCTTCCTGTTTTGAGCATGTTTTAAGGATGCGACTCAACTGTAGTCGGTCTTTTTGCTTTTAAAATTAGACCAAATCTTTTCATGTTGGAGAAACTATCAATCTAATTAAAATACAGATCTTGGAGAAACGTTTCTCCACGAGAGAACAAGATCTGTATTTTAATTAGATTGAGAAACTATTGTCATCAGATTTTGGAGTGACAATGTTTTCTATGTAGTTCCAGTAAGTTTCTGAGTTATACTTGATGTTTAAGATGTTTATATTTTTCTTTAATGTTTTTATTTCCACTTTTTAAAACTTTTTTATAGATTCTGCCTCTTTTTGCATGAGTGTTCTAGTTTTTGATGTTACTCAAGGTGTTCTTGGTTTTGAGGATAGTTTCTTGTGTGGATTGTAGGTCTTTGTAAATTTAAGATTGGTTTTAAATTCATTTTATAATTCATCTACTGTTAATATCTCCACTCTGTTAGATAGAGTATTGTACAGTTTGTTGATCTCTAGTTTGATTGTGTCCCAGTTTTCTTTGCTATACAATGGTATGTCCCTAGGAATTTGTTTAATTTTATATCGTGTGATGTTACAAATTCTAGGAAAACAATGTCGTGATCTGAAATTCCTTTCATGACTTCAATACTTGGATAGGCATGTTTGTTATTACAAGGTGAAGGACGTTGTCTTTTCTGGTGTACTGTTCAACAGGTTGTGTAAGGCCACTTTCATCTAGTGTATTTCTAAAGAAATAATGAATTTTCTGATGAGATGAATTAGGTTTAAGAATTTTGTTTTTCCAATCCCAGTTGGGGAGATTAAAGCCTCCACATATGAGTAAAGCAGCATTAATAGTTTTACTTGTGAAGCTCTTCTAATGGATGTATCTGACCATTTTAAACTTTAAATTTTTGTTCGTCTGATGTTTTGGGGTTATAAAAGGACGATATGTAAAGAGATTTACAACTAACTATTTCAATTTTAGCCCAAATCATTTCACATTTGTCATCAGGTGAGACTTCCTCAACTTCCTGATGAGGGTTTTAAAACACGTATAAGGCACATGTACGTAAATACCGGGTAATGTGCTTAGCCTGTTTACGTTAAAATGAAATATGTTTATAATTTTATTTTATTTTATTTATTAGGGCCCTGCATTCAGATGCGGGAGCCTTATAGGAATCACGTTGTTTGTCTGTCTGTCCGTCTGTCTGTCCGTCTGTCTGTCTGTCCGTTCTTTAACACTTTGGTTCTAACACGATAACTTCAGAAGTTCTTCACATACAGCTTTCATATTTTAAACATAGATGCAGAATGATGAGAGAAAGATGCCTATACATTCCGGGATCAAAAGGTAAGAGGTCAAGGTCACAGTTATATTTTTCATACTTTGGTTCTTACACGATAACTTCAGTTGTTCTTCACATACAGCTTTCATATTTAATACATAGATGCAGAATGATAAGAAAAAGACACCTATACATTCTGGAGTCAAGAGGTCAAAGTCAAGGTCACAGTCATCAGTCATATTTTTCATACTTTGGTTCTAACACGATCACTTCAGTAGTTCTTCACATACAGCTTTCATATTTTATACATAGATACAACATGGTGAGAGGAAGATACCTATACATATTCTGGGGTCAAAGGGTCAAAGGTTAAGGTCACAGTCATAATTTTCAACATCTTGGTTCTACTGCATAAAAAACTCCAGTAGTTTTTCACATACAACTTTCATATTTTATACGTACATACAGAATGATGATAGGAAGATTCTTTTATATTCTAGGGTCAGAAGGTCAAAGGTCAAGGTCACAGTCATTATTTTAAACACCTGGTTCTAATGCAATAACTTCAGTAGTTCTTCACATACAGCTGCCATATTGTATAAATAGATGCAGGACGATGAGTGGAAAATACTTATACATTCTGATATCAAAAGTTCAACGGTCAAGGTCACAGTCATATTTTTCAACACTTTGGTTCTAATGCAATGACTTCAGTAGTTTTTCACATACAGCTTTCATATTTTATACATAGATGCAGGATGATGCGGGGAAGATACCTTATGGGGTCCAAAGGTCAAGGTCACAATCATAATTTTCAACGCTTTGTTTCTTTATGCTAAAATAGCTTTTTCGACATCTTGTTCTTCTGTCAGAAAGATGCATGTTGCTGCCTACTGAATATGTGTATCACATGACGTGTTGGTGCCAAGTATATTTTGAGAGGCAGATTCCTTCTCAGTTTGAAAAGCCATTAGCCTCTTAAGTTATACTTTAAATAAGTGATATTTCTCTACATGAGATCTTATAAGGTTTTCTCAAACAAGCATGTGAGCATTACCATATTTTTGAAAATATACAGAAAATATAAAGAAGTCCCATGCCAAAAAAAAAAAAATGACAGAAAAGGAAAGTCCTTCTTAAACATTTCAAATACAATATCCTGGAATTTTTCAACAAAATGTTCCTGTCAATGGGTTTAGAATTTTTCAACTTTGGACATACTACAGTGACCGCTAACGGATTTTCCTTGATTTTATTGAAAAATATTAAAATATTTACAACTTGAAACATAAACAGGTATATATATATATATATATATATATATATATATATATATATATATATATATATATATATATATATATATATATATATATATATATATATATATATGTTTTATTGGTGCTAATAGATTTATAATTACATGTACATGGTTGAAGTAAACACATGCAGTTATTGATTTACTAAATGCTAAAATTCTTGGCAGACTTTTGCCTTTAAGTAAGATCTTTTTTATATTTATTATTTTTATCTATTTATTGATTATTGATTATTATGATTATTATTGTTATTATTGTTGTTGTTGTTGTTGTTGTTGTTGTTGTTGTTGTTGTTGTTGTTATAATTGTGTTAGGCAGTAGAATCTAAATATATTAATTATACATTTATGTAAATGTATTATACGTAAAAGCGAAACCAGTCAATGGACCATTTCACGTTAAGTGCAGAACTGACGTTTTGAGTGGCAAATAAAAACGTTTCCCATAATTGGATGCAATCCTGTTTTAAAGACATGAAATAAAACGTTTTCCCCAAATAATGACGTCATGAACAATACAACGTTACCATGACGTTATAACGGATCACTCTTACAATCCTTAAATTCCTCACAATAAAGGTTTCAACAGCGAATCCCATTTTGTCGGTATTGTAGGACCTCAAATGTCATCATCACAATGCACTGTGAAAAAGTTGATGTGGTTCATGTTTAACATAGCATAAATCGTACAAAGTTGTGATGAATTTTGTTTAATTTACTATTTCACAGTTCGTAAAAGAACGTGACATTCAGTCTTTTCAATCGTGTCTATGACGTCAAAAACAAATGCGTTGTTTGTCTGAGTTTTGTCGGGTCCCAGATGACGGCATCACGATGAAAAATCGCGTTTTGTGGAAAGGCGAATATCGTGATAACAATGTAGTAATCATATATAGATCTAATTTATAAAGTATTGATTGTCTATTATGATGTTTCCACTCTCGGTCTTTGTGCGGACGAGGATCTCACGGAGCTGCTGTGCAAAGATCTCGAGCGGAAATATTTCCGGATATTCAATCAATAACCTATAAATATATTTCCATAATCGTTCTACTGTGACTGTTTATTAACCTTCTCTATAAGCAGTGAACTTTTTAATTAAAATGAAAGTGAGTGTTGATTGGTTTTTGCTTTCTGGGTTTGTGGGAAGGTAAAGCCCAAAAACCGATGACCACAACATATAATGAGCGTCCTCAGTGGGCATCTTGATTGCCATGTAAGAAAATATCATTATGGCGTTATGTACATGTTTGTTTTACCTCATTTTACCTTTTTGCGTTGCTGGAGTAGATTCTGTCACGTGGTTAAGTCAGTTCTCCTATCTCCGGCCTTACCATGTGGTAAATTGTACCCCTTAAATATGTAATGCATTAGTAAATCTTTTATATTAACTTAACTACGCAACACCGACAACAATATGAAATATTGCTATGCCCAATGTCAACGAGGATTTTTTGTGATTAACATGATCAAAGATTAAATAAACAAGTCCAAAACCAGAAATCGACTATATAGTTTTAAAGATAAGACACTAGGTGCCAATAGTATTAACGGATTCAATGCGTCGTCTTACCTGAAGATAAGATAGAAATAGATAAAACACACATTTACAGGCGCCAACGTCAAAGAGAAATCCAGGATTAACACCTTCAAGCGATAGACACAGAGCAAGAGACGCCAATTGATCTGATTCTTTATAATATAGATATCAAATATTGTTATGAATATCAAATAGATGTTAAACGCATTACCATCAGTTACCAAATGATATCATTTTTACTCATAGACAGCTGACATGGATGACTCGGAAACATAATCTGCAAGAAAGACAGATTTATGCTCCTCAAATTAAAGTATATGATAGTAACACAGGTCTGATGAACTATATTTATTTTGTAAAACTTTTAACAGAGTATTCTCATCTATAGCAAAAATATTTTCAATTTAATTATTCCCTAAATCGAACCACTCATTTATAAAAGTTCTATAGAACAAAAGACGACTACGTACTGAGTTCCACGAAGAGTGTATTATCCAAATGGTAAGTCTGTAGGAAGTCATTGTGAATATCATATTAATGGGTTCTAGTGCCATCGAAAGAAAAACCATCTGACTTCTCGAGTCTGCTAATCGCACAGATCTACAATCTCAAGGATCACACACGGACTCGCAGTGACTGTCCGTAAACTAAAGTGCGAAGTTTTCTTTCAACTTTTGACTCGGACAATATCTACGACATTCATACAGTACATAATTCATCAATAAAACCAATTTAGGCCCTGTATATAATTTAATTGATCTCATAGCTATAACGAGGCATTTTATTATCTTTTGTCGCACCTCTGTTTATAATGTAGCAATAACTTATTCCGATGTACAGCGGCATCGAGCGGTGCAATCTAGAAATGTGGGTTTAAATCTGCGCGAAACATCAGAATTATTGACAAGGTGTCGCTGTTTCTACTCAAGATATGTGTATAATCCTGCAAAATCAATATAATACCCTCCACGAGCAGAATATGCCCCTCTCAAGACTCAAACAATCTTTTATCATCCAGTAGTTGTACAAAATACGAGCGCAACACAATTAACCAGCCTTTTTCTCCTTGTATAATCCCATGTTCTCTGATAGCAAGATAGTCTGTCCCAATGTTTTTGACTGTATGATGGCCATATATGTTGAGATATTTTTTGATAAGTATAACTTTGATTTATTGTTAAGCTGAGATCCTTCATTTCGTTGTTAAGTGAGGATAGATCATTATGTTCTGATAGCTTTTCTTTTTCTAGATTTCCAAGAAGACATTGTATCTAAATTTTCTAATAGTATATATATGCACATGTACATGTAAAGACTCTCAATATATACTATTTACTGAATATTCCATGCATTATCTGAAAATGTATTCAAGGTCATTTGCTTAATTATTGGATAAAACTTTGGACGATCTTTACTTTGATATCCTGTCTTGATTATCTAATAGAATATCTCTTGAACTAAAATTATTTTCATTTCCTCGAATAACTTAAAATCCTCATCATAATACAATACAATACAATACAATACAATATAGTTCCCTCGGTCTCTTTCACGACAATTTGCTTTCGTTAATTTATGCCTTTTTAACCGCTTTCGAATATCTTTTCTGTTATGTCTTGGAATGTTAACCTATCAACTTTATTAAATCTTTGCAATGTGCGTTTCTGCTTATATTGACCGTCTATTTATGGTCGCCGTTCATAGTTTTACGTCTGTCCAATTAAGGATAACTATGAATTATGAAACTGCTAAAGAAATACTGAATTGAAAACTATATATAGCATTGTGTTTCAAACAGTCACGCACATTTGGTACGTGTGTTTGCATGTTAATCACCGTTTTATTATTATGTCTAATCTGTACTCTATCGAATTGTTTTTATGGCACAATTTATATATTTCTTTAGATTTATTATTCATAGGTTTATACAAAATTATAGCCACTTATATAAATTACCCATTCTGATATCTGCCGTATCGTTGGTATTGACGATGTATATCTGCCGTATCGTTGGTATTGACGATGTATATCTTTATATTATCACATCATTCACGTCGGAAGTCTCTGAACATCAGGGAATGTTAATATTTTTTCTGCCTAATGGACATTATAAACGAAGAGATTCATACAGCTTCAAAATGCATAGCCTTCCCATAGCTAAAAAGTCAGTAGCTCAGTCTAGAGCGTATTTTGGCTCGTGGTCGACTTCTCCCGATTTGGAATTTTACCAGTGGCTCATCGATAAGATAGTAAAAACCAAGGTCAAGAACGGGTCAATTGCAAAGTTTTACATTTTTGTGCAAAGCACCAGACAAATGCCATCACCATTTAAGTTAAATAATCTTGGGGTGGTGTGTTGCTTTCAACGACAGTTGGCACCAAAGGAAAGACCATCGGAGACAGCATCTTCTATCTATATGTTCTTCTTTTTAGAGTTTCATACACTTGTAAGTCATCCAAATTATTCAGAAAGTAATATCACAGAAGTTGTCTTTCTTGTACTAATGTAAACCTATGTTGCCGGTCAACAGTACGGTACCTTGCTTTCCCAATGCTTGGATAGTCTCCAGCTATGCTGAAGATACAAACATACTATAAATACAGTATGGTATGATACCAATTTAAATTTTGCAAATTGGATAACTGCCCCCCCCCCCCTTTCCTCAATACCACTATGCTACTGGAAGCATTATCGATATAATGAAATCCTGTTTCACACCTGGCTTATCAGCACCGTACTGAGCCGAAATGTTATCTGCTATCGATTCACACAAGAAATCAATTTAATATCGATCAGCAAGAAGTCACACCTGTGCTACATCCGGTCAGTCGCACGATAACTTTCAGTGCAGTGATTACAATTGACAAATAGGAATTAATCTAGAACCACATCTTATATAATGCATTCCCAAAAAATGTAATGTTCAGGATCGGGTCCAGAGGGTTTCAGTCAGGTTGGGGCCTTTTTGTATTTATAATGGCATGAACCATGCGCGTTTCGTATCTTAAGAAGAGGCAATACAATAAGAACCAATAGAGATCTTCCAACCAAACATTCCAAACTCAACGTTTGTTGTCATATTCATGGCTGTTGTATTTTGGGATTCTACGGATGTATTGAAGATTTTAGTAGAAACGTGCTTGCTTTCTGTCGTTGGGTTTTATTGTTTAGATTTAATAATGGGCGAGATTTGCTATTAAAGAAAGAAAGGAAGTACAGGGTTATTGTTTCTTCATAACAATGTTCCTGTGCACAAGTTACGAATTTTTTTCCCACTATATTTATCTCACATTGCATGCCAGACATATAAATTATTATGTTTTACGTCATTTTAATCGTGACGTCACAATCCAAACATGAACCTTGTACAGAAAGTCGATGCAAAAAGTACTTTGTTTAGCACTAGGCCCCTTGCATCATATAAACTTGAAAAAAAATTAATTGCTTGAGCTGCTATTAGAAAAACTTATTCATCCACCTTACAATTCACATCTGACCACGATGAATTACCTATATAAATATTTGAATTCCATTGAAGTGAAACCTCGTTCCAGGTCATGACGCGACAGAGGAATAATTTGAGGACTTCTTTCCGAAGGCAGACAAGCGTTAGGTGCACTTAGATAGTTTTGGAAATATTGAGCTAGAGTGTTCGAATGAACACTTGTCGCCTGCTCTCTCTCTCTCTCTCTCAAATTTAACTCTACCAAGCAGACAAACAGTATTTTTCTACGTCGCGTGTGTCACTATAATACTAGATCATAGCATGGTCTGTCGTTACGGTATATACCTATTTGAAAACCTTTTGATCTTCCCCCGTACGTCTATAAGATAGTTCCTTAAAACAATGAGCAGAAAAGGTTAATCTCCTCAGCCAAGTGTCTTGGTGTGTTGTATGCTAAAAACCTGATAGTATTTGTAGTCTTTGTTCAATGTTTATTCTCTTATTACCCCATTTTTACGATTTCTCAGTATGTCATTTGTTATCCGTTTACTAACATACGTTACCCATATGTTATTTGTCATTTCATATTTGCTACATGTTCTTAACAAACAATTAACATTCTTATTATCAATATGTTACCTTATATACTGTACTTAAACTTTTTGGAATATACATGTATCTATTTATAAGATGACAACTCCTAAATTGTATTGCTGCACGTATTAACTTTTTTAAAAGCATTTACATGGTATACTGTATATATGTGCTGGGTGATTACATATGTGTTAGTTATGTGTTGATGTGTGTTAATTGCATATACGGGCTAAATGTCACGTATTCATTATTTATTTGTTAACTATTATAAACTCTAATAATAGCTTTTCCATGTTTGTGTGATGTGTTACCTAGCTGTTATATGTGCTAAATATTCAAATTCAGATAATATAGTTTTCTGTTATCCGACCGTTAGTCCGAGATTCTCTTCCCTTCTTCTACTCTTGATCCCGCACACCGCCATTATCAAAAGTGGGAGAAGGGTAGAGAGTCTCGGACTACCCGACCGTAAGTGTGAAACTGAAAGAGACACAGTATATGATGTGTAACCTTTGTATTACATAAAGCACAGCATAATATAACTTGTACAGGTCATAATGCATACATGTATGAGGTAAACAAATAGTTCTCTGATGACTGAACACTGTCACATGGAAGTTCATCACCAGTCAGCCTGCTAATGTACTTGCTGTTCCCGCTAGAGTGCCAAGTTTGCCCGCTGATGCACCTGCTGTGCGCCTTAGTGTATCTGCTAGTGTACCTGCTGTAGCCATCACTGTACCTGCAAGTATACTTACTGTACCCACTACTGGAAGCGCTGAAGCCGTTAGTGTGCCTGCTGTACTCGCTAATGTACCTGCTAGTGTACCTACAGGACATGCTGCACACAGAGCGCCGCAGATTATAGATTCAATATGAGCCACGCCCATTACGTAGTTTCAATGTGATATCACAATGCAATTTATGTTTGACAGGGTATTTTTATGACTTCATAATGAAAAAATGTGTTAAGTGGTGCGATGTTGGACTTGTGGTGACCACTGAAAACACAGACAGACCTGTCAGAATTTTACTTCCTTTTGGTTTGTTCTGTAAACAGAGGGAAAAAAGCGAGGGAAGGGATTCGTTATACGTTACATGATGACGTCAGGCATAAGACATGAAAAGATTTTCAGATATAATTTTAGATCTTAGAAAATAATTTAATATAAGGACATTCACCTTAAATGTTAATATAATGCAGGTTTCTGTCACATGAGATGTGCTATGCTAAATTGCAGCTCCCTTAAAATTGTTCTAATGAACCATCGTTCTATTTTGTGTTGAAATGTAATTTTCTTTCAGGATACTGGCCTAGCATCCATTAATCTGAAACTCGTAAATTACATCATATATGCATAACATTACCGTCTCTCAAGTTAGCGAGGCGGTGAAAGCTACATCATGTAGATTAACGATGTAAGCTTTTCTGTGACGGTTTATGCGAATGCCAGCATGGGGCTTCATTAATCTTTCTCATCTGTCAAAATTCAAACGATGACGACAGAAGTGAAATTGAAATGATGACAGAGCCGAGTACCTAACAATCGAAACATGCATCACGTGACGTTCGGGACACGGTTTTCGTAGGAAGGTCGTCTGCAAAATTGTTTTTTCTGATGATAGAAATGTTTGCTAGACCATTTTGGTCCCCTGCCGAGACTGTGAAAGCCGTAAGGAATTCAAATTCCCCTTCATCATCGCTGCCATTTGAAACACAATGACTCCAAATTGTGAACTGTAATTACTTATCTATCAAATCTCTAAAAATATCGAAACACAATAAATTGGCAAGTTCTGGTGTGAACAGAGGGCAAAGTCACTTGCTGTGATAACGTAATTGGTTCAGCATCGCGTTTCTAGTGGGTGTCTTCGCATGCTCGTACGGTTACATCTGAAAATACTTGCACCTTCGATACAAGGTCTAACGTTTAAAAAGAGGAAAACATAGTGATACAAATATTAAAATGTGAAAAACAGATTCGATAATGTATGGTAAATTTGATGACGTAGAACAATGTAATACGATAATTTTCATTTAGTGATTTAGTAAAAAGTGGAAACAATTAAGAATTAATGGGAAGTTTTCACAAAATATTAACGAATTTACACGGATATCTTGTGTTTAGCAGATTGATACATTTTCTGCTGAGTTATGTTGAAAATTAGGTTGGTTTAAACGGTATTTATTTGAATTACAAATAATTATTACATAACATTTACAATACGTTAAGGATCGAGTAATAAAAAATTTATCGTAAAGATTTAGGTTTGAGGCAATTTTCCCGCAATCTTTAAAATCTTAAACCCCTTTCCCTATTTCATTGTCGTATTGTCAGTTTCTAGACAGGAACCCGGCCACCTACTTTTGTAACAGATAAGGTACATTCTTTGTCACAACTTTTCCTTTTTTATTTTTTATTGATTTTTTCTTCTTCTTCTTCTTGAATGTCTAGATCCGCCAAGAGAAATCATAAGGGTTTGGGCAGATGATGGATGTCCGTGATTTATAATTCAGGACATTGAGATACTCATTGTGTGACTGCAAATGATTGACCAAACGAATTACGAAACAAATAAGGAATACGTATCGTAAAGAGTCATTTGTTTCGCTCTTAAATCTGAAAGCATTTTACTTAATGAAGTCGTACAAGAAAAAATTGATTATGTTGAAATGAGAGGAAAATCCATTGCTCTGCATTCACATTTTCGACAGAAGATTCTATCAAAGTCAGTGAAAATAATTGGTTGCATTTTGGGTAACCCCATCATTTGTTCCGAGACGTGGATCTCGCTAAGAAATAATTTCCTTAAATGAGTTTCCTTATTTGATAGATCGGTATCGTCCATCATTCCACGTCAATATTGCACACTGAATCATGGTCACCAAAAGTCTTTCACAAGAGCCTAGATGATTCATCAGAGAGTCCCATAGTGATGACCTCTCTTTCCCTGGGCTAGCGTTTTCAATCTGTTTTATCTCTGGGATATTATTGCAGACAAAACTAAATCATACTCTATTCTGATATTTCATCCATTTGCAAATCTTTAATTTCATCTGAGCATGCGATTTTTCGCTGTTTATCTATCTGAAAATGAATCTACATGCAATACATTTGTATTATATATTAAACAAAAATCTCTGTATATCAAATATGACAACAATAGTTGCAATTGTTTTTCGAAATTCTTAAGTTATTTTACAAATGAAGTATGAAGGTTTTTTTTTTTTCTTCTTTTAATTAAATATAATTAACAAGATTTTTAAAAATCTGTTAAGAGTTCTAGAGAGGAGGAGTTCTACCTAATCTTTGTAAACTTTTTGCACAAAGCAATATAGAACCATGTTGCATACGTAATAGGAAGGTGAGAAATTGTGACCGGACCCAGAAAACGTACCGGAACCTTTTCAAGGCGGACGCCGAAATCGTACAGGAAACTTTTCAAGGCGGACGCCCTCAACAGTGAGATGCCAGGGCCGATACCGGCATCTGTCACACTTCTCCCTTGCTAGTGGTTTACAAATATGGAAACCCCAGAGAGAAATTAAGGTATTAATGTACCAACTGACCCTGACCGGAGTCATGTCATGCGCGGATACAGAGGAAGGTACCGGGGTCTGGAACCACCACACCCCCCTTGGCATCCGAAAGTTTTTACCAAAAAAAGTAATATTTGGGCATTTTTTCAGTTGGCCTCGTCTAAGAGAAAAATTGACCTTTTTTGGTTGGAACCCCTATGACAAACATTTCTGGATCCGCGCATGCATGTAAGCGTCTGGTACATCTTTTTGATTGAAGTGCTGTTAATTAACTGTCTGTTGAACAATATTGCTGTTTATTTAATGGGTCAGTATTTTTCAAGTCAAATGGTAAAGGCATTTTCAGTAAGCACATTTTCTGCGGACTGAGGGTAAGTTCAAACAAGGTAAATTTTGAAAATGAAAAGCCACGGTGGGGTATAGTTGTGTGTGTGTGTGTGTGTGTGTGTGTGTGTGTGTGTAGGTGTGTGTAGGTGTGTGTGTATGTGTTTAGGCTTTTGGGGGGGGGGGGGGTTACTTTAGTGGGGGTCTTTTTAAGGAACCTTCAAATGATCTTTTTTTTCATTGAAACTTCTCAATTCATTAACACGTAACCCTATGGAAAATAATTGCTACCATTAACCCTGATTCTCTTTCACATTAAGGTCACTCTCATAGCACCATATCTATAACAGGCAGGGTGAAAAACTGTGAATGCTCTCACGATTGAGTTATCCGGGCCGATACCGGAGATCTGTCTGTCGGAACTACTGTTTAAGAGGAAATCTTTCACTTCATTCCTATTTAATTCATATTATACAGAGGGAGTATCAAAGGAGGATGATTACATTTTAATGTATAAAATAACGTTCTTACGTTAGATTTCAAGCGTCTGTTCAAATCGATAGTTATTATACTATTTCAGATTTTGCTCAAAATTTTCAATACTCCTTGATACGATTGATTCACCAATCTTTTCTCCCTACAGCATTTTTATTCAAATCACTAAATATAACTGTATTGTTAAATTTGACGGAAACCCATAACAAAAGCTATCAATGTTACATTAAGGATATTTCTGCCGCTACCGTACAACTACGTATGCTCAAATGCCTCTTTTCAATTTGATCACCTGCAAACGAAGTTAATTTAATTTTGAAGAATAAAAATATAACAAAGAAAGAGGCCAATTAAAGTACAATCTTCATTTGATGATTCAAAATCGCTATTTTCATTGTTGTTAGCCAGTATTGATGCCACAAGCGTCTAAATGATGCCGATTTAGCTTTCCTACAAAAGGTCACTCTCCAGCACACGGGATATTGAATATTCAATTGATCCTTCAAGTACAATTTCCATAGTTTTCAAAACATATTTATTCCGAAGCGTCTACGAGAGGGTAATGCTTTGAATCACCCTCATTGTTCAAGCACATTGGTGACTGAGATGTTGTGAATAATATTGGATTCCTTTCATTTTAACTAGATTCACGCTGAGATACCAGTAAACAGAAATTTCATGGCCCGATACCTCTTTTACATTTTTCGATTTCATATATACATTGTATACGTATGTGTATGGCTTGAGAGGCGTGAACATATTCGTTTCTTTTGTTTGGTGAGCAAACGTAAATCCTATCCCGGGGAATGTAATTTCCTATCTGTGCGAGAAATGAATTTAAATCGATATGAATTACAGTCTGAAAAAAAAGATAACGTATTAGACAGTTTAGATCAAATGTTATCTCAGTGTAAATGGTCGAATTTTTTTCTTCATGTATATCTAATTTTTAATGAATAGGAATATGTGCATCATTCAATACATATATTAAAATCCCCATCGAAAACATACAGGCATTACTATCAAGTGGTGGATGAATCAGAAAAAGACAATCCCTCGGCAGGTAAATTGGCAACCTCGTGTCCGGGCTGTATTCGTCGCTTAGTACAGTGAGCTCAAGCATAGCACTTTACTCTGTCATCATTCGTTTTTTTTTTTAAAGTTAATAAAAATAGTAATATAACTGTAGTTAGTCTCTTTTGGGATGGTTGGGGTGAAATTTGTAGGTTTTATTATTATTACTATTTTATTATTATTATTATTTTTTTTTATTTATTTATTTTTTGTTGAGTTATTGGGCTTGGTTTTTTGGAGGAGGGTTCTTTAGGGGATATGGGGGTAGGAAGTTTGTGTGTATGAGTGTGGTTTTTTCTCTTTTAAGAGAGAGAGAGAACTCTGTTTATACCCAGTAACGTTTCGAATAATACACATCCTATTATATGCACGAGATCCTGAAGGAGCTAGCATTGTTTGCATTTCGCTCTAATGTTGACAGATAATGCAAATGATGTCTCCTGCTCATAGAAAGTAATTGGCATGCTATGGTTGTCTACATACATGAGCCAAGATTGTCAGTACAAAAATGCATATATTTATTACGTAATATTAATTGAACAGGGGGACAATGTACAAAAGCTTGTGTCTACCTAATCAACATTAGGGAAGACAAAGCGCCTTCAAAATAACAAGAGAATACTTTGTAAAGTGTAGTATAGTATTTAGTTCGAAGTGATGAATCCAAATATTTTAAAAAGTAGAGATTCGATATTCCTATAGAACAAGACTGTAAAAATTGAAACATAAAATATCTTTAATTTCATCTCAAGTAATAGGGTTACTGACTCCTACAAAGATATTATACCGCATTCTAAACATTTTACAACATTTATTCAAACTCTTATTGTGATTCATTAACACTTATTACTCCTACTTTCCCTCCTTACATTAACACTTATTACTCCTAGTTTCTCAACTTACATTAACACTTATTACTCCTAGTTTCCCTCCTTACATTAAGACTTATTACTCCTAGTTTCCCTCCTTACATTAACACTTAGTACTCATAGTTTCCCTCCTGACATTTTTGGATAGTAATGTCGAGCATTGTTTTTTTTTAGATCGGACAACCATGGACCTTGAATTGTGACACGCAAAGGTTCAATTTTGAAATTCAAGTTGTGCTTTTGTTTTCATTATTTTGGATGAAGTGAAAAAATTTGCTTACGAGAAATTTGAACCATTTGCAGGTACCGCAAGTTATCAATTGCATGCAATTCGGTTTCCTCGGGTAATGAATTACAAAGCCATGAATGCGTGATCACTGAATGTCAACAAAGAGAAATAGTTTTGAATTTGTCATTGGAGAAACGTTTTGATAAAACAAAAGATAAATAAGTCATCGTAATACTTGATCGATTAATAATATTAACTATATTTATTAAAAGAAACATACAGTATTGAATTTAAACGTTAAAATATCACACGTTATGTTCCGATGTAAACGTTTTCTAGATACTGATATGATTATAATGAGAATAATGTGCTAATATTTAATGCACCAGAATTCTCAAATTGATTCTAATTATACTGCCGATATACATAATCAAATAGTCCGTAAAAATCAATAAAACGTTTTCTAAAATTCCATATCCCAATTCATGGTATTTACATTGCACACTCAATATTTTCTTAAATTTATTTTCTTTCTGTAAACACATATTGAATTTATTTCGAGTTTCAGACAATTCTTTTGAAAATCGATTCATTCCCTGTTCAAGTTCTTTTCATATTTGCTCAAGTAGTGAGAAGAACTCAATTTTCCTCAATGCAGATTGAGAAGGCTTGGATCATAAGAGAAAATGTCTAAAGATTTTAGGAATATGGGGTATTGATTATAAGGTTTTTAAGTGTTCTCCAAACGTGTCGCTGTCATGTGAAGACGGAGTTGGCTATTGATCCGACTTCCTTTGGCTAACATGTAATACAGGTTTCGTCAGTGCGGTTCCTCCTCCCTTTGTGCAGGGATTAAAGCATATGTATTTATGATTAAAATGCTTCTTATCACGAGGCCGAAGCATAAATGGATTTGATGTAAAGCGACAACTTTTGCCTATTTTTATTGCTTGCATAATGAGTGAGACATTCTAGAGATATTGCACTGATGACCTTTAACTAATAAATCTCTTCACGTGAAAAACGTCGATGTAAGCTAATGTCCAGAGTTCCCTATTTTCATAAAAACTACAAAAACATACAAGTTCTTGTAATATAACTCGCCCGTTTATTTCATTAGAATTTAAAATTTTTATCACTCGACAATATTATAATAAATTTGATGTAAGAGGTGTTATCGAGTTCGTATAAATACATTGTATAAAGATATATAAATGCGCATGCGCATGAAAACAATATATTGCACATATCTTTGATCTGTTAATTGTTTGAAACCTCTCCTTAATTCTCTTTAATATCCGATGTAAATGATTTACTGCTGAATGAATAACCGCTGAGTACAAATTAAAACTCCTGGCAGTAATCTGATCTCACCAATTCTAGCTCTTTTTTCTCACTATCGTAAGTTATCGTAAAATTACGACCAAATCACAGTAATATAATGCGAACATCGACCCATTCGCTTTTGATGAAATTTTGTTTATGTGATAAAGTTAGGAAAACGATGGATTTATGCAAAGAGGTGATCACGTTAGGAATATGAAACTTTGGACGCAAACTTCAACAATTGCACTTGCGTCTGCGTTCAGTAATGTGAAAAAATAAAGAATTATGATACCGAAAAGTACCATAGTATAATGTAAACTGACTTACTTTGTTGAGTAGATTATTTTAAACTTTCTCATGTTTACTTTTAATCTTACATGCGACTCTATACCATACTTATATTTATGTGGTCAAAGCATAGTAATTCCATTTCCCATAGGGTCCCATGTTAAATTACCAAACTTCCAGCAAGATTTACACAACATCCTACATTTTAGCTATATATATCTACATATCAAAATGTTTGTAAGACCCTCCTCTATCAGAATTTTAACATTTTACCATAGGCTATCGACCTTAATTTCGAGAAAATAATGCTGGAAGGGGGTCACCCCCCAAAATTTTCCAAAATTCAAATGCAAACAACAACCCCTTTTTAGGTCATAAAATTCTTCATTAGCGAAATGAGATGAAAATTCATGATTTTACAGCAGAATCAATCTTTATTTATAGATTGATCAAATAGTCTCATCCAATCACAGCCCCTGATACATTGAAATAATAATCCCTTTCTCCCTAGATCAAATCAGCCAATCACGAGACTCTCGTTAACTACTGTTCTTTGACCATATTCATTGCTATATACATTTACTACCTTGTTGAGAGGCAGATATTATAATTTCTCCAAATCAGAACATAACGATTTCGTCTGTGGGTGATTTTTACAATCTTTTTTCTGTTGTTTCTCCCTCAGAACAGGACAGCACATTGTACCGTTGCACGCTGTTCTGTCTCCCTCAGAACAGGACCGCACATTGTATTGTAGCACGCTGTTCTGTCTCCCTCAGAACAGGGCAACACATTGTATTGTAGCACGCTGTTCTATCTCCCTCAGAACAGGACAACACATTGTATTGTAGCACGCTGTTCTATCTCCCTCAGAACAGGACAACACATTGTATTGTAGCACGCTGTTCTATCTCCCTCAGAACAGGACAGCACATTGTATTGTTGCACGCTGTTCTATCTCCCTCAGACAGAACAGCACATTGTATTGTTGTACGCTGTTCTATCTCCCTCAGAACAGGACAGCACATTGTATTGTTGCACGCTGTTCTATCTTCCTCAGAACAAGACAGCACATTGTATTGTAGCACGCTGTTCTATCTCTCTCAGAACAGGACGGCACATTGTATTAAAGTATGCTGTTCTATCTCTCTCAGACAGGACGGCACATTGTATTCTTGCGCGCTGTTCTATCTCTCTCAGAATAGGACGGCACATTGTATTGTTGTACGCTGTTCTATCTCCCTCAGAACAGGACGGCACATTGTATTGTTGCACGCAGTTCTATTTCCCTCAAAACAGGATAACACAGTGTATTGTTACACGCTGTTCTATCTCCCTCAGAACAGGACAACATATTGTATTGTAGCACGCTGTTCTATCTCACTCAGAACAGGACGGCACATTGTATTGTTGCACGCTGTTCTATCTTCCTCAGAACAAGACAGCACATTGTATTGTAGCACGCTGTTCTATCACCCTCAGAACAGGACGGCACATTGTATTAAAGTAAGCTGTTCTATCACCCTCAGAACAGGACAAAACACTGTATTGTTGCACGCTGTTCTATCTTCCTCAGAACAAGACAGCACATTGTATTGTAGCACGCTGTTCTATCTCCCTCAGAACAGGACGGCACATTGTATTAAAGTACGCGGTTCTATCTCCCTCAGAACAGGACGGCACATTGTATTGTTGCACGCAGTTCTATCTCCCTCAAAACAGGATAACACATTGTATTAAAGTACGCTGTTCTATCTCCCTCAGAACAGGACGATACATTGTAATGTTGCACACTGTTCTATCTCCCTCAGAACAGGACAGCGCATTGTAATGTTGCACACTGTTCTATCACCCTCAGAACAGGACGGCACACTGTAGTAAAGTACGCTGTTCTATCTCCCTCAGAACAGGACAATACATTGTAATGTTGCACACTGTTCTATCTCCCTCAGAACAGGACAGCGCATTGTAATGTTGCACACTGTTCTATCTCCCTCAGAACAGGACAGCGCATTGTATTGTTGCATGCTGTTCTATTTCCCTCAGAACAGAACAACACATTGTATTGTAGTACGCTGTTCTGTCTCCCTCAGAACAGAACAGCACATTGTAATGTTGCACGCTGTTCTATCACCCTCAGAGCAGAACAGCACATTGTATTGTAGCACGCTGTTCTGTCTCCCTCAGAACAGGACAGCACATTGCATTGTTGCACGCTGTTCTATCACCCTCAGAACAGAACAGCACATTGTATTGTTGCACGCTGTTTTATCACCCTAAGAAAAGAACAGCACATTGTATTGTAGCACGCTGTTCTGTCTCCCTCAGAACAGAACAGCACATTGTATTGTAGCACACTGTTACATCTCCCTCAGAACAGGACAGCACATTGTATTGTAGCACGCTGTTCTATCTCCCTCAGAACAGGACGGCACATTGTATTGTTGCACGCTGTTCTATCTTCCTCAGAACAGGACAATACATTGTATTGTAGCACGCTGTTCTATCACCCTCAGAACAGGACAACACATTGTAATGTTGCACACTGTTCTATCTCCCTCAGAACAGGACAGCGCATTGTATTGTTGCATGCTGTTCTATTTCCCTCAGAACAGAACAGCACATTGTATTGTAGCACGCTGTTCTGTCTCCCTCAGAACAGAACAGCACATTGTAATGTTGCACGCTGTTCTATCACCCTCAGAGCAGAACAGCACATTGTATTGTAGCACGCTGTTCTGTCTCCCTCAGAACAGGACAGCACATTGCATTGATGCACGCTGTTCTATCACCCTCAGAACAGAACAGCACATTGTATTGTTGCACGCTGTTTTATCACCCTAAGAAAAGAACAGCACATTGTATTGTAGCACGCTGTTCTGCCCCCCTCAGAACAGAACAGCACATTGTATTGTAGCACGCTGTTCTGTCTCCCTCAGAACAGAACAGCACATTGTATTGTAGCACACTGTTACATCTCCCTCAGAACAGGACAGCACATTGTATTGTAGCACGCCGTTCTATTTCCCTCAGAACAGGACAGCACATTGTATTGTAGCACGCTGTTCTATCACCCTCAGAACAGGACACCACATTGTATTGTAGCACGCTGTATTGTCTCCCTCAGAACAGAACAGCACATTGTATTGTTGCGCGCTGTTTTATCGGACCACAATACGGGATCAACACCAGGCACCAGGTTTTATGTACAGTGTGCCATCCAGATATAACATTAAAATTTTCACTATTTTGTATTAAACCAATTACACCCTGCATTACTTTACAGGTTGTATTCCACCTTTAAAACTCATAAATGAGATTGAGAAAACTCACAAATTACACAAACGCATAGCAAAAGATTAATTTTCACGCTAGGTGGCGACTTTTTGTCTGGGACGGGTATCACCGAGGTCGAGATTGGATAACCCACATGACAAATTTGGTGGTGATCAGATAAAGTTTCACAATAGATTATGTTGTATCAAGTTGGCCTTTTGACACATGGGTTGTGATAGATCGCCGAAGGAAAAGAGCTAATACAGTCACGGATCTGGGCAGAATATCTTAAAGGAAAAAGTGTATTCAATTAGATGGGGAATGACACAAGTTTCTTTTACACTACCGTAATGAAGTCATTAACTTTATTTACAGATATTCCCGATTTAATCCCAACCTTCTTTGTCAAAACTTCTGTTTTTATTACTGTAATGTAAAATGATTTAGGAGTTGTATTACAGTTGTTTGGTTTATATGTTCATGTCTAGCATTTGTTTTGATACTAGATGCGTATACTATTTACCTGCATTACTTATATACCTTATCGTCAAATATTTTATTTGGTTCAATAGATAAAGTGTAATAACAAATTCCTTGTAACTTGTTGATTGGTAAAGTTAAAAGAAAATCCATCGTTAATGCATTTGTTGAAATTACGACCTAAACTTAAATCAATGAAAATCCACGCTTTATATACTATTTTTGAATGTAAGTAAATCTAGTAAATCTTGCTAAATCTGGTAATGTAAGTTCACCTGTTCAATAACTTTGCTGACGTGTACGGGTGTACAGGTATGGTTCTTGGTGAATGTCCCTCTTTACCCCTCTCTTGGACATATTCTATTCTGAAGTATAGGCGGGTCTAGACGGGTCCGGGGGATGCCATCTCTCCCTTTGACCGTAACATTTTATAAAAAATTTATAATATATATATAATGTATTTTCACCGTGCACCAAATACGCGGGTTAGCTCGAATCCCTTTCTTGGCCCTTCATAGGGAAACAGGTGAATGGAAACGGGGCCCGAGAAATGAAAATTCCCTCTTGGTTGTATTGTTTTTCCAGTGAGAGGTAATTTCGGACACTTTGGAAAATGAACTCTGTCTTTATTTGAAAAATTTTACTAAGAAAAAGTTGACCCTTTTCCCCACATTTTGCATATGCTGTTTTCATCCTCCACCGTTACGTAACTTTATGCCTGAACCTATTACAATTTGAGACCGAAATTTACACTATTATACCCGACTCCAACTCCAAGTTCATACAAGTACATATGTGCAAAGCTTAGGTATGCCTATACAGCTAACAGCTAAATGTCATGTCACATGTAAATATATACAACAAGACAGAACTTAGTTTACATAATTACTGTTTCTTTAACCCTAAATTCCCTCAGGTGGGTTAATTTATGCACATAAATCCCATCCAGTGCAAATTCTCGAGAAAGGGGGTGACATACATTTGTAAATAACATGAACGTGACCTTCCCAAATTCTGGCGTGTGTCAACCTCGGGCTTCTCTCACATTAACTTGAATGTTACTTAGATAACTCGGATACAGATTACGAAATTGCATCCAAATACAACGTAAAGGTTATAATTTAAATGTGAAAAATGAGGATAAATTTTCGTTGACAACATAATGTGTTGCTAAATACATTCGTATACGCTATACGGTTCTTTATCATGGCTCGGATCGACTCGTTAAATAAGCTAGGTTATCCCTTTTCACCGGTCAAGTATTTAGAATATGCACATCATGAATTTTCTCCACGGTATGTGTATGATTAACCAAAAAATATGATTATATATATATATATATATATGATGTAGACACGAAAACAATATCCCAAATAATTCTTTCACTACAATGACATCCGTTGAATAGAAAAATTCATCATTGCTCCTAGTCCATGCTTAAAGCCAGTATGTTTCCAATCGGCCCTGGTGCTTTCCCTTTAGGCATATAAACATTGGACTTTAGTCTACATCCCTCCCATGTAGAGAATCGACGGAAATTTTAAAAAAAATGTAAGTTTTAACTCCCGAAACTAACCTTTGTACTTTTTGACATCCAAACCATAACATTTCATATCATCAAATTCAACTTTACGTTGACAGCAAACGGTTTTCAATATTCTTACCCCGAATTTGAAAAAGAAAAAAAACCCGAAGACAGAATGTTTAAAACACCTGGTACAGAATTTATATCGAACTTTCTGTTCCGGAAGCATTATAGTTTATAAGCAAACTCGGACTCTGATGACCAAGAGAATTGTGAAGTGACTCTTTCTGTGGAAGGAATTCAAAATCCATAGTCTGGTCTGACATTTCAGACTAAGTGTGTAACTGATACTATGTAGCAAAAGAAAGAAACATATTTTCTGTCTTGCTGTTTTTGTCTGTCTTCTTCTGAGATGTTCCTAGCGTAAGTGTCATCAGATGTTTTAACTGTTTTGAATGCTTTACTCTTAATGAATTATTATCAGAATAGTTGTTTTATTGCAGATGACATGTACTCTTCTTAATCTTATGCAGAATTTGAAACTTGAGTATGGCGGAAGTCCCTAACCTATGGGAGATGCTTACTCGCTCGGCGCCTTATTCATCATCGTTTGACGATCAATGTTTCCTTTAACACAGCAAGTGAACAGTAATTACAGGTAGTTGCAGTCTTTTACATGTATTATGTTTGTTTTTGTTACCTAATTGAATTTAAATGGCTGTTTCTTTGTTTCTCATGCCAAGATATTCCAATCGCATAGTGACGACCTCTGTCCCATTAACTGCATACATGTATATATCTCAAGGGGGTTCACATATGCTCTTCAAGTAGACATTTTTGGTTGTTTTCTATTTGGTTTTCATTTTCACTGATTTGGTATGTCCTTTGGTTTCACGAGTCGGACTTATGGTTTGGATTTATCTATCATCTTTACATGTAAATAATATATATATATATATATATATATATATATATATATATATATATATATATATATATATATATATATATATATATATATATATTATATATATATATATATATATATATATATATATATATATATATATATATATATATATATATATATATATATTCAAAACAGTTAAAGCATCTGATGACACTTACGATATATAACTATATATATATATATATATATATATATATATATATATATATATATATATATATATATATATATATATATATATATATATATATATATATATATATATATATATATATTCTTTTTACTTTTTTCTTCCTATTTTGCATTATTATGTTTTTATTGCCAGAATGTCATTGTGATTGTGAATTTTACTGTACAATGAGAAGAATGAAGCTGGGACTGAGATAGCTATTTTTAGATTTGGTCAGCCATCTAAAACGGAATTCCACTAGCTGGTGTACATGCTATTTCAATACCTTAAGATATAGTCTAGTTCTATCAATATATTAATCTTTGCGCAAGGATGTTTTGTTTGCAAGCTGATGGCGTCAGATGTATATTTTGTGCATGACAAAGTGGTTAATAAATCTCTCAGGAAGCCCAATATTCTACCATGATATCATAATGTACATAATAAAATTCAGTGGTAAAACAGCAACAACTTCGTGATCTGCCACAAAAAGCAAACGACCAATACTAGTAAAATGACCGGTCTATATGTACTATGTATACGTTGATTTTTCCATTGGATTCGAGATCGTTATGCTCTTTCATCGGCTTGCACATCTGTATTTAACTGAGTATTTAATGCTTCAATTATAGATAGACAGAATTCTTCCCGAGACATTGCCGTCATCTCATACTAAAGAGTAGATAAGTTCTTTCTTGTTTTACGATCGCAAACTAATTTCTATAATAACCGATGAGACTGGCCGTTACAGACACATAAGAATTTCCAGTTCAACACATCTCATCGCTATCATGTACATTATAATTCCTGGGAGCTTCCCTTTAACACATCTATTTCACTGAAACGAAATGTTTTCCCATACACTGGTAGCAAAAGTTTTATCCATGCCGCATTGGTTTTCCATATTGCAGTTTTTCTGCCAGATGTTTTCTCACAATTCTTCTCTCAAACGAATAGTGCAATTTATGATACGGTCCTAAACATGTTCAACATTCATCGAGTACTTTATGCTAGATGTGCCTTTAAAACTTCTACAGTATCGTCTATTCTACTTCCTACTATTGTTATCTATTTAGAAACCATAGCTTAATTAACAGTATCCTTCTTATATTGATGGTACTTGGCAACCTGTTAGAATACACATTATAACCTTTCTTTATAAAAAAAAAGAAAACTGAAGACGAAGCTGTATGACAAAAATCACCAAGGACATGCACACAAAACATGATAATAGTAGAATATACAAGGAAATACGACATTACAAAAATATTCGATTGTGCCGCGGTTACGATACCGACTTGGAACGGTCAATTGAAGTAACAAACGTCAATCATTTGGTGTGGTTAACCGGTTTACGGGTGCCCACCTTCCCACTCACCGCAAAAGCAGCACAATCAAAGGATACACATTTTAAAATTTATAAATAATCCTCCATATAGAGAACAAGGATCAACAGGTTTCTCAAAAAAAGGGGTCATAAAAATTTTATTACACACGAAACGGTTATAGAATAATATGACATCAACATAAGTAAACCGTGCTCTGCCCGTCTGTTAGCCGAGCTCAGATCCTTGATCAATAGGAGTCCCGACTAACAGAGGGGACGAGGATCAGGACCTTGTCTCCTCTGAAAAGGTTTGGACAAGGCCCATCATAGAGTCCCCACCGCCCTTTTAGTCAGAGTGCAACGCTCAAGCAAAAGTCAGCATTAGGTTGTAGAGGACCTAATACAAGAACTATGGTCTTAGCGATGATCTCGGGGTCATACTGTCGATGTCGAAGGCGTTAAATAATAATAACCCGCCGATATGACATTCGGAAACTTTGACCCTCCGTAGTTTGTACAATAGATCACCGTAGAAATTGGGATGGGATATTCCACTGAATATGTATTGTTGAAAAGTCACATTTACAAATTTAGATAAAAAGTCTGAATAAGATCTGTAAAATTTACCAAAAGTTTTTCGAAATTTATGAGATCTATAACACTGAGTAAGAAGTTCAAAAGTAATCTGAGAAATCCAAAACGTTAGTGCAGGCTCTAGCGAACCGAACGAATTGACTAATATAAATACCATATTATGGGAGTCTTGGGACATCACCATCTAGATAAGGGAAATTTACTAAAAAGCTAATCTTGTAGTGACCTGTTTTCTAATGGTTAAGTGTCGTAAGCTTTGTGCAAGAAAGGCCCAACTCAGTCTATGAGTATATACCATGTAAGTTTTATTTATTGACCAACGATCGTTTTTATGTTGATTTTGTTTTATTTATGGATGTTTCCTGCTGTACCTCATCATCAGTTCTATGATACTTTCTGTCATGCATCTTTAGCCCTGAGTATTCTCACTCTTGTTTTTAGGAGTAGTCGAGGCTTCTGTGAATACAATATAACAACGCAAAGGTTGGATTTGGATTGATAGCTTAAATCTAAATATGTGCAACTGCCATTTCTGAACATTTCATATGTATCTCATCCAAACCTATATCAAATTACAAATTATAAGAATCTCATGAAGGAAACAAGACATTGCATGAAAGAGATTACAATACAATGTATAAAATGTGTATGTGTGTACAACCATCGACTCAGTGTATGGCAATAGCAAACTGCAAAATAGACACTGCATACTCGTCCAATAAAGGTAAATAAAAGTAAAAGTTTATAACATTTTGTTGTTTTGTTAATTAATTGTTTTGAATTGTGGAATAAATCTGGAATTTTGGACCCTTAATCAATCTTAGTCGAATACTAGATTAATAAATATCCACGAATATCTAGCATATGTCATTCTGTCTTATCTTTTTCTCTCCTGATATCATCAATATAATCAACTACCCGTTTGTGTAAACGTCCACCTCATTGCAAGTAGATCTGGTATATCCGATGCTTCCATACACATCTTAGAGAGGCATATCCTATTTAATGTTATACTCTGTATGGAACATCGTTGATTTTGACTCGTACAACTACAAGTAGCTGGTAATTTTAGGTAAGATAACCACAAGGTTCTCATAAATGTTTAATATTCATCCAAGTAATGAATTAAAAGTTTGGTCTCTTACGAAGAAAGAAAGAAAAAAACCCAAATAAACACAAACAGAAACAAATAAAGAATAAAAGAAAGAAGTTGAAATCACAAATTTGTTTTGTTTGCTTGCTTTAGGGTGTTTTTTTTTTTTTTTTTTTTTGGTTTTTTTTTTTTTTGTTTGTTTGTTTGTTTTGTTTTGTATTTTTGTTTTTTGGGGGTTTTTTTGGTTTTTTTTTGTTTTTTTGTTTTTTTTTTTTTGTTTTGTTTTGTTTTGTTTTGTTTTTTTTTTTTTTTTGTTTTTGTTTTGTTTTGTTTTGTTTTGGTTTTTTTTGGTTTTTTGGGGGGTTTTTTTGGGAGGGGGTTGGTTTTTTTTGTTGTTGTTGGGGGTGGTTGTTTTGGGGTTGTTTTGTTTTCTTTCTTTCTTTTTTTTATTGTTTGGGGGTTTTTTTGGGGGGGGGGGGTCTATTTCTGCTTGTTTTGTTTTTGAGAGGGGGAGTGGGGCTGTGTTATATTTTACATTGCTTTACGTTTGGTCTTGAAATTGTATTTAATGTGTTCCTTTGATCTTATTATTTTGTTTGTTCTATTTTCCTTTGTTATGATTTACAAAGATATACGTTTCATCTTCAATGTTATCCTTTTATCTCATTGTTTTGAGTTCATATATATTTCAACATCTAATCCTAAACTATTTTTGTCGGTGTTGATTTGTTAGTTGTATTCGAATTTGGTTTAAAACCGTGCTAATGCTTGTAATTTATAATGCATCAAGTTAAGATTATTGCTAATGATTATATCTTTTCTTAATGTGCAAATTCATGGCTCTTCAAACCCATACCCTTTGTAACATAAATTCACTCTCTAAATATTTGATGCCTTATGCCATAACCTTTGATGTTCGGGGACATTTTGCAATAGCTTATGTCACTCAGGTTTCACTTGTCATATATTTTTAATGTAACAAAAAGAATTTCATAAGATGCATTTAGCATAAGCACTAGGCGGTCGCTTTAATGTTGTAAAAACGTATCTGTGAAAGATGTGCATCATTTACACAAGTTTTCCGAGAGAAGCAATTCTAACTTTAACAGCTAGATTTAGTAAGCTGCATTGTTGTGTTTTCCCAGTTATAAATATGTCATTGCTTTTGGAATTGGATGACAAGTGTTACGTATTAATCATAAGGATTCCAACTATCAAGAAAGCAGTCTCATATTGTCACAAGGCAATATTGATAGGTCAGATTCACACACAGAATTCTCACGTACATACGCCAAAGGGAAGACATCTGTCCAAGCTATGATACAAATCACCAAGGACATGCACTTAAAACCTGATAATAGTCAAATAAACACAGAAAACGACATTAAAAATGTTTGATTGTACTGCAGTTACGATACCGACTCAGGACGGTTAGTTAAAGTAACAAATGGCACTCATTTGGTGTGGTAAACCATCCTTAAGTACAATGTTATGGCAAAGAATTTAATTTATGATCCATAGTATTAAAATCGTCAAAATGTAGATCTTTTCACACCAAATTCTGAAAATGGAATAACAAATCATTTCATATTATCTCAATGTCGTTTATATAGATAATTGTAGCTCTCCCAAATTATTTCAAAACTAAGGAGTATCTCCCTGATACATCTTTTTGCTTTTACACTGGTTTATAGTTTTGTCTATCTGCATATGGATATTATTTTGCTCTGCAGACATTTTGTACTTCTACAGTTGAATTATATTTGTTTCGTCTGTATTTAAGGGCATTTACAGCGGGTGTGGCTAGTCAAACAGGAGACGCTCACTTCTCCCGGGACACCTGGTCTCACCTCTGAATTTCAGGGGTCCGTGAATGCCCACTGTGGTACATTGTTGTTAGTGCCATGGTCTTGTGACACCAGTTACTTTCGTATTTTACTTCTACAGTTGAGGCATGAATAATAACTGGAGAGACATGAGACAGCAAGATTGATTTAAATCAAGGATATATGTTCTGACCCCTATATCATATCATTTGTGCAAAGCCTGTAGCATTTTCTTCTGTGAAAAGAGACTTTAATTTCATCTGAATGTAATTATTGGGTACTGAAACTAACAGGACTTGCTTACTTCATCCAGGCACATAGTCTCACTCCCTTCTGGAGTTTCATACTCTTTTAGTAGATGTTCTATGGGTTGTTGGTTCGTTGGTTAACTTCAAAAGGTTGAGAGAATAGATAGTGATGACATTGATATTGTGTAGAATGCACACATAAGGAGTCTACAAAAACTGCTGCTTGTTATAGATACCCGGAATCAACAAATAATTACTTCAATATACAGTATGATAGTGTACGCCCAATACTCGTTAGAAAAGAAACCTCGCTAATCATCTTAAGATGTTTATCTTTACGAGAAATTATTTGAAAATGGTCGCAATGAGTAAGCGCTTCTGCCACCCGACAATAATTTCTGAAATTCACATTCATTTATCCCTGAAAACGGATAAAAATAAATACTGGTAGAATGCATTTGTAATACCAGAAAATTCACAATCACAAATTAAGTGCCGATCGTTTATTTTGTGGAAACTTTCGACACCAAAACTGAAAAGTGCTTTTGTTTTGATTGGGATTGAGAGTTGGGAGGTAAGTGGATAAAAGCTTATGAAAAAGGAATAGTATACCATCGCAAGAATTAAATATAGAAGAACTGCAAACATGTTTGCCGATATGAAATCATCATCCGTGAATAAGTAATATGAAAGATGAGATTCATATACTGAATGTTGTAAATACGTAATGAAATCATGACACGAAGAAACAAGATCCATCTGTCTTCCTCATATAACACGGTGAAGACCTCTCATGATTTGAATTTCAGTAAAGCTTCAAAGCAATAACTAACCATGACTTGGACATCTTGCATGTGAAAAGATTTTACCAAATTGCAATATAAAAGTTTCAAATCACTTGCATATAAACATTCGCTTTACTTTTATTTTTCAGAAAAACTCATTAATATCCATTGTTTTAGTTCTGACAAAAATTTCTTACTGTAACAAACTTTTATAAATTATTAAATAGAAGAATTATAGAAAGCCTTCTATCCGGTCATTTTGATATTGTTTTCCTTTCTACCAATATTTTGGCCTTCATGGTTGGTGGTGTTGGTCATGCGGAAGAGTCATGCCTTTTCCTTGGTTGGTAGTGTTGGTCATGCGGTAGAGTCATGCTTTTTCCTCGGTTGGTGGTGTTGGTCATGCAGTAGTCATACCTTTTCCTTGGTTGGTGGTGTTGGTCATGTGGTAGAGTCATGCCTTTTCCTCGGTTGGTGGTGTTGGTCATGCGGTAGAGTCATGCCTTTTCCTCGGTTGATGGTGTTGGTCAAGCGGTAGAGTCATGCCTTTTCCTCGGTTGATGGTGTTGGTCATGCGGTAGAGTCATGCCTTTTCCTCGGTTGGTGGTGTTGGTCATGTGGTAGAGTCATGCCTTTTCCTCGGTTGATGGTGTTGGTCATGCGGTAGAGTCATGCCTTTTCCTCGGTTGATGGTGTTGGTCATGCGGTAGAGTCATGCCTTTTCCTCGGTTGATGGTGTTGGTCATGCGGTAAGGTCATGTCTTTTCCTCGGTTGGTGTTGGTCATGTGGTAGTCATGCCTTTTCCTCGGTTGATGGTGTTGGTCATGCGGTAGAGTCATGCCTTTTCCTCGGTTGATGGTGTTGGTCATGCGGTAGAGTCATGTCTTTTCCTCGGTTGGTGGTGTTGGTCATGTGGTAGAGTCATGCCTTTTCCTCGGTTGATGGTGTTGGTCATACGGTAGAGTCATGCCTTTTCCTCGGTTGATGGTGTTGGTCATGTGGTAGAGTCATACCTTTTCCTTGGTTGGTGATGTTGGTCATGCGGTTGTCATGCCTTTTCGGTTGGTAGTGTAGGTCATGCGGTAGAGTCATGCCTTTTCCTCGGTTGGTAGTATTGGTCATGCGTTAGTCATGTCTTTTTCTCGGTTGGTGGTGTTGATCATGCGGTAGAGTCATGCCTTTTCCTCGGTTGGTAGTGTTGGTCATGCGGTAGAGTCATGTTTTTTCCTCGTTGGTGGTGTTGGTCATGCAGCTGAGTCATACCTTTACCTTGGTTGGTGATGTTGGCCATGCGGTAGTTATGCCTTTTCCTCGGTTTGTAGTGTTGGTCATGCGTTAGAGTAATGTCTCTTTTCCTCGGTTGGTGGTGTTGCTCATGCGGTAGAGTCATGCCTTTTCCTCGGTTGATGGTGTTGGTCATGTGGTAGAGTCATACCTTTCCCTTGGTTGGTGATGTTGGTCATGCGGTAGTCATGCCTTTTCGGTTAGTAGTGTAGGTCATGCGGTAGAGTCATGCCTTTTCCTCGGTTGGTGGTGTTGGTCATGCGGTAGAGTCATACCTATTCCTTGGTTGGTGATGTTTGTAATACGGTAGAAATGCCTTTTACTGGGTTGGTAGTGTTGGTCATGCGGTAGTCATGTCTTTTTCTCAGTTGGTGGGCTTGGTCATACGGTAGTCATGCCTTTTCCTCAGTTGGTAGTGTTGGTCATGCGGTAGAGTCATGCCTTTTCCTCGGTTGGTGTTGTTTATGCGGTAGAGTCATGTCTTTTCCTCGGTTGATGGTGTTGGTCATGTCGTAGAGTCATGTCTTTTCCTCGGTTGGTGGTGTTGGTCATGCGGTAGAGTCATGCCTTTCCCTCGGTTGGTGGTGTTGGTCATGCGGTAGAGTCATGCCTTTCCCTCGGTTGGTGGTATTGGTCATGCGGTAGAGTCATGCCTTTTCCTCGGTTGGTGTTGTTTATGCGGTAGAGTCATGCCTTTTCCTCGGTTGATGGTGTTGGTCATGCGGTAGAGTCATGCCTTTTCCTCGGCTGGTGGTGTTGGTCATGCGGTAGAGTCATGCCTTTCCCTCGGTTGGTGGTATTGGTCATGCGGTAGAGTCATGCCTTTTCCTCGGTTGGTGTTGTTTATGCGGTAGAGTCATGCCTTTTCCTCGGTTGATGGTGTTGGTCATGCGGTAGAGTCATGCCTTTTCCTCGGCTGGTGGTGTTGGTCATGCGGTAGAGTCATGCCTTTTCCTCGGTTGGTGGTGTTGGTCATGCCGTAGAGTCATGCCTTTTCCTCGGTTGGTGGTGTTGGTCATGCCGTAGAGTCGTGCCTTTTCCTCAGTTGGTGGGCTTGGTCATGCCATAGGCATGCCTTTTCCTCAGTTGGTAGTGTTGGTCATGCGGTAGAATCATGCCTTTTCCTCGGTTGGTAGTGTTGGTCATGCGGTAGAGTCATGCCTTTTCTTTGGTTAGTGCTGTTGGTCATGCGGTAGGCATGCCTTTTCCTCGGTTGGTGCTGTTGGACATACGGTAGACTCATGCTTTTTCCTCGGTTGGTGGTGTTGGTTGCCTCGGTCCGTTGTCCGTATAAGTTTGTTTCTATTTGCTTGTAGGAGGATAGCTTTGGTCCTTTGTCTGTATAAGTTTGATTCTATTTGCTAATAGGAGGATAGCTTTGGTTCGTTGTCTGTATAAGTTTGTTTCTATTTGCTTGTAGGAGTATAGCTTTGGTCCGTTGTCTGTGTAAGTTTGTTTCTAAACGCTTGTAGGAGCATTGCCTTGGTCCGTTGTCCGTATAGGTTTGTTTCTATTTGCTTATAGGAGCATTGCCTCGGTCCGTTGTCCGTATAAATTGGATTTCTATTTGCTAATAGGAGGATAGCTTTGGTCCTTTGTCCGTATAAGTTTGATTCTATTTGCTAATAGGAGGATAGCTTTGGTTCGTTGTCTGTATAAGTTTGTTTCTATTTGCTTGTAGGAGTATAGCTTTGGTCCGTTGTCTGTGTAAGTTTGTTTCTAAACGCTTGTAGGAGCATTGCCTTGGTCCGTTGTCCGTATAGGTTTGTTTCTATTTGCTTATAGGAGCATTGCCTCGGTCCGTTGTCCGTATAAATTGGATTTCTATTTGCTAATATGAGGATAGCTTTGGTCCTTTGTCCGTATAAGTTTGTTTCTATTTGCTAATAGGAGGATAGCTTTGGTTCGTTGTCTGTACAAGTTTGTTTATATTTGTTTGTAGGAGGATAGCTTTGGTCCTTTGTCCGTATAAATTTGTTTGTATTTGCTTGTAGGAGGATAGCTTTGGTCCTTTGTCCGTATAATTTTCTTCCTGTTTGCTTGCTGGAGTATTGCTTTGGGTCCGTTGTGTGCATGAGATTTTTTTTTTGTCGTAAGATATTTGACAGACGTTTAATGAAAAATACATCTAGAACTGCAAAGTCGTCGATTTGAGGGAAATCCAATGAAAGAAATATTGCATATTATGTGAACTGGATTGGTTATTATTATTATTATTATTATAATTATTATTAATATTATTATTTATTTATTATTATTATTATTATTATTATTATTATTATTATTATTATTATATTTATTATTATTATTATTATTATTATTATTACTTTATTATGATGATGATGATTATTATTATTATTATCATTATTATTATTATTATTATTATTATTATTATTATTATTATTATTATTATTATTATTTAATTGATGCTAATTTTTAACGAACAAAAAATCTTTTCAATATTATATATTGTAGTGTTGCTATTAAGCCAGTATTTTCATGTTTGCGGTTTTTAGATTGAGACAGTTTGAGAATCTGATCTCCGAAGTAGGAACCTGAAACAGTTGCATTTCAGTTCCAGTCTGTCAATTCAACAGTTTAACGGTGTTATACAAGAAGTACTTGCATGAATGATATGGACGCAGGAAAATGAATGCCTATTCTTTATTCCATCAAATTTCGTAATCGATTCGATTCACATTGATAAGCACGTAAACAGTATTTTATATTCCTATTCAAACAAATAGAAGATTGTATCTCTTTTAAATTGATATATAAGTGCTTATCGTAAATCAGATGTCCTGTCGAAATCAAATCAAACATGTCGTACCAGTGTAGGAAATAGCATAAAGAGTTATAAAGCTATAACTTCGCACTGTTTCCTTTTCCAAAAAATATTGAAAATATCACTTTATAATTTGCTTTTAACTGCTTTCACAAAGCCATCAACACAATTAGGGATATTCATGCCATATTTCACTTCTGCTAGTGTTAGGTGAATAATAATAAATGCAGTTCGACACCAAAAGATATCAAAACTTAAAACATGATTATGATCTAAAAAACTGTTTTCGCTGCTTAATCTGTTTTAAATTACTCTGAATATTTCACAATATCAATGACTTTCATTGTGGTTTATAACAATTTCGTTTTGCTAGAGTTACAAATGATGAGCGTATAAAGTGTGACATAAATGACGACGTCTTACATTTTGTATCATAGAGAATAAGTATACAGCAATGCCATGTTGAATTAAATAGTTTATCAAGACAACTAATACCTTTTCGTCAAAAATAAATGGAAAACTCATTTAACAATTTCAATTCACCAATGTTCAATACTTTTTACCAAATAATTAAACAAGGCAAAATATTAATCTGGCCAAAAGTCGAAATGAAATGTGCATTAAAATTTAGTGAATCAATTTTTAGCAACTGAAGGAAAAATCTCAGTTTCGCATAATAAAAACTGTAAATTGTCTTTAATATTTGGCTGATGTAGAATAAATTACTTGCAAGCTAGTATCACCTGTGTAATTATGTAAAGAGGGATGGTACAGTAGTACTGCATGCATTTATAGGCGGACAGTGCAGTCATATAGCTACGTATAGCGCAAAGTGCAGCAATATATCTAGTTGTAGGCGGACAGTGTGACTATATAGCTAGTTGTAGGCGGACAGCGTGGTTATATATCTAGTTGTAGGCGGACAGTGTAACTATATAGCTTGTTGTAGGCGGACAGTGTGGCTATACATCTAGTTGTAGGCGGACAGTTTGGCTATATATATGTAGTTGTATGCGGACAGTGTGGCTATATATCTATTTGTGGGCGAATAGTGTAGCTATATAGCTAGTTGTAGGCGGACAGTGCAGTAATATAGCTACGTATAGCACAGAGTGCAGCAATATATTTAGTTGTAGGCTCACATTGTGGCTATATGTCTAGTTGTAGGCGGACAGTGCAGTCATATAGCTAGTTGTAGGAGGGCAGTGCAGTCATATACCTACGTATAGCGCAGCAATACGGCTGGTTGTAGGCGAACAGTGTAGTCATATAGAAGCACCGTGCGGCTATATATGTCCGCGCCACTCACTCTGGAACCTGGAAAATCTGGATTTTCAGTTATTCATCTTCAGAATAATTTCATAAAGGCAAAACCATTCGATAGATCTTGTTTAGTCGTAACTTTTGGTGTATGCTATATGTTTGTATGAAGAAGCGTTCATATTTTATAGAAAAAATCAATTTTAGATAGGGCGATTTCCATGTTAAAATTTGACGTGACGTCGCCAAGTTTCCCATAGACTCAATGTTAAACATCGGCGACGTCACGTCAAAATTAACATAGAAAACACCCTATCTAAAATGATTTTTTCCGTATAAAATACGAATGTTCTTCGTAGAAACATATAACATACACCAAAAGTTACGACTAAACAAGATCTGTCGATTGATATGAATTTTGTAAAACTATTTTATAGATAAATAAGTGAAAATCCAAATTTTTCGGTTTACAAAGTGAGTGGCGCGGACAGTAGTTGTAGGCGAACAGTGCAGTTATATAGGTCCAACCATAGTAATTCCATTTCCCATAGCGTCCCATGTTAAATTACCAAACTTCCAGCAAGATTTACACAGCATCCTACATTTTAACTATATACAATCCATATATCAAAATGTTTGTCAGACCGTCCTCTATCAGAATTTCAACACTTTACCAGAGGCTATCGACTTTAATTTCGAGAAAATCATGCTGGAAAGGGGTAATCCCCAAAAATTTGCCAAAATTCAAATGTAAACAACAACCCCTTTTTAGGTCAGAGAATTTTTTTTTCATCAGCGAAATGAGATAAAAATTCATGATTTTACAGCAAAATCAATCTTTATTTATAGATTGATCAAATAATTCCATCCAAGCACAACCCCTGATACATTGAAATAGTAGTCCCTCTCTACCTAGATCACATCAGCCAGTCACGACTCTCGTTCATTACTGTGCTTTGACCTATAGCTAGTTGTAAGCGGAAAATGCAGTCATGTAGCTAGTTGTTGGCGGACAATGCAGCTATATAGCTAGTTATAGGCGGACAGTGCAGTCATATAGCTAGTTGTTGGCGGACAATGCAGCTACCGTGCATGTACCGTGGACATTGGATTTGGGCGTGTAAAGCCGCGGACACGCGTGGACACTGTCCCTGTATATCGGCCATATTGACCACGTATATAGGTGGTCATTTACCTGTGTCCGCGCCGTCAGACGGTCAAACGTGGACACGAAATATGTCCCGGTAAATGGGTATGATAGTGCTAAAAAGGCAGCGATCTTATGATGATGCGTATTGTGTTTGTTCAGTGAAGCATGAAAAATAACGAAATTACACTTAAAGATATCTTGATTAATAATCATTTAACATCTTTTTAAATCTCCTCTGCTTGATTACACAATGAACGTTTGAAATGTATCTTAAGATATTCTGCTATTCTACATATTTTAAAACTAGAACGCATTTTTTATATAAAAATTGAAAATATAGTGCGCACCTGGAGCACGGACGTATATAATGTTTTAGATACATACGTCCCTGTTTGGACGTATAACTACGTTATATACGTTCTTTATACCCGTACATCTACTTGTAAAAGTGCATCAATGGTATTTGAATGGAATCGGTAAAGACAAGTTGATTGGTCATTGTACAGATACGTGTATAAGTGTGATTTAAAAGAGAAAACTGAAGACATCTGACAAAGCTGTGTGACAAAATCACCAAGGACATGCACACACACACACACACACACACAAATGATTTATTATTCCGAGAGTGTGTCGAGTTTCTTTGTAATACCTATTTCGGACTCTTAATTAAAGAAGGCAACGATCCGAATTGAAGAGCGCAATTACTACTTGTGGGTTCAGTACAGTAAAGCCGACTTTAAAATCAAATAAATTCATATTATATGTGATATGAAATTCATTATTGATTGCTCTGATAAACATATTCAGATTTTGTAATATTACATGCGATTACGATGAAATACACGATTGATTAATTCTGGTAGATATTTATACATGTACATATGGACATTGACCTTCATTCTATTTTATTCATTATTATTTTCTTTGGTCTGTTTTCTTCTTTTTTGTGTATTCTTTTATCTTCCTGGTGAAATGCAAGGAAACTTTTGCAAAATATTTATAATCTCAGAACAAAAGACAAAGCATGCGCACTGGAGTCGCAAGGGAAACTAGAGTGTCGGTCGTTTTCTTACCTAAACAGTAAAGAAAAGTATCTTTCAGAACCCCCCCCCCCCCCCCTTTAAATTTTTTAGCTTCTTACATACTCCTGCCAGATATAGGGCCGTATGTACATGTATCTTATGATTTCATCGGATACGATCGTCTAATTCCGTGTATTAATCAGTGTCATAAGTCAAATCCTTATTCGCTACCAGGGTGAAGTAGAACAATAGACTTCACACAACACGCGTGCTCCAGTCTTAAGGTTACCTGGACTAAGTGCCGTTTGACCTCAACAGAGAGGAAAAGCCCCCCCCCCCCTTTTTTTTTATTGTTTTGTCTCGTTACATATTCTTTCCCAATACGATCGTATCTATTTTTGTATTAATTTCACGGATACGATCATGCAATTATATATAAAAGATGAAGACCCGACTGAACACTGAATCTTGCATGTTTTACATTAATACATACACAAATATATATTTTGGTTGTATTGAAAAAGTTAAAAATACGTTTGCAAACGATATCTCGTGCACAGCAGAGAGAGAGAGAGAGAGAGAGAGAGAGAGAGAGAGAGAGAGAGAGAGAAGGGGGGGGGGGTGACGTGTCGTTACTTTAACTCGGTCGTTAGGTGGCGTCGATCTTTCACTTAAATTTATTGCCCTGTAGGCTTACAGCACAATGCTTAGACTTGCAATAGGGAAATCACCCATTGTATTGGCGAATAAGATATTTGACTGAAACATCGTACAATTCTTCATTATCAACAAGTACAAATAAAAGGGGGGGGGTATTCATTTTTGGGTTTTCTCCCTTCGCCGGAGATATGGTTCTTAGATTTTGCTGTTGAGGGGGAGTAATAAATCACAAGAAATCTGATAATAATTAATTTTTAAATATAAAATAGTAATGCTAGTACACAATTTATTAATACACACCCACATATAACGATAGAATACATGTATATGCATTCGGATGTATATGTATGACAGTCTTCACACTAGAGATTTTCACACCTCTGTGGCTCAAATTAAAAAAAGTTGGTTCACACATGAATGATCAGGCGTTTTCCACAACAGGGGAACACCTTGGATACTTTCAACTAAGGGTGATTTAGAAAACATTGTGATTTTTATTTTATTTATTTATTTTTTCTTTAATAAAAAAATCCTTAAATAAAACATCGTGTTTTACTAATTTTTAGAAAAACGCCCGAGTCTGGCGCCATAAACTGAGAAAATCATTTCAATTATATCAGTTTAATTTATTCCATTATCACAAGGACTTATAAACAATTTGTTTATAAGTCCTTGATTATCAAACATTCAAATAAATTGTCAAACAGAATGGGTTTATTCTATTTATGGATATGGACAGGTAACAAAGAAGTTAATCGTAAATGTCCGATACCTGCTGTGAACAAGTGAAACTATCGTTAATGTTCTTTGATTAACATGAGATAATACCGGCAAGAAAGATATTCGGGCACATGGTCACAAAAAATTAAGAATAAAAAAAATAAATAAATCTTAAAATAACTGACACCATTTCCACGGCAATATTGTTGTATTCACTCGTTTTTCAAAACTACGCTCTATAAACAGCCGGTTTATAGGTTATCGGGGCCGTAACTAAATAATCTGGAAGTTTCACGATCGTATTTTTAAAGACAAGATGACATCACGTTACGTCTGACGGTTTGTAAAATACATGCACATCTATGTGATGTCCCTTACGTCCACTGTGGGACAATTTTAATTTAAAGGTGTGAAAAGCTCGTCCGTTTTGTCCACCAGAGGACACGTACAGGTAAAAGGTGTGAAAACCTTGTCCGCTTTGATCTCGAGAGGACAAGTACAGGTAAATGGCAAATTGTATTATAAACATTAACGTGGACAGAAACTGACCTCCCGTGGTGTCCACGGAGGACAGACGTGGACTGCCCACCGCGGCAACGAGGATTTTCCAACTTCCACGGTACATGTACGGTATATGGCTAGTTATAGGCGGACAGCGCAGTCATATAGCTAGTTGTTGGCGGACAATGCAGCTATATAGCTAGTTATAGGCGGACAGTGCAGTCATATAGCTAGTTGTTGGCGGACAATGCAGCTATATAGCTAGTTATAGGCGGACAGTGCAGTCATATAGCTAGTTGTTGGCGGACAATGCAGCTATATAGCTAGTTATAGGCGGACAGTGCAGTCATATAGCTAATTGTTGGCGGACAATGCAGTTATATAGCTAGTTATAGGCGGACAGTGCAGTCATATAGCTAGTTGTTGGCGGACAATGTAGCTATATAGCTAGTTATAGGCGGACAGTGCAGTCATATAGCTAGTTGTAGGCGGACAATGCAGTCATATAGCTAGTTGTTGGCGGACAATGCAACCATATAGCTAGTTGTAGGTGAATAGTGCATCATTATCTCTTTAAACTAGTGGATGTTTCAGCCATCTAGCGATAGAGTCCGGCAAACAATAATCAGATTGTACAAACAATGCAGCCATATACGATGTATGTACGGAATGTGCAGGTTGTATAGCTATCTATAGCAGATAGTGCAGCATTAAAGTAATCTTGGGGTGAATAAAGAATAAATAAGGAAGAGCCTTCACTATCGCTGTGATTTTGACATCACGCACGTCGGATACGCTGTATTTTCCCAATCTATTTTTCTATATGAAGTTACAAACACATACATGGGCTCCTAAATAGTGTCAAACCCAGTACAGTCAAATGGAAACACAAACTCCTCAAACGATGGTCAGATCACACCAAGCTATTATTCTAACACCGTATGTAAAATTTTCAGATTTGCTACATCTTGGATTCGTTCCGTGTAACTAGAATAAAAGATTAGCCTATCCATGTAGGTATACAGCACTGTACTATTTATGTAGGTATACAGCATTGTACTATTTATGTTGGTATACAGCACTGTACTATTTATGTAGGTATACAGCATTGTACTATTTATGTAGGTGTACAGCATTGTACTATTTATGTAGGTATACAGCACTGTACTATTTATGTAGGTATACAGCACTATACTATTTATGTAGGTGTAAAGCAATGTACTATTTATGTAGGTATACAGCACTGTACTATTTATGTAGGTATACAGCACTATACTATTTATGTAGGTATACAGCACTATACTATTTATGTAGGTATATAGCACTGTTCTATTTATGTAGGTATACAGCACTATATTATTTATGTAGGTATACAGCACTGTACTATTTATGTAGGTGTACAGCATTGTACTATTTATGTAGGTGTAAAGCAATGTACTATTTATGTAGGTATACAGCAGTGTATTATTTATGCAGGTATACAGCACTGTACTATTTATGTAGGTATACAGCACTGCACTATTTACGTATGTATACAGCACTGTATTATTTATGTAGGTATACAACATTGTACTATTTATGTAGGTATACAGCAGTGTATTATTTATGCAGGTATACAGCAGTGTATAATTGATGTAGGTATACAGCACAGCACTGTACTATTTAAGTAGGTGAACAGCGCTGTACTATTTATGTAAGTATACAGCACTTTATTATTTATGTAGGTAAACAGCACAGCACTGTGATATTTATGTAGGCGTACAGCACTATACTATTTATGTAGGTATACAGCACCGTACTATTTATGTAGGTATACAGCACAGCACTGTACTATTTATGTAGGTGTACAGCACCGTACTATTTATGTAGGTATACAGCACAGCACTGTACTATTTATGTAGATGTACAGCAATGTACTATTTATGTAAGTATACAGCACAGGCACTATACTGTTTATGTAGGTATGCAACACTGTACTATTTATGTAGGTGAACAGCACTGTACTATTTATGTAAGTGTACAACACTGTAATATTTACGTAGGTATACAGCATTGTTCTATTTATGTAGGTGTACAGCACTGTACTATTTATGTAGGTATACAGCACTGTACTATTTATGTACCGTAGGTGTACAGCACTGTACTATTTATGTAAGTGTACAGCACTGTACTATTTATGTAGGTGTACAGCACTGTACTATTTGTGTGGGTGTACAGCACTGTACTATTTATGTAGGTGTACAGCACTGTACTATTTATGTAGGTGTACAGCACTGTACTATTTTAGTCATTCGACTGTTTTTGTGTTGTCTGTATATACATTGCGCAATAAAATATTGACTCAAATTGTTATCTATGCAGGAAGTACAATAATTGTATGTAATATTTCACGGCGAAACTGAAATAAATGACTAAAAATAAAAACCCCTAGTGATGCAAAAATCGCTGTGGTGCCTTCTATCACGGCAATCCGAATGTAATTTGAGGGTTTTTAAAAAGATTTTGTCAACTTCAAATTTCGAACCTATTCATTTTACTTCATTATCTGTTCTACAGCTACCATATCGTCGGGACATTTCGTGACTCATCGTTATTATGTCTTGAACAAAACATTTTTGTCAGTCAAATTGGGTACAGTCCTGACAATACGCATATTGTTTTCTTAGAATAATCCAATGATCTGTCACAATAGCAACGACCGCAAACAAGATCGCGTGACAAACAGTGATGCAATGCATCGCTTGATCAACGTCAAATGGCACGGAACAAGATAAATGTAAAAGTCGATTTAATTATAGACGACATTCCGATTTTCATTTTTCTCTCTTTTTCCCATGAAAAAGAATCCTAGAAAAGCGAGATAAACGAATCAGTTAAAGGAAATTGTGTCAGTTGAAGAAAAGTTGGAGGATTTTAAAGCATGGTGGATAGTGCGTGTCGTAATAGAATGATTAAGTTAGAATTTTGTATAAATATTGTCATTTCCTGAGTTTCTATGAAGTGTTCTTGTATGCCAAAACATGCACTTTGTCTGGTCAGAGAAATTCTGGAGGAGGTATCGTAGACTAGCCAATTGCCTCAAAATGGTCACAGATTGCTGCACATATATTTAACGGTCTCAGATCGCTGCACATATATCTAATGGCTCTAGATCGCTGCACATATATCTAACAGCCCCAAATCGCTGTATCGGCCCCAGATAGCTGCTACTGCCCCAAATCGCTGCACATATATCTAACGGCCCCAGATTGATGCAAATATGTGTAACGGCCCCAGATCGCTGCACATATATCTAACGATCCCAGATCGATGCACATACATCTAATGGCACCTGATCGCTGCACATATTTCTAGAGGCCCCAGATCACTGCATATAATAACAGCCCCAGATCGCTGCACATATATCTAACGGCCACTGATCGCTGCACATATATTTAACGGCCACAGACAGCTGTATTTAACGGCCCTTGGTCGCGGCACCGTGTAAAATATGGAATGGAATGGAATCGTGGAATGGAAGAGTGGAATGGAATTGGTTTATAGAATGGAATAAGGAAAGAATTTTGGAATGAAGATTTTAAGTTAAAATTTTGGTGTAAATGTCACACATTCGGTTTCTTGTGATGAAAGAGGCTACATTTTTATGGTAAATGTGTAATAAGCGACCACTGGTCAGTCCAGTAAAATTCTGAAATAAACATTTTGCGTTATCATTAAACTTTTGGTGTAAGGGTCACAAATTCGGTTTCTTGGGATGAAAGGGGTTACATTTTTATGGTAAATGTGTAATAAGTGACCATTGGTCAGTCCAGTAAAATTTTGAAATAAAAACTTCTTTGCGTTATCTTTTCACGCAATGAACTCTCTATAAAGATCAAAATGTGACAACTGACCATTGGTCACTCTGTACAACTGATCATTGGTCATCGTGCCAAAATTTGGTATTTATAAATCTAAGACTAATATAACACTGACAGGTGGTAAAATGGCTGCTTATCGAGCGAAATAGTTATATGCCAAAACTTGTTAGTAAAGAAAAAATAAACTTTACCTGTGATATGTCATGCGACTATACAGTTTTTCATGAAGTTAGCTCGAATCAGACGCAGCCGGGATAAAACCTTTCAGTGATTGATTTTGTCGTGTGTGGTACCCGCTTGGTCGAGAATTAGTACCTGATTATCACACGTCAATGTTTAGATAATTTTAAAAGCAAGAAGATGGGACTGGATTGACATAGCATGCATTGGCAAAAATTCTTGTATTTCAGTATGAAGGTCACGGTCAAGGTCACAAGTTCACTGACCTTAATGTCACTTGAAAGGGTTTCATTAGTTAAATAAGCATGCCGAATATGGAGTGTCTCTCTCGAACGGTGGAAAAGTTATTGTATTTAAGAAATCGGGACGGATTAACGGACAAACGGACAGCCAGACAGACACGGATGCCTTTTAGGCCAGGCGTAAAAAGTATTCCAAACTCCTATTCCAAAATCTATTTCATTCCATTCCACAATTCCATTCCACGATTCCATTCCATTCCATATTTTACACGTTGCCCTTGGTCGCTGCACATATATAAATGCATTAAAGTTACTTTGGGCAAGTTGTATAAATGATTGATTGATTGATTTTTGTTTTACGTCACACCACGAATATTTCACGTATATGGTGACGGCATCTGCCTGATGCGGGGCATACAAATTTTGACCTTTGCAACGGACCCACTCGAAGCAGTGAGGGATCTTTAATGTACCACGCATACCACGACACGGGGCCTCGGTTTTTACTGTCTCACCCGAAAGACAGAACACCGGCATGACCAGAGCGGGACTCGAACCCCGGCCTCCCGATCAGGAGTCCGACGCGATACCACTAGGCCACGCCGGCTTTGTATAAATGACGATTGCTATAGATATTATTTGTTTATACGGGATAATAATTCCTAATTCACGGTGGGTCCTTGTGCATCATCCCGCTTATTGTCTCTTTTGGCCACTGTATTCGCCAATCGTTTATACATTGCTTAGGTTGAGGATGGCCCACATTGTAAATTCTGCCTATTTGAAAGATGCATGGTATCATTTTTCCTCATCATTTGTTACAGATGTTTTAGCTTCATGCATTTAAATCAGTTACAGTATAAAACAATGTGAAGAAGAATTAAAATGGGGTATTTATAACATTGGTTAGAATCTGTGGTTATTTGCATATAACTAAAAGAAAAGATTCAATTAGATTCAATGATCGGCTATAAGCTTACATTACGTCAGTCAGTATATCCAGTTGATGGACTTTTACTTACGCTAGTTCACAAAAAATATACGATGAAGGATAAGATGTTTCTTATCTAAATACATTGAAGATATAAATTATGTTACAGCATATGGTAAAGCACTCCTGCAAATGCATAGTTCTTTAAGCTACATTATCGAAATATCATCGTGTTATCTGGGACATTTAAGAATAGTATCCAATCGTCTAATCACATACTTTATTCCAGAAAAGTGACATTAAACTCCGCAATAACTTGTTGCTAATACGGGTTTATTGCCGTTCAGCCATGACTGATGCAGGAGCGGTCTGTCATACAATCCATAAAAGGAAAGAGCAAATCTATTAGACGAATTTTTAGATCTAGAAGTGTTTTCTCGAAGAAATAACAACAATGGCAATTATCTTCTGATGCATACGTAAACCAATTATCGTAAATGGAATATTTTACCTTATACAGACATATATCATGCCTTTACTACAATACAGAAAGGTGTATGTTGGCGGGGTTCTTTTTTCCTTCAGGTCATTTTAAAAATAGGCGATACAATAAAATGTGATTGCGTAAATGATTTACAAAACTGACTACAGAAATTTGCTTGTTGTGTTTAATTTAAGCAAGACTTTTGGTTATGCCTGCAAAAATGAAAACTGCAAAATTAAAATTTGAAAATGCACTCAATCTTTGCTGCAGGACATAATTTATGCATCTTCTGGTGGCAAGCGGTGTCTGTTGTTTATTACCTGAAATATACTATACATAAAACGTAAATGTCCTATGATGATATACATAAAGATAAATATCCAACCCCGACTTATATCACAATTTCTCCATATATATATATATATATATATATATATATATATATATATATATATATATATATATATATATATATATATATATATATATAAACCTAAAAATGAATCCTATACATGCATTTCTGTGCAAATATCGGTGATGAAGATACATTTTACATTAGTTGGCAAATTTCAATAATTTTTTCAACTTATGGCCAGACTCTTTTATTCCGACATACATCACAGGGCCCACAAGGCCATCAGTGGACTAGCAATTTCTATCAAAACAGAACAGACTTTGTGTAGTCATGAATTCCATATAGCATTAATAAATATTCATCAAAACGGCATTTGCAGTAAATCATGATCATTAAATTTATTGATTGTGTTACAGTGCACTTTTAACATGAAATGAAAATATCCAGAAAAAGAAAAGCCTGATTTTCATTGTAAAATTCAAAATTCGTCGTAACCTTGTTTACTAGATATTGTTTATACCATGACGAAACTGTATCGAAAGCGTATTATTATATATATCAAAAATAAATCACCGACTGGTTCAAATGAAAGTTATCACGGACTGGTTCTGTTGTAAGTCACTATGGCACTAGTAGTGAGATTAGTAATCACGAAATGGTTGTATTGTAAGTAGCTATGACACTCGTGAGATAAGTAATCACGGACTGGCTCTAGTGTAAGGCACTGGCACTAGAAGATTAGTACTCACGTACTGGCTCTATTGCATGTCACTGTGGCACTAGTGAGATTAGTAATCACGGACTGGCTCTATTGTAAATCACTGGCACTAGTGAGATTAGTACTCATGGACTGGCTCTATAGCAAGTCACTGTGGCATTACTGAGATTAGTAATCACGGACTGCCTCTTTTGTAATTGACTGTGGCACTAGTGCGATTAGTAATCACGGACTGGTTCTATTGTAAGTCAATGGCACTAATGAAAATAGTGATCTCGGACTGGTTCTATTGTAAGTCACTGGCACTAGTGAGATTAGTGATTATCACGGACTGGTTCTATTGTAAGTCACTCGCAATAGTGAGATTAGTAATCACGGACTGGCTCTATAGTTAGTCACTGTGGCACTAGTGAGATTAGTACACACGGACTGGTTCTATTGTAAGTCACTGGCACTAGTGAGATTAGTACTCACGGACTGGTTCTATTGTAAGTCACTGGCACTAGTGAGATTAGTACTCGTGGACTGGTTCTATTGTAAGTCACTCGCAATAGTGAGATTAGTAATCACGGACTGACTCTATTGTAAATCACTGGCACTAGTGAGATTAGTACTAGTACTCATGGACTGGATCTATAGCAAGTCACTGTGGCATTACTGAGATTAGTAATCACGAACTGCCTCTTTTGTAATTGACTGTGGCACTAGTAAGATTAGTAATCACGGACTGGTTCTATTGTAAGTCAATGGCACTAATGAAAATAGTGATCTCGGACTGGTTCTATTGTAAGTCACTGGCACTAGTGAGATTAGTGATTATCACGGACTGGTTCTATTGTAAGTCACTGGCACTAGTGAGATTAGTGATTATCACGGACTGGTTCTATTGTAAGTCACTCGCAATAGTGAGATTAGTAATCACGGACTGGCTCTATAGTTAGTCACTGTGGCACTAGTGAGATTAGTACTCACGGACTGGTTCTATTGTAAGTCACTGGCACTAGTGAGATTAGTGATCCTCACGGACTGGTTCTATTGTAAGTCACTCGCAATAGTGTAATTCGTAATCACGGACTGGTCACTAGTGTCAGTCACTATGGCACTAGTGAGATTAGTAATCACGGACTGGTTCTATCGCGAATCATTCTGGTAATAGTGAGATTAGTAATCACGGACTGGTTCTATTGTAAGTCACTGACATTAGTGAAATTAGTAATCACGGACTGGTTCTATCGTAGGTCACTGTGGCACTAATAAAATTAATAGCCACGGACCGGCTCTATTGCAAGCCACTGTGGCACTTGTGAGATTAGTAAACACGGACTGGTTCTATTGCAAGTCACTGTGGCACTAGTGAGATTAGTAATCACAGACTGGCTCTATTGCAAGTCACTGTGGCTCAAGTAGTATCTACCTCATGCATAGCTCTGTCCTTAGATAGATTCTTTGGTTCACTTTTCGGTCATTTTGGCTTTAACTCTGCTCTTCATATTTTCATACATTTTGAGAATTTCAATCATTCGGCCACAAGCATCACTGAAGAGACATAATTTGTCGAAATGCGCATATGGTGCACAAATTTAAAAGGTAAATATGTTCTATATTTATTAGATTTGTACTCTTTAAGAGTAAGCATTTCGTATTAGACTAGCAACATCTCCTTGGAGTGCTCAAGACAAGAATGAAATCTTATCTAGTGTGTACCGGACATTGTACCGTGTGCTTAGGAGACAAGGAAGAGTACCATTTCCCGCCGGTTAATGGGTCAACCTACTATAAGATCTGAACCTAAAAAGGGATGCTTAAAGGTCTTACCTCATATCCCATACATGTCGTTGAAGGATGTCCCATACATAATTGTAATGCTTTTTCATAAATATACTACTCATTAAATTCTTGTCACGTCATGACTAATTTATTATTATTATTATTATTATTATTATTATTATTATTATTATTATTATCATTATTATCATTATTATTATTATTATTATTATTATTATTATTATTATTATTATTATTATTTCTGTTCAAACAAAAAATCCTTAATTAGTGCTAAAATCTACTTAAGTGACCATAATTTCTTACATATGGTCATGTAATTATATAATACCTCTTTTTAATAGAAACTTGTCAAAAAGGGCTATATGTATTATCATAAGCTAGCCAAAGTTGGAACGCTTTGAATTGTGTACTATTCGTCCCCCACAAAGTCACTACGCACATGTTATGGAATTGACCAAAATGATAATGAGACAAGGCCCCAGGAAGGGTATCGCCTGTCGGCCAAAGATTATGAGATAACACCTACATAAAGCAAGCAAATGATAATGTGGTCAGGAGCCAATGGGAGGATGAGTATCTCCTGCTGGCAAATGATAATGTCATCAGAAGTCAAGGGAGAATGAGTATCTCCTGCTGGCAAATGATAATGTCATCAGAAGCCAAGGGAGAATGAGTATCTCCTGCTGGCAAATAATGTCATCAGTAGCCAAGGGAGAAAGAGTATCTCCTGCTGGCAAATAATGTCATCAGTAGCCAAGGGAGAATGAGTATCTCCTGCTGGCAAATGATAATGTCATCAGAAATCAAGGGAGAATGAGTATCTCCTGCTGGTAAATGATAATGTCATCAGAAGCCAAGGGAGAAAGAGTATCTCCTGCTGGCAAATAATGTCATCAGTAGTCAAGGGAGAATGAGTATCTCCTGCTTGCAAATGATAATGTCATCAGAAGTCAAGGGAGAATGAGTATCTCCTACTGGCAAATTATAATGTCATCAGAAGCCAAGGGGGAATGAGTATCTCCTGCTGGCATATGATGTGATCAGGAGAAAAGGGAGGATGAGTATCTCCTGCTGGCAAATGATGTCATCAGAAGCCAAGGGAGAATGAGTATCTCCTGCTGGCAAATAATAATGTCATCAGAAGCCAAGGGCGAATGAGTATCTCCTTTCACCAAATGATAATGTGATCAGGAGTCAAGGGAGAATGAGTATCTGCTGCTGGCAAATGATAATGTCATCAGAAGTCAAGGGAGAATGAGTATCTCCTACTGGCAAATTATAATGTCATCAGAAGCCAAGGGAGAATAAGTATCTCCTGCTGGCAAATGATTTCATCAGGAGTCAAGGGAGAATGAGTATCTGCTGCTGGCAAATGATAATGTCATCAGAAGTCAAGGGAGAATGAGTATCTCCTACTGGCAAATTATAATGTCATCAGAAGCCAAGGTAGAATAAGTATCTCCTGCTGGCAAATGATTTCATCAGAAGCCAAGGGAGGATGAGTATCTCCTGCTGGCAAATGATAATGTGATCAGGAGAAAAGGGAGGATGAATATCTCCTGCTGGCAAATGATGTCATCAGAAGCCAAGGGAGAATGAGTATCTCCTGCTGGCAAATAATAATGTCATCAGAAGCCAAGGGAGAATGAGTATCTCCTGCTGGCAAATGGTGTCATCAGAAGCCAAGGGAGAATGAGTATCTCCTGCTGGCAAATGATAATGTGATCAGGAGAAAAGGGAGGATGAATATCTCCTGCTGGCAAATGATGTCATCAGAAGCCAAGGGAGAATGAGTATCTCCTGCTGGCAAATAATAATGTCATCAGAAGCCAAGGGAGAATGAGTATCTCCTGCTGGCAAATGGTGTCATCAGAAGCCAAGGGAGAATGAGTATCTCCTGCTGGCAAATAATAGTGTCATCTGAAGCCAAGGGAGGATGAGTATCTCCTACTGGCAAATAATGTCATCAGTAGTCAAGGGAGAATGAGTATCTCCTTTCAACAAATGATGTTATCAGAAGCTAAGGGAGAATGAGTATCTCCTGATGGCAAATGATAATGTGATCAGGAGTCAAGGGAGAATGAGTACCTCCTGCTGGCAAATGATGTCATCAGAAGCCAAGGGGGAATGAGTATCTCATGCTGGCAAATGATAATGTGATTAGGAGAAAAGGGAGGATGAGTATCTCCTGCTGGCAAATGGTGTCATCAGAAGCCAAGGGAGAATGAGTATCTCCTGCTGGCAAATAATAATGTCATCAGAAGCCAAGGGAGAATGAGTATCTCCTGCTGGCAAATGGTGTCATCAGAAGCCAAGGGAGAATGAGTATCTCCTACTGGCAAATAATAATATGATCAGGAGTCAAGGGAGGATGAATTTCTACTGCTGGTAAATAAAGGAGGATGAGTATCTCCTACTGGCAAATGATAACCAGATCAGATGAAAAGAAAGAATTAGCATCTCTTGTCAGCAAATGATAGTGTCATCAAGTGCCAAGGAAGAGTAAAGCAACTCCTAAAGGCAATTGCTAATGAGAGAAGTTGACATCTTCTGCAAGCATAAAACAATTCCTATAAGAAAAGTAAGCATCTCCGGTCGGCAAATAGAAATAATCCATTGTCTAGGAAGAGTAAGCACCTTCTGCCGACGCATTTCTTGCCTCCAAATGATAATATTATCAGATGCCTAGGGAATGTTGCTTCTACTGCCGGCAAATGATTATGAGAAAAGGCACCTAGGAAAAGTAAGCACCACTTGTCTGTAAATGATAATGTTACCAATTGGCTAAAAAGAGTAATTGTCTTCTATCGACAGATAATGAGGTGCATTGGTACACCTCCTGCCGGTAAATGATAATGAGAAAAGGCGCTAAAGAAAAGTGAAAATCTCCTTTCCGCAAATGATAATTTTATAATTGTCTTGAAGGCTTAAGAATCCCCTGTCGGCAAATGATGAGAAAAGAAGTCTGGTAGGGTAAGCTTTACCTGTCGGCAAATGATAATGAGATTAGGGGCCCAAGAAATGTAATCATCTCCTGTTGGCGAAATGTAGACAAGGCGCCTAGGACAAGTAAACATCTGTCGGCAAACGGTAATGAAACTGGGCGCCTGGGAATAGCAAGCATCTGTGAGCAAATAGTAATGAGACAAGTCGCATGGGAATATCAGGCATCTCCTGTCTGCCAGTGGTAATGAGAGTGGTGCCTGGGAATAGCAAGCATCTCATGTCGGCCAATGGTAATGAGAATGGTGCCTGGGAATATCAGGCATCTCCTGTCGGCCAATGGTAATGAGAGTGGTATCTGGGAATAGCAAGCATCTCCTGTCGGCCAATGGTAATGAGAGTGGTGTCTGGGAATAGCAAGCATCTCCTGTTGGCCAATGGTAATGAGAGTGGTGTCTGGGAATAGCAAGCATCTCCTGTTGGCCAATGGTAATGAGAGTGGTGTCTGGGAATAGCAAGCATCTCCTGTCGGCCAATGTAATGAGAGTGGTGCCTGGGAATAGTAGGCATCTCCTGCAAGTATATTTGTAATGAGATTAAGTCGCCCGTGAAAAGTAAGTATCTGGTATGGTAATGAGATCAGGCGCCTAGAAAAAGTAAGTATCTCCTGACGTTAAATGGTAATGAGATCAGGCGCCCAGAAATAGTAAGCATCTCCTGACGCTAAATGGTAATGAAATCAGGCGCCCAGAAATAATAAGCATCCCCTAACGCTAAATAGAAATGAGATCAGGCGCCCAGAAATAGTAAGTATCTCCTGCCGCTAAATAGCAATAATCTGGCACCTGGGAAAATAAACATCTCCTGCCGGCAAATGGTAATGAGATCAGGCACCTGGTAATGGAAATGGACTTGCTGCAAGCAAAGGTAATAAGACCCCCCCCCCCCAAATGAGCGGCCAACTTCTGCTGATTAGTAATACCGTTATATTAATTTCAAAATTCAAATCAGGTATGAAATTAAGCAAGTATAAGTATGATCGCAATTACAAATGGTGGATAGTAATGATTAGTATGAATTATCTCCAATTCTAATCGACTACTTCTGTTAATGGCCAGACATGTATCACCACGATTTACCGTCCTCAACTTGCCAGATCACTTGTGTTACTACGATGCTTCCTATTTTAATTTATTTATGAAATTAATACTAGAACTTTAAAAATTAAAGATGTAATTTTACCCTAATTAATTCTCTATTTCTCCAATCATCTCCCTCTGTTGTAGAACTACTTCGTTTATAGTCAGGGTTTGTTTAACTCAGGTCCGTTATAAGAACCCTTCCGAATGGAAATTTCATTAATTTGTCCCAAAATTTGTCTAAAATTTCCCCAGACATTGATCTATTCGTATTATGCAAATAGGACAAAAACATTCCCAAATAAAAAGACACAGGTATCTTTGAAAAATTAAAAACATCAAGAGGCCCAAGTGGGCCTATATCGCTCATCGGAGTACCTAGATGATCAGTCATGCAGGAAGGAAGAAGTCATTTATTTTTGCATGACTGTGACTAAGTCAACACAAATGTTGAAAATATGTCAAATCTTATATCAGACCAGAATAAAAACAACAACACTTTTTTGGCACATCCATTCAGATGATTTTGATATTAAGAATTTGCTTTGTCTATGCAAGATATGATTCAGGGCAACAAATTAGTCATTTTCTTTCGGTGGGGCCTTTTGTTGACTGATTTTAAGTCTGGATCATGAACAACAATTATTTCAAATATTGTCCAGATCCAACTTAAAATAGACTAATTTCATATGTTGACTTAATATAAATAAACTTATTTAAATGTGTAAAGAAATGAAAAAAAGACCACAGCTGGATTTGAAACACTACTCTCCATATTTTAATTACCAAGTGGTATATGTACCATTGTGAGACCTAATTTTTAGCCATGGTGGCACCACCTGTCGATCAGTTTGGATGAAATGTACAAAATTGATAGAGGACCTATAGTATTTCATGTATAAAATGTTTCATCAAAATCTTCCATGTGGTATAACAGCAGAAGTTAAAAATGTAAAGAATTGTCCATATACATCCTCATTTGGAATTCTTAAAAAATTCATAGAAAATCCAAAAATTGAGATATTGACAAAATTCTTTCACAATAATATTCCATACCATAATTATGATCAAAATATTTCAATAGAAATCATCATTATCAATTAACTGAAAAACATGACACTTTTCTGCATTGAAATTACTAGTCCAAAAATGTTGCAAAATGTCAAAAATTTGATTTCGGAACAGAACCAAAAATAACAACACTTCTTCACACATCCCTCTAGATCATTCCTATGCATTCAGTTTGTCTCTGTATACACCCGGTCTGAAGAAGAAGTTTGTCAAAGGAGGATACCCTCTGTGATCTACTTTTGCCTGTGGTGGAGCCACCTGTTGACGGATTGGGACAAAAAACAACAACATTTGTAGGGGACTATGAATACTTTATTCCTATCGAGTTTCATAAAAATCTGTTCAGCGTTTCTTGAGAAGAAGTCGAAAATGTGAAAAGTTTACGACGGACGGACGACGAACGGCACGCTATCACTATAGCTCACTTGACCCTTTGGCTCAGGTGAGCTAAAAACAAAAGACAATAAAAAACAAAAAAAACAAAAACAAAAACAAACAAAAAACTGCCGAAAACACGGATAGTTCAGAATTCTGACATGGCACGTTGTCAAGTCTTTATAGCCACGGGGTAACCGGAGAACATTTCAAACAGTAAAACGACAACAGTATAGAAATGGGATTAGAATAGGAATAAGCAAGCATTGTTGGATTGATTTCGACAAATATGACATGGTTTCCAAAGATAATACAACGATTTTTCTCTCAAAATCTATTAAAACATGTACATTTATCCCCTAAAGTCATTCCTTCTATGAAGTGTGATACTACAGTATTACAGTTTAAACGTTCTTACAAGTACAACAGTCAGTACCCAAGTCAAGACTTTTAAAAGTAACAGAAAGCTCAGTAGTCAGAAATAGTGGAAACATGGATCCTCAAAGATTATAAGATCATGTACCAACCAAGACGAGTAAACTTCTCCTGACGACTAGCTAAAACACACTATGTAGAACTCCACACTCAAAACATCGTTTGCCTGCCATGGGCTCCCTAGCATCATGTACTATGGGAAAACTTCTCTGTATTTGAAATACATTTGTTAAATCGTTTATTATTATCAAAATTCGGTCGTCGGATATGACTCCATTTGTAGTCGTAATAAAACATTTCAATGGAATTACGTTATGAACTGTTGTGAACATGTCAAAAGTCAGTTACTGTGCACTGAAATACCCCCATGTCGTTTTTAAAATGTGTTGAAAATCAATAAAAAATATTTATATTAAACCCAGACGGAAGGCGTGAAATGAACACAAGTTTCTACTTGGATGCTGTAATAGAATCACAAATCTTATTCCGAAACTGACAACAATCTCACAAAAGCATGTTTTACTGCCGCCGCCTCTTAACCTCTGTTTATCAGATAGCAACCGAGGTCATACGAACGTGGTAAAAATTGGCGCGAAACATTAGAAGTTGTAGAGCGACTGTTTACATTTTTGACTGAAATAATAAACTGAAGAATTAAAGGCTGTCGCTAAGGAGAAATTAATTCTTGTGTTTACATTACATAAGAATGAATGTGTTTTAGTTCCTGCAAGATTCTTGATTCAAAAAGATTTTCGTCTCGATTGGAAACGAAAGGCTCTTATGCAACAGACGTGGACGAAAATTAACGCACAAGACAACTTCAGCTGGAGTGTTTTCTACCTTTGATTTTAATGGTTATTTTTTCGACCTTCTTTAAACAAGATGCTTATGACCACGTACAACATCTGAAATGTTTTACATAGTAGATTTGCTGCATAATTACCGTTTACTAATTTCTGCATTTACTAAATGAAGGGCCTAAATTTAAAAAAATGCCTTTAACTATTATAAGTATATAAGGTGGCATAAAGATATTTTAAAACAGTATAAGTTGGAACATATATAGGCCCAAACTTGGACATTTTATTACGCTAAAATGGGAAGAACGATGTTGAATATTAGTGCTGACCGAAAAAGGGGCGTACCTAATACATCTATGAATTAGTCCGACACACTTTCAAGATCAGTACAAGGACAGCGTTGAGGTCCCCTTCACCATCAAATTTAATGATACCTCATTTTCATATTTTGGTCATCAAATGTAACCAGGCCATAGCCCTGGTGGAAGCCCAAGGGCGAATCCCCCAGAAGTACCTGATCAATTCGTTTCTATGGTAAATACTCAGCATGGTGCATGTGTTACGAAATTCAGCGAATTTTGATATTATGCTGTAATTTCGCCAATTCATGTTAGAAATAGGGATGGTAAAACGATTACATCATTATTAGTAAGATAATTATTCACTGGTTTCCTACGTCTATGATTAATGAGGTGGACGCAGCTTCGATCCTATTTACATTAGCTTTGGTACGCGTATGAAAAACAAAATTGATTTTTATTTATTTATTTATTTATTTATTTATTTATCTTTATTTTCTTTTTTTCTATTATTTTTTAGAGTTCTTTCGTATCTATACTTAAGAAAGCTGGACTCACAAACAAATAAAACCTAGTTTTGTTGCTGTTTTCTTTATTTCTCACTTGTATTTCAGTGCATGGCGAGCTTAAAATAATATTGCAAAATGGCATGTTCGAATTGTTTAACAAAGAAAACCGTTTGATACATCACCTTCAAAGAGCCCCCATTTCAGTGAGAGGAGAACCATCCTCGCAATTCATTTAGCATGTTGGTAATTTTAGAACGGGTTCTTCCTCTACCAGCATCTGAATAAACATCTCAGTAAATGACAGGATTGTAGGAAAATAAACTGATGGGAGGCTTCTAGATGCAGGGCTCTAAAGCCATCAACGTCTGGCTAACAACCGCTGGCAGTCAAAGCGATTCTTCCAGCTTACCCCCACGTCATCCAAAACCTGTCAAACATTTGCTACATAATCGTTTTCATATTCGCAGAGTTCATTTTTATGAAAGGGAATGTTATGAACTGCCGATTAAATGAACCATAAATTTCCTTATCCTTTGATTTCATATCAGCCGTTCCTGACTTTAAATGCATCCGAAAATACGTTTATCTGATGTACGAATGTCTAAGACATTTGTATATATCGGAAGCAGCATATCTCTTACTTCTTTGTACTGTTGACCCATTACTGTTACGCTTTCTATATGGTGATTTAATGGAGTAAGTAGGGATAAACGCCGTTCGCGAATTGTTCTGCAACAAATATCTTACTTCCTATAAAAAGAATCACACATTTACCCTTCACTAGTATCAAGTATTTATATATTGTGCTTGAAGGAGTGGAGATTTCCTTTCTTTATTTAGTGTCGTTATTATTGTCATTTGTTATTGTTGTTGTTATTGTTGTTGTTGTTGTTGTGTTTGTCGTTTTAAGGATTTTAAAAATTATTTGATCACTTATGTACCTATTTGTATTTTTCCTTTTGCTGAGTGCATGCTCTATTTTCGTTTCATTGGGTACATGCTCAATTTTTGTTTTGAGGGGTGCAGGCTCTATTTGTGGGATGCCAAGACATGATTTTAAAATACCGTATAACGACGCCAACAAAACAACAATAAATTTTCGTGAACTAGATTGAAACATTCTGCATGGGCGGATCCAGAAGCGTGGACCTACAGTCTTGACACGCAGGGACAAGGCTCGCTTGAACCCGGGATCAATTTTCGTAAGTATATGGAGATTCGAAAATCGATTCCGGGTTCAAGCGAGCTTTGTCCCTGTGTCTTGACACATAAAAGATTCAGCATATCTGCAAAAATGAATTTTCACAGATGTTTTTGTTATTTATATGTAATTGGTAATTATCAACCTAAGACCTGATTAGATCCCCTCTTGGAAGAGTAAGGTAGACCCCCCGTTTGCAGAATACCAGATCACACAATTTTATCTTATTTTCTGTCACAGAAATCCCTCGTAATACAAGGACACTGATTATTCTAGCCAAGACAATCAATGCCGAACTAAGACGATTGACAAGATAAATTCAGCAAAGCATATTTTCGAGACCGAAGTCAAACTTTGAACTATTTTCTGTATGTCTAGAATTATACTGCACTACTCCTGATTTTTTTCTGTATGTCTAGAATTATACTGCACTACTCCTGATTTTATTTATATAATCCTACTATAGAATACATCACTGTTATTACATGACTCTAATTCACGTGATTGCTGATAAATATATATAACGTAAAAGTGCTAAATATGACCAAACATATAAGACGATTTAACAAAATGTGCATAACGCTCTTGCATAGAGTAACTAGATGTAATCTAGAAAAGACACCTATTGATTAACTATAAACAAGTCTTGTCGTATTTCACATATTCATCCACCATATATAAAGATACTACAGTTTTACGTCCCCGTCTATGTGACAAAGCGATATCTTCAAATTATATCATTAGACAATACAGTTTTGAAAACTTCCCACTTACGAAGTGAAACGCGCAGCGCGATATCTTCAAAAATGAAACGACGGCGTTCCAGAAGTGTCGAGATTGAATAAACAAAATATCTGTAGAGTGACATTATACCATTGATTTACCACCAATACCTGCTTTATCTATGTGCTTTATCAATCACTAGAGTCGAGCTGGGGTGGAAAACGCATTGGATGTCCTGGGAAGGCTGGCGCCTCAACTACTGGAATTCCAAACCGGGTGTGAAAAGTAAGAACCCTTCAGACTTCAGAATAACATATTTTAGGGTCCAAATCCTTGACCTTGCACTGACAGCAGACATAATCTTACCTGCACATACACAAATATTTATTCTAATCCCCCTCCATCGTTACTTGACAATGACGGTACGACCCAGCATGAGGGATGTCAGTCCGATTTCATGGGGATTGTCTAATCTTTTAATGTTCAATTTTACGTGCAACACCTTTGTTTGGTTGCGCAATGGGAACCGGTACCTCATATATTCCTTGTGGTGTTCGAAGTTTCAAGTTATGTTGGGAAAGCATTTTATATAAACAGGGAATTTCTAAGTTTTTTGGGGTACCCGTTGTTTGGAAGTAGTACATGTATCTGGTCGACACCACACACGAACCATGATTGTAGTTACTGGTCAACACGACACCAGGACTATAGTTGTGGTAAGTGCTATACTGCTAATTATAATTATACTAACAGGTATGCCGCCAAGTATACTAAAAGAGTACATCGCCAAGTAAACCAACAGGTATGCCGCCTAGTATACTAACAGCTATGCCGCCTGGTACACTTAAAGGTACATCGCAAAGTATACCAATGAGTATGCTGCTTGGTATACTAACAGATATGCCGTCTGGTATACTAACAGGTTTGTCACCTGGTGTACTAGCAGGTATACTAACAGACTTTTCCACTTTGTTACAACCAAGGATAAAACCAAGACTTGGGTGAAATGAAGATACTTAAGTTTCAGTCTCAGCCCATTGCGTTATTGCTCTTGGAATCATATTCAGTATAGATTAAAAGTTCTTATGTTTAGTTCTGAATCAACAAATTTTTAAAACAGTATTTTGATATTTTAACATATTTGAATTTTCATTTGATCCTATCTCATCATCTCTGAACTTCAAGAAGAAAAAGTATAATGTAAAAAGAACATTTATTTACGGAATGTCTACGCATCCCCAAACCCATAATTGTATTGTCTTTATCGTGGCGTTGTCAAACTTTACAAGAAACCCATCCATATTCTTGAACTCTTCCATAAATTACAATAATCTCATCATTTGTAAGCCAATAAATATGGAACATGTTCTATCCATTGAAAAGAGAAAATCACAATTTCTCGAGCGCAATACTGGGCATTCGACACCAAAGCGCAATGTGTCAATCCTGGACATTCGAAACAAGGCGCAATTTGGCAATACTGTGCATTCTATACCAAGGCGCAGTGTGGCAAATCTGGGCATTCTCTATGGTAATACTGGGCATTCGACACCAAAGCGCAATGTGGCAATAGTGGGCATTCTCTGAGGCAATGCTGGACATTCGACACCAAGGCGCAATGTGGCAATAGTGGGCATTCTCTATGGCAATCCTTGGCATGCTCTATGGCAAGGCAATCCTGGGCATTCGACCCATACGACAATGTGGCAATACTGGGCATTCTCTATGGCAATACTGGGCATTCGACACCAAAGCGCAATGTGACAATCATGAGCATTCTCTATGGCAATACTGGGCATTCGACACAAAGGTGCAATATTGGCAATCCTGAGCATTCGGCATCAAAGTGCATTGTGGCAATATTGGGCATTCTCTATGGCATTACGGGGCATTCCACATCAAGGTGCAATCGGTGTTATCTCATTGAACCTGTTTTAGGAATTGAACTTACCACCACTCCTCTCTTTTCCTAGCGATCTCCCGACCTTAATTCTACAATTTTTCAAGCAAAACTGATAATGTTTGGCTGGTAGATACCGTACCAGGGAACACTGCGATTAGAGAATGCAGACCCTGTGCGTAATAATGTTCATAATTTTGAAGGAAATAGTTTGGTCTCTTATCAGACTAGCATGATTCATTGTGATATGAACGATCAGAAGCTGTGAAAATTCCGCAACACGTCAAACATGCAAGATTGAACGTTCTCTCTCATATCGCCTTTTTCAAAAGGTAAACAAATTGTTAGATATAACGAACAATTGCTATAGCCAATTGAGTGCCAATTCCTCCACCTGCTTCACACCTGGTCCACATGCCTTATCTCTCCCTCCTCCCTGTCTCAATCACACATAGTTAATAAAGGGCTAGGTAGTCCCAATACATAAGCTTGAAGACGGCTTAGATTTCGTGTCCTTATCAAATGATTTACATGAAATAACATTATTATCAATCAGAAGGTTAACAAGTAAGAAAGCAAAACACATTTTCTTTATTTCTGCCAATATATTTTTGGCATAAGTTTTAATACTAATTCGAAAGATTACATGGTCAGACCACCCCCTATTTTTGCATCAGTTTTTAGAATATTCATGACTGTACTTTACACCTACAGTAGTCCAAAATGTCCGACCAAAGTAAAGTATCTCACTATCTGACTACGGTTATAGATGTATTGATTTGCTGATATCCCATACAACATCGCTTGTCAAGCTGTTTTTCAAGTCTATTCTACTGAGCATGTCCATGTATACAGCTACAAGTACATGTATTAGTATAAATAGTAATAATTAGTATAAACAAATGTAAAATACAAAATTTTTGTATCAATGTTGTTATTTGAGACATGTAATATTCCATATTCCTATTTGTCAATGTTACTTTTATGTTTTTACAAATTTTGCATATTTTATATGATATGTAGTAATGATGACAATTATTTTTATAGACATGTTATAATAATTATTATAAAGCAAATGATCAAACTTTGATCATATGGAGTCTAGATTATTCTACTTTTTCCTTAGATATACAGAAAGACTATCTCTAGACATAATTCTCGATCTCTTGTATGAAGATAATGAATGGCATTTTTATCACACGTTTTGTCTGGATATGTGCGAACAGGTTACTATTGTTATAGGTGTTACATGAATTTGTATTTCAAAGTCTAATTATTCCATGCATTTTCCCTCATATTTTGAAATAAAATGGCTCATATATTGTAATATCCCCACTCGTCTGTTTAGTAATTAAAATCAACATTTTTCCAATCCTTCAAAAGCCGGCGTGAGCTAGTGGTATCGCGTCGGACTCCTGATCGGGAGGCCGGGGTTCGAGTCCCGCTCTGGTCATGCCGGTATCATGTCTTTCGGATGAGACAGTAAAAACCGAGGCCCCGTGTCGTGGTATGCATGGCACGTTAAAGATCCCTCACTGCTTCGGGTGGGTCCGTTGCAAAGGTCAAAATTTGTATGCCACGCATCAGGCAGATGCCGTCACCATATACGTGAAATATTCGTGGTGTGACGTAAAACAAAAATCAATCAGTCAATCATTAAAAAACCAATCCTTCAAAAATGTAACCTTCAATATTGTGGCTGTTCAGTACAGAATTAGAAAATTGTAAGAAATGGGGGCAAAATCTACACAAAATGACCACATTGTGATACCCCTACCCTTTACGTAAGAGTTCATTCGTTGACAATTAGGTGATTTTGAAAAGTAAAGTGATGGTCACTAGACCACATCGACATTAAAAATAAATAACCATGGTATGGATTATAATATGTATCAAACATGAAGCTCCTACGGCAACTGCCCTTGAAATTATCAACCACTGAAGTCCTATCATGCATAACCTATTCTGAATGGTTATGATCTTGAAATTCATTTCACGAATTTGTCCAAAATGGGCATATTTTTCAATTTTCGAACCTTACCAAACATTTGAAAGATTAGAATTTTACATTTGTATTTATGACGAAGTTTTGTGTGTTTTGAATGGATTTTTATCAAAATGTGAATGAATTATGTGCAAATACTTATAAGTTTGATACTACTTCCGGTTGTGATATTCAAAATCCTCACTAGACTAAATCCTTTAGATATGGTGAAGACATATATGTCTGATGCATTGCACAGAAATTTCCAATTATACAACGGTTGCTAGTCGGACTCGAATCTCTGACCTACCGCCATCAGTACAAATATCGATACATTTACACACACACACACACACACACACACACACACACACACACACACACACACACACACACACACACACAGAATTTGCCTTTCTCACCTCAGGGAGCAACCATTTGATTTTTATGGGGGAGCAGGAAGACTTTCACCGGCCTGAAAAATTGTTTTGCACAATTTCAGAGCCGATTTATTATTATTATTATTATTATTATTATTATTATTATCATCATTATTATTATTATTTTCTTCTTTTTTTTTTTTTTTTGGCCGGCCGTTCGGACCGGGTTATTTTTTCCCGTTTTAAAGTTTAGATAAATGAGCGTTCATGATCCCGGAAAAAAAATTATTATTATTTTTTTCGCCAAAAATTTGAGCCAGACGTTTTTTTTTTTTTTTTTTTTTTTGCAAAGTCTTCCGGCCCCCCCCCCCCCCCCCCCACCCCCATAAAAATCAAATGGTTGCTCCCTTATCATCAACACTGTTTCTCTTTTCTGCTTTTAATCCGTAATATTTACAACCCAGTCAGTCTCTTAGTTGTTTAATATAGAAATGCTGTTTTATCGCATTTGGTTTAAATAAGTCAGAATTTGAATTCTGACTTTGTATTTCTTTGCTTCAAAAGAGAATAGGTATTGATATCTTTGAAAACTTTGATACTGTAATTCTCATCTTTGACATCCCTTTCTTAAAGTAGTTCACGATCATTATGGTAAAATGCTCAGAAACGTATCAGTGAGTGAAAGCAATGCTAAAAATACAATATGATATAAAGCAATCAAATCCCCCTCCCTTTCTGTTCATCCCCGGAAGAACCAGAGGTGAAATATTTCTATTCATCATTGTAGAGTGATATTTTCATAGAACAAACTGAAAAAATCTCAGTCTAGTTCTGTATATACTATACAATATATTATGTATGTTATAATAGAACATTTTTTACATAAGATATTCACTTATAAGTTAATGATAATGTTGGGTTCATTGTCACATGCTCATAGTTAGCTCTAAGACGTACGATATTTACCATTACTAAATCAAAACCTCTACCTATTACATATGACTTTAGAGCATATGCGGCAGTGTCGCGTTGTCGTAAACCGCGGTGCAGATTCCACGGTGTTTCCTGTCAGATACACCGTGATTTATGACGATGCAGTGTCGCCATCTTCTCAAATTAGGCAATGTTGCGTTACTTACCCGTCTGGCTTAAGTAAAAAAAGAAAAATTACTGAAACAAGTGTCTTCAGAGAAGGAATGGCTTATAGAACGGAACTTTACTCACAAATCGATATCAAATACTGCATATCGAGAATACAGAAGATACACACTATCAGTGTCTATACATTAACAAAATGCATAGAACGATGTCATTGAAACAGAGATTTGTAAACAGTTTCTACGTTTGCTAAATTTTACAATATTAACTTTTAAAATTTATTGATGTTCCGTCTTGATGTGTCTAAATATAAATAAGATTTAACTGAGAAGAAAGTTACATTAAAAAGATCATTAGTGAAATTCGTAAAGAATTATTGTCACAAAGTATTCTTTGTTACAGATCTATCTACAGACAACAATCTACGAGTACCAGTTACAGTCACAAATTCAAGGATTTAACTGGGACATTATAAGAGTAATGTAGCACTCTTATTACAATGTAAAAAAAATTAAAGCATGACGGTTTTGATAAACAAATATATAAACGTGCCGTTCCTGTGTTTATACGTGGAATAGGCTGTACAACAAAATGATATATCTGATGAACTTCATACATAATACCATTTATACACTTTGGGCGTTCTGTATTAATTTTCATAGCTACAATTTCGCAAGATTACCCTAATTTTCACAATTGTTGAAAAGCAACACATGGTAGCAGAGTTTGTAATAATGCCTTTCTTCATTCATGCAAAACTAGTTGGTAAAAGCATTTGCATAACATGTGTTAATTTCACAATAAGGATGGTGGCCTATATGTCTGTTTTACGAGTTAAACTGGATTATAACGCCAACAAAACAGGAATTAAGGCATTTACTGAGATAGCATGCAGGGCCGGCAACTTCAAAGCAATATTATTCAAGTATTTCTAACACATTATTTACGATTAAAAAGTTTCTTCAAGGTATAACAATAAAGATATACGCTATTTTCGAGGATTTACATACACAAAGACACATTGATGAAATTGGGAGCAATGAAAACATCATCGCTCCAAACTAAAAGGTTAATCAACCTTTTATCGACCGCGACTGTTGAACTTACTATATGATAATGCGAGCTTATGACGTGTCTGTTCATATCTGTCCGTTTGTCTGTTTTATTTCTTTCTTTTCTTCCAGGGACAAAATACTTCGAAGTTTAAGATGCTAACTCTTTGTTTTCCTGTTTTGAGCATTATTGGTGTTAGACTGATGATAGAGATTGTCGAGAAATGCATTAGGTGTTCAATTATTTTTCAACTGTTTCGAGAACGAATTCTGAATCACTACAACAATGCAACCTCTCTCTCTCTCTCTCTCTCTCTCTCTCTCTCTCTCTCTCATATTGTTAAACTTTGCTTTACAGATAGGCAGACTGTCTTCATTCATACATACATTCATACAATGGATACTATGCGTACGATACGAAATATACCGGGACGAATTAATAGCAAACGACATGATGGGGTTTAAAAGTGTTCTAATACGAGCAAGCTTGGGGACAAAAAGTAAATCCCTTAAGTAACTTTACAATGATTATTTGCTTAATAAGGGCTGCGAATTGAATGAAATTTAGAAAAGTATTTGCTTGCAGGTGTGTGAACAATAGAAAGGTGTTAAGACTACAAACTTTATCATAATAGTAGAGGTGTTAGAAGAATCACTCGAACTTATGTTCTTATGTCTTAAGAATTTTTTCTTTAAATATAATTATCACATTTTGAATGCAGCGTTTCTGAAGGAGATTTCCTATGCTACTTGAAACACAATGAGACTTTTATGAATTGTTAATTAAAGTTTCACGTGGTTTCGAGTTTTCGTTGACCAAACCTTTCCAGGTGTGCGTGTGTGTGTGTTTACCTCGCTGTATAGATGGTTTTGAGAGTAATACCCTTGTAACATCCTGACATATCAGAAAATATCACATGCAAACACTGTACTCATAGTAATTTTACATCATAATTTAATAAATAAGTTGACTTTGTAACCTTTGTGTACCTCTGACTGCAAGACAGCAAGTCCCACAATTTTAGAAATGAATGCCAAGGTCATATTTGAAGTAAAGATAAACTGATGCGTCTAATGTTCCACACGCATCTTTTTAACGGCAGAATGGCGACTTTACCCGATAACTTTCAAGCGTTAGAAGAAAGTTTAATTCGGGTCGTAAAACGTACATAAAATTTACATCTCATCTTACATCGTAAAATTTATTGCTTCAGATTCTGATAAAATGAGTACTGAGGAAGATTACAAAACAACCAGTTACCAAACTCCCGATACACACATACAATCATCTGTAGTTACATTTATAATTTTTGTCACATGATGAGTTATTACCTGCAGAACTGTATTTGTTTTTGTATTTCTTCTTGTAACACACTGGACTAACCAAGTTTTAGAAAATACATAGGTGACTTTGAAAAACCAGAGATTTTGACGAGTCTAAACCTCTGTACAGCGGTCGTTATGAATTGCGTCTTGTCATTTTTACATAGGTTCGTAGGGTAACATGAGATAAATTAAGTTACTTTACAGAAAACATCACATAGACATTGGATGTTGGAACTATGAACCCCCCCTCCCCTTCCCCCTTTCAGGACCAAGGACCAGAGCCGAAATTTCGCATATACCCGTCAAACGTAACGACGTACTGAATCTGACTCACTGTCAGATATATAGTCTCGGGTGAGTAGCATATATTACAGCTAGTATTGCATATTGTATAGCAGACTTTCCTCTAGCAGACCCCTTCCAAAAAGAGATCTACTACTTAAAACACCGGCTCGGTTTTGAGTGTTGGAAAACCAGACCCGGATGTGATAGCTCTTTACTTTGCGGAGGAAGTGGAATTCCAGAACTGAAAGAACAAGAGGTCGCACTTTGATTTTAATCATTTTTTTTTTTCTAATATTTCATGATATGGCATACTATACAGATAGCTGATATGCCTTTTCAAATACATTTGAATCTAGAATATTAAGCATAATCGGTCTCATGCTTGTTTAAAGTGGATTAGTTCTTGACACAATCACACAGTTTCAAAGTTGCGCGGGCGATTAACCTGTAAAATTTTAAGGTATTCATGCATTCACATCCGAGTCTGGTTACTGTCACGTAGTAAAAAAAAACCCGACTCGGTGTTCCTGGTGTATGTCACAGAATGCCTTCCTAGAAATATACTGGCTAATCGGTCAACAATATAAGACCAGGTCAGTCGAATGATAATATTCTTGTCTCGTATATATGTATTCCGAAATGCTGATACTTTATCGAATGAGAAACAAGAGACTGATGAGTCTGAAATTCTATTGGTCAAATATTTAGTTTTACATATACTCCTTTTAACATACATATGTCTACACTATATCTATGCAGGAGCGTTGCATTTTATATTTTTATGTCTATAAAGCATACATTGTTGCACTTTATTGAAATGTCATTATCATTGCTATATAAATTGTACGATAAAATACTGTCTTTTTCTAACTTTAAATTTTTATGATTTAAAGTGAGCACATGACTATTGTCATGTGCTCACTTTAAATCATAAAAATTTAAAGTTAGAAAAAAACAATACTATTACACATTTAGATATGCTTTCTACTGTGTCCATAATATTTTGTGGCAATGATGTCGAGATGAAGAGTATCACGAACTGACAATTCGTTATATTTTTCGTTGAAATTGTCTCAAAATGCAGCAGATTCAGACACGATGAAATAAACTTTTAAAAATAGATGAGATTGCGCTCCTTTTCAGAGTCCCAACGGCCAAAACCGAAATCTCGCATGCACAACTGGACTACATACCCAATAACATTAGGCTATACTTCACTTCTCTAGATAAGGTCAGCTCGGTCAATAGAGCTAAGAATAAAATTATGAAAATTCAGTCGATATCAAAATAAAATTTTGATTTTATTGGAATAAACAATGAACACTTATGATCACAATAATATGGACTGATCTCTAAAATACATGACAGTGCAGTATCTCTTCTAAACCCAACATTATTCACTTATAGAAACAAAAAAAAAACATAAATGGTTCAATATGGTCTCATGGAGCAACCATTTGATTTTTATGGGGGCAGGAAGATTTTCACCGGCCTGAATATCTTTTTGCCCAATTTAAGAGCCGGATTTTTTTTTATTTATCTATTGTTATTTTTTGCCGGTCCTTCGGGCCGGATTATTTTTTCCCCGAAAATTTAAGCCGGACTTTTTTTTTTTTTTTTGGCAAAGTCTTCCTGGGCGCCCCTCCCCCCCCATAAAAATCAAATGGCTGCTCCCTTATCAAAGGACAAATTGGCGATGCATATGTCAGCGAATCAATTTACAAAAAAAATTCCTGGAAATATCATAAGTAAGTTGGGACGAAATACAAAATTAACTCTCTAATTCTTCCGAACTAGATAAAAATTCTCTTGACACAGAATTCGTGAAAAGAATATTGATGTACAAAATCAGTGAGAGTGTGATATAATTTATGTTATAAAACCTACATGTGAATTTCCCTTCAGGTGTTATCTTTATTGCATAATGTCAAATATGTCCTATATGGTCTAGGTTTTTAATTGCACTTACATTAGTGTCAGAGGTCACTACAATCTAAATCTACATATAATGGCAGTTGACCTTTTCCATGACTATTATAGTGACAAGGTGTGATTTACTATCCTCCAAAATTCTGCATCCGGTCACCTGACAGATAGGTTGCTCTTTCCGTGATGCATGAAAATAAGTACGCGGCATTTGTCTCTGGTGCTCTCGGTATTTTGTATATTATTTACTGTATTTGCTTACGCTTTGTATCCGTTTAAATGCTTTGGCATGTTGTTTAATTTAAATGTACATTTTGATGAATGTACAGGAGTACAAATCTCTAGAAGTTATATATTTTTAGCAATCTGATTAAAACCATATCTTTATTCCGCTTCTCTATTTGTCCCATTGCGACATGGGACAAACAGAGAACGGAATAAAGATATGGTTTTAATCAGATTGATATTTTTAGTATCTTAAAATAGTCCATTATGGCCTGTCACGTTCTAATTTTTTAATTTACCACCCTGCCACCCCCAAGTAAATTCAAAAATTAGAACATGACATTTAACGCTCTGATCAGAAAAAAATTTAAAGTATATCGTGGCGGCACCAGTTTTAGTGTAAATTATATGGACGTCTCAGTCTCGTAAATCATAAATCACAAAAGGATCTTACAAACACTTCATCTCATTATCAACATTGTGATTATGTCCCTTGCTTGAGTGACAAAGTCTACAAGCCTTAACATTGTGTAGTTGTAATTACTCCGTCCAAGACTTCACTACCTAGTAAGGTTTTCTTACATGACGACTGAGTGACAAAACCTACAAGCCCTGATATTGTGTAGATGTAATTACTCCGTCCAAGACTCCACTACCTAGTGAGGTTTTCTTACATGACGATTGAGTGACAAAGTCTACAAGCCCTGATATTGTGTAGATGTAATTACTCCGTCCAAGACTTCACTACCTGGTGAGGTTTTCTTACATGACGATTGAGTGAGCAAGTCTACAAGCCCTGATGTTGTGTAGATGTAATTACTCCGTCCAAGACTTCACTACCTGGTGAGGTTTTCTTACATGACGATTGAGTGAGCAAGTCTACAAGCCCTGATGTTGTGTAGATGTAATTACTCCGTCCAAGACTTCACTACCTGGTGAGGTTTTCTTACATGGCGATTGAGTGAGCAAGTCTACAAGCCCTGATGTTGTGTAGATGTAATTACTCCGTTCAAGACTTCACTACCTAGTGAGGTTTTTTTACATGATGATTGAGTGACAAAGTCTAAAAGCCCTGATATTGTGTAGATGTAATTACTCCGTTCAAGACTTCAATACCTAGTGAGGTTTTCTTACATGATGATTGAGTGACAAAGTCTACAAGCCCTGATATTGTGTAGATGTAATTACTCCGTCCAAGACTTCACTACCTAGTGAGGTTTTCTTACATGATGATTGAGTGACAAAGTCTACAAGCCCTGACATTGTGTAAATGTAATTACTACGTCCAAGACAACACTACCTAGTGAGGTTTTCCTACATGATGATTGAGTGACAAAGTCTACTAGCAATGACATTGTATAGATGTACATGTAGTTACTCCGTCCAAGACAACACTACCTAGTAAGGTTTTCTTACACCATAACCGGTGGCCTCGTATTTTTTTTACACTGTGGGACTATTTTCATCAGTACATGTATTCACAAAGAAACTTAAGTCTAGGTGTAAGACTTGGGACCTATAATAGATAATAGCATGTGTCCTAATTCTAAGAATGAGTTGAAATTTCTCTGTGAACAGTATGCCTTATATACTATTTACAAAGAAACTGTTGACTTATTCTTAGATTTGTTGGTTGCTTGGTGTTTTACGTCGCTTTCAACAATATTTCAGTTATATTGCGACATGGAAGCAGGAGGTTACCAACCTCTTAAGCATAGTGACGCAACCCGGGAAGACTTATTCTTAGAATTCAGACACACGCTACTGTAGGTCTCAAGTCTTACACTTAGACTTGTGTGTCTTTGTGAATAATACGCCAGGACCGTAGCAAGACACGATGGGTCAATGGTAAATTTACATCTCCGTATGAAAAAAATCACAAATTGTCCTTTATAAGTGCAGTTTTGGTATCTGGTCACATTTTCTTAATAAAACAAGTTAGCTAACGAAGCCAACTGCTTGACTCGACCATGACTGCAATAAACAGACTAAACTATGAATATATCCTCTACTGAGAAACATTTACAAACATTAGGACTCACAAATGATCAAAACCAACATTCATTTTACGCACTTAGGGTTGATGAAAGATGAGTTTCACTCGGCTTTCGTCTGAGATTGACTATTATCATAGTTTGTATGATCTTCAAATTCTTGAGAATCTGTTCAGAAGCATCGGTTAAACAAAAACCGAGAGATTTTGATATGTATATATTTATCTATTTATTTTATTTTTTTCTAAATGATTCATTCCTATGAGAACTTATGAAAAATATTGCCTGATTATTTTCTTTTATGATAAACAGTAGGCGAAATGTTTTGAGGACAAAAGTTTCCCTCATTTGTTTCCTACAGCTTTCATTTTGGCATTTCTATCAGCGTTCCATTTTCTACTTAGCTCACTTGTAATGTATTTACTTCAGATACCAGTCGAGTAGTATCATTCAAAAACATCGTCTTTGTGCGGAAATAGATATCTTTAATGCAAAGTTGATCAAATAATATTAATAATAATGAAAAGTGATCATGATAATAATAATGATGACGATGATAATATATGCTATCAAAGATATGTCCTGTTCGGATATATATATATACACACATATATATATATATATATATATATATATATATATATATATATATATATATATATATATATATAGAGAGAGAGAGAGAGAGAGAGAGAGAGAGAGAGAGAGAGATGGATATATAGATAGATAAATAGATAGATAAATAGATAGATACATAGAGAGAGAGAGAGAGAGAGAGAGAGGATTTCGATAACAATTTTATATTTGTGACATATAGACTTATCTTTCTTTTTCTTTTTTTTTTTTTTTTTTTTTGTTATCAAATTAAACATAAAGTCCTCTACTCTACCCCCACCCTACACACTTTTGATTTACTTTCTTCGCCGCCGACACAATAAACCATTTTTAATTCAATCAAATAAAAGATCAAGAAACTTTTCTTGAACACCGCTTGATGGAATAATAGAAATGACTACTTGCAGCTACATATGTATGTGTATACGTGCAAACACATTCCTAGTATTATAGATCTGTGCAAATACAGTCGACATGTACATCCTACTACCTGGTCCCGATTTCGACCGTTCAAAAGCAAAATGAAATTTACCCACCTCTTTGATATTTCACGCAAATTTTGTGTATTTACAATTTTGAACTCGTTTTTCCACAAAGGTCTGTCTCAGCAAAAACAAACGAATGGACAAAGAACTGATGTTTACACTAATACAAACGTGCCATGGCGTTAACAGTTTGTAGGGCTTACCTTCTAAAATTACAAAAATATATTGACTTTTTAGATACAGCAATGTTTGCGGAGATGGTTTTCGCCCTTTAACGAACATGCGCCGGTATCTAATTTCTTTCTCAAGTGCTGTAAACCCAAGAAAACGAATGAAATTGTCGCCATACTGGCTACTTCACAGAAGTTAAATATTCCGAAAATAAATTTGATATTGCAATTAAGATTGTGTACACGCTGTATTCATTTCGATGATGTGGCAACTTTTCAATCGTTTTCATTCTTTTTCTGAATTCATTTATGTATGTTTGTTTGCAAGGTGTGGTTTTATTTATATCCCTTTTTTCGGAAACTTTTCTACCTCGCTTTCATTTATGTAAAAGTCCGATCATTCTACTTCCTAATAAATTGTACATGAAATCCGTGGTAAATTCTCGAGATACCAATCATTCGCCGGGGGCTACCCTATATCACTAGCTCCTTGCATATACCCGATGTAGCGATAATGTTTACAATCCCACGAATTAATGATTATTCAATTACATTTCAAATGGTAATAAGTTTTGTAAATAATTAAATACATCTAAAAGGATTTATTACGTGTTTAATCCTTTCTTCGGGGCTTCTGTATATTCGCTTATGTAACTACTCTGTTAATACATGCTTGATAAATCGAGAGAACTCGTAACCTTCTCTACTCGATCAAACAAGTTTAATTTTGTTTCTTTTGTATATCATAAATATATCAATTCATAAAACTCTGCACAGGTGCCACAATGTTTTATAATTATGAATAAGAAATGCTAATTCCTCATCATACATCTGCCTTTGGGTCACATGTGCGTAAATCATCCAGACATCGGTTGAGAACAGAATGCATCTTTTACAAGAGGGTTGGCATATGCATGAACAATTTTAACCAAAATACCAGAGATAACCCGAAAGCGCTTTGTTGAGATTTTAGAAAGCAAGCACTTTCTTTACGAAAGTTAACAATGTCATACGAAGACGATATAATAAGCAGTAACGGATCAAAGATGTTGAAAAGGTTTTGCAGGCATTCTGCATTCATAAAGGGATGCAATGTAAAAATTTTCTGTGAAAGCCATAAAAACGCCCCTGACAACTTCAGCACAGCATCACTTCCTTTTTCAAGACATCCATTACTACCTGAAATACAATATTATACAAAATAATACAGTGTGAATGACCGTGCTGAAGCGTCTCCGTGTAACACTGAATGCGCCATAATTCCTGTTTTACGAGGTATTTGGAAGACCATGCTATCGGGATCGTTCGACTTGTCCGCTGATTTGACCCTGCAGGGTTTTTGTTGGATTGTACGCTTAGGCAAAGGATTACCCTTTATTGAAACTGTTATCGTGTCCGTGTATCCCAGGTAATCCCAGTCGACCCACGAATAACTGATTATGAAACAACTCGCCGGATCCATCTACTGTGACTGAGGATTAAACAGAAGAGTAGATGGGTGGGCATACAAAATGTTCTTTCCATGTTAAATTTGTAGAATGGGAAGTGTGCATCTTAAAGTACGAATAACATCCACAGAACATTACAGTTATCATTTATATGTATGTTTAGTCAGAATTAATTAGCAGAGATGATAAGGGGGTTTTACCTCGACGAGAAACCCTTCAACGTGGAAAAAAAAAGTTTGTATAGATTTGTAGATTAGCAACTGGGTAAAATATAACAATACACCAGATATCAGCACTTGTTTGCTCGTTCGTCCTCAATATACAAGCAGTGGCGTAGGAAGCAAAGTGTATGTGTGGGATGGTGGTGGAGTGTTCCAACCTGAAACGACTTCTGAAAGGAGACTCCAACGTCAAACACTATTCTTAATTCTAGAAAAGGGATAGATGTGAGGCAGTTATAAATTTATTAAATATTCTTTTGGTAAAAATTTCCGACTAAAGAGTAACAATGAACTAGGCAGTCATACTCAGGACCCATCAATAGGATGGAAGTCACACTCTGAATCGATGCTCTGGAATCCAGACTGGTATTGTGGACACGTATATATATCTCTATTTCCTTCTGTAAAGATTTATAGATGGTGTTACACATAATATGACAGAAAGTGATTTATGTTAGTATTTATACAGTACATATCTACCCGACTGAGTATGGAAAATGATCCAGCCAATCAGAATATCTCCTAATAAATTAATCTTCCTCTTTTGAAGGCTGACTTTGTGGATTGCTTTTCTAGTCCTTTCTGAACGTCCTCAAGATTCTATGCCCTATTGATAGTCCTGCTGTCCTGTGACATATATGTAATTTGAAAAATTAAAACCTGCATGAATGATTTGATTAATTTTCCATATTACAAGTATGTCATGGGACACTGCGCCTGAATTTGAAAACAAACCTCGCAACGTTCAGTTTGGCCCTATATTTGCATATATCAAGGAACCACTGTGGTGTTGAAGTTCCCATCTCTCACTTCTACGAGATTTGGGGCAAATGAGCAGAAGATTCCTTTACAACTGCCGAAGCTCTTCGCATTCTCCCTGGTTTGTTTTACCATTAACAACTGGATACTATCATGTACTTTTAAAATATCAGTGTGGTGATATACGATAAGTAATAAATTAATGCATAGTTAGAAATGTATCCAGGATTGTGATAGGTACCGAATAGCGGATAAAGTATATATGTTCACTTTATCCTGGTCAATAATCTATTTTATTGGTGTTTGGTATCCCCTCAGAGAAAACGAAATAGGTGACGTGAAGTTAATAGTACATGTAGTGTGAATGATTGTACTCTTATAAGAGGGGACTCAAGAGACGAATCCAGGGGTAGTGCTTCAGTAACCCCCCTCAATTATCACAATGTTTAAGAAGTCGTTTCATAAATTTTATTAAAGGAAGAGACAATCATTTAACAATCCCCCTCCCGCGACTTTCAGAACCACCATTTGTATGACTCCGACTGTCAGTGCCACATTTGTATGACTGACTTTCAGAGCCACCAATTGTTTGACTCCGACTTTCAGAGCCACCATTTGTATGAATCCGACTTTCAGAGCCACCATTTGTATGACTCCGGCTTGCGATTTGGTTGACCACTATATACCCTACAAGTGATGGAAATATCCTAACATAGAAACATTATATGAAACAGATCTACTGATGAGTGTAGAAACAGATAATCCAGTGAATGCCATTTCTGCTTGTATGAATTACTGCATGATTAGTGTGATAGGAGCAAATGGGTAGGTCAATGCCCAAGGTTAAAGTGCTATTAGAATGATCACAATTTTTCTATATTATGTACCTATTTACATAAAAGAGTCGCTCACAAAATATTATGCTCATGCGTGGCGCCGATCTCAAGATATATACAATAATCAGTAAAAAGTTCCATAGCTTTTTTCAGTAGTTAATCGCCATAATATGTGACGTCAGAAGTTGTACAGGTGCTACTTTTCCTTGATTTTTCATTATTACGTTAAACTTTGAATTGTGACGTCATACTAAATGACGTTAAAAGTTGTACAAAGGTTATGTAACAAGTTAAACCGGAAGTCTTTCATTTTGTTCGTGATACTAGGCAAATCGGTATTTTAAAACATCTCCCAGATAAATACTAAAGCAGGAAAAGTTGTAATTTCTGTCAATGGAGGAATAATTCAATTAGTATTGCATGAAAACGCAAAATTCTCCAGCATTCTAATAGCACTTTAATATTCCATAAGATACTGACCGTTACCACGTAGATCAAAACGGAGTGACTTCATGCTTATTTGGGGTTTTTTTGTTTTTGTTTTTGTTTGTTTTGTTTTGGGTTTGGTTTTTTTTTGGGGGGGGGGGGGGTGTTGACGCGATACCCTTTATTGTGATCTGAATCTGGAAATACGACCCTCTACTACCCCGGATAAGAAAACAAAAACATCGGATTCATCACGTATTATATGATTATCGTAGACAAAATATTATTTTATTATCTTCTAGGAAATTAAAAGAGATTCCTATCGAAAGTAAATCTGTTACCACAGCTAAATATCTTTCAAAGGAAAGGAACAATGAAACCTCAAAATGCCCAGTAACGACTTTGAACTCAAAGTCAGAAACTGGTTTCCTATTAGGAGGTGACTGAAATTCCGACGAGGAACTGGCCTTGTTATCTTCTATAACCACGGAAAAAAAGCCACTTGCTGTAAAAGACAGACTTTCACTGGGGGCAAAATTGAAATGCCACTATATTGTAAGACCCCAAGATCGGTTTATCACAAGCTGGTTTATATTGTACATAGCCTATCTGGGCTTTGCGAATTTTACAAGACACCAGTTGTTATATAGGACGACATCAGTATAACACTTTGGATGTGTTTTCATTAACGTTGGAGAAATTATTCCTTCCCAACCCGAATGAATGTTGACTTTCGTGTCATCTTGCAACTTTCCGATGGCGTATAATTTAAAAGGTAACATATCTACTCATGAAGTATTTGAAAAATTTGTCATAACACCATAGCGGTGACAATGTTATCATAAATTATCCAACCTTAAGATGTGGAGCGCACCTGGTGAGGTTCTCTTCTCAACTAACTGAATACACATGCTGTGCATGAAATGAAGATAGCATACATGCTTGTTTGTTTATAGGGCGTATGCTAATAGGGGAAAGATACAAGGAGCAAGGACGTAATATCGTGGTCCGTCCAATACTGTTAGTAGCAAAAGATGAAGACACGTGATCACAAGGATCGTACCCTCACCTTTATTCACAGCGCAGTATAGAGAAAGTAATTTCCTGATTTTCAATTTTTTTAATACATGGTAAAAAAAATGTTTGTGATTACATTAATGAAACTGCAATGTTACACGAGCTAATTGTAACATGATTTGGCGACACCGGCAAAACAAGCAGCGGTACCTGTAACAAAAAGTTAGATGTAGTGTTAATTTAGATTCGAATCAACGTCTACTGCTTTTGCTTATGAACAAGTTTCCAGGTGCTCTACATCAAGCAAAGAAAGATGTGTATTGGAATGGAAAGCGATGGGCATGACACATGTTTCCGTAACAGCAGTATGCAGCGTACTAGGCTGCCCCGTGAAGAATCCGTTGAGGGCGCATTTATCTGGGGAAACATGGAAAGATCATTTTATACTCGTGTAGTTTCTTACGGCATTGAAAATACTAAGTTAAGTTTAACTGCCTGAATTCACTAGTTTTGTATTAAAAATACCAGTCATGTACACGCCAGCTTGATTTTCGCAAAGCAGTGAAAACATGAGTTTCACGAAGGTGTTGGATTTTATCAGTCACAATGGCCCATTAAAGGCTGAAAAGCAGATGCATATACAAAGTCGTAAGCCATCTTAAATCATTCCTTGGTGCTAAGCTTTTATAACATGAAAGACTGTTTACGAGTAACGCCGTTTCATTTACATTTAAATGAGATATTTATACAGAAAGTTAAATCTATCGAGGGTAAACGAAGAGCTTTTCACCTCGGAAAAATCACCTTAGTATTGTATTGCTGCGTTCTTTCATGTTATACAATCATATTAATATGCTTGTTAATTACATATGTATTGTATGCATGTAAAATGTATCAGGTGAAAAATTTAATACAATAACTTCTGTATCGTATGTGTTGAACCTCAACATTGCTATCAAATTTAGTGCGACATACAACCTTTCCTTGTTGTTTCGTTTCTTTTAACTTTTCCTTATGTGCATGCTGGAGAAAAAAGAAATTTCCTGGAAGAAGACGATTTTAATATATTCTATCATATCTAAATTCTTCACATTATTTCCTGTTTCCTTCATAGAGACTCATCTAGAAACAGGCTTTAACAGCTGTTGCGGCACTAAGCATAAATTTCAATGTAGATTTCACCCCTGGCACATGTTTTTTGATGTTTCTCCCCCGGCAGCTCCCGTGTACGATAGCACTTCAGAACCAAGAAAACGGAATGTTATACTCACACATAAAACGTCAATCCAAACCATATGTTTGAGTGGCAATTCTTGAGATATGGGGCATAGAGTTCCACAACAGTCGCAAAACTTTATTTGCATTAATTCCCATCTTGGTGCATTCTTTATCAAATTTATATACATATATAAATGTATTTTAGAGAAGGAAGAGCGAATTTTGCGCATAATTGTGTGCGTATCAAATTAACAATACATACTCTTTTTTTACGAAGCAGGGGCGGATGCAGGTTCCAGTTCTATCTTGCTTGCTTTGCTAGAAAAACATACCTTTCAAGTTCCACCGTCATAGAAGAACGTAATTCACTGATGCACCAATCTTCCGCAAAATCAGAGGACGGGTGTCTGCTTCAGCGCCATCTACTGATCTAGTTCCGCTCCATGAAGGACTTGCGATACAGTTAATATATAAATGCATTGTATTTTAGCTGGATATAGCGTATAATGTGCTAGAGAGATTCTTGTGATATTATGACAGAATGCATTAGTTCAGTAATTAGCCTTAAATCGATATTGCTTGAAAAATATTGTAGCTACGGGTCATTAAGGTCGACAGAACATTTCGCTGCAAATAAAATTATGCAGTACCGAAAAAAAATGTGGATACTTAACGCAACATTACTGTATCTCTAAAGCTTTAGGAAAATGTAAAACATAGATCAAAGACATTTCGAAAATTAATCCTGTACAAGTTATTACTACAATAGATACTAGCTAATACAAATGAAAATCAACCCCCACCGTTTTTTACTATTTTTTTTATCATTATTATTTATTATTATTTTTTTTTAAACAACCGCACCGCCTAAGTACGGCTAATTCGTTATCAATAATCGCCTATAGTATTTATATGTAACAAACTCGGCTTTAACGAAGTAATAGCGAAGAGAGTGTGTTTCTTCATATTTTAACACTCGCATTGTCAACAAAGGTGATATACGGCGGTCTACTTGACAGTGATGGATGTGGAGAAGGGACCGCTTTCACATGTTAATAGTTGACATCTATCTTCTCTTCGTCCTACATCAACATAATGTGAATACACCATATACGATTTTCATAATAACAAAACAAACGTGTGCATGCGGCTTTTTTTTTTCAATTTCAGGCAACTTTCTGTAAGTAAATTGTTAAATTGTTCCCACGGAGTTGAATTTCAGAGCTTCCCTGAACATACTCTCATTAAAATGATTTTGTGTTGTTTTACTGTGTCCATCCATCTTCATCCCCCATGAGGAGAGGGGGGTCAATCCATTTACTGTTCATATTCTGTCTCAATTGTTGCTTTTATTAAGTGTGAATATAACTGCTATTTTTCATCAGGTAGTGAAGTAAACAAAAGTCGAAATACTTTAACATTTTTTCACCAGGTCCATTCTTCGTGATGCGTGATCTTGATTTGTTCTATCATTGCATTTAATTCACATTAGTCTCTCCTAGTAGCTCTCGTTTTATAGCCTTAAATCACAGTACTTTTTTGTTCTATGGTTTGTCAAAAAAAGAACAATCATTAAAAAAGAACATAACAATTATACCAAAGGTATCAAAGGAAATAAATAGTTGTGCCATTTTCAATTAAATGATGTGAAATGTATCATTCGGGGAACTAAAGTTGCTAAAATCACGCACCTGTGGTCATATATTGAAGGAGGGTTACAAACCATGTCTAATGTGTAATTCAGAACAAAACAACTTCCAAAATGCACTGCGTCGAGAGAACCCGACCTCGGCAGTAATCTCGTGTGTAGGACTCGTTCGTTGTACAAAATCTCGTGCGGGTCATTAATTCCGTGACCTCTTAAAGGTATATCTTTCAAAAACTAAATCTTGTCATGAAAGACCCACGTGTTCTCCAAATGGCATGATTAAACAAAATACATTCTTGAATATCCTTTGATACTAAAAACATCGGACTCCAAGTTACACAAAGTATTACATGTGCAGTCAAATTTTGGGCCACTGGTTTACTCTCTTGCTCAGGTTGAAATTTTAGATTTGTGTTTTTCTTCGCTCCCCCATATAACAAAGCATTTCTTGATTGTATTGTAAGTTTTAGTCTGCGCACATTTTGTTTTTATCTTGAATTCGACACCCTTAATTATCCTTAATTACTGTTTTCCACTTCTTTTTGTATCGAATTACTTTAAAGGACAATTTACCAGATAACTTGATTCTTCATTAATACCGAGCTACGAGATAAAATACTATGTGGAGAGGGTATCAATGGCAGCGGGAAACAAACAGTTCTCCTTTTTATCATTTTTTCAACTTATCATTACTGCTGTACTATAAGGAACCTTGCGTGTTCAGCTTACTAACAAAAACTAGACCGTCTCCCTCCCTATAGGACTAAACAAAGTACACGTGTTCGTCTGTGATGATGGAAACTGTGGTAGAAGGACAGACGGTGGACAAAGTATTGTCACAGTGTCGCTGTATTTCGCCGACGATGCAAAATTCAACTACAGTGAAAGAAATTTACCCCTATAATGAAAAACTGCCATCATTCCAGGCAATAAATGAGAATCTTCTTGTTTATAAAACCATGAAAACGTTATGTTAGAAAATTGGTCAACCTTGAACTTACGTTATGCATCATAAATCTTGATATCAGTACGTTTAATTTATCTTCATAAAATCAGAAGTTAAGTTTGATATTTTTTTTTAGTATATATCATGTATTTAATTATACAATTTGGACCTGCGAATTCATGTATGTGTGGCCAAAAGTAATCGACACGGTTTCTTTAATGACGTCAGAATTGTGAATATACATTATCTTGAAATAATTTACACTGCAAATTTCTACATATATGCTTTCAGTCATGGGTTCCATACCAAATATAGTTTATGCCTTTCCTCCAGAAAAGGGTCAGTTACCATCAAATATGACAAATGCATACTACATCGTCATTTTAGGATGGTAAACAACCACGACAGTGACGTTTACATAATCATTTTGCGTCCTATAAACCCCTTCTAATTAAAGCTCTTCGGAAATATTTTTCAGATGAAGAAGGGAAGGAAAGTTTCCCCGAAATCTTCCCCAATCCAACAATATCAAGACTAAATACATGTAATTGTCATAATGACATTGTATACATTCTGAAAGCTAAGTCAATTTTTATACGAATTGGCCATGCATTCGATGAAACTTGATGACCCTTTTCTGTAAAATGTTGTAAAAATATGTTAATGTAGCTGAAATGGTTCCCCCGTTATCAAAATATTTTACGTAAAAAGCAGAATTTAAGTGGTTACGCCTTGGGCTTTATAGCATTGCACCCAATATACCACGACACAAGATCTTAATGTACAACGCTCATGCATACGGTATCATTCTCATCAGTTTCTTGAACATGCTTAAATTAGTTTCTTCATAGCATTATTAATGTTCTTTTTATTGCTACAAGTCGATTCTCATATACATATAAGTGCCAGTACACTTATCCAGTTTGTCGTTCAGCAGAGACATTTCAAAATGCACATGATGGGATATAGAAACCAACAGCTTTAGAAAGCAGTCAAACGTGCAAAAAAAGTCATGTTAAGGAGACCGAAGACTGAAGAGTGGCCTTTATTAATTAAAATAATCTTATTTTTCACTCATTTTTGTTTTGTGTTTAAATGATTGTTCTTATAATATTACCTGTGTATCATTATTCACTACGCTTCACATACACATTCGGTAGTCTCTCACATTCTTTTCCTTTTTACTGCCGAATTTTCTTTTAAAAAGTTTGTATCAAAATCTATAAACATAATACAAGATGTAGCCAGTGCACATAATTTTATCATTGGTTTTCTTCCTATTCAATTCCTTCGTAACGGAGGGCATAACTGTACTGGGTTTTGGACACAGCGCAGTCCACTGTCCAAAATGCTTTTGAATGTGGTCGAATAAACAAAACAACTATATTCAAGCTACTTCATAACTAGTTAGGCAGGTTCTGGATGGATATCTCACCTTTTTCTTAACAAAGAGAAGTCTCGGTTTGTTTCCACTTCAACCGATTGAAATAATCGATAAACCTAGGATGATTTCACTTACGTCGGTATATTTAATGAGTTCCGATTTGTTTTGAAAGCAGCGGAATCATCCGAAATTTGCCGATCGAACAAAAATTCTAGTAAGATTTAATAATTCACAGAAACAATTTAATAATCTGAAAGTCACGTTTTCATTTCGGTTTACCATACATTTTGAATAACATAAAATAAAGCAGAGAGCTAATATCAGAGAACCCATCATTTACAGCTTTCCGAGGACAATTTCTCAAATAATTTTTGATTTGGACAGAGAGAGAGAGAGAGAGAGAGAGAGATTTACACACCCGCCCCAATATAATCTCAACCTTTATCTCCTTTATACGAAAGACCAGTAGTCTAATTCTACCATTTCAATAGGTAAGTATAGGGTTGATAAATCCTGTGGGGAACCTCTACAATAAACTATCTTGCAGGTGTGCATATCTCTCTAAACAAGATAAAGTACAACGATAAGAACGCACAACCCATGTTGAATAACCTCAGTCATTTGCAAAATTTCTCTGTTTCTTCAGCATACTGGGGTTTTATCGTTTCCAAGACTGCATATAGTTTTAATTGTATAAATGCGTCTTTTTAATTCGGAAACTGTTTTTGCCACATGTTTTCTATCAATAGTTATGACATAATTTGTTATCCTTTCATAAAAACTTCAAACGAAAACCAACAGCCAAAACATTTCACCAAGTAGTCTTACATTAAATAGTTCAACGAATGCTTCTTCAAGATATTTCAAATTATGAAATAAATGATAAACATCTTGTTCTGAAATTTTTTGCACATTTGTAAAAATTTTGATATGTTGACTTAAAACATTACATCTCACATTTTAAATACAAGATTAAATAAATGTTGATTTGACTATGCACCCTAAGTAATATTATGGGTAAACCTTCGTCAAGTTTCGTCGTTTTATTATGTAAGAAAGCGAGATGCATTTTGATAAGGTTAGTTCGCAAGCGCTTTGTGTATTTTAAGCATCTTTTTCATGTCAAATGAATAAGTTCGGGCAAGGTTAATGGGTCTAATTTGATGTTGACATGCGATCATCTGAAGACGGTCTTTTTCATTAATATCAGTATTCCTAATGTTACTGCTTTCTTAGATGTGTTAAGTATGCAAAGACGTCACTCTACATTTGTGCAAAAGCCACCTAATGAGAGTACCCACTATCTATATAAATGATTACGAACGACTCCAAATATAAAGAGAGTTCATGAAAACTGTCATATCATACCAGTCAAGATGAATTCTAAATTAATAGCCTACTTCATAATGCTCCTCAAAGATTAATTTGTATTTTATACAATATATCAGCTTCCAGACGAGAAGAATACATTGTGAGTGTTTAACTGAATCTTACATCTGACAATTCCTACATGCTTTCTTCTTTGGGTAAAAACGACATAGATCAGTTTTGAAAACGAATTTCGACATCTCCCCTTTCAAATCCAGTAATACTTATGAAACCGACCCTAAATAAATTTGAATTTCTCTCTCCACACCCCCTTCTCTTTATGCGGTGTATTGCGGAGCGCCCGAACAAAGGCACCTTTTTGTTTGTTCAGCTTTATGGCATCTTATTTGCCCTGGGTAAACCATTAAATTTTCTCATTTCGGTTTATTGGACGGACTTGTGTAGAATAGCCAACGCATGATTATGACCCTAGGTCGTTTTGCACTATTTACAATGTTTCTCTCACATTGATTGCTTTATAGCTTTCAACTTTTCACTTCTTTTTACACGCAGTGGAATTTTGAAAGAGCCAGGTACACTGAATGGGGAGGTCAAAGTTGAAAAAGAAATTTGGGAAGACATTTGCACATCATGATCTTTCCTTATGAACGGTCTCATCGAATCGCTTAAAAAATGAGTACTGATGTAATGTACACCCGTCAAACGGTATACAGTAAATGATTGAAAGTTTTAAATGCAACTAAACGGATCATTGTGGTTAATCCTAAAGCCAGAATGAGAAATTTTCTTTCGTTCAGCAGTTAAAAGGGGAACATTGGTTGGATCAAAATTTTGATAAAATCGTTAAAAAAAAAACACCGAAGTTATTATCAAAGCAGACTTGTTTTCACTCTAAATATTTATAACCTTAATAATTCATCTCTAAACCAAAATCGCATCCAGAACCTGCAGCTTGTTCCTAAATCACACATCCAGAACCTGCAGCTTGTACCTAAATCACACATCCAGAACCTGCAGCTTGTACCTAAATCACACATCCAGAATCTGCAGCTTGTACCTAAATCACACATTCCACATATGTATGGCATTTAAATAATAATGGATGCATAGAAATAAGGTTTTTAACAAATTTATTGCAATTAATAATTGCAAGAGATCAAGAACCTGCTCAACCTCGATCCATTCAGTAAATTTCAACAAATACCATACATCACCTTTATAAATGAAATCATACATCTCTCATTCTAATGCAGTACATGACCTATTACAGATTACTTGAAGGTTTTAATAAAATTCAATGAGTAGATCCCAAAAAAACATTTAGGCGCAAATTTGGATGATTAGAAACTTAATTTTAAAAAGTTCAAATTTATATGTGTAAAGAAAATGACATGTATTGCATTTCTATAGTTCTTTTTAGCATACAGGTATGAATATTTCAATCATCATAACATCCATACATGATCTCACAGTCTCCTCATCCAGACATATTCTCAAAATGGCAGATTCTTGAACATGTTGAAGTATACAAACAAAATAATGCTGGAATTCTTGATCATAGCAAACACCATCTTTACCATATGATTTTTATCTGTTCATTTACACAAACATTCACCATCTTATTCTATGTTCCTCTCATATCCCTTGTTTCACATTTCATCTCGTAAGTTTTCAGAGAAATATTAATCCTTACCATGTAAACTATTTGGTTTCAATATGTTTAGTCTCTGCAACAAGATCCTATAACAACCAAGTCAAACAAAGTTCATCTATTTTTGGCATATTTGGGGGTAAATTCAATAACATAAATAAAACATCTGTGTAAGAGGCCTTGCCCATGAGAATTTTATACCACTTTTCAATATATATTCATTATTAAAATATTCATTATAATAGTATTGTACTGAAAACGTCTGACGTTAAAATTTCTTATCACAAGAAGAAATGAAAAGTCTACAGTATACTTAAGGGGAGGGCGTCTTTCGAACTCATAATTCAATATCATGTTAAAACAGTACTATTGATACAGTACCTTTATACTGTAACTTGTTAGTGGAGTCATATTAAAAATTAAGTTAAAGCTAAATTATTGTCCTGACGTCAGCTTCCTGGTGTACTGATACTGCTATTTGTTACTAATTTTGGTAGCGAGTTTGAAATACAATGAGTATGAACAATAATGAATTCTCATGACCAAGACCACCTACAATCCTTTCAAAGCACCTGGATGTTACCTGTGTTACGATTCCTTATGATGGAAATATACACAAATAAGCACTGATAATACTAGAATCCAAACAGATTCAAAACATGTAGTCCTACTACTACTACTATGGATTTCGTCATATCTAGTAAAATCTGTCCGGTTTTGATGACCTTGAACAAATTCCGGAGACATCACCACTAAATCCTGCCAAGCCTGGTAAGCGGCCATCGTAAAATTTGTATCTCCAGTTGTCATGAGATCGAACACACACGAATCAAAATAGAAGTCCACTACCTTCTCCTGTCGACATAAATCACTAGCCTCGTCGCGAGTCATTTTAATATTGCCCTGTTGCTGTGCAACTGCTTTGCGTTTATCAGCTAAATATTTCTGATAATTGATTTGTTCTCTTTTAGGACAACCTTGAATGCAAAGTTGTACATTACCAAGTTTCTTGGTTTCGTCTATGAGCTCCTCTGGCATCTTTATGGCAAATGTGAAATACCTTCCAATTTGTCGTACCCGTATAGTGGTATCAATGTAGCGCAAATAGATCTCTATATTTTTACCCGGTTCCAATTCACGAATATGAACACTTCGCTCAGGTCCGTAATGAGTCTGTCCGTCTGAAAAAGTCCCGGGCAGATTGTCTGTCTGTGCCATGTAGGTTTTGAATTTGTCTGCCACACAATCTTCATTTTTCTTGATCATAACTGTAAGCTACAACATGAAAGAAAAAATCCATTTACACTTTAATTACAATACATGTAACATATGAAACAAACAACATGTATCTGCAAGAAATATCATTCTCATTTTTCCTGGCCTTTATACTTGGTAGTCTGACCATGAAATTAACCTTGCAAGTATTGATACACACATATATATAAGTGAAAGATCTCTTCAATGTAAGAATAATGTTTTAGAGGGTTATTTTTGAAAATATTTTCAATTCAAACATTACAATTGTCCTTTTAAACAGTCATAAAAAATGCTGCTTTGCCGTTTTCTCATCCACATATCCAAATGAGAACAATTGTATCATTTTACTGCCTTTTTCTAAAAGTAAAAGATTTTTCTGTTTGGACTCTGAAAGATCCCAAAATTCAATGTTTAGTTACCATGGATATAATTTTAATTTTAATTATAAACATTTGTACCACTCTTTGATTTACTTCTTGGAGGTTTTTGGACAACATATACATGTATAACCAATGAAAATACTAAAATCATATGTAGACATTCATTTAAAAAAAAGAAGTGAACATTAATTTTACCAGTGGGATGAGGTAAGGAAACATCAAACAATTTTTAAGGATGGCCTAGGACCATTCACAAATTATACAATTCAGTAGCTCTTTGGTTATCACTATAATTAAATACAATGTAGGAGTTATTATACAGTTAAAGATTTTCCTTATTTGGGACTCAATACTCACTTGAAATCTAAAAGCTAGTAAATGTGTTCTTTTGTTACTTGTCAACCATAGCTATTTCGAAGTTCCTTTTAGTTTATATTAATAGTATTTGCAGACCGTTCTACTTTTATGTCTTCACAGTTTACATTTTTTTTGTCACGTAGAAAGACTAATGGAAATCTATTATGTTATGTACACATACCAATACAAATTTGGAATTTTATACGAAACATTATCAAAACAACTTTAACAATCATTCAAGTTATTAAGATTTCATTTCAATTAATAAACTGTTTTCCAAACTACATGATTTTGAACTACATAGTAAAAGTATATTAATAATTATCATGACTAAGATGTCTTTGTGAAGCATGAATGCTCCGGCAGCAATCAAGTCCAAATAAATCAAATTTCTGAAATGTAGGTTAAACATTATGGTCAATACCTCAAAAATTATTGTATTGACAGAAAAATCTTTTTACAAGGAATACCCTTGTGAAATACGAAAGCCCTACCTCATATCAATCCAAAGATATAACCAATATTTAAGTTTTGAAATATAGGTCAAAGGTCAAGTCATGGATACAAGGTCAAAAATTATGGTACCGACAGCGAGGTATTGTCATAAAGAACATGCATGTAAAATATGAAAACCCTTCTTCTTGCAAAAGTTAAAACCAAATTTAAAGTTTTCCACAGACAAACAGACAGGCCAAAAACTGGATGCCCTCGAATCTTTGATTCTGTGGGCAAAATAAAAAACAAAAAACAAGGGGTAATTTCTGAAGATGATCATGGTCAAAGTCAAAGTTTCATCAAAATGGACAAAATACCAAGTATATCTTGTGGTAATAGTGAACAGAGGCATTAAAACAGCATTTATCCTGTATCTCTTTCATGTTAGGTCTTTCCAATAGCCTTTAAGTCCATATACCGGTATATATTATATATCACAACACTTCCAGACTTTAATCTATATTAAGTCACAATTCTTAAAGTCCATTGCCTCCAACAGGCTCTACATGCATGGTCTATTAATGCTTGATAATCACAAGTGGTACAGCCTCTGATAATGACCACAATTACATATTACATGTAACTAATCTTCCTTCTTATCATGTATATGAAAACTAGTGACAGTTTACATTTATTAAAAAGACAACAAATAAGAGGCCAACTCGTTAAATAAGGCCAAGCTGGCCAACTTATTAATATTCATTGCTAGTGTGCGATAAATTGCTCTTTCTTGACAGAAAAAGGGCTAGTATGCAGGTGTTTTGAAAATAAATCAAGAGTTCCATGCACAATTTTTAAATTTGACAACTTTTAACATAAAGTTTTTATTTGATATGGTTTAATTGATATATAATGTATTTTTAATAACAATATTTTCTATAAAACATGTTAAATTATGTAATTCTAAGAATAGACATGACTTTTATTTTACACTTTAAATTTCTATTAAATTGTCCTCATTATGTTTACTCCTTTCCTACCATCATAATGTCTGCATACTATGAAGTATGAGAAAGGCTTTTATCCTTCTCTCAATACACACAATGTAAAGGCAACATGATTGATAATGCATGCAAAACTTTTTTATATATTGAACAGATTTAAGGTAAATCAAATGAGATACTTGAACAACCAAGGTAAATCTGGGGACCTTCTTAATTGTTGGTTACAATCGAACTAAAATTATACATAAGAATGCACTGTCTGAATTTACACATATATGTAGATTATGAATTTAGATTTAGATATTTTGGTTGAAACTGGCTTTCTATCCATTCAAATGAAGAACTACATTTATCAATGTGCATGAATGTTTTGATATACAAGTTGTATTTAGAGTCAACTATGCCAATTTACAACTTGTATAATACTGCATGATCATAATTATGTACTAGTATTGAATACCCTTCCCCTCTCCAGCATTCTTTATAGCCACAGGTTACTGTCAACAGCGAGTGTGCACCCGTGGGTAACCCCAAACACCGAACCCAACAGTGTTAACTTTACCAAACTTTATCAACTGACCTATGCGATATTCGCCTTGCCTTAACGAACGCCATTTTGTTAAATGTCAGAAGTAGGTCACTAAAGTACAAGCTTTGTTGTGTATTGGCAAAATGTAATACAGAAACACCAACATCAATTAACCATTAATGGAATCAAAATTAGAACTAATTACAGAACATTTTATTAATAAACCTGCGAATCATAACTATGCTACAAATCTATATACTATACTGCAGTCTAAGAATAGAACTGGCTGTTTAACTGTTTAGTTGATGTAACGTGTTTTGAAGGAAAGTAAATCCCCTTAACACTCGAGTTTTCAGTTTAGCTGCGATTACGACTGTGAAGGAATACTTTTACAGTGGATTCTGTGCATGATGGTAGATGAAAATCATTCATTAATGAAAATTACTTCGAAGTATTAAATGTGAATACAGTTTGCAATATATTAAATGATAAACTTTACTCTTGTAAACTATGTACATGTAGTACATGTATTTAGCAGGTCTACAGATATTTTGTCTTTTGGAATTAAAACTTGAATGCATCCTGAGATATATATATATATATATATGATTTATGCATAAACATAGGTATTTTGAAAAACTTCACCATTCTTGTGCATTTAACTGAAACTGAATGCACCAACCATAAGCACGTTAATCATCATATAATGTACATGCACAATACCCAAACTTGACTTGAAAACAGATATATGTGTTCGATCGTCTCGCAAGGGAGTGTCCAAGAAGAAATGATGGTGGATAAATTGGGAAATAGACTATACATTTGGTGTTCATATACAATCCAACACAGGAGATGGCATAAATCAAATGAAACATAAAAAGACAGTCAAAACAACAAGTGCTAGGCAGAAGTCACACCCCAATACAGTATAAAGATAAAAAGAAAGGTGGGGATGTTTAGAGGATTACATTCTGATCTATAACAAAACTACTAGCATTACAGTTGATGATTGCTTTAGAAAGCAAGAGTGTACATAATTAAAACTTGCAGAATCTGAACATCAGAGTCCCAATCAATGTCGTCTTAGATCTGCTACTATGCTGATAATGATGTTACCTAACTGTATCATGCCTATTAACTATAAAGCTATAATTACCTTGCTTGTGGCTGTTGCAGAACCATCCATCACCACTGGATCATTTGTCACTTGTACTGATAAGTTCTTACTATACAATAGAGTCCAGGTACCCTCCACTTTACAGGTTTGAAATTCATTACCAAACGTTCTTAAATGAGGGTCTCCAAACAAACTACAATGTCCATATTTCCTTTCAGGCCTTACTCCTTGAAAGCTGCACATCAGCTCATTGTTCATATTCCAGTTTGTACGAGGTTTTGCAGGATCATACACATATGTTGAACCATTAGAAGGACATCCTATTTTATTCATATTAATAATAATACTTTGTTTCAAGCCTTCATACTGAAGGTTTCGTTTACATTTCATGTATAAGCTTATGATACATTCCAACTGAGTACGAAAGGCTACACAATTTACATCTTCGTTATTGCTCGTCTTAATTAATCCACTTTTGGCAGCTGCCTCTGCTTCTCGGAATCTATCCCAACATATCTGCATATCACAAGAAAAAGCTGAAACAAAAGCAATAACACTGTGATTCTTAACGAGGTCAACAATTAATCATGCATGTAAATCAATATCCACCAATTCCAACTGATTTGATACTATTTGTCGTTTATTTTATGCATGCCTGCCATATCATTTATTTGTTGCAGTTTCAATTTTGTCAAACATACGAGTTCTTTTCATAATATGAGTTCATATCAATACTGCAGTATTCATGACATGTTTGAGACTGTATCTGAATCAGAGTAAATAATTAACTCAGATACAGTACAACAAATTTCAATTCTTGTATTAAATTTCAAAATCAGACCCCTTATAATGACTTATTCCCTGAATGATAATACAGTAGTATCATCTGAGACACAAAATAAGTCGGTCCCAAATGAGTAAACTCAACTGATTTCATATTTAATTTTGATTTCAAATTATCTTACTGAATTAATAGTTTGCTTATAATGTTATTTTACTAAAACATTAATAATACAAGTAACTCAGATTTTTTAAAATATTAGTTAGAACTTTATATTATAAAAATACATGTTAACTATACTGCAGTATTCATAAATACTAAATAGAATGTTACAACTGAAATTTCCATCAAAATAAGCAATACTGCAAAACGAATACACCTTGCAAAACGGCAAAAATGTAGAAGGGGGAGGGTGTCAACATAAATAGCCATAATAAAATTGAAAGAATATTCATGTATGATGTACTTCACATGCATCTATTTCGAGAGTTCTCTACACACATTAAACCAGTGCGTTACATGCGAGTACACCGCGACACAACAGTGTTCTGGTCTACTTTGTCTTTCATACAAATACAACTCCCCATCAACTTTATCTTCATTCTGACGATTTGTAAGAAACGGTACCTTACCTGTTTGAATACTCATGGTGATGATGTAGCTGATGACAAGCCAGTAGATCGGCGGCATGGGTGGGTACGACAAGTTGGCCATACCCTTCCATAGCCTACTACTGATACTAGAAGGGGGGCCAAACCGCTTACTGCCGTCGCAAGTTGGTCTGTCAATGAGATAAATCGATAAAGTTCATTCATTAAAAACAACAGACACACTAAAATAACGATCACCGTTTGTAGTCCATGTTATACTTTTTGTGATTATATCCAGTTAAGACACAGTGTTTCTATATAAATCCCACACTACACTTCTTATTTCCAACTGCCCTGAGCGTAAGGTAAGAAGTGTGATATCGGTAACTACATCTAGGTCAGAAGGCGTGGTGTAACTCGGATGTCAATCAACAAGTTTATCCGTGTTCCGTACGCCGATTGGCTATAGATAAAGTTTACGGTGTTGCTTATCAATAACTGGATACAAACATAGGGATATCGATCGCGAACTATTCACTCTACCTGTCAAAAATGATTGGTTCGATTCGAATATTTAGTGTTAACAGAATTTAATCTTAAATTATATTTCTAATGGAGATAACTACTTGTCAATCACAATTAATTCATAAAAACTCTAACCTCCACAACTTAACATTGTAAAAACATACTCCGTTCAGCACAGTGTAGTTTTATTATTTTTTTTCTCTATTCAGTTTGTTGTTAGTCCAACAACGACATATTTAAATAAGATAACAATCAAATCAAACTTCAAGCATATTACAAAAATCATCTTCAGAACAATGTTAAAAATAATCATCACATGTCGTAAGAACGATAACCGATATTAAAACCTCTTACCCGCCAGAACTGGACATTCGCGTATTGGAGGCTACAATCTAAGAAACTATTTGACTTAAAAGGTAATAAATAATATGACCACTCAGTGGTCACACCAGGGGGTTGATTAACTCACAGCCAGGGGTCAATTAGTGAACAATGCAAACTTATTGTTCTGGAATCACTTTCTGATTGACTAATTGATGGCTTGGTTGTGTGTTTGACTCAGTCAAGTAATACTGATATGAGCAAAATGATCCAAGCTGGTCTCTCTTTTTAGAATAGAACTAAAAGCGAAATTTAAAAAAAAATAGCATTCAAACGATCGTTTAGAAATATGGTGGTTTTGTGTGTGTTGTGTTGTTGTTGTTGTTGTTGTTCATATGAAGAGATCATTTTTGTTAAAACACCAAGAGTTATGTTTCTTGGTCTGTAAAATGTACTTTTTAAAGGGAAAATTTACTGTCTGTAGAAAAGAAAGTATTAATATTATGAGGGACGTATATACGTCCCTGATATTATTAATTACAGATATTTTACAATTTCAAATATTAAAAATGAAATAGTCACGTTGAACTGCGGTATGTTTAGTTGTTAAAAAACAATCAAATAAAACAAAAAAGTTTCAAAACCCTTTTTCAAACAAGTCTGAATGAAGTAGTTTTCGAATGCATAAAATTTAACTGGAGTTACTTCCCTTTTCCGCCATTTTGGAGGTTATATGACCGAATATCTGTGCATTTATATGTTACGGATTTCTTCAATCCAGAGACATTATATAAACGAAGGATGCTTCTTGAATTTTTGCGATTGTTATGCAATATTAAAACCATTGTACAATGTTAAAATGTTTTCAGAGGATTGAAAATATAGATAAATTTCTCAAAAACATTAAATAAAATTGGTATGAATATGAAGCAAAAACTACATCTTCACTTCCAAAATAGAAGAAAAGGGAAGTAACTCCGACTAAATTCTTGCATTCGAAAACTATCTTTCCATATTAAAGAGTTATCGGTCCATTAAGTAAGTGTCCGATGAGGAATAGATGTGATATAAAAGCCGAAGCCATGAAAACCGATGTAAAATTAATTAAAATGAAGCCTCTATAAATTGTATTTTGTAACTTTGACTTTGACGTCAGATGCGTGCACAAATTGAAAATAACTCTGTATCACGGAAATTCGCCAGTTCTAACATGGACATCTTGAACGCAAAACAGAGTTAGAAAAGATATACCTGAATCAAACATATTTTGATATATCTTAAGTTTTTCCTTTCATGAATGTGCATTCAGCTTTTGTATAGGAATGTATATTTACATTCTCCTTTGTCATTTTTTTCTGATGCTTTATACTTATGTATGATTTAGACTTTGCTGATGAGCCGGATGGCTCAAAGCTAATAAAGAATCGAATCAATGTACTTTCTCACTTGAGCCATTGGCCGAGATAGAATACGGGGTGTCTTCACGTTTTCCACTACTGATATATAAATAAATGGAATTACTCATCCGTTTAATAGTATGCTCCCTAATTACTCATAAATAATTGAAGTGACGTAATCTAAATATAATTATTTTTTATGTATGATATCTTTAAACTTTAAGTATCATGTGCGTTTCTTATTCGAAATGATGTTGTGCCATCGAATGCAGCTATTTAAATGTACATAAGAATCTGAATTCTGAAATACTAAACTAAGTGGAACGAGGTTATTGATAGAGTTTGTCATAATTTAATGCACTGCGTATAAATATATGGTATTTCGTACGGAGGAATTTGGGGCGTAGGAAATATATTGCTTTCAAAATAATTTGACCATAGTTTTGTTAGATTATTTGACATATCGTTATACTAATTTTGTTTGATTTTAAATAGATCAGTTTACCTCAAGTTATTCAAAGATTTAGAAATTTATGAAGGTTACTTTTTCTTTCCTGATACATCATCAAATAATGTTTTTTCATGGTATTGGCAGTACATTTTCGGCGTTGATATACGTTCTATGCTTAGGTATCATCCTTTGCCTGTGACATTCCAGTCCTTCATATTTTGGTATATGCCAGGTTGGAAATATTTGGAAAGCTCCTGGCTGGGCATTCCAGCTTTGAAATCAATTCATTACAAAAGACATATCAACGACTCAAAATATATATATAATAAATGTTAATGAATTATCACTTAATGGTTTGTCGGATAAATCCAGTTTTCAAAAGGTTTATACCAAACGGGGATCTATTTACACATCAATATGCTCAGCTGTATCTTGAAACAAGGTTTGTGAATTAACTCAATCCGAAAGATCTGCAAACAATTGCCATAAAAGGAAGAGACAAGTTTCCAAACCAAGCACGGCATATACTGGGTACAACATGGACAGAATGTATGTATATTTATCTGTGTGAGTTTGTCCGGGGTGAGTAGGTGTGTTACTGTTCATTTATTTTTATTTGGGGGGGGGGGTGTTTTGTTTATTTTTTGTGTTTTTTTCTTTTTCGATAGCATTACAGTTTTTGCTATCAATATTTAGTACAGCATTTTACTTTCTAAGTTTAATAAACATGTGTTTATCATTTATCGGTTGAATGTCGATGGAAATAAAAAAGGGAGTGATATGATGCATATGTAAGATGGGGGAAAAGAACGCCCCCACTGGAACCTTACTAAAGCACCTGCAATATACATGTCTTAGAAACCAAACTTTGTTCTGGCGGTTATCAGCACACCTCGAGTGAACAGTATTTTCACACATCTGCTGAACAAATCACTCTGCTAATGATCCTTGCACCTCTACGTCAAAATTCATCCTATTTCCAGACAAACTATTTCTACAGACTGCTTAAATTCCTTTACCATTGCCGATTCTTGTTTTCACTGGATCAAATGAAGAATTGATATCTAGGTTTGGTTTTCATCTAAGTTTCGATTTCTCGCTAATTGGAATATGTGTTTCAACATAAGGTATACAGATGCATCTAACTAGTAACGCCTGATCAATTACTTTGGCAAAATTCCGTAATTTCTTCCTAAATACTGAATTAATCACAAGAAAAGAGGGAAGTAAAATCCAGCACGTTCCTTTGATATCGGCACGGTTGCATACTTATGCGCAGCTGGACAAGATTCTCATTTTCTGCTCTCAGATAATCACGAACGTGACATAAATACACTTTGATTGCGGACCGCATTGAAAGCACGAGAAAACGATAACATTGCGGACCTCATTGAAAACACGCTAAACAGATTACATCGCTGACAACTTACAGTATTTTTTATTTATTTTTTGTGATAGGAAATATACACTATTGTAGTTTTAGAATTCATGTGGGAAAAGTTAAAATGAAATATTGTAAAAAACAATTCAAGGTACAAAAATTGTTTACCAAAAGTATAGGTTATCTGAGGAAACACGTGCAAACATCGTAAGTATGTAAGAGCTCTCCCCCGTTCCACTCCACGTCCAAATCGACTCTTCTATACCACCTTCGAGAGATCATTTTACTCCACCAAGGGGAGAATTATCGCGCAGAATTGGCAACATATGTTAATGGCATAATGTTTTTATGCTTCAAGTTTATTTTCTGATCGAAGAGGTTTTTGCATATATACACTTTACAGAATTCTATGATTCAGAGGTGGATCTAGAAATCCATTTGGGAAGGGTTTTCGCACAGTAAATTTTTATATCACCGTTTTGGAAAAAATTAAAGATTGGAATTTCAAGCCAAAACCACAATTTTCTCATCCTAATTTCGCTACTTAACTTTGTGTAGATAATACACATGCTCTCAGTTTAAAAATTCATGCTGCCCATGCTATTTGATTTTAAAGCTTAATATTACATTAAATGTCTCTTTTCATTCGAAGAGAAAACCTTTTGCCCAAGAACTCTATTTTATTTACTTGAAATCCGTTTCATACATCTTCAAATAAATTTGCAAGGTCTTTTCTTTGTGTACAAGTTTGTTTACCAATGCTTCAGAAAAATTGGATTTGTTCTAAGCAAACAAAACAACGAATCAAATTTCAACAGCAAGATCAAAAATACCTTTGAAATAACCATAGAAAATTAATTGTTTGACATGTTCCCGTTTGAGTCTGCAAGAGAAATATCAACATTCGCAACTTTTGTCGCAGTTTTCAAAGGAGCGGATTTAAACCCCACATATGTCTAGTCAGAAGGGAAAGAAATTTTCTTCATCTTAATCACGTCAAAAATAACCCCGGGTTACGGACTGTTCTATTTGTAAAGATTTTAGAAATTCAAACCGTGTATTCGCCGATTTAACGTGCCCGAGTGACCAAGGAGAAATGAAAAGAAAATCTGGTCATTCAGAGAATTAGAAAAAGTCGAATTTATTAACAATGTCCTTCAATGCCTGTACAATCCTCTTAAGTATACGAGACTAGGGAAGGCGACGATTTCCCCGGGTTTAGTGTCAACTTTAACACCTATGTTCTTGTTATTTAAATAATGGAATATGATTTTATACGACTCTTAAATAGATCGATATTTTCATTAACTGGGTCTACATGTACATGTATATTTATCAGCTAGAATAAACAAGTGAAATAGTTCCGATTTTTCTTAATCTAATTTTATATGTCTTTCAGCTCCATTGAATCTAGGTGCGAATTTAAATGATGTTGAGGATGATTTTTCATATTATGCTCAAATGTCCATTTTAAAATGATTTACGAAACTCGTATATTAAACTTTACTACTGTAGAAAACCATGCGTATTTTCAGAATGGTTCAACTACTCGATGCTCATAATGTTAGAGGGTTACAGAAGAAGAAACGATGAGGTTTCATTTAATAATAATAATAATAATAATAATGAAAAATTATTGTTATTATTATTATTATTATTATTATTATTATTATTATTATTATTATTATTATTATTATAATTATTACTATTATTACTATTATTATTATTATTATTATTATTATTATTATTATAAATTCAATAATCATAATGTCTCATTTAATAATAACTTGAACTTGATACCTTGGTGGAAGCAAAAATGAAGGTCCACCACTGATTCTGGCGAAAGTCTACCACTGACACAGACCAAGGTCGTTATATTCATATCTATGCTATAGCTTCCTCTGCCACTCAATTTTTATCACTAACAAATTGTTGAAGTGTTTAAAATAATTCACATAATGTATTAATTTTTAGTTTATGAGGAACTTGCTCTTACTCGACCAATATTAAATATTATCAATATAATTCTTATTTTATTTCAAAGTGAAAATCAGACCAAAATTGACAGGCTTATTGGCAAAGTTTTAACAGCCATAAATGCTTCAAATATTACAACCATTTATACATCACTACTGATTAATCTGAAACTGTTCATATCACATGGAATTTACACACGACATAAGCCCTATCACACACTGTATACAGATTTCACCTAACACCGTTTTATTACTCGCGATAATAGAGATTTTACAACAAAACATGACCACTGTTTCCTATTTACCGTACATACAGTTTTCGTACGAGGAGTATTAATCACACACTTCATTCAAGTCGTTTCTTGATTATTATAAAGCAAATGATACAACTTGAATAACATAGCTCTTTCGCAGAAATATGTATTTCAAACGTCCGACTCCTAAACGTTATAGAAGTTTACTACAATAAATGAGCACACTAGCGCTCCACTTTTTTCATTAATACACAACCTTACCTTTGAAAGATCCTCAATTCGCACAGCTCTTTCATGTAGGTAGTTTTCGATAATCTTATTTCCAAACATGATAAAATTGCAGCACACTCTTTCCCATTAAAACTATCCCCATGTCACACTGTTTGTTTTTAATCACTTTATCGGATAAAATTTCAAATTAATTCGCTGTCAAGAAAACACCTGATCACCGACAATGAAAAAATTAAAAATCGTTGAGATCCTTAGCCCCAACTATAAACGTCTATAAAACATTCAGGACCCTGTTAAAATACGCTGTGTTTTGCTCGAGTTCTAACTAGGCAATAATTTTCACAGCAGGTGTATAAAATTTAATATATAACTTTGCTCCTTCAATAATTTGAACATTTTATCGAGGTGCGCGTTTGAATACCGCTTCATGGACGCACATTGAAATTTTACCTGCTTTTATGTTCAGTTTTTAATTTTACTTCACAAATTTTATGCCGAAGTGAAGGAGATGTAAATCCTGCAACTTAAGGTATACAAGTGACGGTTTGAAGTGAAATCGTTCAAATATTCGTGGATAAAGATACAACGAACAAAAAGGCATACTTCGTGATGGCGTATCCAGAATGAAATAAAAGGGGCTAGGCGAGTCCATCAAATATATCTGCCGATAGATTGATTGTTTAGGCAAATATAAAGTTATAAACGACACCATGGGAAAGCATCTGTAACAAATAAGAACGTACTATTAATACAAAACAGATAAGTGTAATATTAACATTGGAATACAACATACTTTTTAAAATCTGTAAAATACAGGTATCGGTCAACTGAATCACGTGGAAAGAAGTTAGATTAATTTATTCCGCAAGTTTTCAAATACCCCAGCTTGATTCTGAGATGTCAGTCCAAAACACCATTCCCAAACATTGATCCTCAGTGCCTGTACTGTGACATCTCGTACTAAAATGAGTAGCAATCAGGTAACCTATCAGAAGAGAATGTACACAAGGTGTCGTATCATTCAGCCTGGATACGCCAACAACGGTCAAACGGAGTGGGATAATAAATGACGAGTCCTCGTCTTCAATCTGGGGGCTACCCAACACCTTAGTATTTGTCAAATGATTCAAAACAAATATGAATTTGTGTGACTTGTGTTTGTCGACACTCTCTGGGTGAAAGTATTTCTACAACGGATTAATTCAAAGCTCGTAGAACGACACTCGAGATATCTGCCATGACAAAGAACTTTTTCTTTTATTTGCGCACGACGATTTGAAGGGGTGCAATTAGAATTAAGTTGGTTACAACACGGACAAATTTTGTATCGATTGGAGGCAATTCAAACTTCAGTTCTGATTGAATCGCCAAGTGCTTTTCTGTTTTCCACTCGGGTTAAAATTTCAGTCTCAATTAATTCAAACACAGGAAATACCCCCGCATTCTAGAACTTACGAATCCCCCCCCCCCCCCATAATCTTTTCTCTGGAGTTGATGTTCTTGATAGACATGGGACGATTTCGATAGAGGTTTCCTCCAAAAGTTCACGAATAAGCTTCCTACAGGCCTGTTTTAATACAATGTCTGGACATTACAGATCCAATATATTTATTAGTTATTTTCTCTATGGTATGGTTTAATCTGCCTTTTGGCTAATCAGCCTTAGAAAAATTACAACATGTTATTTTAAAACATAAATACATTATAAATATATAACTATGTAAACAGTGAGTGGAGTGAAAATTTGAAGGCATGGACAATTGCAAGTATAACAGGTATTAATTCTGTGTTACCAGGAATCGATGTGATTTGTAGAAAATGTGGCAGAGTTCCTTTACCTAAGTTTCAAAAGGTAAACTATTATTAATTATGCGAAATAAGTGGAAGTTGCAATATTCTTTAATTGTGACATTGTACTTACTGGAAATAAAGATACATAGGTAAGAAAATTCTAGAACGTCAAACTCTACGTTTACATCTTAGTTTGTGCACGATCGTCGGAAATATTCCGTTGTTATCAATTGTCCGTTCGCTCGATTTAGTCACCATCTTTGATCTTGGATACAATTTCTGTTTCACGTGATCAAACTGTCGTTGAATTTAAGTGAAATGAAATAAGGAGAAATTGAAGATATTGAAATGTAATTCCCTTGCCTCTTGCATTCATTGCTCCTGTAATCATATTTAGCTTTTCGTATGAATCATTTCAAAAATTCGAAATGTGGTTACTCAGGCGTCAAATTATTCCAATTGAAATTATTACGCCAAGTCATTATCGCGTAGTAATATGAACGGCAACCATTCTCGTGAATTTGTGCGAGCCCTTTTGTCCAGGGTTAAAGTTCTGTATGAGAAGATAAATTGGACAATTGTGGCATAATGCAACATTGATAAGAGATGGTTATCTGTTGGCGATAGGCGTTTGTTAATGGCGATTCGGATGGCAATGACTATCTTGTTTGAACGTAATTGAGTTGAGTGTCCGACTAATGTCCTTCATATAGTGTTGTCATTGAATGTTAAAAATACATACAGTAAACCAGAATCTAGCAGGAGAAGCTCGATTGGGACGTAATTTCAGTGTTTGCAATTTAGAAAATTATACATGGTCGTAGGAACTGGGGGCTTTCCAAACCATCCCTACTTTTTTGGCCGATCATAATTGTTTCAAAGGTTGTTATCCAGTTTACTAAATTGTTTTATTAAATTATTCTTACCATGCAATTGATTTTCAATCTTATAAGTTGTATTGCAGCAGTATGTATAAATTTGTTCTTTTCTTTCTAAACGTTAATACTACAAGCTAAGTTATTTTTATCGTGCAAAGATAAAAGTGTTAGGGCTCTGGAAAACATTTACTCATCCAAACATAGGCGCAATTTCCCGTTCCTCTTGGTGCCTCTAAGTTGAAATGACAGGCCCTGAACACCGATTATCCGTGTTCAGGAGGTGGAAATGAGTTAAATATTAACTGTAAGCATTGGCGGATTTTGAGGGGGGATTGCAACCCCCCTTCGGTCGGATTTTTTTTTTACTGAAAATGGTTATTTTCGGCCATTTTCAAGACTACAAACCCCCCCCCTGTCCAAACTGAATAGTGGAAAATAGTAGTCATTGCAAGCTGCAACCCCCCTTTCAAAAATTTCTAGATCTGCCCATGGTCAGTGTCTAGCTCTATGCGATTCAAGCAAGTTTCCTTGACACAAAAAGTGGCTTAAAACAGTGGTATCATATTGCAATTTTTGTTTTGAGTTTATATGTTTGCCCCCCTCCCCCTTGAATTGCTTCCTACTGCCCTGTTATATACAAAGTAAAATAATAGAAATGTGGGAAAGGATGATTTGAAAATAAGGTGTTGTCTTCGTGCACGCAGAAACTGATACATGTGCTGGCAGAATGTTATGATTAAATAAATCACTATACCAAAATAATGTCATTATAAACTGTAGGAGAAAGGGTTAGAGGGGACACATGCCTCCTCAGCCTATATATCTATATATATATATATATATATATATATATATATATATATATATATAGCTTGAAAGGAAGCTTGCATATGCTTTCCTGCTTGATTCTAAATTATTATTAATTTAGAACAAAAGATGTTATAAGACAGCCTAATTTAGATTGAAATCACTTAGTCTTTTCGATATCTGAAATGTGGTATAATTGTACAAGTATTAATTGGTGACATCTAGACTTTTTTTTTATTGCGGGGGGGGGGGGGGGGTTCGTCTCATTATACCATTAATAATTGATAATTATCATTAATATCACATATGCAACATGCATACAAGAATCCAAAACAGCATAGTAGTGTCTTTTTCTAACTTTAAATTTTCATGATTTAAAGTGAGCACATAATAGTCAAGTGCTCACTTTAAATCATAAAAATTTAAAGGTAGAAAAAGACAGTAAAATAACAAAACACAAATAAATATACTCACAGCATCGTGTTATCAGTATCAATGTAACATGACAAACTTTCAGTTTATTCGAATTACAATACTCAAAATACTTTGTCCTCATGCATCGACTCTTAATTGTGTTCAAACCCATATACATCAATCATTTTTTTCTGACTCAGATGACAACATCTCCTCAAGGCGTGCAACATTATTTTTATCAATCAAAATTGACGCAAAATGTGCGAAGAGTCCCCGCTCTCGCATTATTAGTTTTCCTGTTTATATGAATCACACATGAGATGGTCTTTCAAACATAATTCGCCTATAACTCAATGTAAAACAAATACCACGCCACATCAGAAAAGAAATTATCCAGTTTCTGACATTGGAAGAATATAAAGAAAATCTATGGCAATAAAACTTACAGGAAAAAGTAATAATATCCAATTATGATGAAATACAGAATTATTGCGTGTCATACTTGTTTTTTCAATTACAGAGAGAGCGCAACAGATGTCCGTCAAATCCCAGAGAAAAGTAAAACACAAGTCAAAGACATCAAACGGAAGCGATATACATATATTTGTACAACAACCATGGCTTTCTCTAAAGGACAGGATTCAAACAGAACAAAGATTGTCATTTAGAACTTGCCCAAAAGTCTCGATGCACTTTTTAAGAGAGTTTGTCAATGAGAGTTCCCCTGACGCAGATTTGGGCTGCATCTCTGAGTCAGATGACATAGACTTTCTAACTGAGGCTGATTGGTAGAAAATTAGCATCGCGTGGTCTATGCAGAACAATGATCGTTAAATCTCGTCTACGTGGTAATGCAAGTCCTTTATCTAATGCGGTTTGTTTGTATAATAATAGAGGCAAAGGTAGTCGGTATGAAGAAAGTAAGAGTATGTATACCTATGTTGACGAAAATAAAGCTCTTTAAAAATATTTATAACTATTTGCGAAGTTAAACAATATTCAAGCAAATAAGTCAAACACACCTATACGGACAACAGATTACAATTACACGATATCAACCAAATACCTTGACAAGCCCATACGGACAACAGATCTGAAGTACACGATATCAATCAAATAACTTGACAAGCCCATACGGACAACAGATCTGAAGTATACGATATCAATCAAATAACTTGACAAGCCTATACGGACAACAGATCTGAAGTATACGATATCAATCAAATAACTTGACAAGCCTATACGGACAACAGATCTGATATCAATGAAATAACACAAGCAAAGCCCATGCGGACAACAGTCTATAAATATGTGATATCAATCAAAAACATATACAAACCTATACGGGCTACGAATTAAAATTACATGATATAAATTAAATAGAACAAACAAACCTTAACGAACCACAAATAAGAATTACACGATGTCAATTTCATAACACAACAAGTCTATATAGACAACAGCCTAGAATCATATGACATCAATCAAATAACACAAACAAGTCTATATAGACAACAGCCTAGAATCATATGATATCAATCAAATAACACAAGCAAGCCTATATAGACAACAGCCTAGATTCATATGATATCAATCAAATAACACAAGCAAGCCTATATAGACAACAACCTAGAATTATATAATATCAATCAAATAACACAAGCAAGCCTATATAGACAACAGCCTAGAATCATATGATATCAATCAAATAACACAAACAAACCTATATAGACAACAACCTAGCATCATATGATATCAATCAAATGACATAAGCAAACCTATACAGCTAACAGTCTATTGTTATATGATATCAATCAAGTAACGCAGACAAATCTACATGTATATAGACAATAGCCTAGAATTATATGATATCAATCAAATAACACAAGCATGCCTATATAGACAACAGCCTAGAATCGAATCATATGATATCAATCAAATAACACAAACAAACCTATATAGACAACAACCTAGCATCATATGATATCAATCAAATGACATAAGCAAACCTATACAGCTAACAGTCTATTATATGATATCAATCAAGTAACGCAGACAAATCTACATGTATATAGACAACAGCCTAGAATTATATGATATCAATCAAATAACACAAACAAAGCTATATAGACAACAGCCTAGAATCATATGATATCAATCAAATAACACAAACAAAACTATATAGACAACAGCCTAGAATCTCATGATATCAATCAAATAACACAAACAAAGCTATATAGACAACAGCCTAGAATTATATGATATCAATCAAATAACACAAACAAACCTATATAGACAAACGCCTAGAATCATATGATATCAACCACATAACACAAACAAACCGATATAGACAACAACCTAGCATCATATGATATCAATCAAATGACATAAGCAAACCTATACAGCTAACAGTCTATTATTATATGATATCAATCAAGTAACGCAGACAAATCTACATGTATATAGACAACAGCCTAGAATCATATGATATCAATCAAATAACACAAACAAAGCTATATAGACAACAGCCTAGAATCTTATGATATCAATCAAATAACACAAACAAAGCTATATAGACAACAACCTAGAATTATATGCTATCAATCACATAACACAAACAAACCTATATAGACAACAGCCTATAATTGTATGATATCAATCAAATTACACAAGCAAACCTATATAGCTAACAGTCTATAATTATACGATATCAATCAAATAACAAAAACAAATCTATATGTATATAGACAACAGCCTAGAATCATATGATATCAATCAAATAACACAAACAAACCTATATAGACAACAGCTTAGAATCATGATATCAATCAAATAACACAAGCAAACCTCTATATACAACAGTCTAGAATTATACGATAACAGTCAAATAACACAAACCAGCTCATGTAGACAACAGCCTAGAATCATATGATATCAATCAAATAACACAAACAAACATATATAGATAAGAGCGTATAAATATATGATATCAATAACATTACACAACAAACCTTTACGGACAACGGCCTAGATTCAAATGATATCAATCCAATAACACAGGCAAACCTATATCAACAACAGCCCAGAATCATATGATAATAGTCAAATAGCACAAACTAACTCATATAGACATCAACCTAGATTTTTTATATCAATCAAATAACACAAACAAAATTATATATACAACAGCTAGAATCATATGATATTGATCAAATAACACAAGCAAACCTATGTACGTGTAGATAACAGCCTAGATTTATATGATATCAATCAAATAACACAAATAAATTTGCATGTATATAGACAACAGCCTAGATTCATATGATATCAATCACATATCACAACAAACCTTTACGGACAACAACCTAGAATCATATGATATCAATCAAATAACACAAACCTTTAACGAACAACAGAATAGAAATCGCTGAGTAATTTGCAGTGACTTAGGATCATCAAATGATGGTAAGATCAGGACCAACACTTTGTGTATATATCTCCTGCTGGCCAGACACTTTATTTCAATTTTTTTTCATACTCATCTTACATTTACTGTGATGATATTGCTTTAGTACTAAAATGCAACACTTTCTGAAGGAAGAAAATCTTTTACAGCTTGGTTTGATATTAAAATGTAAATAAATTTGAATTTCCTATTCTCAGAATTTACAGTAAAAATAAACTCAACAACAATCTTTTATTTGACCATAAAATCACAATCATGTAATATGATATATATTAGTAATGTCATTGTTATTATTATTATTATTATTATTATTATTATTACTATTATTATTATTATTATTATTATTATCATTATTATTATTATTATTATTATCATTATTATTATTATTATTATTATTATTATTATTATTATTATTATTATTATTATTATGCAGATGGTAGTGGTGAATACAAGAAGCAAACATGAATTTGAGCCTGGGACTTTTATACCAAATATCGAATTATCTATTCATATGTTTATCTATTTATGTGTTTATCTATTTGTATCTTTTTTGTTAAACGAACATTGCCAAATTATATTTTTATTTATTATATGATTATTTATGTGTACGGTTTTAAACGAATGTTCCCAAATTTTACAGATAGTTAAATTACCAGGTTATGAAATATATACTATTAGGAAAAACCCTCATGTCTTATGAATTATTATAAAAACATAGTACCGAATTTATGTGGAATAATGAGAATTTATTTCAGGTCGTACGAAGGTAGGGAAACTGAAATCAATCCCATTTTTTCAAGTCAAATTGCTTTCTGATATTATTTTTGGATGCGGGACCTTTACGTGGTCTTGATCCCTACTCCAAAATCAAAATCATGTCCTAATTGATGTTGAGCAAGGACATTTGTTTATTTGTGCATACATGTAATAACATATTATATATTTCATTCATTGTGGTCGAGTTTGTGGTATAATTGTTATGAATGTGTGATTGGTGCTAATCCTCGTATACTTTACATATTTGCTGATATCTGATCACATGCTAAATCACCTCATGTATGATAATTTGTGTATACATATTTATATTCATACTTCGTTCAGTCTGCAGGGTATTATTTTAGGGCCTTTAAGGCTAAGTAGATATAAGTGCTACGCTGGAACCCTCTGTAGCTTCCGATCTATGTCAAGCTTGGGTGCGTATACTTGTTAAGGAGGATAGAAGGGAGGGGAGGTTATCACGGCCTCCTTCACTGAAAATTGTCGCCGTCATATGTATGAAATGATTCTGTGGTACGTAAAAAGAATTACAGAAACTCAGCAGCAGCATCTTTATCATCATCATTTTCCTCCTCTTCCTCCTCGTCCTCCACCACCTCATCATCATCATCATCATCATCATCATATTCGTCATCACCATCATCATATTCGTATTCATATTCGTCATCACCATCAAACCCGGTGTGCCCTAGTGGATAAGGTGCTCGGCTTTTGATCGAAAGGTCCCGGGTTTGACTCCCGCCTTGGGCGCACCGGTGTTCTGTCTTTCAGATGAGATAGTAAAAACCGAGGTTCCGTGTTAAGGTAGGCGTGGCACGTAAAATATACCTCACTGCTTCGGGTGGGTCCGTTGCAAAGGTCTAAATTTGTATGCATTGCATCAAGCAGATGCCGTCACCATATACGTGAAATAATCGTGGAGTGACATAAAACAGTATTCAATCAATCAGTCATTCATCACCATCATCATATTCGTCATCACCAACTTTGTATAGTGTATAATATTTGCACATGAAACGATGACTTTTGATTTCTTCTAACAAGCTGCATAAATACACATAATCATGTTGGAAGTACTTTAAATGATAGCTGGCATATCTAGAGGTAGAGTCCAGTCTGTAGTTCCTAGGTATTAGGGATAAGATTTGCCGAGATTCTATCTCCCAAATGTTACGTTTACCTTACAAGTTAGTGTATTACACCATTGCTTGGTGTATGTGCCGTCATTACAATCATTATTGATAAAAGTTTCAGGTTGAGTTAAATACAAATAAAATTATTAAATGCACTGATTTACACAAAAAGTATATGTATATTTTAAAACTCTTACCTTGTATGCTGTTATTTGAATTAGAATTAAGTTATTCGCGTACACCACAACTTAGAAGCCCATTAGATATCAATTATTTTCAGCAACTGCCTCTATCGCACAACATCGTGTAGTAAATGTCATATTGACAAATTGTAGATCTGATATAGATAATAATGAGCAGTAAACGACCATATGATTACCTTTTCATAAACTGTAATTTATCCATTCGGCACCCATCACGCCACATTATGCTGATAGAAAAAGAGTCCATCCTCGTAGATAACATCTTAATACCATTACATGTGAAAGAAAATCCAACAATATCCAACAATACAACGTCAGGCCATTAGACGACTGCAATGGATATGCAGCCTGGGATATTTCATAGCGGGGTATTAGAAATGTACGAGGTCTACCTAACAATCATTCAATAATGTCTACAGCGACATCTCGAGAATAAATTTAATCTGCGCCAGGTGTTAGTTTCTGAACTGAATTTTGATTCTTCCTTTCCCACAAAAGTTACTTTTATAAGTTAGAAAAAATATGATTAAATTTCTCCCCATGATATTAAACACCTTTCTTATATGCAATTGAGATTTTATTTGAACCTGGAGTATTGAGAAAACTTCAGTTTGTCACGCAACGTGTCTGCAACACAGCTACAATTTGCCCGCTTAACCAGGGATGTTATAAAGTTAGACGCAATAAAATGTATATTGTGTTTGCAACTCTATAAGGAAATTAAGGTTCTAACATTTCTACCCGTATCAAGACGGATCATTAAACTATTCAATGACCCTTCACCTAATAATTACTAATATGTGTCCGCTATTAAAGATTGTTCTCTGCCCTAATTATCGGTATATAATGTTTGAATCAACAGTGTCGACATCTAGCGACGGAGAACTAAGGGACAAACCACTTAGGTATTAAAAAATAACGCTCCGGTTAGGATTTTTTTTCTTCACAAAATTGACGCATATATGTTTTCGGCATAAATGATTCCAAAATTACTAAGTACCTTTACTCCTGTACACTACTACTCTGGGGCCTTATTCACAAAGAAACTTAAGTCTAAAAATCGAGACCTATATGGTTCCATGTGTCTTAGTTCTAAGAATTAATAAAAGTTTCTGTAAACAGTATATCTGACAAGCTATTCACAGATAAACTTTCGACAAATTCTTAGAATAAAGACACATGGTATTTTAGGTCTCAATTCTTAGACTTGGACTTAAGTTTCTTTGTGAATAAGACCCCAGTAATATATAAGCAATGTAAGTCCAACATCTATGACGTCATCCACTGCATCATAGAGTAACCAAACAAATTGAAAGGTAATGCTTTAGGGAAATGGACATGCATCATCCGAATGAGTTTGTTCATTACATAAATATCATTGAATCTGGTGAGTTTTGATTCCCGAATAAAAGAGCATTGTCGCTGTAACATTTGTACTTCGTCATAGCTGATAGTAAATTCATTATCATAAATACAAGTATTTAATTTCATTAATTCATAGTTCACAGAAAGAAGAATATGAATTTTGGTATGCTCGTCCATCTGTCCGTCTCACATTGGTGTCTGACGGCTGAAGATTGCTTGGACATGATTGAATGCCATGTTATAAGGTCATTTCAAGAAGCATGTTTACAATGTTGTTTACATTTATTTGTACCATTGTGCGTCATGTGTAATTTTATGAAAATTTAATTTTATGTTAATGTTTTTAAATTAAGGTTATACATGTATAATCAAAAGCCAAACTGAATTATTATTCTGTAGGATAGTAAGTTGTGTGGTTGGGGTTCAGAGGATAGTAAGTTGTGTGGTTGGGGTTCAGAGAACAGTAAGTTGTGTGGTTGGGGTTCAGAGAACAGTAAGTTGTGTGGTTGGGGTTCAGAGAACAGTAAGTTGTGTGGTTGAGATTCAGAGAACAGTAAGTTGTGTGGTTGAGGTTCAGATGATAGTAAGTTGTGTGGTTGAGGTTCAGATGATAGTAAGTTGTGTGGTTGGGGTTCAGAGGATAGTAAGTTGTGTGGTTGGGGTTCAGAGGATAGTAAGTTGTGTGGTTGAGATTCAGAGAACAGTAAGTTGTGTGGTTGAGGTTCAGATGATAGTAAATTGTGTGGTTGGGGTTCAGAGGATAGTTTTCGATAAATTTCGGTCAAAGTAGAGGTAACTTCTGTCCTGAGACAGGAAATCTTTTTTTCAAGAATAAAGTTGACACAATCATAAATGAAAGAAATTTGTCAATATGTGTTTGTGACAAAACTCACGGACAGCTATATGCTTTGTTATCACATCAAACAGAGTCGACGTCTTTTTAAGGGGCTGTAAATTGTTTTCTCATTTTACCTAGAAACAAGGGACGCGAGTCATTTACTTTTAGGAGGAGGAAACTCAACATTTGCACTTTGTCATGTTTCGCCACTGTCGTATATTTCTACAAAGAGCACTGAATTCTTGGATATAGGTCATAGAGCATCCTTTGATCAGCGCTTGGACTATTCAAATTGGGAAAATGAATTTCTTTTCGTGAGTAATACGAACCAAGGGGATTGAAAATTTAACAGTTTGATAAACAAATATTCAGAAAGTGTGAAATCTCCATTAGAAACCCCTCCGTCACATCTGTCTAATTTGAGTTGGCATAATCGGAAAATGCAAGTAGAATGAAAACTATTCGATTTATTAAGAAAACAATGGGAAGAGAGAAAAGTGAGAAGGGCATTATGGCTACTCATAGGCATGAGAGAGACGATTTACATAATTGGATTTATTGGTTGTTGAGTTAATGTTCAATACCAAAAATCCCACCGGCATTTCCTTCATTCCGACGTAATTGCCTTCAGATTTTGTATTTTGCGCAATAGATGCATGTCGGTCACATGGTGATGTATGCGGACGGCATCCTCCCAGCGAAGGCTCGAGCGTAATCAATGGAATGACAGCATTACGCAATCATTCCAGTGATTCTGCTGGATGCTCTCTTACTGTCACATGTTTTCATTGCCTGTCACTTCATTGTGACTTTTATTGTTTTTCTCGTGAAATTGGAGATTCTGGAATTTGTTCGCAGATAGAGCTATCAGAGAAATGGGAAAGAGAAGTATGTTATGAAATTCGGTCCTATTTTGCAAAATTAAGTCTTTGCAATACAAAACACAACAACATGCAGAGACTACCATTTTCTTTTCTAGCGCACACGAGCCGAAGACTCGACTCAACAATAGTCGCTTAAATTACCAAAATATTGAAGACGACTTCTTAAAGTGATGAAGAAAAGTCTTTATGCCGTTTACTTTATTCAGACAGCGAAAATATTTAGCCGTAAGTCAGCAGAGACAGATAACATCATTCATATAAGAGGGACTTTATACAACGAAGATGAGGAGTTTATGAAGACACGATCAATACAATTATGAGGAAGACTATAGGGTGATGAAGTAATGGGTTTGTGAATGTTCATATAGAAATGACACCTTATCATTGCAATCAATAGTGTTCTTTTCAACAATTTAATAGATACTTCTCTCCTGAAATAATTACATGGTCATTTATATCAAATAACCGCGTGAAGATTACCCTGTCATGTAGAAAATCACCCATAAATAGAGACCAGACTACAGTGTGAAGACCACCTATGGCGCCGAGAAACACGATACACTTTACACACCAATTCAAAAGACTATTTCAAATATTGTTATATCATTCCATACATTTGGCTCCATGACGAAGTGATCCTAAACATATCTCTTCCTTAAAAGTCGTTTATATTACAGAAAGATTTCAGTACATATACATGTATATGTATACATAGATATATGATAATGATAATTCTATAGTGGCACAGAGTCCACAGAGAGCCCCTTTGGGGGGAGGGGCTTTTTATGATAAAACTTCATACTACCCACCTACCCCTCGCTCTCTCCTGAAGGTAGTCGCACGCCCTTCTATCCCTCGCTATCTTCTGAAGGTAGTCTCATGCCCTCCTACCCCTCGCTTTCTCCTGAAGGTAGTCTAGCACCCTCTCATCCTTCGCTCTCTCCTGAAGGTAGTCTCATACCCTCCTACCCCTCGCTTTCTCCTGAGGTAGTCTAGCACCCTCTAATTCTTCGCTCTCTCCTGAAGGTAGTCTCATGCCCTCCTACCCCTCGCTTTCTCCTGAGGGTAGTCTAGCACCCTCTCATCCTTCGCTCTCTCCTGAAGGTAGTCTCACGCCCTCCTACCCCTCGCTCTTTCCTGAAGGTAGTCTAGCACCCTCTCATCCTTCGCTCTCTCCTGAAGGTAGTTTCACGCTCTCTTACCCCTCGCTTTTTCCTGAAGGTAGCCTCAAGCCCTCCCATCCTTCGCTCTCTCCTGAGGGTAGTCTCATGCCCTTCTATCCCTCGCTCCCCCTCCTGAGGGTAGTCTCACCCCTCCAATCCTTTGCTCCTATTTTATGCATCCATCTTGAAAACTCAAACTGGAAAAAATCACTCTTTTATTTGAACTACAATGAATTTTATATTTTTGTCTGAAATAAATGCTAAGTCGTTAGTGAAGACTTTATCGTTTGCATTCTGTTTGTTTATGTTTTGTTTTATTCATTTTGTTTCGGCAGTCGTCTTTTTGGACTTTAATATATTTTACTATTTGTCTGCAGTTTCTTAGTATTTCTCCATGTAAGTTGCTTATAATGCATTGATTTTTTTAACTGATTTTATTGTAGTTGTAATGAATGTAGTTGGAAAGAAACCATCGTCGGATGCCCCCGGTCTTTTGCCCTACGTTTAAATCGATTTAAACGTAGAGCAAAAGACCGGGGGCATCCGACGATGGAAAGAAACGAAAAAGAAAAGAAAAATTCTAGGATTTTTTTTTTTTTTGTAATATTTTCAAGATTAAAAGGGGATTTATATACATGTATTACTATAATGTAATAACAAGCTTTTATGCGTGTTTCCTTCAGAACTAATAAAAAGATATTAATGAAACTTTTTAGGTATGAAGTACTCAAGATTCCTTACAAATGTTGTTGTTTCAAATCATATCTGTAAAAGATCCAGGGTGTGGCATCATAGCTTCAGAGGGTATCCTCCTTTGATAAACTTACTCTGAGACCGGCTGCATAGATCATAACTTCGGATGTATCCGAGTGATATAGAAAGTTGTCATTTTTGGTTCCATTCCAAAATCAAATTTCTAGCGCTTTATTGACGTCTTTTCTAACTTTGTTATTTACTATTTTCAAGTAATTTCTTAGATTTTCGCCTATAATGCTTTGATTTTGTGTACTTCAACTGACTTTATTGCAATAAATGTAATGGGAGATATGGAAAAGAAAAATAATTTCTAGGAGTTTTTGCAAATATTTTAAGATTTAAAAAGAGGTGTATATATCATTAGTATGTAATAACAAGCTTTAATGTACTTTTCCTTCAGAACTAATTGAAAGATATTGATGAAACTTTGTAGGGATGAAGTACTAAGGAGGTCGTATCGGATTTATTTGCAAGAAACTGTCAGTTTGAAAAGTTGAATAATGCATATTAAAAACAAAGCACAGATCTTCAGCTTCAAGATCAAAATTTAATTGGGGGGGGGGGGGGGGTGTCCACATTACTGAAGTCAAATGAAGGCAGTCTCAAAGTTACCTTTGATTTATATTTGTGGTAAGAAAACCCAAGAAAATAACACAAAAAGGCAATCGTAACAACTCGTCCTTTTCCGTAAAAATCGGCGATGGTGTTCCGATTGACAAAAACGGCCTGCATGCCACGTGGGTTTTTATACAATCAAATGAGATCAGATAATTTCATCGATGTACATGTATAAATATCGGTGAAAATCTGCAATAGACAGGCAGCAAATCTGGTGCTGGAAGGACATCGGCTCGGACACTGCCTGGTAGTATCAATCACCATTTAAAGATGAAAAATATTTTCTTTATCCCGTTGAAGCGAGAAAAAGTCTCGTTCAAACGACAAAAAGTCTCGTTCGAACGAGAAAAATTTTCGTTCGAACAAGAAATTTTCTCGCTCGAACAAGATAAATTGTCTTTCATTTCAATTACCTCGTTCGAACGAGAAACTATCATATACCATAGTATGCAGTGTAAGTGTTATTAACCGATAAAAAGAAATGGAATATCGTACATCAATAAATCTTTTGATATTGTCTAACAATTTCGTTAGTAGCGGATGTTTGATCGTTTAAATAATTACATAGGCAAGAGCTACATTTGGTCGTGTTTGGCCTGAATTTAGTTGAAATACATTATACGTATTATTTCAGTCTATCTAATGGCAGATCTAAAGTATGTTTGTGTCTTTTTCTAACTTTAAATTTTGGTTATTTAAAGTGAGCACATGACTATTAACAAAAATTTAAAGTTATAAAAAGACATTTGTAACGTTTGACTTGGAACCTCATCTCCTCCCTATCATATTTATGCTTTAAGCCACTGGAATCAAACTAACTTGACTCAGTAACCTCACCAATTAATATCAATCATAAATGAAATAATAATGCATGATTATAAGTGTTTTCCTGTATATTAGTAAATACCATTCAGTTTATAAATCATAATTGATAGCTACAATGTATTAAAATACTTTTAATTACAAGAGGAGGACAGAATATCTCTGATGGCATAATAACCCACCCCGCCCCACCCCCTTTTGCCCCTCGTATTCATCTTCTTCTTCGCAATGTAATAAAATATCCTTTAACTAAATTATTTCCTTTCTATCGATTAGCTGTGTTTTTTAGAATAAACATGCATATGTACATTGTGTTTGTGAGTGTGAAGTGGATCTAGATTTATATGAATTTTAAGTTGAAATACATGCAATAATGCATAAATGTGTAACTGTATGTATCAATTGAAATAATCCCTAATCATACCTTTTTTAAATAACCAAACACCTTAATTCATATATAATAGTTTCTTGTTCGAACGAGAAAATTGCCTTGTTCGAACGATAATTTCTTGTTCGAACGAGATTTTTTTCTCATTCAAACGAGAAAGTTTCTCGTTCGAACGAGATAAAAAAATTGTTTTCTTCTTTTTAAAAATGACACGAAAACGGCTTCGTAGGTATACGAATGGACACTGAACAATATATAGAAACAGCACAAGGCTCGAACAGACTCTCAACAGATTTCTGTGTCCAGGTCAAGTAAAATATGTCACGTTGATCGTGTATTCCTTGGACATACATGTATATCAATACAAAAAATACATGTATATTTTTATTGTACTTGTATAGGTGTATGTCTTGTAAAAGTCCTGCTTGTTGATATTTTGGAACAAACGAGATTAGTACAGTCACATTGCTTTATATTCCAATGTCGTAGCTGTTCCGATATCGTCCGATGCCAAATCATATGTGATCGACCGAGATCCGTGCAATGGTCTATGGCTTGTCCTCCGATGATCAGATGGTGGTCGTAGAATAATGAAATTGATCCTAAAAATTATCGATGGCCTTCTGATGTCTAAGGTGCCGAGAGTCCCCCGTTGGCTTTTGCCCGATGTTCTAGTGATTTTAAATTAAAAAGATGAGTCTCTTGTATACAACGTGTCGGAAGAAAATAACTATACGTTTACTTCGCTCTTTGTTTCTTGTTTATTGCCTCGCCAAGTTAGTTTCACTTATATGGTGAAAGCAGCTGCCTGATACATTGCAAAAGAACCTTTAATTCACGCCTCAGAAAAACAGGATACTGACGAGATATCGGTGTGACTCGAACACAATGCCCTCTCATTTTGTGACCAAGCACTTTTTCGTCTAATCTACGCCGGTTTCACCAGTTTATTGGCTATCTGAGTTTACTCTAAATTTTGTCTGTCGTCATGATACTTAGGTTGCTATCGTCATTGAACCGTAAAATGATTTTCGTAAAAGAACGTGCATATTGAAGATTTTCAGTTGTGATATTTATGACGTCATTAATGTACTCGAGTTTAGGACGGCGTGTCAGCGCAAATTTAAAATTTGCGGCGTGTAATCAAGTATTTGCATGCCTCAAATTTACTTTCATTATCCAATGAGAATTCATGTTACTTAAATGTTTGCATTCGAAATACAATTTAATGTATTATAAAACCAATAACAAATTATGTCTCATACTGTACTAAAAGATCGTAGAATAGAATCTGACTATGAGTACAATTTGTCTATTGTGATGGGATCTTACAAGGAGAATATCCATATAAAGGGTTTTTTTTAATTCACTTCACGGACTTATTTATACATGATGATTTAATTAGAATATGATATGCTTGTGATTCTTTCTATATACGTATCGTTTTCTGTGTTACAGCAAGTATCACTTTCTATACGGCCCATAAGAACAACACAATAATTGTGTACAAATTATGCAATGACATATTTGTTACATAAAATTATTTCATTCCAAAGTAAATAGAAGACGCAGATCTCTTTATGAAATGGCATAAAGAGTTTTTGTGTAGTCATACCATACTGAGCATCGCAAAAACAATCACCGGTTTGAAATTCTTTTGTTTAATCATCGTTCTGTGTCAACCGTTGCCAATGAACAAGAACGACTGAAAATGAAAGAATGCGCAACTGCTTCATCAGTTCTGATTATTAACACCGGTCGTGCCGATTTATCTACATTTTCAAATATATTTATATTTATGATGAATTTCTTTCTTTCTTTCTTTCTTTCTTTCTTTCATCAATATCAATCTCTACTTTGACTACATATTTGGTTGTACATGTATAAATGTCTTACACTTCACTTCGTTTCGCTGTAATTTGGCCTTTTCACCAACATTCGAATTGCATGTCAATTTCCGACACATTTAAAAGTAATCTCTCGTATGGTATGCAATGGCATTAATCCTTTTTCAATTTCTACAGGTTTCTTTAGAAGAGATTGGCTGCTTTGCTTTGAACGGCTCCAGGTCGTCTGCTCTCAAACCGCTTCTGTTGTGTAAAGATTGTAACAAGTGAAAGGGGTAGGGAACAGGAACCGCCCTCTTGATAGTGAAGCAGACAAAAAGAAATAATTCAATCAAAATAACGGAAATAAAGTTATTGTGGGAATTTAAGATGAGTAATGGCAAATCGTAATTTATTGATTTAGGGGTCGAAATACGTTTTTGTTCCCTTCATTTGTAAAATTTTAAGTTTTAATACTGAATGAATATTAAATATAGGGACGTATATAACGTGTGTTATATTGTTATATACCCGGTACGTCCCTGATATATATACAGTAAACACATATACTAACTTGTGATTAAAGAAAACCCAAAAAATAGATGAATAGATAAATAAACATAAAAAAAAACAATCAACCAAAAGAGAGGAAAAAAGGATAGAAAAAAAAAATGAAATATTTCGAGATCGGATTACGATACTATTCTCATCCAACTAGCCTTCATCCAACCTGCACAATAACGTCATAGGTTCCCTCCACTACATAGAGAAGCGTCTGCATAACGAAATGCAACACTTGGATGACCAGGATGATTCTCAGCCACTAAAATCGAAAGTAGGAATATAATAATAAGCTTATGGGTCGTCATTTCATGACAGTTTCTGTGTGAAGTTTCTGAAACTCATTCAAACTCGTTTAAGAGGCCCCAATCGTACATTCTGGGTTTTTTCCGAAGAGCTTGTTTTTCGGAGTATACGATGAAAAGGCCAGAGAGAGAGTGCGGTTGTAAGAACTAAAGAAGCCCATCTCACTCTCAGCTAATTCAGTAATAATTATTGTGTCATTTTTATGTAATAATGTATTCGCGATTCGCTAGCCATGGTTTTGATTCGCTTTTCTTCAGAGAGAAGGGAATCGAAACCTTGGCTAGCGAAGATGAATTGTGTTTGGAAGAGATTTATTTTACTGTTATTATCATTATTTTACAGTCCAGTTTACAGGTCTCGTTCAGGACACTAATATTAGATCTATTTTTTTGGGCACCTGACAAGACTCTTTTAGATCAGTTAGCTGCATTGATCTACTTAGGATTGGCAAGGACTTATAAACAAGAAGGATTAAAATCTCAGCTTTTCTCGCTAACATCTCGCTTGACCTTTTGTTATGCAAATGAGATCTTGAGACGTTCTGTACTCTCTGATCTTCATACAGCAAATTAGTAAATCACGAGAATACCGATAGTCGCATCCTTATCAATAATGCTAATATACTCGTTTGTAAATACTGTATTTCTTTCTGTATTTATTTATTTATTTTCCATAGTAAAATCTAACTTGTGATGTTTTCAGAATGCACCGATATATGTATAGGCGACATTATGACAAAAAAAAAACCCCACTTGTAAAATGCCATTTCTATCCAAAACATTGATTAAAGTATGGCTTTTGTACTTATCCCATCTCCCTCATTCCGCTAGGTACCGCATTTATATAGGTGCAAGTATACCAGTTGATGAAAGGGTGATGCTCTGTTTTACCTCTGTTAATCAAAGTGTTGTTTTAGCAATTAACATGTGAGACAGATGTGATCTATAATGGCTGGTTGTGTTATTTCATATTTCCATTATGGATGGTACTTTCTTAGTGAAAGTCCCATTTCCTTTCTTGGGAAAATGATTTAGATCTCGATTTTTCTTCACGGGAAATACATGTATACACATTATGATGGAGTTTACAACAGTCACAGACGACAATTTTCAAATCGACACCCAGAAGAAGAATCATGGCAGATCTGTGATTTGATGAAAACAATAGGAAGGTTATAACAGAGTGTTGTATTACTTTTCGTGATAACTTGAGCTTTATTAAATGAATTTACCAACTTTATTAGATCAAGTATCCTTTACCTCGATGAGTGCGGACCGAGAGCAGATTTTCGATGCTTGCACAAACGGAGAAGTGACAGTGCTATTGTAGAATATTTTATGAAGTTCTTGTCAACAATTAATCCAAGGAAATCAATTTTACAAACCCACTTGGGGTAATACTTAAGAAAACGCCTGTCAAATTCTCTTCGTCAAAGGTGGCAGAGGGACTCTGAGATAAGACCCTATGTACATGTATTAAGTCTTATAGATATAGCCAAGATAATTTTTAAAAATATATATTTAAGGCCACTCTAGAGTCTCATGTACATTTTGGCACCAACATATCACATGTACACCATGTAATACTGGAGAAAATGAGAAAAATTCAAACCGACCTGTCAAATTCTCTTCGTAATGGGTCGCAAATAATTAAAGATTAAGACTCCATTGTATGAAGCCTTATAGACATAGCATTGTCCATATAATTAAATGAAAGTTATTTTAGTGCACACACTAGAGTCTCATGTACATTTTGATACAAACATATAACATGTAAACTTTGTAATACTTGAGAAAATGGGAAAATTCAAATGGACCTGCCTTTTTTTCTTGATTTATCGCTCGAGGAGTACAGGATACGACCCCTTTGTAGAAATCTTTGTAGATAAAAAGTTGGTAAGAAAATGAAATAAAAACTAGTTTTAGTGCATGCTCCAAAGTCTCATGATTTTATTGATACCAACAGCGTTTCTGTACACCCCGAAACATATTAGAAAATGGGGAAATTCATACAGGTCTATAGATGAAATACAGCTTCGAAAAATGCTATTTTAAAATGGAATTCCCAAACCATTTTCTCACAAACTACTCAGAAATTGCATGTCAACTGGTACTAAAAATTAATTCAATATCTTCAGTATCAATGGCAACATGTATTTAAGATGGATGTTTAGAGGATCTAATGGATTTTGTTGAATTGTTTAGCCAGGTAGTTCTCGGCCGCGATAGCCATTGTTTTCTGGTTAGGTCTCATCACAGATCTCGTGCTGTTCAGTAAGATTTCCCTTCCTGTTTAGGGAGTTGCCAATCCTTCTTGTTTATAAGTCGTCCATTACAGAGTATTATCGCTAGACCGTTCCCCTTCGGAATGCATCGCAATCATTTTTTTAAAGAGAAGAGTGCAACTCGCATTTATAGACCCTTTCGCACAAACCTGTGGATCTAATGTTTTGGTGGGTGGATGTATTTGTGTAGACCCATTATTACCATGGTTCAGTCAGTTTTAGACATGCTTTCCTACACTTAAGCTATAGTTTTCAGAAAGCAGATGTTGCTTTAATTTCTTAAGTTGGATGAAAATTAGATTTTATATGATTTTTCTAATTTTCTTTGTCTGACACAGATTAAAAATATTCTTGAAAAAATGCAGGAAAAAACTGGTTATGCATCTGTAAGTTCCCCCTTCAAGCCAGAAACTGCTTTAAAATTGTATAACTATGTCACATTTCAGACACTGGTCAACTACTAAGGTTTCCTACTACTGAAATATACTTATTTTGTTGTGGTGCAGCACCTACTTATGATATTTCAGCAAAAATATAAATTTCATATGCAAAATTTTCGCAGACATCAACTACTTTCAAAATATAATCTGCCAGATACTGACATTAGCAATGAAATGGCTTTGTACTGACTTGGTGACCTTACCACTTTTGACTTTGGTCATATGGTATTGTCTTCTAGTCCAAATCACACGTAGATATTAACTTGAAACCAAGACACAGAAATTTGAATAAATAAGAGTTATGGTTATTTTGGTTCTTGCTCTTATTAGTAATGCCTTTCATTAACATCACGTGGCTAAAGAGTATGGTGAGCTGGCACTTATAGGTCTGTGCAAATACTTCTGCCCACCAAAACATTAGGTCCACAGGTTAGGTTGAACAGGTCTATTGCCCAACCTCGTCTTTTGTATGTGACACTTATAGGTCTGTGCAAATACTTCTGCCCACAAAACATTAGGTCCACAGGTTAGGTTGAAAGGGTCTATTGCCCACCCTCGTCTTTTGTATGTGACACTTATAGGTCTGTGCAAATACTTCTGCCCACAAAAACATTAGGTCCACAGGTTAGGTTGAACAGGTCTATTGCCCACCCTCGTCTTTTGTATGTGACACTTATAGGTCTGTGCAAATACTTCTGCCCACAAAACATTAGGTCCACAGGTTAGGTTGAAAGGGTCTATTGCCCACCCTCGTCTTTTGTATGTGACACTTATAGGTCTGTGCAAATACTTCTGCCCACAAAAACATTAGGTCCACAGGTTAGGTTGAAAGGGTCTATTGCCCACCCTCGTCTTTTGTATGTAGTGTATGTATGTGTGCTGGAGGGTTGTGTTTATTAGTTACTGCTTGGATGGTCTGTATTTCCAACAGCCTTTATTACAATTGCCACCACACCAGAATACCTCTCAGAGATACACGCCTTGCCCATTACTCTCCAAAGGATGGGGGAGAGCAGAAGTGGGGCTTTGGATAAGAAATTGAATATTTTTTATATCTGGGTATTGACAAGGTTTGAGCCCATAGCAAGTGTGGCCCTCATATTACAAGTCCAATGCCTTATCAATTACACCATCTCTCCTCCAGTGTGAGCAGGAGTCAAACCTCACAACCTCTTTGTCTCCTCATCCAATGAGCTACACCAGTTAGATCTTAACACAGTGACATGTTGACACATTGAAAGTTTGACAGATTAATACATTGCTACATGTATGTTGAAACATTGACTGATATATACATCGACATGTTGAAATTGTCAGTTTATGTCAACACGTCAATGCATTAACAAGTCAGTCTGATAATGTTGAGAATGTCATTGTGTCAGTGAATTGACATGCTGATATATGTCAGTACATTACATGTAATTTTAAAATGCAAAACCAAATTGACAATGCTGTCAATGTCAATTTGTCATTGCATTGACAACGTGCATCTATTAATACTGTTGATATCAACATGTCCGTACAATGACAATTTTTATTATCAAATAATATTTAATAAATGTTCTTCTTTATTTCCCAGCAGCTAAATGTAGACAAGGTGTTTGATAAGTGGCTTTTAACTGTATAGGACAAGGGGACAAAATTGGACAAGTCAAATAGAATTTACTAGTTTAAAGGTAAAAATTTATTTACGGAGAACATGTCTTGGATTGTGATGTATGAAAGATAAAATAATTATCAAACACATGCATAAAGAATAATCTTTTTCTTTATATGAATATATGCAAATGCCCCTGATTACACTACATACATATAATCAAACTGAAGTAAGACTTCAGGCAAATACATCTGTACAATGATCTAATAGTCAAAAAAAATCTGTGTATCTGGAAAATTGGCCGGAAACAAGCATGTTCAGATTAAGGGAGAATCACTGTGGATATTAGAGTGATTGTCTCTCCTTGGAGAAGTTGCCTCTAGTCTGTTAATGTTATTTTATTGACATGTAACATATATTTCAAGACAAATGATACTGAATTAATTTCTCCTAAATACAAAACGCATACACTCCTATGGCATGCCTGTTGTACTATGAAGCTATTCAATTTGACACCTAATTTTCTTCCTACAAATATGATGTGAGACATGACAAATTTATCAAACTTGGTTATAAACTTTCAACTGAAAAAAGGGAGAATACCATAAGATGTACTAGAATATATGCATAGTGCATAGATGAAACTCATTGATTTAAAGATCAGTGACATTGATAAATTAAAAAGCTGCTTATATCAATGCTGTATGCACCATGCATGTAACTGAAATTCCACCGAAGTGACATGTACAAGATAACAAACATTTTGTCAATGCTGTATGCACCAGACAGGTGACACCACAGTGCAACTGAAATTCCACTGAAAAGACACAAGATAATAAACATTTTGTCAATGCTTTTTTCTGTAGAAGATCAGTTATAATATTGTACATTTTCTCACTGTGCAGTAAGTTAATTTTATCAAAAACCGGCGTGGCCTAGTGGTATCGCGCTGGACTCCTGATCGGGAGGCCTGGGTTTGATTCCCGCTCTGGTCGTGCTGGTGTCCTGTCTTTCGAATGAGACAGTAAAAACCAAGGCCCCGTGTCGTGGTATGCATGGCACGTTAAAGATCCCTCACTGCTTCGGGTGGGTCCGTTGCAAAGGTCAAAATTTGTATGCCCCGCATCAGGCAGATGCCGTCACCATATACATGAAATATTCATGGTGTGACATTAAATAAAAAATCAATCAATCAGTTAATTTTATCAAATGTTTTTTACAGCTAAATCATCAAATGTCTGTGCCCTAGATTGAGAATGACTACTAAAAAGAAAGTTCTTGTAACAGGTAAACCATTATACCGTTCAAACAGTCAAACTTGTAAAATTTCATGGGAAAGATATTTCCCATTTTAATGTATGTAAAAGAGAGACATTTCATCCAAACTGAAAATTGTCCCCTTGATTGTACATTTACATATCTGAATTTTTCTGTTTAAATTTATATGTAGGTTAGTGAACAATATAATCAATATGTAAATCCTTCATTTAGTTTTCTATTGATTTTTCTTTTATACTATCACAGCAGACTTTAAACATTTTGAAAGATCATCAGTGGGAGAAAAAGTTGTACAAATGCATGTTTTGTTTTGTTTGATAAACACTTTGACACATATTGTTTCATATGTCAGCTCTGATATAGATTCTGTTTGAATATACTTATAAACAGTCTCTCTACATCAGCTTTCAACACAAGTGATATGAAACAGTTGTCATAAGTTAACATCGAATCTAGAGTAAACTGATTAATTCACAAATGCAATTCGTTGGTCCCTGGAACTAATATGTGTTAACAGTTAAGTTTCTAGGTCACTGAGTGTTAATTTGAATTAATAAACATCATCATATAAACAGAGATAAGTGAAGAGAATATAGAAAAACTTTTCCCAAAACTTTAGCAAAATCAGCAGTAAAAATAATCCTGAAGATTTTAAACATGGCATGAAGACAAGTTAAACATATTAAGGTGAAGACAGTTTTTGTATTCAACTATTGTCATTGTTTTCATTATCAGACATTCAGATTGATAACACTGTGATACCTATATGTGATATACATTGCTAGTATGTAGGACATACTTACTCTTTTTGGTGTTAGACCTCATTGTTGCACTAACCAATTTTGACTGCCTTCATCATACTGTTTAGAAAACAAATGATGTCCTATGGTTTTGGTCTCTTATATTTATAGATTTGCTTCCGTCAGGAGATATTTACTTGTCCTATTTCACCTGATCTCATTACCTGATGTATGATCTGTGCTTCCAAGGACATTTTTGACTGCTTTAGTCTAACTAGACAGCTGTGTCATATAATTCTAGTCCGTTGTCCATTTTGGAGTTATCAGTTACACTTCAGTTATATGAAGTTCTAGAAATTATGACTCATCCCTGCGATGGTCATTTGAAAAAAGAAGTCACTGCTTAGTAACCTTTGTCAACCCAGAAATTTTGAAAATACTTGAATGCCAAACAAGTGAAATTTTGTGATCAACAAGATGACAAGAATCACAATTTGATCATGAAATTACAAATGGCAAATCATAAATTATTGTGCAGCAAAATTTAAGTTGTACTGGCCAATGAAATTTATGATTTGGTCACATATTCTATTCTAATGATGATCTCAGAATTGTTTAGTTTGTTTAGAATTTAGAAGCCATAGCCAGTTGATATTCCAAAAAAGGAGGTAATGAAAATGACTGAAATCATTTTCCAGAAAATGGGTTAGACTTATTTGCCTGTGTTTGTATGTGATTATGATACTATTCGGTTTTTTAGCTCACCTGAGCCAAAGGCTCAAGTGAGCTATTGTGATCAATCGCCGTCTGTCGTCCGTTGAGCTCTTTTACATTTTCGACTTCTTCTCCAGAACCGCTGCACAGAATTTCACCAAACTACAAAGGATGTAAGTACTCAAGGTCCTCTACCAAGTTTGTATTTTTTGTGCCCATCCGTAATCCAGGATGGCTGCCATTGGCTCTGATTGGTTGACACATTTTCGACTTTTTCTCCAAAACAGCTGCACAGAATTCCACCAAAAACCTCATAGGAAGTAAGTACTCAAGGTCCTCTACCAAGTTTGTGTTTTTCGTGCCCATCCGTAATCCAAGATGGCCACCATTGGCTCTGATTGGTTGACACATTTTGGACTACTTCTCCAGAACCGCTGCACAGAATTTCACCAAATCTCATAGGAAGTAAGTACTGAAGGTCCTCTACCAAATTTGTGTTTTTCGTGCCGATCCGTAATCCAAAATGGCTGCCATTGGTTCTGATTGGTTAACACATTTTCGACTTCTTCTCCAGAACGGCTGCACAGAATTCCACCAAACCTCATAGGAAGTAAGTACTCAAGATCCTCTACCAAGTTCGTGTTTTTTGTGCCGATCCGTAATCCAAGATGGCCGCCATTGGCTCTGATTAGTTGACACATTGTCGACTTCTTCTCCAGAAGCGCTGCACAGAATTTCACCAAATCTCATAGGAAGTAAGTACTCGAGATCCTCTACCAAGTTTGTGTTTTTCGTGCCGATCTGTAATCCAAGATGGCCGCTATTGGCTCTGATTGGTTGACACATTTTGGATTTCTTCAAAACCACTGAACAAAATATTACCAAACCTTATAGAAAGTCTTGTAGAAAAAAAGCAAAATTTTCTACTGAAATGAGCTGTCATTTTAATGTAAATAAGCAATTTGTGCTCAGGTGAGCGAAATGGGCCTCTTGTTTTTCTTCCTTGGGAATCAACAGTTTTCTCTGCATTCAGTTTTAAATGGAAAAGTATGACTTTTAACAGAAGATATTTCCTTTGCCTTGATATAACCATGAATGATTTCACATCAAGGTCAATACCTTAAAGATACATGTCTGTTTCTAGTTTTATGTTGTTTTTCCTGCAATGAAGGATGTCCAAACTCCAGTATTTCATAAATAGGATACAGTCATAAGAACAAAATTTTGTAGAACAGAATGGATGTGGACAGTTGTATAATAATCACATTGTCATCCTTCCCAGTGAAAGTCACAGCAGTACAACTGTCACCAATATCTGTGTAATTAAAGTATACATGGACAGCAGTTGTGCACATTATCTACACCCTGCGGGAGACAATTGGCATGCCTTACCTTTCGTTAAAGCTATGTAAAACCAGAAGCTCTGATGGGTAGCTTAAAAGTCCTTAATTATTTGATTGAATGCCTATGATGAATTTCAGCTCCAGATACATATATTAAATTATCAGTTGATCAAGTTCACTTAAATACATAAGTCTTTAAGAAATTATTTCATAGGATCTGTGAGATTGTTAATATTGAATCCCAATGCATTAATCTTTTCATTATCAAATTGGTTCATGTATAGTACGATCAGTTTCCTCACAATGTATTTATATGTGAGTATTTACATGTAATTAGTTTTGTAAATGAGATAAATGTATTGTAGGATTCGGCCCATTTGGTTCCCACAAAATAAATGCTAGTTGGGTATCAGTACAAAGGTTAAAAGAGTTGGGTATTTCTGATGATGTTGACCTCATCATAGAGGAAATACCTGTAGATTATAACAAGGTGAAGGTCATCATTCCACAGCTATGGGAGAAAGAGAAACCAGATGTAAGTACAAACTTGGAAATGTTTTGATCTTATACATGTATTGGATGTTAAACTATTCCAGCTTAAACAATGACATCATTTTGCATTATTCCTGTTAGAAAATGTTTTAAAAAGGAAAACATTTTAAGAATTCAAGGTCATAATGTCAAAAGCCATAACCTTGTTAAGAAAAACTGGTGTTAATGTTACACATATAGTGGAGCGCTTGATGAGGAAATCAGTTTTCTAGTTAATACAAGTATAAAGGAATGTTGGAAACCTGAATGACTAAAATTCTTTGCATAAACTCATCTTACCCTCTCATGTCTATTATATTTTGGTCCAAGCAAATGAAAAAATCTGCTAGTGTGCTTGACAAAGTTTGGTGATTTCCTTTGTATTTTTCCTTTGTACTTTGTATTCCAGTGTTTGAAAAAAATAAACACTGGTCTCCACCAAATGGATGTGATAATTCTGGTTTGGAGCTTGACAACAGCAAACTTGTTTGAAATATCTCTTTATGGATCATATGAACAACCTTTACTAATATTTTCCATATCTTATCATTTATTTAGTTTATGAAAAACTACAGGCATGCTTAAAAAATACATCAAAATTTTACGTACATGTACGCTTTTTGTGAAATGTTAAGCATTAAATTTCCAGCTTGATATTGGGTCTTTCCATCATTCAGAGTTATTTCCTAGTTTAACTAGTGAAACTTCTTATTGTTATTTCCCATATAAGTGAGTATCTGAGGTCAAATGATTTTGACGTCAACCAATTCTATGGAAACTGGTGTAAAATTATGGGAAATATATAGAAATTGTATAACGTCACAAGGGTTTGATGTCAGATACCTGCTCATATGGGAAACAACTCTGTATGATGAAAAGACTCAATAAGTAGAGTACAATCATAACAACAAACATTTTGTAAAAGAAAATGGAAGAGGACATTTGCTTGTACAATGATATCTATAAACACATTTTAATCATACAAAATGAAAATCACAGCAGGACAATTCTTAATTTCGTCATTTTGAAGAATTTCCATAAGGTTTGTTGGTCATGGTTGTATCCAGTATATTATACCATACACGGAATGCACTACATTTCACTTCAATCAAATCACTGATGCATATCTCGGAAGTCCCATATTCGAAATAAAATTGATGTAGTAATTCATTTATAAATTTTAAATACTAATGATAATGATTTGATAAAAGATAACTCTTGCACAAAAAGTTATTTCATTATGTCTTAGATATTATCTACAGGGTGATTCTTCTCACACTATAACTGGAAACAAACATTAATACTGATCATAAGTTGATAATTGTCAATTTAATTACTAGAAAAAAAATTATTGTGGAAGGGGGGGGGGGGGATAGGCATGTTTGCATACTTGCTTATCTAATTTGTTCCTTTTTAATAAATCATTATTTTTTCAGTTAGTAGTTCATGTTGGGGTCTCTGGTATAGCAGGGGAAATAACTTTAGAGCAACAAGCACATAATGATGGTTATGATAGATTGGATGTGAATGGCACATGTCCTTCTGATTGTATGTGCATACAAGGAGCAGAGACATGTTCTGTGTCGGACTTAGATATGACCAAAGTGTGCAAAGATATTAATAGTAAAGGAGTAGACATCAAAGCTGTGGTTTCTATGGATCCAGGAAGGTAATTGTTATTTCTCATGTTGTATCAACATTCTGCTGATTTCTGTTAAGAAAAGTGGTGTTAAGAGATTCATGATAGATTTCATTTTGCTGAGAAATTTCTTTCCAACTCTTCTACTAAGATGTCCTTTTGATAGATGACACAATATGTAGATCACTGCATGTTAAATTTATTGAAAATGTGGAAATAGGTACATTGACACAATTTATAAGACATTAATATTAGATTCAGATCAGTGTGTTAGGTGCTATGAGGTGGGAAGTGGATAATGGAGCAGGAATGGCATAATCTGATTATAATTAATGGCTTGGAGGACAAACATTAGGCCACCTTCCTTCTTTCTTATGCAAAGTCCAGTGTAATGTTACCCATCACTTAATCTGTTAAGCAAAAGGGAAAAGTTATTTTTCCACAGGTTCTAGCTCACATATTAATGGCTACTTGAATTTGTGAATCAGACTCTCCATGAACAAAATCCCCCAAATCATTCCCCCACAGATACTTAGCAATTGATATGTTTTTCTCTTCTTTACAGATATCTTTGTGATTTTTCGTACAACATTTCACTCAACATAAACAAGGCTTGTTCTGCCTTTATTCATGTACCTCCATTAAATGCACCCTATTCAGCTGACCAACTGGCAGAGGGTATCCAGATGGCCATCATTTCCATGCTAAACCAAATTTCTTGATTGCAAATTAAGTACACATTAATATATGTTACCAAAGATACATGAATATTTGTTTTTATATTCTTTACATTTATCAAAATTCCTAGAGTTTGTACTTGTTACTTTAACCTGTTAACTTTTAGCTCTACATATTTCAGACAAGTCCAGCTCATACAATACACTCTGTTTGATCGTTTTCTTCTAAACCCTTCATCACAGAAATTCTCATTTTGTCAAATACACAATAGTCTAGTAGCTGATGTGCAGTTTTTCCTTGCCGTTGATCTTGGGACCAGAAGGGCAGTGTTGTTTATCAGATGTTATCTTGTATATGCTCCTTATCCCTCATGTTTAGCTCTCTTCAGTCAAAGGCTTGAGTGAGTTATTGTCATAGTGTAACATTTGTTGTCCTTCTTACTGGGCCCAAGAGGGTATGTTCTTTGACAAACTTCTTCTTTAGACTGACTGCATATATCAATAAACTGAATGCACCAGAGTGATCTAGAAGGATGTCTAGTATAGAAATGTTGGTTTTTTGGTTCCATTCCGAAAAAAAACTTTTGACATTGTGTAGAAGACTTTTTTTATTTTTTCTTGTTTTTGCACATTTTCAGGTACAGTCGAACTTCGATAACTCGAATCGCAAGGGACCGTAGAAATTACTTCGAGTTTCGGGGAGTTTGAGTTTTCGAAGTTTGTAGTTTTCCATTTGATTTTGAAAGGGGGGGGGGGGGGTAAAACCAACTCTGTAAATCAATAAAATAAAGAAATATCTAGCGATTTACCTTATTTATTACGAGATAAAAGATCAATATCAAGACATGGTATAACACATCAAAATGCGGAAATAAACATTGAAAAGCACTAGAACATAAAATCACAATAATAAGATGTCAGTTAAGCACAGTCCATGGACGTAGCACACATATCATAGCCACTATTAATTACAATCCACTTAATTCACTGAAAAAAGTCCGTAATGGACGATTGCTTGGCACACTTAGACACAAAAACGTCCTTGGATAGCACATCGGAAATCGTACACATGTTGCTGACAATGTCACTAGTGTTGTCTCTCTTTGTGAAGTACTGCATAAGAAGTTCACACGCTGCGAGGGCGTCACTTGCAGTAGGAGTGGGTCGTATAGGCTCGTCGTCTTCTGGGTCGTCATCATCGTCGTCGGCGGGAACCTTCTGTGAGTTGTTGGCGGCACGAACCTCCTCTACGATATCGTCGTCTGTCATCTCGGCGCATGCTGGAATGCCATCGTCGACGTTGATGAAGTTGTCGATCGCTATCTGTGTTAGCCCATGCTGCTTGAGTTGTGCGAGTGGGATGTCGTCATCTAGGTCGTCATCATCATCGGTCTGGGATTGGTTGGTGACATCAGCATCTGCGTTGTCGTCAGCTTCCGTGAACCCAGCGTGACGGTAGCACCCGGAGATCGTTGTTTGTGTGACACAACGCCATGCCTGCCTTAACATGGTCAGGGCATCAAAAACAGAGAGTCGAACCTCACTCTTGTCATCAATACATCTAATGTACCGCAAAATGACCCGTTTCCTGTAGTGGACCTTAAAGTTCTGGATAATACCCTGGTCCATTGGCTGTGTCTTGGATGTTGTGTTTGGCGGCAAGAACACAAGCTCTATTGATCTGAGTCCCGTAATGGAGGGATGGGCGGGGCAATTGTCTACAATCATGGCGATTTTGCGTTTCTGCCTCGTCATAGCTTTGTCCAGGGTTCGAATCCAATTGACAAACAACTCTGACGTCATCCAAGCCTTCTTATTGGCAAGATACTCTGTTGGTAGCGTCTTTACATTCTTAAAACAGCGGGGTTTGGCTGATTTACCAATGACGAGGAGGGGCAGTTTCTCAGTGCCAGTCATTGTCTTACGTTTGGGTCCGAACTTCAGATAGCCATCCTTGATGGCATCTTTGTTTTTCAACCACGTGGAGAGAGTACTTGCGGGAATCTGAAAGGATTTCGCAATTTCAGACTTTGACCTTAGACCTCTCTCGACCTCAACAATAGCCTCGTATTTAACCTCTATGTTCTTATTGTCAAGCTTTCGCTTAGTGCCCTTACTGCCAACTGCAGGCTTGCCCATCCCCTTGGGACTACCAGAACTAGCTAAGGTAAACGGGTTCATGATTTTGAAACTGACTGATCGATCTTGGAAGCATGGCCTTTTAAAGCACAGTTATCGGCTTGGCCTGTGTTCAGTAAAGTCGGTAGCTTGGAACAAAACCTTAGATCTTTCGTAATAAGGAAATTTTCATCCATTACAGTAATAATGGTCATTTGCAGCTTCTACAATTTGCATCATTTATCATTTACAGCTTTGGTGAAATTTCGTCCATTAAATTCTTTATATGCAAACATCTGAATAGCTTTGGTCACTAATCCGTTACACCTGGACGCCCATGCCAATAAAACCCGCAGTCGATAAATTGTTTGGCAAACAAATCAATTAAAGTCGTCTGCTTTGAGCGCGGGAGACACTTCGAGTTTCCGAGGGTGAAATAAGGCACATTTCTAACTGTGGGACCAGGAAATTACTTCGACTTTTCGGGGGTTTTCGAGTTTTCGAAGTTCGAGTTTTCGAAGTTTTATTACAATGAATTATATAGAAATTCGACCAGGACCGATGGATTACTTCGAGTTTTCGGGGGTTTTCGAGTTTTAGACGTTCGAGTTTCCGAAGTTCGACTGTAGTTTCTTTGGATTTTTTATGGTAAGTTGCTTATAACACTTAGTTTTGTGTATTTCATCAGAGTACCATCCTTTGACATACTTCCTCTTCAGACAGGCTGCTTAGATCAACAGCCCAATGTACCTGAAAGATTTTGACAGTTGTCTTAAAAAGTACTTTTGGTTCTATTCCGAAATCAATGTAGAGTCTTTTGGACTTGGTTATTTTCACATATTTCTATATGTTTTCTTTGATGTATGAGAGTGTTTTAGAATGATATGATTGTCCCTTTTTGAAGCATTTGGCTTTTTTTTTTATTCGTTTTGCACCAAAAGAGGTTGAAGAGCAAATGTTTACTGCAAATCATAAGAATTTATGAAATTCAAGAGTAATGTGGTTTTTTTAATTTGAGGTAAGCAATATGTAGGGCCCACTTTGATTTTAAATGTAATACAAAACTTTTTGACTTGGTGGTCTTGACAGTAACTCTTGACTTACTTTCCACAAGTATAAACAGTGGCATTAACCTTTGACTATTAAGAAAGAGGACGTTAGTATTTTTGCATTATTATTGCATGTTCATGTATGATCCTAATGACAAGAATTGTTGACTTGGCACTGGTTTTTCAAAACATTTATAAATATGCAGTTTTTAAGGGAGCATCAGTTTTCACACACACACACACTTACCTACTCACACTCACATACACACACACATATCTTGTTTTTAGATTTCTAAGAGTATTGTAATTCAACCATATGAAATGAGAAGATTTATTATGTATATTGTAAACCAGATTACATCAGAATACAATATTTTACACTTGTGATACCAAAGTATCAGGATGAAATGGATGTAGGCAATATATTATTTCTACAATTTTGTATTCAAACAAAATAATGAAAAATCAATATTCAGATTCAATAAAATCATATAATGAATCAAATAAAAAGTAAAATTTCACCATGTTATTATATATATAAATATATCTGTTGTATATTTGTTAGAGCAATTATTAAGTATCTTTGTAAAAAGGGGATGTCTTTCATTGAAATTCATGAGGACTTCATGAAAACCCATAGAAGTCACCTTCTTATATAACCGTTAAAATGGGCCGTTGAATTTAGAAGGGGAGGGAGAACATTGAAGATGATGAATGGTCAGGACATCCCCTGGAGACCACCACAGACGAAAACATTGATGTTGTGCACACTGTTGTCATGTGTGATAGAAGGCGAAACCTCCGAGATATAGCCAGACAAATGGGCATAAGTCATGGGGCTGTTCAATCGATATTTTTCGACATCTTGGGCATGTCTTAGGTCTGGACAAGACGGGTCCTTAGAATGTTAACTGAAAATCAAATAATGTGAAATACGAAAGTAACTAGTGTCACGTGACTATGGCACTAACAACAATGTACCACAGTGGACATTCGCAGACCCCTGATTCAGCACTGTATACATGAATGTGAACAAACACTGTGTAGAAAGTGCCACAGTCACACATTTAGTAAAAAGGGTCATTAAATTTAAACTTTATTTATTTTACAACGATTAAGAAACAAGTTAACAACTTATATAAATCTTGCTCGTTGGCACGGATCTTGGCGTAAGGGTGTCGTTTGTGTGGGAGGAAACCGGAGTACCCGGAGAAAACCCACGAAGCCAGGTTGGTGACAGCCCCACCATCTCACATACCACACCGGGAATCGAACCCGAGTCGCAATTGTGAGAAGCGAGCGCGCTACCAACTGCGCTACCTGGCCCCCAAGGGTCATTAGTAGTAGCCGGCACTGTATATATACATGAATGTGAACAAACACTGTGTAGAAAGTGCCACAGCCACACAACATTAGGAAAAAGTTTACTGGCTACTACTAAAGGTGTCATGGACAAATATGAGGCTACTACTAAGGGTGTCATGGACGCTGTATATCGAAGGGATTCAGAAATTGGAACAAATACAGAAAAAGTGCGTTGAGATGAAGGGAGATAATATTGAAAATAATGACAATTCTTTCAGTCTTGGGCATTCCTAAGTATTTGGGACCAAGAACTTTTTGATAACACCTCGTATGTGGATAAAAGAACACCTGTAGCATAGCATGCATGTTTCGCGGGCGAAAGGTTCCAGGTGCGAATTTCATTATTCTGTGTCCTGTTTTCATAAAAGCTTATTTGATGGTGGATATTAGCATGCAATAGAGCCTCCACTGCTTCAGGTGTTACATAGATCAACATTTCTGTGCCGAGCATCAGACAAACGTCGTATCAGTTGAACCATCTTTTCTTGCAATAAAACAAGGAAACAGACAAGAATTGTTTAAAATGTGATGTGGGAAAAATGAAATTAGCAAAGAAATACTGTAACATGTGTAATTCATTTAGTTTATTCGTGAATTCTACTTCTTGATGGTCACTACAATTTTTTTTGTGGAGGAGTACAAAAAATTCGCAACGAAACACACTATATACACATACATGTATATATATATATATATATATATATATATATATATATATATATATATATATATATATATATATATATATATATATATATTTTTTTTTTTTTTTTTTTTTTTTAATGTCCTAAATTTCCAGCAGTGCTTCGGGCTACTAGTATATACTAGGCCACCTCAGTTTTCACAGCCCCTTGCCCCTGTCTGGATTTTTTTTACCGGCCCTTCAACCGAAAAATTTATTTTTGCTTTATTGCGAGTCAGATTTTTTATTTGCAAGTCTTCCTGCTCAAATAATTGCTCCCTTACTCTGTGATGGGTGGAGATAATGAAATTTGATGTATAGTTCAATGCTAAGTTCATATTTAGTTTCCGTTGACTAAATTTAACCAAGTTACATCTCTTTGGCTTAAATATTTTAAAGATATTTTCAGTTAATTCAATGACAAGGGGCGATAATTTTATTCTGGTAACAATGTATACAGCACATATGTCTATGTACTCTCCCACTGGTGACAATGTATACAGCACATATGTCTATGTACTCCATGTAAAGAACAAGGGTCAACAGGTATCGCATATTGAGAGGTCATAAAAATATAAACACGTAAGGTATTGTAAAACACATAATGATATAAAAATATATGCGACATCAACTTGATAAACCGTGCTCTGCCAGCTGAAAGCGAGCTAAGACCCTAGGTCTGTAGGAGTCCCGACTAACAGTCAGAGGGGACTAGGTTCAGGACCATGTCTCCTCTGAAAGAGGTTTGGACAAGGCCCGTCATATAGTCCCCACCGCCCGGTTAGTCAGCGTGCAACGTTCAAGTAAAAGTCTGCATAAGGCTGTAGAGGGGCCAAATACAAAACCTATAGTCCCTTTGATGATCTCAATGTCATATTGTCTATTTAGAAGACGTTTGACTATTTTATTACATGATAAAATAACGTTATCGGAGCCTTTTACTTTCCTTCGTAAGCCGGTGTGGCCTAGTGGATAAGGTGCTCGGCTCGTGATGGAGAGGTCGCGGGTTCGACTCCCGCCCGGGGCACACCGGTGTTCTGTCTTTCGGATGAGACAGTAAAAACCGAGGTCCCGTGTCACGGTAGGCGTGGCACGTAAAGATCCCTCACTGCTTCGGGTGGGTCCGTTGCAAAGGTCTAAATTTGTATGCAATGCATCAGGCAGATGCCGTCACCATATACGTGAAATACCGGTAATCGTTGAGTGACGTAAAACAATAATCAAACAAACAAACAAATACTTTCCTTCGTTTATATACGAGATCCCCGTAAAAATTAGGATGGGAAATTCCCTTGGATACATAGTGTTGAAAAGAAATATTTACAAATTTAGATACAAGTTCTGAATAAGATCTAAAGAATTTGCCGAATGTTTTTCTAAGCTTGTGATATCTGTAACCATGAGTTAAAAGTTTAGTAGTAATTTGTAAATTTCGTTCATGAAAGTCCAAAACATCGGTGCAGCCTCTGACAAATCGAACTAATTGAGATATATAGATACCATATGATGGGAGTCGAGTGACATCGCCATCCAAGTAAGGAAAATTAACAACAGGAAATCCAAAATCCTCACGTTTATCATAAACATTAGTATATATTAGGTGGTCGATAATTTTGATGTTCAAATCTAAGAAAAGTGTAGATTTATCTCGTGTATTAGCTTTATTCAATTTGAGCTCTGGTGGATATATTTCTGATATAAATTGTTCGAATTCAGGGTTGTCTATAACCAAAATTTTATCCAGATATCTGCAAGTATTATCAAATTTGTCAATGAGGTCGAAAGATTTTGATTTTTGAAAAGAAACCATAAAATCTTTCTCATAACAATAAAGAAATAAATCTGCTATCAGTGGCGCACAGTTGGTACCCATAGGAATCCCAACTATTTGTTGATATATCTTGCCATCAAATTGCACAAAAATATTATTCATGAGAAAATCTAGTGCTTTACATAATTCCTTGCAAGTCCAGTATTTATATGAAGTATATTGTTTTTGTTGGAAAAGAATCCTGAGTTACTGGAAGTACATGTGTAAGTTTTAGATTCTCTGTGAAAACACCATTGTATAAGAGACAGCAACTTGCTTTTAATCAAATCATGAGGCAGAGATGTATAAAGTGTAGAAAAATCAAATGTAGAAATTTGAGTTGCTGTGAAATTTAGTGAAAAAAGTTTGTCTATAACTTCATGAGAAAACTAAGGTTGAACAAGTTCAGAATTATCAATCTTTCATGTGAAGATGTCACCATTTGCAAGAACTCGCTAGTGGGAAAATGCTTTCAAGACTCGATTTCAGGACTTTGCAGTACCATATAATAGAACGAATCAAATACGATGGCTTACATAATTCAGTAAAAGAAGTAGGAGTTCCGACATCTAGAGTATTGGATATACATGTACTTGATAGAATCGTCCCGACAAACCTCATAGTAGGCAGTGATAAAGTGGAACGGATAAGCCTCATTAAAGAGTATCACGACGTTTTCTCCATTGGGATTTAAGACATGGGTAGACATACTAAATGTAAAAAACATATATAAATGTACTAAATAGTGCACCATGTGCGCATTTCGACAACTTATGTTTCTATTGATACTCAAGACCGAAACAGTGGAGATCCAAAGTATGAATATAGTCAACCATAGTCAACCATACAATAACTACCGGAAACCGTGGCCCAGTCAAAGAGACAAGAAAGATTCCTATGTCCCTTAAAGATGAAGTGAAATCTCACATTGATGACATGCTTAAGTCCTGAGTCATACGAGAATCAGAGAGTCCATCGAGTTCACAGATCGTCTAGGTTTGTTGCATAGGCTATAAGAAACTGAATGCAGTAACAAGAAGGATGCATATTCAATTCCAAGAATCGATGGTGCCTTCTGGATCAAAGTATTGGTCAGTTCTCGATCTTATTACCCCGTCCTGGGAAGTTGATGTGGATGAGCAAGGCATGGAAGAGACCGTTTTTACCACACATGTAGGAGGATTATGTTAGCTCAATGTTGTGCCCTTTGGATTATCGAGAGCTCTTTGAACATTCCAGAGACTGATGAGGGCTGTCAGTAGTGGAATGCAATGCCAGTCCTGTATGATTTACATGGAGCATATGATAATTTTGATCATTTTTATATCCTAAGAACATACACTTAGGTTCCAACAAGTGGTTCACAAACTGAGGTGCGCAGGTCTCAAAATGAAACTTCAGAAACGACAATTTCTCAGGAGGGAAATTAAGTACCTATGTCACATAGATCGTATTATCGGCGTTTGATTTCGAAATTTGCCGAGATTGCATCTCTCCCCCACAAGTTCACATCTGATGTGTACCTTAGTTACTTCGTTTATTTTTCTTTATCCATCATCTGACATAACTAATGCGCAGAACGCCAAGTATTGCTATCAATTGTCTACTTGAAGCAGTTTAGGCTTTCTCTCGAATGGCATTTTAAAAATTCTAACGGATCATAAGGTTCTCGCATGTCCTTTGAATTTTAAAGAGACAGAAAGTTCTATATAGTAGAGCAGGAAGAAAATCACTCATTGGCAGAGGCTAGGTATCGTGAGCTATATCAGGCGTGGCATCTATAACAATAGCAGGTATAACGCCAATAGGTAACGATATTCAGAACGATCGATTTTTGATAAAACAAAAGAAGGAGGCTGAGGTTGCTCCGCTCCTTTTATGGAAAAAAGAACTTGAATCAAGATCTGACAGATCATCTAGAAGTGTTTCTTCCCCAGCGACCAAAGACTTGTGGTCCAAAGGGGACCGACGATTTGCTGGGACACTTTACATATATATATATATATATATATATATATATATATATATATAATATATATATATATATATATATATATATATATATATATATATATAATCTGTTGTCCCAAACAATCGTCAAATCTTCAAAGAGAGATGACCCACCTGTCATGATTGGCCTACAAGTGCACAATATATTTATGACGTTAATGCTTAGGTTGTGCCGTCGCAGTATTACTCACATCTGGGCGGATAAACATCATTAGCCCGATACTGCCCCGTAAAATCGGGGAAAAGGCTTCACTGGAATCTACTTTCCAGGTCACAAATTCCGTGCACCTACTAAATCGCGATATTTTGAATATTTCTTAAGACATGGTCATGAAAATTTAAGATAATCTGAGCAACTTAGTCGTAAGTGAAACCACAAGACTAAATTCTTTTGTGATTAGTCCGAGGGACCCTTTACATGCCAACGTATGCTAGCTGTATGATAAGAAATCCAGGGTGATATCATTTAACTACCCCCCCCCCCCTTCCTTTCCTAAAAGATTTGTAACATGTACCAATGTACAAAAAGTGTATATGCAGCATAGACAGACAACAATGAAATTTTGGATTGTGAATTTTTATTTCAATATCTACTAAATCTATGGCTGTATGACGAGTAACAATATGATCAATTACACATTCAGGTATATTTAACAAGTATAAAAATTATACATGGGTAATATGATTTTGTCATAAATATATGATATAATGATTTAAGATTATAAATTTATTTAATCAATTCAACAGAGAAAAAAATTGCACAGTCGGGGTGAAACTTTTCTTGTAAAAGATAAAATAACAACTGACAAAAAGATAACTTAACAGAAAAACATAATTCCAGAAAAATGAAAATCTAAAACCTTATTTAACATTTGATCATACTTCCATCCTCACTTTGTATCCACGTTCCAACTGTCAATATTACCATTAAGCCACATACATTTTTATAGTAAGCAAATTAATAGACCTGGTGCTCTCTTGGTGAAGACAATTATTATGTATTTAGCTTCTGAAAGTTTTATTAAACGTTATTTAAAACTATGTTAAGATATACTAGTATTTGCAGGCATAATCTAGGAATGTGGTCCACATGGAACTTGTTTAGACAGAATATACACCACCAAAAAGAAATCATACTGGACAAGCCGTAGCCATATCCATCTTAAGTTTAAAAGACACCTCATGGTCAGAACCACATGCCACTTGGTTAGTAGACCACAGTTTTACCATTCTGTATAAATTTCATCAAATTCCATCTTGTATAATAATAGGTTTCAGCTGATGTGTACAACATATTTCGTGTAACAAAACTAAAATGACTAAAATTACTTAAGTAGTAGTATTTACCGATTTCTGTCAGAAATTTGTCTTTTAATTTAATAAATAATTAAACTAACTATGCAACAGATATTAGTATTTTTTCCAAGCACTTGGTAAATACATTTTCGAGAGAAATCATAAAATCCGTATCATTTAACTTGTTTATGTCTTAGAAATAATCATTTTGGACATGAATAACTCCTATAAAGCTATTATGCATATCTGAAATATATACAGAATTTAACAAAGAAACAAATTTCCCCATTCCGTCTATTTTCCTCAAACATAATAAGCCCTGAGACATACCATCAATTTATAGGATTCCATTGACTTCATAAAGAGGTAGATAGATTTACATTACTAACTTCATTAACTTTGTAAGTGTGATATGTTTTATATACATAAAGAATAAATAAAGAAAATACAAACAAAGCCAACAATACACTATATGCCTGTCTAGTTGAATGCAAGAGTAACATTAATGACACAGTTTCCACTGTCCATCATAACTATGACCTAGGAAGATATAACACTGGGTCAAGGCCGCAACACAGCTTTAGGACAGGAAACCATATGTGGGTAACAGCAAATTTAGGACCCAAACAAGAGGCCTGTACTTACTTTCATTGTAATCTTCAGTCAAACTAGGATACATACCTCAAGCCACAGACAACATTCTGTAATTTAATGGTACTGAAAATTGATAATAAATGACTGCTGAGACAAAAATTCAGTACCTTGACCCACTGAGGCCTTGACATTGGGGCCAGATCATGATAGATGACCATAGCAGTAGAAGTACAGACTTTAAATCAGGCAAGGTAAACATAAACACCAGATAAGAAAATTCCATTAAAATCTACATGGACACATGAACAGACAAAACATCTCCATACTGGAATACATCCTACAACAGGCTGACAAACAGACTGACATACAAACATCCTCCTAATAAGTCCTGTTACAGACTGATCAATATCTGGATGGGTATTCCACTACAGACTGACTAACAGGCAGACGGACAAACATACCCATATCATAATACATATCATTAACATAGGATATATGTAAAAGTAAATTACAAATTTTTATGTAAACATAATTATCATGAATAGATAATATTGTCTGTATGATATTATATGAAATATGTCTTTGATTTCACTTGTGAATCAGATAAAACAAAAACTAGTAAATGTTCAATACTTTGAAAATACCCTAAGAAGATGACAGCAAAATAGTTCAGCTTTGTAATAATATTTGGAGGAAAAAGGGATCTTATCCTGATAAAGATAATATCAATCAGTAACTTCACTGATAATTTCTAACAACGGTAATTTTTCTAAAACAGTTTCTATGACAATACATAAAATTTAATGAAGATCTACCAATGATCCCTGTTTCTGAACATGTATTAAACAAAACCTTGTAAGAAAATAGTAAAGTGGAGAATCCCAAATTGTTTGCTGTTTTTTATGTTTATCATATACAGGTCTCCAAAAATGAAGGGGTAATATACCTTATTAAACTTCTCTCATCAAGTGCTTGTTCAAATTCATTACATTTTATTGAAATGTTACAATCCAAGCATAAGTGTAATAGTAAAAATCACAACAGAAAGTAGTTTTTGTCATTAGGTCCATTACAACAGTTAGAATATTAAATTTATCTATTTAAATATTGTGTTCCAATCTTCATATTTCTTATATACATGTATTATAATTGTTACACAACTATGAATACTTGCAAAAATAATTACACCAATGTTGTAGTTGCCATGACATCCATGTTGAATTTGCCCATAATATTAATAGATCATTTCTAAGAAGTTTCATCAAAATTGCTGACAAAATAAGAGGGAAAATAAATTTTTAAGATTTTGTTGCTGCCATCTTAGCCATTCTGTGTGTGTCTGGTGTTGACAGTAGATATTCCTATAATATCTCATCAAAATATGAAGAATACAAACATAAAATATTAGTCTTTAACATGTATATGAATAAAGATCATGCTCGTTGGAAAATAGTTCTCCTATTGAATGCAGCCTTACAGATATTGGCTGCATCACAAGTGCTGCAGTTATCTGAAACAGGCAGGATCAAGATGAAACTGAACTTTCATAAAATTATTAATCGTTTATCTATTAATGTGACTGGTGCTATTTGTATTACATGTTTCAATTGTGGTGCAAACCTGTATTTTGTTTTATTTGAGTAAACATTCTCTAATACTCTTAACACGATAACAAAAAAGATGAAATGGGTAAACTTTAAATGTTTAGCTGCAAAGATGAAAGAGGATTCCTTCAGCAATAGTAAAATAATTAAACTTTCAATGAGCAATTTTGCAGAAAATAATGGTTCTCTACTTTCATATTCTTTGTAAAAAAGACATAAACAGGAAAAATTTTATATTTGGCTGTTAACTTGCTTGTTATTGTGTCTCAAAAAGAGAGATGGATACACAAATGGAAATTGAATCCAAACACTTAACAAAAGTCAAGACAAAAAATGTTTGAACTTTTAAACAAAATCTTATGTATGTAGTCAGTCATAGCATTTTTCCAAAAGCAGACCAAAAAATGATTTTTTCTGATAAAGACAATAGTGTTATGCTGAAAATCCCTTTTTATTTGTAAGAGCTTCATTCTCACATAAATTCAAATAAATGCAAAAATAAAACTATCTCATTCCTTCATTCTACTATTCAAATATTACAGTTATATTACTTTTCATGAAAATTACGTCCAGCAAATAGATTCAAAATGAATTCTGTGTGAAGATGAAGTCATGCAAACATAAATGTATTACCACATTTCATAAGAAATGTACTTTCTTTACGAAATAATTTATTTGGTTTTTCTCCTTAAAGTTTCATTCTGTAACCTTATCACACTAAAATAAAAAGTAGATCCACAAAAATACATCTACACACAAAATTTTGACAAGGTCAATACAAATGTAACTATTACATCAAGATCACAGATTTCAGCTTCATAACATGTATCAATTAATAAACACATTCCTTGTCCTGAATTCAAGGACGGTAAATTTTCTCTATTTATCAACAACATCCAGTAAAAAAATAGGGTGAAATATACAGCAATGCCTCATGTTGATCAAGAAATTAACGTGAAAAAATATCAAATAAAATGTATTCTGTTCAGAAATGAAAAACTTTCAAAGATCAATATTTTCTATCATAAATATATTGTTAGAAATTTTAAAGTAGAATAAATCAGATAGAAATTCTAACTTAGAATGTAAAAGTCCTCCTTTTGAGGAAGATAAACATTAAAAATTTCAATCGTAAATTAAATTGAGTAAAACAATTTAATATAGTAATAAATATGCAAGAATAAGTGTAAGTCATACAGGTGTCAAAATTATAGGAAAATATCATATGCATATTCAGTAATGACATATACTACATTAAAAATATCATAACTCCTTGGTCTCTATATACAATAAAAACAATCTATGAATAGCACTTGTAATGAATAACATTCCATTGTGTCATGTACACACTGCATAGATATGGCTTCGACAGATCCAGTGATATGGAAGTGTAGTTATGCATGGATTAGATAATAATCTTAAAAGTTAATTACCCCATCACAAAGTAGAGTGTGGGTGTTCCAGCTCTGAAGATGGAGAAATTTTCCATTTTTTAACAAAATTTCAGGTTGAAGGAAAGAGTTTAAATACATGTGACAGAAATTACTTCCTTGTGAATCTGCCAATGATAAAGTGATAACAAAATGACAGTCCACTAATCTCCTGTCTTTTTCAGCATTATCTATGCTTGTGACACTTCATCCTATGATGTTTACTTCATTTTATCAACAAGCGCAGTAAAAGCCTTCAAAACATACTTTGATAATTAAAATCTTTTAGGATTAAAAATTACAGATTCTATAATTTTTCCGAAAAAATGACATGTTTATCGTCATGTTGGTAAGAGGGGTTTTCAGCAGCAGAAACATCCACTGTAACGACAGCAGCAGGTTGCTCAGTTTCTTTAGAATTATACAATTTATCAGATTCTGGCATAGACTCAACATTTAACTTTCGGACCTTAGTCAATTCAACTTTGGACTCACTTTTCTCAACTCTCTCTCTCATATTCAGTCCACTGGTGATTAATTCTCCAAAGCCCTCTTGGTGTGCAAATGCATAACCAGATCTCAATGACCTTGTGCTTCTTCTCGTGGTAGAATGACGACGCATTTGAAAATCCTTTGACCGGGACTTTGACTTTGTCATTCTCTGCTTTAATCGAATTTTGTCAGATAATGTTGGTTTTAAGTCTATCAAATAAAACCTATAAGCTATTATAGGTACTAGCAATATGGTACAAACAAGTAGCAAAGTAAGCCAGAACTGAGCACAGGAGAATACTTGGATGGCAACGCCTTGATACTCGTAGTTGAACTGACTGGAGTACATAGCAAGAATGAAACAGAAGTAGTAGATGATACTGCCCCAAATAAAGAAATGGTTAAATCCTGTCCAATATGAGGTATCTATGGCACACTGAAATATCAAAATTATTGTTTTTAATGTTTTGTACAATAAGGTGTAGAAAATTTTTTATCAAAGAAATAGACTGAACTGCAAATGTCTGACTGGTCACATGGTGGTACACCTTTTTTCATTTTGACATCCACATGAACATGATTGTGAAAATATGTAATGAATCAGTTTATAACCGGATCTGGCAATCCCTAAATTGTACTGACAGTGAATTGTTACTCAAAAATTCTTTGAAAACATTATGTTAATTTATTTTCCAATAAACAAAATATGTTGGTATACAAATCCCCCTTCCTCTAATGGTATCTAAGAAGGAGTTTATGATGAAATATTTTAAAATACATAATTGATAGCATATGCTTAATCCCAACAAATTAAATATTATTTCAGTAAATTACTATGTTTGACTTACCCTTAAATTGACTGCCACAACAAGAATACTGGCTACCATAACCCCTAGAGACTGAAGGTCTACCAAGTCAGTACCATCACTATGTGAGGCGTTATATAAGGCACCATAAGGGAGGAAGAAGAGAATAAGTGAGGTAATCAGTCCTTCCCCTGCACTGAGCATAAACACACGCTTGTTGAACAGAGAGTCTGATAAGCCTGGAGCATACAGTTTAGGATACCTTATAGAGTAGTAATCATCAACATCCTGAAACAAAAACAGATCTGCATTACCTTACATAGATCACAGACATACTGATTGAATGGTTATTGTTTTATGTTACTCCACAACTAATTCACTTATATGGTGACAGCATCTGCCTGATGCATTGCATAGAAATTTAAACTTTTGCAAAGTACCCACCTGAAACAGAGGGATTTTTTACATACCACACCTACCATGACACAGGACCTCAGTTTTCATGTGTAAGACTGGAAACCAGACTACCACAGCAGGAGTCAAGCCTGGTACCTCTCTGGCTTGAATCAATAACCTCATCCAGTGAGCTATACTTACTTGTCACAACATAAATATAGATTATTTCCTTATAGTTGTAAGTAAAGACATATAAAGAACAATATCCTCAAAGCTTACAGCCGTCACTCCCAGAAAATCACATTCCAGTAAGCTACTCACACAACAGATAGATACACAATAACTTCCTCATCATGTCCTCATGAATCATGTCCTCATGAAATAATAATCAAGTAAATGATAATAAAAATAATAAAGAAATAGTCAAGTTTTTGTACATATATCACAAATACATGTTTTGTTATTAAAAGGTAACAAAGTGAGTTCAGATGATACAACAAGGATTGTATTGTACTATAAAGCAATACTTGTAAATCATTTTTTACTTCTATTCCAATCATAAAGATGGAATCATGCTTTTTGTAGGTTGTGAATGCAAATGACAAAAGCAGTTTATTTTCAGAAAACAGGCAAGATAAAAGAAACTAATTTTCATGAAATGGGCCATGGCTTACTTGTCTGTAATTACACAGTAAATTTTAAATAATCATACAATGAAAAATAAACCACTTCAGCACTTGAGTAAATTTCATCAAGTTCTACAGTATCTTAGATGCAACGTAAACACTAGCAAGTACAGAAGAGCCTAAAAGGAATGGTCCATTAGTGGAGTCATTGATAATGGACCAAAATGAACTTCAGAATAAGAGGGATGTTAACAAATTTCAAAGGTTTTGACCCTCTTGTAGGTTCCCTGATGGTCAGATCCCCATGCAAATTGTGCATGATCATCTAGATCGATTAGACCAACAATGCATCATTCTGGGAAAATTCATCAAAATTCACTTTTTTTTTTTAAATATTAAAACAAAAAAAAATTGTCAACAACAGACTCAATCATTACATGATATCTTTAAATATTTTCTACATTATTGTTTGGTCAGTACTGCATTTTTACCTGATCAAATCCTGCAAGCATCACAATTGGTGCTGAGGTGTAGAACACATTGTAGAAAGAAATAAAATAGGGATCGAAGAGAGTCTGCAAGAGAAACATATATATATAGCATAGAAATGGGTTTGAACAGTATTCAAGAGATAAAAATAAATACAAATATCAAAAAAAAAACCCCAAAAAAAACCCCACCAGAATCCATATAGATACCATTAGAAACTGACTGTTTCTTTAAAATATTCAAGACAATGAATTTCAAATTATACATGTATACAATACCAGTTGGTGAAATGATATGCTTTCTTCAGCAGCTATTTTCAGTATGAAGGTCAAGGTAAAACTCACCAACTCTGACATCATTTAAAAGGACCTCACTAATGGAGAATGCATGTATTGCAGGTATGCAATATATACTTTTAAGAGAATTAATACTAGTACTTCATATGAAAATTCCTTGTGTCTGTGATCTTTAATGATTTCTACAATATTGAGTCTAGCATTTCTACTGTTTACTCTACTTCAGCTCTCACTATTAATATCAAAATACTGCATGAAATTTAAGAAGTACTCACTCTTGCAGAAAATCCATTGAAAAAGGCATACCAAAAGTGGCACAGTGTAAAAGCAAAGTTCTTGTAAAAGAAATACTTGAGGAATTTGCACATCCTGAGATAAGACCAACGTCCATGCACAAGCAATAATCGTTCTAGGTATCGGAATTGACTGATGGAGTAGTCACTGGCTAAAACTGCCTGCATCCCTTCCTGACCACTAATCCCCACTCCAATATGGGCCACTGAAATAACAAAGCCTTCTTTGTTACAGGGGAATAAGTTTTGGGTGTTTTTTTTTTTCATTTTGGGTCCACCAAATATCTATCAAATGTAGTTATTTACAGAAAACAAAGCCTATTCATGTTTCATCTTCTAATCAAATTCTGAGCTTACCTATTATAAAGAAGTCAATCCGTGGTATAAATACAGGCACAAAAGGGAAACATATATAAGCACGAAATATAGTAACTTACTATGCTGATTTCAGAAATGAATGCACTTTCTCTATATGTTAATCAAGGCATTGCTCATAATACACTTATTATTATACAGTACTGTCACTATTTTGTGCTCATATGGTTTGTTGAAAACTATCTTGGTTTCTTCTATGCTTATTTTATTTCTTCAGGACGCAATTTTCATCACATTACAGAACTACAATTTACAAAGATTGAAGTCTTAAATGATACACATTTTCTTTACTTAAGACTGAAAGATAGAAATACTATAGGGATAACCCCTTGTATTGCAGTGTAGACAATAAGTATTCTATCCCTACGTTATGACACTATTATCTCTTGCATCCATGCTTTACACAGTTGCAGTACTGTTGACATTCACAGTAAATCCAAACAAACAATACACCAATTAAGACTCACTTTTGATCATGCTGACATCATTGGCTCCATCTCCAATAGAGAGTGTAACTGACTTCTTGTTCCTCTTGATGAGGTCCACAACTAGAGCTTTTTGAAGCGGCGTTACTCTACAGCATATGATGGCTTTGCAGCTACATCCAAGCTCCAGCAGTAGTTGTTCTGCATCTGGTTTCAAAGCATGGTACTGAAATATACAAATAATGGTTTGTTAAATTCAGATTCACTACAGCATTTCAAGCTGTACATGATCATGCATACCAATTATAATCCCAATAAAATGGAATCAAAAAAACGCTTTTAAATTGAGAACAACTAATTGGACCCAACCCTCACCAGATCATAAACCTTGGCCACTAGAATCATGAACTTCACTCGCTTCATAGAGGACCCCATGAACTCATTTACCATGCATACTGACTACCTTTACAATGCATTGATAAAAAGAAAGATTTTTTAAAAGATTGTTTTCACTGTATCATCCTTCTTTCCTATTCATAAAGGTGCATATTACAGTTTAATATATGCACAACCACTGTAATTGCCCGAGATAAAGCTTTGAAGACCTATGTTGTTTATGTGTGTATGAATAACATTGATCAGTGACGTCATAACGCCCCATACTTGATCCACTTTTCAGCACAGAAAGCAATGTTTGGCAGACTTTTGATTGTTATGCTTATGACGTCATAATGAAATGTTTGACATTTCCAATCTGGCGTGATGTCATCAAAGTAATATTTTGCACTAAACTGCTTGGCATTCGAAGAAAGTATGTCATTCTGGATAAAGGTTACGTTATCAATGGACACATTCTGTTTCTTTCAATTTATAACTTCCCTCCAAAATGATTTCCTGATGCAGTTTATAAATAGGAAATGGAAGTTTCTAGTTTGATATTTTGGTGTTAAAAGCATATACATATAGAATAAGTGTCTTATTTTGTGTTTTCATGCAGGAATGAATTACAATGGCTGATGCATTTATGAGATATAATGCACGTTATCTAATAAATGCATCAGCCATTGTAATTCATTCCTGCATGAAAACACAAAACAAAATACTTATTCTATAAATAAACACTAAGCACAGGAGTAAGAAGGAATATCTATGATAACATAAATTTTCTCTATGTAGTTATCTGTACCCCTTTCTTAGAATCCATGCCACAGGGGTTATTCATTTTACAATTTTTGTAAAAGGGTCTTTTTTCTGTATAATCATGTATCCAGTTTATCAATATGTGTATATATATGTGAATATTTTTGTAGAAAGACTTTGGCATCAATCATGAAAATGTCACTTCACAAAAGTATGAATATTTTGTAACAACACTAAATACTGCTTACCAAGCTGTGTCCATTTATCACCAAAGCAAATTCATCAAACTGAGAATCATCTACATTAATGTCAGCTGCCTCCCTACCATTGTAAAATGCATTTCCATTAGAAATGGTGTAGTCTTCTTTAGCTTTTCCCTTTTTAACTTGTTTTATTACATCGAGAGCTTTTGTCATCTGATCCTGTACACCTTCATAGGTGTCAGCATCAACAATAAATACATCTTCCATTTCATCCGTCAACAGTCGACAAGAATAGCCAATGTTCACTGCAGTCTCTAAAAAATTATTAAAAATCTATCTAAATTTTACTCTTATGAACAAATTACAAGCAAATATCTGTCAGACAGCATATGAACACAATTTATGAAATTTTTATGAAATTGCAAGACTGAAATATTTATTTCCTTATTCACGAAATCTCCCATTTTCATTTTGAAAAACTAATGTGTCATGAGAAAGTTGACATAAGCATATGTGTTACAGGGTTTTCGCTTAACATCTTTTTCCATTACAAAATAAAATCGCTTATTTAGAACAATGATTCATTTTTTTCAGACAATATAAAAACATATATGTTATATAAATTTAATCATAAGTAAAACACTAACACTGAATGAAACCTATGCATGTATCTGTATATACATTAACTAAAACAGACATATAGAGATCTTACCATTTTGGTATTACTGCGATTAATATCTTTATATATATATTTATATATATATAGATATATTTGTACAATTCTAACTTTGTTACTGTCAGAGATTATTTGTGGCTTAAAATGGCATATACATAAAGAGTTTCTAATTACTGACTTTAGATTAAAAGATTCCAAAGATGTGACTATTTTTTCAAATGCAATATACATATATCTCAAATTAAGATATAGAACAAAGTATCAAAACCTCTATTATCTTACACATTTCATGATTTGTTTTCAATTTTATGGATGAATATCATCAAAAACAGAACATGTAAGAATCTAACATAAGTAACATCAATACAAATGTAACAAAAGTAAAACCATAATAAGTAAAAAAAAAAACCAAAAAAAACCCATAAAACAAAATGATACTTGGAACAAGTTCCCCTCTCTGAATGACGACTGAGATCCTGTTAAAACTACACATGTAAACTTATGCTTAAAGCAGTGCATTATTTTACAATGTAATATAAAAGAACATACTTTTAATTCCTAAGTCAGATATGAAACAAGTTAGATGTATTTTAATCTGATGAATGTGCCAGATACAGTTTTATTTCTAACATGAATCTGTCAATTACGAATTCACATGTTGCTAACGAGCCAGATGCATTGTATAATTTTGTTCCCATAAACAATTACTCTTCATATCAATAAAAACTTACCTTGTTTATCTCCAGTTAAAACCCAAATTTTGATTCCAGCCAAAGCTAAATTTGCAATGGTTTCTGGTACACCATCCTGTAACTTATCCTCAATAGCTGATGCTCCAACTAGGATAAGATTTTGTTCTATTTCCTCATACACTTCTGATAATCTATCATCACGATTTTCTAATGTTGTACTGAAGAGGAAAATATTTCATCAGACATCAATAACAACTATTGCAATTTAGATATCATACATCATGGTCATAGCAGTAACTATCATTCTATAGCTATAAATCTGGGCCTTCATGTGGTATGTGGGCCTTCATGTGGTATGAACAAGTTTACTGTATCTCTGTTTCCTATGGGTTTTTCCTAAAAAGTGAATGTTTTAAGAACAAGTAGGTTTTTTCTTTAAAGATATGAGAATTGACTCACTGATGTTTCCATACAAATTGCAATAATCATTTCTAAAGCTGTAGAAAAAAACAACTATGCATTTTATTCAAATAGTTCCTGAATTTCTTGTAACTGACCTGGCTGCGAGGTGCTTTTCTTTCCACTTTTTGAAAACAGCCTCTGGGATATCTTTTTGGGCAAGACACAATGTGCGTAATCCATCTTGAGCAAATTCCTATAATAATATGCATACGTTAAGATAAAGTATAAACACCTTATACATGAATAACGTATTAAATGTAATAATGTATGAAAATCCAATTCAGTGAAAGTGAATGTCAGGATTGTAAGAGACTTAAAAATATCAAAACCAAGAGTGTCTAAAAGCTAATAGTAAAACAGTTTTTCTTGATTGTTCCAAACTCAAAACCCACTAGTCCTTGATAGCTATAGTTCTGTATGTACCACAAATGTGTAAACATGCAACATTTGCCAGACATTACTCTATATATAGTTGTGAGATTTCTAATTCAAAACTTCAACCTGTATTTTCCAGACATAAAACGTTTGAAATTATCCTCTCATTTATACAGTCCTTACAGTGAGCTTATATAAGACTTTCAATATCTAACAAAATCACAAATAGAAATATGTCACTACTACATCATACCTGAAAATTTCTAATGAAAGTATTTATCGTTATGTTTATTTTACTTCCTCTGTTCTTTTGTTTTGTTTTGTTTTTGAAGAAGTCACTCAAGGTATTCAAGAAAACAAACTAACACAAAATGAAGTCAAAAGGAATGTCAAATAAAGAATTTTTGTAAAAACTGAAATGCTCTTTCCAACATTTATTTGCTGATGAAATTGTTTGAATGAGTCATTCAAGGTGTAATAATGTATAAGAAATCAGGAAATGAGAAGTTACGGTGAAAGGAATTGTCAAAGATCCTATTTTCTAGTATGGTTTAAAAAGTGCTCACCAAGATATGTCTGTGTATAAAGTGGTGTAAAAATATCTATTACAATTTCCTTATTACTTAAACTAAATGAAAAAATGAAACAAACAGAGAGACTAAATAAACAAAGACAGAAAATGGAAGATGGACACCATAAACTCATATGTCTGGGCTATATATATAGACAGACATAAAATCATCAAAAGAATATTTCAAATACTCTTCAGTTGTGTAATATATTAATGTATCAAACATTGTCAGAAAAAAGAGGAAACTTACATTTAAATGATGTACCATGATTTCTTGTGCATCTGCGCAACTTGAATCCAATCTTTCAAATATCACATTATCAGCACCTTTACAGAGAAGCTGAATTTTCCCGTCTTTCCTAACAATGACCTGACAAAAACAATTTAAGCCCAAAATCTGAAATTCAGGAGTAACAGCAGCATTTTTCTTTTAATGGCAATACATGTAGATGATTAAGATTTTGACTTTCTGCTATATTATTGGCATTCACATCTCTTTGTAAGTCTATAAGTGATATCCTAGACATAGACTTCAAACTTTTAATTCCAGCCATTGGACATGAAAGCCAATTAAAGTGTATAAAATATAACACTGTGAATAAAACATGCAGAAAGTAAATTGATATTGATTCAAGTTTTACATTACCCCAAGAATATTGAACTTATATGGTGACAGCATCTGCCTGAGGCAATGCACAGCAATTTATACCTTTGCATCAGACCCATTCGTAGCTGTGAGGGATCTTTTACCTGCCACATCTTACATGGCACATGATGCTGACTTTTAATGGTCATCCAAAAGAAGGGCACCAACAATCCACTGGTGGGACCCAGGACTTCTCTGTTGAGAGCTGAACTACTTACCAAAAGACAGGTCACCAACAAGCCACTGGTGGGACTCAGGACCTCTCAGTTAAGGGCTGTGAACCTCATCGAAAGACAAGTCACTAACAATCTACTGGTGGAACTCAGGACCTCTCAGTTAAGAGCCGAACACTTCATTGAAAGACAGGACATTAACAATCCACTGGTGAGACTCAGAACCCCTCAGTTAAGAGCCGAACACCTCAATAAAAAACAGGTTACTAAAAATCCACTGGTGGGACTCAGGACCTCTCTGTTAAGAGCTGAACAGCTCACCAATTGAGCTATGCTGGCTCTAAGTAAATTGACCAACATGATTCATTAATATTGAGATGAATTTGAAATGAGATTAAAAATGCAGAATTGACTTAGTGCAGATGGAACTGGATATATACCAAGAATTTTCAACATTTCAGAAAACAAAACATCTCTTGAAAAGTGTACATTATTTTGTTATCATTTGGTCTTCACAATAACATGCACAATTAAAATTAAAAACTGTCTAAAATTTCAATAAATGTTAAGTCCACTTTTATAAATGTTAAGTCCACTTTTATAAATGTTAAGTCCACTTTTATAAATGTTTACAGAGTGTTAAGCTACAGCATTCTGATCATCACTTCAATATGAAATTTTCCTATTAAACATTGGACTTTGAAATTTTCTCGATGTGCAAATGTTCAATGTTTATGTTACGTATGTTTATTTTCCTTAGCATGTTACTTACAGACATTCTTTTCCGAACATTGTTAAAGTCTAGGATACAGAGCAGTTCATATTTTTCTTCCTTTCCATTGACTTCTATGGTAATTGTGCTGGGAGTTCGGGACTACAAGGTACATCAACGTAAAAGACTTTTTACATCACAAGACAAACATTACTAGAATTGAAACACAACAAATGCATCTTCAGTTTGAACTGCTTTTAATAATCTATTTTGAATCACTGCTTAAAGCTTAATTTATTTCACCTTTATGAGGGCAGTTAATGTTTAGTAGAGAAAACTGGAGCATATGTATCAACTTTCATTAAGCACCTTTAGGCTAGTACATTGACAGAACTTTATGCATGCTGTAGAATCATAATATGTCAGCAGTGTTTTGAGGACACAATCCAGGTAATAACCATATCATGATGGATAACACAGCTATCTTTTTCTTTTCAAGGTCTCCTTGAATAATGAATATCTTTAAACATTACTAACTCACTTTGAACACAAATCCAAAATTTCTAGCTGCCCCGACTAGAGCTCCTTCATCTGGTGATTGAGCTTGATATTCAAGTTTGTCTATAATGAAAAATTAAATGAAATAAGTGACAAATAGCTAAAGATATGAACAAAATAACGTAACATAATACCAGCCCTTTTATATTTTATTACATGTCCTTAACTTTTTGGATTTTGGATTGCATGTTTTAAAATTAGCAAAAAGGCATCTTTAAATAACACTACGTGGACTTCAAGCACAAATACATTTCTTTTTTACCTTCTTGATTTAATGCAAATGTCTCAATCTATAAAGTAAAAAATTTGCACTTTGAAATGATTGAAATCAAATATTTTGTTATTAAGGCTTTCAATACATGATTCTAGACCAGTAATATTTGTTTACCCTCGTTTCTTTCAGGCATCACAGTATGACACAATGCTAGGATGCGGAAGAACTTCTGTGCATGCTCATTGTTATTCTGTACCTCATTCAGTAAGGCTTTGTCATAGAATTCAAATGTATCCTCATAGTAAGGATTTTCAGAGAAATCTACTTTTGGAGTCGACTGTAAAATAAAATCAGTAAAATAGATGTGATGACTGGTAAAGATTATATATAAACGAATTTATTTACATATATATACAGTCAACGCTTTTTTTATAAAGATCATAGAAAGAGGGCTTAAATAAAAGATCACCAAAATGAGAACTTTAAAAAGACCTATATGCAAAGGTAACCTTTATACAAAAGGTTTATTTTGCAAGAAAATAACAGATATACCAACAATAACTAAGTGTCATGGACCTTTAACCTACGAAAAATTCCTTGCAAAAATTAAGACAAACACCTAAAGCACAAATAAACACTGTCGAAAAATAAGGTTCCTACTAAAACACACTTGCAATGTGCACAAATACTGATTTTGAATTTTTAACAAATCTATGAAAACTGTCTTCCATTTACCTCATTTACAACAACAGGGCTCCCATAATCATCAACAGGATCTCCATATGACTTCCCATTTATTGAGCATTTATTGAAAGTCATGATATTCTGCAATATACATAATTCAGATTAAATTTCTTGAGTACTAACAAATTAAATGATTATTAAAATAAACTAATGATTCTGTAAGAAAAAACATATAAATATCTCATCATAAGATTGCTGTCTCATATACCCTGTAGAGCAAGAGTTGTCAGAAGACTACATAGTATGCCAGTGGGGCACTATCAGAGGGAAAGCATGTATTTTTAATGTTTTCTTAATTAAGCTCATGTTTGTGGGGTCAAAAACTTTGGTACCGACAGAAAGGTCTACCCATAATGAAAATAAATGTGAAATATGAAAGCTCTAAGCCCAGTAGTTGACGAGTTTTGGGCAAGACTAAAACTTTTTTAAAGTGGGTTAAACTTCAAGGTCAGGGTCACAAGGTAAACAAGCTGGTGGCACCAAAATCCAAAAAGTTGTTTTTAGTGTGAAAGTCATTGTCAATGTCAAAAGTTCATCAAACTTGGTGTCATTTGAAAGGGCCTCATTAATTGAGTATGCATGTCAAATATGAAGTCTCTATCCCTCACAGTTCAAAAATTATAGTCAAGGTTAAAGTTGACAACAGACAGACAAACAGATAAACAGACAAAGAGACAAACAGACAGGGCAAAAACAATATGTCCTGATCTATCAATCCTGGGGCATAAAAGTTTTGATACAGACAGAATGATTCAGCAATAATGAACACATGTGAAATATGAAAGTCCTACGCCTAGTAGTTGACAAGTTATCAACAAGGTTAAAGTTTTTGAAAAGTGGGTCAAACTTCAAGGTCAAGGCTGTGGGGTCAAAATGTTTGATACAGACAGAAAGGTCTTGTCATAATGAATAATACTGTAAAATATGAAAGCTCTATCCTTAGTAGATGAACAGTTATGGGCAAGGTTAAAGTTTTTGGAAAGCAGGTTAGACGTCAAGATCAAGGTCACAGGATCAACAAGGGCAACACCTAGCATGGCACAATACGCCCGTTGCTTAGTTTTAAGGGATGAATTTGTAAGTATGAAAGCATTCCCTCTTTGCCAACAATTCTGTGAAATATTATTGAAATCTGTGCAACGTATAAAAAGTTAGGGACCAAAGAAAGACTTACCCATCATATGCAAAATGACCTCGACCTTGCAGATATAACCGTGGTTCAAGGTCAAGACACACTCATGGGTCCTGGACAACAATATTGTGAAATATTACTCAAATATATGCGAGGGGTAAAAAGTTATGGCCCAGACAAAGATTTACCCATGATATGCATTGAGACCTTGACTTTGCAGATATAACCTTGGTTCAAGATCAAGGCATACCCTTGGATCCCAGGCAAGAATTCTGTGAAATATTATTCTAACCTATGCACAGGGTAGAAGTTAAGACACAGACAAAGATTTACCCAACATATGCATTGTGACCTTCATCTTGCAGATATGTCCCTTGTGTACTGGGCAACAATCTTGTGAAATATTATTTAAATTCATCAATGGTGTAAAATGTAATGGCCTGGACAAAAATCTAACCAACATAAGAACTGTGATAGATTGATTGATTATTGTTTTACGTCACTCCGCAGTTATTTCACTTATATAGTGATAGCATCTGCCTGGTGCATTTCTATCTTTGCAACGAACCCATGCAGAGCAGTGAGGGATCTTTTACGTGTCACGCCTACTGTGACACAGGACCTCATTTTTACCATCTCATCAGATCACCAGTGTGCCCGGGGTGGAAATCAAACCCAAGACCTCTAGGTCACAGGTCAAGCACCTCATCCACTAGGCCACAATGGCTCCATAAGCATTGTGACCTTGACCATGCAGATATGGCCTGGAAAATCAGAAAGGTTCATCCTCTAGTCATAAGAAATAAAAGTACAAAGTTCAGAAATTTTAGCATAAACAGTTTGGTCTGTACCTTGTTTACAAAATTCTCAAAAATTTGCAATTTTTGCCCCCAAAATGACCCTCTCCTTTGACCTTGATATTGAAAATTAATAGATTTTGTCCTCATTCCATAAGGAATAAGTGTCACAAGTTTTAAAGTCCTAGACTAAATGCTATGGTCTGTATCGTGTTAACAATGTGCAGACAGATCCACAGACCAACGGACCCACAATGCCATACCATAATACGTCTGTCGTACACGGGTGTATAAAAAATGATGATACCAACGGCAAGGTCTTATAACAAGGATGTACATGTGAAATATGAAAGCCCTATGATTAAAAGTTTTAAAGGTATGGCCAAGTTAAAATTATTTGTCTACATCGTTGACACTAGGGCTACGACATTAGCTCTCCAGACATTCATCCTGGTGAGCTAAAGAAAGAAAAGTGCTCCAAAGTGAATGGTAATAAAAAACTTCTTCATGTCAGTAGTAGTGTGTATATGAATCTACTTAATAAGAGCTTTACAGCTAAATAAATAATAAAAAAGCTAGCAAGTTTATTGGAGTTATCATTCTTCCTAGGTATATCATTAGTGACAGTGCCATACACCGGTGTAAGATTTACCTGAGTTAATGTTCCTGTTTTGTCAGTAAAAATATATTCTATCTGCCCTAGCTCTTCATTCAGTGTTGTGGTGCGAGCTTTGGCAGGAGTGTCGGTCTTATCATAATACATCTTAGCATCCCAGTTGATCCACAAGCTGTTAGCCACACGAATCACTTCCACACTGTAATCCATACATTCAAAGTATTGTCAGTAAAGTCATTTAAAAGTAATACTATCATCTACATGTTTAACATACAAGTTAAATATTGATGAAAAAAACATATTAATTCTGATAGATTATTAGTGTTAACATCTCATCTCATGCTTTCTCATGTTATGTAATCTTTTTATTAAACCTTTTTAACACTACCTTTGTTATTTATCACTCCTACAAGATTCAATTGGCAATCTGCAAAGAATTTTACAAAATATCACACACAACAATCTCTCCATGGGCTTTTTGGTTTTGTTTTTTGTTGGGTTTTTTTTTGGAATGGGGGGTGGGGGGGAGTGTTGCTCCATCACTCGAAGACTGTTTCACTATGGAATATGGTGATGGCATCTACATGATGCATTTAACAGAAATTTAGGAAAATACAAAAGACCCACTGAAGGCAATGAGGGATCTTTAACATGCCATAAGGCAACATGGGTCCAAGGCTTTTACTGTCTCATCCAAAAGACAGGACATTGATGAGATGCTGTTGGGAATCAAACCCTGAACCTTTGACAGTGGACCAAACATGCTCTCAACTCTACTTTGCCTGATCTCTTTCATTGTCATACAACTTTGTATTTACCTAAATTGTTTGTTTGTTTGTTGGATATTTATTTATTTTTTTTTTTTTTACTATCAAGAATTTTCCACCTATATGACAGCTGGTCTATGTATGGCAGATTTTTTACCGCTACCTAGTATCTTGACTCTGGACATCTGTAAACCATAACGATGCCAATGATTTCCTAAACATGGGTTACATAGTTATATCTTAGACATAAGACATACACCTGCTATCTATACACAGAATTATACTATCAAAAATATTTCCCTACCTCACATAAAGAGATATAGGCACTACTGTGTTCAGCACAATGATGTAAGAGAAGAAAACAAGACTTGAAATAACAGTGGCGCCCTCTGTAACTGTACCATCCTTGGACGGAGATCCTGGAACAAAACTCTCCCAGGGGAGATAAACTTGGTACTTATTGCCAAAAGTTGTTTCCCATATACCAGATGCCACTGTCATGGCAAAACACATTAAGAAAAGAAATGCAAATATCTGTAAAACAAAAAAAAAAGCATGAGTTAATTCACAACATTACAAAACTTCCATAAAATTTATTGGTCTGTATGTGTGACAATAGCTTTACTTTTTTTGTTTCACTAATCAAAAATATCTATTGTTTTTGCTTAGCTCAGTATAAATTGCTCATCTTCTTCATAACACTGCTGATGAAATCCATATATTAAATATAATTAAAATGTGTATATTATTACATTACATGTATACTGACTGGTGTCAATAACAATTTCACATTTGCTTACATGTATGGATTTAATTCTTACATTATTTAATCTCTGACACACTGTAATTTAAAAAATAATCAAAATAACACTTTTGTTCATTACTTCAAATATTTTCCATTGAACAAGAAGTTAGAAAGCAACTTTCTGAGAAGATTTAAAAACTCAACAGTGCATCTAATACCTATATAGACATTTAGAGACATGTGTTCAATTGTTAAAAGGTTTTTGCCATAGCTAATAAATAGAAAATGATACATCATTTCATTATTTTTCAAAGCAAAAGGCCCAAGTGGGTCTTAAAAAATTACAGTTTGTTCATTCACGAACGACTACCGTACTTAAAAAAATTTTGCATATACTTATTGGGGATTTTTTAGTAATACAGAATTATCTACCATTTTGTAATACAGAATTATCTACCATTTTATAATACAGAATTATCTACCATTTTGTAATACAGAATTATCTACCATTTTATAATACAGAATTATCTACCCTTTCATAATACAGAATTATCTACCCTTTGAGATGTATCTGATGTAGAATAACTGCGACAAAAACTGGTTCTACGGAAATTGATGTTAAACTACAAGAGTTGAAACGATAAATATGATGTTTTCTTAGGATTTCTTTGCAATCACAAAGATGATGATGACATTAAATAGCTACCAAAATGGGAAATAACTCTGTAATGCGAAAATCATGAATATTCACTTGCTTATTGTATTCAACTTCTAACATATGACTCTAAGATTTGAATCATCAACTACATATCATTATAGGACAAATTTAATGACAGAAAAAATGCTCAAATCTCAAGTAAATCAAATTAGGAAATAAAATTACAATGACACAAAAAAAAAAAGACTAAGTCAGTTTGTTTTTCCATTTTGTCATCTTAAATGACATACTGAGTCATGCAAAAAATTTAAAAACTTGTTTCAGTGTAAAATGAAATATTTTTTTGCCCGACGGATTTGAACTGCTACCCTTTATGTCAGAACTGGCCTAAATCCACAAAAGAGCAAGAGCTGTCAGAAGACAACAGAGCTTGCCAGCAGCAACCACATTTCAATAGAAAAAGTTTTTTGCAAGTAGGTCAATCTTCAAGGTCAAGGTTAAAACGTAAAAAAAAATTTGATACCTAAAAAAAGGTATTTTCAAAAGAAATACACACATGAAATATTTAAGCTCTATCTCTCACTGTTCATAAATTATGACCAAGGATTTGTTTTAAAGTATGTCACAAGGTCAAACCGGTAACCAATGTAAAGTATTAAAGCCCTGTCTCTAATAGTTCCAAAATTATGATCCAGGTTAAAGTAATTGTCTACGGATGATGATGCCAGGGATATGACAAAAGCTCTCCGGATATTTGTCCCGGCAAGCTAAAAAATCAACAAATGTAAACTTTGACACGAAACTTTCAAATACTCTTGAAATAAAAATTTTCTGATAAAATACAGCAAATTATGCTGTATTGCTTCTCTATATTGAACCAATCAAGAAAATGATACAATCAACGTATCAAAATGTCAGCCAGAAAAAGGCCAAACAAAAAAATCTTTCAAAAATCTTATTTAAGATTTAAGAAAAACCAAAAAGTTTATTAACACATCGCTTTAGATCACTCTGATGCATCTAATTTTTCATTCTAAGCAGTCTATCTAAAGAAGATTCTTAAAGGAAAATACTTTCTCTTGACCTGCCCTGAATCCAACCCTAAAGCAGAAAATTAGAAGAAGACCTCTATTACTTGCTTAATGCCAAGTTTAAATGAAACTTCCTCAAGCCTAGAAGAAGAGAAGTTACTGATGTGAAAAGTTAACAACAAACCGACAAACAATGGACAACCTGTGATCACAATATCTCACTAGTGCATTTGGTTCAAGTGTGCAAACAAAAACATCTGGAAATTGTTGCTTTCTCTTGTGGTCTTTTTGTGTCACATGTTCCAACTTATTAATATCTATGTTAACTTACACCAAGAATAAGAATATTCATGAGTCTATCTATATGTGTTCTCTTGAAGACTGCTTTGCCACTATTCATCATTAGTTTAGAATCTTGTCCAGCAAAAACCACAAGTCCATAGCACCATTCTGTGTTTCGAAGAACGCATCCCCGAAGTAAAATCTTCTCATTATCAATGGAGTAAGACTTAGAATTCCACTTTAAAGTGCCTTCATATTTACTGAGATTGTTATTTGGTGCCTCGCAAGTAAGTTCAGCTGAAACATATTTTAAAACAAGTTTTATAAAATTTTCAACATATTTTTATACTCCTTATTTTTATACTCTTTACTTGTTTTTCCTGTTTACATCGGTTTGTCGTCTTCGTATAAACTGTAATGCTTTATTTGTTTCAGCAATCAAATATTTACATTTCATAAAATCAATGTTTTCTTATAATAAAATGTTTCAAAAATGTAGTAACATATTCAAAAGTTCACCATTGAATGCAGATAGCTTCTGAATGTCATTTTCCATACTTGCAGTTTCATCTAAAGCTTGACGAACCTTTAAATTTGTTTCCCTGTTAAAAAACAAAAGCAAAATTAAAATAGTGTGATAAATAATTCAAGGATCAGGGCAATAATTTTAACACTACAATGATACTTGTCTCCTAAGCAATTTCAAAGTTTTATGTGGTCTGAACTTCAAATATATTAGCCAGCATCATCATTATGCCACTTCTACTATTATGTTTTGGCTTTGAATATTTGTTTTAGAGGGCTTTTTTTCTTTCTTCCTTTCTTTTTCTTTCCTTTTTTTTGGGGGGGGGGAGGAAAGGGGGTGTTGTTATAATATTTTTACACCCCATTCAAATCTACCTCAGAGTTGGTACCAGCAATAGTGTAAGCCCTTTTCATTTGGGATCTTTAATCATTAACATACTACATCTGTCCTTTATGCAGGATTCCACTAAAAGACCCTTATGACCTATTAATGTAATGTGACATTGACAAGTTCATTTCCTCTATGTCATAAGTTTAGAAGAATATTCCTGCTTACCCATCTAACTCAGCAGTTTCAATATAGCAGAGACTATGAGGCTCACTTGTAGACAATAAAAGTAAATCAGCCTGCAAAGAGTAATATCATAACTTCTGACTGTATGGAAAGCCAACTTTAACATTTCTTATCTCTCAAAAAAGTGAGACTGATCTACTAATAAAGCATATAAAAACATACTTAATGGAGTGTTGATTTATCAAATAAAGCTCATAAACAGATTAAGTATTGAATCATAGTCTGTCCATTATGCCTTGCACTGAAGAATCATAAGAGGCTTTTATTTGTACAAAAAAAAAATCAATATGAAATATTCTCTTAGATCTCTGTTTAGTACTTACAGCAACAAACTGATTATTTTCCATTTTAATAATGTCACCAACAACAACTTTGTGCCATTTCTCCTCCACTATGTTACCATTACGTAGAACCAAAGACTTGCGATTGTTCACTAAATTATCACTCTGATGGCGCCTCTATAAAAAGGTGTGTGAAATATGATCATGGCATTAATGTTCTATAGAATTGCTTTACAAAGGTGTACAAGTTAAAAGATTAAACTACTTAGTAAGCGAAGTTAAAATGCATCTGGTAAACTCTTACTTACTATGGAACCTAGATAATCAGATCTTTCGTAACTCAAAAAAATACGATGGAAGATTCTGCATCTGTTTATCTACTTATCAAATTATTTGCTTGCTTATTCTATAAATCTGAACATACAAGAATTTTTCACTTATACTGTGATGGAACTCCTCGTTTTCCAACCAAGTGCCTTCACATCTACATGTAGTTATCTTCACTGTGTTGAGCTATTCTTTTAAACAGACACTGGCTCAATATCTAAACTATCAGATTAGTGTGTCACACAACCATTTGCATAGCAATATTCAGACGCTATAGAATCCAAACTCATTTATCGCTTAGTCTTAAAATATCATTTTAATGCATCTAAGTATGTTAGCATACTCTTAAATCTATTTTACTGGTTATACAGTTCAGCTTCTCTTATATTCCATATACCAGATTTTATTTTGTTTGTTTAATTTTTGTTAAAAGTTTATTTCACTGCCAGATGCATCATAATAAACTTTAGACCTATGAAACAAATGCACCCAAGGCAGTAAAGGATCTTTTAGCTGCCAATGTCTACTGTGACATGGAACCTCAGTTTTTACAGTATCATCCAAAGGACAAGTCACCAATCAATTATCAGTGGGAATTGAACCCAGGATTTCTTTTATGAGCTAAGCAATATACCCACTGACCTATGTGAACTCTGATATAACAGAACTATAATATTCGAAGGAACATGTACATGTATTTTATCAAATTCTATCAAACAAAATTTTATACTACTGAAGGTTTTTAAATAAAAATCTTAGAGCATATTCTATACATGAAAATCAAATATGTTTAAAAACAACAAAAGTCAACTTTAACTTTAGCACATATAAGATCAAAATTTATCATGCCTTTAAACATGCCTATGATGACTATGTCCTTACTTATTTCAGTACATGCCACATGGTCAAAAATTAGAAATTTTAGCCAAAACCAGAAAGATTCAGTGCTATATGATAAGTAAAACGCAGAAAAGAGGAAATAAGCAAGCCTATACAAGCTTTATATAGAACTCTACAGACTGATAAAGTGATGCATCTCAATGGTGTATAATAGCATACAGTTTTATCAGTTTAATAAACGGGAACACAGAAGAAGTTAATGAGGCTGCAAGGATATAAGGATATAAAGCTAAGATTAAAGTATTTAGTAAATTAAACACAAGTCTTTTTCTTCTTACAAATGTTCTCTTTTATTACCAAGAGTACCGTGGAATAAATGTGTCAACACTGTAGAACACAGGTACACTTACTTGGGCAAAGTTCGTTGTCTAAATGTGTAGTCTAATTATACTATGAAATTATTATAAAATCAAAATTTTACATTTAGACAGCGAACTACAAACACGCAAAATGTAGCTGGCGTCCGATATCATCGTTTAATTAGACTAGTGCTTTGTATATAGCTTTCTCCTTTTTTCATATTTCTGTTTATGTATTTTTGGGGGGTTTTTTGTTTTATCCTAAGGAGGGGCAGATCGCCCACATGTGTATTAGCCAATCTACTCAGCCATTTTTGGTGCAAAATCTGGATTTTTACTAGTAAATATGTGGCCAAAAAGGGGTGGGGACGGGCCCCGGCTTCCCACTCTTAATCCCCCACTGATATATTTGTTTAAGATATTTGAAATTACTTTAACTATAACTCATAGTCTGTGTATGCACATAATTAATCTTGAGTGGATAAATATACATGGACCGAGCTACCCTATATTTACGGGCCTAGTGGCACTGTACAGGGCTATCACGTGCCGAGTGTTCCACGGTCTACAGTAGATGTTATCATTAATTGTATTTAATTGATGTTTTAGAATCAGCATCTTTTCTTGTGCTTTTATATTTGACTTTTATTTTTAATATCACTAGCATTGACGTACAGTTGATCTGACATTCTTGAATAGCGAACGTTGTTATAATATTCTTTTTCTTTGTGCTTATACATATATTTATTTGTGAATATGTACAAATCATATTTATGATAGATATTATTTTCGAAACTTTCACACATATTCAAGAGATTTAGACTAAATCTTACTTAGACTTTAAAGATAAAATCAGTTGTTTCAGAAATATTATAAATTAAACATTTAGTCAGCTACATGGGGTAAGAGTTATGTTATGTAATAAATGAAGGTAAAGGTTAAGGTATAAAAAGCATTGTAACCATAAGCTAATGTCTGAATAGAAAGAAGGGGATTCAAAAGTAAACTGCTTGCTATTTCACCACTTAAATTGTTCATAACTGTTAAATATTTACATAAGTACTAACATGTACATAAGCTTATCCATAGGAGACTTGTCATGAAAATAACTCCCCCCCCCCCCCCCAAAAAAAAATGTAAAAATTTGCATCAAGTGATATACTTCAAAAGCATGCCTTAAATACAAGTAATCTCTTCTGTTGTAGTGCAAAAAGAAATCTGAAATCTTAAATGAAACAAGATGAATAAAATCTGGAACAAAACTTCTAAATTACATTCTAAAATTTTTCAAATGCAACAAAGTTGACATCTAAATGATTTTTTTAAAAAATAAAATTTAAAATTTCTCTCTAAGAATTCTGAGCAAAACTTATTCCAATAATTTGTATGCAAGAAATTTAACATTCAACAATTCAACAATTTATATAAATCAAAAATTACTGAAGGAAAAATTTCAGTAAGATGAAAATGATAATAACTCACAAAATCATCCACCCCATCCTTAAGACTGGATAATCCCATTACTACCACCAAGGGGATAACTGTAGTTAGTGGAGTCAAAGACGAGATAGCTGGGATTAGCTGCCAGATAAAGTAGGAAGAAAAGTCAAAGATGCTACATATTCAGATCTACATATATATCTATATCAACCCCAGTAAGACTGGATTCCTGTCCTTGTATGGTAGAAGAAAACCTCGCCAGAGAGAATCTATCACATTATAACAGTTACTACATCATAAAGGATGAGATTCAATAGCACCCTAAACAGACCTAAAATTGAAAACTTTTCCTGAAATCAGGTAAATTTTTTAATTTGGATATTTGCATTTGCAAACTTAATGTTAGATTTTAACCTTAATAGTCTTCCAAACAACCGACAAGTCAATCATAAAATGACGCTAGGATGAGCTTGCGCTCCTCCTTAAATTGGTCTAGTATGGTTCAAACTTCAGCATCTTCTAGGCTATTTTGCAACTAAATACCAATTCTTTACATCTGTATGACCTCATATGGATGTCAGGTAATGTCATTGTATGACCTCATATGGATGTCAGGTAATGTCATTGTATGACCTCATATGGATGTCAGGTAATGTCATTGTATGAAAGATTATTTCACATGTTATTTGGCAGATATCTATTAAGATGAAAAAAAAAATGAATATATATACATAATGAGAATTTACTTTTGAAATTTGTTTCAAGTAATAAATAAACTTAAATCTGAATGTAAATGCTTCTAAATAGATTTTCTGGCAATGTAAAGCCTATGATATATGAATAAAGCAAAAGCTACCCACAAATCTATGATTATTGTAATGAAATAAAGCAAGCTATATAGAAAACAAGTGTTTCACATCCATCTTTTCATTTTAAATTTTCATGAAAGTTTTGTTAAAATGCTGTAAAAATTCAGATGTCTATATAAAACATATTATTTTTTAATATCTTTTTAATTTACAAATTGTGCAATATAACATGAAATGTTGTCTTAAATTGACTACAGATGGATGATACACATGTTTTCAAAATAAGCTGTATACTTAAGAAGTACTATTTTGTTTTAAGTAATAACAAGAATTCTAAAGATAGAAAGAAAACAGTGAGAAATATTAAAATTTGAAATTTTTTTTTTACGAAAATAAGTACTATAACAAAGTTTACAATTTAAAAAAAAGTGTTACAAGCCTCATTTAAAAATTTGTAACAAAAATGATTTTCTTTACAGATTCATATATTTGGTTTAAACATTATTTATTAATTTCGTATTCATAAATCAATCAACAATTTAAAAAAAACTATCAGGATTTGGCAACAAGATAATGATTTAATGTTAAGCCATCTCCTGGGATTCATATATTTTCACTTCCATCTGTTTCTTTGATATGTATAATGACCTGTCTATTAGTTTATTTTAAAACCTGATGACAGAAAATGAGTGCATGTATATCATGTTTGCTTCCACACCAGAAGAAATTCAGAATTAATTCTAATGAATTATCAGAAAAAAAGAAACAAAAAGAAGTTTACAGACAGCTACATACATGTATTTGTTAGATAGATTTATGAATATTAATGATATAAGTGTCTTTAATTAGGTGGATGATCCAGAAGAAGAAGAATAAATATTTCAATAAAACTAAAAACACTTTTTTCAAGCTTGAAGAATAAAAGATCATCTCACTATGTTAACCCTTCCCTGGATCCACCACTACTTGTTACAGAAGCATAGAACAATACAACAGACAATGTGACATAATACTGAAAGAGGACTTTACTATCTCTTTTAATCTGTTGCTGCAATCAAATATTACATATTATCTCCATGTTAAAAACACATGCACATGACATTAACCCTTCTTTCCTGATGCACATGACATTAACCCATCCTTGTTGAAGCAATCATACTTTATGTAACACTCAACTCAAACTCAGTTATGTCAGGTCAACATGGATTGTTTGCAAGTGCAAGGGTTTCCATTGGATAAAATGACTTACAACATCATCAACTATGTCTTTCACTGCAGTGATTCCTAGTACAAATAAAAGAGGGACGGCAGTAGTGTACCAAGGCAATGAAGAGATGGCCGGAATAACCTGAAAATCACATGTCCACTCATCATTACAATACGTTATAAATACAAAATATAAACTAAAGCTAAAGGCGCATATATATATATATATATATATATATATATATATATATATATATATATATATATATATATATATATATATATATATATATATATATACTAACAAAACGACAAGTATACAACGTATGATCAATGATTTAACTATATGTGTCAATACACCACGAATGCCCAACCGGCAGCAAAAGTCTAATACATTTTTTTACAACACGTGTAGTTCAAGGGCCATACCTCCTGTAAAAATTTTGAACAGCATTCCCCTTACATATACAATATGCACACCTATATATTGTGATCTTTGGTTGTACTGTTTAATTGAAATGTTCCTTAGAGTTACGGAGGAGTTGCGAAGATTACTCGTTTATCACCAAATAAAAAACTAACATAGATATTACTATGATGTATCTGCATATCAATTTGTCAAAGAGGCATAACTCCGTCAAAAATTATCCGACCGTCACCAAATTAAACATTGACCTAGATATTCTCAAGATGTAACATTATACTAAAATTTCAAGTCAATATTCCATAATATGATCGAAACCAAATCAGAATCTGACCTAGATCATCTCGTGATGTATCAGTATAGAGAGATTTCGAATGAATGAAATTTAATTGGAGTTACTTCCCTCTCCGCAATTCTAGAGGTGAAGCTGGAGTTTTCGCTCCATATTCATACCAATTGTATTGAATTATTTTTAGAAAGTTGTCTATACTTTCACTCCTTTAAAACATTTCAACATAGTACAATGGATTTATTATTGCATCACAATTGTAGAACTTCAAGAAGCATCCCTAGTTTGGAGAAATCCTATAAATAATATGGTTGATTTATGCACAAATGTTCAGTCATATACCTCCAAGACGACGAAAAACGGAAGTAATTCTAGTTAAATTTTATGTATTTGAAAACTATACACTTCAAAGATATGCACCCCTTGCAGAGAGAGATGGAGAGCACGGAAGTGAAATAATGACGGGATGCTAGAAAGACGGAAGGACGGAAAGGAGTAACAATACATGCCCCGATCATTTTCAGTGGCGGGGCATAATGACAAAAACAATGGTTATACAAAAACAATGCGTGAAAGTCAAATAGTATTGTATTCAATACTACAAGGAAAGCATGATCTTATCAACAACACCAATACATGATGTACTGTGAAATAGGAACAGAAACAAAAATAGCAGTGAAAATCTAAACAATTTCTTATAGAAAGTAAATAGATTTATTTTGTTTCCGTATGTGATTTCTTATAGCTCTTTTAAGTGTTTTTGCTATCTTAGAATGTGAATAATCCATAGAAAGAATATATGATCCTGTCTGTAGAAAGAGAAATGAAAAAATAAAATAAAATAAAATAAAATAAAATAAAATAAAATAAAAAAAGATGACCTGCTACAAACTGTACGTCATATATTATTCATTACAATCTATATCACCTTTGTACTAATCTATACTAAAGTACGAAGCACAATTAATGAAATGTAATTGATATACTCATAATGACTGTTGAGTTCAAATGTGAAAGATGCAGATGCCTATCATGTTATGTTATGCCCTAGTCTATGTTAAATTGTTCTACGACATGAAAATGCATTTCATAAATCTGGCCTTTAAAAAAGACATTACAACTACCACGTATTTTTATCATACGCGTGTGCCGGTAGTCTGTGGAATTCAGTTTTATCACGTTTTCCTCCCGTTCCATCGAGAAAATAAACAGGTCAATCGTAAAATTGGCTGAATACATAAGCCCATTGTGTGCTATATATTTGTTAGCTATCAACACGAGAAAACATCAATACGTCATAATTTTTTTTTCAAACAGAATCAAACAAACGTATGGTGGAAGTGTTACGATTATATTTATCAAAAGACGTAAACCTTTTGTAGTATTATTCATATTATTAGGTCACATATGGCAAAGAAGTGAACACATGGGGAACACTGGGAAAGCAGAGGTTGAAGTATTTAGGAGTCTTTCTTGTTTTTGTTTCTTTTGTTTTTTGTTTATGTTTGGAGGGGGTTTTTTTTTGTCACTAAACAAAAATAGTCCACGAATCAATTACAACAGTTTGCCAATTACGCTTCTTTAATTAAGGAGCATACTGAAGACTGCAGTTACTACTACATTGTACAACAATGTTAGAGAAGTTCAAGACAGATCTGATGTGGTTTAAAAGAGAAAACAGAAGACATCTGACAAAGCTGTATGACACAAATCAACAAAGACTTGCACACAGAAAGGAACAGCAATACTCGCTGGTGACTGTAAAGGGGCGAAGAGAAATTTATCTAAATGAGGACTATGATAAACAAATTATTTTCAAATAAGAACAAGCTGTGTTTATGAAACACTAATGCCCCCGCCGGCACTAAAGTCCAAAAGTTATTTTAAGCGTAAAGGTCATGGCCAAGGTCAAAAGGTAATCGACCTAAGTGTCATTTGAAAGGGCTTCATTAGTTAAGTACGCATGTCAAATTTGAAGTCTTTAACCCTTACTGTTCAAAAGTTGTAGCCAAGACAAACAGACAGGACAAAAACAATATGCCCCAGATCTATAGATCCGGGGGCATAAAAAAATCCGAAATACTACACATGGAAAACTTTACTTTTACACGTATAAACTTCCCCTTGACTTAAGTCAAACAAGTATGCTAGATGCGACAGGAAGTCCAGCATGGAAGTTATTTTCTAAATATAAAGACAATCTCTAACCAAACTTAACAAAAGTTATTGGAAATTAAAAAAAAAACTTTAACCGCGTTGTTCAAAAGCGCCTCATCATCATGGGGATACAAAACTGTACATCAAAGTAGGAGAAAACTTATGGACGAACATTCAGAAAGATTATTCAAAAAGCACGACGAACAAACCAGTAATCTTACACTATTCCATTTCCATCCCTCGAATACGTGCAACGTGCGTTAAGATACAATAAATCATTGTCAAAACTGCTATATTATTATTTTCAGTCTATGGCATTATATATGTTCCTTTCTCTTAGACTCTATAGACTACATTGTTTCCAAATGCATATTGATCGACAAGCTTGTAATGTTAAGATTTTACACGATTCACCAAGCAATGCAAACCGTGTTTCCCTCCTTTTACTCTATCTTCTTTTGAAACATTTTCCCTGTGAATGTCATACTGGATTTAATCCGCACTGGCATCAGATTTCAAGAAACAAACTGGCAATATTATGAATAATAAATCCGTAAAGACTGCGCATGGTATAATTATACTGTGTAAGGACCTTTTAAGAGCGGTGCACTAAATTTTACTACACCCTGCAAGTACCACTTTATGAAGTCTCCATGATCACTCAACGTGGACAAGATTGCACTTGAATGCCAATTTATCTATCTGTATAACCATAAATCAGCCAGAGCAGACCACTGACAATATTACAAGGATATTTTAGGGAATCGCGGACACTGCCTGATACATCTTGGTCTTAGCAGCACCAAGAAAATGTTGTTATATGAGTTCAACATCCCAACAAACGTTGCTTTGAAAATAAATTCACACCTTACGAAGATTGCAATCATAACTCAAAATAATATGGTACCTAATTATGATGCCTTTTCATTGTTCCTCCAAGAATATTTCAGTTACTTCACCCAAATGACCTTTCATATATGTGGAACAAGGGTGTTCAACATACCCTTGGATTTCCAAATAACTCCTAAAATGCGACAGGGTTAACGTTGAGATGGGCTCCGACTTACACATTCTGACACAACCGAACGTCCAGTGAGTGTCGGATTTGCGACAGTATGAGATTTTATCACAAACTCGCTTATCAATCAATCAAGTCCGACTTCAATGACATGCCGGCGAGAAAGACTGCATCTAGATATGTGACATTTGTCCAATTTTCGAAATACTACAATTTATAAAAATGAAATTGAAATATTCACAATGACTACCATATAGCATATCTGGTAGATCTTGAAAAAAACATGCTCACATCTTAGTTCATTTGCAACACTTCTCTTACACGAAATAAACTAGGACACCGCCAAAAAAAAAAAAAAAATACAAGATGAACGACCGGAGAGAGGCCAACACATATACGGACGAGTCCATCATTTACCCATACAACCTCAACGACTACTTAACTCTTATCTAATAGACATTAATACAATATGCAAGCAAATTACCGACATTTTTTTTAACAGTATTATAAATTTTAATAAAAGTTTATTAAAACCCAGACTATGAGACGCAAAAAGCTGAGTTTCGTTGAAAAAATCGGAAAAAAATTCTTGGCATGTCCACACAAGACGATCAATAGCGTATTAATAGAAAACTTGACGTAAACTTCCGGAATCCATTCATTTTGTCATTTTAAACTCCCCATTAGCATGAACGGAACAGACGTTCAACAATATTGTCGTCGAGGGAAGACAGTAGTTTACCCTTTTTGTGACATAAGCTTGAAAGTGTCGAGTTTATGAAAAAATTGTCCAATTTTCCGTGAAAAAAAATTAACAAGATTTCAACACGTTGCTTACCACATAATCTCAGTGGACATTATTACATACTGATGCCCACGCTATTCTGAGAATGAAGTTAATCTACTGAGGGACATCAAATACATTGCTGCACATCATGAACAAGCATGGGATAAAACTGGAACATGCACAACTATTGGAAGATAACGGGAAACACTGATACTATATTAACTTCTCTTCTAAAAGACATCGCAAAGCACATTAAATACATTAGTCTGTGTTATCTAATCTTTTACTGCATCTGAAAAGAATCAACAAAACTGTATACTGTCTCTGTAAGAATGCCCTGTAAACATGATTACCATTTTTGCCCACAAAGGCACAAAACTTAAATCTATGATTACGTTTCGGTATTCAATTCAAAGCTGAATCACATCAAAGCAAGATCGTTTCAGCTTGATGGTGGCGATCGAGGCATAGTGGTGGAGGAAACAGGACTGTTGGGCTTTCTAAATGACCTTCGGCAGATGTAAAATATGAGAGACAATATAACAACAATGCGATCCTTTTGTCAACTCCAACGCCGCATTTCCTGATACACGTTTTTCTTCTTAATTTTCCTACACATTCTTTCTACATAAAATGACTTTATTCTCATTTTCCCAATTGTTCTGAAAGTGTTTAGTAAAATTCGAAATAGAGTGAAGTAAATATATGTGAAATATTTATTTACTTACAGTGCACTTCAAGTACGCAAACTTCATAAGATACTACTTTAGAAGTATAACGCTCAACTTTTGAGTACACTTCATATTGGAAGAATACTACTCTAAGGTTATATCAAAGAATGTCAAATTACAGAGGAAAAAATAACTTTGCTAACTAAATTACACCGGGAACGGCTTTTCCTGCGGTGCTACCAAATAAGCAGCATCGACTCTTTTGTAATACTGTCACAATGTTGTGAGTATTACTTTGACGTCAATAAAGGAAAGCTGGTTCCAGCAATATTAAAGGAAACGTCAATTATGTTTTTCAGATAGAGCAGATTTGTTGCAATATACATGTATATAAGGAAATGGAAGAGGAGTTCAGAGCCTTCTACACGTACATAGTTATTTACACAAAACCATTATTTCTAAGTCATTGATAATACTACTGGTATATCTGATTATGCAATACCAGAGATCACAAACGTATCGGTTTTAACCACTCTGACAATGTCACACGATAAAACTAACACTCCACTGATAAAGTGTCTGAGAGAACGATTTTTCTCCTTTTACAGTTTCCCATAAAGGTTGTGGTTATCTTTGTAAAAGATATGAATCATTAATATATTTTCTTTTTTTATTATTAACAACATGTTATACCTAATTATCATGTCAACAACTTGCATTCATCAGGAATCATAATGACATAAGATGACTTCGTTCTGTCAAACTTGAGTAAGTTTGTGAAACTAGGTAATTGATAACTCTTGTGTATTGAAGTTATAATCCTCCTACAAAAACATTCATTTTCAAAAAGACCAAATATCTCCAATGATATTACTTTTTCAAAAAGATATACATTTATCAACACGGAAGGGTTTCCTGATAAAGATTTAAGGCAATCGTTACTCAATATTGCGATTTATTGAGAAATTATAGTATTTTCTTATGAGTGGGATGCATGATGAAGATTTTGTGTGGTTTATTGAAGTTTATCTATCATTCAACTTTGCAACACGGTGAAGGTAACTAATTTTTTTTAAATATGCAACACAATAAGAAATTGCCTGTCATCTGTCATAATGATTATAGAACGTAACAATTCCTAATTCAAGATGGATGGAAAATCCCAATCTGTGCAGTTAAAATGGAAAAGAATCGTCAACGGTTGAAAGGTCAGATGGCATATGTCACAAGCTGTGTATTGCTTGATATTAGGCATTGTCCTATGAAATATTACAATTTATAGGAATGAAACTGAAATATTCATAATGACTACTTAGTAGTCATTATGAATATTTCCATTTCATTCTTATAAATTGTAATATTTCATAGGAAAGTATTTGAAACTTTCTTAAAACATCTGTAATTCGTAAATTATACATGTTATGATGTACTATGCAATGAAAATGTTCGATTACGTTAGAGTAAAAAAAGTCATACTATTTAAGCATTTACCGGTAGTTTAACTCTCTATAACTTGCGGGGCAGGATTGGTGTAGTGGTTAAGCGCTTGTCTTGCGGCGCCGACGATCCGGGTTAAATTCCCGGGTCGCACCACTATGTTAAAGAGGTAGGTCACCTCCTGCTTCCATGTCGCGATATAACTGAAAAATCGTTGAAAGCGACGTAAAACATCAACCAACCAAGCAACCAACTCTATAACATGCAGTTCGTTGATTATTTTCTTCAAGAAAACATTGAATAACCGAACTGTGAAGGTAATGAAATTTCTAAAAGTAAACAAAATTTACCTGGAGAATAAGTAAGCAAAGGAAGTAAGTGTTGGCAATTCGTTGCAACTGCTCAAACAAGTTCTTTGGTAAAAATGTGAAGATGGTATATTTAGACGTACATATGTAGTTATTCTGAAAGATAAAATACACATTTACATTTATACAGGACGAAAGTCTAAAGTCTGAAATGTAATTAGTAACAACCCAAAAAGAGTAATGAAAATAATATACTACAACTTTTAAGTTCGATATTTGATGAGTGAAGTTGACATGTATTTCATATATGCAATTAATGCCCTTATCGTGTGTGTCAAATTTCAAACTTCAATTTCAAAAGTCATGTTTTTTGAAAAACTAAAACATAGATAAAAGAGAAAGGGTGTAAATCAAAAGGTAAATTCCATATCCACTGTCACAAGAATGGAAAATAAGAAGGAAAAATATCGATCACGAATTTACATGTTCTTCATCAAATATGCCAAAGACCTGAATATATATACACATCTTATGTATAATTTTTTTCTATCTTTAATCATTTGAAAACATGAAAATTTGGCCTTTCCGCTACTAACAAGGAGCATATCTCTTGAACACAAAGGCTAAAGAGGAGATAGTCGAATTTGACCTATGTACTTTGGTTTGTAAGGTAGGCGCCACAGATGGAAACATCAACTCTAAGCTTTCTTCTATAGTCATCTGGAAATAGCAATTGTGATAAACAGACATGCGGAGAGGTACAGAGAAAAGGACGGATGTGGGGATCAATATATGTCCTTTCTTTTTAAGACACGGTACATTTGTCATTGTTACATCCAAATAACAATCCTTATATTCAAGTCTGAACATCCTTCAATCTGATTAAAACCATATCTTTATTCCGCTTCTCTATTTGTCCTATTGCGAATAAAGATCTGGCGAAACTCCGTAAGGGGCCATGTTCTGGTGAACTCTGATGACGTTTCAGTAACCGAAACCGTTATTTCCCATAGCCAGTCAATGACTCGGATAGGCACGTGATAGTGACGCAATATGTAACAAATACTGTTCAAGTAAAATACGAAAGTAACTGGTGTCACATGACTATGGCACTAACAACAATGTACCACAGTGGACATTCATGGACCCCTGAAATTCAGAGGTGAGACCAGGTGCCCGTGAGGAGTGAGCGTCTCCTGTTTGGCTAGTCACACCCGCCGTGAACGCCCTGACATACAGATGAAACAATATAATTCATCACTGTATATATACAGGAATGTGAACAAACACTGTGTAGAAAGTGTCACAGCCACATAACATCAGGAAAAAGGGTATAACAACACTAAAGTCAAACCCTCCGCGGGGAACATTTTTACGAGCTCCACACTGCAAAGGGAATAAGTGTGACGTTCATGTAAAATACGAAAGTAATTGGTGTCACATGACTATGGCACTAACAACAATGTACCACAGTGGACATTCACGGACCCCTGAAATTCAGAGGTAAGACCTGGGTCCGGCGCCATAAACTGAGAATATACTTAAGTCAAATATTTCATTTTAATTTATTCCATAATCAAACGTTCAAATAAATTCTAATATAGAATGGTTTGATTCTATTCATCAACAGAATAAAACTAAATAAAATCCAAATCCCAGTTATTAATTCATTGATGAACAGAAGAATATGAAATTATGACTTAAGTATATTCTCAGTTTATGGCGTCGGACCCAGGTGCCTGGGAGGAGTGAGCGTCTCCTGTTTGGCTAGCCACATCCGCTGTGAATGCCCTAACATACAGATGAAACAATATAATTCATCACTGTATATATACAGGAATGTGAACAAACACTGTGTAGAAAGTGTCACAGCCACATAACATCAGGAAAAAGGGTATAATAACACTAAAGTCAAACCCTCCGCGGGGGAACTTTTTTACGAGCTCCACATTGCAAAGGGAATAAGTGTGACGTTCATGTAAAATACGAAAGTAACTGGTGTCACATGACTATGGCACTAACAACAATGTACCACAGTGGACATTCAAGGACTCCTGAAATTCAGAGGTAAGACCAGGTGCCTGGGAGGAGTGAGCGTCTCCTGTTTGGCTAGCCACATCCGCCGTGAATGCCCTGACATACAGATGAAACAATATAATTCAGCACTGTATATATACATGAATGTGAACAAACACTGTGTAGAAAGTGAACTACTGGGTCACGCACGCTGTGGATGTTAATTTCATTCCTAGGAATTTGTAGCCGATCCACTGATTGGCTGAAAGTCAGAGTTCACCAGAACATGACCCCTTACGGAGTTTCGCCAGATCTTTATCCGCAATGGGACAAAAAGAGAAGCGGAATAATGATATGGTTTTAATCAGATTGAACATCCTTGAAATTTTGACTGAAATACCGAGGTCCGAAAAAAACCCAAAGCAGAATAACCAAGTGCAAAACGACCGATCACTTCAACTTTTATATTTTGTGTTTAAAAAGGTCAATAAAGACAGAAGAATATACTTACTGCATATTTAAATTGTCGATTATACTCCGGGTCATTGGCTCGGATATGTCTTTCTATTTCTACGAAAACAAAAATACAACATTATTTATTCATCTTTTGAAGACGTGCATACATAATACATTAGTACAGAAATATGCATACTATTCTCAAAGCGTGCTTGACGTCACCGTCTATATTACTCGATGTAGAAACCCGAGGATCGTTTAAAAGGATGACATTTACTAGCTTGAAGAGTAATATACCATACATAATCCTAGATGTTCTGAATGTTATTAAAAATTTTAAAAAAAAAACCCGCACCACCGACTTCAACAATGCTCTTAAAGGTACCCTGACTTTTTTTAATCGGGTACATATACAATGTAGTACTTCTAGAAACATTCACAACTCTTAAACTCAATTTGAAATCTGTCACATAAAGCACACAAATGATCACCAACATACCTTGACCAGCCACCTTGCTGAAACAACAACTTCGATTCATTTTTGAAAATCTTTTGAAGTAACCGAGTTACATCAATTCCAAAACATCCACACTACGTTATAGTCTCACTTTACACGAGTGCCTAAATCCTAAGTGTATGTGTTACCGGGAAACATATGACATTGTTTATATCCACTATCATCAGTTCCGTATTATCAGGCGCATTCTATAGACTCACATGACGTAATGAGCATGACTGAGACAACTACAGAGCACATTGTGTGGCCGAAATCATATAGAACGCTCGAGTCAATTATGTAAACAGGAAAAAGGAAAGTTCAAAAGTCCCTAGCATACCAAGGTCAGTTTCCTGCGGGCCCTTTCAAAATTAGTTTTTGACCCAGTGTCCACGGTCAACGTCCAATGTGTTTTTAAAGGCAGTTTGTAAGCCTGGTATTCGCGCTCAGTTTCTTGGTCCTTCTAAAAGTTGAACTGTTGGACCATTACCAGTCAATTTACTGAGCCTTGTGGATAGACAGTCCTTATATCATTACTAGCCATGTAGTTAATTCTAAGATCGGTGTCTACAGTTAACTTATGATTTAGTGTTCATAACCAGATCATTTAGTCGTAGTGGATGAAATATTGGTGTCCACTGTAAGTCTCCATTTCCGTATAAAGATCCCCACGAGATCTACTCGGTATAATCTGAAGTTACTCAATATCCACTACGGGCATTTCACAGTATCCAATACGATGTCCACTCTCTACCATGTTCGGTTGGACATATTAGTGTTCTCCAGTAAAGTCCGCTTATATCAACTATATTACTTAACAATGCTATTGTAGAGGTAAGATAGCAACAGAATTGGTTATTTAGTCACCATGCAGCTCCATGTAGAAATAATTCGATCAGCTTCAATCACACTGTCCGCTGATCAATGATTAAGCAAGCATAATCCTACGCGAGATGTTTTATCACTTTATAACCAGTAATAGTCTTGTTTATCTTTATAGTCTAGTTTAAACGTTTCACAATTGTAAAATACTAAAATCCATACGACAAGATCCCTGTTCCATTACTGTCACGAGCAGAGACCATCCGAAGTAGTTGCTACAACATCACCTACTATTTTGCGGCAAACAGTCCCAGTAAGAATATGTAAATTGCCATTGATTTGCAGTGACTTCTAGAAGGTTTCAACTTTTCAAGACATTAAGGATAAAAGGTCTGTGCTCCACAATGAATATGTACAATGTACCTAAGGAAACAAGAACACTTAACGTGAAATAATAGAAATCAGATTATCTTTTCTATCAGATTTCCATTTTTAGGCATGGCAGAAGGTGTATAATCTAGATTATATCTATCGCATGGGTTGTACATCTAAGCGTTAGCAAATGTGTCCATGATCACCTTAGCGGCTTTGAATAATTAACGGCAAAGGGCATAAAGAGTAAAACTATCGATTGTCAACCGTTCTATTTGCATTCCATTTTACTTATGCACGATAGAAAAAAATGTTTAGACTTAAACAACACCTACACCACATGATATTCATTGATAACTTCCTTTCCAGTACATTGCAATGATATTTCTCTAGACTATGCCGGAAGAATGAAAACACTTAAAAATTCGTGAAGTGCTTTCTTGTTTGCTACACGATTTGAATTCAACAATTTTTTGGACATATCACAACCTGGAACCACGAAGTTTCTAATGTCTTTAAAACAAGAGGCCCAAGTGGGCCTATATCGCTCACCTGAGTACCTAGATGATCAGTCATGCATGAAGGAAGAATTCATTTATTTTTGCATTAATGTGACTAAGTCAACACAGATGTTGAAAATATGTCAAATTTTATTTCAGGCTAGAATAAAAAACAACACTTTTTTGCACATCCATTCACGTGATTTTGATATTAAGCATTTCCTTTGTCTCTGCAAGAAGTCATTCAGGGCAACAAGTTAGTCATTTTCTTTAGGTGGGGCCTTTTGTTGACTGATTTCAAGTCTGGGTCATGAACAACAATTGTTTCAAATATTGTCCAGATCTAACTTAAAATTGCCTAATTTCATATGTTGAGTGTTGAGAAACATCTAAAAACTTATTTAGATGTGTAAAGAAATGAAAAAAAAAATTTCTCCATATTTCAATTACCAAGTGGTATATGTACCATTGTGAGAACTGCTTTTTAGACATGGTGGCATTATCTGTTAACCAATTTGGATAAAAATTTACCAAATTGATAGAGGACCTTTAGTACTTCATGTATTCCTTGTTTCATTAAAATCTTTCATGTGGTATAACAGCAGAAGTGAAAAATGTGATTGAATTGTTCCTATACACCCTCATTTGGAAGTCTTAAAAAATTCATAGAAAATCCAAAAATTGAGATATTGACAAAATTCTTTCAAAGTAACAATCCTTACCATAATTATGATCACAATAGTCCATAAGAAATCATCATTATCAATTAACTAGGAAATATGACACTTTTTTTTCTGCATTGAATCACCAAGTCCAAAGAAATGTCGAAAAAAAATTCTAAAATTTGATTTTGGAAGGGAACCAAAATGACAATACGTCTTCACTCATCCCTCTAGATCATTTCAATGCATTCTGTTTGTCTCTGTATACAGCCCGTATGAAAAAGAATATTGTTAAAGGAGGGAACTCTTTTGTGACCTACTTTTGACTATGGTGGTGCCACCTGTAAAGAGGTCTGGACGAAAACAACAGAATTTGAAGAGGATCATAAGTGACTTATTTCTATTAAGATTTATTAAAATCCTTCAAACAGTTTTGTAGAAAAAGTTGAAAATGTGAAAAATGGCCACCCACCCCCCCCCCCCCCCCCCCTTTTTTTTTTTGGAAGTCTTAAATGTAAAATTCCTAATTTCATATGTTGAGTGTTGAGAAACATCTAAAAACTTATTTAGATGTGTAAAAAAAAAAAAAATTTTTTTGACCACAGCTGGATTTGATCCGCTACTCTCCATATTTCAATTACCAAGTATTATATGTACCATTGTGAGACCTACTTTTTAGACATGGTGGCATTATCTGTTAACCAATTTGGATGAAATTTACCACATTGATAGAGGATTTTTAGTACTTCATTTATTCCATGTTTCATTAAAATCTTTCATGTGGTTTCGTAGAAAAAGTTGAAAATGTGAAAAATGGCCAACCCCCCCTTTTTCTTGGAAGTCTTAAAAAATTCATAAAAAATCCAAAAATTGAGATAATGACAAAATTCTTTCACAATAATATTCCTTACCACAATTATGATCAAAATAGTCATTCAGAAATCATCAATATCAATTAACTGAAAAACATGACACTTTTCTTCATTGAGATGACTAAGTCCAGAAACATGTCAAAAAAGCGTAAATTTCTATTTGACGGATCTTAACCCCGAACACAATTTTTAATAACCCATCTTTATAGATTGTTGAAATGCAATTAGTTTCCCCATTTATGTACTGGTTCTGGAGAAGAAGATGTTTGAAGAGGGGTACCCTTTTGGGCACTTTTGGTCCCGCCCTGGATCCACCCCTGACGGAATCTGGATCCCGAACACAATTTTAGTAGAGGACCTTGAGTACATCATTTACACAAAGTTTGATCCAAATCTGCAATGTAGTTCCAGAGAAGAAGTCGAAAATGTGAAAAAGTTAACGACGGACGACGACGACGCCGACGACGACGACGGACGACGGACGGCGCACTATGACTATAGCTCACTTGAGCCTTTGGCTCAGGTGAGCTAAAAAAAGTAAGTTAGTGCAAGCCGCCTTTATCAAGGTGACTGAGATGAGGGATGGACGGAATTTGGATGTCTGTATCAAGATGTATACGGTCAGCAGCTGAGCAAAGCACTTAATCACTGTGTAACTGTTCCTTACATATACTCATGCGTAATATATACCTGTTTATTGTCCTTTATATTAGTAAAATTTAGTTCCCATATCGGCATAAAATGATCAGAAATTCCTCATTTCCATGCTCTACCATGATCATTTCCATGCTCTATCACAATTATTTCCTTGCTCTATCATTATCATTTCCATACTCTATTATTATCATTTCCATGCTCTATCATGATCATTTCCATGCTCTATCATTATCATTTCCATGCTCTATCATAATCATTTCCATACTCTATCATGATCATTTCCATACTCGATCATTACCATTTCCATGCTCTATCATGGCCATTTCCATACTCTATCATGATCATTTCCATACTCGATCATTTCCATGCTCTATCATGATCATTTCCATGCTCTATCATGATCATTTCCATGCTCTATCATGATCATTTCCATACACTATCATTATCATTTCCATGCTCTATCATGATCATTTCCATACACTATCATTATCATTTCCACACTCTATCATAATCATTTCCATACTCTATCATGATCATTTCCATGCTCTATCATGATCATTTCCATACTCTATCATTATCATTTCCATTCTCTATCATGATCATTTCCATACTATATCATGATCATTTCCATGCTCTATCATGATCATTTCCAGACACTATCATGATCATTTCCACACTCTATCATAATCATTTCCATACTCTATCATGATCATTTCCATGCTCTATCATGATCATTTCCATGCTCTATCATGAAGTACATGTATATCGGGTATCCACGCGTGTATGAATTACAAGTCGGTATATTCTTATATTTCTGAGTGTACATGTATAAGGTATACATTAAGCTCAATATTTGAAGCTCGGACAGCTTGTGTTGTTACTATAAATTACAGTATGACAATATGAATTTATCATCTCCATCTAACATTCAAGTATGAAGTCGATATTGTAAAATGAGGACAGTATATCCCCCTCATTTCCATTGCGGCACAATATGACGCAATCCCCTGTATAACAATATAAGTTGTCCTTGACATCACAATTTACACAGCAACTGAAAGTTGTATCCTACAACAAAGTTACAATAGCTTTCAACGATACGAACTACTATACCATTCCCAAAATGGAAGTATATATCCCCATTATCCCATAAAATGACGTCATTAGCACAACACTATTCAATATGTAATAAAATAACATACACTACTAAAGAGATGGTATCCTGCACTTTTATTTCCTATACAAATATATGTACGTTCTCAGTACATACTGCCAAACACATAGGTGAAAGGACGTAAATATAGGAAAGTACTAACCCCACAGTGACCCTCATTTTGCGAAATTACCTGAATAATGCCGGAAACGGCAAATCTGACAGTTGTTTCTGATTTTCACACGTATTATATAAAATTTATAAAGGGTTCATCTTATTGTTTTTGATAAACTTGGTTAAATGATGGAAATACAGAATTTTGTATGAGCGTCTCGCTGGGAGTGACCCTAGTATTTAGTCCATACACGCTATGCACCTTTATAGCATCGAGGAAGATACATCGGTTTCTTGCAGGTGTATTTACATATTTCGGCGATATCCCATAATTTAACTTCGTTTTAAATTTTGTGCATGAAGATTATCAACAGACAAATTCTACGAAAAATATTAGAGAATTAGAGATTAAGTTGTTGGTTGGTTGATTGGTGTTTTACGTCGCTTTCAACAATATTTCAGTCATATCGCGACATGGAAGCAGGAGGCTACCAACCTCTTAAACATAGTGGCGCAACCCGGGAATCGAACCCGGATCGTCGGCGCCACAAGCCAAGCGCTTAACCATTACACCATAGAGATTAAGCTATCAAGCTATTATAATCTAAACTAAAAGGTAAAAATAAACTATTTTATTTTGAGTATGTGTTTTACTGTTTATCCACAATTTCAAGAATGAGTGCCTTATATTGTGACGGGACTACTAGCAGTGTATTATTTCACTCCTCTGGTGAGTATCCTCGCACAGAGTAGATATATATCTTCCCAATACACATCTTATTCTAGACACAGATTTCGACTTTAACTCATTGGTTCCGCCATTCGAACCCAAGACTTCTGAGGTCAGTTGTTCGAAACTTTAACAGCTGGTTAAGCTAACCAGTGGTTAAAGTTTGAGAGATAATTAATTTCATTTATAAGATTTCTGTATAAAAATCTAAATTATTTTACAATGCTGATTACATATGCTACAAATCAGTACACAGACTGTGACGTAAATCTTCTTTTCGAAGATATAGTCAGATGAAGTTTTACCATTGGTTAGCTTAACCAGTGGTTAAAGTTTTGAACAACTTGCCCCTGATTACGAGTTGAAATTATTCATCCCTTCACTAAGCTCCGTTAAACTTTAAACAGTACTAAAGCAATGGAAATGCTGCAGCACAGACTTATCCAGTAATAATCCTCCCCTTTTTTTCTCTCTCTCCATTTAACCTTTATATTTTGAATGTAGAGTTGATATCCGGTATTATAGCAGATGCAGTCTACAATAAGGCATGATGTGATTTCTATCTAATCTCTACCATTGATTTACATAGAACCTAAGCATAACACATGGCACAGTCTTGTTCAATTTGTATTCAGGAAATATTGATCTGCATAGAAATTCATAAGTAAATAGTCCATACAGAATCCATTCAAATCCCCTCGACGAGGGATCTGAACAAGCTCCCATACTCATTTTTGACCCTGAGTGACATCTTCCAATTACGGATTAGTACGTGAACACCTTGCCCGAATGACCAGCATTGTACTCATACTATCACGTTAGATACTTGGAGGCATTTGAAGAGGAGTCGACTCGCAATCGCAAAGTCGCAGAATTAAACCTAGAGTAAACGTCAGAGAGCTTGTTCATAATCACACATAAAGCTGGATTCTGATGCAACCTGTCCGTAGAACACGAAAACAAAACTTCGCGGGGATTTACGTTTTACTGCAGTTTTTGACATGTCGTCACGGCAAACTTCAATATGTACAGAGTTGACAGAGTTATACACATTATTAGGGTTAAGTGTATTAGAATAGGGTTACCATGCATGTATTTTACAAAGGCTGACAGAGAATAGGAGAATCCCATGTATGAATTTCAGTTTAAATCTTTTGCTAGCGCCTTGCTCCATTTCTAACAAAGCATTCGCTTATACCATGTTCGTTTTTGTCATGGTAACCCCTAAATTAGCATCAAATATAGACAGAGAGAGAGATTTCTGACTGCCACCACCGACAATGCTTTGTAGCTGAAGTTTTATCTAACAATGAACGAATAGTATTACCGCATTTTTATCTATTCATTTATTATTTTATTTTGGGGGAAAGGGGGGGGGGGGGGGGGTTAAACAGCAAACAATTAATCATCTACACATTTTGATTATTTTTGCATAAACACAAATAGTCAGATCACACGTCAAGCGTTTTTCTCACCAAATTCCATTCATGAAAACTTCTGCTCTAGAATCACAGAACCATGTATTTTCTATGCAAATTTGGAGATTCAGAAAAGCAACTAGTACATGGTTATAACATTTTATGTTGACAAAACATATTTCAGGGTCATTTTAAATGATATTTTTGAATACGAGTTCTTCTGAGCATCCAATCTTCATTTCTCATGAATTACTGTCGGTTACTTGTTTTTAACATATAAATGAGATTTTCATATTCCGCACAATGTTTACAGTTAAAAGTAGTTAATGGCAAACGGTCATCTCTAGAGTAAGCGAAATCTTACAACACAGAATATTCAATAATTATGCAATTGTAGCACGACGTGCTTGATTAAATACAATGTATACACGCCGTCATCCACTCAAGATGATCACTCATCACATAAACACCACGACTATCCATGAAGCATGTAACGTATTTGGTCAGCGTTTTATGTAACCTGCATGACTGTTCACCTATATCACGGCTGTACATCTTTAGCATAGATCTATACGGCCTCAATTATGCATCCCAAAAATAGGACGCCAAAGAGCCGCATGCGTGACTCGAACAAGTACTTCTCGGTCACGATACAAACACTTAATCCAAATATCTACGCAGTCTCCATACTCTATGAAACTCGACCACATCAATATAATTGTTCCGTGCCCACTGGTAAATAGGTCACATCAATATAATTAATTGTTCCGTGTCCACTGGTAAAATAGGTCACACCAATATAATTGTTCCGTGCCCACTGGTAAAATAGGTCAAGCCTTATGATATCCATCTATTTTCTGATTATGTCAAGAACCCGGTAACACCAATTCTGGATACACAAGAAGTCAACTACAATAATATCTCAATATAACTATGTTTTACCCGAAATTACTTACCTACGATTCAACAAAAGAACTGGGGTTTAGAACATAATAAAGTTATGAAGTGACCAAAGAAGGACTTTTAAAATATGCTTATAAACGCAAAATGAAAAGGGAAGCAATACTAATGAATAATGACACCGAGTTAATCTATACTGATGTCATTTGTTAATTTTCTATACTTCTGATCATAAGTGATCACATGGCAACCACTTTTGGTCAGGAGTATCAAAAGTTATCAAATCATACTGATACTAACAAACATTTGAATACTTGGATGTTCAATGAAAGTACTGTTACTATTTGTCCAAAACTATACATTAAGTAGAAGACCTATTTTGAAAGTTTTGAGCATTGATTTGTGTAGTATGAAAGGGGTTTCTGATGCAAGCACGAAACAGTATAATGTTTTAAGCGACAAATCCTGCATACATGTAATGGTAAACGCTCCCTTATTCAAATAAATAAAATATCACTAGAAAACTGACAAAGAAGCAGAACTTGGATCTTAGATTCTGAAATCTATAAACATGTTCCGCCCAATATTCTGCATCTGTACATGAAATTTGAAACCTGAAGATCGGATACATTTTAAGTTATCGCATCAAGACTAAATTTTATATCCCATCAATGCGGCTCCTAAGAAATTTTACAATAGTTGTTTTTGATCGAATTCCATTTACTGAGTAAAAGATATATTACCGAAAGGAAAGTACAAGAATATAGATCCTAGCTATGTAAGTGTAGATGACACATATTAACGTTTATTATCATACCTCACTTTAATATGATATTATACCAAACTACACTTGTAACGATAATATACAGCCATGTCTACTCTTGTACAATCAAACACCAATTTGACGCGTTAATGCTGTGTCGTGGTGTTAGACAAACCGGTACATGACACTCAAGGGTGAAAGATGACATCAAACCATCATAACAGAACCGTCAATGATGGGCGTATTGACAATCATACATACAGAATCCCCGAACCGATTAAATTACTTCGATAATATCTTTAAATATGACGATTTTTAATAATTTAGATGAAGTGTCATGCAGTTGCGGACTGTTAACTCAATATTCAATATCGCACATTGTCGTGAGGGATGAATTGCATGATAGCTTACGTATTCATTCTGTTAAAAAAAAAAGAGAGAATTAATTTAATATGCATTCAGGGTTTTGTTTGAACTGGGAAAGTCGTGACAGCATTAATGTTAAGTATTCAAGAATCAGAAAATAAGTGACAAAACGATCTCTTTTTCTCACCATCTTAGTACGGCCTATTACGACGTTCCAGTCTTATATTGCCTCAACACGTATTCAGACCATCTAAATATGGCTTCATTCTACATTATGGTTTTCATTGCCACACCACATATTCAAGACTATTAAGAGCGGAGCGGCATATTTTGGAGTTCAATTATGCCAATGCAAAACCTGTATCCGGTCTGTCAATGCAAATTATGTATTCAAACCGTATTAGTAAGGCCTATAACGAACTTCCGATTTCTCATTGCATATTGAGGCGTTTCATCATCATCGCGTCATTTATTCAAATCATTTTAGAACTCACTGCCACGGCACGTATTCAAACATTTTAAGGTGATGTTTCGGCTATTCATTGCCATAGCACGTAGCACGTATCTAAACCATTTAAGTACGGCCTTATTGTCATGGCACGTATTCAGAACATTTTAGTACGACCTGTGGCGGCGTTTCGGCTACTCACTGCCATAAAACGTACTCAAACGTTTCGCCTCTCTTTGCCACAACACAAATTCAAACAATCTTAATCCGGCCCGGCCTATGACGACGCCTAGGTCATTCACTGCACATTATGTACTCAGTCTAAATACGTTCTATGTCGACGTTTCGGTCATTCATTGCCACATCTAGTACTAGCCACATCGCGTATTCAAACCTTCTTAATCCGGTATGTGTCAACGTTTCGGTCTCTTATCGCCACAGCATGTATCCAAATATCACAATAATAACATGTATTTAAACCAAGGTAACACAGTCTTAACTTTTCATCACATTAAATATAAACTACAGACTAGTAACATTCGTTCCCGTGTATACATACCACAATTCCGTATTAAGAACAATACACAACCCACCTATTATATCAACTTGAGATTCATAGTTAACAGTCTTACAGTTCCTACATCCCACCATGCAGCTCGCCATTTTAAACTTTTACAGTTTTTCATTTTTTTTTTTGAATTGAAGGTATGTCATATGAATTTAACTTCCTGGTAGATATTTCACACCTGAATTTAATACATGCGTTGAAACAAGGAATGTACCATATATTACGGTGTGCGAGAGAATATAACTAAAACTGGAAATTCTTAAGATATATATTAATTCTTTCTAAACTGGTATATTTATCTCCAATACTGGCTTGTTTTCGACTACATCTCTTTCCAACAATTTTTGATATGGTATTAAAGGTTTAGTCTACCCTCTTTTACGTTTTCACAATTCACAATTTTTCGGGGCATTACATAAAGAGCAAAACCAAAACAGGATTTTTCGAGTCTGAAGCTCTAATGGTTTAGTCACTGGAAGAAGCTATGTAAAGATGATATTTCGCTCTCGTTCGCTCATCTGAGCTAATATGTATTTATTTGTTTGATTCTTGTTTTACATTACATCAAGTGTATTTCATTAATATACATAGAAATAGAGACCTATGTAACGGACCCAAAGGAAGCAGCAAAGAATCCTTCACAATCCACTCCTATCGAGTTTGTTGGGGTTTTTTTTACCTTGGGTCAGAGACATATATACTGCTTGGGTCAAATTGCTCTGAAAGGTTTGGTTCTTGATCAACAACATTCTAAATAGATATGAAATGATTAGGGTGCACGGTATGAAAGATATAGCCCGGACACCATTTGCAGACACAATTTCGTCATGAAAGTTCAAAGTGACTTTAACATTGGACACATGACCTTGACAACGGAAAAATGACCACAAGGTAATAAACCATACCAAAGTCGCGCATCCGTACTTCATACTTGACAAAGTGAGACCAAAACTGCGATGAACAGTCCAGGAAGAGTAGTGATCACTTACTATAGTTTTAGTCAGTACAGCCTCAAATTGTCGTACTTTTTAATGTGCTGCAGTATTACACAAATCATTTAACAAAGTAAAGATAGCAAGAAATGAAATGCGAATACATGTACTATTACAAACGCTGTTACATGTGACAAATAAAAAGATAATAGCTTTGCATATTCAATATTATAGAAACTGTGACTTTGACTATCTTTATACGCCCGCAAACGAAATTTATCATCCTGTTCGTCCAGATCCATTCGGCTGTCTGATTAAGAGGTTCTAAAAACTTCTTTGCCATAAGAAATACAACAGCGATTTACTATTGACATAGAGACCGGGTGTTTAGCTAACCAGTCGTTCAACTATTTCTTATTATATCATGAAATTATTTGCAGTCTTTTTTTTTAATCTTTTCCCTGATTTGAAACGTATGTAATCAATAAATAAATGTAATTTTAATTTTTATACATACCGGTATATATTTTATGATGTTATAAATTTAACTTAATGTCTATCAAATTTCAACCACTAGTTAACTTAACCAGCGAATCACGATTTGAACAACTAGGTCCTGGGTTAAAACACGAATATCAGTAAAACTGCTGAATATTCACCAAACTGCATCAAACTAATGACAATTTGTCTGTAGAACTATCATGAAATGTTGATAATTTCCTTAAAGTAAGGTCTCTCCTACTATCTAATTTTGTGACCTTGAGTGAGTATTGTCTTCAGGCCCAAGGAACCCATGTACCAATGAACATTTGCGGGAAATATGATAAAATTATAATTAACATTCTATTAGGAGATATGCTGGAATAAAGGCTTTTCCCAATATTTCAAGGGATGTGTGTTAAGTGACTTTGACCTTGCATAAAAACTTTGTCTTAGAAAAGATATAGGAGCTTTCCTATTATTTTAGGAATGTGCCGAGTGACCTTGATCTTTTAGAAATGACTCTGATTGACCTTTGTCCAAAAGTCCCTGTCCAAAACAAAATTGCGTGAAATATGACACAATAATGAATGGTTTCAGAGGTATGATCTCTTTCACAACATTTTGGAATATGTACTTACTTCTGAATGACCTGACCTGGCAGAAATGATATGAAGTAACCTTTGTCCCAAAGTCCCTGTACCAAGGAGCATTTGTGAGAAATATAATAAAATGCCAATTAACAGTTTAAGAGATAATGGCTCGGTTGGACGGATGGACAGATTGACACGATAACGACTATAAGCTATTCTTTTGTATGTATGTTTGTATACATGTATGTCTTTTGATGTCTTATCTCATAACATATGTTCTAAAATTGTATTCAGTATGGTGTAAATGTATAATTGTTTGTACTGAATACTCCCCCCCCCTCCAAATTTACATGCTCCCCCAATTTTTTTTTCCGGGGGAATAAAAAAGATTGTGTCATGGTAATGTTCATAGGTCATACCTCAGAAGTCAACATCATAGTAAACTTACGATCAAACAACAGAACACATTTTCTTCACACTTCGTACGACTGTTACCCATTACACATATGAAAGCCAGGAATTTCACCCAAGAAAATCTCACAGGTGAAGTTACACTGAACCTTCGATCACATTTGTTAGTTAACGACTACACCGCCGCAGGAGTTCCAATTGTTCCTAAAGGGCTATTTTTTAAGTTTGTAGTGTTTATATGAATACCTTATATACGGTGCCTTGCACATATCTTGATAAATTCTTATTTTTACTATTTAGTGGTAGACGAAATTAGAGTATTAGACAAGAAACGTACGGGCTTCGGGAAAGACTCGAAAAGGACCTACGGTACCTATGTATCTGTAGAGAAACACCTTTACACTAATAAAACATTAACTCATCATTAGAAACAACGGAGTGAACATTTGATGTAAGTATCTCTGATGGTGTTCAGAAAGATAAAGCTTACAGCAAAATCAGTGATTAAATTAGGCATAACAGGGAGTTGAAAGTCACCAAACCTCGTATCTATATGAGTAAACGCAAAGTTTCAAATGTTTGATACTCTATGGAAGGGCATATCAGCTTAAAGAAACAAAAATGGATATCACATTATCATAGACAAAAATTGCGTTGCAATCCGATTAAAAGGAATGGGAATACGTCGAAATCATCAATCTACTGCAATTTCGAGAATACATATTTACTAGTAGTTCAATGTCTAATTTATTGTACCAGTATATATGTGTCTCTGTGGTTTTTTTTTTAATCATAAAGCTAATGATTTAGTGAATGAAATACCGGTTGTTATACAGAATTTAAAACCAACAATTTTCGGACAATAAAAGTTGGAGACTCGAGCACTTTGCCTATTCCCTAAAATCGCTACTGTTTCACATAACATACTACATTGTACATTATCATTTCAACGATTTCAGCAATTTTTCATTCCATCAATTTCTCTCTGGAGACAAAATTATATCAGATCAGATATTGGATCCACCTCAGAAATACGTTCAGTATGGGCCGTAAATCCAAAGCTCCTCTTTAAGCTCTCCTATAATATATTGTCGTTATGTGGTACTAACAACATCTGTATAAAGATCAATTTCTACCTGGATCCCAATCATTGATTTTTCATATCAGATGAAAATTACATACGGTATATAAATCTACTACCTTTGTGTGATGTTATTTTGTCGACCGACTGATATTTAAGAAAGAAAGATAGGCTTGAAAGCTGCATTACTAATTCAGAGTGACTGAAAACGAACAATGATAGATGAATACATGAAAACATAGCAGAAGTCGATAAGGACGTATCGACGATGTACTTCGTGAAACAAGGAAAGAACGACGTGCTCTCTTTGCCGCTTAAACAAAGAAGATGAAGAAGGATATTCCTCCTTCTATCCCAATCTACGATTGTTATGATTCAAAAAATAGCTTTCGCTTACTGGAGACAAGTTATGTTTTTCTTCATCTCGAAAAAAATCCTGATGACACACCTATGATGACGATATATCACGACTTGTCAACAGCGCCTTTTAAAAATATCAGAAGCAAAGACTGGGCACATTAGAGCCATGTACAGAATATTGCCTCTGAAACCCTCCACAAACATATAAAACCAATGAAATCACAACATACGATGTTTGTTTGTTGTTAATTACGCTAAATGATGATTCTTTTACTTTTACAGGGGGCAGGCGTTGTGTAATGATTAAGCGCTTAGCTTGTGGCACAAACAACCCGAGTTCGATTCCCGGATTGCACCACAATGTTTAAGAGGTTGGTAATCTCCTGCTTCCATGTCGTGATATCACTGAAAATTGTTGAAAGCAAAATAGATCTCCAATCAACCAACCAATCACTTTTATCGTGGCATTCATTGTTAAGTAAAGTAGAAGACCGAAGTACTTGAAGAAAACCAATCACCTACGACAGGTACATCAGCAGACCCACACATTTATCCCGACCTGGAATCAAACCAATCACCTACGACAGGTACATCAGCAGACCCACACATTTATCCCGACCTGGAATCAAACCAATCACCTATGACTGATACACAAGCGAACCTACACACTTACTCCGACCTGAAATCAACCCAATCATGACAGACGAAAATGACTTTCAATGCACCCGTCTACCGACGCCTCTCGTAGACTTTACTTTGAGAGTGGCGTGATAACATAACATACAAACATGATGCAAAATTCGTAAGACTTGAACTGATGTACACATACAATTATACGCATAATACCCGATCCATGGGTTAGAGTTATCGCATACCAAATAAATATCACGATCTATAAAATAATGAATTGTGGTAACACGTCAAAGTGTAAGAGAAGTATATAATATTAGTGATTTGGTTTAATGCTGAATTATCACGAAAATACATGTAGATGTATAGAGGTCGAGGTCAATTCCATGGACTTTGATTATTCCTACCTGTAGGTGATTCGTGAGAAACCTGATAAATATACTTTGACCATCTGATTATTTAAAATACCCAGGTTCCTTCCCTGTATGAAGGATGACAACTATTTTTTTTTTACAAATAGTTATCACTAATAATATCATACTGGGAAGAATAAACTTTTTACAGCAAAGGTGACATTGTTCCTCAACGAAATGGGGTGTTTATACTATAATGAAGTAAGGTGTCTAAAGAATAATTAATACTTGTATGCATAATTTATTCAAGTTACCTGGAGGTTTGTTTGATTTGAAGATGCAATCCATGTTGAATGCCCTCAATGAAAATACCTATCAGAAATAGAAAAGATACAATAAATAATTTGTAACACACTGCATGTCTAAAACAAAGAAATAAATTTAAACCTGCATCGATTATTCCATTCCTTTGGAATTAATGTGCATTTCTCCATCAGTGGTGACTATACCTACATAAACTGCATGACTTTACAATACATTAGCACTGAATGTTAAGAATTCTCTGATAAAGTTTGATGTATTAACATATACATAATAGCAGCACTGTTGATGTGGATTTTATATTCCAAACACTTGTACAGTTTTATGTCATACAGAGCACATTTACAGTAATTTACGGTATGGGCCACCTTTCTATATGCTAAACAACGAAAGTACAAGTACTTTTAAAAAGCAAAGCACACGACGCTATGAAGTAATCATATTTAGTAAAAAAAAATCTGGCTACTTGTCCATTTATTACTGTGGTCAATGAACTTTCATATTGTGTCTTTAAACAATGTAAAGATGATGGATAAATTCAAACCATAAGTCTAAAAATCATGAAACCAGAGGACATATAAAATCAGTGAAAATGAAAAACAAGTGGAAAATAACAAAATATGTCTACTTGAAGAGCATATGTGAACCCCTGTGATGGAGCGAAATCAGGTGCCCGGGGAGAGTGAGCATCTCCTGCTTGCTAGCAACACCCGTCACATATACCCAGTAGAAAGAGTCAAATCGTGTAAATTCCATACATATTTATATATGGAGAAGTCAAAGTAGGTAACCTTCTAGTACAGAAGGTGTCAAATCTGTGTAAAATAATCGGAATCGGTCTCAGTCCAGAACATCATTTAAAAGTCTGGATAACGAGATATCATATGGAGTAATAAGAGCCCCGTAACGACCGTAGAACTTCCTCAGTGATGTTGCTAGTCTAGCACATATATAACCCTGGTTGAGCAGCTTAATTGAATATTTAAACAGCATTGCTAAGCAAAATACATATGGTAAAAGGCTCGTTGCTAAAAATAAGTTTGCCTTTGACTTTACCCAGTCCAGTTCGGCTCTAATTCGTAAAATGCTAAGATACCGAGCAATAGTCAACAAGGAACGCCTTTTTTACAAGACACAATGGAGACATTGAAATAACCAGGGTATGATTAGGTGTCATGGAGGCGTAAGCATCCCCTGCTGACCGGTCACACCCATCGTGGTGCCATAGTATTTTGCGATCTAGTATAACTCGTAGTCACAAATGGTAGCCGTAGTCACAATCGGGAAAATGTCATGATTAGTATATATATATATATATATATATATATATATATATATATATATATATATATATATATATATATATATATATATATATATATATATGTATATATATATATATATATATATATATATTGTACTTTCACAAAATCAATAGTTTAACAGAGACTACAATCAAATAAGGAAGTCAACATGTTTATTATCACAGAAACCGGGTATAAGCTTGAGTCATAATAGTCTCTGTGACTAAGAGAGGACTTAACTTATGATATCCATTGGCGAGTATTCACCAATAACGTCAAAACCTGTTCAGAAAAATATTTCTTTTTAAATTGACAATAAGTACATCAATTGAGCAATGCTAACTACACAACACATTATGCAATGTATCGTTAGTGGGTTATTTCCTCGTGAAGCTCGATATCATGTACAGCAATATCTAAACTGCGGTATGTTTTACATGAAACTGTATTTTAAAATGATAACACCCACGATTTTGTTACCTCAAGCTGACGTCGTACAAAACAAAAAAAATTTTGAGCGCAATTTCCGTATATTACGAATACAAAACATTATTTCAAGACCAAAACAATGCACGACTGCAAGCCATGTAAAATTAGACAACAAGAAATTCTGCAGTATAAATAATAAATGAACTCAGCCATTTCTCTCACCTGTAGTAAGGTACCTGGTCGAAGAAGGTGTTGTCAGTTAGCGTGACCGTGTTGCCATGTTCTGTAATGAAAGAAAAAAAAGATGAAACTATGACTACAGTAAGCTTCCGATGTAAAGGCAAACAGGTGCATTAACATACTGCTGATACATTGTAGTTTCTTCATCCTTATTCTGTAAAAATAGAAAGGCTTATAATAAGATGGCTACAAGCAAGAAATCATATAACACATATCCAAAGTTGAAGGGTTTTTTTTAGTGAATTGTATTCCTGTTTATCTTCTAATCGACGTGTGTCAGAAACAAGACGATGAGCTTACATGTAATCAGGAAGACTATATGGAAATCAAATTTTCTTTGGCGAAGTTCCAATAGATGAAAAAATACGGTTGTGAGATTTTATAAATATAATTCTATAAATTCTCATATTCTAATACTTTTCAATATTAATCGTGATTAACAATATGGCAAGTAGTGATTAACAATATGGCAAGTAGCTATTACAATAAAACCCCGATTATTTGCTTAATATCACGTCAGGGGCATTCATAACCTATGCTACAATCCTCAGTTTTTCAACATGTCAAGTTCTACCATGACATGGAACTTGACTGTATCGTCTGAAGGATAGGAAACCGACAGGGTCACTAGCAGAACCGAGCCACCCTCCCAGCCTTGACTGTATCGTCCGAAGGAATGGAAACCGAAAGAACATCAGCAAAACCGAGGCACCCTTCCAACCTTGACTGTATCGTATGAAGGAAACGAAACCAATAGGACAACAGCAAAAACGAGGCACTCTTCCAGTCTTGACGGTATCGTCTGAAGGGAAAGAAACCGACTGGACACCAGCAGAACCGAGGCACCTTTCCAACCTTTACCGTATTGTCTAAAGGGAAGGACACCAGCAAAACCGAGGCACCCTTCCAGCCCTGACTATCGTCTGAAGGGAAGGAAACCTACATGTCCCCAGCAGAACCGAAGTTTCCTTCCAGCCTTGACTGTATCGTCTGAAGGGAAGGACACAAGCAGAACCAAGGCACCCTTCCAGCCTTGACTGTATCATCTGAAGGGAAGTAAACCGACTGACCACCAGCAGAACCGAGGCACCTTTCAAGCCTTTACTATCATCTGAAGGAGAGGAAACCGACAGGACACCAGAACCAAGGCAACTTTCAAGCTTTGACTGTATCGTATGAAGTGAGGATACCGACAGGAAACCGACAGAACATCAGAACCGAGGCACCCTTCAAGCTTTTACCACTTCTACTCTAATTCAAACGGGTTGTTACAATGAAAGTATAGTGTAAGTAAAACTGAGGTACATTGTTCAAACATCTACATAAACCTTAATTTTAATACATTTGTGTTTATTTAACACTGAAATACATGTACTATAGTTATCAATATCTACAAACAACGCATGTTTGATGAAAGTGTCTTCATCATTACCCTGAATCAGTTTGAACAAAGAATGAACTTACAGTCATTAAATGGCTCGTTTGTGAAGAAATACTTGCAAATTTCATCTATCGAAGATACCTCTAACTGACCAACATTTATGTCTATATTCTAGTAATCAATGGTAATGCGAGATACATATCGGACCGTTTAAGTGGTCGGGTTTTACTGACGCGTGAACATGGGTGAAAATATCCAATGCTATAAGCAGTCCGAAATACGAGTACCCCATGCCTTCTCCACTGATACAGAGATACCAAGAAGTATGTGTGAGATATAAATCAAGGTCACTTAATTCTACGTTCATATAGTTAACCGAACATTACATGAACATAAAGTGCAATGCTAATTGCCCAATGAAACTAAAATTGAAACATCATTATAATAAAAATGAGACTCATTGCTGTTTGTTAAACTCTGATAAAATACATTACGAGTGTTGTTGTGACCTAAATGTTTGGAGTGCATTCTTCAAATTTTAGTATGGGTAGCTGGAGTTTTAAACGTCAGACGTATTATATATTTAAGTTTTAAGTTCTTGTGATCAACATACATGAACACAAAGTTAAGACCATAGTTCACATCAACCCTTGGATCTGACGAGCTTCAAAGTACAAAAACTCACTGCCCACGATGACCATGTGTTTAAAAGAGGCAAATAACGCTAAAGATAAATCGTGAAAGTTCATTAGATGCAATGAATACAGCCGATTTATGAACCAGATTCATAAACAACTCCGGCAAAATTCTCATTAATAATTTCGATGAACCATCATACAGATTATGAAATGGGCAATAAATCTTGTTTATATGATGTATTATTAAAGTCCTTCGCTATACATAGTCACAGGAAACATGTGTGAGCGGGGTGCAGCTTGACATTACAATGTACATGTAGTTCTAGGTATTCTATTAAGCCAGTGTGGCTTAGTGAATAAGGTGCTCTGCTTGTGATCGAGAGGTCCCGGGCTCGACTCCTGCCCTGGGCACACCGGTGTTTTGTCTTTCGGATGAGACAGTAAAAACCGAGGTCCCATGTCACGGTAGGCGTGGCTCGTAAAAGATCCCTCACTGCTTCGGGTGGGTCCGTTGCAAAGGTCTAAATTTATATGCAATGCATCAGACAGATGCCGTCACCATATACGTGAAATAATCGTGGAGTGACGTAAAACTATAATAAATCAACCAATCAACCAATCTAGGTCTTCTTTTAAAACAACACTGTAACCTCGGTAATCAAACTTGTCCCGAGTTGAAAATAAACAAGGAAAAGGAACCAATACTAGTGCTAGTATTTAGCATTTCCACATTTGACAGCATATGTGGCGACTTTATGTGGATTAAGTAAATTCTAACCCTTTGTGTACCACTAGTACAGTTTACAATGAGGATTTCTGTGAAATTCACGACGTAATTTCAATATTCTATATCCTGTTTATTTTATGATCCGCCCTAATTTAATCACTCTTCTGTATTGAATCGCCACTGCCTGGAGGTTCTGCATAAGAATTAATACTATTCATGAATACACAATGAGTCTATACTCATTGGAATACATTCTATTGATAAGGTGTACTTTGCATTTTCATTACAATTGAAATATGTCGTACTCTGAAATTAGATTCCATACCTCCATACATGTATTATCATTAATACATTAATATTATGGAAATGATACCTCAAACAAAAACGTTGAGTTTATTTCTCACATATCAACCATCTTCTTCAGGAGTTGAACACCTACCCATCCCTCCTTTACCTCTTTTCCCCTGTGATATCAATCCCATGGAGCGGAAGTTCGGTATTTCCTCCCAACACCGCCACAACGAGAGGAGCGGACACCACATATATATATGACAAACGGGATAACATGTCCGGAAGATAAACATGTCCTTTATTGAATCGTTAACAGATTATGGTACATGTACTCCGCTTATATATACATATTTGTATATGTTGATATGATATGAATTATCTGATAATGGTGACAATAAATTAACAAAATCTGATATAAAGAGACCTATCAGTATAAAGCACTTATAATACATGTATGTTAAAACGGATTTAATCTACTATGTTACAAGTAATATTCACCTTGAACAATAACATCGAAGACATATTACCACTGGCTTTATAATCAATTCATAGTTTAGAAAAGATTGGTACAAAAATAAAGAAGAATTATTTCTTTAGACTTTCAAGATGATTATAATAGCTGCATTACTGGATTATCCATCAAACTTTGTTTTAAATATGTTACACTAATGTTTAAAAATTTATTATGCTTAAACCTTATCATAACAATTTCTAAACCTTAGTGTAACACATACCTTTTGCTAGGTATCACGAGTTACAATCTTTCCTGAATGTTTCCTAAAAAAAATCCTACTAAAATGAGAGAGAAAATCCAGCTCTAAAACGTTCAACCCGCCTTCTCAGATCCGTCAGTGGATGGAATACTTTAATATTCTCTTGCATGTAACATGGAATGGGAGTTTAAAAGGGATGCAACTGAGTATTTCAAATAAAACGTGAGTAAAAGAGATGGGATGGAAAATCACGAATATGAATGAGCAACGAAAAGCACATCTCGAAACGACACATTTAACCCCATCGTGTATTATCCATTGTGACCTTCAGGCTTGACCTATGGCAAACTTCTGTGCAGGGTATGTTGAGACACGTACACACGCACGCACGCACAGACACGCATACGCACACGCCAGCGCGCGGACGCAGGACAGTGATGCTATATCCCCTCCGAAAATAAGTAAATCAATAGTGTAGTAAACTCAGTCGTTGTATCGAAGGGAGAGGCTGTGGCGGATCCAGAGGAACGGTTGCCGGGCACGTGGATATATAAATGAAAGGGCTGTCTGGATTTGCGTAAAAACAGTGGAAAATCGTGCAAAAATTAGACCGTCTGACACAACAAATTGTAGCTACCGTGGTGAAAAGAAGTGGACAACACCCTCTGGAACCATCTTTGGAGAGGGAGAGGCGTTAAAACGTGGGACTGGCAGCTATCTCACCTTACAATAATCTTCAACACTAGTCAATAAACGATCGTATTATCAGGAGTCCTCATTCAGGAAGAAAACTCTATTACTCATCTATTGTTCATGACATATGTGTCAATTTCTCTCAATACATGTACCGAATAAGTTTGTATCTAGGCAGAAATACGTCCGTGGTAGTCGAGTTATCATTTACTTTGTTCAATGGCAGGAAGGTAAAGCTTGAAACTGTGGATATCATGCACCGAGTCCATCACTGTCAACTAACGAACCATCCGCAGATTGTCATGGTAATGCTACATTATGTACAGAAAGAAGGTATACATGTAGTCAAGAAATGACCAACTCAGACAAGATACTGTATCATGTTTCCATCCGTACCCTTAGTACACATCTCCAAGTGTACCCGTCGAAGGTCAATGGGTCTTCTTGATATTCTTGTTTCCCTCAGCATTATAAACATTGACTACTACATATATGGGAGACAATCATGGTGTGGCGTTAAGCAATAACAATTAATCATTCGTAATATAACAATGACAAGAATCAATCTGGCCTACAAAAGGCTAATAATGATAAATGTACGATACACGCGCGTATAATACGGGAACAGCCACTGTGGTTTGCGATGTGCTCGGTTGTGGATCTTACATTCCTGGTGATTTAAAAAAGAAAATATACAAATGAGTATTTTATCTCTTAATAACGAGTCTTAACAACAAAATATTTGCTTGTCTTAGTCTGTAAATTCTCTTCCTTACCTGTATAATTATAATATTTTGCAATTAAGCTCACATGAATGAGTTCAACAACTGGCTCTAAAATAAGATTTGTGTTGACGACAAATCAAACTCATTGAAACAAATGATCGTTTATAACTATGGTTAACACATAGATCGGTTTTTAATATAAAGCATTTCCGTGTTGTTGTTTTTTGTTTTTAGGTCAGTCAACGCATGACAATAGTATTACATGTATTAATATTAATACCTACCCGATCAGGTCGAATACACTATAATCCTGTATACCGTAAGCTTGTAACTTGTCCACGCCATGATCAAACAAACGCGGTGTTACTTAGATTCACTTATACTAACGCGTCTGATTTCGAAATAGAGGAAACATGCATGATTTACAATAGATGCACTATTGCGCAATTGTTATTACTGCTGTCGCGTGGGTGTATCACTCGAGATACTGTTTATAATGTCGTTGAAACAAACAGAGCCCACAAGAAGTGCTGACCTGCGTTTATTTTTTAAAGTCACACCAAGATCACTTCATTTATATGATGGCGGCACCTGACTAGTACTCGGAAGTTTGTCGTGTGAAATCTACTCACCGCAGCCTTATGAGATATTTTAAACATTGGAACGTACACCTCATCACAGGGCCTCAATTTATACTATCACATCCGAAAGACGTGGAAGTACATGATGATAAACTGCCTTTGCAAAGTATTTTCTAGCAGCCGGGTTCGAACGCCGAGCGATACCAGGGAACCAACTAACCTCTGTAACAGGAAGATATGAGTACCACATACTACCAATCAAGCCAAGACGAACTCGGTCTCTAATCAAGTCATTCACCCAACACTCTGTAAGAGAGTAATGCTATGTAAGTGGATAAAGGGATATTGACGAATATTGTATGGTAGTCGTTTGTACAATACATGCTGCGTCCAATAATCACTAAACTCATATGAACAACAAAGACAGAGAGCGAAGGACACCTCTATTTTTGTTTGTTGACATTACGCCATTACAATATTTCCCAGTCAGTGTACATGTATTCTCGTAAAATATGTCTATAAGACTAACACCTTAAACCAAATATAGTGGCACAATTTACTGACCAAGTCCAGACTGTAAGTTCCATAAGACAAACCCCTTCAATCAAATATAGTGTCACAATTTACAGACCGAGTCCAGACTGTAAATTCCATAACAGTTTTATAATTACACAAACTTCGTTCTACTCGACCACGAATTCAAAATTCAAATAATTGTCTCTTACCTGCATTTAATTTTTTTTCCAAATTCTCTTCCTCGTTCCTTTACAAAAAAAAATTATTTGAAATCGGTACAGACAAAAGCTTTTAACATAGGGATCTTTTATAGGTTGTATGTTTGGTCTGTTGCAATGGGCGCATAACATGTACTGCACACATAGTAAACATGCATTCTGAGAGTATTGCTAAAGCAATACAAGTTCCCTGCCGGTCCCAACAAATCCATAAGGGCTGAAAATTAGGTCAGTGGCAACCAAACGGTAACTGGCAATCTAAGAGTTTTAATGTGTCTATTAGCCAGAGCTGCTCATCTTTTTTCTTTTTTGACGTCTGTAATATTGCTGGACCTTTGTGGTCAATGTTATACCATTAAGTCAAGGGCCAATTGTTCAAAACTTTAATCACTGGTTAAGCTACATGTAACCAATTTATTCAATTTATAAAATTTGTTTCAATTTCTGAATTACATTTCAGTGCTGGTTTCATATGCTATTAATCAGTACACAGACAATGACTTTAAGTCGAAGTATTTCAAAGAAATCCATCTAATACTTTAAGCTCTTTCGTTACATACACTTATATATACAGTACAATCAATTTAAAACTCGCGTCATTTGTATTGAATCATCTTAATTTACATCACTAATTTAATAGAAAGTTTTTGTGATATTCTTATCTGTATTTTTCATTGATTGATTGATTGATTTTTGTTTTATGTCACACCACGAATATTTCACGTATATGGTGACAGCATCTGCCTGATGCAGGGCATACAAATTTTGACCTTTGCAACGGACCCATCCGAAGCAGTGAGGGATCTTTAACGTGCCATGCATACCATGACACGGGGCCTCGGTTTTTACTGTCTCATCCGAAAGACATGACACCGGCATGACCATAGCGGGACTCGAACCCCGGCCTCCCGATCTGGAGTCCGACATGATACCACTAGGCCACACCGGCTTATCTGTAGTTTTCAAATAATTACATTATAAACAGTGCATCTCCATGATGACTTATATTATATAGCTGAGTCAAGTGCGTTTATCTTTCCTGTATTATAAATATATACATATAAATGCATACATGTACACAAATTTACACAAGGGCTTTACAACTTGTCCCAAACCTTTGAGTGTGACAAATGATGATCATGAGGTTATACAGCCACAAAATACATGATACTTCATGTTCTCACAAAGTGGACAAATTTAAAACCATACAAATAAATAATTTAAACTTTATTTATTTTACAACAACTGAGAAACAAGTTAACAACTTAAAACCAGAGAAATTGCTACATCACAGGGCTTTCGGCTCGTTGGTACCCCCCCCCCCCCCCCCTCAATTATACCAATATAATATTATAATTGAGGGGGGGGACCAACGAGCCGAAAGCCCTGTGGCTATACAAATGTGATCTGAAGTAAATTGAACATGAGACGTTCTGAATATGATAAGATATATCAATCATAAACAAGTGGTAAAAATTTCATCTTGCTTTAAAGTAAAGTACTTTACTAATAAAATTCCCATGCAATTATTTACAGCATAATGCCACAAAATATAATGAGTTACTTCTCTTTTTCACCATCATCAAGGTATATGAGAGAATATTTGTGCAAAAATACACAAATTCTGTAAGAAAATTCTAAAATCTGAGGATGCTTCTTGATTTTTTTGATACTCTTATGCAATATCTAATCTAACCATTCAACCATGTTAAAATGATTTCAAAGAAATATAAATATAGACAACTATCTTTAAAAAAAAAAAATAAAATGGATATGAATATATTAACAAAAAAATTCCAGCTTCACCTCAGAATTGATGGGCAAGGGAAGTACAATGTAAATGACTAAATCAAAGGATTTATAAACAAGAAGAAATGGCAACTCCCCATATGCAAAGTGAAATCTTACTGAACTATCATGTGGCATGAGATCTGTGACAAGACCTAACCAGAAAACAATGGCTATCGCGACTGAGAGCTACCTGGCTAAACAGTTCAACAAAATCAGTTAGATCCCCTAAATATCCATCTTAAATGTATGTTGCCATTTATACTGAAAATATTAAATTAATTTTTAGTACCAGTATTACATGCAAGTTTTTAGTAGTTTGTGAGAAAATGGTTAAAGAATTCCATTTTAAAGTAGCATGTTTCGAAGTTAACCTCCTGCATAATTCTTCTATAGACCTATATGAATTTTCCCATTTTCTCATATGTTTTGAGGTGTACAGAAATGCAGTTGGTATCAATAAAATTATGAGACTTTGGAGCATTCACTAAAACTAGTTTTTATTTCATTTTTTTGACTAATTTTTACCTATAAAGGTTTATACAAATGAGTCGTATCCTGTACTCTTAGTTGATAAATGAAAAAAAGGCAAGTCCATTTAAATTTTTCCCATTTTCTCAAGTATGACAAAGTTTACATGTGATATGTGGGTATCAAAATGTACATAAGACCCTAGTGTGAAGACTAAAAATAACTTTCATTTAATTATATGGACAATGTTATGTCTATAAGGCTTCATACATACAGGTCTTAATCTCCAATTATTTGCGACCTTTTTGCAATGAAAATCTGACAGATCCGTCTAATTTTTCCCATTTTCTTATATATTACAAAGTTTACAAGTGATATGCTGGTACCAAAATGTACATGAGACCCTAGTGTATGTCCTTCAATAACTTTTTAACAATCATGTTGACAATTTTTATGTTTATTAGGCTTCATACATAGGGTCTTATCTCCAATACTCTGTGACCGTTTACAAAGAGAATTTGACAGGCCTAGTTAAATTCCCCAACTTTCCCAAGTTCCATAGTGGACACAAGGACATTACCATACCATAATACATCCCGTCTTTCAACAGCGTATAAAAAAGAATTTTTGAAAAAGCAAATATTTTTCACTAGAATTTTCTTAGGCAATGGCAGATTCAGACTCAGAGGGGGACCCAGAATCCCCCCCCCCCTTTTCGCCACATATTTACAAATAGAAATCCAGATTTGGTACCAAAAATGGCCGATTAGTTTGGTTATTAAACATGTGCCCCTCCCCCCCCCCTTTTTCGGAAATTCTGGATCTGCCACTGTTAGGGATGGATAACCCTTACTTTTAATTAGATATATTTACTCACATGTAATATTGGGCTGGAATAATATTTTTAAAACTTAATCCGACAGATTAATGAATCACTACCCTATAATATGCACTCGTTTATAGAGGTCTAACAGAAGAAATCACATTTATATAAAGAAGAGGACGAGCACTTGTGGTAAACAGGTGTCATAAACATTTCAGTCAATTCAAAAACAAAGGTAAAACATCACATTTTCGTATGAATCATTTAAGAATGCATGGTGATTCACGAGAAAAATTATTAAAAATTACAATTGAATTCTGGTTACATAAAAGAATGCAAGAAATATAACATACCTGAATAGAAACTGTTAGATTGGATTTGTTTTCATCTCCAGGCGATCCAAACATTCAACCATCTTGGAAAGCAGAATAAAGCAATAAATGTGAAAAGTGATAACGGACTGGAAAGTGAAATTAAAACGGATATTCATTTACAGTAAATTGATATACCATGAGAAATTTCTCAGATTTCATATGCACGTTTTCTAATTCCTTATTACTTACTGCAGCATTACAAGATATACAATCCAGGCGCGTAGGAACCCCGGGGGGGGGGGGGGGGGGCATGATTTTATGGCAGATCATGGATTAATTTTTTATCACGTAACGAAACAAAAGGAACCTCAAGTTTGCACACACTTTTGAAATACTTCCCCTATGGTCGTGTTTTCGGAGTCTCTGCTTGCGAGAAACATGTGTTTTTTAAGAATGGACTTTTAACACACCCGTAGATCGATAATATCACTTTAATATCAGTCTTTAAAAGATATATTGCGTCATCATAGAATATCCACAGTGGTGACTCCAGGATGTTCGAATCCTGCTAAGTGTGACATATTTACCTTGCTTTCGGTTTACCAGTCCCTTTCGCACGGACAGTGCAGAAAATACATGTGCCGACGAAGAAAAAGTTGCCGTTGGTGTAAATCTTACTGGAAATTTGGTAATTTAACGTGGGACCCTATGGGAAATAGAATTACTGTGCTTTGGCCTCTTATCACAAGGATACCTCGTGTGAAAATGGAAGCTCTATCACATAGCATTCAAAATTATGTGTAAGGTCTAAGTTTTTGTAGACAGACAGACAGACAAACTAACGGACAGGACAAAAACTACTGGTGCATAATACTGGTGGTCCTTTTACAAATACTGAAAAGAGCTTCCCAAGATAAAAACATCTTCTTTTCTGTGATACTTCTCTCGAAACTTGTAGGGACCTCTTAGTTCCTTTCCCCGATAATATTGCATGTTACGTCCACTCTCAAGATCCAATAATTTGTTAAAGGAATTTTGAATGTCACTTCATAGAATTTTCACTCAGGAAATTAAAAATGTAATTTTTGGCACTTCTAAAATGTAATTTGATCAAAACGTGAAGCTGGTGTGGCATAGTGGGCAAGGTGCTCGGCTCGTGATCGAGAGGTCCCGAGTTCGACTTCCGCCCTGGGCACGCCCGTGTTCTGTCTTTCGGAAGAGACAGTAAAAACCGAGGTCCCGTGTCACGGAGGCGTGGCACGTAAAAGATCCCTCACTGCTTCGGGTGGGTCCGTTGCAAAGGTCTAGATTTGTATGCAATGCATCAGGCAGATGTCGTCACCATATACGTGAAATAATCGTGGAGTGACGTAAAACAATATTTAATCAATCAATGTATTAAGGCAATAAATCTCACTGGTAAGAAAGATAACTCTTACACTAAGGTATACATACTGACCGCCAAATGTGAACCAAAAAAAGGGGTAAAACAAAAAACAAAGAAAAAATTGGTCTTTTTGTATGCATGTCTTCCGTGATTTGTGTCATACAGCTTTGTCAGATGTCTCATGTTTTCTCTTTTACAAAAATTAAAGAAATATCTACCTCCTCCCCCCCCCCCCCCCCCAAGAACACCAAAAGCGTAGGATAGTGCTTATCTAATACTCGTTGATAAAAATTATCTTTCACTCACTCAGTTTTTCCTGGCCAAAAGGTGTAAATAGTAGGGGAATTTAACAGTTAAGTAGGAAAAAGTAGAATCGAGGTAAAAAAAAAGGGGGGGGGGGGCACGAAAAAGTAGAAACAGTGAAAAGCCTGTCGATGCCCCAGCATTTTACATCATGCTACAGAAGAATCCAACCGTCTTGATTGTTTTGATATAATAACTCACATAAAATTAATTTACATAAGAACCAAAGTCAGTTACATTTAGGATTCAAGACGATGAAAGTCGTAACAAGAGTATGCCCATTACAAACTTATTGCCAGAGCAAAATTTCAATACATAAAAATATTTGGGCCAGAGAATTGTTTCATGGTAATTAATGCTGCTTACTGACATTGACCTTTCAGTAATTGCTGTTTATTGACATTGACCTTTCAGGAATGACTGTGACCTTTCAAAAATGATATCGAAAACCCCTATACCGATGGAAATAAACAACAAGTGTAGGAACCTTTTGGCATTTTCTTTTCTGGGTGACTTTAACCATTCAAAAATTATGTTATGCGACCTTTGTCCGAAATCCTATTTCCAGAGTGTTTGTTATGACCACTGCATATTGAAAATTTACTAATATATAAACCTTGGGGTGTATTAAAAGTTCTATTTTATGAGAGACCTTGACCTTTCAGAAATTATCAAGAGTGACCTCGAAAACATAAATTTTGTGGGGAAGCTAAACGATAGCAACAATCTGATATAAAATGTTAACATTCAAGCATGAAAAAAATATAAACATTCATTGATGCAGTTGTTGTATACGTATATGAATTTCGTGCACTAAATGCACGTTTCAACAACGTATGATTGATTGATTATTTCACGTACATGTGTATGGTGAAAGAGTCTGCCTGATGCATTGCATACAAATTTAGAACTTTGCAACGGATCCACCCGAAGCAGTGAGGGATGTTTTACGTGCCACGCCTACAGTGACACGGGACCTCGGTTTTCACCGTCTCATCCGAAAGAAAGAACACCGGTGTGCCCAGGGCGGGAGTCGAACCCGGGACCTCAAGATCACGAGCCGAGCACCTTATCCACTAGGCCACACCGGCTTTCGACAACGTATGTCTCTTTGGTGAGGATCACGGCCAACACCGTGGGAATCCAAAGTGTGAGTGTTTGAAGAACAGACTGTATTTACTAATGTTACATAAAAGAAGTGCCAAGGGACAAATCTAAAGACAGTCGTGCATGAAGAAGATACCCCTTAACTTAAAAATATTTTACAATCTGTCATCAAAGTGAATTAAAAATATGTATTTCGAATTAGTACAGAAGCACTGAAAAAAACTAGGTTTGGACTCACCTTCGAGAACTAACAGTCCACTATGCGTCATGGTTTTAGACTCTGTACGGTATATAATAATATGATCTGTGCTGTGGTATAGCTGTCTGAACCAAAAGAGCCAAGTCAAAATTGAACAGCAGACACCATACGGTCCACACAGATGAAGTTTATAGCATTCAGTGTAAAACAACAAAGATGTATACATGTAGTTTTACAGTTTTTAATTACACATTGCTATAAACAGAGACATGTATACGCATGTATACTGGAAAATATATCAATAAAGCTTTTGATTTCAGAAATACTTTATTTTGAATATATTGTGATTAATTTACAGTATCATGACTCTTACTGACTTAACCTTGTTATATTACTTGTGTTGATTTTATATGTATATCTTTACGATCTATTTGCATTCGATGAATAAACTATACTATACTATATGTCTTTGCTATAAACAACCATGGACGGAAATATACAAGATTCTAAAAAGGCCAAATTACAATAATAGTGATAAATGTATTTACTACTACTACTACTATTATTATTTATTTATTTATTATTATACACATCTTTAGCGTAAATCGGTTTATTCAAATTTGAAAAGGAACATCACTCTCGTATTTCCATATGGGGTACCGACATATCGAACCATTTTATAGTACGTAATTTTTTCGTTAATTCATCAGGGATTGAAAGCCACGTTTTCCTACCTATATGGCTACATATTCTGGGATTCAAGTTGAGCTCAATGGAGTTTAGGTAGCTTATTGAATGGGATGCTCACTCTTTGACTCCCGTCGTGGAAACATCGGTATCCATCCCGTCGGATGAGACAGTTAAAACCGAGGTCCCGTGTTACGGTAGGCGTAGTAAATAAAGATCGGTCACTGCTTTAGGTTGTGTTCGTTGCGAGGATATAAATTTCTATGCGGTGTATCACGTAAATAAAACAATGATCAATCAATCAACAAATTCACTGTCTGGGTGTGGACGCCCCACCGCACCTCGTTAGTGTTCTAAACCACTGCCAGTACTGTATACCAAGACCAGACATGATTTTGAACAACTGAAAACGTACAGGGAAAGCTGACAAAGAGGGTTGACACTAAACTCCTGTTTTAGAACGTCTTTTACAAAATCCAACACATTTTGAAATAAATTTTCCAAATGATAACAAGAGCAACGCCTAGCGTGGCATAATAAGCCCGTCGCTTAATTCAGACGGGATCAATTCGCATTTGGCATGATTATCATGAAAAACATCTGACGTTTACTAAAGTTAATTGCGTTTCATAGCATTTTATCATAGGAATAAGTCCAAGGGTAATAACTCCTGCAGAAATAGTCCTATCCAACCCATCTTGGAACTTGACCTGCAAAAAAAAAACCTTGAAATTTTTTAGTACAAGCCCCCTCCCCCCATCCCCTAACATCTCCGCCCTCCTAAAATTATAAATTTCTCAAAAATGAAGAAAAAGATATCAATACCTGTAAAATATGTGAAAGTTGGTACATTTTACTTGCTTCATGATAAATTTCATAATGTTTATACAAAAATTAGATTTTTAATGAATTTTCAAAACAAAATCTTGAAATTTATGTCCAAGGGCCATAAATCCGTCAAAAGTGATCAATTGTAACAAAACTCGAACTGGTACTGACGCCGCTTGATATAAAGCAATATACCAAATTTCAGTTCAATATCTTGGAAGACGGCAAAAAAAGTCCGGAAAACATGACCTTGGACAGATGGTCACCCCCCTGAAATTATAAAATTCTCAAAAATGAGCAGAAAGATATTAAAAGCCGTAATATATGTGATAGTTGGTCCATTTTACTTGTTTCATGCTAAATTTTATAATGTTTTGACAAAAAATATATTTTTAATGAATTTCTGAAAAAATCTTGAAATTTATAAGTCCAAGGGCCATAAATCCGTCAAAAGTAGGTCAATCGTAACAAAACTCGAACTGGTACTGACGCCACTTGAAATAAAGCTATATACCAAATTTCAGCTCAATATCTTGAAAGACGGCAAAAAAGTCCGGAAAACATGACCTAGGACATATGGTCACCCCCAACCCTAAAATCATAAATTTCTCAAAAATGAACAAAAAGACATAAAAACCCGTAATATATGTGATAGTTGGTACATTTTACTTGTTTCATGATAAATTTCATAATGTTTCGACAAAAAATATATTTTTAATGAATTTCTGAAAAAATCTTGAAATTTATAAGTCCAAGGGCCATAAATCCGTCAAAAGTAGGTCAATCGTAACAAAACTGGAACTGGTACTGACATCGCTTGAAATAAAGCTATATACCAAACGTAAACTCAATATCTTGAAAGACGGCAAAAAAGTCCGGAATATGACCCTGGATGCACGGACAGCGCCATAACATAATACGTCCCGCCTAATGACGGGCGTATAAAAAAGAGCAATGCCTGGCGTGACAAAATACTCCCTTCGCTTAGTTTGAAAGGGAGGATTTTGAAAGTATGGAAACATTCTCCTCTTAAATTATTCCATCCCCAATAGTTCATTCTGTATCCTGCCACAAGGAATTCTAACCAAGTAATACTACGACCTTCACCTTTGACCTTGATTGATTGAATATTGTTTTACGTCACTCCACAACTATTTCACGTGTATAGTGGCGGCATCTGCCTGATGCATTGCATACAGATTTATACCTTTGCAATGGACCCACCCGAAGAAGCGAGGGATCGCTTACGTGCATCACCTACCATGACATGGTGCCCTGGTTTTTATTGTCTCATCCGAAAGACAGAACACCGGTGCACCTAGGGAGGGAGTCTAACCCGGGACCTCTCGATCACGAGTCGAGCACCTTATCCATTAGGCCACACCAGCTTCCTTTGACCTTGAAAAACAATAAACGTCTTTATCTTGACATGAGGAGTAAGTGTACATCAAATTTTGTACACTTACTCCTCTGGTAGGTGAGGCATGTAAGCGATCCCTCGCTTCTTCGGGTGGATCTTAGCCCAAACGGTACGGGCTGTATCCTGTCTACAAAGGTTTCCTACCAAATAGTATTACGATCTTAACCTTTGACCTCTGACCTTGAAAAACAATAGATATCTTTGTCTTGCAACAGCAGTAAGTATACCAAGTTTGACAGTCCTAGACCCAATGGTTTGATCTGTGTCATGCCTACAAGAGTTTCGTACCAAATAGTTCTACGACCTTGACCTTTGACCTTGAAAAACAATAGACATATTTCTCTTGACAGAAAGAGTGAAGTATCAAGTTTTACAGTCTTAGCCACAACGGTTTGGTCTGTATACTGCCTACAAGGTCATTCCTACCACGTAGTACTTTGACCTTGTAAAAATAGACATCTTTGTCTTGGCATGAGGAGTAAGTGTACCACAATTGAGTCCTAGCCCCAATGGTTTGATCTGTATCTTGCCTACAAAGGTTTCCTATCAAGTGGTACTATAACCTTGACCTTTGATATTTGACCTTGAAAAACAATAGACGTCTTTGTCTTGGCATGGGGAGTAAGCCTACAAAGTTTGACAATCCTAGCCCCAATGGTTTGGTCTGCATCTTGAAAAACATTAGGCGTCCTTGTCTTGGTATGAGCAGTAAGTGTACCAACTTTGACAGTTCTAGCCCCATCCGATTGATCTGTATCCTGTCTACAAGGGTTTTCTTACCAAGTAGTATCAGGACCTTGACCTTTGACCTTAAAAACAATTGAAATTTTGTCTTGGCAAGAGGAGTAAGTGTACCAATTTTGAGTCTTAGCCCCAGTTTAGTCTGTATCCTGCCCACAACGTCGGACATACGGATGACGCCAGACCATAATGCATCCCGTCAAAGACGGGCCTATTAAATGGAATCAGTTTTAAAACCGAAGAAAATCATATTGGCAAGAGACATACACAATGTCTCTTAATGTACAGTAATATGATACATGCAAATGGCGAGGCTAAACCCATTTCTTTAAAGTGTTATGTCCTACCCTAATACATACAATTACACTATCCAATTTAAAAACCAGAAGTCTCTGTCGAGACTGAAGCTCTACTGGTTTCCTCTTATTATCTTTTAAAAGGGTGGGGCAGCAGCGGGAAAATGTGCCCCTCTTTCAAATAAGGGGGGGGGGGTATGTTCCGCCCCCTTTAATCTTTAAGATTTTTTTTCATCAAGTAGTTAAAATATCAGTTAAAGTGTGGAAACAAAGCAGTAAAACGCTAGTTTTTCTTCTGGTAGCAAAAGGAGCATGTGCCCCATCCCCTCTTTTTTCAAAACAGGGGATGGGATGAAGTATTATTGTAACACCCCCCCCCCCCCTTTTTTCGATATTTTCCAATGTCGGTTGAAGTGTAGAAACAAAGTATGCAAACACTAGTTTTTCTTCCGACTAGCTTAATTTTTTTTGCTAGCCATATATACATTTATATATAAATCATTATCCCATTTTTTTTTCATTGCCCGTCAATGCTTTAGAGAAATGACTTCATACTATTTCAAGAGGAGTTTACGGCACTGTTATATGTTTAATAATGTCTTTTGTCTGTTTTCTTTTTTGCCAATATCTGGTTGTAAAAGTGTCGTAAAAATTTTTATCACATGGTGCTATATATATATATATATATATATAGGGCCATCATAAAGTTCATGAGTCTCAGGAAATTCTGGAGATTACTTGACATAGTATAATAAACGCACTGTAGGCTAATGTGTTTATTTTATTTACAAATATACACAATTTATCTTTTTGGTGGTTTTATTCACACTGTTCCATTCTTATCTAGTGACAATGATTAATTCATAGCAAAGTGTAAGCGCTGAACCGTGGTGCAGATAGAAGAGTTACGTGCTCCTTGGTTCAGCATATCTATAACCACGAAGAACATGGTTTATTAAAAAAAAAAAAAAACAGATTCCCTCCGTACTTTTGGATACTGTGAACATCGTTTACTTGCAATATTTTGGTTATTCCTAGTTAAATGAAACTGTAAATGTTGGAGGAAATCACTGGTTGTGACTTTTTTTCCTTCATACATTGCCGTTTCCTTACTATAATTATTTTATAAATGATATATTCACGGCCTACTACTGGGCATTAAATAATTTCGGTCAACCATTATTGATAAAAACTTTAAGATATTGCATGCATTTATTTTTTACTTTGGATATTCGCTTTTTCGTAGTGGCCAAAAGCACAACGCCAGCGGTCAACACTGCCCCGCCTAGCCTTTGTGGACAAGAGCGTGGGGTGCTTCCTTTGACGTCCGCTTTACACTAATAAATGCAGAGGTCAACGACCGTAGTTTCATCCGTTTCTTAGAAGAGAAGAGAAGATATCTGCTGCTAGTTACACAAACAAAACATGAATGCATAATTTACACTTCAGTGTTTTTCTCCTCTTATTTCTTTTCTAGGACTATGATCTTTTCTCAATAATTTATTCAAAATGGCCGCTGTTATATAAACATGAGAAGACAACTCGCCCAAAATCAATTCTGACTAGCATACAAACACTGCGATCTTAAGTCAACCATACAGGAAATAATTAAGAGAGGAAATTGAAGATAGTTGAAAGATAAAAATACATACATGAAATACAAATGTTGAGGTGTTGCACATATGTCTACAAAGCTATAACCCCCCTTTCAAATTACAGTACACTGTAGTGAGAATAACAATTGGGGTCATTTCTGTATGGGTAACTCACACCCTTTCAGGGACCCCAGGGGTCCAGACTAGACCAAAAATTGCACATGCACAACTAGACCACCCAAACAAGAAGAAACCACAAAGAGGTCTCTGGGATTTATACCCTCAGGGAAAAAGAAGGCACAGAATCTTGGGACCACACCCCTTTGTGGGGGTCCAAAGTGGTCCAGACTGGACCAAAATTGCACATGTACAACTAGACATCCTACCAAACAGGATTAGACTATAATTTAGTCTGTGGGACATATATTGTTAGAGAAGAAGAGGGAACAACATCTTGGGACCACACCCCTTTTGTGGGACCCAGGGGGTCCGAACTGGACCAAAATTGCACATGTACCACTAAACCACATACCAAACAAGATGAGAATGTTATTGGGTCCCGGGAACATATACCTTTATAGTAGAAGACATAACACAATTTTGGGACCACACCCTTTGTGGGACCCCAAGGGGTCCGAACTGGACCAAAATTGCACATGCACAACTAGACCGCCTACCCAGCAAGATCAGACCCTAATTAGCTCTCTGAAACATATACCTTCAGAGAAGAAGAGGGAACAAAATTTTGGGACCACGCCCCTTTGTTAGGACCCCAAGTGGTCTGGACCGGACCAAAATGGCACATGCATAACTAGACCATCTACTTTACAAGATGAGACAATAATTAAGTCTCTGAGGCAAATACCTTTAGAGAAGAAGATGGAACAAGATTTTGGAACCATGCCTCTTTGTGGGACCTCAGGGGGTCCGAACTGGACCAAAATTGCACATGCACAACTAGACCACCAATCGAACAAGATGAAACCATAATTAAGTCTCTGGGACATATACCTTCAGAGAAGAAGAGGGAACAAATAAATTGTGCCGGACAACGGACGAAGGACCATCGCATGAGCTCGACTGGTCGAGACCATTAGAGCTAAAAAACAAGAGGCCCAAGTGGGCCTATATCGCTCACCTGAGCACAAAGTGCATATTTAGAAGCAAGCAAGAAATTCTGTGCAGGGGTTCTGGAGAGGAAGATGAAAATGTGTCAATCAAACAGAGCCAATGGCGGCCATCTTGGATTACGGATCGGCATGAAAAACCTATACTTGGTAGAGGACCTTGAGTACTTACTTTCTATGCAGTTTGGTGAAATTTTGTGCAGTGGTTCTGGAGAAGTTGAAAATGTGTCAACCAATCAGAGTCAATGGCGGCCATCTTGGATCACGGATCGGCATAAAAAACACCAAACTTGGTTGAGGACCTTGAGTACTTACTTTCTATGCAGTTTGATGAATTTCTGTGCAGTGGTTCTGGAGAAGAAGTCGAAAATGTGTCAACCAATCAGAGTCAATGGCGGCCATCTTGGATCACGGATTGGCATAAAAAAACAAAAATGTGGTAGAGGATGTTGAGTACTTACTTTCCATGAAGTTTGATGAAATTCTATGCAGCTGTTCTGGAGAAGTCGAAAATGTGTCAACCAATCAGAGTCAATGGCGGTTATCTTGGATCACGGATCGGCATAAAAAACACAAACTTGTTAGAGGACCTTGAGTACTTACTTCCTATGAGGTTTGATGAAATTCTGTGCAGCCGATCTGGAGAAGAAGTTGAAAATGTTTCAACCAATCAGAGCCAATGGCGGCCATCTTGGATCACGGACTGGCATAAAAAACACAAACTTGGTAGAGGACCTTGAGTACTTACTTTCTATGAAGTTTGGTGAAATTCTGTGCAGCGGTTCCGGAGAAGAAGTCAAAAATGTGTCAACAAATCAGAGCCAATGGCGGCCATCTTGTATCCTGGATCGGCATAAAAAACACAAACTTGGTAGAGGACCTTGAGTACCAACTTCCTATGAAGTTTGGTGAAATTCTGTGCAGCTTTTCTGGAGAAGAAGACAAAAATGTGTCAACCAATCAGAACCAATGGCGGCCATTTTGGATCACAGATAGGCATAAAAAACACAAACTTGGTAGAGGACCTTGAGTACTTACTTCTTATGAAGTTTGGTGAAATTCTGTGCAGCGGTTCTGGAGGAGAAGTCAAAAATGTGTCAACCAATCAGAGCCAATGGCGGCCATCTTGGATCACAGATCGGCATAAAAAACACAAACTTGGTAGAGGACCTTGAGTACTTACTTCCTATGGAGTTTGGTGAAATTCTGTGCAGCGGTTCTGGAGAAGAAGTCGAAAATGTAGAAAAGTTAACGACGGACGGACGCTGCACTACGACAATAGCTCACATGAGCTATGCTCAGGTGAGCTAAAAACGGAGAAAACATGCGAGTACACAGTGCTTTAAACCAGAAACCGATTGGCACATGAGCTTCCTCATTACCAGGTATTGCTACTCACAACCTTTCACTCTTGTCGAGGAATACTGAAACTTCCTAGCAGCTGTTTCTGCATTTTGTCGACTGAGCTAGTTTTTGATCAGTGTACATTGATCAGATCTTGTTTCATGTCCCATACAAGCCATCCTTACTATAATCAAGGGACATTAATTTAATGAACAAATCATTGGTTAATCCCAGATATAGACCTGATTTAATGTTTTAACAAGTTAGGAACATTAAATATACAAGGTTAATACCTAATCTACACACAGCTTAACATAGCACGTCAGTTAACAGGAACACCCATGAGAGTATCATTGGCATGAATATGTACACCACTTTCTATTACACCACTCCACGTGACAAAATATGATGAAACATGCTGTCAAAATAATAATTAAGTATTTAATCATGACAGCTAGAAAGCCTAATGACTTACACTAAACACTTAGAAGGACAATGTCAACCTAAACTTTGCCAATTCAAAGTTCAAGTAACTGTTTTAAATACTTCCAGTTTAAAGTGTAATTTGGGTTAACAATCTGATCTACAAAAATTGACAAATCAAAGAAGTAAGTTCCATATTACATCGTACAACAAAACAGTGTTATTTACCACTTTTTTTTTATTGCACCAAGTAACTAGATACTTCAGTAGCTTTTTTCCCAACATTTTACATGTCTTAATGTATGGTAATCTTTCTCCTGTTTGAAATGCAATAGTTGAGGATGTTGACTTTAAACCCACAATGTGGTATTAATATTCAAGCATGCAGGCATTTTCTTTTGAAATACATGTACAGGAAAACAACACAGTTCTTTAAAAGATCCTGCAATGTCTTCATCATAATCTGATAAAAAAAGCCGTACTGAACCTTTTTTTTGTTCACCTGTATATAGTAAAGTGGGATATGTACAAAATACCATTCTTGTAAAGATTTCTTAAAGGGTTTGGATTCACATAACTGCCTCCAGACGAAAAGAAAAATCAAACCGAGATAGTTTTTGAATGAAATTTTTGATATACATATCATATAAACAGTTAAAGAATTCTCCAAGACAACATAATACATCACTCCTCAATATCCAGCTCAACACAAACATTGTAAACAATGATTTCAGTGGACAAAATTACCATTCTCTACATCCAATGAGGCATAGAGGAAAAAAAATATTTGAGCAATATGATGTAGGTCAGTTTAGACTTGGAAAAAATCCCTGCTAACCACTTATTAGTACCAAGACCAAACCATTCCACTTCATCAGAATAGGAACATCCAGATAGTTTACTACAATGAGATCCAATATAACATTCCCAGCAGAATCTATCACACAAAAAAAGAAAAATATTTATCTGCTTTTTGAAATTCTCATTCAAAATAATAATACTGAAAACTGACCATTAATAAATAAACATCATTCAGTGTGATTGGGGTTTTTTTTTGGTACAAAGCACATAATTTATCCACGAAAATATATACTAAAAATATCCCACCAGAACTGTCGGCTCAGATTTTTCAAAGGTGATTTATCATCATTTGCATCCCTATCTGTCCTTTGGATGAGACAGTATAAACTGAGGCCATGTGTCATGGTATAAAGCAAGACCATGTGTCATGGTGTAAACTGAGGCCATGTGTCATGGTGTAAACTGAGGCCATGTGTCATGGTGTAAACCAAGACCATGTGTCATGGTATAAACCGAGACCACGTGTCGGTGTAAACCAAGACCACATGTCATGGTGTAAACTGAGGCCATGTGTCATGGTATAAACCGAGACCATGTGCCATGGTATAAACCAAAACCACGTGTCATAGTGTAAACCAAGACCATGTGTCATGGTGTAAACTGAGGCCATGTGTCATGGTATAAAGCAAGGCCATGTATCATGGTGTAAACTGAGGCCATGTGTCATGGTGTAAACTGAGGCCATGTGTCATGGTGTAAACCGAGACCATGTGTCATGGCTTACAATGGCATATAAATTATTCCTAACTGCTTCATATTGGTCCATGACATAAGACAAAATTATGAGGCAATACACCAGGTGTGTGCTACCACCATATACACCAGGTGTGTACTACTACCATATAAGTTCAATAAATGTTTGGTGGCATAAATCAATAACAAAATAAACAAACGTTTAGTACCTATATCACAGATCAATCTTATTTCTATTATTAAAATATATATAAACTATGTCAGTCCCTTTTTTCATCTTTTAGATTTTGTTTTTCTTCCAGTCTTTTTATTGCTTTTTTTGATAAAGGTTTATTCCATAACCCATTTTCAATTTTGTAGACTTTACTGTCATGTTTACATGCTCCATGTTGAATTTGAAATTCACACAATGCTTCCAAGGGTCGTGTCAAAATCTGAAAAAAATAAGTAAGAAAATTAATAATGGAACTGATATGTTCTTTAGAAAACATTTATTTACTCCAAGAATGTATCTTACTTGTACTTACCAGTACTATTGTACTTTTGCTTTTCTATGGCCAACAGCTAAGTACTGACAAGTCTTCTTTGTAGGTAGAGATAAATCTTACAGTAACATCAGTTACAAGCTTCAAAATATTACTGTCATGTAAGGCAGTGCACTGCCATAAATGTCATCATTTTTTAAAAGTTACTAGGAGTGTGTGTTTATAGAATATAGGTGGCAAGCTGTAACTTTACCTTGAACAACATCTTGATCCTTATTATGGATGTTTTATATCAATTCATACTGCTTGTAAATTACAATTATTGTCATACATGTGAATATTTTGTCTTTTTGAGACCCACTATTCTACAACTCTCTTCTTGATTTAGTGGACATCTCGGTTTAAACTCAATCTGATGTATGGTATTTGAGTTATCAGCTATTTATCATATTTTCACAGTATGTTTAATTTGAGTTCCATACACTATACAGATGAATGTATCACTGAACTGAATTATATTTGGCACCAAACAGTGTATATATCTACAGTCATAATACAATAAATGAGAAAATACAGATCAGAGATGTGCAACAGACTTGTATATCTAAACTTCTATCTTATATTCCTCCTTCACAGTTGTACACATAAAGTGCTTAGCACTATTACAGGGGCTAAACCTGCATGATGAAGAAACAAATTTTGTAAAAATAGTCAAATACTTGCATGTGGAATCATTATTTTGTTAGTTTTCAACTCTCCTTTTTTGCACAATTGTATTTGAAAACAGATTCCTATAACATTCGTACACAAACCAGATAATATGCTAGAAAATGAACATCAAATACATCAAAGAAAATAATGATGTGCTAATAATTTATCTGACTTAATGTTCCATAAATGTTCTCCACCTCAAATCACAAATTTCTTCTGACTTTTATACACAAACTAATCATAGCTAGAGGTGCCAGAGTCACCAAATGCTCGTCTGCATATCATAAATATTATTAATGACAGCTAAGTTTTTGTTTAACAAACTTTAACCAAAACGTTGATGGACAGACAGATTGATGGAGAGATAGACAGCTAGACAAACAGAAAGATGTACATCACTAATCTATAGACCAGAATTGCTTTGCAATCTCACAAAAAATGTGAAAAATCAAACACCCCTTCCCCTTCCAAGTCTTTGATTCTTTACACAAAAACATTTCTTTAATTAATTCTGGTTAAAAAACAGCAATTAAGTGCATAAGAAATCAACCATAGGGAAAACATTCATAAAATGCTTTTTTGCACTAATTTGACATAGTCCAAAAGTAAGTCAAAAACAAATAAAACATTATCCTTCACACTGGAATCCAAAATAGCAGTACTCCTTCACACATCCTTCTATATCATTCTGATGCATTCAGTTTGTCTCTGTATGTAGCGGCTCCGAAAAATAAGTTTGTCAATGGAGGATACCATCTATGACTTACTTTGGGCTATGGTAGCGCTACCTGATGACAGATCCAGAAGAAAAACAAGAATGCCTGTAGGGGATCTATAGTACTTTATTCCTATCAAATTTCATCAAAATCCACCAAGTCATTCCAGAGTAAAATTTTAAAATGTAAAAGAATACCCCTCACTCTACCTGTTTTGCAATCTTAAAAACTTCACGAAAAATAAAAAAATTAAAATTTTGACAAAATTCCTTCAAAAAGATATTCCTATTACTTTATCTTGGCTAAATATGCATTTCAAAACATCAAAGTCAACCATAAGTAAAATACTGTTGAAAACCATGCTATTTTGCATGAAAATGTTAAACTCCAAAAAGATGGCATCACCTATTGACAGATTAGGACGAAATGAACAAACTTTGAAGAGGATCTACAGTAGGTATACTAAGTTTCATCAAAATCCTTCAAGAGGCTCTGAAGAAGAAGTGGAAAATGTTAAAAGTTTACAGACAGACAGACTGACAAGGTGATTTGAATTTATAAATAGAAAATAAATCATAAACAAGAGGCCCAAGTGGGCCTATATCGCTCACCTGAGTACCTATATTATCAGTCATGCATGAAGGAAGAATTCATTTATTTTTGCATTAATGTGACTAAGTCAACACAGATGTTGAAAATATGTCAAATTTTATTTCAGGCTAGAATAAAAAACAACACTTTTTTGCACATCCATTCAGGTGATTTTGATATTAAGCATTTCCTTTGTCTCTGCAAGAAGTCATTCAGGGCAACAAGTTAGTCATTTTCTTTAGGTGGGGCCTTTTGTTGACTGATTTCAAGTCTGGGTCATGAACAACAATTGTTTCAAATATTGTCCAGATCTAACTTAAAATTGCCTAATTTCATATGTTGAGTGTTGAGAAACATCTAAAAACTTATTTAGATGTGTAAAGAAATGAAAAAAAAATTCTGACCACAGCTGGATTTGAACTGCTACTCTCCATATTTCAATTACCAAGTGGTATATGTACTATTGTGAGAACTGCTTTTTAGACATGGTGGCATTATCTGTTAACCAATTTGGATGAAATTTACCAAATTGATAGAGGACTTTTAGTACTTCATGTATTCCATGTTTCATTAAAATCTTCCATGTGGTATAACAGCAGAAGTGAAAAATGTGATTGAATTGTTCCTATACACCCTCATTTGGAAGTCTTAAAAAATTCATAGAAAATCCAAAAATTGAGATATTGACAAAATTCTTTCAAAGTAACAATCCTTACCATAATTATGATCACAATAGTCCATAAGAAATCATCATTATCAATTAACTAGGAAATATGACACTTTTTTCTGCATTGAATCACTAAGTCCAAAGAAATGTCGAAAAAAATTCTAAAATTTGATTTTGGAAGGGAACCAAAATGACAATACATCTTCACTCATCCCTCTAGATCATTTCTATGCATTCTGTTTGTCTCTGTATACAGCCCGTATGAAAAAGAATATTGTTAAACGAGGGAACTCTTTTGTGACCTACTCTTGACTATGGTGGCGCCAGCTGTAAAGAGGTCTGGACGAAAACAACAGAATTTGAAGAGGATCATAAGTGACTTATTTCTACCAAGATTTATTAAAATCCTTCAAACAGTTTTGTAGAAAAAGTTGAAAATGTGAAAAATGGCCAACCCCCCCTTTTTTTTTTTGGAAGTCTTAAACGTAAAATTCCTAATTTCATATGTTGAGTGTTGAGGAACATTTAAAAACTTATTTAGATGTGTAAAAAAAAAAAAAATTTTTTTTGACCACAGCTGGATTTGATCCGCTACTCTCCATATTTCAATTACCAAGTGGTATATGTACCATTGTGAGACCTACTTTTAGACATGGTGGCATTATCTGTTAACCAATTTGGATGATCCGCACAAAAAACAAAACCTTTGAAAAGGAGTATGAGTACTTGCATCCTACCCAGGTTTATCACAATCCTTCAAGTTGTTCTGTAGATCAAGTTGAAGATATGAAAAATTGTCCCCCCCCCCCTTTTCTTGGAAGTCTTAAAAAATTCAGAAATCGAGATATTGAAAAAATTCCTTCACACCAGCATTCCTTACCATAGAAATGATTAAATGAAACCAAATGAATGCATCAATGTTTACTAAAAGAAAATAATAACTCTTTAATGCATTAAAATAACAAAGTCCAAAATAAAAATGAAAAAACGTCAAAAATTTGTTTTCGGAATGGAACCAAAAATATCAACACTTCTTCCCATATGCCTCTATCTCATTCCTATGCAGTCGGTTTGTCGCTGTATGCACCTGATCTGAATAAGAAGTTTGTCAAAGGAGGGTACCCTCTGTGACCTACTTTTGTCTGTGGTGGTGCCACCTGTTCATGGATCCTGACAAAGATGACCACATTTGTCAGGGACCTTGAGTATTTGATGCATGCCAAGTTTCATTGAATTCCAGCAAGTGGTTCCGAAGAAAAAGTTCAAACTGTGAAATTTTAAACCAATTATCCCCCCCCCCCCCCCCCCCCCCCTTTTTCTTGAAAGTCTTAAAAAATTCATAAAAAATCCAAAACATAAAATATTGAAAAATTTTCTTCGCAGTAGTATTTCTTACCATCAAAATGATCAAATTAAACCAAATTAATGCATCAATGTTTACTAAAAGAAAAAAATACCTCTTTTCTGCATTAAAATTACCAAGTACAAAAAAACGTCAAAAATTTGATTTCGGAATGGAACCAAAAATAACAACACTTCTTCACACATCCCTCTAGATCATTCCTATGCATTTGGTTTGTCTCTGTATGCCCCCGGTCTGAAGAAGAAGTTTGTCAAAGGGGGTACCCTCTTTGACCTACTTTTGCCTGTGGTGGCGCCACCTGTTGATGAATCTGGACGAAAAACAACAACACTTGTAGGGGACCATGAGTACTACATGCTTATCAAGTTTCATCAAATTCTGTTCAGTGATTCTGGAGAAGAAGTCGAAAATGTGAAAAGTTAACGACGGACGACGGACGGTGATTGATCACAATAGCTCACTTGAGCCTTTGGCTCAGGTGAGCTAAAAATTCAGAAAACTAGATTATCACAACATATTTTCAAATAACCCTTGAAATATATATTTTCTTATAAAAGCAAATAAATGCTTTATAAAAGTTTATTGCTTTGCTACATTAAATAATTAGTAGTGCATGAATGTGAAAATGACTAAATCAAATAAGAAATAAAAATACCCCCCACAAACAAGAACAAAAACAACACAAAATGTAATTTTAGAATGGAACAACAAGATGTGTTTGTGAAACATGACTGCCAAATAAGGCAATTTTGAAATGTAGGTCAAAGGTCCCTGTCAAGGTCATGACATCAAAAAATATTGTTTTGATATAGGTCTTGTCACAAGGAGTACACATGTGAAATATTAAAGCCCTATTTCTTACAATTCAAAAAGTAATAATTGATATTCAAGTTCTTTAACACAGACAAACAGACAGACAGGCCAAAACTAAATGCCCCCAAATCTTCAATTCTGGGGGCATAGAAAACACTTACATTTCTTAAGATACCCTTCTAGATACTTTGGTGTATTTAATTTGTCTGTGTATGCAGCTGGTATGAAAATAGTTTGTAAAATGAGGGTACCCTTTAGGACCTAAGTTGCAACAAACTGAATCTTTTCCTAAAACAGCAACACTTATAGGGGACATTGAATACTTATAGAGTACTTCATACCTATCAAGTTTCATTGAAATCTTTTGATATGCTCTGAAGGAGAACTCTATCAAAGCTTATTATCATATACTAACGCTGTCTCTTCTCTATACTGAATAAATTACGACAACGACACAAAAATGACTTAAAACAACAAAGCCCAAAAAGATATCAAAAAGTATAAAAACTTGATTTTTGGATGCAACAAAAACCAACAACACTTCTTCAAACACTTTCCTAAATTACTCCAGTGCATTTGGATTGTTGATCTATGGCCTATGTCATCCAAACATGGATCCACCTCTGATCAGGCCGAAAAGCAACATCACTTCTAGTGGATCCTGAGTACTTCATCTATAACATATTTCATCAAAAGCTTTTTTATGATTATGAAGAGGTCAAAAATGTGAAAAGTTCGAAGACAGATGGACACCAGATGGTGCACCATGACAGTAAGATAAAGTGAGCTGAAAATGTATGAAAATAGATCCCTGGTACATGTATATAAAACATGTGTCATAAGAGGACATAAGAATGGGAACTTAAAATCCATCCTCGTATTGTAACTGAACATATGCCATCTCTTCAAATTAATGAATATTAAAGGTCATAAAATTTTAACTAACTTGAATGCAATAGGGACGATAGATGCCCAGATCATCCCAAAAACTCATCCTTAGAATGCACGTCATTGCTCTGAATAAAAAACTACTCATAATTGTGACCAAAATCACAACTATCAGTAAATTTGTTCTTATACAGATCAAAATCAAAATGTGATACATGCTATCAAACACCTGTTTGTAAACTAAATGATTACACAGCAATTATTTTATTATCTAAGCAATGGACACTTTTTATTCAACAATAATAATTGACGGATACAGTTAGAAATGTTAATAAGGATGTTTTTTGCGGTCACTGATGGGATTAGATAATGTCACAGATACCAGTTGGTTTAATGGAAAAGAAATCAGAAGGACTTAAAAAGTGTTCCGTTAAGATAAAAAGATGTGTAAGGTGGTTGTATAAATGCAGGTTTGACTTCAGTTGATACACGGTTCTCCATCACTAATCACAAACTATTGTTTATTGTTAGACAGATTGACAACAAATATCATGCAAGAACTTTTTCCAGTTTACATGATGTAAGGGCAATAAGACAAATGAAGTTTTGATGCTTAGATTTGCATCATATTATTGTGATGTCACAATCCAAGCACTGAAACAATGAAAATTCCAGCAAAAAGTGGGTTGTGCATCATTAGGCATCTTATATCATTTAAAATTGGAAAACGGTCCATTGGTAGATCTATAAAGTGGTTTATATCAATCACAACACACCTCTGTATATTCTGGTTCATTCTCTAAAACAGACAGAGCAACTGCTGCACATTCCAGAGTGGATAAAGAACAATCATCTGGCTGTGTACGTATCACATACTTGCTCTTGGAATTGTGATGAATTTTTACCTGAAATATATATAAAATTGACCTTAAATTTATTCACAAGTTTTTAATATTCATTTGACAATATATTTCATTATATTTCCCTCCTTTTAAATAAAACTGCAAAAGAAAGTTATACAAACAGAACAAGAAGTATACCGTACTGAATGCTGCCAAACCAATACATAAGAATTGTCTTCATAAGAGAAAAATAAAAGATCTTCCATGTTTTTGTGCTCCTCAAAACATTTTTGGGGAGCATATAGTTGTTGTAGTGTCCATCCTTCTGAGCTTGTTTTTCTTCAATTGTTCTTAAGAGATTTATCATATTTAGCACAAATGTTCCTTCGGAAAGGGACTTTAGGACAAAGGTCACTTCTACAAGGTCACTCAGCACATATCCCTAAAATATCAGGAAGGGCCTCATATCTCTTTTTAAAAACAATTTATCAGAATTGCATCATTTTTTATGCAAATGTTTCTTGGGACAGGGGCTTTCGGACAGAGGTCACTAAAGGTCATTTCTGCAAGGTCAAGGTCATTCAGCACATATTCCTAAAATATTATGAAAGACCTCATATCTCTTAAATAATACATCAGAATAGTATCATATTTTACACACACTATCAAGATCACTCTGCACATATCCCTATAATATTGGGAAAGGCCTCTTTTCCAACATGTCTCATTGTCTGCTCATCAGAATTTTTTCATATTTCACACAAATATTCCTTGGACAGTGACTGCTGGACGATACTCACTTAAGGTCACAATTTTAAATATCAGGAAAGGCTTTGATTTCAGGACTTTACCAATATTTTATGATAATTCTACAGAAAAACTGTCTTATTTGATGCAACTCAAGCAGTGAAAAATAGAAATTCATGGAAACTTTGTTAATATTTTAAGAAATGCTTCAAGTCTTTTGTCATTTTAACAGACCATAAGAAGTGCAAAACCAGACAAGGTAAAAATTCAAATATTCTTTTTACAATCTTCCAGAATTGGTGGTTGAAACTCACTAAAGCATACTAAACCACTAAGGACCATATTTATACAGAAAATTTATTTGTTGTGTTACATCACTTTCACTTATAAAGTAACAAGGCTAAAAGTGAATATGAAGTAAATTTATACCACACGGCAGCTTCGCCTAGCCTAAAAGCAAGCCGCATATAACGTCACGAAACAGAGACAACCCCAAAAAATTCCGGTGTCTGCTGAGCACACTGTAATATATGTACATCATTGGAACAACCTTTTTTGGGGTTGTCTATGTGGCGTGATGCTATATGCGGTAAGCTCTGTAGGCTAGGCGAAACTGCCGTACGGTATAAATTTACTTCATATATCACATAAGCACCTACATGGATGTCCACTGGTGTCGAGGATGTGATATCCCCACCTCGGAACCAAGCCACGTGCAACCAATTTCAGATCATAACTTCAATTCCGGTGTCTGCTAAGCATGCCGTAATATATGTGCATCATTGGCACAACCTTTTTCGGGGTTGTCTCCGTGGCGTGACGTTATATGCGACATGCTTTGTAGGCTAGGCAAAGCCGCCATACAGTATAAATTTACTTCATATATCACATATGCACCTACATGGATGTCTGCTGGTGTCGAAGATGTGATATCCCCACCTCAGAACCGAGCCACGTGCAACCAATTTCAGATCTTAACAGTGAATAGTTTATACTTTGAGGTAAGAGTTTTGGACATGCCAGGCTATCATTAGTACATACTCCAGCTTTATGTCTCAGTCACCAGATGTATAACTAGCATAACTAAGAATCATATAAGATTTTTTACAAGTAGACTTTTCGATATGAACCTTACTTCCTGATATATTTTGTAACGGAATGCAAAAATAATATTAATAATGAAATGAAAAGTGAAGTATACATGGAGACGGTTATTCCTGAGTCACGTGGATTACCTTCTGTGGCCATCTGAACATTTCATGACTTAGATACATGTGTTTAGCTTGTGCCCATGTCCCGTCGAGCAATACAAGGTTATAGTGTTGTCCAGATTGAGGAGGTGGCACCTGACTTATGTCAATAGCTTCAGAATCTGGATACAATAACAGCGTCTGAGGATCCTGTAACAGTCTTGTTAATTCTGGATACCTGCATACATAAAATTCCACTATAAGAAACTGGGATTACAAAACTTAATTTTGATGAATCCTGAAACATATAAACCAATGAATGTTAAAGACAAAATAATGAGACTAGGGAGCACAAATACGCAAATTTCGAGATACTGATCCGGATGGACACTTTTCGAATTTTATGCGCTCCTTGTGGCAAAGGTGGGACATGTTTACATCGGTCTCTGTGTAAAGTTAATGACCTGCTCTGTGTGAATGCAAATAAATCAACAGATAAATGAAAATAAAGAAGGATAACAATGCTTGCATTGTCAAATAGATTTAAGAAATAAAACTGAGAATTATTGGTTTCGTGAATGAACTTCAGAACCATGGATCCTGGTAGAAAGTTGGCTTCTACAAAGAATTATAAAAATTATCATGGAAAACATTATACATGTACATGAACATCTAAGATACTTCATTTTGACAATGCTCAACAAATTAGTGTTGGTAATTTCACAAACAAATTTGTTATAACTCACCATTACGGAGATATCATCTAATGACCAGCAGTGTCTCACCTTTACCTCAACTTGTGATTCAAGAAGTACACAAAAACCAAAAATGGACAGTTTGGATTTGTATTTCAAAACCAACAAATTGGAATGAAAGGTTCATGAATTTTGAGGCCAATAATTGAAACTGTATTGACATTTTCACTCTTCCAAAGGATCAAAACACCATTACAGAATCAATATGCATAAGTTTCAGTGAAATGTACCTCATGTCGTAACAAGAGACTTAAGTGGGCCTTTATCACTCACCTGAATACAATTTGCTTCTTCAACTGACAGCTTGAAAAATTTACAGATAAATATATATATTCCCTGATGTTTATCATGTCGTGACTACATTTTGTAATGAAAACTGAGTGTAAATTTGAATCATCATCACCATTAAGCAGTTGTTTATGCAGGCCAAATTAAAACTCACAAGCAAATTTAAAGAATTGTGGTCCCCCACTTCGGGTTCTATCAGTAAGGGTGCAGTCATCTGTGACATATTGTCATGGTTGTGCATGTCTACATGTATCTGCAATAAGGGACATACATGTCAAATATGAAGGCCCTACGTCTTATGGTTAAAAAGTTACATTGAAGTAGGTCAAAGGTCACGGTCAAGGTCACATGATAAAAATTTTTGTACCATCAGAAAGGTATTGCAAATATTGACACACATGCCAAATATGAAGGCCCTATGTCTTACAGTTAAAAAGTTATGACCAAGGTTGAAGTTTTCGTGACAGACGGACAGGCAGACAGACAGACAGACGAATGAGATTTAATGTCCTCACGCTTTCCTGAAAGCGGGGGACAATAAGATCAATTACCTTAACTGGTTATTATCCTCAATAAGTTATCAAAATTAAAAAACTAATCCTTACATGACATCAAGAAATCAGTTCAAAATATGGCATTGACATCTAAGAAATAGTCAGAAAATAAAACATTCTTATTATGATTTCAAGACAATCCTCTATTAAGTTAAACTTAATGAAATAACTGCAATATGTATTCTATGAATATGAAAACCTACATGAATAAACTGGTGTTCAAATAGCCTAATCTACCTTTCTGCTGTAATCTAATTACGCTGGTAGAATTAGTGACTTTTCTTTGACTATAATTCTATATCTCGCATTTTGTTTTTACTATTTTCTTGAAGTGAAGAATGAGCAAGTTATAAATTTAGACCTTACAAGCAGACATCTAACTAAAACTATAAAGAATTTCATCATATCAAGTCAGATCTTAATTCATTATTTTTGCAAAGAATTGATAAGAAGTCATCTGAAGGGAAGTGTTTAATAATTAAATAACAAGAAACACTCAATTTCCACAAATTTGAGCCTTTATCAAGTGAAAACAGATCCCCCCTAATTGCTTACACAAAATCCTTGCCTGCTGGCAATATGAAATCAACATAGACACTTCGCACTGGGGTTATAGACCCAGCAACATGGATTTCTATGGCAACAGAAAATAACAATTTTTACACTGGGCTCATTTAAGCAACAGATTTCACATAGGGAATTTTTGTACTGTTTTTACTTGATAAAGGCTAAGTGTCTGAAAGTGTAGACATCTAGTGTTATTCATTATTTTTCTATTTAATCTAAAGGCAATTTACACCTAGTCCATTTTTTCAAAGTTTAAGTATTCAACCTATAACTCTTTGTCACATTTCCAACAAAGCACACCATAAATGAAGCCACATATTTCCACATGAAAAAGATGGCTTAGGTTTTTTGGGTTTCTTAAAAAATCTGTTCGCAACATGCTGGCTTCATTTTCCATGAACACCAACAATAAGTCACTCATTCTTTATATTTCCATTACAAAGTTTTTCAGCAAATAATTTGTGATCAATAAATACTTTCATTCCTAAATTAAATCTGATCTGTAGGCTGATAATTTGTTAAATTCTCCAAACCTCATTTTCAAAGCCTCATGTATTTGCCCTGTCCATTGATTATGTCATTATTGTGCATGTACCATGGTGGGGTTCATGGATGACGAACTTCACCATCTTCCATATAATTCATTTAGAGTTGAAAATGGAAATGTATCATTGTTAAGAAATTTCCATCACATTGCTACATAAAAGCAGGAAGTCACCAACTTCTTGAACATGGGATAAATGGATATTCACAACAATGCAAGTCAAGTGCTTAAAGGCTTAAAAAAATTCAAATTTTACTATTAAACCTGTGCTGAGGGAATTTCTTTGCACGGATGACATGGCATTTTTCTTTCGGCAAACTTTCCACCAGAATTGGTACAGTTCTCAAATTTCTGGACTCCTGAAAACAGAGATGTAACCAAGGATTTTCAATATGTATGCTTTGTTCCTATGTCTACACCACCAACATTGCAACAAAATCATCAAACAGTATCATAATATTTCTGATTTCAGATAATATGGTATCTCATACTTTTCAACCCTCTTTACCAGCAGACCTCAGAGGATATTTTGAAAGTTACAACTGAACAATAAAGAATAACAACTCTGCAACTTGACACATTTGAAGCACTTCTGACCATTTGATTACTTTTAGAGCATCAGTAGATTTTTAATGGAATATACACGTATGCTGCTTTTTTAATACTTATCCTGTATTTTACCTTATATATACTTAATCAGGAATAACAATCCAAAGAACTGACTGGAAGTTCTTCGTCCCAGTTAATTTTACTCCAATTCAAATTTCTGTTTCAGTGTGGGGCAAAATTTTTTTGACCACTAGCCAAGTCATTTAGTACTACAGTAGTCTCACTAGCTCTAATCAGATTTTACAACTCCCTCTATGACAGTACAAGAAACAAATCAATTTAAGTACATGAAGTAACATTAATTCAAAAAGTTCCTTCCATTTCAATTTTCTTTTCTCCTCTCTCTTTTAACATTTCATGCAGCAGAACAAGAAATTATTGTGTCTGGTCTTACATTAATATTCAAAATAAGGTAAGAAAGGTAGGTCAGTAATATAGTGTGGGTGCCCCTAAGTAAACAATTTCTATCAAAGTTGATTTGGTTAGTCATGACTTTCGAAGGCTCTTGACTTGGCCAAACATAAGTGCTATTGAGGTATAAGACTCTAAATGATGGCATCTGTTTAGTGACTGAGAGTGTTTGTTAAAGCATGACAACACCAGAAAAAAAAAAGTTGGCAGCGATCCCTCTGGGGGAAATCTTCCTAATTTGCATATTTCAAAATGGCCACCAAATTAACAATGTTTCAAATGGACAGGTCAAAAATTAGATCATATATTTTTTTTTTTATTTTTATGTGCAATTTTCGAGTTATTTAAAAGACTAAAGTATGTATCACAGATGAAGGAAGATGTTTATGTCCAAAATATATAATTTGGGCTGCCCCTTCATTTGCATAAATTCAAAATGGCCACAAAACAGACTACTTCTCCATGCAAAATACACTAATTGGATCCTATATTCACTTTCAAATACAATTTTTGAGCAATTTAAAAGTCAGATATATACCTCGGTTGGACAATTTTATCTGTATCTAAAACAAATAATTTGAGTGGCCCTTTCATTTGCATAAATCCAAATTGGCCACTAAAAGACGATTTTCACATGCAAAATATACTAACTGAATCATATATTCACTTTCAAATACAATTTTTGAGCAATTAAAAAGTCTTTAATATGTATCTCCGTTGGACAATTCTGTCTGTATCTAAAACAAATAATTTGAGTGGCCTCTTCATTTGCATAAATCGAAAATGGCCGCCAAAAGACTATTTTTATATGTGAAATGCAGTAATTGATTCATGTATTCACTTTCAAATACATATTTCAAGCCATTTAAAAGTACCAAATATGTATCTTAGTCAGAAGTCATGTGTTTAGGAGGATAGAGGTCACCACTTGGAAATTTATATGAATAATTAACAGGACAGGAGTCTCCACTAGGAAAAGACTATATCACAAATCTAGCAGGATAGGTGTCGCCAGTTGGTATAAAAAGTTGAAAACTCTAAAGAATCTGTACATGTTGCATTTTGTAATAAAACAAGCAATGATTCAGATAAATGTTCTAAACATGGAAATTTGTTGTATCTGCAATGAGTCTACAAACAATGGATGACCAGCAGTTGTACTGAAAGGAAAAGGAAGCAGTAGTGTAAACAGTGCTAGTGAACAGTGAGGCAGCAGCATAAGATCGTGTCCTGGACAGCGAGTTCATCAGCAATGCCTACTTTCTTTTTGTCCAGACCATGACCTTATGCTGCTGCCTCGCTGTTTATTACATCCCCGTAACAAAGTTGTGGGGTCTGTACTGGAATAACCATGTCCGTCCGTATATCTGTAGACAATAGCTTGTCATCGCAACTCCTCCTACACTGTTCAATGGAATTTCACCAAACCTGGCAGAAAGGAAGAGTAGCACCTGAAGATTTGAATGAAGGGAGAAAATTTTGCTCTGTAATTTTTTTGCAGGAGTTATTGCAATTTGAACATAAAAAAATTATGAATTACCCGTTACATTTGACTTCTTGTCAATAGCTTGTCATGGCAACTCCTCCTACACTGTTCTGCTAATTTTACGGACACATTTCTAAGTATCTTCCTAAGCACATGACTTTTGATTAAGATACATATTTAATGGTTTTATATTGCTTTAGTGTATTTTGTATGCAAAAATAGTCTTTTGGAAGCCATTTTCGATATAGAAAAATGAAGGGGCAACCCAAATTATTTGTTTAGATACAGACAGACTTGTCCAGCCGAGATACATATCTAAGACTTTTAAATCGCTCAAGATCTGTGAAAGTGAATATACTACTCAATTAGTGTATTTTTGGCGGCCACTTTGGATTTATGCAAATGAAGGGGCCACCCAAAATATATATATTTTGGACATAAACATCTTCCTTTATCTTTGATACACACTTTAGGCTTTTAAATTTCTCCAAAATTGTGAATAAAAGTGAATAAATGATTTGATTCATGACTATACCTTTCAAACATATTTTGGCAGCCATTTTGAAATAAGCAAATTAGGCACATTTCCCCCAGATGGATCGCTGCCTACCTTTTTTCTGGTGTTCTTGGGACTTCAAAGAAATACATTGTGGCAAAATCATTTTTGTTGCAATTTGTTTGAGGCTCACCTAAAATTTGGCTTAGTTTTCCTGGACTAGGTATGTCACTATCATTTACACATGCAGTAATATTAATTCAAGTATACAGTACAGTCCGGGTTGAATTTTGAATGGCCACTGTCCACAGTGGGCAGTCCACCTGAAATTTCAGTGGGCATTAGGAGTGGACATTTACCTGAGCTACCAAGCTGTCCACTTACCTGTATGTTAATTCTAACTGGCTCTTACAAGAATGTCCAGTGTCAAGTGGACATTTTTAATGCCCACTCTAAAAATGCCCACTGTGACCAGTGGGCAAATTAAGTTCCACCTGGACTGTACTGTATGTACTAACAATAATTAAAAAAATTCCCTCCATTTCAATTTTCTTAAACTAAAACTAAAGCCAAGTCAATATCATTTTATTGAAAAGTGAAGTTTTTATACGACAAATGACCTGTAAAGCCTAAGAAAGTTTCGCACACATGGGGATTTCAAGATACTGGTAAAACAGACAACAGTTTGATATACAACTTCAGCGAAATTTATATAGAGTATTTAATCTGCATTCTAATAATGATTTATAAAACTCTATAATAAATTCAGGACATGATGGTGATAAAATTTGACGTAGGCAATCATAAACCCTAGAAGAACCAACATAGTTTAGTGATTCTGATTGTGAAATGTCTGCGTTGAGACAATGAATACCAGTGCATGGAGCATTCCTTGGCATAACTGACTCTTTTGTGAAAGAAACATAACATGTACTATTTTTGATATTCTGACCCTATTACATCAGTTTTCTTAATCTTTCAAGTAGACCTGTAAGAATTTTGACATATAAACATGTACTGATCCATGAAACCTGAATAGTGCGTATCCTGTTTTATTGATGACAGTAATTTATCAATTTGAACAGTATTAGTACAGTATTTGTGAAATATATGAAAATGCAGTGAAATCATTAACAAACTGCTGGCTTCTCATATGATTGTGCCATTGCTGTTTAATTATCTATTTCCAGACACTGCAAATTTATATGAGAAAAGGGAAAATGAAATAGTACCGAAAATATTGTCAGTCAGGTATCTGGAAACATGTTTTTTTTTTCCATCTGGCTTCATAATTCCATCAATATGAAAGTTAATCTCTCCAGGTGACCTGGGTCATTAAAGTACTTTTCAACCAATTCAATTTTTTGATAGACGAAGGAGTCATGACCAAAAAGATACCGTTCGATGTTACATCAAAACCATATCTGGACAGAATATGAAATTAACTTACAACGACAAAACAGATTAAACCCCTAGTGTAATAGAAAATTACGATGCTCACCTCAATACACTATTTGTTACACAAAAACAAACAAAAACAATGTCTAGCATGGCATAATATCATAAATATGCCCATCGCTTAGTTTGAAGTGGAAACATTCCCTCCTTAAGGTCATATCCTACTTATTCAGTTTTAGGATAGATTTGCTGCAAAACTGAACCAGTTTCTCATTATGGTCTGACATAGAGACTCATAGTGATGTCTGATGTGGTTACCAAATGAAAATTTTTCATTGCAATATATAGGCAAAAAAAAACATTACTCAATATTTTCTTTTACAGTGGACATTTTCTCTTCATATTTGAAATAAAATATATTGGATACATAATCCCTTGAATAAAACAGAGAAAATGAAACCATCCTGCGAAAAGAAAAGAAAAGAAAAGACTGCGAAAGTCTGTATTTACAATATTCCTGGCAACCCTAGAACTTTATTCAGGACTAAATTGGAGTTATCTTTCTTTACATCAACTGCATTTGGTAAAAGGAACTATATTTAGTACAGAGATACACAATGTTTTTTGAGCCAGGTATGTCCTTAAATTGTTACATCCCCAATCGTTCATTCCTTATCCTGCCTACAAGGTTTTCTAACAAAGTAGAAATACGACGGCATGAGGAGTAAGTGTACCAAGTTTTGGCATGAGGAGTAAGTATAGCGAGTTTGACAGTCCTAGCCCCAATAGTTTTGGCTGTATCCTGTCTACAAGGGTTTCCTATTAAGTAGTGCCACGACCTTGACCTCTGACCTTGAAAAATGATACACATTTTTTCTTTGCATGAGGAGTAAGTGTACCGAGTTTGACAGTCCTAGCCCCCATAGTTTGATCTGTATCCTGCCTTCAAGGGTTTCCTACCAAGTAGTACTACTATCTTGACCTCTGACCTTGGAAAACAATACGCATCTCTGTTTTGGCATAAGGAGTAAAGATGCCAAGGTATCAAAATAACTTTGAACTGAAATTTACTCATTCATGCCCATCTACATGTATCAATAATTTTTTAGGCCAATAATCGAAACTGTATTGACATTTTCACAAGACAAATCTGGCTAGTGTTCATTTGGTTTCTACTAACCCTACTAGATTTCTACTAGTGTTTGAGAATTCAGCTAGTCTTATTGGCACACTACTGCTTTAGAAAGTCCAATGTATAGGAAATGACACTAAAAAACAACAAAGTAGTAACCATATTGCTCTATCAATGAACAAGCATTCTGAAAGTATTGCTTAGGCAATACTAAGTCCCCTACCAGCAAATGGAAAACTAAGACCCCCAAAACACACACACAAACACCTACACACACACACACAACATACTGTCTTTCAGGCTGCCAGCAAGTTAAATAGCGGGTATTTGATCACAACCTTTAAAGAAATTTTCTAATTCCAAGGGCCGTAATTCCGTCAAAACTCAGTGGACCGTAACGAAACCTTAAATTGATCTGTAAGTCATGGTGGTATACTCACACATCAAATTTGGATAATTATCTACAAGCGTTTAGAAAAAAAGTTTGGAAAACTGTCATTTTAAAGAAATTTTTTAATTCGAAGGGCCGTAATTCCGTCAAAAATCAGTTGACCGAAATGGAACTCGAACTTGATCTGTAACTCATGGTGGTAGACTCACACACCAAAAATTGGATAAATATCTACAAGCGTTTAGAAAAAAAGTCAGTAAAACTGCCGTTGTAAAGAAATTTTCTAATTCCAAGGGTCGTAATTCCGTAAAAAAAATCAGTGGACCGTAACGAAACTCGAACTTGATCTGTAACTCATGGTGGTATACTCACACACCAAAAATTGGATTAATATCTACTAGCGTTTAGAAAAAAAGTCAGGAAAACTGCCATTTTAAAGAAATTTTCTAATTCCAAGGGCCGTAATTCCATCAAAAATCAGTGGACGGAAACGAAACTCGAACTTGATCTGTAACTCATGTTGGTATACTCACACATCAAAAATTGAATATATATCTACAAGCGTTTAGAAAAAAAGTCCAAAAACTGCCATTTTAAAGAAATTTTCTAATTCCACGGGCCGTAATTCCTTCAAAAATCAGTGGACCGAAATGGAACTCAAACTTTATCTGTAACTCATGGTGGTAGACTTACACACCAAAAATTGGATGAATATCTACAAGCATTTAGAAAAAAAGTCCGGAAAACATGGGTGTGACTGACGGAACGATGGACGGAGTGCAAACCTATAGTCCCCTATGGCAATGCCGGTAGGGGACTAAAAAAAAAAAAGAAACCATCAAGGGAGGTATGACTGGATTGCAAAGGCTAAACGCAAAATGTTGACGCCGGACGGAAGGAAGGATGGATGGACGGATTTTGCCAATTTATATAAAATAGTGTGTGTTCACTGAAGCGTAAAGTCAAGGACAAGGTCACTTAATTTTTGTATTGGTTGGATAGAACATTCAAGTATCTACAATCCTACCAACTTTGACATAAGTACCCTTTAGGGTATGAAAGAAACCAAGCAAAACGCAGATGCTAAATGCAAAATGTTGACACCGTGCGGACAGACAGATTTTGCCAATTCATAGACCAGTATTGCTTTGCAATCCGGTCAACTAGATGTGTTGGTGCGCCACAAACAGCAAAGCTTTAGTCCAAGGACCATTATTTCTGTGAAAAGTTTGGAACAGGATTCTTCATACAATATGTACATCTACATATTGTGATTTTTATTTGAACCCAGTTTCATTTAGATCCTCCCAATAGTTAATGAGGGGTTGTGAAGACAAGGTGAATTTACTATATATGCATAAAAATATAAGTCCAAGGTCCATAACTCCTGTAAAACTTTTTGCACTGTGCACTGCATTCCCCTTACAATATGCACATCTACATATCTCTTTGTATCAAGTTTCATTAAAACCTCCCTAGCATTTCTGGGAGTTGGGAAGACAAAATGCAAGACAAAATGAAAGAATGACCGCAAGGAACAATACTATATGCTCTTGGCCATATATGGTGGGGGCCTAAAAATTGCTTTTAGTAGTCTTACCTCAAATGGATGCTGCAGTATATAAATGGAGGTGTTCACTGGAAGAGCATCTTTTGGTAAAAATGGACACCAGCATACAGTAGAAGGACGTCTGTGATGAAAACAAATGCTTCTTATCATGATAATGGCATAATATTGGCAGTAAATAATAAAAGAAATCGATGCAAATGTCATAGATATGGGTCAAATGATCTGTGAATACAATCACTATGAAATGAACAAGAGAATCTACAGAGTGCTTGTAATGACTTATTATGATATTGCAGCAGAGTCAGATATTAATTTAGTAAAAGTCTGACAAAAATTATGGCTTAACAAGAAGGTTGAATAGAACTATATTGCTAACCTGAGCACAATTTGCTGATTCACAAAAAATGACTAGTTAATTATGGGGTTTTTGGGGGGAAAATTAATGACTATAAATTTGCTTATTTACACTGAATAAATCAATGTAATGACACCAAAATGAGTAAAAAAGATTAAATCAGAATACTTTTCTCCAACATTTTTCTCAGAAGACTCAGTTAACATTCACAAACTAAAAACTGCTTGAGAAATTTGCAGACTACTAACAAATGACTGTAATGTTTAAATCATCAATCCAATATCAAAATGAAAAAGAAATAAGAAAAACAAGAGTATCAGTAAAACTGATGGATGTTCTCCGAACGTCAGCTATAATGCAGGAATTCGATGACTCAATTCATATACAAAAAATCAGTAAAACTGATGGATGCTCTAAGAAGCACAGCAATAATGAAGGAAATGAATGACTCAATATATATGAAATCATTGTATTAATTGATGACGATTTCAAATCTCAATGTATCATATGGATATCCAACTGAGTCAACTGTAGAACAACAAGTGATCACAGTATCTTTTACCTAAAATGAGTATGTTTAACCTTGATTAGTTATGAAATAAACTTTTTATCCTGACCTTGACCTTTCAGAAATGACCTTGAGTGACATTTGTGTGAAGTATGATCAAATTCTGATCAAAAGTGTAGATGTAAGAACTTTATGGATTTTTAAGTCATAGTTAATAAGTGACCATGGACTTTCAGAAATGACTTTGAGTGACGTTTGTCCCAAAGCCCTTAACCTAATAATATTTTGGTGAAGTATTATCAAATTCTGATGAAAAGTGTAGGAGATGTAAGTACTTCATGGTATTTTATGTCATAGTTAATAAGTGACCTTGGCCTTTCAGGAATGACTTTGAGTGACGTTTCTCCCATAGCCCTTAACCTAAATAACAATTTGGAGAAGTATGATCAAATTCTGACGACAGGTTTAAGAGACATAAGTACTTCTTAGTATGATTAAATTCTGACGACAGGTTTAAGAGACATAAGTACTTCATCGTACTTTAAGTCATAGTTAATAAGTGACCTTGACCTTTCAGAAATGACCTCGAGTAACCTTTGTCTAAAAGCCCTTACTGTAAGTAACATTTTGGTGAAGCAAGATCAAATTCTGATGAAAGGTGTAGGAGATATAAGCACTTCATATCATTTCAAATTTATAGTTAATAAGTGACCTTGACTTTTCAGAAATTACCTTTAGTGACATTTGTACAAAAACCCTTTCCCTAAATAATATTTCAGACCGACGGTCTGACAGACGGAAGGTTGGTTGGTTGGTTTATTGGTGTTTTACGTGGCTTTTAACCATTTTTGAGTTATATCGCGACATGGAAGCAGGAGGTAACCAACCTCTTAAACACAGTGGTGCAACCTGGAATCGAAACCAGATCTTTGGTGCCACAAGCCATGCGCTTACCCCACTACACCAAGCCTGCCCCAACAGACTGACGGACAGACACACAGACATGACAGCGACTATACGCTACCTCGAAAGTTTTTGGGAAGCATAACTAAAGCTGTCCTAATGGGACAAATACCCCCAGCGGTAACAAAGTTGAAACATAAATCATTCCATGATACATCACTGGTATGAGTATAATTGATGTCCCACTTATACATTTTGAGGTATAATCAATAAAAACAATCTGGTTTGTGTGCACTCTGACCTTGACCTTGTAGATATGACCTTGGTTCAAGATCATCACACATCCTTTGGTCATGGGCAACAATTGTGTAAAATATAGTCTTCCAGCAACGTAACAGGTAGAAGTTATGGCCAAGACAAGAATTCTGGCTATGTGTGCACTGTGACATTTACATTGTAGATATGACCTTGGTTCAAGGTCATGACAAAGCCTTAGGTCATGAACAACATTTGTGTAAAATTTTATCTCCCTCCAAAGTAAAAGAAAGAAGTTATAGCCCAGACAAGTTTCATGGACAGACAGACAGCAGACACACAAACGGAAAACACGCTCTGTACAATGTGAGACACCTTTGGATCTTTGAAAACAATTGTGTGAAATAATATCCAGATTCTACATAGCAGAAAGGAGCTATAATTCGTACAAGCATTTTGACAATGTGTACACTGTGACTTTGACCTTGAAGATATGATCTTGAGTAAAGGTCATGACACACCCTTGGGATCCAACCTGGAAGTAAGAAGTTATGGCAAGAACTCTGGCTATGTGTGCACTGTGACCTTGACTTTTAAGATATGACCTATGGTGGAGGTCATGACACACCTTTGGTCATGAACAACAATTGTGTGAAATGTTATCCAGATCAAACATAGCAGTAAGGAGTTATGACCCGGACAAGGATTTTGACAACTGTGCACTTTGACCTTGACCTTGGCGATACGATCTTAAATCAATGGACAACAATTGTGTGATATATTATCCAAATCCATCTTGGCAGTAAGAAGTTAAGGCCCAGACAAGAATTTTGGCTATGTGTGCAATGTGCCCTTGAACTTGAAGATGTGACCTTGAGTCAAGGTCATAACACACCCTTGTGTCATGTGCAACAATTCCATGAAATGTTATCCAGATCCAACAGAGCAGTAAGGAGTTATAACCTGGACAATTATTTCAACCAAGTGTATACTGTGACTCTGACCTTGGAGATATGATCTTGAGTCAAGATCATGACACACCCTTGGGCCATGGACAACAATTGTGTGAAATGTTATCTTGAATAATAATCCAACTTGGAAGTAAGAAGTAATGGCTCAGACAAGGACTTTGGCTATGTATGCACTGTGACCTTGACCTTGAAGATATGACCTTGGGTCTAGGTCATGACACACCCTTGGGTCATGAACAACAATTGTGTGAATATTATCCAGATCCGACAAAGCCATAAGAAGTTATGGCTCGGACAAATGTGAACAGATGGATGGACAGACAGGGCGATTCCTATACCCCCTCCCAACACCCCAAACTTTTTTGAATCATTATATAATGCCGCTTTGCTGGCATTCTGGTGTTTACCCTGCCATTCTGGTGTTTGGGTGCCGTTTAGGTGTTTCGATTCACTGCCACTGGCACTGCTCATAATGTCAAATAAACCATGATGTTTAAAACTGGCTGAAGCATGCTAGGTTTAGTACAATTTTAAATCCTCATGGATGGGCAAACCATTAGAAAGTGTAAATATGCTTAAAACAAAAGACCAAGTGGGCCTATATCACTCACCTGAGTACCTAGATTATCAGTCATGCAGGAAGGAAGAAGTTATTTATTTTTGCATTACTGTGACTAAGTCAACACAAATGTTAAAAATATGTCAATTTTTTTTTTCAGACCAGAATAAAAAACAACAACACTTTTTTGCACATCCATTCAGGTGATTTTCATGTGAAGCATTTGCTTTGTCTCTGCAAGATGTGATTCAGGGCAACAAGTTAGTCATTTTCTTTAGGTGGGGCCTTTTGTTGACTGATTTCAAGACTGGGTCATGAACAACAATTGTTTCAAATATTGTCCAGATCCAACTTAAAATGGCCTAATTTCATATGTTGAGTGTTGAGAAACATCTAAAAACTTATTTAGATGTGTAAAGAAATGAAAACAAAATTTTGAAGTTGTTAAAGGAGGGCACCCTCTGTGACCTACATTTGCCTGTGGTGGCACCACCTGTTGACTGATCTGGACGAAAAACAACAACACTTGTAGGGGACTATGAGTACTTAATGCATACCAAGTGTGATCAAATTCTGTTCAGCTGTTCTGAAGAAGAAGTCGAAAATGTGAAAAGTTAACGACGGAGGGACGACGGACTACGATTGATCACAATAGCTCACTTGAGCCTTTGGCTCAGGTGAGCTAAAAAGGCCTGCAATTACAGTCAAGTCCGGTGAAGTGACGCGGCCAGTTGAAGTGACGAAGTTATACGTGACATATTTTGACGTAATACTTGACGTATAATTCAGAAGAGACAATTGTGAATTGACCAAGTAATTGTGAATTGACCGAGGTATGTATAAATGTAAATTATTTCTTCCTTTTACAGAATGGTTGTTTATTAAACGCATCAAATTTCACAACATGTGCTCATTGTTTACACTATGACGACACTTGCTAGCTCATCAATATTCATGAAAGTTGCAAAATATGGCATTGCACTTTGTTTTCTCACCTTGCATTTACATCGTTTCCTAAAAATGTGTTAAACACATCCCAATTTATCCACTTAATAAAATATAATTCATAAAATCACTTCACCGGACATGATAGGCACTGTCATTTGCATGCAGGTGAGTCATTTTAACATTGTTTACGTTCAGCTTTGTACGTTTTAGTGACTAATTGTGATAATTATTTTTTAGATAAGAGTCTGAAACAATAATCGGTCCTCCTAAATGAAGAACTCTAAAGAACACTGAAGAACTCTCAGGTTAATTTCGATGTGGATGGGTAAAATGGAAAAATAAATTGATATTTAGGTGTATTATGATCATACAAACTTAAATATATTAGGTTTGTTGGAGTTTACATGAAAGGAAAGTGTCATAATTGTGAATTGAATATAGCCATATTGGAAAGTTATTGCGATCACTGGTGACTTTTTGTTGAAAAGTTTTTGAATGATAATTATTATTGATTATATATATTAATTATTCATGTATTGTAGTATCTGAACAAAAATACTACAATAAATGAGGTGTGGACAGGGGGTACCCCTCTTCCGCCCGCCCCTACCTCCCCCTCCCGTAGTATCCGGTGTGATATTTTTTCGTTTTTTTTTTTTAAATATAAGACCCTCTCCCACTGTATAATTTTCATCCTCTCCCATCCCGTCTCTCATCCCCCTTCTCCGCCTCTCGCCTCACCTTTCCAGCCCCTTAACCCCACCCCTTCGTCTTATCCTGTCCATCCCCACCCCCATCCCCCTTACATGAATAAAATCATTCTTATTATTATCATATATATTATATACAGTTGCGCAAATCCTTACCAGAATAATTACCATAATCGATTTTAAGGACATGCGGTCTGCGAACAGAATAGCTCTTGGTGTATTGCTGTCTTAATATACAGAGTAGTAAGGACATACAAGAATGAAATGAAATTCCTTTTTCCAATTGATACCTCACCTAATCAGATGATTTAGATCCGATCTATTCATTCATTCATTCATGTTCACTTTATCAAGTTGTTACTCTTTCTTCCATGTTATTAACAATTTTTTTTTTAATTTTTATTATTAAATTAATTTAAACAATAAAGATGATCCATGTCCATGTCATATTAACAAAGAGTATAATTTTACAGGTCGCAAGTTAACAAATGAATGAAATGTGAGAGAAAAAATTAGCTTCATTTCTTTCACCATTTTTTTTTCAATAAACTTACAAAGTAAATAAAATATTCATTAAAAGCTTTAAAAATTAGTGAATATCATCAGAATAAAATTATTTATATATATATATATATTGATGAGGGGGTGGACAGGGGGGACCCCTCCGCCCAACCCCTTACCATTCCCCCCCCCCTTCTTACCTCCCACTTACCCTGTCCACCCCCTCCCCCCGATTGATAGCTTGATGAATAAATATGCCAATTATTATGTTTAAGTAAGAACAATTACAAGTATTTCCAATATGGTAGATGTTGCGTAGCTATAGCACATAGATAATTTTAATTTTTCAAATATAAAAAACTACTTTCTAACACTAAACCCTAACAAACTATACATTATTAAAATTGTATGATCCCCCTCTGTCAAAATATCAAATTATAATTGTAAACTTTGACCACACATATCGAAATGAAACCTGTATTTCTTTTGTTAACAGTATATCTAGTTTCTAGTTCTACATTTAAGGGGATTTGCTTTAAAAAAAATAAATAAATAAATAAATATATAAAAAATAAAAAAAAAAAACCCCAAAAAAAATCAATTATCATTCATAAACCGATCGCAACGTCCAACTTTAAATAGCTTTCCAATATGGCAATTTACGTGCAACGCGATTCGTAAACCCAGCCATATTCAATTCACAATTATGACACTTTACTTTCATCTAAACCCCAACAAACCTTATATATTTATGTTTGTATGATCATAATACACCTAAATATCATTTTATTTTTCCAATTTACCCATCCATATCGAAATTAACCTTAGAGTTCTTTAGTGTTCTTCATTTAGGAGGACCCAACAATAATTCATGAAAACAAAAGTTCGTTGTATTGAAGAAATGTTAACATAAATATACATTAAATGCTTAAGTGCGTCACTTCACCGGACGGCATCGTACTGGAAAAAGTTTTGCTACTATACTATATCTAGCAAGACGCTATTTTATTTTAAATATCTACAATACTGTATTAATAAAAAGAAGTTTGACCAAATCGTGGACACTGACCGACATCTTAGGCACATAGACCTTTTATCTATCTGAATTACATCTGCTATCTGCGTTTGCGCGAGTTCATATAACGTGTCTAAAAACTCTACAGACTCCTTCCCTTCCATTTCATTCGGAACTACTTCAAGTTTTTTCCAACGAGTGAAAGGGTCGTGAACAAGGAGTTCTGAATAATGCCTTCTTTACGACAATACGTCAACCTATTGTAATCCAAGAACAATATACATGCTTGAAATTCAAAGCAATTTTCAAAAGCCTAGGAATTTTAAATCTGTTAGATGAAAGATTAACATAACATGGTTGTCGTTAAATAATGCTTTACGACATCTGTTTACAAATGGTGGCATGTGAATTACGGTCGTTTCGGCACCAGGAGATTTCGGCACCAAGTCATTTCGGCACCTATAAGTTGTTTCGGCACCTGACATGTACGTTTCGACACCTAATATGTGCGTTTCGGCACCTGGTTATAAAAATCTGCTATAATGGGCCAGTTTTTCTTGTTCTTGATATTTAATATTTTCAATGAGAGTCACTCTATATATGGGATCAGCATTGAGTGATAACCACGCCACTTGCGTATTATACGTGACTGTCACACCAGAGAAACTATATGATTGTGTATGGACAACAGCTGTTCATTGACTTGTGTATTCTTTTTCAGTATTATGTACATGTTATTTTTCTCAAGTTACACTACGTGACATACATGCCACACTTTGTTTTTTGTTTTTTTTTTTTTACACAACCGGAGATCGTCGTTGTGATAATTTCAGGCAGATTAAACGTAAAATATGACAAACATTTTTATTTAAGCAAACATTTACTGATCAAAGAAACAGAACATCCATGTTACTACCAACAATAACTGTATAAAAATTAATTTAAATTCTAACAATCTATGAGATGAAAGTGATATAAAAATAAGCACTATCAGAAATATATACAGCATGCACTAACTAAGAATAAGATATGAATACCGGTATATCGGTTTTTAAAGCAGAAGCACTACTTGAAACAACGATGTAGAGCATATTAAATTGCCCCTGTGATATACTCACAAAGCAGAGGGTCCATAGATTCGGACACACTTCCTCAGCAGCTTTGTTGTCGAGATGCTCCTGTCCTTGTACTGGTCCCACAGTGCGAATAGACGACCCTCTCTTGCTGCAGTCTTCTTCCTCTGATGTACATGTTTGCTGAGCTTCCTCTCGCTGAGGAGTTGAACTTGCATGGGGATGAGCATCGCCTTCTTGTGCAGCTCCAGGAGCAAAAGATAGAATGGCACAGGTTCTCTGGTACTGGTGCGCGTGTTTACACGGTTGTGCCAACCTTCACAATCGTTGTTAGTGCGGATAGGGCAGCAGGACACGGACCACTTCTTGGAATGAAATGTCCTCGAGTTAAGCCAGTTGTTGTACACATAGTTCATGACTTCCTGGAGTGGTTGGGTGTCAGCTTTTTCGTCCAACCAAAAGAAGGTATCTAAGATATGTTCATGAGACAGGAAGGGAAGGGCCATCACTTGACGGAGGAAGTTGTACACGTCGCCTCGTTTGCTGTACGCTGTCTGCAGTCCCTTCTCCTGAATCTTACGGAACACAGTTTGCCTCCAGTGGAACACACACCCACGCATTTCAACCCAAGAGAATCGATCACTAATGGCATTCCATACAGCCCTCTCGAAGTCCAGCACTGCTCTCTCAAATGCGATGGAACGTGGCAAGAGATGGTCAACTGCTCTGAATATCTCTTTGTTTATGAGCAAAATGGTCAAATATACGATTCTTGTACTTACCAGTGCCGCAAAGTCGGTGATTCCACTTCTCACAGTTGTCGCACTGGATAGCGTGTTGTCGAGGTCTCACCTCTTCTATGCAGTGTACACACAAGTTGGACATTGTGAAATGAAATTATTTTCAACTCAATTGCATTTTATTTGACATACAAGACCACAATCACATACTCATTATTAATCGGTCTCTATGATCATTAGTTTATCGCTTGGTACATTTACAACACACAAGGTTATCATTAGTTAAAATGGTGGAATAATTAGTGGTATCGGAAACCATCAACAACAAAAAATGATTCTGTAATTTTTTGACAAAGATATCAAATGAAAACAACAATTATTGAAAAATAAACATGTGCATATTAACAAAATAATAATCAAGTCATAAATAAATATATTTAAACTGTTTCACTATTAATTAAAATGTGTAGGTGCCGAAACTGCTTTGTTGGGTGCCGAAACCATTTTCAATGAGTGCCGAAACAACTTTAAACAGGTGCCGAAACGTCCTGTAAATCGGGTGCCGAAACAACCTGGTGCCGAAACGTCCTATACCCGTGGCATGTGGTCTTGCCAACTAAATATTTATAGACCAGATGTAGTGTTCCTCTGGATGATGGTGCCTCAGAACGTTTCTATTCTAACTTAAGGTAATCCATTTAAATCATCTTCCAAATCTCAGTTACTTTCTAGAATATTAGGTATACTTTATTGGGCATCGAAGACGGAAATGACTACAGTTGCAAGCCAGAAAAAAAAAAATTATGCTGACGCAGCTCAGTTAAAATATTCGGAGCAGGACATTCTGAGATTTGATAACGGGAATTCCGAATATTTGGGATCATGCATTGGATATCAAGCATCAAAGTATATCCACAGGCACTGCGTTACATGAAGATCGTCTTTATAAGAACTATACACTTACACAGGTTGGGTGCAACCTCTCATTTGAGAGATAATCACTCAAATGAGTAACTATCGCTGTTTTCAGTAATCAGTTTCAAGGAATGAACAGAAGTAAACAAGTGCTAAAAAATGAAATTTTGGAATTATGATTTGAAACCGGTCCATAGAATTACAGAAATCACCGAAATCCCCGTGTATTTACAGAAATCCCTGCAAAAAACACAGAAATCCTCATTACTTGATCAAAAATCACCGATATGTAAATAGATATGACCATCATACACCCTTATAGCAAGTTTCAGATATATTAAACAACAATTGATAGACTTATAACCATTTTATCTTTTTAACTTTAATGATCCACTATTGGTGGCCATGTTGGATTGGAAGGTTCCTTATGACCAATGCTTTCAAATTATGCCATGACCTTTGACCTACTCTTAGTGACATTGTCTTTGGACTCAGATCTACTTTTAATAAACTTTAACTTTGGCTGTATATTTTGAATCAGTAGGGACAGGGCTTTGATATTTCAAGCATAGCCGGGTTTTTTTATGACGAGTGCGTTCAACTGACAATTGAATCCATGACTTCTGACCTTGTCATCTTGACCTTGTTTCGAATTTACGTTGCAATCTGGCCATACCATCTATAGCGGTTTCTCGTTTTCTCGCTTTATTTCCCCCAAAATACTGGTATGTCGCGTCGTTGACTGACAAAATCCCCCATTTGAAAAGCCAGATTTTAAAATTTTAAAATAAAAAAAAAATAAAATGGTTATAAGTGTATCAATTGTTGTTTAACATATCTGAAACTTGCTATAAGGGTGAATGATGGTCCTATCTATTAACATATCAGTGATTTTTGATAAAGTAATGGGGATTTCTGTGTTTTTTACGGGGATTTCTGTAAATACACGGGGATTTCGGTGATTTCTGCAATTCTATGGACCCATTTGAAACTAAAAAGGGCACATGTTAACAACATACTGAATATAGTTTACAAAACAAGTTGGCATTTTCAACTTACTGTTTTGGAGTTTATAGCTGCAACATTTGTGCAGCTATAAACTCCAAAATGGTAAGTTGAAAAGGTCAACTTCTTTTGTATTTTATGTTCAGTATATTATAAAGATGTGCCCTTTTAAGTTTAAGTCAAAATTTTGAAACTTTAATTTTTTAGTACTTGCATGTTTACTTCTGTTCATTCCTTGAAACTGATTATTGAAAACAGTGATAGTTACTCATTTTAGTGATTATCTCTCAAATGAGAGGTTGCACTCAACCTGTTACAGAAAAGAAATCCATTGATTTACAATTAAAAGTCTTGTTCTTTTCCAACCATTAATAAACCATTAAAAACATAACAGTTCACTTTATCAAAGTTCTATTACATACTGTAACCCCCCACGTGTTCAGTTACTTAAGCTGTTCCATTAACTGCTTTCTGACGAATGTTTCTTATTGTATTCTGTTAAATGTTGATTAATTCCTAGTATTTAGAATTTGGAAAACTTATACTCTGCAAGCATAAAATAAATTTGTAATTACAGTTTATTACACTTTACAGTCTATATACTAGAGCAAATCGTACCAGTGTATATTGTTTTAATATGGCAGGCATTTTATTTTCGGACAATGACTGTTACTAACACAGTCTTAAATTGTTATCAGAGAAAAAAGTTCATTCTTTGTGTTTGTTTCATTTTTTTTTCACCCTATTGAACATTGTAATTGAAAATTTCAAAAGAAATAGGTTATATTTTTACAGTACAGTCCGAGTGGAACTTTGAATGCCCACTGTCCACAGTGGGCAGTCCACCTGAAATTTCAGTGGGCATTAGGAGTGGACATTTACCTGAGCTATCAAGCTGTTCACTTACCTGTATGTTAATTCTAACTGGCTCTAACAAGAATGTCCACTGTGTCCAGTGGACATTTTTAATGCCCACTCTAAAAATGCCCACTGTGATCAGTGGGCAAAATTAACTTCCACCTGGACTGTACTGTACATGTCAAACACGTATACTTTTCATCATGTTTGCCTCTGTAAATAGCATTATAATCATGATAACTAATTTAAATTCAATGAATTTTCTTCTGACTATTCTCACAATTGCTTCTATTTTTTTTCTACTGTATACAAGAATGCTTGTTGCCAACACAATTACTTCCTTTTTGACAGTCATATCCATGGTTTCTTGAATCTACGGAGATAAATATAAATTTAATTATATTAAAGTTATGCATGTACTTACTTCCTGAGAAAACTAGTTATTCCATCGTATGGCATGTCCTCGATCACCTCCTTGCTGTCATCCAAATTTTTTAAAATGTTTTCCTTAAAACTGTAACCTTCTCAATGATGTCAGTATTTCTTAGAGTATTTAAAAATTCAACTCCATTTTGTTGTTGAGTAAGCCAAGTTTTCTCTATTTCAAAATACACAACAAAGTGTGTCACTTTTTTGTCAATATACTCTAAACTCTGAGATTTATATATGCGTGGAAATTCAAAATCAAATGTGCGTAGAGAGTTGTTAAACAGTAATCTGATACTCATTTCCTCCCATGATTCCTCTGACCATCCCATTCAGATGTACGTAACATGCCGAAGCAGCTGTCTTCAAAGTTGTATGGATTACGTTGCATCTAATGAAAATGCTTTAAAGAACTTTGTGACCGACTGGAGCATTCACATTAACATTATAACACATCTTGTTTTCTAACTTAATTGATAAGGGAAAATTAAGTGGTTCAGAGAACTTATATAGAATGCAGTCCATGCAAAACAACGAGAATAATAATTACAATCAGTGAAGAAACATGCTTGTACTTGTGATTCGCTTGTCTGAAAAAGCGTGCACTCTTACAAGCGCAAGTTGCGTCTTCTTATCACGTGCATTTACCTTATGGTCATCGTTTTGATGGAAGTACATGTATCTATTAGTTTGGGAAAGTAACAAACAAATTTGTCCGGAACTTGATGCATGCATGGTCAACACTTATCACTGTAATACTTGTTATACAATAGTATAGGTACAAAATGCAAAGCATAAATGATCGGGAGCGATATCATACTTTTACAATTAACTTATATTAGCCTCTCATCTGGTGTGGTTGTGGAATAAGAAGGTGAATTCTGTGAAATAATTAGATGTCATTACAAAAAAAGAAAAAATAATAATAATAGAAATTCACAATATAAAGATAATGGCTTCTTAAGTGATGAACCGTTGAACACAGCATATAGAGCCTATTTATTTACTCATTAATGAATAACCCATAGCACAGCAAAAGATAAAACAAAACTTCTTGTTAAATGGAGTATGGACTTCTGGTAAACCAATAAGGTGTACAGATCATTTTTGAGACCTCTTTATGAAGAGCTTGCACAACTGAAAACGAAAACTTAAAATTTTGTTGATTGCAAAGGAGAGGAGTATATATGTATGTTGCTATTTGCACTTGCAGCCTTCCTGTCGGAGCACTGGTTTATAATTCTAACCAATTTAATTTTATAGTTGCTGGCACTGTTTACATAGAGGTGAAAAATATACACATTACACAGGCATAGTTTCACACCTCTTCCCTGTAACTGAAAATAGCCCCAAGGGGACATTGCGGATGCCATCGGGTAGGAGAGATAATACATATCATTCAAAGTACAGAGGAAGCTGTATGCAATGCAAAACTTGATAAAGCAAAATACACAGTTAACGACCACAAAGGAAAATTTTAATTGCGTTATAGAATATATGCATACGTCCTACTATCAAAAGCGAAACAAATTTAACCATATATGCACCAGCAATGTAGGCCTATGTTTCCAGATCTCTTGACTTCCTAGATCTCTTGACTTCATTCCCATATCAAACATTCTTAATGTTGTAATAGTAGACGAGGCCCTGGAAATATACATAAAATAATGCATGTTTTCTCTATTTATTAATAACTCAGTATCTCTGAAACTTAACACGTACTAAAAATCTTCAAAATCTTCACCAAAAAGCAAAGTCTAATATAAATTTAATCTAATGAATTCTATAATTCAGTCAAGTCAAATACACATGAATCAAAACAACAAATTGTATCCAAACATCCAAATCAAATACTCAAAAACTATCTCTAAAGCCACAAAAATATCTAACTCATAAAATTCTGAAAAAATAGCTAGGTCTACTAATAAACCACTAGTACCAAGTCAAATCTATCCAGAATATCTTAAGTTCAAAGTGAACTATTGTTGTTGGCAGTGCCAGACAGGCCGGCAAAGTGCATTGAATTCACTATGCGCTGAGTTTAAATACCGTAGAGTCAGGTGACAGTAAGACCGACTATGAGTTACAACCATCAATCTGATTGGCTAAAGACAGAGCTTTAAATTTAATGTTAAACGATCTTTATAAACAAGGTATATTTATACATTAAACAAAACAAAACATTTGATACAACTGCGCTCTACTACAATGTAAATAACCATGTCAATGTGAATAATACAATTTATATTTATCTATTACCAAATAGATATGATACAGAGTGATTCAATCTAATTTTGTATCTCAACAGTGCACTATACACATTATACATGAACATAAATATACATGTTTTCTATAATAGCTATGTATTAGCTTAAACCATTGAAATTGAAGTAACTGTTTCTGAAAATAAATGGAAAATCAAAGGAAATAAAAGCATTGAAATGTAAGTTATCTGGAAAACTGGTTTTTCAATGGAGCATAATAATTAGCCCATTAAATACATGATTTACAGGAAACTGGAGTTTCAATGGCACAGAAATAACTGACTTGGAAGAATTTTATTGAAGAATGATGTAGAAATAATGATATTTCAATGAAAACTGGAAAAACACTGAACTTTCAATGGAAGGTCAATGGGAAAAATCCAGTTATTTTGTCTAAGGGTATATATATCCCCCTATATCATCTCGTTGCCATTTCCTCTAAGGTGAGAAATGATAACTAGAATGCGTGCGCTTCACCAAGTATTTCATACTAGTAAATGATAGCCAGAATGAGGCCGCTTCAACCAGTGTTTCTTACAAGTTCCGATGATAATCAGAGGAAAATAAAGCACCAGCATGTAAAACAATTTCTAACCTATTGATATCTGTTCTCAAAATTTCATTTAAACATGTTTAAAATTGCCAACAAATGCAAAATTGAATGGCACAACTCACGGACAGTTTGCTCACCTGCAATCTGTAAGAAGGTTTATTTACATAGTAAGACTTTACCTTGTTTGCTTGAATAACTGTAAAGAGATTCCGAACAGTAGTTCATTGTACATGTATGACTTAAACAAAATTAAAATTAAATTGTTATTCTATTTTATGGCTTTAATATCCCTTTTTATCAAGATCTTGGCAATCTTGTCATTGTACTTGGCAAGCAAACTGTCTGCGAGCTGTACCATTCGAAAAAATTTAAACATGCTTGAATGAAATTTTGAGGACAGATATCAATAGGTTAGACATTGTTTTACATGTTGGTACTTTATTTTCCTCTGATTATCATCGGAACTTGTAAGAAACACTAGTTGAAGCGGCCTCATTCTGGCTATCATTTCTTACCTCAGGGGAACGAGATGAGATATAAAAGAGGGAGGGGGTAGTTTAAAAAAAAAAAACACTCTTCATGTAACACAGTGCCTGTGGTATATCGTAGAGAGCAATGCATATTCCTGGAACAATCTGGGTAAAAAGAATGAAAAAATATTTTGTTAGACTGAATAATTCTGTCACTGTTTGCTTCTACTTGTGTTATCTCACAGAGATGAAATCTGTTTAGGCTCATTCTGTGTCAATAGCAGTCAGTTTGAACGTGGTGAATTTAAGTTGATTTTCATGCAATTCTTACAATAATTCAATTTACACAACTGTATTTCATGCATATCTACCGACTTAAACTCATGTTAACACCAAAAAATACATGAAGTATTATAAACACTTAACTATTGAGTACACCTTGTATTGGAAAAATTATGAAAAAAGAAAAATGTTATTTTCATTCTTTTTCCCTGCTACAAATATCAAGTCGTTGACCAAATCGAAAGGGATACATTTAACTTTAACTTAAGTAAGACAACCAATCAGATTTGTAGTATTTTGTTTCCTTCATTGACCGGATTGCAAAGCAATTCCGGTCTATGAATTGGCAAAATCCGTCTGTCCGTCCGTCTGTCGTACCGTCCGTCTGCACAGCGTCAACATTTTGCGTTTAGCATTTGTGTTTAGCTTGTTTTCTTGATATTATATTCATTATACATAGAGAAACCTTAAAGCATTTATTTTCCTACTTTTATTATATATTTAAACGTCTTTTTCAAGATTATTTGAAAATTTCATATTTGAATTTAGTTTTCTTCATTTTTATGCCCCCGGAATCTTTAATTCAGGGCCATCTACTTATTGGCTTTTCTCTTTGTTTGTTCATTTGTCCATTTGTATGTGGCAAAAAAAACCTTTAATATTCCCACATAATTTTCCAACTGTAAGAGATAAGGCTTTCATATTTCATATGCATATTTCTTGTGACAAGACCTTTATGTCCATAAAATAAGTTTTGACCTCTTGACTTGGACCATGACCTTTGACCTGCATTTCAAAAACTTTAACATTTGTTAGAACTTTAAAAGTGTAACAGCTAGGGCTTTCATATTTCACAAGCCTATTCCTTGTGACAAGACCTTTTTATTGTGTGTGTGTGTGTGTATATATATATTTAAGGAATGACTGTCTTTTTTTTCTAGGTTCATGGGGAATGAACTTGGGTGAGAAACAAACAAATCATGTGAACCGCGAAACCGTAAACAGAGGAATCACACCCATTCATTCAAGTAAAAAGCAATAATAGAACATTGGCCTTGAATCTGAGTAAGCCCCGCCTCTTTCTATATTACTACACATGTGATTTGCCATATGCTGGGTACTAGTCTGTTTAGCATGGTTCATCGAAGGAATTAGACTAGCATTGTAAATATATATATATATATATATATATATATATATATATATATATATATATATATATATATATACACATACATGTAGTATGCATCACAGAGGTTTCACAACAGACCTGGTATGCCTCAGAGTGATCTCATCAATATTTCAGTGTCAGAAACATGATTTGAAAACTCTGTAAACATTACAGTTTTGCAGAAAAATGTCATCATTTACTGGTACATTTTAGTTTCATAAACATAATATGATTGATTGATTTTTGTTTAACGTCACACCACAAATATTTCACATATATGGTGACGGGCATAAACGTAATAATTTCTCTGTTATAGATTGGATTAAGTGGAAAAACAGAAGTTGAAAATGTCAAAGAAGGAAGCTGTGAGGTTAGTTTTAATTTCTCTTTCATATATAAGATATTTACATGTATTTAAAAAGTAATTACATACGATTTGTTTCTTTACAATAGATCATAAGTACATTGTAAAAGTTAGGTATGTGATTTTAACATATGAAAGTAAGATTTGATACAAAACAGGATGAAATTATCCATGTATTTAATTTGTGGAATTGAGTGATAAATACCTCTTATGTTAGTCCAAATTTGTGGGATTGTAAGATAAGTGATAAATACATGTAAGGTCAGTCCAAATCTCTTGGTGGGTCACACCGTCCACTTGGAGTTTTCGTTTTGTGATTGTCATATGTAGCCCGAGCTTTTAGGAAAACTTTCACACATTTCTCTTCTTTGCAATAAATCTTTCACAAATTTTGATAGAAAATGGTAATTATCTATGACCCCATTCAAAGTTTTCTCTCTCTCTCTCTCTCTGTCTCTCTATTTAAGATCGCACACAGTATAAATGGTTCAGAGTCAAAACAAAAAGCATCTACTTGTGAAAAGTAAATTTTTCATAATCATTCAGAAAATGAAAATGATGAATAACTTTTAACTAATCACTCAATGCAAAAGTGTAATGATCAAGTTGCATTTTTTGATATGTTCAGATAAATTATTTAGATAGATTCAAATTTTGTCACTCTTAATGATAAACTTTCCACATTTCCATCTTTCCTCCAGATCCGCAAGATCAACTGTATGTCACTTGGTTAATTAATGATTACGTTCTAGTCTGTTTTTGATATAGAAGATGGTGGACTTATTCTGATTTATTATTTAACAAAGCCATTTTGTTATTTCAAGTTGGATATATTTTTGAGCCCTCACCATAAGCAGAAATGTTAAGTACATGTATATGCTTTGTCTGTCCTTCCATTGTTCTGTTGACATTATTCACAATTTAGTTTCGATGATAACTAACGTAATTTCCTATTCAAGTCAAATTTGGATACATGGATACTTTTCAGAAAGGATAAAGGTCAAAGTCAAGGTCATCATCACTGGTAAAAATAAACTCTAATTACTGGTTTTCAGACAATGAGTCCTATACCATTTTTGTTTGATTCTTATTTTATGTCACACAAAGATAATTATACTCATATGGTGACAACATTTGTCTGATGCAATGCACAATTCAGACCTATGCAACGGACCCACTCGAAGCAGTTAGGAATATTTACCTGCTAAAGCTACCATGACAAAGGACCTTGGTTTTATTGTCTCATCAGGAACACGGGACACTGACGAGGCATCAGCAGACCTCAAACCTGGGACCTGTCAGGCATGAGTTAAGCACCTAACTGCTTGAGCTACGTCAGATCAAGTATGATTGCATCCCATACAAGTTTGTGTTTCATGATATTTTATAAATTTTATTATGGATTATTGCTCTGTATTGATTGAAAAACCTACTAAACTTCTGTTTTCTAGAAGTATATAAGATTAAACCTTTGAGGTATTTGTTTAAGAGTTGATACACTGTTCTATATAGCAGAGTTACAGATCAAGGTCTCCTTTTCTGGGAATTTGCTTTTTTTTTTACTGAATTATGGCCCTTTAATTACTGAATATCAATGAATATCTGTTTTCCAGAAGTATTTTCAGATTAAACTTTGAGGTATTTGATTGAAAGTTTATATATCATTTTATATAAAAAGTTACAGATCTAGTTTATATTTCTTAGGATTTCATTTATTTTCTTCTGAATTATGGCCTATTAATGATTGAAAATCAATGAAACTTCTGTTTTCTGGAATTATTTTAGGTTTGAATTTGAAGAATACAATATATATGATTAATATTTGATTAAAAGTAGGTATAATGTTCTGTATAGCAGAGACACGGATCAAGTTCATGTTTTGCTAGATCCTTTATTTACTGAAAATCAATGAAAAATCTGTTGAAAATTCTTTTTAGTTCTTCTGGATAAATGTCTGGAGAGCTAATATCATAGCCCTAATGGCAATGTTGGCATTGGCATCTGCAGTGTAGACAAAAGTGTTAACTTTGGCCATACTTCCAAAACTGTTAAACATAGGGCTTTCATATTTTACATGTACATTCATTACGACAAGACCTTGCCATTTGTACCATCATATTTAAACTTACAACCTTGACCTTGATGTTTGACCTACTTTCCAAAACCTTTAACCTCGCCCATAACTCTTAAATTACTATGTCAGAGCTTCCATATTTCACGTGTGTCTTTATTATGACTAGACCTTTGTGTCTGTGCCAAAATGTTTTCATCCACAACCATGACCTTTAAGTTTGGCCCACTTTTCAAAAACTTTAACCTTGCACATGACTCTTAGATAAATAGGGTAGAGCTTTCATATTTCACATGTGTGTTCATTATGACAAGACCTTTCTGTTTATACCAACACTTTTTACCCCATGACCATGACCTTGAAGTTTGATCCTTTTTTCAATAGTTTAAACCTTGCCCTCAACTCGTCAACTTCTAGGGAAAAGGCTTTCATATTTCCTTTGTGTTCATTTATGGCTAGACCTTCCTGTCTGTACCAAAAGTTTGATATTGCAAACTTGAGCTTGAGTTAAGAAATCATTGAAAATACATGCTTTGCAAGTTTGAGCCACTTTTCAAAAGCATGCACTTTCCCAATAACTCACCAACCAGTAGAAGAAGGGCTTTTATATTTCACATATGTCTTCATTTTTGCGACCTTGACCTTGAAGTTTGACCCACTTTTCAAAAACTTTAACATTGGCCATACTTTCAAAACAATTAAACATAAGCCGTTCATATTTTGCTCTGCATCCCTTGTGACGAAATCTTGCCATTGGTACTATCATTTTGACCCCACATCCTTGATCTTGACATTTGACTACTTTCCAAAAACGTTAACCTTGCCCATTATAACTTGTCAACTACTCGGGGTAGAGCTATCACATTTCACATTTGTGTTCATAATGGCGAGACCTTTCTGTCTGTACCAAAATTTCTGACCCCATGATCTGTAACTTGAATTAAGAAAGTATTGAAAATGCTAATGCTTCTGACTATGCTTTGACAATGACCTGATGGCAAACTTTGTTGTCTTCTGACAGCTCTTGTTTGTAGCATTTGTTTAGGTTATATTGTGAAGTATTTGAATTTACTGGTAAGTAAATTACGGCTCTTTCGATCAGAATTCTGCTTTCCAGAATTTTGTCAGGTCCATGTCGCATCACATCATATTTTTCTGCTCCACCTTGCCTTCTCTTCATATTATGTACCGGTATATTTGTTCCATTTTGATTGTTTCCCAGCTACATGTGGTATGTACTAGTACTTACACGTAGTTGGAAATTATAATCCTTTAAGAAAAGTACAATTAACTTTGGCATTGAATTTTCCAAAAGATGTATTTACGATATCAGCCCCTTATAAATGTATTTGTTGAGGACATTAGGGGATATGTATTGCTTCAGCAATAATCTCAGAATGCTGGTTTAATTGCGGCACTTAGCTAATTGACAATTTATCCCTGGGTCTAACTAGTTGATGCAGTTTTAATTTCTCCTTTAGGTCAGCAAATATGACCTATTTTAAAATACTTGCTGGACTGGTGAACAATTTAACACATTTATCACATGTTTGTCATATATATTCATTCAGATATTACCATTACACAAATTTTTCTGTGTAGTATATATTACATATAGCCTTTTTAGCTCACCTGAGCCAAAGGCTCAAGTGAGCTATTGTGATCAATCACCGTCCGTCGTCCGTCGTCCGTCCGTCGTCTGTCATCCGTCGTCCGTCGTTAACTTTTCACATTTTTGACTTCTTCTCCAGAACCACTGAACAGAATTTGATGAAACTTGATAAGCATGTAGTACTCATGGTCCCCTACAAGTGTTGTTGTTTTTCGTCCAGATTCATCAACAGGTGGCGCCACCACAGGCAAAAGTAGGTCAAAGAGGGTACCCTCCTTTGACAAACTTCTTCTTCAGACCGGGGGCATACAGAGACAAACCAAATGCATAGGAATGATCTAGAGGGATGTGTGAAGAAGTGTTGTTATTTTTGGTTCCATTCCGAAATCAAATTTTTGACGTTTTTTTGACGTTTTTTTTGTACTTGGTAATTTTAATGCAGAAAAGAGGTATTTTTTTCTTTTAGTAAACATTGATGCATTAATTTGGTTTAATTTGATCATTTTGATGGTAAGAAATACTACTGCGAAGAAAATTTTTCAATACTTTATGTTTTGGATTTTTTATAAATTTTTTAAGACTTTCAAGAAAAAGGGGGGGTGGGATAATTGGTGTAAACTTTTCACAGTTTGAACTTTTTCTTCGGAACCACTTGCTGGAATTCAATGAAACTTGGCATGCATCAAATACTCAAGGTCCCCGACAAATGTGGTCATCTTTGTCAGGATCCATGAACAGGTGGCACCACCACAGACAAAAGTAGGTCACAGAGGGTACTCTCCTTTGACAAACTTCTTATTCAGATCGGGTGCATACAGCGACAAACCGAATCTATAGGAATGAGATAGAGGCATATGGGAAGAAGTGTTGATATTTTTGGTTCCATTCCGAAATCAAAATTTTGACGTTTTTTTTCATTTTTATTTTGGACTTTGTTATTTTAATGCATTAAAGAGTTATTATTTTCTTTTAGTAAACATTGATGCATTCATTTGGTTTCATTTAATCATTTCTATGGTAAGGAATGCTGGTGTGAAGGAATTTTTTCAATATCTCGATTTTTGAATTTTTTATGAATTTTTTAAGACTTCCAAGAAAAGGGGGGGGGGGACAATTTTTCATATCTTCAACTTGATCTACAGAACAACTTGAAGGATTGTAATAAAACTGGGTAGGATGCAAGTACTCATAGTCCTTTTCAAAGGTTTTGTTTTTTGTGCGGATCATCCAAATTGGTTAACAGATAATGCCACCATGTCAAAAAGTAGGTCTCACAATGGTACATATACCACTTGGTAATTGAAATATGGAGAGTAGCGGTTCAAATCCAGCTGTGGTCAAAAAATTTTTTTTTTTTTTTTTACACATCTAAATAAGTTTTTAGATGTTTCTCAACACTCAACATATGAAATTAGGAATTTTAGGTTTAAGACTTCCAAAAAAAAAGGGGGGGTGGTTGGCCATTTTTCACATTTTCAACTTTTTCTACAAAACTGTTTGAAGGATTTTAATAAATCTTGGTAGAAATAAGTCACTTATGATCCTCTTCAAATTCTGTTGTTTTCGTCCAGACATCTTTACAGGTGGCGCCACCATAGTCCAGAGTAGGTCACAAAAGAGTTCCCTCGTTTAACAATATTCTTTTTCATACGGGCTGTATACAGAGACAAACAGAATGCATAGAAATGATCTAGAGGGATGAGTGAAGATGTATTGTCATTTTGGTTCCCTTCCAAAATCAAATTTTAGAAATTTTTTCGACATTTCTTTGGACTTTGTGATTCAATGCAGAAAAAAGTGTCATATTTCCTAGTTAATTGATAATGATGATTTCTTATGGACTATTGTGATCATAATTATGGTAAGGATTGTTACTTTGAAAGAATTTTGTCAATATCTCAATTTCTGGATTTTCTATGAATTTTTTAAGACTTCCAAATGAGGGTGTATAGGAACAATTCAATCACATTTTTCACTTCTGCTGTTATACCACATGAAGGATTTTAATGAAACATGGAATACATGAAGTACTAAAAGTCCTCTATCAATTTGGTAAATTTCATCCAAATTGGTTAACAGATAATGCCACCATGTCTAAAAAGCAGTTCTCACAATAGTACATATACCACTTGGTAATTGAAATATGGAGAGTAGCGGTTCAAATCCAGCTGTGGTCAAAATTTTTTTTTCATTTCTTTACACATCTAAATAAGTTTTTAGATGTTTCTCAACACTCAACATATGAAATTAGGCAATTTAAGTTAGATCTGGACAATATTTGAAACAATTGTTGTTCATGACCCAGACTTGAAATCAGTCAACAAAAGGCCCCACCTAAAGAAAATGACTAACTTGTTGCCCTGAATGACTTCTTGCAGAAACAAAGGAAATGCTTAATATCAAAATCACCTGAATGGATGTGCAAAAAAGTGTTGTTTTTTATTCTAGCCTGAAATAAAATTTGACATATTTTCAACATCTGTGTTGACTTAGTCACATTAATGCAAAAATAAATGAATTCTTCCTTCATGCATGACTGATAATATAGGTACTCAGGTGAGCGATATAGGCCCACTTGGGCCTCTTGTTTATGATTCAGATTTACCATGAAATATAACTTGCATAAACATGTGATAAAGAGAATTTCCGATGATTCCTATTTCACATGGTGTGTGAGTTAAATCACTCAACCTGTGTTATAAATACCATATGACTTAGAAAATCAATCTGATTAAAACCATATCTTTATTCTGCTTCTCTATTTGTTCTATTGCGTATAAAGATCTGGTGAAACCCTGTAAGAGTTCACGTTCTGATGACCTCTGATGACGTCTCAGTCATCAAACCGTTATTTCCCATAGCCAATCAGTGACTCGGCTAGGCATGTGATAGTGACGCAATATGTAACAAACACCATTCAAAAACTACCTTGTGGGTCACGCATGCTGTGGATGTTAATTCCATCCCTAAGATTTTTTAGCTGATCCAGTGATTGGCTGAAAATCAGAGGTCACTAGAATGTGAACCCTTATGGGGTTTCACCAGATCTTTATACGCAATGGAACAAATAGAGATCGAAGCAGAATAAAGATATGGTTTTAATCAGATTGCTTAGAAAATCATTTGACATCCTCTGTATATGAAATGTGTAAATATATTATTCATGTACTTGTCAGATTTATGGTAGCTATATTTGTCAGAAAGTGGTTTGGGCAAATTTTTCAATCTTTTAAATCTAAATTACTTATCTTTGTACATGTATTTACAAACAGAATGATGATAGGGTTTACTTTTGTTCAGGCAGAGGAGGCGTAGTGTAGACTATCCTCGAGTGCAAAGGAGGCGTAGTGTAGATTATCCTAGAGATAGTCCACCACTGCAAAGGCGGCGTAGTATAGAATATTCTAGAGATAGTCCACCACTGCAAAGGCGGCGTAGTATAGAATATCCGACAGAGGAAGTTCTAAAAAATCAAGTAAGATTTATAGAAATATGTTCATATTAGGCTACAATTACATGTACAAATGAATGAGGCTTAACTTAAGAATTATACAGTTCAATATTTTCATATATTTATTGATACACATATTTAAATCAAACATTTTGATGTTCTCATACATTTCAATTTTTGCTACATGCACATGTTTATCTTTTTACAAGTAGTTTAGAATTGATATATAAAAGAGAATATATTGAGCAAGTACATGTATGTGATGCCATCATACATACATATGTACAGCAAGTAGGTGATGCCACCCTGTATACCTGTATGTACAACAGGTAGGTGATGTCACTATATATACGTATAGTAAGTGTGTGACATAGTAATACATATGTACAGCAAGTAGGTTATGCCACCAGATATATGTACAGCAAGTTGGTGATGCCACCAGATATATGTACAGCAAGTAGGTGATGCCAACAGATATATGTACAGCAAGTAGGTGATGCCACCAGAAATATGTACAGCAAGTAGGTGATGCCACCAGATATATGTACAGCAAGTAGGAGATGCCACCAGATATATGTACAACAAGTAGGTGATGCCACCAGATATATGTACAGCAAGTAGGAGATGCCACCAGATATATGTACAACAAGTAGGAGATGCCACCAGATATATGTACAGCAAGTAGGTGATGCCACCAGATATATGTACAGCAAGTAGGTTATGCCACCAGATATATGTACAGCAAGTAGGTTATGCCACCAGATATATGTACAGCAAGTAGGTGATGCCACCAGATATATGTACAGCAAGTAGGTGATGCCACCAGATATATGTACAACAAGTAGGTGATGCCACCAGATATATGTACAACAAGTAGATGATACCACCAGATATATGTACAGCAAGTAGGAGATGCCACCAGATATATGTACAGCAAGTAGGTGATGCCAACAGATATATGTACAGCAAGTAGGTGATGCCACCAGAAATATGTACAGCAAGTAGGAGATGCCACCAGAAATATGTACAGCAAGTAGGTGATGCCAACAGATATATGTACAGCAAGTAGGTGATGCCACCAGATATATGTACAACAAGTAGATGATACCACCAGATATATGTACAGCAAGTAGGAGATGCCACCAGATATATGTACAGCAAGTAGGTGATGCCACCAGATATATGTACAACAAGTAGGTGATGCCACCAGATATATGTACAGCAAGTAGGTGATGCCACCAGATATATGTACAGCAAGTAGGTGATGCCACCAGATATATGTACAGCAAGTAGGTGATACCACCGTATACATGTACAGGAAATAGTTGATGCCACCATATACAGTTGAAACTTGTTATGTTGAAATTGACTGGACCATAGCAAATATTTTTACTTATGCCTTTAACTTAAGCGGAATTTTGACTTAACTGACTTTGACTTAACTGAAATAGAATAGTATAGAAATTAAAGAAAAAAATTCGGGACTTGAACTTGACTTTGAGATAAATAGAATTTCGACTTTAGTGACTTTGAAATACTGAGTGTCAACTGTACATGTAGAGCAGGTAGGTGATGCCACCATATACATGTACAGTAATGCAGTGATGCCATTATATATATATGTATAGCAGGTAGGTGATGCTGCCATTTACATGTACAGAGTTAATGACACTACTGTAGACATAAACAGTAAGGAGGTGATGCCAACTTATACATGTACAGAAAGAAATTGATGCTAACATATACATGTATGTGCACTGCAGGTAGGTGATGCTACTGTGAAGATGTAAAGCATATAGATGATGCTACCAAATCTAGGTACAGCAATATGTATCCACTGTATACATGTTTGTCATGTACAAACATCCACCACATGTAACTACTAACAGAATGACATTCTTTGCAGCTGTCTTTTAATGATGATGATCTTTCGTACGTAAGTATGGAAAGAGACGATCCATACTTGTCTGATTCAGAAGGTGATGGGACATCTCTGATGGATGCTTTTGGTATGTACTGAATGTTAAGTATTGATTTTATTATGTTGTGTCCTCCATCAGGGAAATTGCTAATGATATCATATTAAAGGAAAATTTAATCTCTGTATCCACAAGTTTTGGTCTCCAGACCTGTATCAAGTAGTGTTTAGCTCACCTGAGCTGGTGTTGTTACTTTTTGACACAATCCATCAAGAGATGGAACTGGGACAGGTTTATATAAGCTTTAAAGTGTACCCTCCTTTGACAAACTTTGTAGTGAGCTGGGATGAAAGTCCAGGAGCTAATGCAATAGCCCTATTGTTGGTGTCAGAGTTAGCGTCGTATGCGTAGACAAAAACTTTAACCTAGGTTATAACTTTTGAACTGAGAGGGATTATTGTTTTACGTAACTCCACGATTATTTCGCGTATATGGTGACGTCATCTGCCTGATGCATGGCATATAAATTTAGACCTTTGCAACGGACTCATCCGAAGCAGTGAGGGATCTTTTACGTGCCACACCTACTGTGATGCGGGACCTCAGTTTTTACTGTCTCAACCAAAAGACAGAACACCTATGTCCCCAGGGCGGGAGTTGAACTGAGAGGGATTATTGTTTTATGTCACTCCACGATTATTTCGCGTATATGGTGACGGCATCTGCCTGATGCATGGCATACAAATATAGACCTTTGCAACGGACCCACCCATGCAGTGAGGGATCTTTTACGTGCCACATCTACTGTGACACAGGACCTCGGTTTTTACTGTCTCATCCGAAAGACAGAACACCGATGTTCCCAGTTCGGAAGTCGAACCCAGGACCTCTCGATCTTGAGCTGAGCACCTTATCCATTAGGCCACACCAGCTTCCTTTTCATTTGGACCAAGAGCTTTGACCTTGTGACCTTGACCTAAAAGTTTGACCTTGTTTTCAAAAACTTTAACCTTAGCTATAACTTTGAATCAAGAGGGGTATGGGTTTGAAATGTCACACATGAATATCTTGTGGAAGACCCTTTCATTTGGGATCATGCTCTTTGACCTTTTGACCTCGACTTTGGAGTTTGACCTACTTTTCAAAAGTTAAAACTTAGATCTAACTTTTTAAATTTGTGGAAGGCCCTTTCATTATGGACATTACCTTTGGCCTTGCAGTTTGACCTTCACACTTCACACATGGATACCTTGTGGAAGGCCGCTTCATTTGAGACCATGATTTTTTACCCTGTGACCTTTACCTTAAAGTTTGACATACTTTTCAAAAACTATTTACCTGGTCTTTTTATTTTGAAATATTCAAGACAAGGATTTCACTTGTAGATTCATTAACAAAAGCTTTCATCTAATTAACCTTTGACAATTACCTTGGCCTTGACCTTGAATTAAGAGAATATCAAAAATACCTGCTTTCCGTATGATAATGCCCTGTTGGTGAAACTATGTTGTCTTCTGAGAACTCTTGTTTCTCAGACCAGTTGCATAGATCAACAAACTAAATGTACCACTGTGATCTAAATTGGTGTCTTAAAAATTGTTGGTATTGTTTTCAGTTCCATTCTAAAATCAGATTTGTATTTTTATTTATATTCAGGTAATTTCTCGTAAATTTTCTTGTATGTTGGCTGTAATGCATGGATTTTGTTAATTATAAACTGACTTTATTGTAATAAATGTATTTTGAAAGAAATGCAACACAAATATAATTTGTAGGATTATTTTGTAATTTTTTCAAAGATAAGAAAAAAGAGGGCAGGGGGGAGGGGGATGGAGATATAACCGGGTGTTGTGAATAATTATCTTCAACAACTAGGTTCTGTTTTACCATTTATTGGATAACTCCAAATGGACTAGGAAATAAGCCGTATAATATACACAAGAGATAATAAACATATTTGAAATATAATAAGTTTACATTAATAATAAAACACAGGTAAATCACATGCAAATCACATGCAAATCACAGTCCCACGGATCGACACGATATTTAACTCATGAATGGATTTTAACAATTCATGGAATAGAAATAATAATTAACTTAGAATACGTCAACAAGGGAAATAACTCTCACTGACAATATATATCAAATACCAAAAATATACATGAATCCGTATGCATATAGTTCATCAAGATTATAATTTAATTACATTCTGATATGATAATAAAATATATGTATAGATAGCGTACCAATTTCTGGAATTGAGCTTCTGCATAAATGGTGGCACACGGCCTACTTCAGTACATGTGTACGACGTCGACAACATCTCTTATCATGAGCTGCTGACTTTAAATAATATTCACCAATATTCATTATGATTTGAAAAATTATAATAACAAACAAAGAGAAATTCAAAAGCTTGCGTTCTCAAATCGAATGAGTTACAGATTTAAATAAATACTACAAATACGAAATAAAATAAAGAGAATAAAGACTTACTGTATGTTAATGCGTTATGCCCTTGAGATATGTATGTATTTTGTGTTCACCAAAAACAAGTATTAAAATGGTGTAACCAGATGTGGCATCAATCAACGAATCTCAATGATCAACTGACCACTGTCCCTAGTGATATTCCCGCCAAGACAACCTCCACCAATGAAATAGTCAAATCCAATGTCAAAGGTCAACACAGTCTTTAAACACTAATTACTTATACATATAGTTAGTATTAATAGATAAAATTTATAAAACCATGCAATTAATGAACATGCCGTGAGAATGATGATGAACTATAATGAATTTATATGATTTTAACTTTATCAGGGAATAATGGAACGAAATGATTAAATAAGACGACGTTATTGAATTCATATAATTCATTTATTTAATCATTTACAATACATACAAATCTCACTCTACCACATACTATACTATTAGTATGGAGTAATAAGCTGTAATGGATTTCTCCTTCAGAACTAATTGAATGTGTTTGATGAAACTTGGTAAGTATGAAGTACTCAAGGTTCACTACAAATGTAGCTGTTTTTTTTTTTCATATCTGTCTTTGATGGATCCGGGGCAGGGTGTCATAGGCTCCAATGAGATTAGAGAACATTCCTATACTTTCTGAGTTTCTCATTTGCTCTAGGTGCTGGGATGAATGATTAAGGTCCATTTGGTAATTAGTAATGGCCAGGTGACTGAAAATTAATTATTTCAGAATGTATTTTTTTTATGTCGACATAGACATTTAAAGTTTGATATGGGTAATGAAATTTTTATTTGTAAATTTCCATCAAGTTATTTTTTAAGGGGAAATCAATGTGGCATATTACAGAGGTCACTGTAGATATCTCTCCTCAACAGTAGGGGTAAAAACAAATTGATAAATCATTAGCTTTTAAGTGAACATGTTTGTTTTGGGAAAGAGTGTACAAATGAGAAATGCCACTTTATCTGGGCAAAATGAACAAGAAAAATGCAAAGTTCTATAACAATTTGGTTTAAGATATCATATTGTCATATTCCAGTTTTGCTTCACTATTAAGATCACACAAACATCGTCAACAGCTGTAAATGTCTCATTCATGAAGGTTGTTGTTGAAGTGAAAAAATATTTAGACTTTCTGAAATTCCTGCAGTGTAATGAATTAGGAGCTTGCCAATCATACAAACGAGTGGCAGTACACATTATATAGCTGAATGTCCTCTTTAGTGACAGTACTCATGAATTGGTTTAATGTCCTCCTTAGTGACAGTACACATGATATGGTTGAATGTCCTCTTTAGTGACAGTACACATGAATTGGTTTAATGTCCTCTTTAGTGACAGTACACATGAATTGGTTTAATGTCCTCCTTAGTGACAGTACACATCATATGGTTGAATGTCCTCCTTAGTGACAGTACACATCATATGGTTGAATGTCCTCCTTAGTGACAGTACACATGAATTGGTTTAATGTCCTCTTTAGTGACAGTACACATCATATGGTTGAATGTCCTCTTTAGTGACGGAACACATCATATTGTTGAATGTCCTCTTTAGTGATAGTACACATCATATGGTTGAATGTCTTCTTTAGTGACAGTACACATGAATTGGTCGAAAGGCCTCTCTAGTTACAATACAAAGTTATGATTGAAAAGTTTGGATGACAGTGTGAATAATGACAGGAGCTTGATAATTTGCAAACTAAACCTTTTTTGTTCATTATAATAAGAAATATGTATATGTAATTATAATTTGAAGTGTGAAAAGTATTATTTGAATGATAAAGAAACTTGCTATTATCTGTCCATTATGTATACATGTATTCTGCCATACAAAATGAATGTCTGTTTATCTAATTTCATATGTTGTCTGTTCATAGGAGGATATAGTATGCAGATATTTGTGAAGACATTGACTGGGAAAACCATCACTCTTGAAGTGCAGGCTTCATATACTATCTTAGAAGTGAAGAATAAGATAAAAGATAGAGAAGGACACCCTGTTGAAGAACAGAGATTAATTTTTGCTGGAAAACAGTTAGAAAATGGGAGAACTTTGGCAGATTATAATATTCAGAAAGAGTCTACTTTGCATCTTGTATTAAAGGTCCAGAATGATAAAAGTAAGTCATAAGAAGATTAATATGCACAGATCGTTGTAGTATAATTAAATACAATCTAATTGAAACCATATCTTTATTCTGCTTCTCTATTTGTCCTATTGCGGATAAAGATCTGGCGCCATTCCGCAAGGGGTCATGTTCTGATGAACTGTGATTTTCAGCCAATCAGTGGAATGGCTACAAATTCCTTGGAATGAAATCAACATCCCCAACATTTGTATGTTTCACTCAGTATAAGCGTGACATACAAGGTAGTTTTTGAACAGGGTTTGTTACATGTTGTGTCACTTGCACGTGCCTGGCCGAGTCCTTGATTGGCTATGGGAAATAACGGTTTCGGTGACTGAAACATCATCAGAGTTCACTAGAACATAACCCCTTATGGTGTTTTGCCAGATCTTTATCCACAAAAATTGGGACAAATAGAGGAGCAGAATAAAGATATGGTTTTAATCAGATTGAATTGAAAAAATCTTTAAAAACTGATGTGTACAAAGAAAACTAAGAAGAAAGTCATGTTAGATATTAATATCAACAATGTTTGATATTGGCCTTCATTCTGATTCAGATGTTTTCAATTTGTTGTATAAAAGAATCACATTTACAGTGTATTTTTGAGTTGTCTGCGAAGCATGTAAATAGTTTTGTTTATTGTGTGTCTGTTTTTCTGATGTTGAGGATATTTTTGTTAGGGAAATATATATATAAACAATGGTAAAAACCTTCATTATGTATGTTCAAGACCGGGCATTACTGTCCCACGAACATATTTCTTGTTGATTGTTGTTTTAGATAAATTTCTTGAGTCAAAGAGTCAGAAATATTGCTTAATGGTGGACTAATAAACATTGACTGTAAGTGATCAAAAGCCTTTGATTCAAAACCCAAATGCTTTAATACAATCTTACATTTCAGTTACACCTCAGGCACTAGGGAAGGGAAAAGCAAATCTTAAGTCTATTACACCACCAATGAAAAGTGAAAATTTTAAATCTTCTGCACCACCATCAAAAGGTGAAAAGTTTCTGTTACACTAAGATACTTTTTAAATGATGTGCTCAGCACAAAAACAACTTTTGTTTTTCTTTCCGAAGTTTCAACATGTATCCATCTTACAAACTCTTAGAACAAATTCATCTGGACTTGCTATTTAAAGAATTTATATAAAAATTGTTTAAATATACTATAATACGTAAAATCTTTTCACAGCCAAGAAAACTGTTTTAAATGTGACTCTGAAGCAAGAAGATTTCATCAGTAGTTTTAAAGATATGTCAAATTTCCCTTCAAACACTGTACTTGTAAGTATTAAAATTATTGCATAGTACAGTTGTCTAATGTCCACGCCACTCACTTTGTAAACCGAAAAATCTGGATTTTCACTTATTTATCTTTAAAATACTTTTACAAAATTAATATCAATCGACAGATCTTGTTTAGTCGTAACTTTTGGTGTATGTTATATGTTTCTACGAAGAAGCATTCATTTCTTATAGGGAAAAATCATTTTAGATAGGGCGTTTTCTATGTTAATTTTGACGTGATGTCGCAAGTGTTTAACATTGAGTGTATGGGAAACTTGGCAATGTCACGTCAAAATTTAACATGGAAATCGCCCTATCTAAAACTGATTTTTTTCTATAAAATATGAACGCTTCTTCATACAAACATATATCATATACCAAAAGTTATGACTAAACAAGATCTGTCCAATGTTTTTGCCTTTTTGAAATTATTCTGAAGATGAATAACTGAAAATCCAGATTTTCCAGTTTTCAGAGTGAGTGGCGCGGACAATAGGTACTTGGCACTTGACTTAGAAGTCCTATGTACCAGATACTGAAAACTAAGTGTGTCATAGTAGACATATTATGTTAAAGGTCTTTCTCTGCGACAGGTGGATCCATTACAAAAGTCTGAATTTCTGTACATTGCAACAGGATGATATTGTCACCATATAAGTACTGTGATCTAGATGTAATGCAAACAAGAAGAGAAAAAATTGCGCTCAATAACAATACAAATCAATCATGGCATCGCATTGTTCAAAGAATGAAAAAAATAGATTTTGTTATGCATGTCAAAGTATATGAATAGTAGAAATAATGATAAATGACAATCCTCTTCACTTCCCCGACCCCAAACAAAAAAAATCATTGTTATCTAAGCCGTAATATATGTTCATGTAAGTGTAAATAGATATTATTTAATTATTTGATTACACTTACTTTCAGAAATTTCCCCCAGATAAAATACTTGAACTTAATTAGCACTACCATTACCACAAAAAATAAAGAAGTTTACACAATTAAGTTCACCATTTGTATTCAGTGAATGAGAATGTACTGTATTATCAATATATGAAATGTAATTTCTTTTTAGGACATAATTCGACAGAAATCCCTTGGTGCAGGTGTTATTACAGTGGTGGATTTGTCAGGCATTGAGCAGTTGACAGATATGTTCTTCTATGTGTTTTACACTGAAAAGATGGAATTAAAATCACTGACCACCATACAACTTACAGGTTATTAATTCAGATTTAATGACAGCTCATAATAGGATTTATGAATGCATAATAAGGCAGTTACAGCCCTTGGTTTCTGTCCCCTAAATACTGTAGAGTGCTCCAGTTGCAAGGTCTCATCCTTGGATTCTGTCTCCTACATACTCTATAGTGCTCCATTTACAAGGTCTCTCCCTTGGTTTATGTCCCCTACATACTCTATAGTGCTCTAGTTACAAGGTCTCTTCCTTGGTTTCTGTCCCTCACATACTGTCAAACTTCGATATGTCGAACACTGATATCTCGAATACCCAGGATATCTCGAAGTCGGTCCTGAAAAAATCCTTCATAATATGATTAAATTCATCTCGGATGTGTCGAACACTGATGTGTCGAATACCATGCTTATTTCGAATACATTTTCAAGTCCTGAAGTTCTTATTTACCCGGTTTATCTCGAAATTGGCTTCTTTTTCCACGCGGCGTCTTTCCTAGTTGCCAGATCATGCGCACTATTTGATCAATTGACCGTGTCGGTGTACAGTGTAGAAAGCAACAGTAATTACATTATTGATTGAGTCCATTCATGCCTTATTATTTATACTAATTGTTACCAAATGATGATAGCTTATTAAATTTGACCTTAAAATAAAAAGAAATAATAATAATAATAACATTAAGTCAGTTTCTCATACCTGCATTTATTTAAAGAAATATCTTTACATTGTTCATTAATCTATTTTCATTTCATATCAATGAGTATGTCTGTGTATTTTTATGCAAAGTAATAGTAGCTTGATGTGTTTTGAATAAAATAGAATTACCGGTATGACAAGTTTCTTCACCTCGTCTCATGCATCAGTCTGTCCTTGGTTTAAAGTATAGTATACGACAGTTATGTCCAGTATTGAATTTAACATACAAAATTATGGAGAACCAAACATGATGTTTTCAGTTTTGGAGTATATTCTCTCTATATATTTATAAATAAAAGATATGATGAGATTTAGATTAATTATTTTGTAACTATGTACATTAACACATATTTCTTGATAAATACATCATGTACTATTACAATCTCACGCTGCAAATGTTAAAAACTTTAAAATTTGTGATCCTAAACTTGAAATTTGGATATCTCGAACTACGGATATCTGGAAGTATTTTCCACAATCCCTCCAACTTCGAGATATCGAGGTTTGACTGTATTTAGAATGCTCTAGTTACAAGGTCTCTCCCTTGGTTTATGTCCTCTACATACTCTAGAGTGCTCTAGTTACAAGGTCTCCCCCTTGGTTTCTGTCCCCTACATATTTAGAATGCTCTAGCTACAAGGTCTCTCCCTTGGTTTATGTCCTCTACATTCTCTAGAGTGCTCCAGTTACAAGGTCTCTCTCTTGGTTTATGTCCCCTACAAACTATAGAATGCTCTAGTTACAAGGTCTCTCCCTTGGTTTCTGTCCCCTACATATTTAGAATGCTCTAGTTACAAGGTCTCTCCCTTGGTTTATGTCCTCTACATTCTCTAGAGTGCTCCAGTTACAAGGTCTCTCCTTTGGTTTATGTCCTCTACATACTCTAGAATGCTCTAGTTACAAGCTCTCTCCCTTGGTTTATGTCCTCTACATACTCTAGAATGCTCTAGTTACAAGGTCTCTCCCTTGGTTTCTGTCCCCTACATATTTAGAATGCTCTAGTTACAAGGTCTCTCCCTTGGTTTATGTCCTCTACATTCTCTAGAGTGCTCCAGTTACAAGGTCTCTCTCTTGGTTTATGTCCCCTACATACTCTAGAATGCTCTAGTTACAAGGTCTCTCCCTTGGTTTCTGTCCCCTACATATTTAGAATGCTCTAGTTACAAGGTCTCTCCCTTGGTTTATGTCCCCTACATACTCTAGAATGCTCTAGTTACAAGGTCTCTCCCTTGGTTTATGTCCTCTACATTCTCTAGAGTGCTCCAGTTACAAGGTCTCTCTCTTGGTTTATGTCCCCTACATACTCTAGAATGCTCTAGTTACAAGGTCTCTCCCTTGGTTTCTGTCCGCTACATGTTTAGAATGCTCTAGTTACAAGGTCTCTCCCTTGGTTTATGTCCTCTACATTCTCTAGAGTGCTCCAGTTACAAGCTCTCTCCCTTGGTTTATGTCCTCTACATACTCTTGAATGCTCTAGGTACATGGTCTCTCTCTTGGTTTTTGTCCCCTACATATTTAGAATGCTCTAGGTACAAGGTCTTTCCCTTGGTTTCTGTCCCCTACACACTCTAGAGTGCACCCGTACTATTACAATCTCACGCTGCAAATGTTAAAAACTTTAAAATTTGTGATCCTAAACTTGAAATTTGGATATCTCGAACTACGGATATCTCGAAGTATTTTCCACGATCCCTCCAACTTCGAGATATCGAGGTTTGACTGTATTTAGAATGCTCTAGTTACAAGGTTTCTCCCTTGGTTAATGTCCTCTACATACTCTAGAGTGCTCTAGTTACAAGGTCTCTCCCTTGGTTTATGTCCTCTACATTCTCTAGAGTGCTCCAGTTACAAGGTCTCTCCTTTGGTTTATGTCCTCTACATACTCTAGAATGCTCTAGTTACAAGCTCTCTCCCTTGGTTTATGTCCTCTACATACTCTAGAATGCTCTAGTTACAAGGTCTCTCCCTTGGTTTCTGTCCCTTACATATTTAGAATGCTCTAGTTACAAGGTCTCTCCCTTGGTTTATGTCCTCTACATTCTCTAGAGTGCTCCAGTTACAAGGTCTCTCCTTTGGTTTATGTCCTCTACATACTCTAGAATGCTCTAGTTACAAGGTCTCTCCCTTGGTTTCTGTCCCCTACATATTTAGAATGCTCTAGTTACAAGGTCTCTCCCTTGGTTTATGTCCCCTACATACTCTAGAATGCTCTAGTTACAAGGTCTCTCCCTTGGTTTATGTCCTCTACATTCTCTAGAGTGCTCCAGTTACAAGGTCTCTCTCTTGGTTTATGTCCCCTACATACTCTAGAATGCTCTAGTTACAAGGTCTCTCCCTTGGTTTCTGTCCCCTACATGTTTAGAATGCTCTAGTTACAAGGTCTCTCCCTTGGTTTATGTCCTCTACATTCTCTAGAGTGCTCCAGTTACAAGCTCTCTCCCTTGGTTTATGTCCTCTACATACTCTTGAATGCTCTAGGTACATGGTCTCTCTCTTGGTTTTTGTCCCCTACATATTTAGAATGCTCTAGGTACAAGGTCTTTCCCTTGGTTTCTGTCCCCTACACACTCTAGAGTGCACCCGTACTATTACAATCTCACGCTGCAAATGTTAAAAACTTTAAAATTTGTGATCCTAAACTTGAAATTTGGATATCTCGAACTACGGATATCTCGAAGTATTTTCCACGATCCCTCCAACTTCGAGATATCGAGGTTTGACTGTATTTAGAATGCTCTAGTTACAAGGTTTCTCCCTTGGTTAATGTCCTCTACATACTCTAGAGTGCTCTAGTTACAAGGTCTCTCCCTTGGTTTATGTCCTCTACATTCTCTAGAGTGCTCCAGTTACAAGGTCTCTCCTTTGGTTTATGTCCTCTACATACTCTAGAATGCTCTAGTTACAAGCTCTCTCCCTTGGTTTATGTCCTCTACATACTCTAGAATGCTCTAGTTACAAGGTCTCTCCCTTGGTTTCTGTCCCTTACATATTTAGAATGCTCTAGTTACAAGGTCTTTCCCTTGGTTTATGTCCCCTACATTCTCTAGAGTGCTCCAGTTACAAGGTCTCTCTCTTGGTTTATGTTCCCTACATACTCTAAAATGTTCTAGTAACAAGGTCTTTCCCTTGGTTTCTGTCCCCTACATATTTAGAATGCTCTAGCTACAAGGTTTCTCCCTTGGTTTATGTCCTCTACATTCTCTAGAGTGCTCCAGTTACAAGATCTCTCTCTTGGTTTATGTCCCCTACAAACTCTAGAATGCTCTAGTTACAAGGTCTCTCCCTTGGTTTCTGTCCCCTACATATTTAGAATGCTCTAGTTACAAGGTCTCTCCCTTGGTTTATGTCCTCTACATTCTCTAGAGTGCTCCAGTTACAAGGTCTCTCCTTTGGTTTATGTCCTCTACATACTCTAGAATGCTCTAGTTACAAGCTCTCTCCCTTGGTTTATGTCCTCTACATACTCTAGAATGCTCTAGTTACAAGGTCTCTCCCTTGGTTTCTGTCCCCTACATATTTAGAATGCTCTAGTTACAAGGTCTCTCTCTTGGTTTATGTCCCCTACATACTCTAGAATGCTCTAGTTACAAGGTCTTTCCCTTGGTTTCTGTCCCCTACATGTTTAGAATGCTCTAGTTACAAGGTCTCTCCCTTGGTTTATGTCCTCTACATTCTCTAGAGTGCTCCAGTTACAAGCTCTCTCCCTTGGTTTATGTCCTCTACATACTCTAGAATGCTCTAGGTACATGGTCTCTCTCTTGGTTTTTGTCCCCTACATATTTAGAATGCTCTAGGTACAAGGTCTTTCCCTTGGTTTCTGTCCCCTACACACTCTAGAGTGCTCCAGTTACCAGGTCTCTCCCTTGGTTTTTGTCCCCTACATACTCTAGAATGCTCCGGTTATGACCTGTTTCCTATACCTCTACTGTTAAATGACATATCCCTCTGGATCAGACAGATCTTTTTCTCTCCAGATGGAACACTTTTCCTGCTATGCTTACTCTTTTCATTTTTATTGTATGTTTTAGAAATCTCCATCTTCTGTAATCTTCAAATTTATACCTCTGGTTCCCGTTCTATTAGCTGCTTCCTCATTGCTTACCCTTTCTTGCTATTGTACTTGCTTTCTTTCATTTAGTTCAAACTGAAAGTAAATGTCATTTATTTTCACTATTTTTCATCCCTAACATTTCATCTAAAGATTATTTTTTTCTTTTTCCTTTTTCTTTTTCTTTTTTTTTTTTTTGTTGCTGTAGAATTTTATGTACAAAGAGACTCCTATTACATCCATTGTAAAAAATGTGCTGTTTTGAATCTCATGATGAAAGGTTTATATTCATGGTTCTTTTAAAAGTGTTTAACTTGTTAATAATTTCCATTCATAGAAAAGGTATTTCTTTTTTATTATAACGATCTTGTACATATACAAAAGTTTACACTTTTCCTTCAGGATGCCATAAGCTTACAGATGATGGCATGTGGTGGATGTCTAAATCAATCAAATCTTTGATTCATGTAAGTCACTCTGAACATATTTTGAATATGAATTACAGCTTTCCTGTCACTGATTCAGCATTCTAGTCTTCCTTTTTAGAAAGAAAGGAATGGGTTATAGAGTTTTTGTAGAATATATATTGATCTTTCGTGTATCTCACTGAGACACAATATAACACACTCATTTGTACAGTATTACATGTGAGCTGTACAAAGTGTGTATCATGAGTCACAAAAGACACAGTTTTTAATGGTCAGAATACTTATGTAATTCAATATTGCTGGATGAATTTTGTGTATTTTGCATTACAAAGGTCACTACAGATAATAAATAGCAGGGTGTTTAATCTTTGCTTTACCGTGTGAAGCAAAATAAGGGAGCTTTTGTAAACTCACATGTAAATATTCTAGGAAATTCTCAGAAAATACCGAAGGTATGTTTATTATATTGCCATGCTGTTCTCTGTTTAAAGAACAAAGATAAGAAAGAAAAAATGTAACTTAAAAAAAATCATCCTTTAGTTCCTAAATGGTAATTAATAGGGAAATGGTAAAGTGAGAGATTATGAAGAAGAGTTTTGCTTCGGGAGCGTGTCGGTATAAATTTCAAAAGTCTAGGTCAAGTTTGATCCATATTCTAGAAAGGAAAGTATAGAAACATTGATTTTTTATTAGCTTACCTGAGCCAAAGGCTCAAGTGAGCTATTGTCATAGTTAGTCCGGCGTCCGGCGGTCGTCCGGCGTCCATCGTCTGTTGTAAACTTTTCACAATTTCAACTTTTTCTTCAAAACCGCTGAATAGAATTTGATGCAACTTGGTATGCATGAAGTACTCAAGGCCCCCTACAAGTGCTGTTATTTTTCGTCCGGATCCATTGACAGGTGGCACCACCATGAGCAAAAGTAGGTCACAGAGGGTACCCTCCTTTGACAAACTTCTTCTTCAGACTGGGGCCTACAGAGACAAACCGAATGCATAGGAATGATCTAGACAGATCTGTGAAGAAGTGTTGTTATTTTTGGTTCCATTCCAAAATCAAATTTTTGACGCTTTTTCAACATTTTTTTGGACTTCGTAATTTCAGTGCAGAAAAATGTAATGTTTTTCAGTTAATGGATAATGATGAGTTCTTATGGACTATTTTGATCATAATTATGGTAAGGAATATTAATGTGAAAGAATTTCGTCAATATCTCAAGTTTTGGATTTTTTATGAATTTTTTAAGACTTCCAAGAAAAAGGGGGGAAGTTTTTCACATTTTCAACTTATTCTACAGAACTACCAGAAGGATTGTGATGAAACTGGGTAGGATGCAAGTACTCATGGTCTCTTACAAGGGTTGTTATTTTTTGTCCGGATCAATCAACAGATGGCGCCACCACAGGCAAAAGTAAGCTACAGAGGGTACCCTCCTTTGACAAACTTCTTTTTCAGATTGGAGGCATACAGAGACAAACTGAATGCATAGGAATGATTTAGAGGCATATGTGAAGAAGTGTTGTTGTTTTTGGTTCCATTCTGAAATAAAATTTTTGACGTTATTTCTTTGTCTTTTTGGACTTAGTGTTTTCAATGCAAAAACAAGTGACTTTACTGATTATTGCTCCTCATATTTTAATTTGATGCTGTAATTTGGTTTCATTTAATCATATTAAGGGCAAAGAATGCCACAGTAAAAGTTTTTTTGTCAATATCTTAATTTTTAGATGTTATATGAAGATTATAAGATTGTAATATTACTGGTAATGAAAGGTTTAAAGAAATGTTAAGGTCGTGGGTTCAAACCCCGCTGGGGGCAATATTTTTTTTTTAATTATATGTATGAAAAGAACATTTATAGTGATTCTTTTTTTCAATATCTCAATTTCTAGATTTTTATTTTATTTTTTTTTCTTAATTAAAAAAAACAAAGGGGGACAGGGGGAGGGGGGTTTATTCACATTTTCTTGTTAATCTTCAGAACTGTGTGAAGTTAAGATTTGTCAACAGGTGGTGCCACCACAGGCCAATTTTTATAAATTTTATTCTATGCAAAAGGGGAAAGATTAATGCATCATTGCAATTGGCATTGACTTCTTCTTCCAGTGAAGTGCAAACCATACAGATATTGATATATTTTCAATATTTAACATTTAAAAAATTGTTTGAAATATGAAATCATCATGTTCTTTCATAAAAAATTAAAAACACCTCCTCCCCTTGTCATTTTTTCATTTTTGAGAAAAAAACCGGGTTCAAGATACTGTATCATTTTTCACGTCACAAGACATGATAGCGGGTGATTTTCTCCTCAAGAAATTTTCACGTCAATAGCTTTGTATGTATGTCTTTAAAGAATGAAAGTTTTTCTTTGATTATGTTTTGATTTAATTCACTTGAAATATACTGAAATCAATAGATCAAGAATGTGGAGAGGAAGCCGCCTTTCGATTTTCAGGTTCATCCGATTTGTAGTTACAAAGTTATGGGACTTTGATTTTGAGCTCAACTGAGCCGAATGTCATACCAGATTGTCTGTCATCTGTTCGTAAATTTTTTTATATATTCAACTTCTTCTCTGAAACTACTGGGCAGAATTCATTGAGAAATTTCATGCTTGTTCCTCAACATATTATGCACAAATTTTGCACTTCGTTTGATCTAGATGTTCAGGTGAGCGATATAGGCCCACTTGGGCCTCTTGTTTGAATATGTTGTTGCAATATTGAAACCCATTATTACATTCTAGAATTTACATTATAAGAGTACGGTGTACTTGGTATTTTGGCAATGTTAACACTAAAAGTTTGGGTATTAGAAACAGAAAAACATTGTTCTGATCCTCAAAGTTTTTAATCCTCGACCTTTAATTATCAAGTGGAAAATATTATCTGTGTATCAAATTTCCCTTGCAGGACTTATTATTAAGACATTGAATTGACACTGAGTGTCTAAGAAGTGAATTGGTTGATGAAGCCATTTCTCAGATAATTGCAGTGAAATGTGTGGGAAGAGTGATAATAAAAAGTTATGATAACAACAAATATAAAATCCTTTGTTTTTATTTACATGTTGATTACATCAGTTGTACATGTAGTTTAGATGGTTGTCAGTCTTTTTCATATTTTTTTTATTGTCCCCTTTAAAAGACCAAGAACTTTGTTAAGATTTGTTTTTGTACATAGACATTTGTTTGAATCAATCCAGTTTACCATTACACATACATTATGATTACTAGATACTCAGAGTTATACTGCTCAAGAAATCTAAGTTATACAGTATTAACATCATGCTTATTACCCTTGTGTAGGTTTATCTGAATGGCTGTAAGAAAGTGACGGAGAGAACTTTCCACCATTTTAAATCTTCTCATGTTACTGAGCTACAGATGATTGGGACTGCTGTTGCAGCTTTACCTAAAGGTAGTCTTATATATGACAGGCTTATAAAAGCAGAAATAATTTATAGATATTTAAGTGTACTATGGATATTTTATGTTGAAAAATCCTTTCCTTGAATTATTTGTTCACAAATAAAAGTTTTGACTTGTAGGGTATGTTAATACTAATTGTTGAGCTGTGAATTATGTCTGAGTATAACAGAGTTAAGGACAATATCTAAACCTCTTACATTTTTTTATTTCAGAATTTGATAAAGGTACAGATTTCAAATATGAGCATTTTGCTGGTTGTCCCATAATATCTCCTCCAGCTATGGGACGTGGGATGGCTAAAAGTGACTTGATCAAATCCATGCAAGGTAAACTTTTCAGAAATAATTGTTTGTTCATCAGATGATACTTCTATAGAGAGTTGATGGGAGTTACATCCTGTTGACGGCCATCTTGTGTGTCAGACTCTGTGCTTTCATGCTTTTTTCAACCAAAGTTGGCGATCTTGCAAGTAGGTTTCTAAAAGTAAACTTGATTTCTTATAGATCTCCTCTACATCATTTATTTTAAAGTATAGTCACAATATCTTAAATGAGAAATTATGAATACCTGTTTCAAATTAACTGTTTGAAAATGGTCAGAATATGAAGGGAAAACTAATTGGTTTGTCAACACGCAAGATTGCAGACAACAGGAGGTAACTCCAACTAATTCTGGCTATTGAAAACAATCTATATGTACCTTATCATAAAATGCTAAAGGACATTCTACTTGAGACCCTGGAAAATTGGTGTCTTGGTGATATCTGTTTAAATAATGATTATTTTGTTTTTAATTTGGATATAAACACATGCAATATCCAATGTGATATTTTTGTCACACATAGTCTTCCAAACAACAAACAACTCTAGCATGAAATAAAATTGGGTTAAGTTTGTGTTCTTTCTTCAGTTGGTAAAGAGATGTTCAAATTTGAGCACCTCTTTGGCTTTTTAGCTCAACTGAGCTGGAAGCTGAAGTGAGTTTTTCTGATCACCTGTTGTCCATTGTTTGTCCGTCCTTCTGTCTATCTGTCTATAAGCTTTTAACATTTTCGGCTTCTTCTTCAGAATCACCTGAAGGATTTTGATGAAACTTAGAATACATGAAGTCGCTATTATATGTCCTCTACCAAATTTGTCCATTTTGTCCATAGGGTACCCATCTTTGAAAATTTCTTCTCCAGAACCACAGTATGGATAATAAAACCAATGGCATCTACGTGATCTAGAAAGATGTATTTTTCAAGTTTGTTCATTTCATTAAGATCAGATAAATAATTTTTGATGCAATTTTGACATCTTTTCAGACTTGAACATTTTCATACAAAAATAGCATGATTTTGTATCCCATGCTTGACTTTGATGCACTGAAATGCTTAAATAAGTCAGAATTCAGTAAAGGAATTTTTTGTACACCACATAGAAATGTGGGCATATTATGCTATCCTGCTGTTGTCTGTCTGTCTCACATATTTTGTCTTAACAATTCTACCTAAACCCTAAACCCTCCTGGGGAGATTTTGATGAAACTTGGTACAAAGAGAGAACACCCATTGAGAATGTGCATATTGAAATGGAAATGCTGTTCTAAAAAAGAAATCAATAATAATAACTAGAGTTATGGCCCTTGGACTTAGAGTTTCTTAGATATTTCTATGCAAAAAAATCTTGTCCTCAAAACTCATACTAAACTCTTTGGAGGATTTGATGAACCATGGTACTAAGGAAGAACACCATATGAAGATGTGCATTTTGGAAGGGGAATGCTGTCAAAAAAAATTATTGGAGTTATGGCCCTTGGAATTAGATTTTTCTATGTGAAATACCTTCTCTTTGCAACTCCTCCTATACCCTTTGGGAGATTTTTATGAAGCATGGTACAAAGAGAGATCACATTATAAAGATGTGCATATTAAACAGGAATTCTCTTCTCAATATTTAATACAATTTTAGTGGGTGTATTTGTAATTTATAAAGGGGGTGGGATGTCAACATTGGAAATGATGGATGTGCAAAGAAGATCAATTAACCAATAAACCATTGAAGAAAAAAACTGAATTATTTTACCAGTCTCAAAGGTAATCTACATTTACCACAGTTGATTAGATATTTAGTTCTAGTTTGTATGACACCTAGGACAATAAAATGTAGATGTATTATGTGCTTTAAACGTTACCCTATTTTTTTTAAGTTTAAGTTTTAACTTTAGGATTTTTCATGGACGCTTACTCCTCCTGGGCACCTGGTCTCACCTCGATTTTATTGGGGTTCGCATTTGTCTGAATATGACACTATACACAATATTGTCCTTTTGTTCCATGTACTATGAGATATGGTTTACTCTTTAGTACTTCTTCGTTTTTTACTCATGAATCTTTTTAGATTGCAAAAAATGCAGTGAAGGGAATATTTTACCATTTTCAGATTTTTCTTTACTACTTCTACATTGATTTTGAAGAGACTTGGTAGGCATTAAGTATACATGGTCCTGTAAGTTCTAGATGTTCTACAAGTTTGAATGAAACTAAAAACTAATGGCCACTTCCAAGCATTGTTGTTAAATACCATTATGTGCAATGTTTTCTGTGTCTCAGATGAACTATGTAGACCCACTTGGGCCTCTTGTTTTTCTATGTCTTTCCCACTTTGGCACACCTTTATGGTTTCATGCAGTCATTCGGTGATGCCAATTTTTCATGTGAATTTGTAATAGCTATTTGGCAGATATTCATAGATATAAAAATTAAACATAATTATTTTACAGATCTTGATTTTTGTTAAACTCACTAGACTGGCATTAGAGGCTTTTCTAATTTGATTATACCTAAATATCTATATTGTCCAAGTCACTGATGTATCTAGATAATCAAAACAACTCGAAGTCCTGATGGAAAATAATTTTACTTGACACAACAATAGTATTATCATTAACTTCTATCCAAAGTTCAATTTGATTAGAGAGAGTGAAAACATTTACAACAGATTTAATTATTATTTTGATAAAAAGTTAATCACCAAATACAAAAGATGACTGTTGGTATTCTGGAGAGATGCAGCATTTTGAAATTTATTCCTTCTATGCAGTTATCTTCTTGGTCATGTCAATTTCCCAATCAAATTTTATATTTCTCATATTACTATTATTTTGCTATTAATACTAAAATCATTTCTCATGACAAAATGAATTTGATACATGTAGATATGTTAGATTCTTGTTGATGACTTTAGAAATATTCATAGAAAGATAATATTTCTGACATTCATATTTGGTAGGTCAGACAATAATTGAGGGGATCGTTTGATCCAAATTTAACCACGTCTAGCTATTGCCTAGTTTCATTGTGATGTCACAGTTAAATTCATGTTTGACAGGCCATTTATTTATGACACCATACTGAAAAAGTGCACCAAATGGTGTGATGTCAGGCATTTGACGATCCCTCCATTATTTGTTAAGATATCTTTTGATTGAATATTTTCAGTGATTATTTTCCTTCACTATAATTCATCTTTAAACATTTGAACTATAATTTGACAACTATTAAGGTCTAATGTCTCAAAACAAGTGTTATAAAAATGAATGATTTCTTTTTGTTTATGCAAAATTTGAAAAATTATTTATTATTTTTGCAACTGTTGGAAATTTTGAATTTTAGCTGAGAAAGCATATGAAGAACTTAATACCTACAAAATGCTCATAATGAATGACATATGTGCTGACCTTCCCAGCCTAGGATCAGTGCTGACCAACAAGAGTAAATCATCGGCAACTGGTGTTCAAGTGTGGTCGAGATGGAAGCCAAATGGAATGAAATATCAGTTCAATATGTATGAAACTGATTCTTTTTCTGTACGTATAGCATTATCATTTTATTTTCTGTTGAGGCATCAGAATCTGTCAATGACAGGCTCATTTCTGGTGGGTCAGGATAAGGGTAGAGGTGTGTAAGTCTGTCTATCAAAGATGAGTGACTTTTGCCTGTGTACTCTTCTTTTCTTCGTTTATTAAACAGTGGCTGTCATTTTATAGGTGTTTGTTTAATTCTTGATAATGTTATGCTGATATAATTTCATATATATATGACAGCATCTTTTTGATTCAACCCACAAATGGGATCAGGGGTCATGCAGCGTTCATTTTCAGCCTACTGATCTTCAAAAAAAATTAAATTCATTGATATGTATGTCTGTTTGTGTGTTCAACAAAAGACATGTGGAAAATTGCTTTGTAATATGACGTCAAGTAGCAATGGTATGAAGTCAAAATGATGCACCAAATTAAAGTAGATTAACAAAAAGCCCAGAAAATCATGAAATTTTATCCATTTTGACAAAATTAGGATAAAGTACAAACTGAACCCAATTTTAATTTATGGTAGACTTTTTGGTAGACTAATTGCAACAAACATCTAGTGTTTGATCATAGGTACACTGAAATAATGAGTGAAGAATGTGCAAGAATTTTGAAAAAACCTTTTTCAGGAATTAAAGATTAAATGCTTTCACTAAAGATGATGAAAAAGACGAATGTTATATGATGCATACAAAAGTATAATCTGATGAGTAGACAAATATGAAGGAATGGTTTTCAAATTTGTGTTGATTTGGGGGGTCAATGAACCATTTTGTTTAGACTTATGTAACTGACCCTCCTAAAGCAGGGCAGAAGAATTTAACTGCCACATCTGCTATTACATGAGATTGTCTCATTCCAGATCTCAGTCAGGACAAAGAGAGCCACTTGTGGGACTCAAAACTGAGATCTAATGGTCAAAATCCCAACACCTTACTGATTGAACTACATATTGTATACCAGCTTGTATATAGGTGTTATATACCTGCTCCTATATAGGTCTTATATGCCATCTTCTATATGTAGAATAAGTGTCTCATTTTGTGTTTTCATGCAGGAATTAAGTACAATGACTAATGCATTTATTAGATATAATGTGCATTAGCGCATTATATCTCATAAATGCATCAGACATTGTACTTTATTCCTGCATGAAAACACAAAATAAGACACTTATTCTATATATATCCGCTTTTAACGCCAAAATATTATACTGGAAACTTCCATTTCCTATTTATAAACTGCATCATTAAATCATTTCGGAGGAAAGTTATAAATTGAAAGAAACAGCCGGTGCCCCTTGACAAACTAACCTTTATCCAGTTGTAATATGTCAGCTCCTATAGAGGTTAAATATGCCAGTTCTAAATAGGTGTATGCCAGCTCCTATAAAGGTGTAATATGCCAGTTCTTTATAGGTGTATGCCAGCTCCTATAAAGGTGTAATATGCCAGCTCCTATAAAGGTGTAATATGCCAGCTCCTATAAAGGTGTAATATGCCAGTTCTATATAGGTGTATGCCAGCTCCTATAAAGGTGTAATATGCCAGCTCCTATATAGGTGTATGCCAACTCCTATAAAGGTGTAATATGCCAGCTCCTATATAGGTGTATGCGAGCTCCTATATATGTGTAATAATTCGGTCATGTCTTTAAAGAACTACAAAATAAACTGGTGAAAAGACTGTAAAAACCAATAAGATGATATTGTTTGTATTTCATTTTCAGAGTTTTGCTGTTCCTCTTATGAGTAATGGTTCTGTTGTATTATTGCCATGTAAAACAGACACAACAGACGAAAATGTGACAATGGTAACAAGCAAAATCATGCAGATATTGGGTACAGTAAGTATTGGTATTATTTGGTTTTGTTTCTGAGATACATGTCCATCATTTGTCATTCATCACATAATGATATATAAAGCTGACACTCCATAACTAAGACTTGAGATTGCAAGCAGTTCAAGTCAAGTGGACTGCAAGTTAGGAATATAGATTCATGGACAGAAAATGTAATTGGGACATTGAGATTATTATGAATTAACAAGATATTTTAGTTATCATTGTTGGAGGAGACAAGAGTCATGTGTATGTAAGTCTAAGGGACTGGTAATAAACATAATAGGTATTATGGTTAGAGTATCAGACTTGTAAAGGTTTCTTGTTTCATTCCATTTCACTTGATATTGCTACAAATTCTTACAAATTATGCATATATTTGAGCTTTATTACTGTATTTAGGTAATCTGCTCTTGATCGTCTACAATTAGTCATCTCTTCTTCACTAAAAGACAAGGCATTACTTCGTTCTTATTCATTAAGAAGAAATTTGTTCACGTACAAAGGATTTAGAAGGAATTGTTTTATTTTGGGACATCTAATAAAAATCTATGATTTGTTGTTTGTTGTAGTCTCCTGAAGTAGCAATTATTCTGGTGTACAAAGGCGAGGTCACAAAACCTGCAAGCAGTTTTTCAATAGGATTATTTAGTTCTTCAAAGAAAGATTCGAATGACTTCCGAAGCGTGGTTCTCAGTGCTCTCAAAGAGAAAGTGGAAATTCTAGTAGATAAAGCAGAAAATAAGAAGTAAGAATTTAATATTTAGGTGGCTACAGATACAGTTAGGTGCAATCCTAACAGAACATTATGTTCATTATGGGTTAATACTAGTATGATGCTTGCTATTTGTCTGTGCTCAGGACTGCTAAGCACATATCCATGTTCACGCACAAAACATTGTTAAATGGACTTAAAAGTTTCCTGTGCATGCCTTTTCACTTTCACTGAATGCAGTAGACTACCTAGAATTTAAAGTCAAATGTAGAAGAACTTTAACATATGGAGTCGGGAGGAAGTTTGATGTTGCACATAGATACAGTCAGAATGATAATGAACTGTTAGAAACAAATTATTTTATTTACATGTTGAAGAAATAAATTTGAGAGTATACTGCCAGCAGTTGTAGAGCATCAATGTATTGTTTACAGCTTTTACAGTCTTGTGCTTGAATTGAATATTTACTTATCAGTGTGGAATAATTGAATTGATATAAGAGAAAAATGATATACAGTAAAACCTGTATTATACAGACAGTCAAGAGACTGAAGACATATCTGTATTATACAGACAGTCAAGAGACTGAAGACATATCTCTATTATACAGAGGTGTCCACTAATTCAAAATCACAAAAAAAGACATCATGTCATTAAATTGTCTGTTTGAACCAATGTAAAGATTATCTTTCATAAAATCAATTTATCCAAACATTCATTAAAAATTCATTTGCTGAAGGCAATAAAACCATTAATGTATAGAATGTATTCAAAACTTATAGGTTTGAGATTACTGAATCATTAAGTCTTCCAGAGTTTGGGGGTGGGGGGGTGGGGTTGTACTACATTGATCTACAATTTCGATTTCAAAATGTTGTATCCGGAATTATGCTACACATCACTGGTCACCAGTATCCAGTCTGTAGCACTGTAGATAAATCAATGTTTTAAGAACATCAGTGTCCATTTTCAGTGCACAATTGTCATTGTGAATTGGTGCATCTATGTCATCATCTGCATCATTCTGTTCTGAGCATTGGTAAGCACATGCCAACAGATAGATATTTCAAAGCTCAGGTTAGCATCAAGTCTATGTTGAAGTTTTAAGACACATAATTGGGTATAACATAATTGTTATTAAAAGACATGCTGGAGTACAGGAATGTTATTGTCTGCCTAATTAGGGTCATGCAGTAATATAATTGATTTAATAAGATTGAGTGTTGAACCTTTGTCTGTTTTCCATATACCACAGGGTCTGATAAACTACCAGTAGGGTTATAAGTCCCCTACCGGCATCGCCGAAGGGGATTATAGGTTTGCACTCTGTCCGTCAGTCCGTCAGTCACACTCACGTTTTCCGGACTTTTTTCTAAACGCTTGTAGATATTCATCCAATTTTTGGTTTGTGAGTCTACCACCATGAGTTACAGATCAAGTGTGAGTTTCGTTACGGTCTACTGATTTTTAATGGATTTACGGCCTTTGGAATTAGACAATTTCTTTAAAATGGCAGTTTTCTGGACTTTTTTTCTAAATGCTTGTAGATGTTCATCCAACTTTTGGTGTGTGAGTATACCACCATGAGTTACAGATCAAGTTTGAGTTCCGTTTTGGTCCACTGATTTTTGACAGAATTACGGCCTTTGGAATTAGACAATTTCTTTAAAATGGCAGTTTTCTGGACTTTTTTTCTAAATGCTTGTAGATATTCATCCAATTTTTGGTGTGTGAGTCTACCACCATGAGTTACAGATCAAGTCTGAGTTCCGTTTTGGTCCACTGATTTTTGACAGAATTACGGCCTTTGGAATTAGACAATTTCTTTAAAATGGCAGTTTTCTGGACTTTTTTTCTAAATGCTTGTAGATATTCATCCAATTTTTGGTGTGTGAGTCTACCACCATGAGTTACAGATCAAGTTTGAGTTCCGTTTTGGTCCACTGATTTTTGACAGAATTACGGCCCTTGGAATTAGAAAATTTCTTTAAAATAACAGTTTTCCAGACTTTTTTTCTAAACGCTTGTAGATATTCATCCAATTTTTGATGTGAGAGAACACCTTCATGAGTTACAGATCAAGTTGAAGACAGTTCTAGTTTTCATCATCATCAAAGGTTGTAATCAAATACTTAACTTGCTGGCAGCCTGAAAGACAGTATGTTGTGTGTGTGTGTGTGTGTGTGTGTAGGTGTGTGTGTTTTTGGGGTCTTAGTTTTCCATTTGCCGGTAGGGGACTTAATATTGCCTAAGCAATACTTTCAGAATGCTTGTTTTCATAGACTTCTTACAGTAAAAATTCAGTACATTGCTAATGTATCTGTAAAGGAGAGGTGTCTGGTAATTCAGGGTCTCCATAAGTAGATGCTTTCCTGTAGTAACAATACACAAAAACTAATCCATTTAATTTGAAGTCTACACATGTACTCTATAGTATATACAGAGAAGAGTTAATCTTGCTTGTTTTTAGAAGGCATTTTAATTTGATGAATTATCGCATGAACATTAAGTCTTAATTTTGCAGAATAGCAAGTTGGAAACAAATAGAATACAAATTTCTAGAACAAGAAGCTCATGTTAGAGGGTCTGTCCTAGTTCAGTGTGTAGAGCATATGGTAACCAATGACCTCCTAGCTGCCATGATTATGGTAAGAAACTACTTTTGTGGTTGCTTGTGGTGTTGTTAATCAGGGTGTAGTTTTTTATATGAATTAGTAAAAGGAAGTTTAATTATTTGTTGAATTAATGATTCATTGAAATTTCATTCTACTCAGACTGGCCCCTGTTTGTACTTATTATTTGATATTCCTGATAATCTTATTTGTATAAATAACAATATCACACAAAATAATCTGTAACTTTTCTCTTGGTCATAACTTTAAGAGAGATGAGGCCCACTTGTAAGGTACATTTACATTTATCTTCAAGGCATCAGTGTTTTATATATATATAATACATGTATATCATTGTCCTTTTACAAGTAGATATATAGAATCTTTAAATGATTTGTGGAAATGGTGTTATTTCTTTTCAGAATGATGAGGGCAAGATTGAAGAGTCTGAATTAAAGGTGTTATCAAGTGCAATTGGCAATTTATGCAAAGTCTACCCATGGCATGGGATACAATACAACAAATCTATTGTAAATCTGCTACAAGCCTTACCTGATAATCTTCCACCCATTTCAAATCTGTACATAGCTAAAGAAAAAGCAGAAACTACCAGCAAAATTAAATATGAAGACAGAGAATTTGATGAAATTATGATGCTTGCAAATGCCAGGGTAAAATAGAACTTATTCTGTCCTCAACTTTATAACTTGTCAGTATTAAAATCGAATATCAAAAATACTCTTTTTCCACAAATTTCATAATAATGATTTATGATTATAATAGCATGTGTGGATTAAACATCAAAAATGTTTCTGTTGTAATATGCTCTTGACTTCCCCTATAGAGGATTTAAAAAAAAATTGGCTTTAAATGTTTTGTAAATTAACTTTCAATTAGAAAACATATACATGGAGATAAAAATACCAATGAATTTATTATGTCCCAAAATTTGTTTTTGCAAAAATCAATTGCATAAAGCAATAAATAGGGATAATTGACTTAAGTGTCATTCAATTAAGATACAAAATTCAAAAATTAATCTGAAGAGAAAATCTAGTTTTTAATTTACCCTATAAAGAAATTTGAAAGACTTAGTGACTATTGTTTCATAATCTTCTGTACGTTTGACAGATCCCTATAGTTCCCTCTCTTCTTAACTGTTTACTCCAAATAAATTAAAATAAGATGTGGAAAAAATATCGAAACAACCTTTTTAGTGCACTGGGATGAATGTCTGGAGAGCTGACGTCATAGCCATAGTGTCAGCATTGGCATTTGTGTCCGCATCGACATCAATGGCCAAAAACTGTAAGCTTGGCCATACCTTCAAAACTATCAAAAATTAGGGCTTTCATATTTCACATGTATTTTCCGTTTGACAAGACCCTGCCATTGATTCCATCATTTTGACCCCACAGACCTGACCTTGACATTTTACCCACTTCCCAAAAGCTTTAACCTTTCCCTTAACTCATCAACTACTGGGGGTAGAGATTTCATATTCCACATTTGTGTTCATTATAGATAGGCCTATCAGTCCATTTGAGTATTTCTGACCTTACAACCTTTATCTTGAAGTTTGAGACAGTTTTTAAAAAATTTACCTGGGCTATACCTTCAAAACTATTAAACATAGGGATTTTATATTTCACATGTAAAAATTCCTTTTAAAAAGACCTTGCCATTGGTATCATCATTTTTTATCTTGCAACCTTCACCTTGACATTTGACCTACTTTTCAAAAACTTTAAGCTTCACCATCACTGATGAACTGTTAGAGATAGGTCTTTGCTTTTTCACATGAACATCATCTGATAGTACCATAACTTTTAAACTTTTGACCTGTACCTTGGACTTGACTTTGAATTCATGAACCATTGAAAATACATACTTTCCCTCTGACCTTGACCCACCAGCGAGCTATATTGTCTTCTGACAACTCTTGTTTCAATAGGGATTGATACCAAAAAAAATTAAGAACAGATACATCTTTTGCATTGAGCCTAATTTATGTACCAACTTTTTGGACAAAGCATGTGTTGATTAGTAATTAGTTTCCTTCATGTGTGATTGGTATTTGATCATTGCATAGTGCATCAATTTTAAAAATCATGAATTCATACCCCAGTTGCTTGGTAGCATGATAATTGCAAAGTTGCAAAGTTCCTTGTTTAAATTTTGTGAGAACCATGCTCCAGCTGCTTGGTTTTGCCATTTTTGCATAGCTCCTGGATTAAATCTTGTTGGAACTGTGCCCCACTTGCAAGGTATCCTTATAAGTGCGAAAGTTCCTGATAGCCAAATTATTGTATAGTTCCTGGGTTTATTCGTGTTGGATCCATGCCCCAGCTGCTTGGTAGCCTAATTATTGCATAGTTTCTGGGTTTAATCTTGTTGGACCCATGCCCCAGCTACTTGATAGCCTAATTCTTGTATACTTCCTAGGTTTAATCTTGTTGGATGCATGCCCAAGCTACTTAATAGCCTTAATTTATACCCCTGCAAACAAAGTTTGTCTGTCCATCCTGATTCGCGTCCGCTGCATAACATTTGTACCGCAGGACTAAGGGTGATCAAACCTGGTATGTGGATGTATCATGGGAAGGGGATGTGTCATGTACCAAATTACGTCACTGTGGCCTTGACCTTGGCTTTGGACCTCTTTGATAGTAAAACCTGGACCACTTTGTGTCCAGAGCATAACTTGAACCATAGCACCTAGGTATATATACTAGGTATAAACTATATATTTTCTCATTCCTCATGACAAGACGAATTGTAAAGCATAAGTTTGGGATTCCCAGGGTCTTCGCCCCCCCCATTTCAGGAATCTTCAATTATCTCAAATCTGGTTCAGATCCCGACCCCCTAAACCACATATTTTCTTATTTCTCATGACAAGACAAATGTGGATGCATCATGGGAAGGGGATGTGTCTTCTACCAAATTAGGTCACTGTGACCTTGACCTTGGCTTTGGATCTCTTTGATAGTAAAACCTTTGCCACTTTGTGTTTGGAGCATAACTTTTGAACCATAGCACCTAGGTTTATCAAACCTTACATGTGGATGCATCATGGGAAGGGGATGTGTCATGTACCAAAACTGGGTCACTTTGACCTTAACCTTTGACCTCTATGATAGTAAATAGCACCTAGGATTATTATACCTTTTCTATGGATGCATCATGGGAGGGCAATGTGTTGTGTACCAAAATTAGGTCACTGCGATCTTAATTTTGACCTTGACTTTTGACCTGTGTGATGGTAAAAATAGTTAAGATTCCCACCCCCTAAACTATATATTTTCTGATTCCTCATGACAAGACAGGCTGTATAGCATAAGTTAGGTTTATCAAACCTTACATGTGGATGCATCATGCATCAAAACTAGGTCACTGTGACCTTGACTTTGACCTTTGACCTCTGTGATGGTAAATAGCACCTAGGATTATTATACCTGCTCTATGGATACCTCATTGGTTGTCATAAAGGGAGGAATTATTGCATGTCTCCACTTTGTTGACATGTGGGGTATTTGTCCTGTTAGAAAGCTCTAGTTTTGTATAGTTTCTGGGTTTAATCTTGTTGGACCCATGCCCCAGCTGTTTGGTGGCCTAATTATTGCATAGTCCCATGGTTAATGCTAGTGGTATCCATTCCTAGTTGCTTAGTAGCCTCAAAATGACATAGTTCCTGGGTAAAACCTTGTTAAATTCATGTCCCAGTTGCTGATACCATCCCCAGCTGCTTAGAAACCTAACACGACTTCGTTCCTGGGTTTTATCTTGTTGAATTCATGGCTTTGTTGCTTGGTAGCTTGCTAATTGCATAATTCCAGAGTTACACTTTGTGGGATCTATTTCCAGCTGCTGGGTAGTCTGATTATTGCATAGTTTCTTAGATAAATTAAATGGGATCCATCCCCTGTCTCGTAATAGCCAGATAATTGCATAGTTTCTGGATTCAATATTGTTGGATCCATGCTCTGCTTGCTTGGTAGCCTGATTACTGCATAGTTCCTGGGTTAAATTTGTTGGGATCCATAGTCTGGCAGTTCGGTAACCTGATTAGAATGTGAACAATTTACCTTATAACTAGTAAGCAAACATATAAAACAAGCACTGTATTTTTACAATACAATAAGCCTTTACAGACTGATGATATCAAGTGTTATTTGTGTTTGAAATGTAAGCTGTTCTTAAAATTACACATATCTTATGATAAGTAATATGAGTTATTTGTGTGATTCTACAGGGAATGTGCCTGAGCATTGAAGACGACACAGGCAGCTCAGTGTGTGTAAATAGCACTGCAGTGGAAAACTTGTTTCAAAAATTGAGTGAAGAAGCACCAGATAAGTGTTTTATTCCTGGAGTAGGAAGGAATATAGCTTGTTTGAGGAAGAAAAACTTTTCTGAAATCACCTCAGGAGTAAGTTATGGAATAATGAATAGTTATTCAAATATGTATATAATGACTTTTTAAGTTTGTGTTTCATCATTTATTCAGTAAAAATGTGTTACTACAGAAATTAAATGAAATCTTCAATTTTTGATAAAATTTTTGGACACATTTTATAAACCTTAATCAGTAGATTGGACAAATTGCTCACAATATGTCAACCAGTTTGTTACCAACTTTAATAGTAAGTAAAATCTTTTGAATGGTAAGTGACCGAACTGTTAATTATATACTTATCATACCATCTTTATGCATAGAGTGAAATTGTAGTATTCATATGATTGAATTGAATTTGTTTATTATTTTCTAATAATTTTCTGCCCACCAAGACATTGTTGTTGCATTATCTGCAGACAAAAACTTTAACCTGCATCATAACTTTAGAACCATTAGAGAAAGGTCTCTAATATTTCATATGTGTATTCCTTGTGCCAAGACCTTTCATTAGGTACCAAATATTTTTACTTTGTGACCCATTGAAATTTGACTTACTTTTAAAAAAACTTTAACCTTGGTCGAAACTTATGGACATTGAGAGATAGGGCTTCAATATTTCATGTGTGCATTCCTTGTGACAAGACCTTTCATTAAGTATCACAATTTTTTACATTTTGGCCTTGAACTTGAAGATTAACCTACTTACAAAAAACTTTCGCTATTTAAATTTCATTGCCACCAGTGAGCTCTGTTGTCTTTTGACAACTCATTTTTTCTCTTCCAGAACAACTCTGTAATAGCAGGTCTAGAAACATCTGGATTTACTGTGAAATTTCCCTGCTACTCAAATGGAAGTGAAAATTTTGCTTACGTATTGACCAAAGACCTTCCTGAAGCTGACAAAGATCTTATTGTAAGTTTTGATGTAGAAAATCAGGAAGCAAGCTTTGTTGGAAAGCTATGTTGGTATGGTATGCCACAGATATTAATTTCTGTGAGCATATTCTTTTTCTGAAAGTACATAACAACAATAGATGTGGAAAGAACACTATACTAATTGAAATTTTATCATTAGAAGTTCAGTATTCTGTAATCAGATATATTTTACATGACTTTATTTTGATGATTTCCTGGCTTTAGATGTATCTGTGTGACACAATTTTGTGAGAGACTAATTTTACTTGTTAAAATCAAGCCAAAGGTGACAAGGACTTTATTTTTGGAAAAAATGCTTGAAAATAAAGTGCTTGCCAAAAACAAAAAAAAAATTTTTAAGAATGCCTTGAAAACCAGTGCACAAATTGAAATAGATATGGGAAAATGTAGCTTCATTAAAGTTAGTTTTCTACAATGACAATTTTTAAGTGAACTATACTGTCTATAGCTATAATGATGCATCCATCTATCTGTTTGTTAACTCTAGACATTTTCAACATCTTATTCAAACCCATGAAAGGATTTAAGTTGAAATTTGATATGAATGAAGTACTTAGGGTCCCCTACATGTGTTGTTGTTTATCAGCCATATCCATCAAGGGGCAGATACAGGGTAGGGCTACTCATAGGATATCTTCCTGTAACAAACATCTTGAGCCCTGCTGCAAAGGTCAACAAATTGAATACATCAGAATGATCTAAAAAGGTGTTTTTTAAAGGTGTGTTGGGGGTTTTTTTTATTCCAGAATAAGATTTTTTTTACATGTTTTTGAAGTTTTTTCAGACTCAATAATTTTTGCTCATTGTTAATACTAGTTTACTTTTGTGTATTTTAACTGATCTTAAGGAATTTAATGTATTGTTAAGAATAAGAATGCAAAATTGATTTTCAGAATTTGCTTTTCACTTCTGTAAGATCAAAACAGGAAAGACGAAAGTTGCGCTATTGTTTGTAATATTTGGTTTGAACGACATCTTCTTTATTACAAATAGAAGAATTTCTTGTGGAAATTGGCAAGAATGAGGTACTCATTGTTCATACAAAATCCTGCTCCTTTTTAGGCTATGAACAAAATCCTGCTCCTTTTTAGGCTGGAATAGCAAAGTTGGTTATGGGTTACGAGTAATATAGAATGTAAAACTAAATGTATGAGAGTGTTAGAATGGGGTGATGTTTTAAGTTTGATTACACAGTGAAATTTCTGAAAAAGAATATACTCGTTTGAGATACTTTCAATATTTCTTGCATCCTCAAAGTATTCATATGAGTGATATAGATCAATTTGGGCCTCTTGTTTAATCTTTTAATCTATTTAATTTATAAGATAATGTTGCAATTTCTCTTATGTTTGTGTCTGCAGTCACCTTAACACGTGCAGGAAGGTATTATTTTATTATTCAATTTATTGTAATGTTTTATTTACACCAGGACAGTGTTTGGGCTCCAAAAGTAGAGGCTACTTGTGAACAAGCAGATAAATTCTTCCATATACCAACTCTGAATGACGCCATCTTTTACAAGATTGTAAGGTTAGTTTTATCGTGATCTAATAAACCATGAGTTATTTAAGTCATTTTTTATTATGTCCACTCTTCTCTGCTTTTTGTTCATCTTCCCTTACCTGAGATTGATCCATCACATATGTACATTGTCTGTTGCTTGCCTATTGTTCTTTGTTTGACATTCATTCTTTTGCCCATTACGTCTCATTTAACAATCCACATATATTTTACTCCTTTACATGAAAAGCTAAAAGGATTATAAAGCTTTGTAAATGGATTTCCATTCTTATTTTACCTACAGAATGGGAGATACAGGGACATAATTTTTTATCTTCTCTTTATGTTTCTAGGCTTGTCTATCTGTCTTTAACATTGGCTATAACTATTGAATGGTTAGAAATAAGGGTTGTTTTTACTGTGTGACTTTGACCTTTGACTTTTCAAAGTATTTACGGATATTCCTGTCTTCCAGGGTCATCAGTGTTTCACAAATGTATCTTAATTAACCTTTAGAAAAATATTCTTCTAGTGGAAGGAATAAAATACAAGCTTTTTAACTAGTAAAATTAAAGTTCTTTGAAAAAAAAATGTATTTTGTATGTTCTATCATTTATGAGTATTTTTGTATTTTGCACCTTTTTCATCATTAATAGTCTTTACTTATTGCCAGTGGCAAATGAATAATCTTACATTGTAGCTTGAATACATTCATATTAATATGCATTTATAGTCTTATGTACAGAGAAGCAAATGTGGTCTATTGGGGTTTTGCTTGATGCACTGTCAATTCTCTATGTACATGTACTTATTATAGTTTTGTTCTGAAAGAAGCCTGTTTGAGTTGTAGTAATAACTTTGCTTGTCACCTAGCATATCAGGACAGATTATAAAGTTTATGAGATATTATAGGTGATTAATGACAATCGTCATGATATTTGTATCTTCTACAGAGAGTTTTCAAAGATAAACAGATTCACATTGCTATGGAAATCAGGTTTTGTCATACAACAAGGATTTGTAACAATCCTAGTAGAGGTTCTGGAGTGGCATAAAGGTACTTATTTCATGAAAAGGTTACTTTTATCCAACTACACATGTATACTATTAGTTACTTTAGTGAGATGTAATACTTGAGCTTATGTCAAGGAGATGCCTGGGAGTGTGTAATATCTCTATCTATCCATGGAATATATGTTTATGTATATAGTAGTACTGTAGTAAGGTTTTAAAGTTGCCTAACTATCATTCATATTATAACAGGATAAAAATTCCTGAAAATTATCTGTAACAAAAGTAATCCCCCTAAACCCCTCACCAAATCTTGTATATTATGACCTACATCATGTTTCCTATAGGTTTTCCTGGGTTATATATAGCTGCACGTCGTGATATCCTGCCTGATGTCCACACATCCAAGCAATCTCAGCTTCATGCCATGCTATATTCATGCTTCACAAATGTTTCATTGCTGATTGATGCTGTTCTCACACAGGAAAGGCAGTTCTATCTGGTGAGTGAACTTATCTATGTGAGTTTAATTTACTGCATCAAAACTATACGCTAGAATTTTGAATGGCACCATTTAATGAAATGAAAATTAAATCTTGAATTCAATACTTTAAGACAAATCTATATGAATATGGTAGCTATATCTCGCTCACAGAAATGATCTGGTTCATTGTTTGGTCAGCGTGTCAGTTATTCTTTTGAGTCTTTTTGTTACACCAAGTTATTTCCCATTTGGGAGGGTATCTTACATACAACAATTATGATGTCATAAATTTTCTGATGAAACATCATCTTTGACCAACATTTCCCTGAGTTTTAGATTGATTTCCATAGAATTTGATGATGTAACAGTTACTTTATGTCAGATACCGTCCCAAATAGGATGTTACTCTTTTTCAAAAGAAGACCAATATGTTACAGGTTTGATGGCATTATCTGATTATAATCATAGAAATGTGTACTGAAAGCCTGTTCTAATTCTGATTACAGTCCTAGAAATGTGTACTGAAAGCCTGTTCTAATTCTGATTACAGTCCTAGAAATGTATACATAAAGACAGTCCTATAAATGTGTACTGAAAGCCTGTTCTAATTCTGATTACAGTCCTAGAAATGTGTACTGAAAGCCTGTTCTAATTCTGATTACAGTCTTAGAAATGTATACATAAAGATTGTTCTAGTTCTGAATTAAAAGCTTACTTCAATATCTGCATCTTGTATTAAACCGATCTGGGTTCAATATCTTGGCCAATCTGGTTCTGATATTTGAGGAATCTGGTTCTGATATTATAACCCAAATGATTCTGAGATGAAAGCCCATCCACTTCCTTACAACTTTCAGAGAACTTTTTAAATCAAATGTATATACATGCACTAAATGCCACTACACCATTAGATCTGTACTCCTTACAGTGCATTATTATTCAAGTTACTCTTAAACACTTTTTCATTTACTAGACGTACCTTTTGTGTAATTTTACAAGTATTATTCCCCATGAGAGTAAAGTCCTTTTGACCTTTGATTTGAATACAAAACAATAATAGGTATATGGCCTCTCACCAGAATTTATGTTGTGAATATAACCGCAGGGAAATAATATAGTGTGAAATAAATTCACATGAAACATAAATAACTGACAGTATGTAATTAACATAGAAAAATACTTTTTAAGGATGTAATTGAGACTTTGCTTGTCTGTTAGCTATGAAAATTCTGGTTCATACTTAAAATTTTTGCTGCTTTAACTTTCAGAAATACTTTCCATGCTCAACATGTATCCCTGGCAGAGACAGGAGGCAGTTCTCAGAGTCGAATCAAAAGTGGTACAAATTTCCTGAGATAAATCTTCGAGGAGATATTAAAGATGGGTCTAAATGTATGGTAGAAAATGTTAAACATAGCAGAGAAGCCTATATAGGTTCAGGTAATATGTATGTTTTGTCTTTGTTTGTTTGTTATATGCCTGCATAGAAATGTGGGCTTATTAAAATGTGGGCATATAATGCTATACCACTGTCTTCTTTTTGTCTACATGATCTTGTCTTCACAAGTTCTCCTAAATCCTTTGGGGTGATTTTAATGAAACTTGGTACAGAGAAAGAGCACTATATATAGATGTGTACATTGGAAAGGGAATGCTATCCAGAAAACATTTACTGGAGTTATGGCTCTTGAACTTAGATTTTCTTGAAATACATAGTCTTCACAACTTCTCCTAAACTCTTTGGGAATTTGATGAAACCTGGTAAAAAGAAAGATCACATATGAAGATGTGCATATTGAACATGAAATTTCACATCTTCTCAAAGTTTGATATAACTATAGTTGGTATATTTATGAAAGAAGGGAGAGCTATTTACATGAAAAATGATGGATGCGCAAAGAAGATCAGTTAACCTACAAACAGTTATAGAAGAAAACTAAACATTTATTCCATATGTTAACTTGATTAAAAACAAAAAAGGAAAAAAATGTTTGAATATGATAATGCTGCTCCTAACTTTAGTTGAAGCCGGTGTGGCCTTGTGGATGAGGTGCTCGACTGGTGTCCTTTAGGTCTTTGGTTCGACTCCTACCCTGGGCATAACAGCTTTCTGTCTTTTGGATGAGACAGTAAAAACCGAGGTCCCATTTCACGGTAGTTGTGGTGGGTAAAATATCCCTCACTGTGAAATCATTTATTTTCGTGGGGCCCAATTTTCGTGGATTTGTGAGATTCAGTATTTTCGTGGGGACATAATTTCGTGGATGCCGCCCTTTCAAAGAAAGATAACTCTAGCAGAAAATACTAGTCTTGGTAGCGAGTTATCTTTCTTCCATTACTGACATGTACATTTTAACTCGGTTCAAGAGTGAATGATGATTAGATTTCAGTCAATTAAAATCACCCTAGGGGTAAATCGTTTCTTCTGAGTTGTTTTATTATCGTCCCGTATGTAAATGAAGAAAGAGAGAACTTGGCATTACATCGCATTAAAGTTTAAACAGAAGGCAATCGTACTGTTTGACATTTTTGCCGCACATCGAATGGAATCTTTGAAAGAAAAACTCTCAAAACACAATATCCAGCCACTGTTCATACTGGCTGCCTGCACGGATAAATTGCAGCCTCTTGATGTCGCAGTAAACTACGACTATAAAGAGTTAGTGAAATCAAGCTTTCATGAATGGACGGAATGGTACTCAGCCCAGGTAGTTGAAGGACTTGAAAAGTCCGAAAGTGGCGACGATCTTAAAACATCCACCTTAAAGCCCCTCCATACCAACTGGCTTATTGCCACTCACGCCAAGATGTCACTGAAATGTGACCTAATTAAAAGCGGGTTTTGCAAGGTTGGCTTGTGACAAACAGTTGTAAAAACAGTGTTGACAAACATTGCAATTAAAAGCAATTAACGTCTGTGTCCACGTTATTGGAAGATGTATACACGTCAATCACCTGTAAAATATGCATGCTTGTTTTGTCATTAAAAGTTGTTCCAATTTCTTGGTTTATGTACAATTATTCATTGGGGATGTAAATTCGTGGATGAGGCTATCCACGAAAACCACGAAAATTGAGCTCCCACGAAATATAATGATTTCATAGTATTCGTACATCTGCTCCTTACGGACACCAATACTCATACATCTGCTCCTTACAGACACCAATGCTCTCATACATCTACTCCTTACAGACATCAATACTCATACATCTACTCCTTACAGACATTAATACTCATACATCTACTCCTTATGGAGACCAATACTCATACATCTACTCCTTAAAGACACCAATACTCTCATACATCTACTCCTTACAGACACCAATACTCATACATCTACTCCTTACAGACATTAATACTCATACATCTACTCCTTATGGAGACCAATACTCATACATCTACTCCTTAAAGACACCAATACTCTCATACATCTACTCCTTATGCAGACCAATACTCATACATCTACTCCTTAAAGACACCAATACTCTCATACATCTACTCCTTACAGACATCAATACTCATACATCTGCTCCTTACAAACACCAATACTCTCATACATCTGCTCCTTGCAGACACCAATACTTAAAGATCTGCTTCTTACAGACACCAATATTCATACATCTACTCCTTACGGACACCAACACTCATACATCTACTCCTTAAGGATACCAATACTCATACATCTGCTCCTCACAGATACCAATACTCATACATCTACTCCTTATAAAGACCAGTACTCATACGTCTGCTCCTTATGGGCACCAATACTCATACATCTGCTCCTTTGTCTCTCTGTAGGAATCTTACATTTGAAATATGTTCTTCAGACACTCTTGTATTTAAAACCTGCTGTTGTTGTTTAAATGTTCTCATTAATTAAACAACAGTAGATGATGTTGACATAGACTTTTATATTTTATCCAGCTGATCTTGGCAATGTGATCATTCCAAACCATTGGGACTGTACATTTGGAACTTACAATCGCTGTTTGTTTTGTGACAATTGTGCAGAACATGGAATAGATTGTGAAAATAATTTCACACCAGGTTTACATTCAAGGTAAAGAAATATAATTATTTAAGTTATTATCTTTTAAGTAGGTAAATTTCTTGTCTAAACCAAAAATTTAGCAATCATGAGATATTCATAGTGTTGAATCTATCAGGTTGCTATATTATGCAGAAATAACAGTACATTGTAAAAACAAAACAAAATATTCACCTACATTTTCTAGTAGAGAGTACTATTTAAACCAGTTCACAGAGGTGTTGCATTTTATATATTTAATTTTCAGACAAATTGAATGCGCAACAACCGAAGTTCTTTGTGATGATTGTGGTGTCTGTAGACAGTGTATTGGACAACTAGCAGTATGTACAATAAAAAGGATTAAATTCTATGATCTTATACTCTTGCCGTAAGATTGGTTATTTCATATTGTGGGACTGTCCATCCCAGACTGTTTCACTTAGAAATTTTGTCAGTCATGATTTGACATATGAAAGTGAAACTTGGTGTGTATGCTGAATATGAGGTCCTACATATGAAATTGGACTTTTTCAGAATTCACTCCATTTTCAAGAGTTGTTTATTGTCATCTGATGAAAATAGGAATTCTGGAATGCTTTGGGATATTGAAGTTGAAACTTGGTGTGTATATTTAGTATGAAGTATTTTACTTGACTCTTATTTTTATAATTCAATCTATTTTATGAAATCTATGACCTTATGATGAAAATCAGTATTTCAGAATTTTTTGATGTGCCTTGAGATATTGTTTTGACATTAAATGTGTATGCTTAATACATATATGAAATCCTATACTTACAGTTCAACTTCTTTTTTTTTTGCAAGTGACCCTCATTTTATGAAAAACCAGAATCCCCGTGTTTTGCTTTGAGATACTAATATAATAGCCACCTCTATTTTTCATTTTTAATAAATTGGAATGAATTGGAAATTTCTGTAATAAAAGGTAAGGTAATGCACAGCAATCTGATTTTTTTAAAATTAAGAATAGAAGAAGTAAACAGAAAATGACAAGCTATGTCACTATTATGTAACTTTATTGATAACAAAGGTTCCTTCAATTGGTGACAACATTTTAAAATGTTATAAAGTCTTGTCTTTTGAACACAATGTTGTGTGTATATGCTTTGTAATAAAAAGCTTGAAATAGAAGTTTGAATTGTCACTTTGAAAAATATGTCAGCCTTATTTTAAACATTTTGCTTATTGAAGACAACTCAGTGTTTGTCATGATTTTACGATTTTCCTTCAACAAAATGCAGACCTTCTTTTGTAACATTTGAAAATATCACTTACAGCACATGCCAATTTAATCAGCATTAGTCTTAAAAGTCTACAAAGTAGTTTTGTACTTTATTGTTTGTTTATTTTAGAAATTCAGTAGCATAGCCTACCCTTCCTTCACTAATCTAAAAGAGACCAAGTCTGGATTTACCAAGATAGGCTCCTTCATCAAGGATGGGATAGGATTTCAAGAAGATAATCCTTGGATTGAAGTGCTTCACAGATCTTACTATCGTCATCTGGAGTTTACTCTGATTGGTGTTGAATCTAATATCAAGTTAACAATCTCAAGGTATGTTTTAAACTAAAAAGGAATATGCATAAAGAAATATGATTGTATCCCCAAGACCCAGGGTTTTAAATAACACAACTCATTAGAAATGCTTTTATGTGTCTTTCTGTTAGCTTGTTCATGGCTTGTACCTGCTTACCTTGTGATTACTGTGTTTGTCTTTCTGTTAGCTTCTTCATGGCTTGTACCTGCTTACCTTGTGGCTGCTGTGTGTGTTTCTGTTAGCTTGTTCATGGCTTGTTCCTGCTTACCTAGTGGCTACTGTGTGTGTCTTTCTGTTAGCTTGTACATGGCTTGTACCTTCTTTCCTTGTGGCTGCTGTGTGTGTCTTACTGTTAGCTTGTTCATGGCTTGTACCTGCTTACCTTGTGGCTACTGTGTGTGTGTTTCTGTTAGCTTGTTCATGGCTTGTACCTTCGTACCTTGTGGCTACTTTGTGTGTGTTTCTGTTAGCTTGTTCATGGCTTGTACATTCTTACCTTGTGGCTGCTGTGTGTGTGTTTCTGTTAGCTTGTTCATGGCTTGTACCTTCTTACCTTGTGGCTACTGTGTGTGTGTTTCTGTTAGCTTGTTCATGGCTTGTACCTTCTTACCTTGTGGCTACTGTATGTGTGTTTCTGTTAGCTTGTTCATGGCTTGTACCTGCTTACCTTGTGACTACTGTGTGTGTGTTTCTGTTAGCTTGTTCATGACTTGTTCCTGCTTACCTTGTGGCTACTGTGTGTGTCTTTCTGTTAGCTTGTACATGGCTTGTACCTTCTTTCCTTGTGGCTGCTGTGTGTGTCTTACTGTTAGCTTGTTCATGGCTTGTACCTGCTTACCTTGTGGCTACTGTGTGTGTGTTTCTGTTAGCTTGTTCATGGCTTGTACCTTCGTACCTTGTGGCTACTTTGTGTGTGTTTCTGTTCGCTTGTTCATGGCTTGTACCTTCGTACCTTGTGGCTACTTTGTGTGTGTTTCTGTTAGCTTGTTCATGGCTTGTACATTCTTACCTTGTGGCTGCTGTGTGTGTGTTTCTGTTAGCTTGTTCATGGCTTGTACCTTCTTACCTTGTGGCTACTGTGTGTGTGTTTCTGTTAGCTTGTTCATGGCTTGTACCTTCTTACCTTGTGGCTACTGTGTGTGTGTTTCTGTTAGCTTGTTCATGGCTTGTACCTGCTTACCTTGTGACTACTGTGTGTGTGTTTCTGTTAGCTTGTTCATGACTTGTTCCTGCTTACCTTGTGGCTACTGTGTGTGTCTTTCTGTTAGCTTGTACATGGCTTGTACCTTCTTTCCTTGTGGCTGCTGTGTGTGTCTTACTGTTAGCTTGTTCATGGCTTGTACCTGCTTACCTTGTGGCTACTGTGTTTGTGTTTCTGTTAGCTTGTTCATGGCTTGTACCTGCTTACCTTGTGGCTACTGTGTGTGTGTTTCTGTTAGCTTGTTCATGGCTTGTACCTTCGTACCTTGTGGTTACTGTGTGTGTCTTTCTGTTAGCTTCTTCATGGCTTGTACTTTCTTACCTTGTGGTTACTGTGTGTGTGTTTCTGTTAGCTTGTTCATGGCTTGTACCTGCTTACCTTGTGGCTACTGTGTGTGTGTTTCTGTTAGTTTGTTCATGGCTTGTTCCTGCTTACCTTGTGACTACTCTATGTGTCATGCTGTCAGTTTGTTCATGACCTGTACTTGCTTATCTTGTGAATACTCCAGAAGACTTATTTTGTGAAAAAAGTCCACGTTACTTGGTGTGCTTATTCTTTGTAGTGTGCAAAAAGCCTTATAGATTTCATGGTCAAAGGCAGATATTCTTTGTAATCTAAGGAGATGTTGTGCTTTGTGATGCTCTTATTTTATCAGATATATTCTATATTCTCTCAGTTTTCTTTCTTTAATGGGAAAGAGTTCGTGTAATGACTAATGATACGGATTTGTGTTTCAGATATTCAATACCCAGATTATTTCCCTGTAACTGAAATTAAGAAACTTGCTGCTGTCACAATATCACTGAAAATTGTTGAATGTTAAACCTGTTCACCTAAATAATCGAATATGATTTTGAATGTATTACAGTGATGATGGAAGAAAAAAGATAGCATTGACAGAATCGGGGGTTTTGTTGACAACTAAGGGAAAAGATGGTGGTCTCCAACCATTATCATCGCCACCAAGATCCGGTGATACATGGGAAGTCAGAATCATAGATAATGAGGTATCCTTCCTCAAAATTTATCCGCTTTGTCTAACTTGCTATTGCTATTTTTGGGGAATTGGACCTATATTATATCAATACTATACAAATACAAGATGTATAATAAGAGAAATTATATTGGATTCTTTTTGAAAAGTTGACATACATTATCATAATTCTTACATTTTTAAACTGTAAGCAAGTTGTTAGTTATGATAAGGTTATGATAATTCTATAAGCAAGTTGTTAGTTATAATAATGGTTATGATCTTTCTTTAATCAAGTTGTTAGTTATGATAATGGTTATCATAATTCTATAAGTAAGTTGTTAGTTATGATAATGGTTATCATAATTATGTAAGTTGTTAATTTTGGTAATTGTTATGATAATTATATGAGCAAATTATTATTTATAATAATATCTATGGTAATCAAGTTGTTAGTTATGATAATGGTCATGATAGTTATATAAGTAAGTTGTTTGTTATGATAATGGTCATGATAGTTATATAAGTAAGTTGTTTGTTATGATAATGGTCATGATAGTTATATAAGTAAGTTGTTTGTTATGATAATGGTCATGATAGTTATATAAGTAAGTTGTTTGTTATGATAATGGTCATGATAGTTTTAGAAGTAAGTTGTTTGTTATGATAATGGTCATGATAGTTATATAAGTAAGTTGTTTGTTATGATAATGGTCATGATAGTTATATAAGTAAGTTGTTAGTTATGATAATGGTCATGATAGTTATATAAGTAAGTTGTTAGTTATGATAATGGTCATGATAGTTATATAAGTAAGTTGTTAGTTATGATAATGGTCATGATAGTTATATAAGTAAGTTGTTAGTTATGATAATGGTCATGATAGTTATATAAGTAAGTTGTTTGTTATGATAATGGTCATGATAGTTATATAAGTAAGTTGTTAGTTATGATAATGGTCATGATAGTTATAAAAGTAAGTTGTTAGTTATGATAATGGTCATGATAGTTATAAAAGTAAGTTGTTAGTTATGATAATGGTCATGATAGTTATAAAAGTAAGTTGTTAGTTATGATAATGGTCATGATAGTTATATAAGTAAGTTGTTAGTTATGATAATGGTCATGATAGTTATATAAGTAAGTTGTTAGTTATGATAATGGTCATGATAGTTATATAAGTAAGTTGTTAGTTATGATAATGGTCATGATAGTTATATAAGTAAGTTGTTTGTTATGATAATGGTCATGATAGTTATATAAGTAAGTTGTTAGTTATGATAATGGTCATGATAGTTATATAAGTAAGTTGTTTGTTGTGATAATGGCCATGATAGTTATATAAGTAAGTTGTTAGTTGTGATAATGGTCATGATAGTTATATAAGTAAGTTGTTAGTTATGATAATGGTCATGATAGTTATATAAGTAAGTTGTTTGTTATGATGATGATTATAGTATATATTTATACTGTCTTTCAGGATGATACCTCAGGCAATTTTCAAGTGGAATTATTGAAAAATTCTGTCACTGAGCGATTTTTTACAGCTAGATCTGATAAAGTTATCGTAGAAATCAAACCAGTGAGTGAACGACTGAGCCACACAACCTTTGTTCTCAGGTCCAATCACAAGATAGTAAGTACTTAATAAGTAAAGTCACCTGAAGTGGTAACTCTTCCACCTCCATGTTCAAAATGTTTATTTATATACAAGATAGATCAGGATAAAATATTGGTATGATGAGACAAAGGTATGGTTTAGTGTACCAGTATATGTATATCTCTAAAACATTTGCAGGACCTTCACCACTCTCAAAATGAAGGGTCAATGAAAGAGTCAAAGAAGGACCACTGTGCAGATAACTTTCCAACAGGTAATGTGTTTTCTGTTTTATATGAGGTGCAGTTTTGTTCAGATTATGATTTTTATAGGTAGGCATGTAAAGGAAAAATATGTAAAAACTTTTGTTTTAGAATCACAAGTCCACAAGAATTTTGTATTTGGTATGCAATATCTCTAAAACATCTTGCATCAAGTTTGTCCATAAGTAGGCCTGTCGGAATATTTTGCCCTGCCTCTTGGGCAAACAGTTTTACATAGACTTATACAGGCAAAATATATATGAATATTCGATTAAGAACCACATGCTACAAGACCTTCATATTTGCTCTACAGTATCCTTATGATTGAATGAGTAGTTTGCTCAAGAGAAGGCTCTGCATGAATATTTGGCCCTGTCTCAGATAAATAAATTTACAGATATCTTTTGTATTATGTCACACCAGGATTTTTCACCAAGATAGCAGTGATGGCCCTGCCATAGTGGTTATAGGTTCTAAGGTTACCAGGACAAAAGTTCAGAGAGCTAATGCCAAATCTCTGCATTGTTGGGAACATCTTTAAATAAAACATTAACCAGGCAGTATTGTTTGAACTGTAAGGTACAGGGCTGTGACATTTCATACATAGATTCCCCATGACCACAGTGTTCATTAAGGATCATGGTTTTTAACTTAGTGACCTTGACCTTGGACTTAGATGGCCTTTTCAAAATTTTTAACATGGCTTCTATTTTAAAGAATAAAGAACAATGCTTTGGTATTTCATAACTTTGCAAGAACTTTAATCTGGGCTATATCTTTTGAACTTTACGAGATAGGACTTTTTAATACCTCATAAAGATTCTTCAGGATCAGAGCTTTCATTTGGTACCATGATTTTTGACTGAGTGTCCTTGACCTTGAACTTTTACCTATTTTCAAAGAGGCTGTATTCTTTGAACTGTGAGAGATATGACTTTCATATTTTTCACAATATAGATTGAATATGACAATCACTTACATTTGGCACTCCTATTTGAGTGATATTGACCTTGACATTTGAACTTTGGTTTAATTTGCAATTATATTCTGTTCTCATTTAAACTTAGTACTGCATCTTGAATCCCTGAATCTAGGTTGCCTTTCAGTTTTATTTTTGTTCAAGTTGTGGAACCATATTTGATAATTGCAATATTTTTATAAGTAGCCATATTTGCATGAGCGTTGTTGTCTTCTAACAACTTTTGTTGCATAAACTTTTATATATAAATGAAAAAAATATTCTTCTCAAGAGCTTCAAGCCTATATATGATACAGAGCATCCTTTTAATATGTAGTGTCTAGTATATTCAAGACATAACCGTGCAGGAAGATTAATTTAAGTCTTGCCTTGGGGTCAAAAGATTTCTTCAAGTGCTCATACATGCATATCAAATATTTTTTTTTTCATAAAAGAACTACTTAAAAATACATCATGTTGCCATTTTGAGTGGTCAAATTTTCTGTTATTCTTTAATTAACTTTTCAATAATTCAGTGTCAAAGTGGGATTTCATTTCTTTAATTTCTGTTTTAGTTTACCAAATGAAAATGATGAAGAGTGCAGAGGAAATGATGGAGATGAATGCAACAGAAATGTTCAGGAACAGTAAGCTTTAATACCATACATTGAAATGCAGTATCAAAGTTGTAATAGGATATACGGAATAAGATTTCTATACGATGTGCAGAGTTTTAAGAAGCAGCTTTCCATAAAACTTAAATTAAAGCAGTTAGAATTTTGAACACATTTCTGAAAAGAATCAATTTTGTGAAAGTCATGTATAAATTTACACTTTTTGTTGTGATAAATGTTTTACAGTGAAAGGTAAGTCAGAACAAAAGCTCAAACACTATGACAGAATAATAAAATGAAATTCATGCAAAAATGACAAATGAATAATATGTATGAGATATAGGGTAAGGGAATTTATTTTGACTCGTAATAAATTTGTAGTGCTTGTTAACATGTATCTCTGATGAGAATTCAAGCATTTGAAGAGGCAGTCTCTGAATAAGAAAGTCAGAGATTCAATTTCATGAGCTTATTTTGTCTTGTTGTTCATCAAGGATTAATATGTGTAAGACCCCTAGCTAGGTGTGAGTGTGAGTCCCTAGCTGAGTGTAGTGAGGGTGTTTAACAGCAGATCCAGTATAGTGGCTGACAGTGAAATGGCGCTGCCCTCCTGTGAAGTCTTGTATCTGCTACCGTTTTAAAATCCTTTGAGTATGGAGAATAGACAGAATGTCCAGTATATGCAGTGAGATAAATCCATTAGCTAACTGACTGTATAAAGAATAAATATTCATAAATGATGTTACTACATCTGTAAAATAGCTTATAGTCTTCTCAGTGGTTCATCAGATATTAAAATGTAGATGTGTGGTCTTTAAACATTTGAGGTCTGTTGCTAAAGACATGATTTTTTAGCTCACCTGAGCCAAAGACTCAAGTGAGCTATTGTCATAGCATGTCGCTCAGTGTCCATCTGTTGTCCGTCATCATAAACTATTCACATTTTCAACTTCTTCCTCAAAACCGCAGGAGGGATTTTGATGAAACTTTGTAGGTGTGAAGTACTTATGGTCCCCTACAAGTGTTGTTGTGTTTTTTTTTCTGGATCCATCAACAAAACAAAAGTAGGTCACAGAGAGTACCCTTCTTTGACAAACTTTTTCTTCAGACCAGTTGCTTGCAGAGACAAACTGAATGCAAAGGAATGATCTAGATGGATGTGTGAAGAAGTGTTGTTGCTTCTGGTTCCATTATAAAATAAAGTTTTGACGTTTTTTCATCATTCTTACCATTCCTTTTTTTTTATTTACTGATTTCAGTGCAGAAAAGTGCATTTTCTCTCTTTAAGGTGATTATGATTTTAAGGTCTCTTTTAATCATAATTATAGTTAAGAATGTTACTATGTGTTACAATGAAAGACTTTATCAATATGTCAATTTTGGGATTTTTAATGAAGTTTTTAATCTGTCAAAAAAGAAAAAAAAAGGGGGGGGGGGGAGTGTATTCTTTCCCACCTTCAGCTTCTTCTTCCGAATCATTAGAATGATTTTTATGAAACTTGGTAGGAATGAAGTATTCATGGTCCCAAACAAGTGTTGTTGGTTTTGGAGTATTTATTTGCTGTAAATTATTATAGATTTAAGGGTTTAAATTAATGAATTTTAATTTGACCTGCATTAACATTTGCATAATGTTGATGATGATACAAATTTTACACTCAGTTTTCAGTACAAAATGTAGTCACAACACATGAAAAATCAGGGAATATGTATATCTATCTGCAGATTTTTCAAGCTGTCAGTTGAATAAGCACATTGTGTTCAGGAGAGTGATATAGGCCCACATGGACCTCTTGTTTCTGTTTCAGAGTTGATGATGGTATGTTTACCTGAGAAATTAGGGGTACAGCATATAACATATCCAGCATATCAGAGGAGTATTGGAACATTACTGTGTCATCCCCTTTGTCTTCCAGGTAATTGATTTTGTCATACATGTAGTGTAGAATATGGTACAGGTTAAAGGAAGGGTACATATCATATCCTGATGAAAGGGGAATAATATTCAATAGAAAGACAATCTGATTTATGATTCTGGTTTAGAATTCTACATCTGATTTGTCACAGACATTATAGTACCCTCAAGTACAAATGAGAATGTATGTTAACCTTTAAAAATGCTGATGTCATACATTGATGTACTGGTAATATCATTTGAAACTGATATATCATTTTACAATTTCGAAATTTTCATGTTTTGCATATCTCATATAGATTTATTACCTTTAAAGTCACTTTAAACAATGAATCATTTAACAGTTACTTGAGACCTTGACTCTATGTAATTATATTCTGAAGCCGGCGTGGCCTAGTGGTATCGCGTCGGACTCGTGATCGGGAGGCCGGGGTTCGAGTCCCGCTCTGGTCATGCCGGTGTCATGTCTTTCGGATGAGACAGTAAAAACCGAGGCCCCGTGTCGTGGTATGCATGGCACGTTAAAGATCCCTCACTGCTTCGGGTGGGTCCGTTGCAAAGGTCAAAATTTGTATGCCTCGCATCAGGCAGATGCCATCACCATATACGTGAAATATTCGTGGTGTGACGTAAAACAAAAATCAATCAATCAATCAATAATTATATTCTGCCTATCAGAGCAGTAGGGGGAAGTAGTTATGTCATCACTCTAGTATTCCAGGTTATTCTGATACTTGATATGAAATACCCTACTTTTTACATCAGTGTTGTAACTTTTTGTACATATATATATATATACAATGTAAGGTATCATGAGTTTGTATTTTTTAAGTCCAGATTTACCTTTAATTCCATATAAAGTATTCTCAAGTTATTGACTTAATCTTTTCCATACATTTCTGTAGTTCACAATGTCTTGATTTATTCCATGTTTAGAGAAAGTTTACAGTCATTTGTCAGTTGTCAAAAACACAGTAAGGGAGATTACATATGTACATGTATTTGCAAATATTTTCAAGCAGTCATTTGTTTATGAATGCGCAAATTGTGATAAAGTGATTCAAAGCCCATTTGGACCTCTTGTTTATATTAATAATCTGTTATTCTTAACTTTTGTCGAATACCAGTGAGTGATTGATCATTGAGACCCATGAAAACCCAAACTAGAGTGTCATTTAGTATGTAACTACATGTTGTGCTACTGGAGGATGTTGAAGAAGAAAAATTAAGGAATCTTATCTAGTATATTCCCTTTCAAAATTTGAGTACTTTACCATTCATATGTAGTCTACCCGTCATCTTCAGGCTCTGAGTCCTACTCACTTACTTGTAAGATAGATAACATTTCCATTTCAGTAGACCCTTTCATGTTATTAGTTGGAAATTTATTTTGGTTGTCAAATGGTAATGTTTCTTGTAAAAGTTTTTACTTCAAAATAAAAAATTTGATTGTTTCTGACATCATGTTGCAGGAGCAGTGATGATTTTGCCAACCAAAACATCAGCCCTATTGTAATCATGAAAAGGCTTATACATATATTACTGGGAAAAAAGAGGGCACCGTCTTAGTGAAATAAATAAATCTAAGATATAATGTGTGAGCTTTTATCATTGAATAAGGATTTTAAGCATTTTCTGTATTGTTATACAATGTTTTAAATAGTATTCAACTATTTTTGCTAGGAAGTGAAGTTGGTCATGGTGGAGGTATGTATGATGACACACCTCGCCCACCACACTTCATTAACATTAAAGGACTGCAGGTGCCACAAAATTTCTATCAAGATGGGGAAAATTCCAAACAGCTTAATTCTCTTCTTGGATACACTCTACTTTTAATCTATTCACATCGGGTATATATCTTTATTCATCATGTAATTGAATTTTCGAAGAAAAGAATGAATGAGAGAATACTTATCATGTATCTTTTGTAATGGAAATATGTTTTTACTTACAATCCTTCAAAAAGAAAATAAACTCGGATGATTTGTTGACTAATGTTGAAGTAATAATAAATGATGGCTGATTAAAATGCTTGAAATACTTAAGAAAATTGAAATCTTAATCATATGAATCTTTACAGAATAATATGTAACAGATAGATATTTTACCTGTATGGTGAAGATCAGTATAACATGTGAAAAGATTATAATTTCATTACATCCTTTCACAATCTCTTGTTTCACAGTTAAAACTTCCTAAGTATGAAAAATTGTTCCCAGAATTAGCAGATATGAACTTGGATCTTCAGTTTGTGAGTATATATTGATGTATTATATAGTTACTTTTCCCCAGCCGATTCTGTTATAATGAAAAATTCTTTTAATTCCTAGATAATAAGACTTTTGTTGAACATATACAGTACTCTTTGTGATATGGAAATCAAACTGATCTGAGTCGAAGGCTCAAGTAAGCCATTATCATAAAAGACTATTGGGTGCCCTTGTGTGGCATTCATCAATGTAGGCTTTTTCACATTTCAGACTACCTCTTCCAAACCAACAGAACAGACTTGGTAGGGATTAAATACTTAAGGTCCCATACATGAGTTGTTATTTTTCAGTCAGATTCATTGAGTGGTTGATCCATTTCTTTGATTTTCTCTTGGTAAATTGCTTATGGTAGTTTTTTCTGGATAAGGTGCTTATAGTACATCAGTTCTGTGTATTTTATCAGATATTAGTGTAAATGGAGATGAATGGAATACAAAAAATAATTTTTAGGATCATTTGCAGTTTATTAAATATTCATGAAACAGAGGGGGTTTGGAAGATTGATATATTGTTTGAATATAGTTACAAGCCCTGATGGACTTTTCTTTAGAACTGATGGAACTAATTTACAAGCTGAATGCACAAGAGTGATCTAGATGGATGTCTTTTAAGAAGTGTTGTTGTCTTGAGATAAATTTCCAATTAAACTTTTTGATATTTTTTTCCTACTTTTTTTCTGACTTGCTCATTCCACACATTTTTGTGTCAAATTCTTCATTTATTCAACTCATATTCTGTAAATACTGGTACCTTTGTTCTTTGCTAGTATAGTAATATTTGAATTATTATGATTTTGATGATAATTTTACCCTTTTATTTCAGGTTGAGTCAGGAATTAAGAAACTTTTAGAGTACCAGGCTTCTAGATTTTATGTCGTTAGTGGAGCTGTCTTGTCAGAGTTCAACAAGTATATAGAGTCAATAGTAAGTACATATAGGATACGACTGATAGGGCAGGTAGAATAGCCCTTAAGGGAGATGTTATTTTGTATTTCTTTAGTATATGGCTGTTGTTATTGTAGCAGATCATCTGACTAGAAGTGTATTATGCATCTTAATTGTTTGGCAGTCTTACTTATAAATTTTGATTACTTCATTACTGGCTTAAATAACATCAGGCTTGCCACAAAGGTCTGCAGGGGAGTGGATTTCCATTTGCCAAATATTGACTCTCAGTCATTCTCTCCCACAAGGGGTCAACACTGTGGAAAATAATAGTCAAAATTAGTCCATTTTTCATAGTTCTTTACTTGTGGAACTACAGGTCACATTGTACGTGTGCTCTCATTTGGTACACCACATCTTATGTGACAAATGATCAAGTTGATTGAAAGAAAGTGTTTGTGGACATCTAAGCATTTACTATCGGGCAACATGAGAATAAAAAAATACTTAGAATTTCTGTGTCTTAAGAAATACCAGATAAAATATGTCACATCTGGGAGAAAGCATTACTATGACAGATATAATCATATTTGTTCAAACGAAGACCTAACGACAATATTTAACACTGGATTAATGATGTGATTTTTGTGTCGCATGGTTTTATAGGGGTAATACTTATAAAATCATTTTTATTTATATGTTGAGTATATTTGCACACCACATTTTATTCTCCCAATGATTGATATTAAATAACTGTTTATTTTAAGACATAGAATATTTGTGTTACTTTATTCACTCACCGGATTATTTATTTACCAAATTTGCCTTGATTTTAGAAGTATTACGACTTGATATAGAATTAATTGAATAGTATAGCATGAAGATTTCACTAACCTAGTTGTATGGAAAACAGTTTTTCACAGTAAGTTATCATACTGCTTTAATGCTGATTTTAGATGAATTTAGTAATAAATATTTATCCAATGATATGTCTTAAAAAAATGAGAAAAAGAGAGAGATGTGATATTGTATGAAAATAAAGTCCTTGCTAATAAAAAGTGATTAACTCTATATATTTGGTTTACAGGATATATCAGCTGTCAAGGAGGATGAAAATCTAGAAACTCTCAGTCTTATAAGGAACAAAACATCTCAGTATCTCTGCTCAGGTCACCAACAAGCTTTCAAAGACTCACAATCTTTGACTATAATAAATACTTCTTTGCTCTCAGAATACTCTGAATTCATCACAGAATTATCTTGTCCAAATAATCACCTTACTGAACTGCCAGAAAACCTGTTCACGTCCCTGCCACAGATTGTTTCGTTAGAATTTGCAAACAACCTATTAGAGGCCATCCCAAAGTCTATTGGAAAATGTCAAAAGTTGAAGTGGATAGGATTCAGTTATAATAATCTGATTTCATTACCTGATGAAATTGTTGACTGTGTTGTTACAATAAGGTTGGACTTGAGTGGCAACTTGATGGAAAAATTACCAGAAGTGGTTTGTCGAATCGGAAACTTGGAACGCTTGTACCTCAACAACATGCTGTTGCAAGAGCTGCCTGACAGTATTGGCAATTTGACGAATCTTGTTCATCTGGCAGCCAGTGGTAATTGTTTTACCAGGTTACCCAAGAGTATCTGTAAGTTACTACACCTGCATGACCTGTCACTGTGTGGTGTGAAGTGGTACCAAGGTCAAGGAGGAAAAACTCTTTTGTCTCAAGGAGATTTTGAGAAGTTTTTATACAAAGAAGGAATGTTGTCATGGTTTAATGCACATGATAAGGTTAGATTCTGAATATTTTTTGTAGTCTGACATATTGGTACTCTCTTGATTAAGACAGAGACATAGACTACTTTCAGAGACTGGAAACTCCTCATCTTTTAGTAAAATACTGGCGTGTGCTTCCTGTTTGAGTAGCCCGGATGTCCGCCATATTTTCTTCTTGAATCTCCGCTTGGAGACAATATAGCCATAATATCGCAATGTTTCAGAATAATTAGTTACGAAAATATGATTTGACGCTTGAAATCCTTGGTCCACTGTAATTTTAATAGCTCAAATGACCTCTTATAATAAGACGCCATTTCCAGGGTGTAGGGTATACAAACAGTCTTGACAGTGTCATTGTCACAACATTTTCTACTGTCTTATCGTAATGTTACTACTTTCATCGTTATATAAATTGTGTCACGATTTTTCCAGGACAAAGAAGAATTGTTTAAAGAATTTGATGAGGATGTTAATGGAGTCCTTGATATAAAGGAACTCAGCAAACTGGATGCCACACTCTATAACATCTTTCCACGATTTGGGTATAAAGGACAAGAACCTCCAGGTATGGAACCATACTATAAATTTTAACTGGCACAATAATTTACTGTTGATCGTATTTCCAACATTCCATATCTCTTTCATCTCAGTTGAACAAGTTTTAAACTCTTCCAACATTTCAATTCATTTACAGATTTTTATACCCCTGTTCGATAGGTCAGGGCATATTGTTTTTGTCCTGTCTGTCAGTTTGTTTGTTTGTTTGCCCGTCTATTGTCAACTTTAATCTTTGCCATCACTTTTGAACTGTGAGTGATAGAGACTTCATATTTGGCATGCATACGCCACTAATAAATTGCCAGTACATCAAGGTCATTGACCTTATGACCTTCATCATGACCTTTGACCTACATTTCTAAAACTGTAACAGTGGTTATGAGTTTCAAATTGTAAGAGGTGGGGCTTTCATATTTCATATGTGTATTCCAATGGGATGGGATGTAGTCAAGATACAGGACCTTGCAATATTTGCCTTATTCACACTTTCGGCAGCCGTAGGCATGCATGTTTCACAAACACATCTTGTTTAGTCCTCTTCATATGTATAGGGATAAAATCACTGAGTATTAGTTATATAATCACTAATCCATTTTGGTTACTATTGATCTTGCTTATATTCTCATTATACTTCTAATTTTGTTACTCCTGACCCCTAAACATGTCAGCACCGTGGGTTGCAATAAGCTGTAAACTTTATCATTCTCAGAAGGAGTACCAGCAAAACATGATGTCATTAGCATAATAATACTTCAATGTACATGACAAAAAATGTACAGTATTGAAAAGATCATATCTTGTACTTTTAATTCCTGGAGAATTATACATCTGTATATATTACCAAACACATGAGTAAAAGAAAGTGAAAGTATAAAACTTTGGAGGGGGATTTAACCACTTTGGCAACAGTTTTGATAACTTTCCTGGAAAATGCCAGAAATTGCAATCTTGCCAGTTTTATAGGATGCCTACCCTTTTATTATCTAAGACTTATACAGGAATTCATTGTATTTGATAAAGTTGACTGAACATAAATTTGCTCAATTTGAGAGAGAGTAATCCCATTCGTTTGTCTCATAGTCCTGAGCCTATACACACGTATAGCATTAAAGAAGATACATATCTTCTGTAAATATCTTAAAGATGTCACATGATACACGCTGGGTTCAGTTTATATCAAAAATGGTAAAAGGGGAAGGTCATTTTAATCTAAATAATGTGCCCTATGGAGATATTAGTCCAATTAAGACAATTCAAATCTATACTATACAGTCAAGCCACTCTAAAATCATTGCAGATGATGATTCAACGCCGAGTGGTTTTCCAGAGGAGGTATTTACCTTGTCTAACCTTCGATATCTTAACTTGGAGTATCAGGGAATTGTCACTGTTCCTGATGGAATTAAAAATATGAAGAACCTAGAAGTACTGATATTGAGGTATAATCCACACTTACTCTCAGTGTCTGCTGAAGTGGGATGTTTACCATTGAAACGTAAGTAAAAGATATTGTCAGTCATGAATTTACAATAAACATACCCTTTTCTTGTCACAGGATATTAAACAATAAAACAGTTCCCTTTTGATAAGTTGAGCTTCAAGGAAGATACAGAAATAGTTCTAGTTACCAGGAGCATTCAAACCCTGATGATACATCAGGATATGTGAATAGCGATCAGAGCAGTTCTACTGAACCAGGAGCAGTCAAAGCCAGGGGGTACATCAGTACATGTGAATAGCGATCAGAGCAGTTCTACTGAACCAGGAGCAGTCAAAGCCAGGGGGTACATCAGTACATTTGAATAGGGATCAGAGCAGTTCTACTGAACTGACATTTACCAGGAGCAGTCAAAACCTGGTGGGACATCAGTACATTTGAATAAGGATCATAGAAGGTGATTCTACTGAATTGAAAGTTACCAGGAGTATTCAAAGCCTAATGGTACATCAGTTTCTACTGAAAGCTCAAATTATCTTTGTCTGAGGAAACATCAAATGAGAATTAACTATAGTTATGCATAATGATATTGAAGACTCTTCATCAATGCTATAAAGACTCTTTGTTACCAAAGTAAGAATAAATAGGTATATGCAAATATATGCATGTACAATGTAGCAGTTATTTCAGTTGCCATTTAAATATGTTAAGCAACAAAGTTTCTACACACACATGGATATATTAGTGAATTAAGATTTAGTTTCTAACATTTGGTCAAATATTTTGTGAAGGAAAGGTCATAACATTGTACATGTATCACACAGGACTGGAATTGAGTGATTGCCCTGTACTGAAAACACCTCCAAAAGAAATACTGAGCCGAGGTTTCAAGGCTGTTACAGCGTATTTGAGAAGGTTAGCCACAGGATCAGTAGAGTGTGAACGTACTAAACTCATGTTGGTTGGACTAGGAGGTGCAGGAAAAACAAGGTGAAAATTTAACAGTCAGATTTTATTTCATTGTTTATTCATTGTATGTAAGAATAACATAAAAAAATGTGGGTAAAAATTCTTTTCTAAAAAAACATTATATACAAATATTTATGCATGAAAAAATATGAACAAAAGGAAATTGTCAGTTGGTTTTTCTCTCTTTGTTTCTAGTTTGTGTCGTACTTTGATGTCTGGAGAAACTGGAAAGTCTTTAACTGGAGCTGAGGACATCACAGATGGTAAGGCTTCAACACACCAATCGACACATTTCATATTAATTTTCTTTTGATTCCATTATCGTATGAGAATAATTGGTCCATATGTTAGTAAAGTAAATACTACTGGGAGACATAAGAAGAATGCATAGCCGTAATCCAGGATTTTTACTACAAGCGTCTTGAAAATAATTTACCTAAACGACTAGTTCAGTATAGTCCATTTTAATATAACACTTTTTATATTTAAAAAGAAAGCAAAATATTTGTATGTGGAGTAAAGCTAGTACTTTAATTTATTCATTGTCAAGTATAGAGTAAAATGATCTATTTTGTAACTTTAAAATAAACACCTTTCAAAGAAAGATAGTCAGAATTGGAAATCTAAATATTTGACATCCTTCTAGGAATTGACATTGCAAACTGGACAGTAAAATTTGATGACCATCAGATTATGTACAGTGTTTGGGATTTTGCTGGGCAGACTGTGTACTATAACACCCATCAGGTAAGTGATGATTAAAAATTGGGATCTTCAAGTTCTTTGTCCTGTAATATTCTAGGTAAATAATCGACAGGCATGTCCTGTAATAATATTATTACTCCAGGGGAATGATTGACAGTCATGTCCTGTAATAATACTATAACTCCAGGTGAATGATTGATAGTCATGTCCTGTAATAAAGCTATTACTCCAGGGGAATGATTGACAGTCATGTCCTGTAATAATACTATAACTCCAGGTAAATGATTGACAGTCATATCCTGTAATAATACTATAACTCCAGGTGAATGATTGATAGTCATATCCTGTAATAATACTATAACTCCAGGGGAATGATTGACAGTCATATCCTGTAATAATACTATAACTCCAGGGGAATGATTGACAGTCATATCCTGTAATAATACTATAACTCCAGGGGAATGATTGACAGTCATATCCTGTATTAATACTATAACTCTAAGTGAATGATTGACAGTCATGTCCTGTAATAATGCTATTACTCCAGGGGAATAATTGAGAGTCAATGTCGGCTGTAATAATATTATTTCTCTAGGTGATGATTGATAGTTAAGTTTCATCTTAAAGTATATCAACCAGCAGATATATTGTGTCTATTTGAATGCATAATTCGGAATATTGATAAACTGAAATTATATGGCAGTTTTCAAAACCTTTTTAAATCTTCTTACACATGTTATTGAAGAAACCTATTAGAATTATATACACATAAGAATTTGGATTGTTTAGACAATAAAAATAAATATTAAAAACAAAAGACTTATTTTAAGACTTAACTTACAGTTTTTCCTGTCGAAGAGAGCAGTATACCTACTTTTGTGGAATGTGCGTCTAGGATTTGAGCATGCAGGTCTACGATTCTGGCTTTCATCCATTACTGTTCATGCTCCTAAGGCACCCATCTTTGTTGTGGGTACTCACATAGATCAGGTATGAAAGTCTTTCGTAAATATTTAAATTATAGGCAGCTAGTCTTTAAAAGTATTTTAACTCACTGTCTCAACTTCATAGTACATGTAGAATTCGTTGAAAGTAAATTGAACATTTTCTCCATGACAGCTATTTTGTATTACCTTAAAAACATAGTGACACTTGGAAATAGCTTTACCTATTGTATGTTTGTCTGTCTATTCATATAGATGTCTCTGTACCTTTGACATGTTCTAAATATTGGTAATAACTGTTTTTGTTACCTAGGTGAAGAAAGCTGAGCTACCAATGGAGGAGATGATGGCTATGTACCCACAGATTACTGGCTTCCACTTCATTAGTTCCTTCTCTGGACAGGTATTTATCTACCACACAGCCGTATGAAATCTCAGTCCTGTATAAAAGGAGGCTTATCACTGCTATACATGAGATTTATTTACTCCCTCTCTGTATAGCAATAAACTAAGATGCTTAGTTTTAGTTTGCTTAAAGTAAAGGTACAGCATTGACCAGACTTAGTCCCATTTGGACAGAGGTCAAGATATTTACAAAAATGGTATTTTTTTGGGCTATTTATGTCTTGAGTGAAATTTCATAATTTTATTACCATCTTATCAAGAAGTCATTTATATTAATAATTCAAATTATATAAAGAGGTATATAGTATGAAATATATTACGAGCATTACCTCATAATTGTTTAATAGAAGAAAGATTTGTGAATAAGAAAACTGGATATTAATATTCATAACCTCCACAACAATGTTGGAATCATCCTTGCCATCCATATGTTTCATCATATATTCAACCATTTGTCAGTGTGTGTGTAGAAACAAACTTGTCCTCACTACTCCTGTGAAGACACAGAATGGATTATATGAAACTTTGTACTAGGAAAGATTATAATAATTATGCTTGAAGGAAGATGGTGCTGTTCAAATTTTTAGAGGAGTTATAGACCTTTTTTTATGGCCGATCATGTACCAACTTTTTATCACATAACAAAATCAAAGGTTTGTCCCCCTCATTTTTTATATGCTTTTTACAACCTTGGTAGCAGTTATAGCCCTTGCACTTGGAGTTTTGTATGTATCATCTTGTCATCACATCTCCTACTCGTAAATGAATTTGAATGAAATATGGCTTTAAAGAAGATCACAGTATGTAAATGTGCATAAAGGAAAAGGAATGTTGCCCGATAATTCCTTTAGGATGTACAGTTCTTGGACTTCAAATGATTTGTTTTTGTTGTAATGCAGAATGCAGAAATTTTATTAGATAAACCTTATCTTGTTATCACAACTCCTCTTAGATGCGTGGATTGGAATGAAACTTAGCACAAAAGAAGATTACAATAGGTAGATATGTATGAAGGAAAGAAAATGCTGTCAGCAGTGCCTGTTGGACCCAGTGCCCTTGAAAGTTTTTGCGTAATAAACACTATCATATTATTTCATCAAAAAGCAATTTTTGAACTCTAATTCAGTGGATTTTAATTCTAAACTCATGATACTTCAGACGTAAGATTTCACATTTGTTGCCCATGTCACAAGGCTCTCTGTTAGCAAAGCACCAGTTTTGTTGTATTTGTGCTGTGAGGACAGTTTTAGTTCAGAATTGTAGTTGATACTGGTAAATATTGTACAATGTTTGGAACTGAAAAGATTCTCAAGGATTTAAGTATAATATACCTTCCTTTGAATGTTTTCAGGGAATAGACAAACTGAAGAAAGATCTTTATACAGTCACATTAGACCAAGAATACATGGGAGAAAAGATTCCACTGGCCTGGCTAGATTTTGAAAAATCCATTATAGGGTATGTATGATGTTTCTGTATTGGCTTGTTGATGTATCTTGTATATGTTTCTGTGAAGGGATGTTAAGGTTGCTTTTTATTTCTTTTTTCCTTATTTACTCTATTAATAATAATCTGGATTAAAAGATTTAAATATTGAGTATGTCAATTGGTACTGGAAAAGAATTTTATATTTTGTATACCGTAATACATTTCTTGAACTTTTACGATTGTTATTTCAAATGTGAAAAGAATAAAGAATCAGAGAGTTTATCATTATATATTGATCCATGTCTTTCCTGTTGAGTATCACTAATGAAAAGATCTTCATCAGGGTTTGAAAGTGCTGCTGATCTGTATTAAAAAATTCAGTGTGACAAGAAGAATACACAGAAATCCTTTTGCCATTGAACAGTTCTGCTCTTTAGATACTTAAATATGCTGTTGTGGATATTCCTTATAAATGATAATGAATTTTGAAAGAGTGACACTTATTTATCTTCAAATTTATAGACTTATGACATATACATGTATCTTACCTGTTTTCAGAGCAAGACAAAAAGGCAACGATATAATGGATTTTAAAATAGTGGAGAAAAAAGCAGCTGATTGTGGAATTGTTGATAAAACAGAGGTATCATTTCTTTTTTGTTTTAACCAATTTTATGTGCTATTTAGTTTATATAACACACCAATCCACCTCCGTCGAATGTCAAGCACTTTAGCACAAAATGCGACTGATGACCTCATGCTAGGTTGGACAAGTCGGACATTTGATTATGACATCAATGGCAAAACAATCAAAAGTCCACTAAACATAGCTTTCTATGCTGTAAAATGGATCAGTGCATTAATATACAGTCAGAATTTGATATTTCAAATGCTGACATACTGAGTATACTTGCATTGTAAATCTCTTTACACCCCAGTAATCAGAATGTGATTTCTTGTAAAAATTATATAAAACTTGTTTACAAGGTTAGCATATAACTGATAATGATTTACTTCCATGACTTTCTTAGGTTGTACAGGCATTGCAGTTTCTTCACGATCTTGGAGCAGTACAGCATTTCAACAATCACTATCTGAAATCCAGAGTGGTGATTAATCCACAGTGGATTGTGGATGTAATGGCCTGTGTGGTGTCCATCAAGCAGTCTGTCATAGAGGTAATAATAGTACTTGCTGACTAAATAAAATTTTTTTTTTTATTTGATCAGTTTCTGTCCTAGGGGTATAACATATTCACTTAGTCTAGGTAACTTATTTAGTTGAATATTATGTTATTCACTAATTATAATTGTAACTTCAAATGTTTTCAAAATTTAATAAGGCAAAAAAATATTTAAATACCCCTCCATTTAATGGTCAAGGCAAGGAGTTTGTTCTGTTTGTGATCCCGTCATTCAGTCATTCTGTCCTTCCTTCTATCAAATTTTCTGTCATTCTGTCCCATAAGTTGTTTTAAGAAGATAACTCAAGTACCAAAATTCGGGTTAAAAGACATCTAGATATACAGTTTGAAATGATGGAGAGAGCTATGGTCAGAACTTGAAATAATAATGAAAGATTCTGAAAACATTGTTTCCAGATGGTAACTTGAGTACCATACATCAGACTAAAATCAGTTTTGGATATACATGTATATTCAATTATGGAAGACTTAGATAAGATTTGCTTTTCAGATTAAAAGATCAAAGGTCAAAGTCATAATATTATAATTCAGAGTGAAACTTTCAGAAATTCTTGGTTTTTTTGTGAGAACTTGAGTGCCTTGAATAAGACTTAACAAATTTTGAACTTGTAACTTATCAAAAGAAGAAGATGCATATGGACGTTTATTTCAGATTTTCTTAGCATTGACACATGGTTTGCAATTACTTCCTTACTTTAAAGTGTTGTTTTTAGATAATATCTGACCTCTTAGTTCTCATACCAAATGTAACCTCTGTTCATATTCATGTTTCAACTCTCTATTCTGTGGTAAGGATTATAAGACAATTCTTTAACCATCCAAGACCAATCCTGATAAGATAATTATTTATGCTGCAAAGCAAACAAAAGGGTAGATAAAAGCAAGCTATTAGGAAAGCACTAATTCTTCCATTGATTATAAGCAGCAATGTTGAATGTATGAAAAGAGAATGAACATTTTTATGATAGAATGGCCGGTTAAAACAATGTGACATCAAAACCATTTGGAAGGACTACCCATCTTCCTTACATGAATGGCTGCTGAAGCTTACTGAAGAATTTGACCTGACATTTCCCCTTGATGGCGAAAAGGTTAACCTTGTCCCTTGTCTTCTACCAGAGAAAAGACCACAGGTATTCAAAGAAAATATTTCATTTTAGTATACTCTCAGTTATTGTTTATGCATAGTCATAACTGTCACAAAAATTATTTTATTGTTAGTTATCCAATCTTTCAAGGTCAAATGTACTAATTTACACTTTCCTGGTGTATACTGTGTTTCATTTTTAGGTCACCTCACGAAATGAGCGGGAGCTTAAACAATTGCTCTCTTGGGGTCCACATCCACATCGACATGTGTGTTGACGACTGCGTCTACATTGTTAAGAAGTTTCATATGAGGCATAGAATGTTCAAACTTACATTAGTAATGCATCTATATATGTCAAGGAGGAATCTAGTTTCAGATGCTGTGTCTGACCCATATTTTCTGGTTGATTGAGCATGATTTGTAGATTCTTAAAGTAATATTGAGAAGTTTCATTTTTTTAATATGAGGCATAGTATGTTCAAACTTCCACAAACAATGCATCTTTATATGTAGAAAGGGAATATTGTTTTAATCTGACCTATATTTTCTGCCCAAGTGAACATGTTTTTTTCGCCAGTCCATTAAAACTTATGTGAGTAATAATTTCTCTATGCATACTTGAATGAAACATGTAAAGAAATTACCTCATCATGCATGGTCAAAAACCCATGAAGTGAGCTTTGTAATCTTTGATTACACTATGGTATTTTTTGTATATTTGACATTGATACACGCTTAAATTAATTTATACTTATTTCTTGTTCTGTGCTTTAAGTTTGAGTGGCCAGAGATAAATCGTAAGGATGGAGTCCAGGAAAACAAACTGGTCTACAAATTTGACCACTTACCTGCTGGATTGTTTAATAGAGCCCAGGTAAACATTTTTTTTCATAATTTTCCTTCCTAAGTTCAAGTGTGTTTGTAGTCTATATTTAATAAAACCTTATTTTACTTGAACTGGAGCTTATAAGATAAGCTTAATATGAGGAAAGGTAAGAAAAACAACTGTATATAGATTTCTACAATTATTTTAGGGTCAAATATTCTTAACCGTATTTTGAATGTCAATGATTCTGGTAAAAAAAAAATGTGTCATTTACCTTTATATATTGATAGGTACGTCTCCACCAGATTTCAGACAGCTCACTTATTTGGAAACGAGGATCATTTCTACGAAGTAATGGGCATATTGCCCTTATCCAACAAATCAAGTAAGCATTCTAGAATTCTTCAAAAATTCTGCATCTATTCATATACAGGTATTGACATTTTGATTATAAGCACAAAATGCCTTTCTTAAAACAATAAAATATTACAATTAGACAATGTTATATGTACATATATATATGTATACATATTTATATATGATTCCTACTTTTCTATAACTTCTATAAATAGAATTTAGTTTGTTATTATCAGAGGTGATACATATACAGGTGTGTAGAAATTCCTGATTATGCAATATACTCACATAATATGGGCACTACGCACATATTTTTGTGAGAGCAACATTACACCTGAATAAGTGCTTTTGAAAAAAACACCGAATAAGTGCTTTTGAAAAAGAATGTTTCAGTGTAAATGTGGGGTTTTCATGGCTCAGTATGAAGTCAGGGCTTTTATTTCTGGTTTGACCAAGAGAAAGTCATGTGGTGTACCTGCTGATGGTCATTGGTTTCACCAGGAGTACACTGATTTTTTTCATCAACCAACACTAGGTACACCATATACATACAGTATATACATGTACACATACAGCATATACATATAGTATATACATACACCATATACATACATTATATATATATCAATTTCAATGTGGAAAATTTACAATACAGTTGCTTCAGTGCCAAAGTATACCTTATTCACCAAAGTTCACTACAACATGAGAAATGATTTGTTTAACAGTATTCTTTGACTTTTAGGGATCAGGAAATGATAGTTCAGGTCCAGGGGCTAAGACCTGAGAATATCCTATTCAGGGTCCATGAAGTATTTGATAGCTTGATCACAGAGTTCTTCCAAGGTGTTCAGTTTGACTACCAACTGCCATGTCCTGATTGTCTGAAGCAGGTATCTCTGTTTGATGATTAAAATTGGCCTGAAGCAATTATAATTCAAAAGCAAATTCATTAAATTATTTTATGCTCTCCGAAAACTTTCGGGGGAACATATAGTCGCTGTCGTGTCTGTCTGTCATCCGAGCTCATATCTCCTTTCTTCAGAATTTGATCACACTTACATGTATTAACTTTGACTTTGAAGTACATATATCTCCTACACCTTTCATCATAATTTGATCATACTTCACCAAAATATTTTTTATACACCTGTCGTGAGACGGGGCGTATTATGTTATGGCGCTGTCCGTCCGTCCAGGGTCATGTTTTCCGGACTTTTTTTTTTGCCGTCTTTCAAGATATTGAGTTGAAATTTAGTATATAGCTTTATTTCAAGCGGCGTCAGTATTAGTTCGAGTTTTGTTATGATGGATCTACTTTTGACGGATTTATGGCCCTTGGACTTGTAAATTTCAAGATTTTGTTTTAAAAAATTCATTAAAAATCTATTTTTTGTCAAAACATTATGAAATTTCTCATGAAACAAGTAAAGTGTGCCAACTATCACATATGTTACGGTTTTTAACATCTTTTCCTTCATTTTTGAGAAATTTATAATTTTAGGGGGGGGGGGGTTGACCATATGTCCTAGGTCATATGTTTTCCGGACTTTTTTTTGCTGTCTTTCAAGATATTGAGTTAAAATTTGGTATATAGCTTTATTCCAAGCGACGTCAGTACCAGTTCGAGTTTTGTTACGATTGACCTACTTTTGACGGATTTATGGCCCTTGGACTTATAAATTTCAAGATTTTGTTTTGAAAATTCATTAAAAATCTAATTTTTGTAAAAACATTATGAAATTTACCATGAAACAAGTAAAATGTACCAACTTCCACATATTTTACAGGTATTGATATCTTTTTTTTCATTTTTGAGAAATTTATAATTTTAGGAGGGCGGGGAGGTGTTAGGGAGGGGGGGGCTTGTACTGAAAAATTTCAAGTTAGTTTTTGCAGGTCAAGTTCCAAGATGGGTTGGATAGGACCATTTCTGCAGGAGTTATTGCCCTTGGACTTATTCCTATGATAAAATGCTATGAAACGCAATTAATTTCAGTAAACGTCAGATGTTTTTCATGAAAATCATGCCAAATGTGAATTGATCCTGTACGCATTAAGCAACGGGCGTATTATGCCACGCTAGGTGTTGCTCTTGTTAGGTTAAGGACTTTTGGACAAAGGTCACTCAAGGTCATTTCTGAAAGGTCATGTTCAAAGTTTTATTTCATAACTAATCAAGGTCAAGCTTACTCATTTTAGTTTAAGATACTGTGATCACTTGTTCTACAGTTGACTCAATTGGATATCCATATGATACACGGAAATTTGAAATCGTCATCAATTAATACAATGATTTTCTATATATTGAGTCATTCATTTTCTTTGTTATTGCTGTCCTTCTTGGAGCAACCATCAGTTTTACTGATTTTTGTATATGAACTGATTCATCATTTCCTGCATTATAAATGCCGTTCAGGGAGCATCCATCAGTTTTACTGATATTCTTGTTATCTTCACCTGTTTCTCGACAATGACCTCACATTTCTAAATTATATTTATACAAAGAGTATGAAATGGAACTTGCAGCATTTCAGTCTTAATATGTTGATATACATGTATTTCTGGTTTTTGTATCGTCAATCATGCCCCCCTTCTTTTTAAGAATGGAGTATATTGCTTTGCACATGTCGGTCAGTCTGTCGGTCAGTAGACCACATGTTGTGTGCCCAATATCATGAAAAACCTTTACTTGATAGTGATGATATTTCATATGTGGGTTGGTCATGAGTAGTATATGGCCACTAATGATTTTCAGGTCAAAATGTCAAATGCCACTGAGTGCAAAGCAGTACCTTGTACAACCAGTGTCTGCCCATTATCTTGAGATCCCTTTGCTTGATAGTGATGATATTTTAATGTGGGTTGGTTTTGAGTAGTAGATGACCACTATTGATTTTCAGGTCAGAAGGTCAGAAGTCACCAAGTGCAATGCAGTGCCTCATACAACCAGTATCTGCCCAGTATCTTGAAAACCCTTTGCTTGATAGTGATGACATTTCATATGTGGGTTGATTATGAGTAGTAGATGACCCTATTGATTCTCAGATCAAAAGGTCAAAGGTTACCAATGCATGTACTTTATACAATTTTACATTATAGTACCAGAAGGGGGCATATGGGTTTCTTGCTTTTTTTTGTTTTTTGTTTTTGAGCATTGGTGTTAGGTCTTGGTACTGTGGTACATATGGTACTGGTCACAATCATATAGGAATGCTATTTTGTTGTGATAAAAAAATAAACAAAGCAAAGTCAATAAGATGTTCACATTATTGTTTGGATGGTGCTTTTGCAGAGCATTAAGGATCCACACATGTTCTATGCCTCTACAGTACGCAGAGCTGTTGAATTGAAAGCACCATTTCTTCAATGCCTTAGATCCTTCCATACCATCATGGTAACTGACATGCAAGGTAAGAAATATTGCTCAAGTGTAAGGCATATAAATGGGATTTTCTAACACTGGAAAATTACACAAAGGTATTATAGTCCAGAATTTCATTTGAAATTTGATGAATATAACTCCTTACTATAAGCAAAAGTTGTTCATAAGTGATTTTATATTCACACACAAAACAAAATACAAGATGTCATAAAGTTTATAAATGAAATTCTGTGTGTCATACACTTTTTTAAGAAGCCGGCGTGGCCTAATGGTATCGCGCTGGACTCCTGATCAAGAGGCCGGATTTTGAGTCCTGCTCTGGTCATTTCGGTGTTCTGTCTTTCGGATTAGACAGTAAAAACCGAGGCCCCGTGTCGTGGTATGCAATGCACGTTACAGATCCCTCACTGCTTTGGATGGGTCCGTTGCAAAGGTCAAAATCTGTTTGGCCGCATCAGGCAGATGCCATCACCATATACGTGAAATATTCATGGTGTGATGTTAAACAAAAATCGATCAATCAATCAATCACTTTTTTAAGATGGCATTAAAGTATTTACTGTAATGTTATTGTAATCACAAGTTCTCGTAGTGAATAGAGAGTATTAAAATTTGTTAACTGTATATGAACTTGTAGTATGTCCATAAAAATTATTTTACAATCTTGTGTTTAATTATGTGTTTGTTTCACTGAGATGTCCTAAAGTACTGTAGAGTTTATCTTAAATACAATGTAATTAGAATACAAGTGATAATTTTTTTCCCTCAGCATTTATGCCACCTGATACAAACCAAGACTATGATGTACACATGGCAAAGACAGTATCTGGCTTACAAGAAATCAGGAAAGTCATGGCTACAGGTACAGAAATTACTCGTTCTAGAAACTATGAATTAATACGATATTTATTTCAGTGAATTGTATGTAAAAAAGGGTATTGATTTTAGATAAACAAGTGATTTAGAACTAAGTAATCCATCAGAAATAACATATTTACCAATATAGAATTTTAATCTATTAAATAGACGAATTTTTTCATTTACATGGATACAGGATTTTCATTATGACATTAATGCTAAGATTGCGATGTCGCTATAGAATGACACTATTGTGAGCAGCAAATATCATATGTCACTATAGAATGACACTTAATTGTGAGTAGCAAAATATCATAATGTCAGGCATATTACAAGAGATAATATGAAGAGGATTTATTGTCAACAGAATTCTGAACCAATTAGAGGTATTGTAACAAATAAGTTTCAAAATGTGAATAATATCTATTTACCCGAGTGTCATGGTGTATCATCTGGTATCTGGTATCTCTTGTTGACTTTTCACAATGCATGTACTTTCCATACTGCTAATGGACCAGACATATTAAGGGGATCAAGTTTTCATGGTCCTGTACAAGAATAAATAACCTGCTGTATTTAATTAAGGATGATTTCATTGGAAGCATTCAGGTATCCACTGTGGGAAACATTCTTATCAGAAAAAAGTCTAGAGTAGGTAAACATCTTAGTTAAAGATGTGCTAGAACAGGCAGACCTTTACATCTCCATTCACTGGCATTCAATCCCAGATTACACGTGTGTTTGAAAATAATTACACATTTAGAAATCAGGCTTAAGGTTTAATAATATGCCCTTGCTGGAAATAGCTTGCTTCATGAGGAAAATATTAACTAAAATGGAATCTTTTATTAATTGCTAAAAATATGAGTAGTCAAATGCTATAAAAAATATGTATTTGAAATACTTAACCATTTCATTTCTCTGTTCAGACATTTTCATATCCTACTGTGAGAAAGATGCTCCCAAGGACCGTTCAAGTGTTATACATCCAGCGACAGTTTATGATGACCTATGTAACCATGGCTACACCTGGTATATTGTTTATTCATCAGATTGTTCTTATATTTTAACTATATTATACATAATATAAAACTGTCAAAATTCAAGGGCTTTGATAAGTGCCCTATCTATGTAGTGGCTGATTTTATCAATATTGTAATATTATTTGATATTTAATTGTTTTTAAAACTGCATTATAAATATATTGTCAAGTAGAAAATATGGATATTGACCAATGGATATAACTGTTTATAAGATTAGTATGACTTTTTAGTAAAAGTACATTGAGTTTATCTGGAGTTGATGTAGCAGTCAGTAAGATATTTGCCTCCTGATCCTGAGGTGTTGAATTCAAGTCTCTTCAGAGGCTCAGTAGTGTACATCCTCATCCTGAGGTTTGAGTTCGTCTCTTCAGGGGCTCAGTAGTGTACATCCTGATCCTGAGGTTTCAGTTCAAGTCTCTTCGGAGGCTCAGTAGGGTACATCCTGTCTTTCAGATGAGACAGTAAACAATGAGGTCTCCTGTCACGGTAGGCTTGTACCTGCAAGATCCTTCCCTGCTTTAGGTGGACCCAGTGCTTAGTTAAAAATTTCTTTGCAATGCATTAGGCAGATGCTGTCACTACATGTATATACTAGGTGAAATGATCTTGGTAGGTCGTAAAAAAAGATACAAACAAATGAACAGTCCATCTAAGTGGCTTTACAGAGGTGGTTAAGTTATTGATTTAATCAGATCAGAATTTCTTTAAATCCTACAAATTTTTCTCAGATTTTTGTCTTTCCTTTCTTTTCAGTTGGTATCCTGAGTCAAATCATAAACACACATCAGATGCTTTGGCTAGAGCTTTAGTTGACTCTTCAGTTTTTGTGGTCTTTATGTCCAGTAACTATGCCAATGATGACCAGTGCTGTGACATTTTCCAGTATGCAAAGTTAACTCTAGGAAAACCCTTCATAGTTGTAGCAGTGGGGGAGGACTTCTCATGGCAGAAAAGCAAGATTGGCATATTTTTGCAAGACGTTGTAAGTATTTTGTGAGCGAGTGGAAAATCCGGATTATTTATCATTTACATGTATAGCTTTACTTGCACTTTTTGTTTTAAGTTTATAAATTGTGTCTCATACCCTCAAATTTATCTATGACTCTGATGGAAGTCATAATTTTGTGTATACTTAGAAATCATATATTGGTAAGAGATGAAACAGGTTTAATTATTTGGTTGAAAAATTGCTACTTGAGTAAAATATTTAAGGAATTGAAGGATCATATTTGTAACTTTAAAGGAATGTTTAACTCTGCCTCGAAAAAGATTACTCTGTTAAAACAAATGTGTCATAAAAAGAGTTTAATTCAGAATATATGGCAATTTCTCCTGACCTGTAAGTACTGTAAGCATATAGTATAACAGTATTCTGTGTCTTCTGTTATAAGGCAGCATCTCCCCTTCCTTATCTTGTTAGGTCTTTGTGAATATGATCAACTCTAAGAAGTCAGTGTATAAAGAGAAGCTGGATGATTTGCTACAAAGGCTTGACAGCATAGCCAACACCACCATGGTCAGCCATGATAGACCAGAATGTTTTGTCAGTTATGCCTGGAGTAACTCCCTACAAGCTTGCAAGAAAGGCACAAAGTGAGTATAGCATCAAGTATCATAGTCAAATTATCAGATATCATTGTTGCCCCTTTTTTCTATCTAAATAAAGAAGGAAGAAGTAATGAAGGGTTAACCATATCTCGTAGTCCATGGAATAAAAGGACAGTATCACGTATAGTGTCATATTTAGACAAATGCGAACCCCAATAAAATCGAGATGAGACCAGGTTCTCGGGAGGAGTAAACAAGTCACACTAGTAAGCAAGTCACCCTGTTCATTTTTATGGGAAAGACCCCTGTAGTACATTGTCTTATTGATGTGTTGTACATGTTTGTACATTGTCTTATTGATGTGTTGTACATGTTTGTACATTGTCTTATTGATGTGTTGTACATGTTTGTACATTGTTTTATTGGTGTGTTGTACATGTTTGTACATTGTCTTATTGATGTGTTGTACATGTTTGTACATTGTCTTATTGATGTGTTGTACATGTTTGTACATTGTCTTATTGGTGTGTTGTACATGTTTGTACATTGTCTTATTGATGTGTTGTACATGTTTGTACATTGTCTTATTGATGTGTTGTACATGTTTGTACATTGTCTTATTGATGTGTTGTACATGTTTGTACATTGTCTTATTGATGTGTTGTACATGTTTGTACATTGTCTTATTGATGTGTTGTACATGTTTGTACATTGTCTTATTGATGTGTTGTACATGTTTGTACATTGTCTTATTGATGTGTTGTACATGTTTGTACATTGTCTTATTGATGTGTTGTACATGTTTGTACATTGTCTTATTGATGTGTTGTACATGTTTGTACATTGTCTTATTGATGTGTTGTACATGTTTGATTTTTCATGATCTTACAGATCACATATCTACTAACAACACTTATATTGTTTATATGATGTGAAAGGGTATATGTAACATTGATAAATGTATAATCTTGTATTAATAGGGTAATAGAAATACAGAGCTAATGTAACTTTGTTGGTAGCGTGCTTTGCTCTTGGCCCAAAAGTTGTAAATTCAAGTCCCAATAAAGTATTTTGCATCTTATTGTAAGAACCCAGGTATAAATGTCAAATATGACAATAGATATATTCAGCTTTCAAAATACTGAAATCAAAATATGTAAAGTAAGTAGGTAAGATGTCATTCAAAAGAGTAAAGACCAGTATGTTACAACATTTAAATATTAAATATAATTCACTTTTCATGTTTTAATCATTTTATGTAATTTTACAAGATGTCAAATATTTATCTCTTATATATCATTGTGTGATACAGATATAATGAGGATGCTATAGGAGATGGTGACCCTAGAGAACTGAAGGATCTGATTGAGAGAGAGGGAAAACTCAAGTGCTGGATAGATGTAGAGAGAATAGGAATGGTTAGTCCTGATTTTTCTGGTCTTCACATTTTTGTGTTGCTGAGTGTTGTTGTAAAACATCAAATGTATTTTCAGGGCTTGGTTGTGATTCATTGTATTTAGAAAAAGGATGGCATGCTTTTCTTATTGTATAGTGTTTATTTCTTATTTGCTCTTATGAGATTTTCTGTGTAAGTGATCTAAGTTCAGTAAGTATCCATAAAATTTTCTATTTATTCAAATCCAAATTTGTGATGTTTAAGAATTTATTCAAGCTAATTACAAGAAGTGAGTAATAAAACTTTATTTCAATTGTATATTTCAGACAGGACTATTTGAGGAAATTGTGAAGGGATTGCTGCAAGCTAGAATAGTAATAGCATGTATATCAGATGAATATGCCAACTCTGAAAGCTGCAAGAAGGAGTTTCTGTATGCTCTGAATGCACTCAAGCTGCCCATTGTTTTAGCTATTGTTGGAAAAGGAGATAACTGGAAATATACTTCAGTACGTTATATGATAAGTGGATTACTTATCATAGATATCCTGTTTCAATGCTTGCTTTTTATTAAAGAGATTTCATGTGTTCTCGAAAAAATTCAGAGGCATTGCTGAATGTCCCATTTGCCATAAACAATAGTGTAAAAAAAACATGTATTACATTTTTGAATTTACAGTTGGGTGAAGTGATGATTTATTTATTAGATTATGTTTTATTATTTTAGGTCACAAATGGCTCAAGGACCATTGTGATGCCTGTTTGTCTGTCATATGTAGTCTATGAACTATTTGCATTTTCAACTTCAACCACCTATATAAAGTCATTCTGAATTATAAGCAGTGAGGGATCTTTGTGTATGCAGAAATTCTGAATTATACATTAGATCCACATAAACAGTGAGGAATCTTTGTGTACAAAGTCTACCGTGACGAGGAGCCTTGGTTTTTACTGTCTCATCTGAAATGTAGGACACCGCTGAGCGAGTGGTGTACCTCTAATCTGGGTCTGGTTATATGAGTCGAACACCTAGTAATTGAACTACACAAGATCAACAGTATTCATATATCATTTATCATCACATATACAGAAATAAAAACACTTAAAGTATGTCTCATAAACTTCAAAGACAGGATAATAGAACGAAAGAGAACAATACGTGCATCAACAACATATTTTACTTCAGTCAATGCTGTTTTCTTTTTCTATGTTTGTTAAACCAGTAAACCAAGTGCTAACATATTTAGCTTCCTGTAATGGCATATCAGTTGTACCGATTTCACCCTTGTGTGTTTCAGATTGGGATGATGGCATTCAACCTTCCTCAAGTAAATTTCCAGATCAAATCGGAGGAAGCACAGGATATGCTGTTGAAAATGATAAAGGAAAACATATTGCCAGAGAAGAAAGATGATGATAACAAAATGAAGGACAAAAACAAATCAGAAAATAATGAATTATGCTTTCAAGAGCTGTATGAGTTAGCACAAAGAAAGTTCCTTCGTCAGGTAGCACACTATGCTGGTGAACAGGACACATCTCCTTATCCCAGGCTTTTTGCAGTAGATATCGTCAAGAAAGAAGATATGCAAGGTATACCTTCTGATCACAGCTTAGTAACTTCTTTTCCCATAGTGTCCCATGTAAAATTACCAAACTTTTAGCAAGATTTACACAACTTTCTAGATCTTAGCTTTATATAATCCATATATCAAAATATCTGTCTGACCTTCCTCTATCAGAATTTTCACAGTTTACCATAAGCCATCCACCTGAATTTCAAGAAAATCTTGCTGGAAGGAGGTCACCACCAAAAATTTGTCAAAATTCAAATGTAAACAATGACCTCTTTTTATGTCATAAAATCTTTACATTAGCATTAGATAAAATTTCATGATTTTAAAATGGAATCAATCTTTCTTTATAGATTGATAAAATAATTTTATCCAATCAGAGCCCCAGATACATTGAAATAGTAGTCCCTCTCTTCCTACAGCAGATCAGCCAATCATGCGTCTTGTTAACTACCATGCATTGACCGTATGAAAGGTCAGGTTACTAAGATGGAAAGTTGGGTCAACTGTCTTTATAGATATGTGATGTGATTTTGTGTCCCAAATTCAAACATTGTCAACTTTGCCACTTTATGAATATTGGCTTGTTATGGTATAGAAGTATCTTTATGAGATAATACTATCAGAATAAAGGATTTCAAAGTACACAATGTACAATTATCAAAACCAGAAGATATCAGGAGCTAAAACTAGATTTTGAGCACAGATTCAGTCTGATGGCCAAAGTGAAATTCAATCTATTATGAATTGACAAAAGTTTAATGAGCAATAAATGTGTAGAAATGGAAGACGATGATATTCATAGGACAATCTCGAACAAAATGTATGGAACCTGTGGTAGGATCTCCGAGCACTCTGGTTTACATCTATATCTTGTAGGAGAGTTGTATGGAATCTGTGGTAGGATCTCCGAGCACTCTGGTTTACATCTATATCTTGTAGGAGAGTTGTATGGAACCTGTGGTAGGATCTCCGAGCACTCTGGTTTACATCTATATCTTGTAGGAGAGTTGTATGGAACCTGTGGTAGGATCTCCGAGCATTCTGGTTTACATCTATATCTTGTAGGAGAGTTGTATGGAACCTGTGGTAGGATCTCCGAGCACTCTGGTTTACATCTATATCTTGTAGGAGAGTTGTATGGAACCTGTGGTAGGATCTCCGAGCACTCTGGTTTACATCTATATCTTGTAGGAGAGTTGTATGGAACCTGTGGTAGGATCTCCGAGCACTCTGGTTTACATCTATATCTTGTAGGAGAGTTGTATGGAACCTGTGGTAGGATCTCCGAGCACTCTGGTTTACATCTATATCTTGTAGGAGAGTTGTATGGAACCTGTGGTAGGATCTCAGAGCACTCTGGTTTACATCTATATCTTGTAGGAGAGTTGTATGGAACCTGTGGTAGGATCTCAGAGCACTCTGGTTTACATCTATATCTTGTAGGAGAGTTGTATGGAACCTGTGGTAGGATCTCAGAGCATTCTGGTTTACATCTATATCTTGTAGGAGAGTTGTATGGAACCTGTGGTAGGATCTCCGAGCACTCTGGTTTACATCTATATCTTGTAGGAGAGTTGTATGGAACCTGTGGTAGGATCTCCGAGCACTCTGGTTTACATCTATATCTTGTAGGAGAGTTGTATGGAACCTGTGGTAGGATCTCCGAGCACTCTGGTTTACATCTATATCTTGTAGGAGAGTTGTATGGAACCTGTGGTAGGATCTCCGAGCACTCTGGTTTACATCTATATCTTGTAGGAGAGTTGTATGGAACCTGTGGTAGGATCTCCGAGCACTCTGGTTTACATCTATATCTTGTAGGAGAGTTGTATGGAACCTGTGGTAGGATCTCCGAGCACTCTGGTTTACATCTATATCTTGTAGGAGAGTTTTATGGAACCTGTGGTAGGATCTCCGAGCACTCTGGTTTACATCTATATCTTGTAGGAGAGTTGTATGGAACCTGTGGTAGGATCTCCGAGCACTCTGGTTTACATCTATATCTTGTAGGAGAGTTGTATGGAACCTGTGGTAGGATCTCCGAGCACTCTGGTTTACATCTATATCTTGTAGGAGAGTTGTATGGAACCTGTGGTTGGATCTCCGAGCACTCTGGTTTACATCTATATCTTGTAGGAGAGTTGTATGGAACCTGTGGTAGGATCTCCGAGCACTCTGGTTTACATCTATATCTTGTAGGAGAGTTGTATGGAACCTGTGGTAGAATCTCCGAGCACTCTGGTTTACATCTATATCTTGTAGGAGAGTTGTATGGAACCTGTGGTAGGATCTCCGAGCACTCTGGTTTACATCTATATCTTGTAGGAGAGTTGTATGGAACCTGTGGTAGGATCTCCGAGCACTCTGGTTTACATCTATATCTTGTAGGAGAGTTGAATGGAACCTGTGGTAGGATCTCCGAGCATTCTGGTTTACATCTATATCTTGTAGGAGAGTTGTATGGAACCTGTGGTAGGATCTCCGAGCACTCTGGTTTACATCTATATCTTGTAGGAGAGTTGTATGGAATCTGTGGTAGGATCTCAGAGCATTCTGGTTTACATTTATATCTTGTAGGAGAGTTGTATGGAACCTGTGGTAGGATCTCAGAGCACTCTGGTTTACATCTATATCTTGTAGGAGAGTTTTATGGAACCTGTGGTAGGATCTCCGAGCACTCTGGTTTACATCTATATCTTGTAGGAGAGTTGTATGGAACCTGTGGTAGGATCTCCGAGCACTCTGGTTTACATCTATATCTTGTAGGAGAGTTGTATGGAATCTGTGGTAGGATCTCAGAGCATTCTGGTTTACATTTATATCTTGTAGGAGAGTTGACCTACAATCAACTGCGTGAATGTAATACATGTATGACTTTTGAATTGTGGAATATTCAAGCTATGAAGCATACAGTACATAATGTACGTTTAGGTGGTTATATATTTTGTCATCATCTTTTCTGTTACTTTTTCAGAAAGCAAAGTTGATGACCAAGAGTCAGATGAAAAATCTTCTAAAGACACTCCCGAAGGTGATAAAATTGACGAAGAAAAGAGCAAAGAACGACTGATGAGAAAAACAACAGACTTTCGATCTAGCCTCTTCTGTGTGTATACTCTATGTGAATATGAGCAGGTAAAGTTAGTCTTATGAAATATATGCTCACTATATGTGTGTAAGTAATATTTCATGACAAACAAGGCCCAAAGAAATGTATGTGTGAAACATGTTTCCCTGATTAATAAAACTTGTGTTTTTGATGAGCTAGTTCACATATTAGCATCAAGAGAAGTAACTTGTGTACTGTGCTATCTGATAGGACAGAGTGGCAAGAATATGCTTAAATGAATATGAGTAAATGAATAAAGGAAATTGGTTTCTTGGCTAAGCCATCTTGAATTTGAACATACATCTATAGAGAAACAGATCCTTTATTAAGGTTGTTACATGTATATATATATATACCGTATTTACTCGAATATCATACGCACCTGAGTATAATACGCACCCCTAAAAATGACCTCGAAAATCATGAAAAAACGTCTAACTCTGTGTATAATACGCAGGGGAAAAATCCAAAACAAGATTTGAAACAGCAAGACCGTGAGCTGAATTTGCTTTGCCGTATACCTTTTACAATGTAATCACGTAATATGTATTATAATTATCAAAAGCAGCACAGAACTACCAGCCTTTATTCATCATGTGATATCAACACATTCTCTCTTTCGTTTCATTTACAATCAAACTCGCAAAGACTTCAAATGACTTAACTAGTACCCTCGTCCCAAAAAATTGCTTAATTTTTTTCTCTCGTTAGAAAGAATGTGTGTGTCTACTATACTCCGTGAACTTTACAAGGAGATCGCAGATGTTTGTGAAGACAAAATATATAAAGAATGAATGAATGAGTGTTATCCAAACTGTTGATGCTCGTGCCGTTACGGTCAAGTAGTTTCACTTGTTGAGTAACTATCAATTAACCAATTAAGGATAAATCGTTATATCACCCGTACAATCTGCTAATCAGAAACCATTGCTAAATAACACAGCGCAAGTATTCTATCGTGTTCATTGAATGGCACACTGTAGACATTACTCCTGTTATCGCCTTGGGCATTTACTATGGGAAGTACAGTATACAGACAATAGATATACCTCAAGCTTTGTGGGTTTGAATGATGGCTTTACATACTTTAACGGAAACACACACCCCTCTAAATCCGCCACTGAGGCTTAAAAGCGTGGAAAAAAAGTTCCAGATATCTAACCCTATGTATAATACGCAGTGAGAAAATGAGGGGTCAAATTGGCGGAAAAAAGTGCGTATTATATTCGAGTAAATACGGTATATATATATATATATTGAGTCTAAGTTTCAACCAGTTCTATGGCAACTGTTAAAAAAATACGGGAAGTGATATAGAAATTGTATGACATCATAAGGGTTTGACGTCAGATACCTGCTCAAATGGGATTTAACTCTGCATAACGAAAAGACCCAATATATATATATATATATATATATATATATATATATATATATATATATATGTGCATGTGTGTGTATAGGTATGTGTGTGTGCGTGTGTGTGTGATATTTTATGTAAATTACTGGAGTAAAATACACTGAAAATTCTACACTGGAGACATATCTTTGTAGGGATGGCACAGTGTGGAGGACCCATATCTCCTGCCAGAGGACTTTGGTCAGACATCCTTAGACAGTTATGCACCCTATCTAGCAAGAATGACAGCCATTATGAAGCATAACAAAAATCTTGTCTTAAGTTGTCTCTCAGATGAGGTTGGCAAAGAATATGTCAAATGGCTGAATGAGGTAACTTACAATCATTGTAAAATTATTGTAAAATCATAGAACTTTTTATCCATATCTTATCTTGTTCCCTTATTCCATTCCACTTCAATGTGATAACCTTTGCTTCTTGGCATAATGTTAAGTCAAAATTCCCACATTGGTTACTGCATGATTATCTTGCAGAGGTTTAAATCCCCACATTTGTTACTGGATGATTATCTTGCAGAGGTCTAAAACCCCACATTGGTCATTGCATGATTATTTTGCAGAGGTCTAAATCCCCTGATTGATCATTGAATGATTATCTTGCAGAGGTCTAAATCCCCACAGTGGTTACTTCAGTATTGTCTTGCAGAACTCTAAATCCCCACATTGGTTACTTCATGATTATCTTGCAGCGGTCTAAATTCCCACATTGGTTACTTCATGATTATCTTGCAGCACTCTAAATCCCCACATTGGTTGCTTCATGATTATCTTGCAGAGGTCTAAATCCCCACAGTGGTTACTTCAGGATTATCTTGCAGAACTCTAACCCACATTGGTTACTTCATGATTATCTTGCAGAACTCTAAATCCCCACATTAATTACTTCATGATTGTCTTGCAGAGGTCTAAATTCCCACATTTGTAATTGCATGATTATCTTGTAGAACTCTAAACCCCCACATTGGTCATTGCATGATTATCTTGCAAAGGTCTAAATTCTCACATTTGTAATTGCATGATTGTCTTGCAGTGATTGATAACCTCATGTTCAAGTCACAATGTAGCTGAAAATTACCTGGTAATGAAAACAGGGTCTAACTCCCGCATACGCACCTGTTGGTTCAATACAATGGACTCATCTCAATCTGATATCAGCGTACTGAACCTGTTGGTTCAGTACAGTGGACTCTGCTGAATCTGATACCAGCAAACTTAACCTGTTGGTTCAAAACAGTGAACTCTGTTCAATCTGATACCAACAAACTGAACCAGTTGGTCTACTATAATGGACTTTGTTCAATCTGATACCAGCAAACTGAACCTTTTGGTTCAATACAGTGAACTCTTCTCAATCTAATACCAGCAAACTAATCCTGTTGGTTCAATACAGTGGACTCTTCTCAATCTGATACCAGCAAACTAAACCTGTTGGTTCAATACAGTGGACTCTTCTCAATCTGATACCAGCAAACTAAACCTGTTGGTTCAATACGGTGGACTCTGCTTAATCTGATACCAGTAAACTGAACCAGTTGGTTCAATACAGTGGACTCTGCTCAATCTGGTACCAGTAAACCGAACCTGTCGGTGAAATACAGTGGACTCTGCTCAGTCTGATGCCATGTAATCTGATATTTCAGTGTATGTAATATATATATTCATATATAATATTCAAACATTAAACTCTGTCTATGTATTTCTATACTAATATGTCCACTTTATTGTATAATAAACAATCAGAATTCTGTTTTATCTGATACCCAGTGTATCTTGTATAAAAAATAACCTCTATTATGCATCACATGTGTCCTGTTATGGTATTGAAAACAATCCAGTTATGTCAATAGACTTTTCACACATATGTACACATAGCAGTATAGGTATAAGGTGTAATTTATATTGTAGAATGTAAATCAAGAAGTGAAATGTTTGGAAGGGTTCTAAAGATATGATGTAGTATTTTGCTGAATTAAACAGAAATGGTATAATTTCTTAATTGTACTTGATGTTTTGTAGATGTCACTCATGACAACAGCTGATTTTTCATCAGTTTATCAAATGTTTAGACAAGATATCATAACCCTTGACAAGGACAGAAAAATGGCATCTTTGTCCAGGTAAATTTCACATTTGAAGCATTCAAAACAAGCAAGGGAAAATTGTTAGACCGATATAATCTAGATGCTTTTAAACTTGATCAAATACAATTGAATTGTTCCAGTGTTCCTTAGAATCAGTTAAATATGTATCTCAAATATTTGTATTATATGTTTATGTGTCCCAGTTCATGTCTGTGAATAGATAACATTAGTCTATCAGTTCATCTGTAATTGTATTTGCTGATTATAGTCCTGTTTACTTTATGGAGCTGATGTACTCTACTTGTATATATAACAAGAGTGCTTAAAGAAACATGTTTGTGACCTGCTTTCCATTTTTCAATATACCAGACAGACAGACTGAAGAATGCTGGACAAAGTGAATCCTATACCACATTACTTTGATTGATAGGTGACACAACAGTATCATTAATAATAATGGTCCTCATAATAATATTTCAGATGCCGTTTGTCAAGTGGAAAAACAATATGGCTTTGCTCGAAACATTGCAAGGCGATGAAGGTCACAATATTGAGTGATGACGTGGTTAACAAAGATACTGGTTCAAGGTCAACAGGCACTGACCAGATGATAGAATATTTGAGACTTCTAGATTCAGGTGCTCTACAAAAGAAATTTACCTCGTCCAAGAGGAGTAAAAGGACTATAGCAGGTGAAATTCTTTCATCCATTTGCAATGGTCATTTTTCTTTTTCTTGAAATATTATGCATCTTAATATATCTTATTCAATATGATAATATCTTATATGAGAGACACACTATCCTGAAGATGTTAAACTTTGTTTAATTTGTAAATGTTATGGGTATTCCTCACTTTCTGATGTTTTAAATTTTTTCAGATACTTACCTTTGAGCATTTCTGTTTTCTGGCATATGATAGATGAGAGTGTATTTCCTCTATCAGATAACCTAAGCTAGAAGATCAAGTTTGCTTTCCTGACTAATGTATGTCAGGTTACTATCCATCTGTCAATCTTTTTCACCCTTTCAACTTCTTGTCTTGCATGTGTAATCCCAAGGTAATTTGTTTAGAAATGATTGTTGTCCCCAAATAGGGGCTTATAAGAAAGGAGAATCTTCACAATATTTTTCTTAGGAATCAAAATTACAGTGTTATATTTGTTAACTTTTCTATGAATTGCTGGCAGCTGTATTCTGAATTCAATTATACTTTATTGCAAATATTCTGGGTTGGAGAGATATTGTGGGTGGGAGAGATATTGTGGGTGGAGGAGATATTGTTGGCAGATATTTTGGCTGCAGAGATATTGTGGGCTGTAGAGATATTGTGAGCTGAAGAGATGTGGTGGGCTGGAGAGATATTGTGGGTGGAGGAGATATTGTGGGCTGGAGAGATATTGTGGGTGGAGGAGATATTGTGGGTGGGAGAGATATTGTGGGTGGAGGAGAAAATATTGTGGGTGGAGGAGATATTGTGGGTTGGAGAGATATTGTGGGCTGGAGATATATTGTGGGCTGGAGAGATATTGTGGGTTGGAGAGATATTGTGGGCTGTAGAGATATTGTGAGCTGAAGAGATGTGGTGGGCTGGAGAGATATTGTGGGTGGAGGAGATATTGTGGGTTGGGGAGATATTATGGGCTGGAGATATATTGTGGGCTGGAGAGATATTGTGGGTGGGAGAGATATTGTGGACTGGAGAGATATTGTGGGTTGGAGAGATATTGTGGGCTGTAGAGATATTGTGAGCTGAAGAGATGTGGTGGGCTGGAGAGATATTGTGGGTGGAGGAGATATTGTGGGTTGGGGAGATATTGTGGGTGGAGGAGATATTGTGGGCTGGAGAGATATTGTGGGCTGGAGAGATATTGTGGGTGGAGGAGATATTGTGGGCTGGAGAGATATTGTGGGTTGGAGATATATTTTGGGTGGAGGAGATATTGTGGGTTGGAGAGATATTGTGGGCTGGAGATATATTGTGGGTGGGAGAGATATTGTGGGCTGGAGAGATATGTGGGTTGGAGAGATATTGTGGGCTGGAGATATATTGTGGGCTGGGGAGATATTGTGGGTTGGAGAGATATTGTGGGCTGGAGATATATTGTGGGCTGGGGAGATGTGGGTTGGAGAGATATTGTGGGCTGGAGAGATATTGTGGACAGATATTCTGGCTGCAGAGATATTGTGGACTGTAGAGATATTGTGGGTTGGGGAGATATTGTGGGTTGGAGAGATATTGTAGGCTGGAGAGATATTGTGGGTTGGAGAGATATTGTGGACAGGGGAGATATTGTGGGCTGGGGAGATATTGTGGGTTGGAGAGATATTGTGGGCTGTAGAGATATTGTGAGCTGAAGGGATGTGGTGGGCTGGAGAGATATTGTGGGTGGAGGAGATATTGTGGGCTGGGGAGATATTGTGGGTTGGAGAGATATTGTGGGCAGATATTCTGGCTGCAGAGATATTGTGTGCTGTAGAGATATTGTGAGCTGAAGAGATGTGGTGGGCTGGAGAGATATTGTGGGTGGAGGAGATATTGTGTGCTGGAGAGATATTGTGGGCAGATATTCTGGCTGCAGAGATATTGTGGGCTGTAGAGATATTGTGAGCTGAAGAGATGTGGTGGGCTGTAGAGATATTGTGGGTGGAGGAGATATTGTGGGCTGGGGAGATATTGTGGGTTGGAGAGATATTGTGGGCAGATATTCTGGCTGCAGAGATATTGTGGGCTGTAGAGATATTGTGAGCTGAAGAGATGTGGTGGGATGGAGAGATATTCTGGGTTAGAGAGATATTAGGGCTGGGGAGATATTGTGGGATGGAGGGATATTCTGGGTTAAAGAGATATTGTGGGCTTGGGAGATATTGTGGGCAGGAGATATATTCTGGGTTGGAGATATATTGTGGGCTGGAAAGATATTATGGGCTGGAGAGATATTCTGGGTTGGAAAGATATTGGGGACTGGATAGATATTGTGGGCAGATATTCTGGCTGCAGAGATATTCTGGGTGGGATGTAAACAAGCTAATGCTTCTCTTCCCTGTTTTAACTCCCATATATTTCATAAAGTAAGTCAGTAATTTTTGTTGTTAATTTTCTTTTTTCTAGAAATAGAATTGATGACAGGAATGACAGAGGTAAGGCAAGAAAAGCTGCTAGAAAGACAAGTGAGTCGAGTAGAATTGTCAAAATCAAAGAAACCCCATCCACGACCAGCAAAGCTGGTTAGCAGAATAAGTAAGCTACAGTTAGTGCAGAATACAAATGTTGAGGACAACAATGAGGAAAATCAATTACCACAGCAGAAAACCCCACCAACACCAGACATGACTTCCCCACCCGTTGAAAATGATTTACCTGCTAGAAAGGCAAATGCACCTGTCTTAGAGAAAAAGGATTCATTCATCACACCTAAGACTATTTCTAAAACTAATGATAAGAAGGAGAAGAAACCAAGTAAGACATGTACCTTGATGTAATATATTTAGGTAAAGTGGGCAGGAAGGAAAGCTTGACACATTACATAAATGCTCTATTCTATTTTATGATCTAACATTCCAAATACATATGTATGTCATTATTTTCATTGTTCAAAATTTTGCATGTATCATATTTTGCTGCATGAAATACTTTATACAGATAAAATGTAGAACAGGTTTCAAAAATGATTTTCTCTTTTAAATGATATAACATTGAAGAAATTTAAATTGAGTTTTGTTGACTGAATATCAGTTTTTGGCCCCATATCTGACCTCCCACATATCATTTTCATTTTATTTCAATGTCTACAAATCTATAAAGTGCATTGAATAATGAACACTAGAAAAGGAATGTTTAATCAAAAAATAATTTTAAAATCTTTGCTTTCATTATTTTCTTGAATTATGGTGATTATAGTGATACATTACTTGGGTAATGTGAGACATCTGTAGGTTCTCATGACTTTAAATGAGTGCTCAATTCATTTACTTCATAAGAGTGTTTAATTATATGTAAACCATTGTTCCCAGTTACACATAAGCTTTATGATATTCTGTTTTATATCACTTTATTGTCATTTCTTTCTAGTCATTTTGTTTCTCTAATCCAGTACTTTAATCACCAAGATTTACACAAAATTTTTTTCTTGAACTCCATTTCAACTTTACGCGATATGATTTAGATTCTATTTTTGATAGAACTTTATCCAGACAGAATCATTGCATGATATATCCCTTAATGATACCCCTCTCCTGATACAAATTAAGTACATATGCATTGTATATGCTATAGGAGCTACATTTCATGATCTACAACACATTATATTATTACATATATACCTATGGTTCTGTGAATTATGATGTTCTGTCTTTTTTGTATATCTGAATCAGAGTGAGTATAAGATGAGATTTCATCTAAGAGGGATTGTTGGAGTTTGTTCTTTTGTGATAGACAGCTTTTCATGTTATCACTTTATGGCATTTAAGCCTTTATGCAGTTTCAACTTACATCTATAGACATACAATTATTTGTCTTTTCCGAGACATTTGTTTTTTCATTGCAATTTATTGTAATAGTGTTCTTTTTGGAGGATTTTTTTTTATATTTTTATATATATACAATGTATATATTTTGTTATTGGTATGTATTGATGTATTTAAATATTATTACGTGTTATTTATTATAATTACCTAAAGTTTTTCTTTCATGTAAACACTAAAATATAAAGTTGATTAATGATTTTTATCCCCCCTTGCACCAAATCAAAGATCTGGGGGCATCTATTTTTTTTTTTTTGGCCTGCCTGTTTGTTTGTGGCAAAAACTTTAACATTCCACAAATTCCACTATAAGAGATAAGGTTTTCATACTTCACATGCGTATTCCTTTTGACAAGACTTATCTGTCAAAACAATATTTTTTTACCTTGTGATCTTGACTGTGACCTTTTGACCTACATTTCAAAAACCTTAATATTGGGTATATCTTTTGAATGGTAAGTGATAAGGCTTTTGTATTTCACATGTGTATTTCTTGTGAGAAGAAATTATCATTGGTGCCAAAATTTTGACACTTTGACCTTGGAGTTTGAATTAGTTTTAGGATAACGGCTTACACTGACAAAGCAAATCATATTTTACAAGTACAACTTGTTTTTCAGGTTTTGTTTTATTAAAGTCCATCAGTCATTGAGTACATGAATTTAATATATAATCTCTAAAATTCTAATTTTTTTAAACCTCATGCTGCATATGATTTTTTTCAAATATTGTGAAATATGTATCACTATGCATTGATTATTTTTGTTTAACAGCAGTATTTTCTGCAATTTCATAAGATATTTTTTCTAAATGATTTAATTTTCATAATGTCTTTTTGAGTAAAAACATAACCAACACCACTCAAATTTCAGATTTATTTAAATATGACAAGAAAAGAGAATTATGGACTTTTGACAAAGAATTTATTATTGCTTGGAATTATTTGATTGAGGAAAAATGTCTTCAGTAAAGATTAACCTTAGCCCAGTGCAATACACTGAGAAAATATTTATTAAGTTCTTTTGTATTCATTTGTTCCATTATTCTGTTTACATATTGTGTATGTATGTTTGATGTTGATGTGCAGCGTAAGGTAAATACCTCAATTTGTTTATTTTCTTTGTACAATATGGACTTTGCTCAGTTAATGATGTGGGATTTTGAAGTCAAGTGATATATGAAATACATTCCTACAATACATTTTAAATTCCTGAATGTACCTCATTATCATTTAAACTATGCTGTTTTCAAATGTATTTACAGCATTTGAGTTATGTTTCATTATTTTTATTGTGATATTTGTCAAGATGACAAAAAATTCAGTTGTTTAGCATGAAATAAAACCTGATATTTTGTATCAGAATTTTCTATGTTGGATTGTGTATCTCTTTCATGGGGGATTTAGATGCATAATTTTGTTCTGTTTTGATACATGTATATTTAAATATTTTCTTTACCTTTGAATGATATTGATGTTCTATAGTTATACATTTAATATATTAATGTTATCTTAGTCCTGCTCTAATATTTATTGTGATATTTTAATTTTGGATACTTATGGATATACTTGAATGTTTGTATTGTTGGTGCAAAGTCCTTGGGTCTAAGTATTGATATATGACACAAATTCCTGTCAATGTCCAAAATTCCGTCCAAATTAAGTCCTTATTTGACCAAGTCTTTTGTGTCTTTAAGGTATTTGTGTTTTACTAACACATTAGTCTTTCTTATACTCAAATTCACTTTGTTTAAATATGCTTTTGGCCCAATACTAGATTTGTAAAAAATATACTTGTAATGCAGTCATGTATTTGTACTCTAAAGTTTTAAAAGTAGGAGTTAGTAGTACATGTAGTAGTGCTCAAATAGCGGTCTCCTGCTTTCTGCTTTTACTCTTACTGTAATAGAGATCAATTTTCTAAACAATGAAATTGATATAAGCTATGATAAGAATTTATTCCTGTGTAAAATACAATTTGTGTTATTTATGTTACATTAGTTTCATTTAATACCTATTTCATATTTTGTCTGTAGATAGCACAATCATATTATCATGATATGGCACAATCAGCTGTTAATCACAAAAGCTGCATATAATCACCATGTAGACAAGAAGGTATCTTGTATAACAATTAAGTCTATTTTTATCTAAGATATCTGGTAATTACAGATGCATGCAAGGTCACTAACTTTCAGCAAACTAGTGTCTTTAATCAATGTCTGGACCATGTTATTTTTCTTGAAAGACAATTCTTAAAGATGAAATCAAGAGAGATACTAATATTTATACACAAGGGGAAGGATGTATTATGCAACATTGGTGCCATTCTTTTTTTACTAATTAAAATCATCTCCATTGTCTAGCAGTTAGTGATTCATTTTCTGCCTGTTAAATTTACACAGTCATGATACTTGTCTCTTCAAAACCGCTGACTGATGCACTGTCCTGCCACTGCCATAACTTGGAAAGGATGAGAGTGGAAATTTATTCTGCTTGCAATATTCAATAAGACAGCCTTATATAATTTGAGGGGTTAGGCATTTGGAGATTTCTATGGAGGAAGTTAATAGCTGTACAATTTGATATTAAATGAATATTTTGATAAAAAAGATACATGTGTGAAGATTACTAAATGTAATATTTAGAATAATTTTCTATGACATCATGTATTCTACACATAACTCCATCACCCCACAAAAAAACAAAAGTGGGGGATATTCCAAATGTCATCTAGGAATATCCAAGAAAGCATGTTCACTTTTGTCATTCAGTATAGCATTATACATCATTTACATAGTAAACCCTGTTTTCCTCCTATATATATCAAACCCTACCCTATTTAGCATTGGCTTGCAGAGGTAGTAAGGTTAGATTATGAATTTAATTTCTGTACCTTTTTAAGACGGTTATCACACATAGGTAATTTCTGTACTTGGCCCCAGTTCCTTATTTAACCAAGGCCACTATGATCTTAAGCTGAAGGTCACAATAGCAATCATACTAAATCACACTGCATGAAGTAGACAATGGAAAACTACATGTATATACTTCACAAAAGTTTTCCTTGTACAATGTATCTAGGATGTCATAACCTCCATCCACAGTTATAATTACAAGGTCAAGGTCACAACAGTACTAGCATCGACTTGTTGTGACTCAGCAAATGAGGTACAGTGGATATTTACATTTATCAATCAATGGTTCTTGATGACTGCAAGGAGTTCCCTGAATATATGAATAATACTTGTTAAGTAGTCTGTGATAATCCCAATACAAGAGCTAATATAGTTTTAGTATAATATGTTATATTGTCTGTGATAATACTAATACAAGATCTAGGAGGATTAAATTTTACCTTAGGAAAAATCCAAACCAGCAGTCCAGATCAATCCTGGATTGTCAAATTAGTAGAAGTTTAGCTCGATACCACTGGACCAAACTCCCTCTATATACTGTAAACTAAGTATTTCCTTTGGACTTTTCAGGTATAAGTGGCTTTTGATATTTCACATGGGTATTACTTGTACTATTAAATATTTACAATGGTACATGTATAATGAACTTTGACCTGCTGATTGGAATACTGATATTTACCAACAGTTTTAGTTTGTGATAAGGTTTATACTGTTTCCTATAAGACCTTTCTGTTGGCATGACATTTTTAACCATGTCATTTTTGGCTTTGTTGCTTTAATAGATTATAATTACATATGTTATTATACATTATATGAAGCTATGGGAATAGTATATTCAGTTTAAAAGATTTATAATTTGTTCCCATTCTTTTGCAAATTGCTCAGCGGTCACTAACCATTTCTGGTCTTTATATCCTCATCGACAAATAAAACCCATCCGGTGACACAGGTATTTCCTAGAAAACTTTTGTTGTAGTCTTGTTATCAAAGCAATGTAACAACCTTTTTTCTAATAAAACTTAATGAAATTATGTTGTTCATTTATGTATACCATGGAGAATCAGCCTCTGTTCTGCTTGTTGCTTTACAACATATTGGGGGTAGATGTCATAGCTCAGTTTCAAGCATGTTAGCCTCATGTCTCAAAAGTCCTCAGTCACAATGGCAGCCTGTCGGCCATTCAGTCAGTCTTGAGTCAATCAATGTTTTATGAAGAATAAATGATTGATTGTTTTGAAGAAATTTTTCAGAGATGGGTACATCCTGTGGTCTATGTCTCCCCCCCCCTCCTCAATCCATCTCCAGCTGAACAACAGTAACATTTGTAATGGACCTTTAGTACTTTATCCCTGCAACATTTCATCTAAACCCCTTCAGTAATTCAGAAGAAGTGAGAGTTATGGACTATTGACACATTTCTCCGACTACAGATCACTGATCCCTTGGCTCAGTTGTCTGTCTTATGTGTATGTATATTGCTGCCCTTATGAGTCGTGAAAGAAAATTCAATCATACCTCATGTTATGATAGCCCGGAGCACTGCATCGTCGGTTTAAATAAATTAAAAATGTAGGTATCTACACAGGGCACGTCAGTTATGCTAGATAATCGTTGACGTTACGTGTTGACACATATAAAAACTTTTTTTTATAAAGATTCGAAGAAGTCCTCCAAAGGGAAGCCCGGTACATAAAAAGTAAAGGCACACAAACACACTGTATTGCAAATTTTCGGCCTCACAACCTTTATTAAGCAATTTTTCAGATGGTAAATACAAAGCTAAGTAAAATCCATGTTTACGTTTCAAAGATACATTAGCTCCTGAACCAAGATAAACGATGACGTCATAACGTCATTATTAGTATAAATATCTTAGATGTCAGAAAAATGTTTGACAAGTTTTCCCCTAAAGTATGTCATGGTGCCCCTAACTAGCTGAAATGCAAACTAAATTTGTATTTCTCTGAGAGGAAGGTTGCGACTAAATTTCAGGATATAAGTACATGTACCTGTATTCAGGAGAAAAAAAAAAAAGAAAAAAAAAAAGAAAGCAAAGCAAAAACGATGGAAACTGTCTGACCTACATGAGGTCATAAAACATGGATTACCACACTCACCTTGGTATACTTTCTTCAATACTGAATTACCTCATCCTCAATTACATGACTGAATTACTAAAATGGTAAATGTAGGTCAGATGCATCATTTATGATGCATGCACTTAAGTCAGCATCCCAAGATGAACCTATGGTGCAATATTTGTAACTGGACAATGCCATAACATCTCATCTTACTATGGCCATTTCAGAATGGAACCAAAAGCAACAACACTTTTCATGACACTTATCTTTATCACGCTGGTGTATTTGATTTGTTGACCTACTGAGTCAGTCTGGAAATAAAGTTAGTTAATGGAGGGAACTTTGGGCCTATGTTGTGCCCCCCTTGATCCACCCCTTGAGGAATCTGGCCAAAAAGGAGTAACACTTGTCAGTATCCTTAGAACTTCAATCATACAGATTCATTAAAATCCCTTCAACAGTTCTGAACAAGTTTAAAGTATAAAAAATGTATGCCGACTAGCTCAGGTGAGCTTAAAAAAAACTACAAAGACAACAAATAAGACAACGTTTGATTGATAAATATTTATTGATTTTTCATGGTATAATATGAACTCTATATTTATATTAGGCACTGAAGAAGACCTGTCATAAATGACTTTCTCAAAAATTAAAATAATGCCATAAGATGATATCACAATAAATGCATTTAACTCAGATGAAACACATTTACATTAAAGAATGATCATTAACTTAGATATCATTTAATTTCTAGGGAATTGCAAATTTACACAAATACAATATTTTCTAAATAATCTATGAGTACCATGTCACCCATTAGAAATATAAAATTAGGACATAAAACACCTATAACAAGATATATCACTTTGGAATGAGATTCTTCTGAGATTTTTATACCAAGTCATCGAAACAACATAATCATAATTTTAAAATAAAGTCTGAAATATTCACATATTTAATTTTTATCTAAAAAGCATATTTCTTAAATGAAGATTTCTCAATAAGGTTTTTTTTATTTTCGATAGCTGGATGAAAAACTGTGAAATCAGGGACGGATCAATTTTGTGTGCACCAATAAAGATGATGAGAACAATCCATTTTGATTATAACATGACTCTGCCATTTATCAAACCAACAGAAATGCATTTTATAGATCAAATGTTACAATTTCTATTGGATATGACAGAACTATTATTAGACAGAGGATATAACTGCAGATAAATTGTTTTCAACTGCCTTCATTATTTTATTTTTACTTTCATAAATTTTTCTGTTCCTTAATTTTCAGCTAGAACTCTAAAGTTTTTTTTTTTATTTTTCAAATATTTTTTTACCACATGTTTTCTCTCTTTCCACTTTTTTTTATCAAAAGGTAGCATCAGCCAAAAGCTTGTTACATGACTTTAAATATACAGGTCTTAATATCTTGGGGCTATAGATAATACAGTTAGTTTTCTATCTAAAGACAGAGTATATACAATATTATACTAATATACATCCCTATTTTTCAAATTAATTTTGTTTTTCTATATATATGAACTACATACACATTGAATACACCATATAATTTTTACACAAACACAACCATGAGTATGATATGTTTTATATTATAACATGAATAAAATCATGAACATCACAAAAATACATTGCTCTTCATGGAATGTTTTAAGTTTGGAAAATTCTGATACAAAATTTATATCAAAATTTCAAATGGAACAATACAGAATACATTGTAAAATTCAGCATTTGTATTTATATGTTAACTTCTCCTGAAACAAAAAATTGGAATCTATTAACCTGAATCCTTCAACAAGATACACTATTTTTGCATAGATTTCTCACAATCTAAATAAAACCAAACTTCTATGGTGCTTCTACTTCTAACTATAATACATATGCACTCTATATCAAATTAAGGAATATAAATAAAACAATCAAATCTTACACATTATAATATTTAGATATTTAATTTAAGTAGAAAATAATGTGATTTTATCTTTAAATAAGAATAACATGAATTGTTTGAATGCAAACAGAAATATTTTGTCACATACATTCATATAAAAACTTCCTCATATATTAATAAAGCAAAAAAATAAACTATTTTGCCAGCCACCTTTAATTAACTAAATTTCATTAATTGATTATATTACTTATATCTAAGTTTCTAGACAACATCCCTTTAGAAAATGAGGAAATCAGTATAACTGAAGGATGCCCCCAAATTGCATCATATCTATCGGGTAGGAAACCCTTTATGCTATGAAATCTATCGGGAAAACTGAAGGATGCTCACAAAACTGCATCAAATCCATAGGGTAAAAAACCCTTTACTCTGAAATCTATCGGGAAGCCTAAAAAGCTGGAGCTGTATGTATCCTTTACATGAAGTATAAACATATGCTGGTGAAATTTTACATATGTATAGATCTATTTCAAGTATTTTTAGTTCTAGTGGCTGAATGACCTTGACCTTTCAGATATACTCCTCAGAAATTTTTCAGGAAGCAGAAAAATGTTATTGCTTCATGTCTTACTCAGGACAGTGTTTATGTTATGGCAAAACTGATGTGTGGCAGGTTAACTGTTCAGTGAGTTAAAATCTATGTAAATCTATAAATTTCAAGGCTTGATTGTGATGTTTGATTCTATAAATGATTTCATTTTCTACATATAAACTTTTATTGGTCTAAGAAGCAATTCACTAAAAAAAACAAAACCCAAAATAAAGATATAAATGAAATAAACGTAAAACGTAATGAATTTGTTGTCCTCTATGGCCATTCAAGGATAAACTACAGTGTCGTAATCACTGTAGTTCAGTGTCATATAGTAGGACAATTCATAGCCATATCTAAGTCTGTATAAAACATTTTCAACCTATTATATACTTAAATAAAACTATGGAGACTTTTGTCATTTTTAATTTTATTTTATCTTGCACTCGATCTAAAATTTGCTTTAAATCTCTCATAACTCCAATTCAAACTGATTTCGACAAAAGCATGAAACACTTGGTATTATCCACACATTATGCAATCTTTTTGTTACTTATTTGCTCGTATAATTTCTAATCTCATTTTATCTTTGCTGAAGTAAAGGACCTATTATTTCATATCGTCATATCTTTTTAACAGGCAACATATTACTATAAAGATAAACACCCTTCATTTACAAGAAAACAATGCATATTTCAGTCACTTCCATGGAGACAAGGCTCAGGTGCAGCCATTATCAATTCATACAACTTTCTTTTTTTTTCACTGACATTATTGTCTCTTGATAATTATGCACTGTAAGCAAATATTACTTCACTGTGAGAAAGCTAACTGTCATAGAAAGCATCGATTGTCTTTGAATACATTTTCTGCACTATTGGTCTTCTTAGCTTCATGGTTGGTCCTGAAGAGAAATGAGCATTCTGAGAGTATTGCAGAAGTGATATTTGTCCACTACTGATACCAGAAAATTTTGAGCAGAAAGCTCCATTGTGAAACAACTCAGATCTAATCTGCAACTTATATTAGGTTACAGATAATTTCCCATATGAGAAGGTATCTGACGTCAAACCATTGTGATGTCAAACAAAGAACAATAAACTCAGCATTCGCAATATTTCGGTCTCCTGACCTTCTTCCAGTGAATTTTTTTGGAATTGGTAGCGTAGGTTATGTGAAGTCCATTATAGGATAGATTTCACATAACTTACGCTACCAATTCCCATACGATGGATTTCACATAACTTGCGCTACCCATTCCTATACGATGGATTTCACATAACTTACGCTACCCATTCCAATACGATGGATTTCACATAACTTATGCTACCAATTCCAATACAATGGATTTCACATAACTTATGCCATCAGATACTTGCTCATATGGGAAATAACTATGTATAACGAAAAGACACAATAACAAAGTCAAAGTCACAATACAACTTGTAAGCAAATACTTAACTCTGCCTCAAAAAGCATGCAACATATTTTATGTGTCATTAGGGGCATGAAATCTCCAAAAGTATCTCAAACATGATGTAAATGAAACTTATCATAATAAAAACTTTATAACTTGAGCATGTTTGTAAAACACATGCCCCCACATAGGCTTAATTCATAGCAGCAACAAACCCTACTAAATTAAAAGTTTCATGGGCCATAACTCCTATAAATATTACCAATAGTGTAGTATTGCCCTTTAACAAATTGACCCCCAAATCTATAGGCATCCTTCCCTTCTAATAAGATTTTAAATTACCTCTGTTTAAAAGAAAATGACCTGTAAAATATGTTAAATATGATCAAATTCTGATGAGCATTTAATAATATATGATAATACATGAGAATCACTTGGAAACCAATAATTTTAGCCTTTTCTATCAGCTTTGACCTTGACTTTTGACCATATGACCCCAAAATTAATAATGGATATTACATAACTTACGCTTTGCTATTCTCATGTGCTCATGACTGCAGAGAATACACATCTGTATTCACATGAATTTCCACTTGAACTTAGGGTTATTATGATTGACTACAGTATTTATGTACTTGACAGCTACATTCACTTGCTTATAACATGAAACTACGTAAATAGTTGTATGCGTAGAAGGACTTCGTGGAAGACTGACATGACATTTGAACAATTAATCTCGAGTCAATAGGCATCTTCCATTCTTTAGAGCTGAGCACATATTGAAATTGCTTTTGAATCTGATATAAAGTGTCTGAGTTATAACTTGGAAACTATTTTTTGAGAGATTGATTGATAACTGTTTTGTTAAAGTCACTCCAAGAATATTTCATGTATATGGAGACCGCATTTGCCTGATGCAATGCACAGAAATTCATACATTTGCAAAAGACCTATCTGAAGCAGTGAAAGATCTTTTCTGTGCTACGCCTATGATGACACGGGACTACAGTTTTTACTGTCTCATCCTAAGGAAAGGGCATAAATATGCCCACAGGGGGACTCAAACCAAGGACCTGTTGGTCACAAACCTAGTACCACATCCACTGAGCTACACTGGCTTGTCTTATAACAGAAAATGATAGACGGATAGAGGGTGAGGAAACATATCACCACCTCTATCTATGCAGATAAGAGACTAAACAATATATAAACGCTTTGTAATATGATGGTCCTTCTCAGAAAATTTGACTTTTATCACTAGGATAAAACTAAACAATAACCCGTCAAAGATTGTATAATTGGACTGCTAAGCAAAATCAGACTGTGTACACCGAAATGTAAAATTGAGGTCAAGGTCATCAAATACTGTATTCATCAAGAAGAACTCATCAATGTCTACAAACTGACCAAGTTTGAAGTTGGTATCATTAACAGTATGCAAGAAATCAAGGTAAACGTACAATCTGACTGTACACTGAATGCAAAATCGAGGTCAAGGTCACCAAATTTTTAGACCGTCGTGAGGAACTCATTAATGTCTACAAACTAACCAAGTATGAAGTTGGTATCATTAACGGTATGATAGAGATCCAGCTAAAGATCAAGGTCAAGCAAATTGTTGACCCTGGACAGACAGACTTACAGACTTCACTCCACCATTACACTGTGATGATCCAATGAAACGACACCTAATATCAGCAATACAGGGTTATGTTACCTGTGTCGTAATATGGCAGCGTTCGAAGATATAAATTATACTAAGTTTAAGGTGCTGCAAGATTTCAAATTAAAAGAATCACAAGATTTTCAGAAACATGCTTTGCAAGCTTTGGTTATGGAGAGACATGATGTCTTCATATCTGTAAAAACAGGAGTTCAAACACTTCCTATCATAAGTAGGATGGATTTGATTTGTTGTGGGGGTGGTGTCTGATGATACGGGGTTTGTGAGGTACAATCTACCCCCGTGGGTTTCACACGATGGGTGCGACATTTGACTTCAAATTTAATAGGAATATTCCTCTGACCATTCTGCTTATGTATGTGAAATTTCACAATATAGAATTTTTTGAGTTATTACATCACAACCAAAGCCAATACAGAGAGACAAACAAATGTAATTCTTGTAGGGCAGCCACATTAATGCACGATACTGGTGCACACTTTACTTTCAATTTTCCATTATCATTTCATCTTTGATCCTTATGCATTTTGCCCCTATATCCGATGTGGGACTTCCCATGATTCACATCTGCTTGAAATTTTACTTACTTTTTGTGAAATGTTAGACATTCAATTTCTGGCATGGTATAAATAGGGTAACAATAAACTTTTGTAAAAGAAAGTGGAAGAGGACATTTGTACAATAATATTCATATACACATTTTTATGACACATTGATTATTGTTTTTACGTCACTCCACGATTATTTCACGTATATGGTGACAGCATCTGCCTGATGCATTACATACAAATTTAGACTTTTGCATCAGACCCACCCGAAGCAGAGAGGGATCTTTTACATGTCACGCCTACTGTGACATGGGACCTTGGTTTTTACTGTCTCATTCGAAAGACAGAACACCAATGTGTCCAGGGTGGGAGTCAAACCTGGGACCTCTCGATTTCGAGCTGAGTACCTTATCCACTAGGCCACACCGGCTTTTTTATGATACAAAATCACAGTAGTACAACTCTTATTTTCATCACTTTGAAGAATTTCTGAGTACCTTATCCACTAGGCCACACCGGCTTTTTTATGATACAAAATCACAGTAGTACAACTCTTATTTTCATCACTTTGAAGAATTTCTGTAAGGGTTATTGGTCACTGTTGTATCCGTTTATATTATACTGGACACAGAATGCCCAACATTTCACTTAAATCTAATCAATGATGCCTATCTCGTAAGTCCCATATAAAGGAACTGCCATACCCTCTGCACTTATTTTATCCTAGATCAAATCATTTAGTTGTAAATTATCAAATCAGCAGTGGGTAATTTAACTGAATGAAAAATTTGAACATAGAATAATCGACATGCAAATAAAATAAATAATACCTAGAGGTTTCAGTCAATACATTAGATATAAAAGTGTTTACCTAGCTCTCCCCCTGGGATTGAGAAATCTCGTGGAAGTAGAGACCATTTCTGTATCTTTTGAGCTCTAGATGTAGACCTTTCATTGGCTTTATCCACTCCCTCCTGAATAGCTTTCAGTACCACTGTGTCCTTACTGTCTACAATTTGGGACACTTTGGTGGATTCACTTCCCTGTGCTTTGCACCAATCTATAGCTGCTTGGGTTAAATCATCCATTGGCTCTCCCGAGTCTGGGTTGACATTTACCTTGATGAAAAAGTCAATATATATAAACAACATATCATCTGTTGGCTCTCCTGAGTCTGGGTTGACAATCACCTTGGTGAAAAAGTAAATATATATAAAAAACATATCTGTTGACTTCCCTGACAATATATACCAGTATGAACAATATAAACACCATATGTGAATAAAAATAATCTCAAAAAGTCTTTAATGTATGAGAAAAAGTTAAATAAAAATCAATGGACAATACATTATATCACAGAAATTTTCTTTTTATATACATAAAAGCTTTATTATGAAATTTTTAAATGGGGCACAACAATTTATACTCAATAATCAAGAATGAAAATTGAAACAATAAACTGTGTTTAGAAAACAAGTATAAGCATTGTACACTTTGATACTCAGTGTATCAAGCATCATCTTTCTAGTATATGATAATGGCTTCACTCATCACTTTATTGTAACCAATCTTTAATCTGAAATTCCCTTCTAAAAATTAATTTGCATATGAAATAATTAATAATGTTAATTAAATTTGCATATGAAATAATTAATAATGTTAATTAATTAGCTAAGTAATCAATAGTACTTCAGTATATTTACAGAGTTTACTTTACTTTATAAACTAAGTTTACCCATTTAATTTTTATCTCTATAAAAATTTTAGAGTTTATAGCAGAGAGCATTTTCTCAAAGACCAAAGCAATGACAAAGCACTGTTTCTACAGCTTACCTTTAAAGTAATGAGCATGGACAAGAACTTGCGTTTATCACCTATTAGCATACAGTTACTAACACATGGCAGGCACTCCTTGACTACTTCCTCTACTGGGACAGGGGCTACATTTTCCCCTCCAGCTGTTATTAACAACTCTTCAAAAGAAAATACAAATCCAAACTATAATAAGATTTGTGGGTTGAACGATTAGGGTTTTCAGTCTTATCACAACATAGGAGCACAAAGTAACCAACTTCTTAAACAGGGTGACACAATCCCGGAACTTCAAAGTATGAGTAATTTTGGTTATCGAACATGAAGTTCCATCTTTTATTGTTAAGTAGTTTTCTTATGTTACAAAGGATCAGAGATAATTACATTAAACAATCAATGAAGTCATAATGTGGCTAACATCTGCCTAAGCATTTCATAATGTGGCTAACATCTGCTTAAGCATTTCATAATGTGGCTAACATCTGCCTAAGCATTTCACAAAAGGAACTATAACAGTAAGACAAGCACTTTGCCACAGCAAAAAGACGGAAACCCAAATTAGATCTTTTTTTAATTTTGTCCATGTTTATGTTCCCTGTACTCAAAGGAACAATTTTGAGAAAAAATTTGAAGCATGTTAGTGAAAATCAAATTTAGAATGTATGAAAAATTTTTTACCCCTCCACCCTTTCCATGGTAAATACACTAATATTTCCATACTCTAAACCTTTTAAAACATTGAATCAGACTAAATTTAACATCTGGATCAAACAATTTTAATGGTTATTTAAAGAATAAAACAAAGCAAAAACCTAGGGTAGTTCCTTAAACGTATGCTACACACTTGTTCCTTAAACATATGCTACACACTCGTTCAAAGCAGAGTGGGATCTTTAACATGCTGATGTCATCAGAAAGACAAAACACCAATGAACCACTGATTAAATATGAACCCTGGAGCTCTCAGCACAAGCATGCTACAACTGTGCTACACTAGATCTGCATTTGAATAATTTCTTTACTGGAACACACAGGTAAATAATGAATTAACATAAAAAAAAATTAAACTCTGTGCCTCTGAATTTGTGACATGATGTTATATAATAAAGTATATTCAGAAGAGATTGTTGCTATTATGCTGCCATTTGTCTTTGCAATTGTAAAACATTTGCTACCTTTTTTTCTCCCAGTGATGTAAAGGAACCCATCTTTGTCTTTCTTCCCTATGTCACCCGTAAGCAACCAGAAATCTTTATCAAAAGCGTCTTTAGTCTTCTCTTCTTCTCCTAAATACCCCATGAAAACATGACGGCCATTCATACAGATCTAATAAAAAACATTATCAAAAAATTATTTTTGTGAATTTCCATATCAATGATTGTTTTAAAGATAAATGTTATAAAGTAGATACATTTGAATCAAGATCTGATCTTTCATTAACACAGAATGTGAAATAATAATCAAAAGTATATATATAAAGTATGATCTGAGAAGCTAAACTAGCTACCTCTCCGTTACCATCTGCATCAACATCGGCAAACTTTGTTGTAGCTCCTGGAAACTCTTTCCCAACACTATAAATTCTAAAGCTTTCAGGAACACCAACAGTTTGTGGACCTAAACAGTAATCAAAACAAGAAGAAATTTAAAAGTTCTAAGTTCATTTAAAAATAGATATTTAAGTTAAAAATTTTTAAATTCCTTCAGATTATGCAGCTTATAGTTAGACAAACATAAAGCATGGTTCACAGAGTTCTTTTCCAAATCAGAAAAAAACACTAAATCATATATATCCCCTTTCCCAATTTATATTTATGTCAAACATACACAGAAATGAGGTAGGATAATATTCTATAACAGCGACAGAAAGCAAAACAGGTGTAATGTTATATATCGCTGGATCTCTATAACAGACGACAACAAGAGCAACGCCTAGCGTGGCATAATACGCCTGTCGCTTAATTCGGACAGGAACAATTCGCAATTGGCATGATTTTCATGAAAAACATCTGATGTTTACTGAAGTTAATTGCGTTTCATAGCATTTTATCATAGGAATAAGTCCAAGGGCAATAACTCCTGCAGAAATGGTCCTATCAAACCCATCTTGGAACTTGACCTGCAAAAAAAACTTGAAATTTTTTAGTACAAGGCCCCCCCCCCCAACATCTCCCCCCCCCCTCCTAAAATTATAAATTTCTCAAAAATGAAGAAAAAGATATCAATACCTGTAAAATATGTGGAAGTTGGTACATTTTACTTGTTTCATGGTAAATTTCATAATGTTTTTACAAAAATTAAATTTTTGATGAATTTTCAAAAAAAAATCTTGAAATTTATAAGTCCAAGGGCCATAAATCTGTCAAAAGTGATCAATCTTAACAAAACTCGAACTGGTACTAACACCACTTGTTATAAAGCTATACACCAAATTTCAATTCAAGATCTTGAAAGACGGCCAAAAAAAGTCTCGAAAACATGACCTAGGACATATGGTCAACCCCCCCCCCCCCTAAAATTATAAATTTCTCAAAAATGAAGAAAAAGATATTAAAACCCGTAATATATGTGAAAGTTGGTACATTTGACTTGTTTCATGATAAATTTCATAATGTTTTGACAAAAAATAGATTTTTAGTGAATTTCTGAAAAAATCTTGAAATTTATAAGTCCAAGGGCCATAAATCCATCAAAAGTAGGTCAATCGTAACAAAACTCGAACTGGTACTGATGCAGCTTGAAATAAAGCTATATACCAAACTCCAACTCAATGTCTTGAAAGACGGAAAAAAAAAGTCAGGAAAACATGACCTAGGACATATGGTCACCCGCCCCCCCCCCTAAAATGATAAATTTCTCAAAAATGAAGAAAAAGATATTAAAACAACAAAACATATGTGATAGTTGGTACATTTTACTTGTTTCATGATAAATTTCATAATGTTTTGACAAAAAATAGATTTTTATGAATTTCTGAAAAATCTTGAAATTTGTAAGTCCAAGGGCCATAAATCCGTAGGTCAATCGTAACAAAACTCAAACTGGTACTGACGCCGCTTGAAATAAAGCTATATACCAAATTTCAACTCAATATCTTGAAAGACGGCAAAAAAAAGTCCGGAAAACATGACCCCGGACGGACAGCGCCATGACATAATACGTCCTGTCTAATGACGGGCATATAAAAACAGACAATAGTTGTCAGAAGACAATACAGCTACAATACTGGACAATGTCAGAGGGAAAGCATGCATTTTCAATGTTTTCTTAACTCAAGCTCAAGTTTGCAAGGTCAAAACTTTTGGTACAGACAGAAAGGTCTTTTCCCTAGAAGTTGGTGAGTTGAGGGCAAGGTTAAAGTTTTTGAAAAAAGGGTCAAACTTCAAGGTAATGGTCATGAGATAAAAAGTGTTGGTACATACAGAAAGGTCTTGTAATAATGAACACACATGAAATATGGAAGCTCTATCTTTTTCATTTAAGAGTTATAGGCAAGGTTATAGCTTTTCAAATGTGGTCAAGGTCATGGTTATGGAGTGAAAAATTTAGGCATAGACAGAAAGGTCTAGTCATAATGAACACACATGTGAAATAAGGAAGCTCTAATCTAGTAATTTAAGCGTTATGGGCAAGATTAAAGGCTTTGGAAAGTAAGTCAAACATCAAGGTCAAGGTCGTAAAATAAAAAATGATGGTACAAATGGCAAGGTCTTGTCACAAAGAATGTACAATGTACATAGGAAATATGAACACCCTATGTTTAACAGTTTTGAAGGTATAAAGAAGGTTAAAGTTTTTGTCAATGCTGATGCAGGCACTGAGGCTATGACATTCATTTTAGCTCTCTGCACATTTGTCCCGGTGAATTATATATTGAATCTTTCTAATTGTTTGTAATGTAGGTCCCAAACATATTTTACCTTGATCAAGGATGCACTAGTTAGGTTGGTATAAATTGAAGGGCTGTTTAGAAGCATTATCTAAATGGCCAAGGTCAGGAATACACTATGTGCTAATACATATGAAAGAAAAAAGGAACCTTAAAAACAGTTATATCAAATATTGATGAAGAAATTAATCTGACCTGTTGATTCACTCATTCCATACACCTCATGGAGGGGAATATTCAAACTGTAGAAAAAGTCCAGTGTTTCTTTGGTGATTGGTGCTGCTCCTGATACACACATTCTGCATCTGTCTAGACCTAGGACCTTCTTTACTCTTTTGAAAACTGCTAAGTTAGCAAATGTATACCCAAATGGTAGAGATTCACTGAAAGACAAAAAAATTGAAGCCTTGCATATGAAACAAACAATATAAAAAAGCACAATGAATGCTGATTTGGCTTAATTAACAAGGCAGTGGAACCTCCAGCTGATTTTTATCTATGTTGCAATAATAATTTTCAATTAGAGCAATTTCATGATTCTATGATATTTGGACATTTCATCCACACACTTTGGTTTCTCCAAAGTTAATCATTGATTATACTGAAGTGATATTAAACAAACAATATGTGTTTGTAAAACACTGATGCCCCCAAACAGAAGACTATGTTGAAGTTTTTGAAAAAGTCAAAGTTGAGCTTAGAAATTATGGGTATTGTTACAAGGAATACAAGTGAAATATCAAAGCCCATTTCTTAATGATTGGTTGACTGAATATTGTTTTACGTCACTCCATGATTATTTCATGTATATGCCGACAACATCTGCTTGATGCACTGCATACAAATTTAGACCTTTGCAACGGACCCGCCCGAAGCAGTGGGGAATCTTTTATGCGTCACACCTACAGTGACACGGGACCTCTGTCTTTCTCCATACTCCAGTGCCCAGGGCAGGAGTCGAACCCGGGACCTCTCAATCACATGCCGAGCACCTTATCCACTAGGCCACACCGGCTTCCCATCTTTTAATGATACCAATTTATGATCAATATAAATATATATATTAAATCATAAACTGCTGCTTCTATAGGAATTGAACACATCCACAAGAGCAATGCCTTTTGTTGCTTAATACATCCACCACTTAATTTTAAGAGGGATTAAGTGAATGTATGGAGAAATTCCTCCCCCACCCCTCTTCCACTTATTTAGGACTTTAAAACTACCACTTAACTTTCCACTCAATTTCATCAAAGAGACAACTCTTGTAAGATAATGCCAACCAGGAAACTCAACCTTCGTTCAAAGTCATGACACCTTTGGGACATGGACAACAATTCTGTGAAATATTATGCAAATCAAAGGCAGTACAAAGTTAAGGCAAGGATTTACCATACACAAACACTGTAACCTTCACCTTGCAGATATAACCTTGGTTCAAGGTCATGATACACCCTTGTATTCATGTCAACAATCCTGTAAAACATTATTCAAATCCATGCAAGTATAAAAAAGTTATGGCCTAGACAAAGACTTACCCATGAATCCTGGCAGTATTTTAGTGAAATTTTATTCAAACCCATGCAAAGGGTGAAAAGTTATGGCCCAGATGAAGATTAACCCATCATATGCACTTTGACCTTGACCTTTTAGAAATGAGCTATGTTCAATTTCATGAGACACACTTGGGTTCTGGCAATGATTCTGTGATATATTATTCAAATACATGCAAGTGGTAAAAAGTTACAGCCTGGACAAAAAATCATATGCATTGCAGATATGGCCTTGGTTCAAAATCATATGACTCACTTTTGGGTCCTGGGAAACAATTCTGCAAAATACTACTGAAATCCATCAAAAGGATACAAAGTTATGGTCCAAACAATGTGTACTGGACAGACACCAGACAGAAATCGCCATAACATTATACACCATGTCTGAAGACAGGCATATAAAAATCAGTGGAGATTAATTTTTATTTCATAAGATTGCAGATACTTAATGAAACAAATGTGTTACATGCTCTACTCAATAAATGATCAAACATGGAAAAGAAATGGATGAAAAATGACCACTTCACCAAGCTCCTGAATTTCCTGCCTAGTTGTATTACTTTTACTTAAGATAATATTTGAAGGGTACAATATGACAATCACTGTATGAAGTAAAGGATATATATATACCCATGTATATATATATATATATGCATGTAAATTATAATGACATGATTTCTTTAATACAACAAATTGATAACTAAGTGACCACAACATCATCTACTTAAACAAGAGGCCCAAGTGGGCCTATATCGCTCACCTGAGTACCTAGATTATCAGTCATGTATGAAGGAAGAATTCATTTATTTTTGCATTAATGTGACTAAGTCAACACAGATGTTGAAAATATGTCAAATTTTATTTCAGGCTACAATAAAAAACAACACTTTTTTGCACATCCATTCAGGTGATTTTGATATTAAGCATTTCCTTTGTCTCTGCAAGAAGTCATTCAGGGCAACAAGTTAGTCATTTTCTTTAGGTGGGGCCTTTTGTTGACTGATTTCAAGTCTGGGTCATGAACAACAATTGTTTCAAATATTGTCCAGATCTAACTTAAAATTGCCTAATTTCATATGTTGAGTGTTGAGAAACATCTAAAAACTTATTTAGATGTGTAAAGAAATGAAAAAAAAATTTTGACCACAGCTGGATTTGAACCGCTACTCTCCATATTTCAATTACCAAGTGGTATATGTACTATTGTGAGAACTGCTTTTTAGACATGGTGGCATTATCTGTTAACCAATTTGGATGAAAATTACCAAATTGATAGAGGACTTTTAGTACTTCATGTATTCCACGTTTCATTAAAATCTTTCATGTGGTATAACAGCAGAAGTGAAAAATGTGATTGAATTGTTCCTATACACCCTCATTTGGAAGTCTTAAAAAATTCATTGAAAATCCAAAAATTGAGATATTGACAAAATTCTTTCAAAGTAACAATCCTTACCATAATTATGATCACAATAGTCCATAAGAAATCATCATTATCAATTAACTAGGAAATATGACAGTTTTTTCTGCATTGAATCACCAAGTCCAAAGAAATGTCGAAAAAAATTCTAAAATTTGATTTTGGAAGGGAACCAAAATGACAATACATCTTCACTCATCCCTCTAGATCATTTCTATGCATTCTGTTTGTCTCTGTATACAGCCCGTATGAAAAAGAATATTGTTAAACAAGGGAACTCTTTTGTGACCTACTCTTGACTATGGTGGCGCCACCTGTAAAGAGGTCTGGACGAAAACAACAGAATTTGAAGAGGATCATAAGTGACTTATTTCTTCCAAGATTTATTAAAATCCTTCGAACAGTTTTGTAGAAAAAGTTGAAAATGTGAAAAATGGCCAAACCCCCCCCCCCCCCCCCCCTCTTTTTTTTTTGGAAGTCTTAAATGTAAAATTCCTAATTTCATATGTTGAGTGTTGAGAAACATCTAAAAACTTATTTAGATGTGTAAAAAAAAAAAAAAATAATAATTTTTGACCACAGCTGGATTTGAACCGCTACTCTCCATATTTCAATTACCAAGTGGTATATGTACCATTGTGAGACCTACTTTTAGACATGGTGGCATTATCTGCTAACCAATTTGGATGATCCGCACAAAAAACAAAACCTTTGAAAAGGACTATGAGTACTTGCATCCTACCCAGTTTTATCACAATCCTTCAAGTTGTTCTGTAGATCAAGTTGAAGATATGAAAAATTGTCCCCCCCCCCCCCCCTTTTCTTGGAAGTCTTAAAAAATTCATAAAAAATTCAAAAATCGAGATATTGAAAAAATTCCCTCGCACCAGCATTCCTTACCACAGAAATGATTAAATGAAACCAAATGAATGCATCAATGTTTACTAAAAGAAAATAATAACTCTTTAATGCATTAAAATAACAAAGTCCAAAATAAAAATGAAAAAACGTCAAAAATTTAATTTCGGAATGGAACCAAAAATATCAACACTTCTTCCCATATGCCTCTAAATCATTCCTATGCAGTCGGTTTGTCGCTGTATGCACCCGATCTGAATAAGAAGTTTGTCAAAGGAGGGTACCCTCTGTGACCTACTTTTGTCTGTGGTGGTGCCACCTGTTCATGGATCCTGACAAAGATGACCATATTTGTCGGGGACCTTGAGTATTTGATGCATGCCTAGTTTCATTGAATTCCAGCAAGTGGTTCCGAAGAAAAAGTTCAGAAGAAAAACTTCAAACTGTGAAATGTTTACACCAATTATCCCACCCCCCTTTTTCTTGAAAGTCTTAAAAAATTCATAAAAAATCCAAAACTTAAAATATTGAAAAATTTTCTTCGCAGTAGTATTTCTTACCATCAAAATGATCAAATTAAACCAAATTAATGCATTAATGTTTACTAAAAGAAAAAAATACCTCTTTTCTGCATTAAAACTACCAAGTACAAAAAAACGTCAAAAAAAAACGTCAAAAATTTGAATTTGGAACGGAACCAAAAATAACAACACTTCTTCACACATCCCTCTAGATCATTTCTATGCATTCGGTTTGTCTCTGTATGCCCCCGGTCTGAAGAAGAAGTTTGTCAAAGGAGGGTACCCTCTTTGACCTACTTTTGCCTGTGGTGGCGCCATCTGTTGATGAATCCGGACGAAAAACAACAACACTTGAAGGGGACCATGAGTACTACATGCTTATCAAGTTTCATCAAATTCTGTTCAGTGGTTCTGGAGAAGAAGTCGAAAATGTGAAAAGTTAACGACGGACGGTGATTGATCACAATAGCTCACTTGAGCCTTTGGCTCAGGTGAGCTAAAAAAGGGAAAAAAAACAACTCAAAACATAGACATGTGTTTGTGAAACATCAATGCCCCACCTCTGACACCAACAAAGTCCGAATGAAGCAAATTTTGCAATGTCATATAACTTGAATACACCCCGTTCCACAGGAATATGCATGTGAAAAAGGAAAGCCCTACCTCTTACAATTAAGAAGTTATAACCAATGTTAAAGTTTTTTAAAAGTAGGTAAAAAGTCATGGTCAATGTCACAAGGTCAAAAATTATTGTACCAATAGATGGTCTTGTCACAAGGAATATGCAGGTGAAATATGAACACCCTACCTCTTACAATTCAAAAATGATAGCTAATGTTAATTTTTTTGAAATGTAAGTCAAAGGTCACAGTCAAGGTCATGAGGTCAATAACTTTAGTGTAATATGAAAGGGCTTTATTAGTGGAGTAAGCATGCCAAATATGAAGTCTCTATCTCTCAGGGTTCAAAATTTATGGCGATGGTTAAAGTCAATAACTGAACACACAATGAGACAGACAAACAGACAGGACAAAAACAATATACCCCTAATCTATCAATCCAGGGGCATAAAAAAGAAATCAAATAAAAGCTATTCATGCTGATGTTGACAAAAACTGAAACAAAATTACTTTGTACGATACAATGAGGTAATGCAAAAATAACCAGGTAAATTTATTTAATGATTACAATGACTTTGTGAAACAAGAGATGTCCCTGACAGGTACTATGAATGCTGCAGTTAATGTTTAAAATATTGTGACTTTGATCATATAATTGTGGAATGTATTTAAAACCTTTTACATCTTTTCAAGTCAAGATAAGACGGAGGGACAGACTGATTTATGATGTGAAAAAACAAGCAAATTCAGACTGGTTCCCTGCTTTCAGGGTTTTATCAGTAAGGGTGCACAGATATGTCACATTTTGTGACAAACTGTCATGGTTATGCATGTCTACATGTATCTGCAATTAGGGACACACATGCAAAATATGAAGGCTCTACTTCTTACAGTTAAAAAGTTACAATGAAGTAGGTCAAAGGTCATTGTCAAGGTCACATGAAAAGAATTTTGATATCAACGGAAAGGTATTGCAATTAGGGACACACATGCCAAATATGAAGGCCCTATGTCTTATGGTTAAAAAGTTATGACAAAGGTTAAATTTTTTGACAGACGGTACGAAATACAAATGAGATTTAATGTCCCCATGCTTTTGCAAAAAGTGGGGGACAATGAGTTGTACATGTATATCAGACAAACTATCAAAATACTATGTTATCCTCAGACAAATGTTCTGATGGCACAATACTCATCTGCTAAGAGAAAGCAACAATTTGTGGAATAAAACTTTACCTCCGAACATGGACACAGGGATTGTCTCTATAAGCAAACGTTGGTATAGTATTAAAATATACAAATTTTACAAGTTGTCAATTCAATATGGGGTTCAAATGGGTGATGATGCTAAAACTTTCTTATCACATGTCATACTTGTCATTCTAATTAAACCAAACATTTTGCTATCATTAGGTTTTGCAGTATTGTCAGAATGCTCAATGATATTTCCCATCGAATATTTTATTTTAACATTACTCTAAATTATATATCTCAAAAAGGTTATAGGCTAGATTATGTGTAACGAGTCAATATAAGATACTTTTTTTTCTTAAACGAAATTTCTAAATCCACCTTAACCCAGAGATTGAGACCAATCTAAGTCTCTTACTATGCTACTTACTTATACTAGTAGATTTATATTTAGGTCTAGACTTGTAATGAACAGGGTGTTCAAATATTATTACACATTTCAGTATTTCTTATATAGAAAACAGTCTACACAATGATCAGCATAGTTTCATCAAAAACAAAAATGGAAGTGACAACATATGGCAATGGGCAGTAATTGTTGATGGATGAAATGTCAGTGAAAGGCAAAAAATAACAGCTTTTGGTGGGTACACTATAAAACCCTCCGACTTACCGGGGAAGATTTGCAGTAAGTCTCATTGCGATGCTTCTGCTTGACAATCAAACTATTTATCATTCCCAATCATGCTACAGTAATCCTGTACAAATTTTGCTCAGATTGTAAGTTGCATCAGTTGCGAAAATGAATTCAACTCATAAAAAGTATATAAAAATTGGTAAACCTGAGACAAACACGCTTAAACAAGCAAATGTAACAAATTATTCCTTATCATGATACTTTGATCAAATAAAATATTATGCCTTGATACTAACTTATTCATTTGAGCATGTGTTGCTAAAGTTCCCTTTTTCCGTGCCCAGGCTGCAAGTTGCCTTGCTACACTTCCACGTGTCTTTCCTTTTTCCTTCATGCCTTCTTCTAGTTTTTCCCACACCCTAGGCACACCTAGAAAGCCAGTTGGACGTACCTCTTGCAAGGTACCTAGCAGTGACCCCTATCAAGTATATTAAAGAATACTCAAATCTCTGAAAACACAAGTATGAAAAACTAAACCAAATCTCAAATTTATAAAGAGTGAATATATAATTCTGTTTTACTTACTTTATTTCTGGTAATTTTTCAAAGAAATATTGTAAGCAATTCTCGTTGTGAACTATTCACTGAGACAAGCATTTTTTTTTTATTTAATATAATGGTAAACCCCATGTAATATCCCTCAGCAAATGTTCAGTTGGATCAAAAGACCTTGTGAACTTCATGTAAATCAAAATTAATGAAATCAATGCATACTGTGTTTGCTAGAATACAACATTACTGCATGTTTTCACTGCTGATTGATAATGAAGTTCAACAAAGATATCTTATTTTGTAATAAATACTAAGTCTAAAAAAAATATAAAACACATAATTCAAGATATAAAATACATAATGCCTTCTATACAACAGATAATAATGGACTGCAGAATCTATCTAATGATGGAACATCTTTTAAGTTATGTGAATATTATAGATTACAGATAATTTCATATGAATTTCAAGTCACTATCGATCAGGTTTTTTTTTTTTTACGTTACATTTGACATACTTTTGTCCACAATTTTCTATCTGATGAAGACCTTCATTGGTGTGTACATGTGTACCCTTAACTATGACAGTTACAATTTCGAAAACTGCAAAACAGGTAAACTAAGAATAAATTAAGGTTTTTGACATCTTCGCTGGTAAATTTTCATGTATTTCCCATTCACAGGGTTTAATTAAGATCACTTAAAGGCAAAAGAATAAAAGTAGTTCAGGCCTTGAAGATTTAATGCCTCTAAAGCTCTATTTAACCATTTCTTAGTACATAAAAGTTAAGTGACAGAAGACTTCTACAGCATCCATGGAACAATTTGCTTATAACTTTTGCTACCCTAGCTGATATAGTACAAACCTGCTTAAACTGCTCCTAAACAATAAACTTATACATGTACTTTCACATCAGGGAAATCTAGTATTAAGAATAATGCTGTACACAAGTACATGTACCTTTAAACTACTTTGCATCTGAATGAATGAAATTAAATTACGGAGATCAGACTTCGAGGTGCATCTTCATGCATACTATTTATCAAACTATTGAACAAACATGTAACTTTGTAGATATACATTTTCAGAATCATCAAGTAAGCAACATTTGCTCAATACTGTTACCGTATAACTGGAAATTTTCATGAGTATCAAATTTCACGATTCAGTATCAGAAAAGCGTATCTTTATTTTCGTGAATATAATTTTTTGGCGATTTCAAAAAAGAAAAAAAATCATTATCTATGTTTTAAAAATGACTCTTGTCAAACAACTGGACAGACGACAAGCTATACTCGCATCTCTGTGAATCAGTTTACCTATATGTATATCTGCACTTGTTTCCGACATGCAGCTTGTCGGTGCAATCAGCGGAATTGTTGAGTAAAGTAGACATTTTGACTTGAACGTAATTATCTATAATTTGTTAACGAAACCGGTTGAAAATGACAAGAGTTTTCTTTACCAAGCGGCAGATAATATTCCTCAATTTTATTCGACACATACAGGCATATGATTTTTTCAACACATTGAATTATTGTTTCCTCATGAGGCTCATTGCCCAGGGGTTTTCGGAATGAGTTGCGTGTAATTCGGAGGGGAATCTGAATTTCAGCTGGCACTTATCAGTCTTCATGCCATAAATGAGCATGGGAAGGTACACTCCATCCACTGACCCAGCGAAAGTATCTTCAAACAATAAATAAATATGTAAACAGACTAATTAAGGGAATACGATCATGTACAATGGCTTTGATTACCATATGCTGTATTCGTTCATGCGTTGATAATTGCTTGTTAGCTATCGACATATGTGTAAAACCACTGACATAATGAAATCATGGGCTTTATCTATTACAGTTTTAAAATTGTACATACACGTAATCTGAGTTTGTCGTCGATCCCCTGGATTTCTACTCGTTTTGCCCAAAAGACGTTTATGGTCAAATGAGAAACGGGGATGATATTAATATCAGTGTGGTCCCAATTTTTTGGTGTACAAATTTTCACGGTAACTTATTTTCACGTGTTCAAACTACTCGCGAAAATAAGTATCTTGCGAAAATTTCTGGTTATACAGTATTATAATTCGCCCTTCCATTAGTACTTATTTCTCATTGTCCAAACAAACTTCAGAAATATGAAAGGTTTGTATAATTGATAATAACAACTGAAAATTCTATCAGTGATCTTGTAAATAAATTGAAAAGATCAATTGCAAGCTATTTAAGCAATGAAATCATTAATAAAACATTAAAACACCAAATCCTGACACCTGCCAATATCCATCACATACATCATGCAAAACACCAAGGGTATACAGTATGTACATACATCATGCAAATGAAAATGAAAACTTAACTCAAAAAGTTATAATCCTAATAAATTTGATGATATAGCCCCTATGTACTTATTAAGTGGAATTCACATCAAAACAGAGTGAATAATGTCCTTTGTGTTGTACCAGTAATTCAAAACAAATTAATGTAGAACATTTCAATTATGTGATTTATCTGCCCTTGATACCAACTCTCTTTAAGCTGGTGTAACCCAGCGGATAAGGTGCTCGGCTTGTGATCCAAAGATTCCTGCCATGGGCACACCAGTGTTCTATCTTTTGGATGATATAGTAAAAAACGAAGTCTGTGTCACGGTTGGCGTGGCACGTAAAAAATCCCTCATTGCTTCGGGTGGTTCCATTGCAAAGGTAAAAATTTCTATGCCATGCATCAGACAGATGCCATCACCATGTACTTGAAATAATCATGGAGTGACATAAAACACAAATCAATCAATCAATCAAAGATAAGAACTCTCATTATTTGTATGGCATGGTGAGGTATATAACGGCGATTGCTACTTGACTGACTGAGTCTCTTTCCTTCATAGACATGGGCAGATAACTTAACTCACTAAAACGGACTGCAAATGCATTTAAAGACACCAAGAAGGACAATCACAACTCATGCTCATTCATGAATATCCTAATATACCACAAAACTCTTTTTTCAACAAACTGTGCTAAAATTTAGTTCCAATAAAATAATTACACTCACAGAATAAATCCAAAATGAAAAGTATCATAGTCCTAGTTAAAAATGCATATCAGTATGTAATGTCCACAGACAAACCATATATATATATATATGTATGTGACCCTCCTACATTTCTGTGGATGAGAGTATAAAGGCAAAGTATGTGAAGAAATCTAAATGAGAGCAAAAAAAAAACTGTATCAAGAGAAATGTAGATTATTCTTAGTAGGTCTGTCTTCACAAGATCAAAAGAATCAGTTTAATTTAAAATGAGTTTGACTCAGTGAAAAACTTTCAAATTAGGCTGACTTAACCCCACTAGAATCAAGTACCGGGGTAAATATAGTTATTGAATTGATATTGATTGTTTACTCAACTGAATTACTTATTTACAGAAAAATGGCAAAATATCCACTATACACAATGAAAATGAAGTGTACTGACAGAATAATTACTACTGGATTAGTCTATTAGTGAGTACAAGACATACTATGCCACATAAAGATTAAAATAAAATAATTAGTAAATATACACTCTAGTAAAAAGTACAGGTTTAGTAAATGTGTACTTCAAGAAAACTGGATTAGTCCATTAGCACACAAAATCCACCATGCTACATAAAGATCAAACCTTTAATGCATCAGGTTGAGCAAAATATGTGGTACCACCAACTGTCAACGGAATGATTAAGTCTAACATCTGAGCAGCAATGTGACTTAAGGGGAGATAACTAAGTGCCACTTCCTGTCCAAACACCTGTTTTAGGTGCTTTCCGATAATGTTGGCTGTCCATGTCATCTATATCATTACAAAAGTAAGTTATACTTTGAAACATATCAAAATGTATATAAGATGCCTTATTACAGATCAAGAGAAATACAGGCATTATCTAGTCGTTTTTGTTCCATGTATCTTCTTGACAAAAAGGATATACAAAAAGTATAGGTAAATCTTAACCAGCTGAAGAAAGGATATCCTACAAAACAGGAATTTGCAATGGTCTGTCTTTTCCTTTATTGTGATTGAATTCGGGATATGTTTCGATTTGTGATACATTATTTCAAGAGACAATAAATAATGCCTGTATTAATCTCTTCATTAAAAAAGTGTTTAGAAGGGCAAGCTGTCATATCTAATGTATCAAGTCAGAGGTCAATAGCATCAGTGTCATTCAAATAGAATTTAGAAGAAGTGCCACAAATTGGTAACACTGAGAATAGCTGTCAAAATTTCAAGCTTCTCACATCTTCATTAATACCAATAAGATATAAACTTAACATTAATTAGTGATTTTGCAGATTGCAACTCTGACAAATTTTACCTTGCCCTTCTAAACAGATTTCAACCTCTACATAGTTCACAATACAAACCTTCAATGCATCATGTCCTGCAAAATATACAGAGGCTCCAACATACAGAGTAATATGCATGTCAATCATTTGTGCCGCAACATGACTTAGTGGGAGATAACTGAGGACAACTTCCTCCCCAAATGTTAGACCAAAAAAACGGCTAACATTCTTTGCTGTCCAGGTCAGCTGTTTCATTTAAGTTCGTAATGAAATAGATATAATCAAAAGTTAGAACAATGTACAATACATTAATGATTAGTACAATACAAAATACATTTATAGAACTATTGAAAACTAATTTATTTTCCAAAATAAAACAAGCTATGTTTGTAAAACACTAATGCACTCGGATGCACTCAAATCCAAAAAGTAATTTTTAGCATGAAGATCAATGTCAAGGTCAAAGACTTTGGTGTCATTTGAAAGGACTTCATTAGTTGAGTATGCATGTCAAATATAAAGTCTCTATCCCTCACAGTTCAAAGTTACAGCCCCAAGTCCAAACAGTCATTTTTAATGTAGTCATTGTCAAGGTTAAAAGGTCATTGACCTTGGTGTCATTTGAAAGGGCTTCATTAGTTCTGTACACATGTCAAATATGAAATCTCTATCCCTCACAGTTCAAAAGTTATAGCAAAGGTTAAAGTTGACAACATACAAACAGACGACCAGATAAACAGACAATCAGACAAGACAAAAACAATATGCCCCGATCTATCAATTCCGGGGGCATAAAAACATAATGTGCAGCACTTCATATGTATTCCATGTAGTGGATTCTAAAGATAATTTTCTTCCATTTCAATAATGCACTAAATGTGTCAGTTCTGCTATCCTTTCTGTCACAACCCTATATGTTATAATTACTCTAAGGAAACTCCCCAAGTGATCAGTTTTGTCCCAATTTTAATTTGAATAGTGAGTTTACAGAAACAACTTATATGATGGTTAGTGAATTTCACACACGATTGATTGATCCGTAAACAAACATTACTGAAAATACAGGATATGACGAAGAGTCAGAAAATATTATAATAAATGCATAAAATCATCTGTGAGACTTTTTACAAATTCAGGATGATATAATGCTGTAATAGTACTTACATTATCATGACTTAGCATCACTCCTTTAGGATTACCTGTCGTACCAGACTGGAAAAGAAAAAGGAAATCACTGGCCTGCCCATACAGCACTTAAAATATTGATAGTACAAACTACTCACCATTCATAAACAGAACCTATACTCTCAGCTAGAGCTGTCCTAACGGAACAAATACGCCCTGCAGTGACATAGGTTGAAACATGCAATAATTCATCCCAAGATACATCACTGATATAAGTCTAAAGGATGTCCCACTCGTTCATTTTGAGAAATTTACTACAGTGAAGTTCTTAATCAGACAGACGGACTGACTGACAGGGCGATTCCTACATACCCTCCCCAAACTTTGCGGGGTTACACTAAAGTATTAAGATATAGTGTGCAGTCCACTACTCCTACTGCAAGTGATCTTATTGTACTGTCTCCACTTTTCATGAGATATTTGAAAATCCTTTACTAGAAATCTTAATATTTATTGGTTTTATAGGTAATACATGTACTCAGTAGGTATATCGAGAGACATCGTAACATGCTCTGTCCAGCAATACTTCGATTTTATAATGGGTTGCAATGAGTTCCATCAAAACCCTTTACTCATATGACCAATACAACACTTTAATTGATTCTTACTAAACGGGCAACAATAAGAAACCTACTCTTTCCTCCTTCAAACAGAACAACAGAAGCATCACATTCATTAAAATTTTGTATACTCTTATTGGTACATAATTATGTATTGAAATGAATGAAACTTTTTATTTAAGTAAGCACATTGTATAGCAGAAGACAAATACAATTGAGCATAATTTCTTATTTACTTACGGTATATATCAGGGTACATGCTTTATTTGGTGCCAATAAAGAAAGTCGTTCTTGAAGCTGTTCATCAGTTACTTCATTTGAAAATTTCATAAACTCTTCCCACTGTTAAAAAATACAAAATCAGATTAACTGCCATTTATTTCAGTAATTAAGATACTAGATATTCTCTCTCCAGACCTTCACATACCTCATTCATTATAATCACCTAAATTTATCAAGAAATGAGTGTTTGTCAAAAGAAACAAAATAGTGCTTTTTGGAAATTTTCAACTTGATAGAACCATGCACTACCTGTTCTTGGTTCTAATTTTGACATAAAGCAGTTTGGCTGATAAAAAATATCCAGAAAAATCATATTTCACAGGTTACAGTGATAGTTCCGAAAATGTAATTAACAGGATAACATATAAGGATCTAATAATACATAATTCAAACATCATAAAATCTTGCCAAATACAGATTTTTGTTTGTCGTTTAATTTTTCAGGTCAAGATTATTACTAATAAGATATGGTGGTGGTATCTACATAACACACTGCACAAAAGATTTTGACCTTTGCAATAAATCAGTACTGTATGTTGTATACTAATCAAAATATTGCTTGTTCATTTCATTCCAGTACAGTACAAAACTCCTCTTGATGGTAAAAGGCCATGTGAAGTTCCGATGTGTTGTATACATACACTTTCCAACCAAGTTGTCATAAAGTTTTAGGGCCAACAAATAAATGTGTGGCCTAATAAGTGTCCAAGTTTTGTAAATCCAAATGTCTAACAGGGAAAATAATTTTCAGGAACTCTGATACAGCATCCTACCACGTGCAGTAAAAGGAGGTTAATCAAACAAGTGTTAACTTGTTATAAGCCCTGACCTGCAAAATCATCAGATGTACAACAGGTTAAATAAGGGTACAAAAGTATGAGCATACAATCTACCTCAAAGGATACAATTTTTCAGCCCCTTATCAATGCAAGGCTTCACAATAAAGGTCACAGAGTGTAACTGTTACAGCATGGATGTGGAATAACTAGTGTATGTAAGGGGAAATATTTTAGCTATATACTTACAGAGTATACATTGTCTCTTTTCTCTGCTACTTCCCCAGTGTACTGAACTACAGCTTTAAGATGAGGTAAATTGCTCCAGACTTTCAGAATTTTTTTCAGTTGTACATTATTTTCCACAACAATGATATTTGCTTCGCAATTGGAGGCTACATATTCACAGGCTTCTGGTGAATTGGTAGTGTATATTCCTGTTGCAAAACCACTGAAACATATGTAGATGATTAAAGCTTTTATCCGTTTGGTATCTACACTTAAGCCTTAATTAAAGCAAGTGCATGCACACACATGAATTGCAACATTAATGTCATACATACTGAGAACAAATGTTAAAAATTTGATATTCTGTGGCTGAAATGCTATCTGCCAATTTTATTCTATCACCTTTATAAAAGATTAGTTTGTAATTTTTTTTACCTTACACCAGGATTTATCCTCTATAATATTGACAATGTCTGGTCATGGAGAAAATAACACAGACAAAAACCACTGACTTAGCATTATGACATTAGAATTTATAATGAGGTCCAAGTACTACTTGTCAATTCTTTGTTTGATTCTTGTTTTATGTCACAACATGATCATTGCAATAACATGGGGACAACATCTTCTTGCAATCTGATTAAAACCATATCTTTACTCTGCTTCTCTATTTGTCCCATTCCAAATAAAGATCTGGCGAAACCCCGTAAGGGGTCATGTTCTAGGGTCCAACTTAAATGAAATTTATATTTTGTAATAATTTTTACACTTAACTGCATTTTAAAAAAAATGTTTAAACAATGATACTTCTTTTACATCACCACAAATTTATTTCACTCATATGGTGATGGCATAGCCAGATGCACTGCAGAGATATTTAGACTTATGCAAGTAACCCATCAAAATCAGTAACAAATCTATTATATGCCATGTCTCCTGAAACAGAATCTACATTAGTGGCTGAATTCCATGAAAATATCAACTTATTAGACAAAATTCATGCCATCATTTGCCTCATTATACAATACATGTAAATTCAAGCTATCAAAATGCTGTAAAAAAAATTGCTAATTCTTACCCTGCAAATATAGCACCCAGGTCAGAAAAGAACCACTCTGGTGAGTTGAAGCCGATTATACCAACACCATGATATGGCTCAAGGCCCAACTAAAATCAGAACATAAAATGTCTAAAGCATTAATACATCATTACAAGTAAATAGTGCACCGGTACTTCTGGTGAAGCTATTTTTTAAATATCACAAAGTAAGGGAAAACCTCATTCCGTTAAACAGAAAACTAAAACACTGAATATCTTTATTGTTACAGGATTTTGTATATTTTGATATTAATATTAGTATTCATGCATTTAAGAAAGTGTCACAATATTTTTCAATTTGAAAAGGCATACTACAATTGCATTTGAGTTTAGATAAACCTTTCTCCAATAAAGTTTACTATATCTGCTAAATAATAATGTCAATATACCATGACGGAAAATTTTCTCTTACATGCAAAATTCATGTACTGTTAAATATAAACCATTACTATATTTGTTTTCCTTGGATCGTTCTTGGTAAATCTAAACAAAATCCACTCCATACTGTAGAAAGAAATCAATATCAACTTGATACTAAAAGACCGGCTAACAGTATGTGAACAGAAGCTCATAATAAAGCATGAACTTTATTGGGAAGTCATTCAATGATATATCATTTGTATAAACATATTTTTGAAATTTACCTTAATAAAGCTTTTTGCTGCATTTTTCACTTCTGTGTAATATTCTCTGTATGTCCATTTCTTCCACACTCCTCCCCTTTTAACAGCTGATAGAATAAATTTATAACTAGTGCATGTTTGTTAAACAAATGCCGCTGCGTGGTCTTAATTTATAGCAGCAACAAACTTTCCTAAATTATACGTTTCCTGGGCCATAACTCCTATATAAATATTACCAGTAGTGTAGTATTGCCTTTTGACATATTAACCCTCAAATCTATAGGCATACTTCTCTTTTAATGAGTTGGTTGGTTGGTTGATTGGTGTTTTACATCATTTCCAACAATTTTTCAGTTATATCGCGACATGGAAGCAGGAGGTAACCAACCTCTTAAACATAGTGGCGCAACCTGGGAATCGAACCTGGATCGTCTGCGCTGCAAGCCAAACGCTTAACCACTACACCAAGTCTGCCCCTCTTTTAATGAGATTTTAAATTACCCCTGTTTAAAAGAACTTGGCCTGTAAAATATGTGAAATATGACCAAAATCTGATGAGCATTTAATAATATATTATAATACATGAGAATCACCTGGAAATAATAATTTCAACTTTTCTATCATCTGTGACCTTGAACTTTGACCTTATAAACCCCAAATCAATAGGGTCTTCCTCTCTTGATAAGTCAACATATATCCAAATTTGGTTCAGATATGACGAATGGTACTTGAGTAATCATCCAAAAACAAATAACAGACTATTTTCATCAGCTGTGACTTGACCTTTGACCTTTTGATCCCAAAATCATTAGGGCTTTTCCTCTCTTAAAAAAGTCAGCATATATCCAAATTTCATTTAAATATGACAAAAGGTACTTGAGTATTCATCAAAAAACCAATAACAGACTATTTTCATTAGCAGTGACCTTGACCTTTGGATTCCAAAATCAATAGGATTATTCCCCTGTTGATAAGGAAGTATATATTGAAATTTCGTTTAAATATGTTGAAAGATACTTGAGTTATCATTTGAAAACCAATAATTACAATCTATTTTTATCAATTGTGACCTTGACCTATGGATCCCAAATTCTATAGGGTTATTCCTCTCTTGATAAGAAAGCATATATCCAAATTTGGTTTGAATATGTTGAAAGGTACTTGAGTCATCATCCAGAAACCAATTTGTGACAGAAGGACGATCAAAGCAAACACTTAATGCATAAAAATGTGAGACATTAAGTTGCTTAAATCATTTAAATTTACAGTCTTATCATGCTTATAATTCGTGCTTTCCAAATCAAAAAATGATGATCCACATACATTCAAATTAATATAAATTTAAATAGCTTAAACAAAATGTGTTTGTTAAACACAAAATCCAAATAAGGCACATTTTGAATTGTAGGTCAAAGGTGACGATCAAGAATCTGAAAGGGCTTTATTAGTGGAGTATGCATGCCAAGTATTAAAGGTATTAATGTGCAAAGATTTTCAATACATATATATGTACTTCAATTTTTTTTATTTCATTCAAATAAATATATACTGAAGACATTATAAAGAATAATTTCAATATCCCCCTAATATACTTGTAATCTGCTTTGAAAAAAATGTATTTTCAGCACAGCTCGCATGAGTTATTGTCTGTGATTGTGATGCCATATGTGACAGTGCCAATCAATTTGTTCAATGAGTTATGTACCGATTTAAGAATATGACTCCATTTTACGACTTTGGTTGTAGGATTAGCCTTATAAAATAATTATAAGACCTTTATCAAATTGGCATTGTCATTATCATGAAAGAGATGTAAAAAACAAGAATTGAAATCAATCAAACTTTACTTTGTAAGTAAAGGTTTATTTCATACTTTTCACACTTATCAAATTGTTATACTAAGTTGAAGACTTTAAAGGATTAATTAAGGAAAAGCATAATTGTGTCGATTAACAGGGTGGAGGGGGAGGGGTGGGGTTTAATCTTACAAAATGAAAACTTGTCAAAATGAATTTTTTTTATTATGACTTGAAACTGATATATGAAAAATATTAGTCATCTGCATTTTTCAAAATACCAAGCAATATTTTGAAAATTACTTGAATTAATAATGGAGTTATGTAAAAATATCAAATAGTGTATAAAGTTGAGATGTTCAAATACCAGGTCTGAATTGGACATTATTGGATAGTGGGTAGAAACTGTAATTCATTTTTTGTAAACATATACTTCTAGCATATTTGTATTCATTGGACATAGCCGTGGCACAGAAAATAATGGTATTAATATATATTTTCCTGGAAATACCAGTTTTACATTTTATACATTGGGCCATTTTTCTTATCATATATGAACAAAAATGAAATTGATCAGTGTAGAATTCAGCAACAACGTACTAAAAAGATGTTGTGTATATGCATATGAGGGTATTCACTTGCAAAATTCATATGAATTAAAACTGTTTTAGAAAACCTTTGCACATGACCTTTAAATATCTATCTCTCGAGGCAAAGGTTAAATTTAACAAAAGACAGAAAGAGAGACAAACAAACAGACAGACACGAGAAAAACAATATGCCCCTGATTTATCGATAAGGGAGCATAAAAAAAAACTTTCTAAGAATATTTTTACCATTATAGCATATCAGTCAACAGTTAATCTTACTTGTTACCAATTCTTATTGTTGGCAGTCTGAATTTCCAAAGGACCAAACTTAACATTGACAAAGGCTCTGACTTTACATTCCAATGACAGGACATGACCAAGAATAAAATAAGGTGTGAACTCTCTTTCATACATGCCAAACTTGCTAACCTCATGGTCAAGGCAAAATAAAGATATAGAGCAGAATGTGACTAATAATATGAAATTTTTACCTAAAGCCATCAGATCTGGAACACGCTGCACTGTGGCATACATCATGGATGGAATTGTGATGGGTTTCTCTGCAAGTGGTCCTGTGTCCTGCATTCTTAATCGAACTGCTGCATCTCGTTTTGTGGTTATCCATTCATACGAGGGAACTACATCATCAATATCTGTAACCATCACAGAATATAACTGGCCTAATCTAAAAACCTTTAACAGAATCCTACATTATATTACAGCTATTGGATTATCAAATATATATGACCACAAGTCTGGAACAACATGATAACAGCTTGTTAGTCACTTGACCATTTTGGGCTTGTCAATATATGAATCAAAGAATAGTAAGAGTGGAGGATTAAGGTATGTACAAGCCTTATTTATTATTGTTCAATTATTTACTGACCTTTGCCCTTGACAGCTATTTTTTCTGATACTTTGTTGTCTCCACTAGCATCAACTTTTGGAGAAGAACTGGAAGCATTATTGTTAGATTCAGTTGGCACTGCCGAAGGTTCTGACTTGACAGAGTCTGCTGCTTCTGTTGTACTATTGGGTACATTGCCTGATTTTTCTGTTTGCCCATCTAATTTCCTGTAAGTTGAAGACAAACTTATGAAAGTATTGTACAACACCCTTCCCAAACTCAAGGTGTCTAAATAGATAAATAAATTTACTCTTAACTTGTAATCTAATCTGTTACTTTAGAATGGATTTTACTCCATTTATACTTAAACATTGTTGATTTCACTTGATAAAGGGCAAGTGGCTGAAAATTTGTCAACAGAGAATTCAATCTTTTTATTTATCTTTATACATGTACTGACTTTTCCCCTCTGAGATTTCATCTGATCCTTAGATCTTAGTCACAGACATGGAAAAGGTTTTACAAATGAAATATTGTTTACAAAATGAAAAGGCTTTTTATCAATATTTAAAAGACAAGATGCAAAGTTGCCCTTTTTCTTTTAAACCACAAGATCATTACACTCACATAATGATGACACCTGTACAATGCAATGCCTGATATCTGAGACTAAGTGATGTGTCTATGTGAATAAGGAAGAGGCTTTAATACATTAATAATCTCAACTTTTTAAAACTTTCTCACTTGAAACTGAAAAGTGATGAATTAACAGTGGGGTTAAACCTTATGACCTTATAATGCCAGGCTTAGGACGGTACCCAATTAAATACCTTGGCTCCATAAATACACATAGATAGCACTTTAATTCATGAAATGTTTAATATTCATGTATAAAAATATTACAGTATGTATAGACAAAAGCATATTAATATATATGATGAGACGTACACATCCTCCATGGCTGTGGGCTTCTCTACTTCTACCTCTGACATTCTTGAATTAGGAAGTCACCTAAAAGAAAGAGATCATGAACATTTGTAAAACAATTTTAAGCTGAAATGACCCCTATTATGTACATCTTACGTATCTCCATTTATAATACAGAAGATAAACTGATACGTCTAAGTGAAAATTGCTTGGATGCTTACTGTTGAGTCTTGAAAGTCTGTTTTTAAATGTTTTAAAGTGAAAAGAAAACCATGTGTGAACCAGAGACATGCATACCACTGACGTGTGAATAATTAGAATCCATATCCAAAATACCAGGAAAACAGTAACAGCGGGGACCACATCAATACTTTCAGGAGTTAATTGCAGATGATTGATATTAACTAGAGGATGTTTTAAAAACATATACCTACACATAGACTTATATCAAAGCAGCAACAAAGGTTTTTTAAACTAGAACTGTCATAATGGGACAAATACCCCCGCGGCAACAAAATTCGTAGTAGGGCAAAGACCAGGGTAAAGGTCACAAGGTACCGGTAAAACATTTTGGTACAGACAGACAGGTCTTGCCACAAGGAATACACATGTGTAGTATGAAGGCCCAATCTCTTTAGGTTCAACAATTATGGAAGCCGGGATGGCCTACTGGATAATGTACTCAAATTGTGATTAAGAGGTCCTGGGTTTGACCTCTGCCCTGGACGGACCGGTGTTCTGTCTTTTGGATGAGACAGTAAAAACCATGGTCCTGTGTCACGGTAGGCATGGCACGTAAAAGATCCCTCACTGCTTCGGGTGGGTCTGTTGCAAAGGTCTACATTTGAATGCAATGCATTAGGCAGATGCCGTCACCATACATGTGAAATATTCGTGGAGTGACATAATACAATAATCAATCAATCAATCAATAATTATGGCTAAGGATAAAGTTTTTCCAACGTAGGTCAAATGTCTAGGTCAAGGTCATGGGGCCAAAAATTTGGGTACCAATAGCCAGGACTTGCCATAATGAATACACATGTGTAGTATGAAGGACCATTCTCTCTTGCTTCAAAAGTTTTAGCTATGGCTAAAGTTTTCCAAAAGTAAGTCAAATGTCAAGATCACAAGGTCAAACATTTTCGTACCGACTGGCAGGTCTTGCCACAAGGAATACACATGTGTAGTATGAAATACCCAAATCGTTTGTTTCAAAAGTCACAGCTAAGGTTAAAGTTTTTCAAAAGTAGGTAAAATGTCAAAGTCAAGGTCACCGGGTCAAAAATTTTGGTACTGACAGGAAGGTCTTGCCACAAGGAATACACATGTGTAGTACGAAGACTCCATCTCATTTGGTTCAAAAGTTATGGCCAAGGTTAAACTTTTTCAAAAGTACGCCAAATATAGAGGTCAAGGTTACAGGGTCAAAAATATTGGTACCGACAGAAAGGCCTTGCCACAAGGAATACACAATTATAGTATGAAGACCCCATCTCCTTTTGGTTTAAAAGTTATGACCAAGGATAAAGTTTTCTGGACAGACAGATGGATACAAACAGACGGACAAGGTGATTCTAGTATAACTATAAGTTTCATGGGTCATAACTCTTATAAATATCATCAGGAGTTACCTTGCCTTTTCACATGCTCAAATCTATAGACATCCTTCCTTTTTGACAAAATTTTAAATTACCCTCTGTTTAAAAAACCTGACCTGATCAATTCTGATGAGCAGTATGATCATATAAATGTATGAAAATCACCTAGAAACCAACAATTTTAGTATTTTCTATCAGCTGTGACCTTGACCTTTGACCTTTTGACCCAAAATCAATAAGGTTTGTCCCTTCTTGATGAGTAAGCATATACCCAAATTTGTTTTCAATATAATGAAAGGTACTTGAGTAATCATCCAGAAACTAATAATAACAGTTTGAATATGATGAATATATTTATCTATCAATGATATGTTAACACTCTATAAAACACATGATTTAGTTATTTTTAGTGCAAAATCATTTCATTGGTTCAAAGTATGTTGTCAATACATGTATATCTATTCTCAGTTTTTTTTATGGTCCATTGCTTCGCTAAATAAAATTAAAGGTAAATCTATGCATTACAGTCATTCGAAGGTTCTGCCTCGACGACCTTTGACCTTTTGACACCAAAATCCATAGGGTTTCTCCTCTCTTGATAAGTAAGCATATATCCAAATTTGGTTTGAACATGTTGAAAGGTACCTGAGTTATCATCGGGAAACCAATGTGTGATGGACGGACGAACAGTAGACAAACAAAGCAAACACTTAATGCCCCTTGTCGTACCTTGCGGGGGAATAAAAAAGTATGATCAAATCCTGTTCAACCACTTTATACCATCGTTAAATAAATATTAATGAATAATTATCCCAGTGTACTATATAAATGCTACACCGATGTTCTTAGCTTGAGCTCTGAAAAAGGTCACTTTACATTTTCAGATTATATGTGATAATAAGCATTCTGAGAATATTGCTAAAGCAATACACGTCCCAAATTGGTCCCAACAAGCCCATAAGGGGCTGACAAGTAGGCCAGTGGCAATCAAAGGGTAGCAGGCATTCTGTTGATATATGTCTAATAGCTAGAGTTGCTCACTTTTTTCTTTCTGTTTTTTTTTTCTGATTTCGTTTTTGTTTTGATATCTGTAAGTACGGTCAAGAAAAGTGCAGAAATCTGGAAAGAGCAAGTCAACCGTGACCAAAATCGTACTTGATCTGTAACTCCTCATGGGGAAGCTTGCTACAACGTTTCAGCTTGATGTCTGTAAGCATGACCAAGGAAAGTGTAGAAAATTGACTTTGTATAAAGGGCAATAGCTCAAGAAAAAGTTTATCAATCATGACCAAAGTCGAACTTAATCTATAATTCCTCATGGGAAAGTTTGCTATCAAGTTTCAGCTTGATATCTGTAAACACGGCCGAGAAAAGTCTGAGCAAAAGTTGCCAGAAGACAACAGAGCTCGCCATCACCAACCAAACTTAAATAGCAAGATGTTTTGTTACTAGGTCAATCTTCAAGGTCAAGGTCAAACCGTAAAAACTTTTGATAAGTAATGAAAGGTCTTGTCACAATGAATACACACTATGCCTTACCATTCATAAGTTACAACCAAAATTTTTGAAATTAGGTCAAATATCAAGGTCAAGGTCATAAGGTAAAAAAGTTTGGTACCAATGAAAGGTCTAGGCACAATGAATACACATGTAAAATATTAAAGACCTGTCCATAATGATTCTAAAGTTATGATACAGGTTAAAGTTTTTGTCTACGTAGGTCAATCTTCAAGGTCAATGTCAAAACTTATAAAATTTTGATACGTAATGACAGGTCTTGTATACTACTAAAACATTCATGCATGGATCCAGAGTTCTTCCTTATGAATTTTCCCTAGGTCAATAACCCCTCCACCTCCCCCCCCCCCCCCCCCAAAAAAAAAACCCTAAAAAACGAAAAAGGAAAAAATAAAACCACGAACAAAGAAACCCCAAACTATCTTTTTTATTGTCACTTACGAAGGTGGAATCTTTATTTCTTTGCCAAAACTTTAATCACTATAGGGTGAATCTGCCCCCCCCCCCTTTTTCCCCTATGTTCTTCTTCCGGTGTGCAGAACATCTCCCCCTCCTCCATGTACCTTTTTATAAGCTCTGCTCAGATTCATTTGCATATTCGGTAATTTATTCATTTAGAATATTATACATTAAAAATGCATTATATATTATTAATTTAAGGAAACTAGGATGGAATCTGCATCAACGACTAGAATGAATACTGTATTTCAAATACAAAATTGAGTATTCATACTAAGGTTCAAGTGGAGAGGCAAGATCAGCTATTGGTGATTCGAATGTGTCAAGAACAGGCCTTTACACTGTTTTGACGGTACAGTTAACACGAAGTTTTAATAATATGACTGTGGTTAAAACACCTTAACGAACAATTCATTTCTAGGTCAAGCATATATATCCTTTTACAACGGATCACCTTTTCTTATAATATATGATACCTTATTTGGATATGTTTTTGTTTGTTTGTTTGATTATTGTTTTACGTCACTCCACGAATATTTCACGTATATGGTGACGGCATCTGCCTGATGCATTGCATACAAATTTGGACCTTTGCAACGGACCCACCCGAAGCAGTGAGGGATCTTTTACGTGCCACGCCTACCGTGACACGGGACCTCGGTTTTTACTGTCTCATCCGAAAGACAGAACACCGGTGTGCCCCGGGCGGGAGTCGAACCCGCGACCTCTCGATCACGAGCCGAGCACCTTATCCACTAGGCCACACCGGCTTTATTTGGATATGAGACAACTTAGCATTCATTCATTCGGATCAATTTGTTTTCGCTCCAATGAGGATTTTTTAACTTCTATTAAGGCTTTTTTATGAATCCATTTATAGATTGGATTTATATGTACGAGTGAGCTACATTTATTTTTAAATCAGTAGCTTTCCCGCTTAAAATATTATAAGCCTAAAAATATATCTAACACGAATCAAAACTAAATTTGATCACAAAATGGCCACAGAGTAGTGGCAAATGCATAAATTCACAAAGGACTTTTTTTCGAGTGAGAGATTCATTAGCATACTTGACTCGAGACCAAAGGATCGAGGGGTTGAGCTCGACCGGCAGTTCGTTTGTGTCATGTCTTTTTGAATCAGACGGTAAAAACCCCTCACTGCTTACGGGTAGGTCCTTTGAATGGATCGAAATTTCTATGAAGTGATCCTATAGACGCTGTCACTGCATCAGTGAAAATAGTCTTGGATGTAAACACAAAAAATTATCCTGCAAGGCATAACAAATGGACGCATACAGGCAACAATAGGAACGATGATTTTCTTCACCTTGTATTAAAATCATGTAACTAAAGTAACGATACGTTATTTTTCATTACAAGAAGATATACTGCAAGGTTTTGGGTATTTTAAGATATAAAATGTAAAGGGCAATAAGGATTAAAATCAATTTATAGCATTTGTCATGGTTGTATGACTTCATTCCACATGCCCTTTACATTACTAGAATCACTACATAATACTGTAACAGCTAAGTACAGGTAAAGGAAATAGATCATTTAAAATGAAATGGTAGTAAGTTTTATGTTTCCTCTGTATGCTCTGGTAAACATAATCAATCTCTTCAAAATAAAGAATTTGGAGGACTCAAAACACCAGGCATAATTCTGTACATCTTCTCTACGTCGAGGTTTTACGTCTTGCTCTGTGTGAAAAAAACCCGACGTAGTGAAGATGAAATACTAGTATACGGACTTTGGACTTCGAGAACACAGCTAGCATTAACCATGGCCTGCCTTTGAATGACTATTGTGACGAGTTGAAAACATATGTCTACTTCATGCCCAGTCTACTGTGCCTGATTTTAAAGAATAACAAATTATTCTTTGTCAAGAAACCGGTTCGAAGATTCGTATTGTAAAGCTATCAATGTCAGCATATTTCTGAAATCCGTCTAAAATTAACTTCTCTGACAGTTCGTAATCAACTACCATAATAAAAGTTAACCACTTCTTCATATACTTTTTACGATAAATGCTGAATCATATACAAATGTACACAAAAGCAGAAAGCATACAGTGCTACCACAGTGATTGGCATGTACCTGGCATGCTTTATACCGAGGACTTATAAACTTATAAACAAACTTGTTTATAAGTCCTTGGTTATACAAGCAAAATCCCGGAACAAACTTTGATATCTTTTCAAGCTTACCAAAAGAAGTAAATATGGAACATGAATAGAAATATGTCATGTATGTCCACATGTAAACTTCTGACAAATGCTTATAAATACATGTATACCAAGCACATGATATATACAACCGCTTAAACATGTCCAACACACATCATGGTGTAAGACAACGATCACCCGTGCTATGTATCAAGAGTAATGCATTAATATGGTGAAATACCTGCGTGATAAAGCGAATAATCCAAGTCGAACGATAAAGGGATAGAGCTGTAGCTGACACAAAAACTGCACGAACGGACACTGTGCACCAAAGCAACCAAACATACACAGATGTGACGAGCACGACTGCAAAATCTAAATCATGAGACCAAGCCCTTAATATCACATTACGAACCTATATACGCATAGGTCTGTGTCGCTGGTGAAAAGATACTAAATTTCCTCAGTGCCGATAAAAAAAACCCCCAAAGATCATGAAGTCGTTCTAATTTAGCAAGCTGATTTAAAACGCAAAATATCCGGTCAAGAGTGGGGCTGAGTTAACGGGGTGAATCTAATCAAAACATGGCAGTAAATTAGGAATGGGAAAGTATACGTATACGTGTAATCGATGAAGCGTGTACACAGATCTAATGTACACCTGATTGATCCGCCCAACCGCCCACCGACACACGTTTACAACGAATGATAATTATCAGAGGATAAACAACAACAACATTGAATACACTGTTCACTCAAGAAAAACATGGAAGATAGGGACAAATGAGAAGTCGGGGAAAGGATTGACAACGGGTACAATTTTACTCAGTCTTCCATGCGCAGATCCAAAGAGGTGGACCCACCCTGAGATTCTGCGAAAACTGCTCTGGTTATTTTTCAATGTAAAATAAGTTATTTTACACAAAAAATATGAATGGATCCCTCTCGGAAAATTCATTGAGATGGACCCCCTTTCGGGTTTTTTTTTTTTTCATATTTGGACAATATGTCGCATAACCCATGAAGATAAATAGACGCTAACTCCATCACTCCTCGGCAAAGTCGAAAAGCAAATATGAGTGAGATAGTCGGGTATCCTGATCTATTATGTAATGCGTGTCTATACATTTCAACAATTTGATGAACAGGAATATACCCAAAAAATCCCTGTGAGTATACATGTAGGCTAGTGATGTCTCTTCTGGTGATCATGATGTCTCTAAACGACTAAGACAAAGGATCCCTGTGGTTATACATGTAGACTGGTGATATCTCTCCTGGTGATCAAGATAGACAAAGACAAAGGATCACTGTTGGTATACATGTAGACTAGTGATATCTCTCCTGGTGATCAAGATAGACAAAGACAAAGGATCACTGTTGGTATACATGTAGACTAGTGATATCTCTCCTGGTGATCAAGATAGACTAAGACAAAGGATCCCTGTGGGTATACATGTAGACTAGTGATATCTCTATTGGTGATAAGGATGTCTACACGACTAAGACACGGAATCCCTGTGCCTGTGTGGATATACATGTAGACTCGTGATATGTCTCCTGGTGATCAGAATGTCCGCACACAACTGTCATTTGATAACATTTGATTTTTCTGATCAAAAGTGATCAGTCATGTGATCACAAAATCTGAAATGACACAACTATGACAAACATTAACCCTCCATATCACCTAGCCAATCAATCCGCATGTACACTTTAAATTCACTCGAATTATTTTTATCATACCGGTATCTATTGTTTTAAGTAGAAAGTCGACTAGAGAGAAGATGAAATGCATGAAAAACAAATAAAAGCGGAATAAGGAAGAATGTTCAATGTTTATAATAACAGCACTTCAGAGATGTAAAAGCAATTTCTTTCATAATCTCACTTTATTCAGTTTATGTCACAGGGGCTAAGCGCGCTGGCAAACCCCTTATTTGGCTTCTGGTATATGTATTTTGTCTGATGCTACTTCAGGATTATTCACCCATACCGAGTGCTGGGAGAACCATTGACCTTCAAACGATATACTAGTACATCTTCTTGTAAGTTATATCTCTTGTACACAGTACAATGAGGCACTCTATTCATAAATCCTTCGGGTCATATTCAACAAAGCATGTCAAGTTGTAACAATAATATCAGACTTTCGGAATATTAGTTACTATCTTACAGTGACGTATTTGACGGACAGACAGACGTCGTTATCATACAACAATACGCATCGCAAGGTATGCGTGTATACGAAAAAAGAAGAGACCTGATTCCGATATATCCCAAAAACTCTGTAGCAGGCGTGTGCACATAATTTATAGTTACATTTAAATATTTACTAAAAAGGTGGAGGACACAAACACATTTGTGTCCCCACTTTTCTTATAGGTGGGGACATGTGCAACCCTCTCCCCTTCCTACGCTTTTGCCGTAATAAAGTATACCCAATATTTAATGTCAACGTTAACGTGGAAATCACAGAAACATCTCTTTCTTATTTGTACAATGAAATTAAAAATACATAAGGACACCACAAAGCGAGCATCCCTCTGCATGATCTGTAATGTTACCATTGACCTTGACTTTAATATGATTCCTCACATCACAAAGAAGTTGAACAGTCCTAATGGGACAAATACTCTCCGCAGAAACAACGTGTTGCGACAACACAAATGTCTTGGTCTTGTGGATATGGTCTTAGGTCAAGGCATTGGGTAACAATTATGTGAAATATGAAGTAGATTCATTTTATGGCTATGACAAACAGACAGACGGACAAGTATACCCCAACAACATTGTTTGTTGTGTCAGTGTTTTCGCAATTCCAAGCTTATTGCACTTATATAGTGGTGGCACGTGCTTGGTGCATAGGTTCTTTAATTGGCCCTATGTCATGAACATACCAGAGACGGAGATCTTTTACGTGCCAACATACGTGTATACCCTGACACGCTTTGCAGGGTCTCCATTTATATTGTTTCATCCGAAGTACAGATAAGAAGGCAGAAAACGATAAATCACCTTGGAACAAGAATGTTGCATCACAGATGCAATATGCCAAACGCTTACATACCCTAGATTTTATACCTTTTCGTTATGATTTTGACCTTTGGCCTTCTGATCCTTAAATCAGTAGGGCAAATTCTCGGCTTATGAAGAGTATGTGTGTGAAGTTTCATAACAATAGGTGGAATGTATATACAGTTGTAATCTATAACCATATTAAATTATCAAGACCTTATGAAATTGACCCCCAAATCAATAGGACACATCCACGACTCATAGGGAGTATGTGTGTGAAGTTTCTTAACAACAGGTGGAATGTAATTACATTTATAGTCTGGAAACCATTTTCACTCATCAAGGCCCTGTGACATTGACCTTTGACCTTTCCGTCCCCAAATCAACAGCCTGAATAGGGCACATCCTCGGCTTTTGTGGAGGTGGTGTGTAAAGTTTCATAACAATACTTAGATAGTTGTATGAGCTAGAGTCCGGAAACCATTCTCATTCATCAAGGGCATATGACCTTTACCTTCGACGTATAGATCGCGAAATAAATAGGGCACATCCTCGGCTCATGGGGGTATGCGTGTGAAGTTCTGATATTCTTGTTCTGTACTTGTCAACATTCGAAATTATTATAAGTAATTACATGCAGTTGTATGAGTTACAATCCAAACCCCAATTGCTGACGCCCGACGCTACATTAAATAAAAGAGCCGATTTTTCCAAATCAGCTCAAAATCCGAGTTAACAGCCAAATCGAACTCGAGTCCTTGGATTTCAAGCGCGATTCCACTGAAACAATTTGCTTCCTCCCACAACTATATTGTTAGGGGATATGATAAGTAAATCGAATTAGATGCAAAATATGTCCTCTACAGTGTCAACGAACGGACGACCACTTGACAGCGTTACTATATTTCCTTGACAACGAGTCTCATAAGAAGGTAAATAGGACTTATTTCGTTTAATACAAAATTTAGTTCAGTGTAACCGATAATTAAGCTTTTGTTCACAAGATTTGTTCGAACGTGTACTTTGGATCAATTGCAACAAGTTCGGTTCAAATTTCAAATATGCCGACGAGGAAACGGAGATAAGGCTTTTCGATTCATGCAGATAGTATACCTTTAACGAGTAGGCAAACAAAATATTGAACTGCATGTATAAATTTAGCTTAAATGATCTGTCTGTTACATAGAGCAGCTATATTCCTGGAATTGTATAACGACATTTTCATAAAATCACAGTGACTTCGACCTTGAGGTCACAAAGAAAGAAATATAGTATCCTTCAAACGCTCAAGTCGCACGGAATACATAAGCATGCTACTGCTAAACGTGACTGTGTTACATGTATCTCTTATTGTTCAAAAGATACTGCTAAGGATAAGTTTTGAAAACTAACTTACAAAGTGAAGGTTACAGATTTCTCTACTGACTGAAAGATTTTCTTGTGCAGAAAGTGAATACGAAATATGTATAACCTTCCTTTTAAAGACAAGAAGCTATTCGTAAGAGTAATTCGTTCACATAACAAGAGTCTCGTTCTATGCTAAGTTCCCATCAAAATTACTGTATAGCTTAGAACATGCATACACGATACATGTACTTCGAATGTTGACAAGCACAGAACAATAATATCAATAAAACTTATGGATGCTCTGCGAACTGCATCAAACTAATGATATATTGTTTGTAGAATTATCACCCAAATATTGGTAAATACCTGAACAAAGAAACATTTGTGTGAAATATGAGTGACCTTGACCTTGCAGAAATGACAATGAGTAACTTTTGTCCGACAGTCACTGTCACAAGGAATATCTATGTGGAGCATGATACAAATCTGATGAATGTTTTAAGAAATATTAAGCCTTTCCAAATATCTTAAGGACATGCGCTGAGTGACCTTTCAGAAATGACTTAAAGTGACCTTTGTCCGAAAGTCCCTGTTACAGGGAACATTTGTGTGTAATATGATACAATTCTGATGACCGATTTAAGAGATATAAGGCCTTATCCAATATTTTGGGAATATGCGATGAATGACCTTGACCGTGTAGAAATGACCTTAATTGACATTTGCCCCAAAGTACCTGCCCCAAAGAGCATTTGTGTGATATTTATATGATAAAATTCTAATCAACAGTTTGAGAGATTTGAGCTCGGACGGACGAACAGGCACGACAACGAATATGTACATTTTCCTGAAATTTTTCAGGGAACATAAAAAAGAAAATGTTAATCACACGAAAGATTAATAGTAAATCAAAAAGAAATTCAAAACATTATTTCAATTATAAATGTTAGAATAAAAAGTTAATATCTTAGATATGAGGACCCGTGTTGTGGTATATACGTGAAATATTCGTGGTGTGACGTAAAACAAAAATCAATCAATCAATCAACTATATATATATATATATATATATATATATATATATATATATATATATATATATATATATATATATATATATATATTATGCATATTATGCAATATATTAAATAAGAAAGCCTTCTCTAATTTTGTTTAAACCACAACACTGAAGTTAAAAATGCTCCAAGGTAAAGTGAAGTCACAAGTTACAAATGCTGGTACAAAATAAAAGTTCTGGTCATAAGGATTTAGCTTATGAAATATAAACACGTATCCTTAAGTAGAAGAGATATCCTTACAATGTCAAGATTTTGTGATTACTTCCTTTAAATGAGACGTTATCTCAAAGCCTTCACATCGTGAAGATGGTAGAAGTAATACAGACAATCACAAAAAGAAGAAAACAAAAAGAAAAAAAAACATGGCTGATGAACAGACGCATAGAATCAGAATGATTGGCAGAGAGAAGGATGTTCCAATATACCATCAAAGTTGATGTAACAATTCTAGTCCATTTCGCCCGATTTCACCATAAATGAAATATTATGAAATCACTTTGTTTGACGGTGCTCATGTGAATTTTATAATGTTACTCATTAATTATCACATAGGCATCTAGGAAACTGGATTTTTGTTGTGGCTGATCACACGATCACCTACAGAAAGAGTGCCGACTACCGTTGGCTCTCTTCTGTTTTGATTTGCTTCAAGCGTCTCTACCTTTTACGAATTATACTCAGAAATTTACAGTTACGTTATGTATATACAAATCCTCTAAAAATCAAAACAACAGCAAATAGTTTACAAACCCATCACTCTCAAAAGTACGCAAGATACACTTTAGTGTATTTAGATCTGTAGGAACGTTCAAGGGCAATGACCGTACTTTCACCTGGACTGAACTTTGACCACCTTTATCTTAGTGTATCATCATATAAACTTGCAATTGTTTACATATATACAAAATTAACTGGGTTCAGGAATAACGAAGTAAAGTTTAGTCGTGATTGGAGTACATTACATCATACAGACCAGTAATTCTCTATCTATTCCCCGCCATGTGGTCATCAGATTACGTTTATTCAGGACTGTATTTCCTGAAACACTGATGCATCCTGTATCCAGTCTAAATACAAAAAAGTTCCGTTTACTGGATTATGTTAAAGCAAGCTGTATGTAGATGACAATACTCAGTGGCGGGTCCGGAGTAAAAGAAATAAAAGATGTAGATGTGTTGGTGTTTGAAAAACATCACACAATACACACACTGAAAAGCTTCGCTACATCAGGGATGTATCTAAGATATATACGCCCCTGGCTACACGAACTTCCAATTCTCTACCATCCTTAACTGATGATTCCCCCAATGATAGTTGGTTGGCTGATTGGAGTTCTATGTCGTTTTCAGTCATACTGCGACACGAAAGCAGGAGGTAACCAACCTCTAAAATATAGAGGCACAATCCGGGAATCGAACCCTGGTCGTATGCACCGCAAGCCAAGCGTTTTATAACCACTCACCAAACATGCCCCTCATCTAATGATGGTGATGATGATGTCAGATACCGACAATTTCAAACTGGATTCCAACCATCAATATTTCGGTTTCGGAATGATCGTGAAATTAATATAATGATCGTGAAATTAATATAAACGCTTTCGACTCAGCAGAAGAAAAAACGTTTCATTACAGCAATTTATTAGTGTGTTATGTAATTTCATCAGTTGTTCAAAGGGGATAGTAGTCTTTATATGTTAATTTGTCACATTCATAGCAAACCATAGATTCTAAAATTAATATTAATATAAGATTGCATCACTTAAGAGGTGATAACAACTACCTGATTATACACATACTTACATGTACATGTAGACCTATGCAAGGGACAGGACAACTCAGTGCAACGGACTGACCGACTCAATGCAACGGACTGACCGACTCTGTGAGGAATCTTTTACGTCTTTTTCTGTCGTGACATGGAACGTCGGATTTTACTGTCGAATCCAAGACCGTGGGCCCTGGCATTGACTTGGCATCACTTTAATCGGGGATAGCGGGAGAATATCAGTGTTCATTTTAAGGACCTTGTTGCACATATTTAATTCTAGTATTGGAATTTCTAGATGGACAAGTTGAACAGCGAATCGAACGCTTTTCCCAGAGATTATTCATGACATTTCTGGTGGGTGGTTTCATTTATGTACTATGGATTCCGCCGCCACCAAACACCTGCCGCCACCACGGAGGTAATCAAATACACCTATCCATTTTCCTCAAATCAATGTCAAATTATTCGGCTCAAAATTTGATTGTGTCGATTATTACGGATAAGGGAAATGATGATTGATATTAAAGTTCTCTTCATTAAATGCGCAGGGTTATCAGACTGGATACTTAGGTTCTATTGAATGTAATAGCTCTGAAAAAACGATTGGCTCAACTATTACATAAAGAGTTAGAGACCAATTATATAGAAACTGAGAACGGACATGTACATGCACATGTAGTACATCAAAACTGTTCGTCATGCCGTTCTGTGTTGTGTTTAATTGTATTCAAGATGGAACCTGATTGGATAGATTAGAATCATACATAATACTGAATTACTCTAATCTACCATTCTCTCAAGACGATCTTGTTCATGTATAAAAAAAAGTTCGGTTATAAAAGTATTTTGATTCAAGTTTTAAGCATAAACCATCTCATATTAAAAAAACTTGCATTAATACTCATTAATCTCAGTTTTACCAATCGTTTGCTTATTTCACAATTAACATAAGAGTTAATTACCGGTAATTCATTACAACTTACCCTAGCTATACTTCAACACTTCCCCTCATCTAATTTCAACATTCAGGTATTGTTAGGTAAAGTTCACAAGGTATTATGACAGGTTGGCGTTATCTATCTCTTCATACCATTACTATTAGGCAGACATGGACTTTAGACTCATACCATGCTCTCTACATTTTCAAATTCTTTTTTCTTCTTAGTCACCATGCAATCAGACCATGAACATAACGCCCAAAACTTTACAGCTATTCTATATCTATCTATTTATCTACATATATATATGCTTGTGATAAAATATGCACGAGTTGACAATTGTAACTTCCTATTGCTTTTAAAACCACTATGATTTGTTATTGTGAATCAAAACATCAGGACTTGATGTCTCATAGTCTCAAACTAAATTTCAGTTTGAAATGGAAAAAGAGAAAATGTAACCCTACATTGCCGTAATTTCATCTGACCTTTGTTTCAGTAAATACATGAGGCCTATATTGCTTACATGAGTGACATGTACCTTCAGCATGCAACAATAGAGTAACAGAGACTTTAGGGAGCCTTAAGCTCTACTGGTCTACTGTGCTCACTGTAAGAAGCTGAGATAAATTGTTCTTTCTTTTTTCAAAATGAAATGTTACTCTATTTTGACCACAATAATTAAAATAAAAGAAATAGAAGCATTGTGGGTAGAAATTGCATATACATGTAATGTATCTATTCTAGTATATGGTGCACCAAAATTTATACACTTATACATGTATATGTTCTAACATTTATCATTCCTGTACAGTTTCACCTAACTGCTACGAAAAAGTGGGATAAAATCAGGGAAAGTTCATTTCAGAATGGAAAACAAAAACAGCACCTCTTCACACCTCTCTAGATGTCTTGGCCATATTAATTTTTTGTTGCAGTGTGTTTGACTCATCATAAGACATAGCTTTTCCTATTTTTCTTTTATGATATTATACTAACTAGTATCTTGTCTGCAAAATGAGTTTCAAATACCCATACATAACTGATAAGAGTATTTCAAAATGTTCTTCTCAAATATTGTAATTTTTTTCTTTATGACTTAACATAAAAACCGTCTGTCGTGTACAATATAACATGTGCATTGTTTATAATGAGTTGCTGAAGGCGTTGTAATCAAACAAACCATGATTATCACATTAATATCTTTTCTAACCAGTTATTTAAAATAGCTGGTCATCAAAAATACATTCTTATTTTCATGTGACATATCAAAACAAATGATTAAATGTGAATGAATTTTCCTCTTCTAAGAATTGCTTTTTTACTGCATTTTGCCATCTGTCCCATGTTTTGAGAGAAATTCAACCAAATTTTTGAGGTACATGTATATAAATATGAACAGAGCAAGGGGAGAAGCGAGATAAATTAATTGTCTATACTTAGTCGATAAATACTGTTGCTGAAGAACTTATAAAATAATAAAAAAAAAAACCTTGTCCTATGACATGTCAAATACATGTACACTTAAAATAGGTCTATTTCAAGTTTCTCAAAAGTGGGTATCCTGTGACCCTTTTTGTACATCAACAGCAAATTAGTTTTTTCCTTTAAAATCTTAATGGTTTACACACTAAAGAATGATTAAGAGCAACAGTTGACATAATTGTGTACTCATCAGGTAATACTTCTATATCATAATATACATTTAATGTACAGATTCCACCCTAGACACCTGATATTAGTAACTTGGGCAAAATCAAAATAAATCAGGAACATATTCTTAAATCTGGACATGCAAAGTACATGCAAGACCCAATTTGATTTTTTCCACAAGTAATATACATGTGTTAACAAGATTACCATAAAATAAGATTGAGTTAACTTGCATTCTATCCTAAATCTGTAAAGAAAGGTTAATATATTAACACTGCTGGAGCAAATTTGGCATGTCTTTGTGATGTCATACAGATGAAGCTGACATCAACTTAAAATTTCACCTGATTATCGGAGAGACAAAAAAACTAATATATCTATATTACAGCAAATTTTCATTTTTGCAAAAATTAGTTAGAAGTAAGGATTTGTTACACTGGTCTACTCGTAAACACAGTGTAAATCAATATGACATTTCATAGATTTTCAAAGCATTTCTAAATTATCTTGTAAGGAAACAATACACACACACACAAAAAGAATGTTCTCTGAGAATCTGCTGTGACCATGACCTTAAAGGTATGATTTTGCACACACACAACAAGAGGCCCAAGTGGGCCTATATCGCTCACCTGAGTACCTATATTATCAGTCATGCATGAAGGAAGAATTCATTTATTTTTGCATTAATGTGACTAAGTCAACACAGATGTTGAAAATATGTCAAATTTTATTTCAGGCTAGAATAAAAAAACAACACTTTTTTGCACATCCATTCAGGTGATTTTGATATTAAGCATTTCCTTTGTCTCTGCAAGAAGTCATTCAGGGCAACAAGTTAGTCATTTTCTTTAGGTGGGGCCTTTTGTTGACTGATTTCAAGTCTGGGTCATGAACAACAATTGTTTCAAATATTGTCCAGATCTAACTTAAAATTGCCTAATTTCATATGTTGAGTGTTGAGAAACATCTAAAAACTTATTTAGATGTGTAAAGAAATGAAAAAAAAATTTTGACCACAGCTGGATTTGAACTGCTACTCTCCATATTTCAATTACCAAGTGGTATATGTACTATTGTGAGAACTGCTTTTTAGACATGGTGGCATTATCTGTTAACCAATTTGGATGAAATTTACCAAATTGATAGAGGACTTTTAGTACTTCATGTATTCCATGTTTCATTAAAATCTTTCATGTGGTATAACAGCAGAAGTGAAAAATGTGAATGAATTGTTCCTATACACCCTCATTTGGAAGTCTTAAAAAATTCATAGAAAATCCAAAAATTGAGATATTGACAAAATTCTTTCAAAGTAACAATCCTTACCATAATTATGATCACAATAGTCCATAAGAAATCATCATTATCAATTTACTAGGAAATATGATACTTTTTTCTGCATTGATTAACCAAGTCCAAAGAAATGTCGAAAAAAATTCTAAAATTTGATTTTGGAAGGGAACCAAAATGACAATACATCTTCACTCATCCCTCTAGATCATTTCTATGCATTCTGTTTGTCTCTGTATACAGCCCGTATGAAAAAGAATATTGTTAAACGAGGGAACTCTTTTGTGACCTACTCTTGACTATGGTGGCGCCACCTGTAAAGAGGTCTGGACGAAAACAACAGAATTTGAAGAGGATCATAAGTGACTTATTTCTACCAAGATTTATTAAAATCCTTCAAACAGTTTTGTAGAAAAAGTTGAAAATGTGAAAAATGGCCAACCCCCCCCCCCCCCCCCTTTTTTTTTTGGAAGTCTTAAACGTAAAATTCCTAATTTCATATTTTGAGTGTTGAGAAACATCTAAAAACTTATTTAGATGTGTAAAAAAAAAAAAAATTTTTTTGACCACAGCTGGATTTGAACCGCTACTCTCCATATTTCAATTACCAAGTGGTATATGTACCATTGTGAGACCTACTTTTAGACATGGTGGCATTATCTGTTAACCAATTTGGATGATCCGCACAAAAAACAAAACCTTTGAAAAGGACTATGAGTACTTGCATCCTACCCAGTTTTATCACAATCCTTCAAGTTGTTCTGTAGATCAAGTTGAAGATATGAAAAATTGTCCCCCCCCCCCCCCCCCCTTTTCTTGGAAGTCTTAAAAAATTCATAAAAAATTCAAAAATCGAGATATTGAAAAAATTCCTTCACACCAGCATTCCTTACCATAGAAATGATTAAATGAAACCAAATGAATGCATCAATGTTTACTAAAAGAAAATAATAACTCTTTAATGCATTAAAATAACAAAGTCCAAAATAAAAATGAAAAAACGTCAAAAATTTGATTTCGGAATGGAACCAAAAATATCAACACTTCTTCCCATATGCCTCTATCTCATTCCTATGCAGTCGGTTTGTCGCTGTATGCACCCGATCTGAATAAGAAGTTTGTCAAAGGAGGGTACCCTCTGTGACCTACTTTTGTCTGTGGTGGTGCCACCTGTTCATGGATCCTGACAAAGATGACCACATTTGTCGGGGACCTTGAGTATTTGATGCATGCCAAGTTTCATTGAATTCCAGCAAGTGGTTCCGAAGAAAAAGTTCAAACTGTGAAATGTTTACACCAATTATCCCATCCCCCCTTTTTCTTGAAAGTCTTAAAAAATTCATAAATAATCCAAAACATAAAATATTGAAAAATTTTCTTCGCAGTAGTATTTCTTACCATCAAAATGATCAAATTAAACCAAATTAATGCATCAATGTTTACTAAAAGAAAAAAATACCTCTTTTCTGCATTAAAATTACCAAGTACAAAAAAAACGTCAAAAAAACGTCAAAAATTTGATTTCGGAATGGAACCAAAAATAACAACACTTCTTCACACATCCCTCTAGATCATTCCTATGCATTTGGTTTGTCTCTGTATGCCCCCGGTCTGAAGAAGAAGTTTGTCAAAGGAGGGTACCCTCTTTGACCTACTTTTGCCTGTGGTGGCGCCACCTGTTGATGAATCTGGACGAAAAACAACAACACTTGTAGGGGACCATGAGTACTACATGCTTATCAAGTTTCATCAAATTCTGTTCAGTGGTTCTGGAGAAGAAGTCGAAAATGTGAAAAGTTAACGACGGACGACGGACGGACGACGGACGGTGATTGATCACAATAGCTCACTTGAGCCTTTGGCTCAGGTGAGCTAAAAAGAATATTCTCTGAGAATCTGCTGTGACCATGACCTTACAGGTATGATTTTAAGTCAATATACACTCACCCCAAGCTTTGACCATACATGTACCACTTTCCCATATGTAATATTTATACCAAGTATCAACTTGCTCGATTAAAGCTTATCGAAATTGCCAGCCAGATGAGAAATTCATCTAATTTCACCTTCCCAGGAGGAAGAAGTCCACAGGATTAAAAAATACATATGAAGAGGAACATGTGTTCTTGCATTTTATATTCCATCAAATCTATAATGGATTTGTATCATTTGAGGAAATCTGGGAGAATTGTCATTGATATCTTCATACATTAAACTTATCTCTGTCATCACAATAATGTAGGTTATTTACTGGTATGCAAATTTCTTAAGTTCAGAGGAAAATTGTTTATACTGTTTAAAACAACAAACATATATATTTTTTTCATTGGTAGCCTCTGATTATTTATACCAACAATCTTGTGAGTGACACAAAAAAAACCAAACTAGCTCAACACAAAAAAGTATTGGTATTTTGGTATGTACTCTGTCTAATAAAGAGCCAGAAGATAATAAATCTACTTAGAAAAATCTGAGCAAACAAGTGGGATTGTAATTAATTGTGTCATCACACTAGGAATCCAGTATGCATACATGTATTTATCACTGACCAACATGCCCCCTCTGAAAACAATAATTGTAAGGAATGGACAGATTACTTTATACCCACAATTTTGTAATATGTGGTACAAAAAAGGAAAGTATAGAATAAAATAAGAGTATCAGTAAAACTGATAGATGCTCCCCAAACGGCAGTTATACATATAATGCAGGAAACTGATGACTCAGTTCATAATAAAAAATCAGTAAAACTGATGGATGCTCCAAGAAGCACAGGAATAATGAAGGAAATGAATGACTCTATATATAGGAAAACATTGTATTAATTGATGACGATTTCACATCTCCATGTTTCATATGGATATCCAACTGAGGCAACTGTAGAACAACAACTGATCACAGTATCTTAAACTAAATTGAGTAAGCTTGACCTTGATTAGTTATGAAATAAAGCTTTTTATCGTGACCTTGACCTTTCAGAAATGACCTTGAGTGACCTTAGTCCAAAAGCTATTAACCTAAATAACATTTTGGTGAGTTATGATCAAATTCTGATGAAAGATGTAGGAGATATAAGTACTTCATGGCATTTTAAGTCATAGTTAATAAATGACCTTGACCTTTTAGAAATGACCTTGAGTGACCTTTGACAAAAAGCCCTTAACCTAAATACATGTAATATGTTGAAGTATGATCAAATTCTGATAAAAGGTGTAGGAGATATGAACTCGAACAGACAGACGAGCAGACAGAATTTTTTGAGGGAGCATAAAAAAGGTACATGTATAAGATTAAAACAGAGACAGGGGATTAAAATAGGGAATGACATCATTCAGTTATTCTAACGGTTGGAACAAATCGTCATATTTGAAGCACTGTTTTTCAAATGCAATACATTTTCAGGTTTTTCTGAGTAATAAACCTCTTTTCTTTAACTGCAGATCTGTAACATTGAAAGGAAAATCAATAAATTTACATCAGTGTAACAGACCACTTGCTGATCTTAACAATGGCTGTCTTATTGTTCGAACTAACACCTTTTAGCATTTTTCATAGTGACATTATAATACATAACATAAATTAATTGTAACATCACAAAGAAAAACAATACCAAAAAAAAGTTACTGAACTAGCTCGCACAAAAAGGCAGCCATTGTCAAGATCGGCAAGTGGTCTATTTGATATCATTCTGATCGATTTGGAGGGAACGTTAATCACTATTAATGATTTTCCCATCCAATATTACAGTTAAACAAAAAAGTCTATAGAAATTTGTTTTAATATTTGGTTATGATGAATTCTGTCCGAAATGTCAGACCCAAACACACAAGTTTTATGCTTGGTACTGACATTTCAGACAGGAATAATTTTAAGGTCAGGTCCTATATACAGTGATATACGGTACATGTACTACTGATAGGTTGATTGATTTTTGTTTAACGTCACATCACGAATATTTCACAAATATGGTGACTGCATCAATCTGCCTGATGCGGGGCTTACAAATTTTGACCTTTACAACGGACCCACCCGAAGCAGTGAGGGATCTTTAACGTGCCATGCATACCACGACACAGGGCCTCGGTTTTTACTGTCTCATACTAAAGACAGGACACCCGCATGACCAGAGCGGGACTCGAACCCCGGCCTCCCGATCAGCGCGATACCACTACTGGCACTAGGCCACGCCGGCTTACTACTACTAGGCTAGAACACATGAAGATGCAGAGACCTGATGTGGACTAAACTTTCAGACTTAGGCTACAATATTAATAAAACAATTATGTACATGTTTTTCACTACGCCAGTCCCTAAGTGATACAGACATATTAAAAAATATAAACACCGGTGAATCCCAATATACTCACACTGATAATGTACAGCAGACAATTCTTAACACAGTTACAACTGCCGCGGTGTGTGTGTATTCACTTTGCGCATGTTTATTCAAACTGATGACCTTCACCTTGGAACTGTGAACTCGGTCATATCGCACCTGTATCCGAGTATCAGACTATACACAAGGAAATCTGTGTGACAGCAGGTAGAAAGAAGGAAAATCATCGATATGGCATTTAGGCAGATTGTGACACGAGTTCGACCTGCCTCTGCTGGTTTACTGAGGCTTCAGTCTCGCTGCATGTCCGCTATCCCTGCACCGCAAGTCGAACCTGAAGTCAAATACAACCAGGTAGGACTACTAAAAGTGCATATTAATACGTAATGACATGTCATCAATTTTGCATGTTTAAAAGTTATTCAAATGTTGATTTTGCATGTTTATAAAGAAAACTGAATGTGTAGGACAAATAACAATAAAACTTAGGTCAATATTTATTGAGCTGTGTTATTAATGAAGGGTGCTTCAAGTGATTTAAAGACCTCCTTGAACAGTGTGGAATGGTCTCAAGTAATTGCTTAGTCTAAGTCTTTATTACATGTTATAATTTGCTGTAAAAAATTTACCAGCACATCTATCGAAACATTAGAAAGGTTGAACGACTTTAGATAAAGAAATTTAACTTTTATTATTATTTTTTTAATAGATATTCCTTTTTTCATTTTCACTTAAAATTACAATTGAAATTTGCATATGGTTGCATTGGATTTCATTCAGTCTTTTTCCTTTATCTCTCAAGTGTAGAAGCATGTGCATGGAGAATACAGAGTGTAGATAATAAGCAATGGAAGATAACTGATCTGACTCCTGATAAGATCAGGAGATTGCAACCTTAACATGTCATGACATTGTGTAAATAGCCAAGTTTAACAATAATATAAAATGGACATGTGCAGATTTGTGCTGCATGGTGACCAGGGATCTAAACTCACCAAAATTTTACATAAAAATATTTTTGTGTATTATTAGTTATGAAATAGATAATATACCACACTGATATTGTTTGTTTATGCCTGTTTAAACTTATCAGTGTTGAAACCTCTTTCAGCATGATCAATCTACACCTAATGGATAATGTTTCACAAACATTCTCTTATTTATAATTCCTTCTGAGTTTTATTTTATTGTCTGCCTTTGATAATTTAATGTATAAATGTTTGATTTTGAATTCACTGATAGGCCACTATGTCTTTAGCTTGACGTTGGCCGAATTGCAAAGCATAGTACGGTCTGTGAAATGGTGATGCCCATCTGTCTGCATCAACAATTTGGTTTAGCTCTTGCGTTTAAGTTCATTACAGAAAGACTATTGACAATAACTCTTTCAAACATCACACGTAAATAGACCTTGATGAGTTCTATCCACTGAAACCTATTTTTGTGAGCTTGACCTTGAAGATGCTCATTTTCAAGGTCAGATGTGTAATCAACTTTAATTTAATTATAGAATAACGAGAGTTGTCTTTCAAACTTCATGTAAATAGATTGTGATGAGCCCTATCCATTGAAAACATTGTGACCTTGACCTTGAGGGTTCCCAGTCTCAAGGTCAAGTGCGTTATTGAATTTAGTTGAAAAACCATAGACAAAAACTCTTTCAAACTTCACATGTAGAAAGACCTTGATGATCTATATCCATTAAGAATTTTGGCTTGTGATGTTGACTTTGAAGATTCCCAGTTTCAAGGTCAAATGTGTAACGGACTTTAGTTCAATTACAGAAAGACCATGAGAGATATGTCTTTCAAACCTCACACATAGATTGAATTTGATGAGCACTGTTCCTAGTGACTTTGTTTTGTGACCTTGACTTTGTAGGTTCCCAGTTTCAAGGTCAAAGGCATATTTAAGTTTAGTCTATTAACAGAAAGATTATGAGAAGTAGGTCTTTCAAACCACTGCTGTACATAGACAATGATGGGCTGTATCCCTGAATAACCTTTGTGACTTTGACGTTGAAGGTTCCCTGTTTCAAGGTCAAACACATAATCATTCCCCCACAACAAAGATAGACCATAAGAATTGAATCTTTCGAATATCACACAAGGTTGGTTATTGATGAGCTCTATCCATTGCAACCTTTTGGACCTTGACCTTCAAAACTCATTTTCAGGGTCAGTGACCTTGTAACTTTGTCCTTTATATAAAATAGTTTATATTGCACTCTGTTGCTTCTGTGGGCATAGTATTTCAAAACAAATTCTACTTTCAATAATTGTCAACGCTTCGCAATCTAGCCATACCACTTTTGGCAGTTTCTTGTTTTTTATTAGTATAAAAATATCCTATGCCTTTATTTTAACCCCCTGTCCCCACTTATTGTAGTTTATATATAAATACTACTAAAACACACACAAACACACTTGTATATATACAGGGCTTGAAATTGGCAAAAGTTTGGGTCATCAAATTGGCAAATTTAAAGAAAATTATTATATTATATTTACTAAACTTTTAGGTTGCCCAAAGAGATTTCAAGTTGTTTTGACGACCAGACACCTGCTAATTTTGAACCGTGTATATATATATATATTATATACACACACATTATTTGTTTTGTTTGTTTGTTTTTTTATCTGTTATCGATGACACAACAGTGTGTCATAACTTTGACCCAATATGGTATCTCTAAGGTCAATGTCACATTGAACTGTCGTGATTTAGGCTCAAAGGCTTAGACTGCATTGAAACTCAATATGGGCTCTCATGTCTGTCAATTCTGTGGGTCTGAATTTTGGTTGAAAAAGGTGGGAAGGTTTGCCAGCAGATATGCTGTGAAAGGTCTAATGTTTGTTCTGGGTACTTTAGTCCTTAGCTCTACTTCTTAACAATAGCTGCCACCATAATGGTGAAAAAAATAATTCTTGTGTGGTGTTACACAATCAGATAAGATTCAAAATGAATTTTCACTAATTTCATGTAAGAGATGCGTATGCAAGTTTCACATATAGATACATAGTATTCCATTTTTTTTAAATAGCTGTTAAATCCAGTGGAATCATTCTATCAGCAATATAGCTCACTAAAGTAATGTCATGCTTAATGCAGCACTCAAGGCAAGTTCCTCCACAAGATATACAAATACTTAAATACTGTGGTTTTGACAGAAAAGGAAATAATATAATCTTCTATATTATAAAGTGTCTCATCAGTTTAATTGATACCTGCATATTTATTCCTGGTGACAGGCTTTCATTAACAACGAATGGGTGAACTCAAAAAGTGGCAAGACTTTCCCAACCATCAATCCTTCAACAGGAAACCTGATATGTGAAGTTGCAGAGGGAGATAAGGTATTACATATTTATACAGCAGCAAACCATATGTCGTTGAGGTGATACTGGTAACAATATGTGATTCCTGTCTATGTTTTTATTCCAGTAAACATATTGTAAATCTGTATAAGTTGTGTATGAAGGCCGAGTTATTTTAAGCTTGCTGGCATGAAAGTCCAGAGAGTTAATGCCATACACCCAGTGTTGTCGGCAGCAGGGGCTGTAGACAAAACTTTAACCTAGACTATATCTTTTGAACTGGAAAAGGTTCAGTTTATATATTCCACATACGGATTTCTCATGACCAGGGCTTTCAGTTATTAAGATAACTTTTGACCCATTGACCTTGACCTTGGACTTTGATCTACTTTATTGACATTTTAATCTGGCTACATCTTTTGAACCAGAAGAAGTACAACTTCCATATTTTACATATGGATTCCCTGAATTAGAAATATGACTTTTGATCTAGTGACCATGACCTTTGGCTTTAACCTAGTTTTTTAAACTTTATTCTTAGCTATATCTTTTAATCTGGAAAAAGGTACAGCTTTGATACATGTATACCACATATCAATTCCTCATGACCATGGCTTTCACTTGGAACCATGACTTTTGACAAATTGATCTTGACCTTTTTTTTTAAACTTTAAACTGGGCTATATGTTTTGAATCCGAATAGGTACAGCTTTGATATTCCACATATGGATTCTTATGAGTAGGCCTTTGAATTGGTACCATGGCTTTTGACCTTGTGTCTTTTATCTTTAACTTAGACCTACTTTTCAAAATCTGACCAATGATTTACATTATAAACTGCTAAAAAATTCCTCATGCCATTGACTCTTATGATTAAAGTTTTAGCCTGAAAAAATTGACTGTATATCAAGGTCATTGGTCAAGGTCACAATGGACAATATATGAAAAACCTTGTCAATTCTATAAAAGAAAAACGTATCATTGCATAGTCTAAGACCTTACACAAGTGCTGGCCATGGTTAGATGTCAAACCTTATTGATTTTCAAGTCTCAGATATTTTGGTCAATAACTTCTTTTTAGATATCTTTATGAGATAGGGAAACTAACTTATTCTCATTGAAAATTAACACCCATTCCCAGTGAGCTTTGTTGTCTTCTGACAAACCTTGTTACAAAATCACATTGCAGATGTGTAGGAAGGAAATTAGAAGTGGGTGGAAGTGAAAATCTATGTTTTTAAATTTCAGTGGTAAGAGCTGGAGTCAATTTTTTATGCAGCATTGTTTTAATGATATACAATAAGTAGCATGCCGTCCAAGCCATTTGGAATTTTTAAAAACTTGATTTTCTCCCTCATTTTTGTAGAACCTTTGATGCCTGTTTACTGGATAATGATCTATTTACCAGTATAATGATACCTCATGAACGTATGTGCAAAAAAAAAAAAAAATAATAAAAAATTGGTGTCATGTATTTCAATATTGACAATTGTGATGGAACTATAAATGAATTTTTCGTGTCCTAGTTACTCCACCCCAAACCCTCGAAAATCAATAATGGCTCCCTTAACATGACAAAAATATTGCAGACATGGGTTTCAGTTTTGCATTCAAATCATCGAACCTACGAACAGCCGCATAAAGATGTATTCAAGATTTGATCCCGCGCTGAAGCCGAAGGTCAATACATTACATGTACACCATTTTCTATCGCTATATTCATGTACCGTCTTAAGCGGTGGGCACCATGTTCGCTCATTCGCTTCATTGTCTTGCTCTGGGTCGTTGAATTGCAGTGCATACTATTTTAAAGTTAGAATTTTAAATCGGACACATTTCACGGATAAGAATGTATTGGTGACTTAACAATACCTTGAATTCAGTATAAAACGCCGCCTTTTGTTCACCACTTCGTGTTCTATTTATACCTTGCGCACACGGCAGGTTTAAATAATGAAGAGGTGTAGGAAAGAGGGGGTTGAATTTACTGAATCTAAATCTGTTGAATGTCTAGAGTCTCAGATTTGAGTTTGGATTGACTTGATTTGTTAATTTTGTCCACAAAGACTCAAACCGCTTATTCGTTCGAAGCTGTGTAATCTGGTCGTCACAGTACGGTGTTGGACACTGAATGTCAAACACCCTTCAATAAGTAGAAATGAAATGAATGAGTTCAGTTGAGTTTATTTGAAAACAGTTCAGTTTAATTTTCACATTGTACAATATTAAACTGGTTGATGCTGAAAGCTGTTTCTATGAACAATTTTTTTTAAATAAATTGTAACTTTCAAAAAAAAAAAAGATAAAACTTTTCTAATGCCATACCCAGAATAGACTATGCATAAATCATTTAAACTACACCTATACATGTAGATGTACATGGTTTCACATTCAAAACGAACATTCATACATGCATCATTGTTCAATAGATTTGTATGTCCGTAAACTTTTAATTATCAACTTCTTCTTCATGAACCAGTGAAGAGATTTTGGTGAAACCTGGTAAGGATGAAGTTCTCAAAGTCAAGTTCGTTCCAAGTGTTGTTATTTTTCGGTTAGATCCATTAAGGAATGGATCAAGGGTTGGGCAATATAGGTGCCAAAGGGTACCTTTCTCTGACATACTTTTTCTTTAGAAAATATATCGACAGACCGAATGTATGTGAATGATCTAGAAGGGTATCAAAAGAAGTGTGTCATTTTGGTTCATTTTGAATTTATATTTTTGGTTGATTAAAAGGTCTTTTTAGAGTTTGTCATTTTTACATTTCACTTTTCAGGTAATTTCTTTTAATGTCTTATTATGCATTCAATTTGTGTCTATTAATTATTATTTGACTTTTTGGAAATTCATGTTATCGCAAAGAATAATACTGTCGTTTACTCATGCACATTTATATGTAAATGCACATGAGTCGTGTACTCATGTGCATTTACATATAAATGTGCATGAGTAAACGACAATACTAATAGTTGAATTGGGATACAAAATTGTCAAAAAGAATATCTCGTTTTCCTGAACCCCCCCCCCCCCCTGCCCAATGTTTTAAGACCTAAAAGGAAAGGGGAGTTGCACTGTTTGTGTGTTACCCGGCATTTAAAGCTGCGATGAACATCTTCTTCAGAACTAATAGAAGGATTAGTTGAAGCATGGCATAAATAAATCACTCCGGTTTGGCTACAAATTTTGTTTTAGTCTAGGTCTTTCAAAGGTTGGATCCAGGATGGAACAACTTGGGCTTTAAGCTTTTAAGGGTATCCTCCTCTTAAAAGCTTCTTCATCGTATTGGCTGCATAGATCGTCAACAAAATGCATCAGAGTGGTCAAGAAAGCTGTTGTAAGAAGTATTATTCTCTTGATTCCATTCCAAAATTAAATTTTAGACGCCATTGTAAGGGTTTTTTTTCAGCTTTTTTCATTTTTGTATCTTTTTGGGTAACTCCTTTTGTCATCATTGTCACGGTTCATTATTTATCTTCGATTGATTTTGTTTATGTTGGCTGATTTTAAAGAAATAATATAATTGTGAAAACATTTGAGTTTGTGGGTAAATCATGGGCGGGGCAATGTATATTCAGGAGGATAACATCCTTTGTGAACGAAAACGTCAGATAAGCTGCATAAAATTAAATTCCAAAGTAAAAGTGTTGTAGAAGGATGTGGTGGTCTGTCAGGTTACAAGCTGGGTTGACCTATTTCACTTTAGAAGATTTTGATACTCCTTACTTGGATTTGTGCTCATGATGCTCAGGTAGTAATGTAGGCTCATTCGGACCTCTTGTTTACTGTTCACAAGCAATGACAATGCATGCCTATATGTATATAAAAAGGATGCACCACTTCACACTATGAAGCTCCCTGTGGTTTTCCTTTGTTATCTGATGTAAGTAAAGAACAAGTGTTTAGTCATCTGTTTATCTTAAAGGATACCTTGAGCGAGGCACGGAGTGGTGTACATGTATACATGAATGTTGATTTCGTGCCAGTTTTTTTCATCGTAAATATGTGAAAATAAGACATCACATTGAAGTGTTTTTGCGAATTCATTACAAGAAACAAATGGAAATAAAGTGTATAAACGTGGTGTTTCTATTTCCTCATTCTACCTCTGACACCGTCATTTTATGAAGTAGCAAGCGGGGATAGGGTTTCCAATATCTTTATGTCTGAATGCCCTATATATACAAAACTACTCTTTTTACAACGACAGACAAGGATAATGTTTCCAGTATCTTAACTTTTGAATGCCTTTATTTGCAATAACAATGCTGAGGATCACGATATATGTACTTATAAGCTTAGGTATACGTGTAGTTCTGAAGTCGTACTTTGTTGAGAGAGGGCACTACATAGAAAAGATGTTTCGAATTATATTTACTATTTCCTTTCGACATTTCCCATGCTTTACAGCCATTTCACTGGTATTGTTTAGTGGTGGGGTATTATAAGGAAAATATATTAATGACCACTATGTTTGCAAACTTCTCGAATTCCCTTACCGAGTATCGGACATTACGAAAGCCTGTAAGGCTCATTTTGTTAGGAAGCAAAAACTTTTTCGCGTTATATCGCGAAACTTTCGCTTTACTTTGCGAAACTTTTGCTTATTTGGCGTTAGTTACACGATAATTCGCTAAGTGTTAAAAGCTGATAAACGTTGCCTTTAGATTGATTGATTGATTTTTGTTTTACGTCACACCACGAATATTTCACGTATATGGTGACGGCATCTGCCTGATGCGTGGCATACAAATTTTGACCTTTGCAACGGACCCACCCGAAGCAGTGAGAGACCTTTAACATGCCATGCATACCACGACACGGGGCCTCGGATTTTACTGTCTCATCCGAAAGACAGAACACCGGCATGACCAGAGCGGGACTCGAAACCCCGGCCTCCCGATCAGGAGTCCGACGTGATACCACTAGGCCACGCCGGCTTTGCCCTTAGAGGTTCATAGATATTTTATTTTGTCGGATTAACACTGGTACGCATGATCTGTGGGGTGTCGTTTTACTTTTTATTCCAGAGAGATTACGAAGTCGTTATAGTGATATCAAGATATCATTTAAGTGACATCGCCTATAAATATGGTGATATCACATGAATGACTTGATGATATCACTATAACGATTTGGAGATATCACTGTAATGATTTGATGATATTACTAAAACGGATTAGCGATATCACCATTATAATTTAGAGATATCACTTACAGGAAAAAAAGTAAAACTGCGGCCCATAATGATCCTTTTACTATCTTGCAACTTTGTATGTGGAAACACTTCCGAGTTGTCGGGTCAGAACCTTCGTGTTGATATTTTATCATAGTTTGATGTTTATGACCTTGGCGTTTGAGCTAATTATTTATAGACATTGCCCTTTCAGCAATCTGTATTGCAGTTTTATCTTTCCAGTGCTGTACGTCGAAACCTTTCATTTTCACATTTAGCCTTGACATAATTTGCACAGCTTTTATATTGTAAGTTCAAAATCTATAGGCTTAGTTCTCACGGACAGAAAGGCAGACAGACTGACCACTGGAAAACGTGATTCTTACTATTCAAAGAGGAACCCTATAGAATACCGTGTAACCACGGAGAATGTAGTAAGACAGAATCTTCATGAAAAAGATACACGTACTTCTGTGGTAAATTATTATTTTGTAAGTTCCTTTTCCTTCGTGTAATATATATGTACATATGAGTATCTCTACGTTTTATAGGCCTTATAGGCTTTCGTATGACATAAACAAAGGTGTGAGAATACAGCGTTGTGAGAGGGTGCAGCGTGTTCAGCTTGGTGCGAGGATTTAGCATGTTGAGCGTGGTGCGAAGGTGCAGTGTTTAGCGTGATGCGAAGGTGATGTGTGGTGCGAGGGTGTAGCATGTTCATCAAGGTGCGAGAGTGTAGATAGCGTGTTCAACATGGTGCGAGGGTGCAGCATGTTAATTCAGCGTGTTGCGGGTGTTCAGCATGTTGCGAGGGTGTAGTATGTACAGCATAGTACGAAAGTGTTGCACACAGTGTGGTACATGTTCGAGGGTGTAGCGTGTTCAGCGTGGTGCAATGTAGTTATAAAGTCGGTATATGAAAGTTTCTTTCTCCATTACACTAGGAAATGTATAGCCCAGGAACCATTGTTTGTTGTAACAAGACACGTTTCCCGTGTGACATTTATTGGCTTGGATTTTATTCTATATCTTGACGTGTACGGAAGCCGGCGTGGCCTAGTGGTATCGCGCTGGACTCCTGATCGGGAGGTCGGGGTTCGATTCCCGCTCTGGTCATGCCGGTGTCCTGTCTCTCGGATGAGACAGTAAAAACCGAGGCCCCGTGTCGTGGTATGCATGGCACGTTAAAGATCCCTCACTGCTTCAGGTGGGTCCGTTGCAAAGGTAAAAATTTGTATGCCCCGCATCGGGCAGATGCCGTCATCATATACGTGAAATATTCGTGGTGTGACGTTAAACAAAAATCAGTCAATCAATCATTGACTTGTACGGGGGACATCATGTTCATTGAAAAATGTGTGATCTCCTGTCGAGTACCTCGCAAGGTAAATGCTTATGTACTTAAGTGTACCAGATTTTCACCCGGCTTCCCGTCTTTCTGCACCTGACATTGTTTCTACGTGGTTAAATTCAGGGACATTTCGGTGAAGAATGCTGTCATGCTACACGAATTTTAACAACTGCACCTTTGGAACCAAAAATACTGTCACAACATGTCATTATTTCTTTTATATAGGGCCCGTGCATTAAAGCGGGTGCCATGTAGGAATCACGTTGACAACCGTAAGCCCTTTTTGTGATCAAATAACTCAAAAGGATTTTAACATATATGTTTCATATGTTAGACTAATATTTTAAAAAATTAATGTGTTTAAACATTAAATGTTTTAAATATTAGTGTAACACATATTTCACGTAAAGATGCAAAATGATGAACATGAAGATAGATTTCGGATTCAAGGTTTAAAGATCATGACCACAATATGGGACCTTTTATGACTTTGTCAGTTTTCTAGTTAATAATATGTATTGTACATACATGTACATAATATATTTATAAGGCGAACATACACATTTGTCTAGGGTAAAACCACCTTCTCGAGACTTAAGTACAAGTCATCTTCACAATGCCAAGGCTTTGTCCTGTGTGAGGGACGGAATCACTAAGTCTTGACATTGTGTAGATGACTACATTTATCTCTTCTAGACAAGCCACGATCTGTCTCTACTCTCTTGAGAACAGTTAGGGTTACCTCTTTGACCCGAAATCTCTTTATTGTTATCTCATTTTCTGATCAAATATATGTGACTTACATTTTTATTGTAGCCTATGATTTTGTTTTTATACGGCCGGAATGTAATATATTATGAGGCTGTCCATCGGTCCGAAGCCATTTTATTCCGAAAAGGTCTCGCTCATGCTTTCAGATATTGAAGGGAAACTTGGTGTGCATGTTAAATTTGAAGATTTTCGTATAAAGTTGAATGCCTTGTAATTGACCCCATTTTACAAGAATTATTGCCTATTAATGAAAATCAGTATTGTCTTTTTCTAACTTTAAATTTTTTGTTATTTAAAGTGAGCACATAGAAGAAAGTATTGTGGAAAATTTTTGGCTATTCTAGGAGATATTGGAGTGAAACTTACTGCCCATCTTCATTATGAGGTCATACCTTTGTCGCAATTGACTCTATTTGACAGGAGTTATTGGGTCTTATATGAAAATTGGTATTTCTGAAATATTTCGGTCATGATTTGAGATATTAAAGTGAAACTTGGTGTGTATGTTTACAATGATATCCTACATATGAATTCCGACTTTTGTACCTATTTTACTAAGGATATCACTCTCAAATGAAATTAGTATTCCGGATTATCATTGCTTTTCTGAAATTAAGATTGATTGATTGATTGATTTTTGTTTAACGTCACACCGCGAATATTTCATGTATATGGTGACGGCATCTGCCTGATGCGGGGCATACAAATTTTGACCTTTACAACAGACCCACCCAAAGCAGTGGGGGATCTTCAACGTGCCATGCATACCACGACACGGGGCCTCGGTTTTTACTGTCTCATCCGAAAGACAAGACACCGGCATGACCAGAGCGGGACTCGATCCCCGGCCTCCCGATCAAAAGGCGAGCGCGATACCTCTAGAACACGCCGGCTTTCCTGAAATTAAGAGACAGCCATATTTTACGAAGTAGGTGCGGCTCTTATTAAATGTGTAAGTAGTTGACTTCTTAATAGTTTTGTATTGGTTATCTAATCTCCTTGAGTTCTTCATATCTATTATAACTAACGGCATGTCCTAAAAAGTTACCGACGTACAGACCTGCAGGTATCAATTTGCTCGTTCCGGTAAACGGATATGCATTTACACACATATATGTCTTTTTAAACTAATTTCTATACACATTCATTAATGGTCGTTGGCATGGGTTTTTTTTCAATTTAGGCTGATGTTGATATTGCTGTCAAGGCAGCTTCAGAAGCCTTCCGTCTTGGATCACCATGGAGACGCATGGATGCCGCACAAAGAGGTGTCCTCCTGAATCGTTTAGCCAATCTTATTGAGAGGGATCGTGTATATTTAGCTGTGAGTAGAGAATACATTGAATTCTTGCATTTCCATTTTTAAAAACCTGTTTGTTCATTTAAATACTACATGTAGTATGATTTTATTTTTGTTAGACAATTTAAATATCTGATGAAAGATTATTATTCTTTGTCAGATTCAATGTCAAAATATTTCATTCTAATAAGTTATTTAGAGAAAGAGTTTTAGAATGCTTTTGAATACTTCACATTGATCAACTGCTTACAAAGCTGTGAATGAGTATTAAATTTATAAGTTTCACTGCTATTGATAACCATTAAACACTATCACAGCGAACTTGCCAGATGTATCTCATTAAAACCTTCATTTACCTACATGATGCTATTCATAATTTTTAAGTAATGTTTATCAAGTTCATTTATCGAATAGCAAATCTAGCAGACACCTGTTTCGGTCATAACATTTTATCAGATGTTTTCTCACATCTGAGGTGGTTACTGGTACAGGTACATCAGAACTATATCCCTCCCAGTGGAACAGCCAACAGAATTCATTGTTCCATGCTTCATCAGTAATCTGAAAAAGGGACAGGTGGTTACAAGAGGTTACAGGACATTTCATACATTTTCAGCAATAATTTGATGAGTAATTGTTAACTGTATTTCAGTCTTTGGAAACCTTGGATAATGGTAAACCATACAATGTGGCCTACACAGCAGATCTTGAATTAGTCATTAAATGTTACAGGTAAGGTCATAAGACTCTAGATCAAGGTCACTGACAGTGAGTGATCAGAGATTTTAGCTTATATTTGGAGGGTTTGATCCTGTCTGTCTGTCTGCTGTCTGGATTGAGGTTTACATAGGCCTTACAGGATAATTCCTATTTGCTGCCTAGATTGGGTTTACATAGGTCTTACAGGATGATTCCCTATTTGCTGCATGGATTGAGGTTTAAATAGGTCTTACAGGATGATTCCTATTATCTGCCTGGATTGAGGTTTACATAGGTCTTACAGGATGATTTCTATTTGCTGCCTGGATTGAGGTTTACATAGGTCTTACAGGATGATTTCTATTTGCTGCCTGGATTGAGGTTTACATAGGTCTTACAGCATGATTTCTATTTACAGTCTGGATTGAGGTTTACATAGGTCTTACAGGATGATTCCTATTATCTGCCTTGGTTGAGGTTTACATAGGTCTTACAGGATGATTTCTATTTGCTGCCTGGATTGAGGTTTACATAGGTCTTACAGCATGATTTCTATTTACAGTCTGGATTGAGGTTTACATAGGTCTTACAGGATGATTCCTATTATCTCCCTGGATTGGGTTTACATAGGTCTTACAGGATGATTCCTACTATCTGCCTGGATTGAGATTTACATAGGTCTTACAGGATGATTTCTATTTGCTGCCTGGATTGAGGTTTACATAGGTCTTACAGGATGATTTCTATTTACAGTCTGGATTGAGGTTTACATAGGTCTTACAGGATGATTCCTATTATCTGCCTGGATTGGGTTTACATAGGTCTTACAGGATGATTCCTATTATCTGCCTTGGTTGAGGTTTACATAGGTCTTACAGGATGATTTCTATTTGCTGCCTGGATTGAGGTTTACATAGGTCTTACAGGATGATTTCTATTTGCTGCCTGGATTGAGGTTTACATAGGTCTTACAGGATGATTTCTATTTACAGTCTGGATTGAGGTTTACATAGGTCTTACAGGATGATTCCTATTATCTGCCTGGATTGGGTTTACATAGGTCTTATAGGATGATTCCTATTTGCTGCATGGATTGAGGTTTACATAGGTCTTAAAGTATGATTTCTATTTGCTGCTTGGATTGATGTTTACATAGGTCTTACAGGATGATTTCTATTTACAGTCTGGATTGAGGTTTACATAGGTCTTACAGGATGATTCCTATTATCTGCCTGGATTGGGTGTACATAGGTCTTACAGGATGATTCCTATTTGCTGCATGGATTTAGGTTTACTTAGGTCTTCCAGGATAATTCCTATTTGCTACCTGGATTGAGGTTTATATAGATCTTACATGATTTCTATTTACAGTCTAGATTGAGGTTTACATAGGTCTTACAGGATGATTCCTATTTGTTGCCTGAATTGAGGTTTAAATAGGTCTTACAGGATGATTTTATATTTACAGTCTGGATTGAGGTTTACATAGGTCTTGCAGGATGATTCCTATTTGTTGCCTGGATTGAGGTTTAAATAGGTCTTACAGGATGAATTTTTTTTGCAGTCTGAATTGAGGTTTACATAGGTCTTTCAGGATGATTGCTATTTACTTCCTGGATTGAGGTTGCTAGTTGACCTGTAAACTTTGTTGAATGCATTTGAAGTGCATCACGTTCTGTCACAGGACATAAATGAGGAGGTACTTAATAGTCAGACATATGTCACATGTAAGTTCTTATGCTAGAATACCGCTGAACGTTTTCAGTCTTGATCTACTTTGTTTATTTTCCTTCCTTTTTATAAGTAATACATACAATATACATTTATGTTAAAAGGAAATCTGTTTTGACCTGTAAACTTTGTTGAATGCATTTGAAGTGCATCACGTTCTGTCACAGGACATAAATGAGGAGGTACTTAATAGTCAGACATATGTCACATGTAAGTTCTTATGCTAGAATACCGCTGAATGTTTTCAGTCTTGATCTACTTTGTTTATTTTCCTTCCTTTTTATAAGTAATACATACAATATACATTTATGTTAAAAGGAAATCTGTTTTGCCACATTTTGTTTTCTTTTAAAGATACTATCAAAGCCAAGATACACCATAGCAATATTGTGAGGATGAATCTCATCTACTCAACCTACATTAATGTACACATCGTATAGTGCAGTATGAATTTAGCATGAGAATATTAACTTGCAACATATTTTTTAGATTGATTAAAATTACAAAAGGTTATTATATAAGATTGATTGGAAAATGATATTCCTTTCAGGTATTATGCAGGATGGGCAGATAAACACCATGGAAAAACAGTTCCTGTGTGTAAGGACATTTAATGTCTGATCTATGGTTTGAATCAGGATGTGTATCATAGATAGTGCTTAGCATTTTGTGTCATCTTTGTAGTAAAGCAACACTTAGCAGTCACTTTTGTCTGTCAAATATTTGACTGTTTGATACACCAGTTATAACTACATGTGTCTTTGCAGGTGACACATACCTTCCCTTGAACTCTGTAGTTTAGCTGAAGCCACTACATTAAACAAATAAAATAACTTGTAGACAGATGTAAAAGCTAAAATGTAACCACACAATACAAATACGTTCCCTGGGGATGGGGGACTGGAAGTGTTAGTTATGTTTTCAAGCTTTATTTTTGTATATACTTCATATTGCCATTATGATTATTGTATAAATAAAATCCTAATATAAATGTTTCTGTAACAAAAAATTTGAACTTATTACTGCATGATTTGGAATTTATCAGTCAGCTAATATTCAAGTAAAATTTTTTCTTTATTATACTTTGAACTGAAATGAAATTTACTCATATCATGATAGAGGGTTACCTATTGATGATTCTTTTCTTTTCCAGGTGGTGATTTTTTTACCTATACTCGCCACGAACCTGTTGGTGTGTGTGGACAGATTATTCCAGTAAGTCTGTAAAATATCATCCAATAGATAGGCATCAGAAATTTGTTTATTGTAAAGGGTCTAACCTAGCATGTTAGCATTAGAAATGTATGTTACAAATTTTCTCATAATGTTAGAAAGTTTAACAGACAAAACTGATGCAGTAAGAGATGTTTTGTCGGCAAATATCTATTTGAAATGGAAGATTTTCAAGATCTGAAAATTTTAGTGAAATAAGATTTACAGTTGAAGTGAGAGTTAAAGTGATAAATTATACTCATTTATATACATGTATTTTTGAATTTTCAAAATTGGCTGGATTTTTTTTTCAGTGGAATTTTCCTCTACTGATGCAAGCGTGGAAACTTGGTCCTGCTTTAGCTATGGGGAATACTGTGGTAATGAAGGTAGCTGAACAGACACCTCTCTCAGCTCTGTATGTCGCAAAATTAGCTGAAGAAGTAAGTATGCTTATATTCAGCCCTTTGACAGCCTAAAAAATCTTTACTATCCTGTCAGGTTTTTTTTGTCTGGATACTTCACACAATTTTTATCCATTACACAAGGGTATTTAATGTTTTTTCTATAAGTTCATACATTCTAGTTCAAGATCATAGTGAGTCTATGACCACAGTTGGTATCCTGTCCTTAATAAATAATAAGATGAATCTGCTATATTTTTTTATGTATGACAAAAGGGTGAATCTGTAATCTTCTCAAAGATCAAGGTCATAGGTAGACTTTTACTGAAAATGGTCTCTGGTCCATAAAATCTGACCTTCAGTCAATTTTATAATCCAACGTCAAGGTCACAAGGAGACCATACAGATATAACCAAAATTGCTATAATGTCCATCTTAGCAACAACATATTACTGTGTCATGTTACTAAGATTATATTTTGAAGGACAAAGTTATTGTGACTCTTCAGAATGTGAATATAGATTCTTCAATAGTAGCAGTATACCACTTCCTTGTTTAAAGGATATTTGTCCTGTAAGGAGTGCTCTACTTTATTGGTGGCTGCTAGTATACTAGTACATGTATATACTAATTTTATTACTTGCACGAGTTGTTTACTTAGTCTTAAGTAATTTCTACGATACATTTTCATTATTTTTCTCTTTTCGGTTTGCAGGCTGGTTTCCCTCCAGGAGTAATCAATATAATTCCAGGGTATGGACCAACAGCAGGGGCTGCTATCGCAAAGCATATGGATGTAGACAAAGTGGCATTTACTGGATCAACTGAGGTTGGTAAACTGGTGGCAGAGATGGCAGCACAGACCAACCTCAAGCGTGTCACGCTTGAACTTGGCGGGAAGAGTCCAAACATTGTTTTGGCTGATGCAGATAGTGAGTCTGAAATATGATTTCAGTGTGAAAAAGCTCCAATATATTTTGAACATACAATCATATATGTTCTAAACCACATATCAAGTAGGATAAGGAAAACAAAAGCCTCTCAAAACTTGTGACCTTTCTATGTAGTTCAGTCTGTCTAAAATGTTTCTAGAATGAATTGTATAGAGGTGGGTGGTGTTGATATTTTTTCAAATACTAAGGAGATTATAGCATTTTGTAGTCCTCTATTAATTAAATACCATTTATATCACAGTTTTTTGTGGAAGCTACAATGATTACTTCAGAATTTCACCACTTTTTCTGTAGGAAGTTGTCTTATAAACCAGTATGTTGCCTTGTTTGTTATCAGGTAATGTTGCTCACATCATTTTCACACACTCCCATAAAAATGTTGGGGTATTATGCTATGCTGCTGTCGTCCATCTGTCCAAACAAAATTGTCTTCACAACTCCTCCTAAACCTTTATAGGGATTTTGATGAAATTTGGTAGGAAGAAAGGATACTATTTGTAGATGTGCATATTGCAAGAGGAATGCTGTCCAAAAACATTTACAAAAATAATGGTACTTGGACTTACAGTTCCTTAGATTTTTCTATGCAAAATATTTTAGTGTCTTCACAACTCCTCGTAAACCCTTTGGCGGATTTTGATGAAACTTTTGGCACAAAGAAAGATTGTATTATGAAGATGTGCATATTGTACAAGAATTTTCACATTTCAAAATTTAACTGTAAATTCAACTGTAGTTGGTGTGTTTATGAAATGGGGGAGAAGTGACTGTGTCAACATTGAAAATTATGGATGCACGAGGATGATAAATTAACCTACAACCTACAATAGGAGAAAACTGAACTATTTACCAGTATCTAAGGTAATCTAAATTTATCACAATTAGATTAGATATTTAGTTTAGTTTGTATGTCACCTAGGATAACAAAATGTGGGCATATTATGCACCGCTTTAGAGGTGCCCAAGTTTTGTGGTAGTATGACAGATCAGGTTTTACTTATTGCAGTGTTTATGTGAAAATTCTGATTTTTTTTTTGGTGATAATATTATTTACAAGTAAGTGATTTAAAACAAAATTTCAGATTACAATTTTTGTGCTTTTCGTTTAACCTATTTCATTGACTCAGTGTACAATGTGCGTTGAATAATTTGTTTAATTCAATTACTGATTTCACTTTCAGTGGAAAAGGCAGTCGAGAGTGTACACTTTGGATTATTTTTTAATATGGGACAATGTTGTTGTGCTGGTTCCAGAGTTTTTGTGGAAGAGAAAATATATGATGAGTTTGTAGATCGCAGTGCAGAAAGAGCTAAGAAACGAACAGTGGGAAATCCATTTGACTCCTCCAATGAGCAGGGACCACAGGTTTGTTCATTAGTGCATATTTACTCTGCAATTATTAAGCTAAAGACATACTTTGGAACATGCTCATTGTACTGCCCATCTGATATAAACTGTTAACAATATATTATATAGCTTTGCTTCACATGTATAATTAATTGGGTATCATTGATATCAAAGTAGATCACTATGAATTATAATTTATTCATCTATATTACATTAGTTGGAAGAGAAAGAAAGAAAAATGTCATGTGTCATTTTTGATCATTAGATTTGCTAATTACATAGGGTTCCAATGAAGGGGTCAATATGAGGACTTTTTATACCTAATTCTGTAACTTATATCTAAAATGGATGATTCCAGATCCAATGAAATAAACTGTCCCTTTCTATTAGTGTGTTCTTAATTTGACAATTCAGTTGGTAGAGAACCTACAACTTAAAGAAAAATCTGCGGTATTTTTAGGCATCGCAAGAAGAAACTTTCCACTGTTATGGCGTTAGCTATAGTATGGCATCTTGATCCTTGAGACAAAATATAACTCAATTGAAAACACATCCCAGTATACCAGTGTATCAGAGATTAGGTCCCAAGTTCAAGATCCAGTTTTTAATTCTGTTATTTTACACTGCCTCTTACAATATTATGAATTTTAAATACTGGCTTACCTAGTTAGCAAGCTTATTATAGAAAGTGCAGTGAAGGCCTTACATTATTTTAAATGTATTTTTGTACTATTGAAATTTAGTGCTGGATGGACTTTAGTGTATTTTAGTATGTATATTGATACATGCATTGTTGCAAGCCATAGTTACTGAGTACGTTTGTCCCTCCCTCCTTCAAATTGTGGCTTTCTACTAGCATTTCATTTTGATGCTCATGACTTATTAGTGAGACAAATTGACCAATCACAGTACAATCTAATAAGCTGTGCTTTGAATGCTTGGCCAATCAGAGCTGTCAGTGATCTTTCATGTGCAAGTTGAGAGAACTATAAATATGGTGGAATTAATCTTGTTTGGCATACAGTACACTAATAAATCAACAATCTGATGTCTTGGTGTGATATTTTGGAGGGAAAAGATGTTTTCCTCTTTGTTTACACAGATGGTGAAAAGTCAATCTGCAACCAAACCTTTCTGTAGTTCTGATGGTTGGAATCATCATTGTATCGTTTCATTAATAATTCGCGAGAATCAAAATGAAACAGTAGTAGACCCTATAGTCTCTGGAAGGGACATAAATACATACTCAGTAACCATGGCTAGCAACAATGGGATACATGTATATAGTTGAAATTTTACTGTAAGTAACAAATACATGTACAAACAAATATCAATGAAAACTAATAATAAATATAGAACTTATACACATTTTAATTTTGTGCACCAGATGCGCATTTTGACAGCTTATGTCTCTTTAGTGATGTATCACTATCTGTGAAACATGGTTACTCAGTCTACTAAAGTGCCATGTTAGCACTCATAATGTAGCATGCCATTTTTTATGATATTTGATATTTATATGCACAGATTGGTTACTGGTGTTTTGGTGTATCAGGTTTGCTCTACCACTATAAGTATATATGTATTGGTTACTTGTCTATCACTGTACCAGGTTTGCTCTACCACTATATATTGATTCCTGGTCTTGTGGTGTACCAGGTTTGCTCTACCACTATAAGTATAAATGGTTACTTGTCTATCACTGTACCAGGTTTGCTCTACCACTATAAGTATAAATGGTTACTTGTCTATCACTGTACCAGGTTTGCTCTACCACTATATATTGATTCCCGGTCTTATGGTGTACCAGGTTTGCTCTACCACTATAAGTATAAATGGTTACTCGTCTATCACTGTACCAGGTTTGCTCTACCACTATATATTGATTCCCGGTCTTATGGTGTACCAGGTTTGCTCTACCACTATAAGTATAAATGGTTACTTGTCTATAACTGTACCAGGTTTGCTCTACCACTATATATTGATTCCTGGTCTTATGGTGTACCAGGTTTGCTCTACCACTATAAGTATAAATGGTTACTTGTCTATCACTGTACCAGGTTTGTTCTACCACTATATATAGATTCCTGGTCTTATGGTGTACCAGGTTTGCTCTACCACTATAAGTATAAATGGTTACTTGTCTATCACTGTACCAGGTTTGCTCTACCACTATATGTTGATTCCCGGTCTTATGGTGTACCAGGTTTGCTCTACCACTATAAGTATAAATGGTTACTTGTCTATCACTTTACCATGATTTGCTCTACCACTATATATAGATTCCTGGTCTTATGGTGTACCGGGTTTGCTCTACCACTATATATTGATTCCTGGTCTTATGGTGTACCAGGTTTGCTCTACCACTATATATTGATTCCTGGTCTTATGGTGTATCGGGTTTGCTCTACCACTATATATTGATTCCTGGTCTTATGGTGTACCAGGTTTGCTCTACCACTTTAAGTATAAATGGTTACTTGTCTATCAGTGTACCAGATTTGTTCTACAACTGTATATTGGTACATGTACTGGTCTTTTGGTGTACCAGGTTTGCTCTACCACTGTATATTGGTTACTGGTCTTTTGCTGTACAAGGTGTTCTCTTTATCACTGTTTATCAATTATTGCACAATGTACCATTATTCTAGAAGTAGATGAAATAAACTCCAATATAGCATAAAATAATAACAAAATCTGTTTGAAATGTTCTTATGTTTTGACTATAGGTTGATGAAGAGCAGTACAACAAGATTTTGGGTTACATTGACAGTGGGAAGAAGCAAGGGGCAAAACTAGTAGCAGGAGGAGGGAAAGTTGATGGTCCTGGTTACTTCATACAACCTACTGTGTTTGCTGATGTCAAAGATGATATGAAGATTGCTCAGGAAGAGGTCATTAATTTGAATCTTATTATCTCACCTTCCTCTCAAATTAACATTCTTTTCCTTTCAAAAATAGACTAGACACATTAATGTTGATTAAAATGCTCTACTTCCATTGCATATTTGTTGTATTGTGTATTGTGATTTGATTTCCTGCATCTTACTTGTAATAGATTTTTGGCCCAGTTATGCCTATCATGAAGTTTAAAACAATGGATGAATTAATAGAGAGAAGTCACAAAACAATCTATGGCTTGGCAGCTGCAGTGCATACAAATGACTTGGACAGAGGTCTTCATATCTGTAATAGTATTCGAGCAGGAACAGTGTGGTAAGAAAAGACCCACATGTTAATGTAGACTAGAACAGTCCTTTAGAGATAATAGTTAACATTGTCTGCTTTACTGTTATTAATGGGGATAGAATCAAGCTTTTTTGTGTTTCTTCACAAAACCTGACAGGTCTTGATGTTTCACAAAGCATATTCATTGTCTGATTACATGCATGATCTTGATATTATAAGAGCTAGATTTTCAACTGAAAACATTCAAATAATCTAAATTCTCAAGTGATTATGTAATTTAGTTCTGTCTTTGTTTTCAGTTTGATGTTAAATTTTCTTTATGATCTAGTCTGTAATTACTTTACAATGGAGTCCACAGCCCTATTTCATCTTTAACTTCTCAAACTGTTCGGAAGTTCTTTCTCCATCTATCACGCTACTGCAATGTAACATCTATAATTGATGACATTTCTGCAGTGCAATATCCAATTACCCAAATTTTATGCGGAGAGTCAAGTCAACTTTTCTTGAGATCTATACTTTGAATCATATTTTCTAAATACCTAATACTTATGTTTTTACATAATTTTATTTAACAGTTATTGCAGTTAGGATATTGGAATCTCTGGACTTTCAACATTTCTGTTCCATTCTTATCAAGACTGGGACATTTTTGTGCATCTCGTTTGTAATAATTGTTTGAATATTTTCAAAGACCTGATTTTCAGAACTTTTGAGAAATCTTCCCTTAAGTTCTAGCTTTCCATTACTTTGTCTTGTCATACAATTGGATAACCATCTGTATTTTTAAAGTTTATCTTTATAAGAGTGAAACAACACCATTTAGGTAGTTGTAAACTGCTATTTTTTCTTTGATTATCATGCGGTCTCTTTACTTCAGTATCTTTGACTCAGTACTGTATTCATTCTATTGCCCCTTTGATCGTATACAGTATCTCAGACATCTTTACATATTTTCATGCTTTTTGGCTGAGCCATTCACTTTGTTTCCTTGTCTTCTGTCCAATACTTTCTGCAGTTTCTTTGTAAGGTTGTTTGAAAGCTCTAACCATAATTAACCTTTTATATCATTGAAATATCTTCGACTTTCTGAAATGTTTCAATATTATCTATTATCCAAGTTGAACTTCATTATTACTGATAATCTACCAGCCCAGTCATATAATTTTCTGAATCCTTGTTAGTCTTTGATGTTTGAGCCAATCTGATTCATTGTCTAAGGTGTTTAGCCAGGATTGACAGATTCTAATTAGAATCCTACCAGAGTGACAATACTGTTCTTTAGTATTCCCACAGTATGAAGCAGTGTAAACCAAGATGTTATTTAGTGTGCAAGTCCATTGTATAGCTAAATTTAAAACTTATTAAGCAATGGATCAGACAAGTGCTGCCACCATATGGGGCAAAATAATCCGGTCGTGGCATTAAGAAATAAATAATAGTCAGTGTGTAAACTCCTGGAAGGCTTGTATTGCTTGTTGTATTTAAAGAATGAATCTAATTTTTTTCACTGAATGGTGGTATACCATGAAAAAATGACAGGAAACTGCATCATTGCACGTAGCACATTATGCATATGTTTTTCTGTCATTTTTTTGCGGTATACTCTCCATCCAATGAAAAACGAATTAGATTCATTCCTTATATTTTAATTCATTTCTTACATATTTTCTATTCTTGTTATGTCTGCACTACACCTCAACATTTCTAAACCTCTGCCGCGGTGGTGTCAATATGTTAACATGGCAGTTACAAAAATGCAGGAAATTACGTCGTCAGAGAAAAAATTTTGTGGATGAAATATTACCCAAATTTTCAAACCAATCAAAACGTGTGTTGCATGTAAAGTTAAATGATTTAGTCCTACATAACAAGGCAAGGATATTGCTTCCTGTATATGTAAATGTAATTGTGTGGAAACATTGACTTTATAAATTTTCAAATTACATGTAGTAGTAAATGTTTATGCAAAAAGTTGCATGTATAATGCATCTCTGGGATAAGACCCTCATTATACCCCATAATTTATTTGTAACTAATTAGAAAAGATGTGACATTTTTAATGGAGAACATAAGACATAGCAAGCTTAATTTCAACAGTATCATCACTGTCTTTCTCCAACAATCTTGTAACTTTTAAAAGCAAATAATGTAAAGTATCTAAAAAGTCTCTTGTTGAAATGCTATACAGATATTTTGGGGGATTTCAGTGGGAATTTAAAATCATTATCATTTTGTTCACTCTAACAGTCAATTAAATAGTATAGATTATTGTAGGGTTAATTGCTTTGATGTGTTTGATGCTGCTGCACCATTTGGGGGATATAAAATGTCTGGAAATGGACGAGAACTTGGAGAATATGGCCTCGAAAACTACACGGAAGTCAAAACTGTAAGTACAATCAATCTCCAAGTAAGATGCATGCGGCCTTATCCATCAATGCCTTCTGTAACTTTTCTGGGTAATTCTCTAAATGAAATTTAAGACGATACACTGTTTTGAATCATGTGACCTTTGAAAATCTTAAGACTGATTTTAGATAAAATTTTACAAGAATGGTCTACTCGCAATACTTATATATCAAGAAATGTTTACATACTTCAATGTGACTGCAGTCTTTAAATCTAATTTCAAAAAGTTTATATTCTTCTGGATTTATCATGAAGTATGAACTCACCCTAGACAAGAAGTAGTACATCTACAGTGTAATTTAGATACCATTACACATGCATATCAATAAATACATGTAAACAAAAAGCTAAGATAATAAACAGGATAAAATATATGGCCAGTAGAGTTGAAGATTCATTAGTGTCTCTCGTTTCACAATTGTCATTTTTCATTTTCAGGTCACTATCAAAGTTCCTCAGAAGAACTCTTAAGTTCCATGGAGGTTAAACTGTGTATACTCAGTACTATTCTAGCACAATTGACAATCACTCACTTTACTGGGATTATGCATTGAAGTAATGTATAAACTTGGACCAGTATTCCCTTTATTATCCCATTTATTATTTTACTTCCTAGTGATTGATTTGTTATAAGTTAGGTACAATAAGTACTATACATAATCATGTTATTTTAAGAATCGATATTTTTGTTTTTTATTTGTATGCTACAAAATTTTCTCTTTCTATAGCAAAGTTTGCAAGAAGAAAAAAGTGTTATTTGAACAAAATTATGAAGTTCTTTATGGTAAAAGATGTCTAAAACTTGTACATTGATACATGTGTATGTATTTGATCTTCATTCAGTTTTATAGTTCAGTATAAGTAAGCCATAATAGTAAAATTCCTATTGCTAGTCAGTTTCATTACTTTATACCTGGAATTATGTTTGGAAAGCATTGTTTTCACTGAGCATGAAGACTGAAATAAGAAAAGTATTTTGCACTTAGTAAAACTATACTTAATAACTTGGATTACAATAATTCTGTTTAAATTTCAGCAGATTGTAGGTATAGAACTACAGTATCGTTTTGTATTCGTTTATAGTCGAAGTGGCTGTAATGAAATACATTATTTTTCATGGTCTCTTGAAACCAATTCATACGTTTTCCAATAAATGCATATGTTCATAATTCAAAGTCATACTATCTCACATATATATATTATAAGCATTCAGAAGTTACTGTGGGTTTTTTTTTCATAATATGTATTAATTTCATCGGGAATTTTATCACCTTTTAGTGTTAAATATTGCACTTAATGCTGGAAATATCAAATATTCATCTAGATGCTAGGAAAATTGTAGTAGTTTGAGTGTGATATTTCAGACATCTTTTTGAATAAATATTTATTCACATGAAGTCTCAGAAATACCGGTAACATTTCCTGAATAATGATTTTAAAGCATTCACATGTATATATATATTCCATCCCTTTCATGCATATCATATCAATTTAAATGTAATATTTATGATATATAAATATCATTATCAGCAATGTCTGATAATTATACTATCTACTACCAGCAAATCATGATTTTTAAGAGGTATAAAGGCTGTATATCATTAAATATTTTAATGAAAAATCTTTCTGTCATTTTTGTCTTACCTAGTGATTACGGTAGAAGTAAAACTGACAATGTCAGAAATGAGCTGTTGTGGCTTGGTACCGGTAGTATGTTTTGTTTAAGGTGGAGATGTCCCTGTGTTTGAACACAACCACTTACTCTTTTGTTTCCTCCCTTTTGGATGAGACAATGCCATATATTATGGTAGAAGTTGGCACATATACTCAAGAGAATAGAGCTAATTAGGAACACCAACATCTTCAGTATTTGAAATCTTAAAGACCTTTTTGAAGTCATGATCAGATTAAAAAAATGTACCTATGACCTTCATTAAGGTGCCAGATTCTAGCGAAAGACTGAAAAACTAAACATAAAATAAGAGGCATCTGATCTAAAGTGAAATATATTTTACCACTTCTTATTATCAATACCAATTCAGTGCATAATGTTGAAAGTAGAGGTTTGAATTTAATTGGAGTAGTTATGAATTATCCCCATACAATACTTTCCTTTTCATATTTTTGAAAACATTTGTATGAGCATAGTCATTAATTTGTGCGCAAAGGATAGTGTTGTCTCATCTACAATATGAACCAAGAACACATACATTACAGTATATATATCTAAATGATTATTGATCTCTGTTTCATCAATTTGTTCTAACAGCTGCAAGATTATTTTCAAATTCACGTAAGAACCTTGACTATCTTCATATCAAGTGCAACTTACCTGAAAATTGTTTTCTTCAAGGTGAACAAATTTCAAATCTCCCCAAGTTACACTCAAATTAAAAGAAGTGATTTCCTTGCATGGAAAGTATGTATGTATTTGTAATCTTTCTTAATGATAATCAAATATGAAGTGAATGCACTCACAGGAATTCAGGGTATATAAATGTCTCAATAAAGTTGGAAAGACATAAATCGAAACCAAGAAATTTATTGTTAGAAAAGTACGAAGGATATGGTCACAGTGAAGACTTTATCCATATTTCTGCTTCTTTTAAAACCTGCTGCATATCTTTGTATTCTTCAATTAATTTCATAGCATTTTGTAAATTAAGCCACTCATATCTAATATGTTCCTCTGACAGTTTGATGGGCGTGTCTGGATCTTTCAGTTCAGAAAGCCAATACTCGACTCGCTTTGGTCTACCTTTTACTTCGTAATTAAGAGTTTTGTGGAAAGAGTCTAATATATTGTATGACTCAGGTGTCAGTCCAGCCTCTTCTTCAGTTTCACGTAAGGCAGTCTCTTTTTCTGATTCTCCTGGGTCAACATGACCTAAAATAGTAGAATGACCATGAGAAGAAATGAAATAATTGCTGAAAATGTGGAGATTGGTTTTATTTTGAAATAAATTTAAGTTAACTAAAGTTTATTAACAATGACTTGATGTCAGTATGTACATGTACAACTCTTGTGTACAAGCAGATAGACACTATTCAAAGACAATTAATGTATGGGACATACAGGAACTAACTCCTGTTGAGTGAAAAGATCTACAAAATAATACATTTGTTGAAAATATGATACAAAAAATATCTTTAACTTTTTGTCTCCATTAAATTCTGCCCTGTCAACATCTATCGTACTTGATTTACAGCATTTAGCAAAAATGTACAGATTTTAACTTCAGTGTTAATTTTTTGCCTTGTCAGAAAAGTGGGGTGCATGGAAATGCCGAAAACACCAGGTAATTACCGAAAACACCATAAACTGTACCGAAAAGACCAAAGGAAATGAGAAAAACACCACATCTACTTTAGATACAGATGTTATACATACTCTCACCAAATATTATGCAAGTAGGTTGCATTTTGAGGAAGTAATGGTCATATTTCTCAAAGGTATCCAGCGATCCCACATCCGGACACCATTTTATTTTACCATGCATGCGAGCAGCGTCTAGTTCGTTCTACTATTTAATCTATTTAAATTCAAAATTTTACAGGAAAAATAGTATGAATAAACTACAATTAAAAAGACAATACATTTCAAAATTTTAATATGTATCACTTTTCATTTTGTTGAAATGACTATATACAATAAAATGTAAAAAAGAATATAACACAGGAAATAAATTTATTTAATTACAATACATTAAATAAGCATATGTAATTTGCATGTATATACATGAAAATGAACATCTTGTCACAGGTACCAGTACAGTTCGCGATATATCATTGTCATATACTATACAGTACTGGCTGCCAACCACACAGGCAATTTACCTATGAAATGAAATAATTTATCATAACTCTGTCAAATATCGTCCAATATGATTCAAACTCTAACTTGGAACATGAATGTAAAATTGCCCAAACTTTCAGAAAACCTAAGTTAATTGAAAATCCATTGGTGTTTTTGGTACATTTTATGGTATTTTTGGTAATTACATGGTGTTTTCAGCATTTCCATAGACCGATGAAAGTGTACTATCCCCCTTTTGTGTATGTTTATAAATCCTAATGTACTACATTCGTTAATGACTCAGGTGTACCAATGATGCCTACACATACTTTTTTATCCCTATTGGTAAAACAAGTGAAGAGTACTATACACATCCACCGTGTCCATCCATTTGTCTGTCTTGTTTCCAACACTTTTATGATCTGTACACATATTGCCATAAAACTTGCTGTGGAGCTTCAGTGTGAGGAGTTAGTTCAAGGATGAATTAAGTTATGAATAACCTACTTTTGAGGAGTTAATGCCCTTTGTTGATCAGTTATATGGTTTTATCATTCAGCTTACCAGACTTTTTTGTGTAATCTCTGCAGATATAATCATGAAACATTGTGAAGTTTCAGTGTGAGGGATTACAGAACAAGTTTGACCTGGTCACAAATGACTTACTTTCAACAGAGTTATTTGGGGAGAGGGGGGGTTGTTTGCAGAAGTTCAGTTTCCTGATTTCTTTTGTCATCATTACAGATATTGACACGAAAATAAAATATTTCTTTGCATAAATTCAGTAGTGGGAACCAACAGAATTCTGTTTTCTGAGTCTTGATATAAGCTTCCTTGCAAAGCCATTAAGATATTCTTCTCTATGTTTCAGAAAAATCAATATATTAGTTCTGAAGAAGTCCAGTAAAGCTTATTATTACTTTAAGTATATCCACATCCTTTTTTGACTAGATTGCAAAGCAAGTCCAGTCTATAAACTGGCAAAATCTGTCTGTCAGTCCATCCACCATCAAAAATTTGCTATCTGTTCGTCCAGCGTCAACAATTTGCATAATTTAGCTTGATTTCTTGCATACCATTGAAGAAATCTATATCAAACTATGCCTACAAAACCTTAGTGCGTCCACTACTTGAATATGTTTGCACTGTCTGGGACCCTTACCATCAAAAAGAAATAGACAAGCTGGATATGGCACAACGACGGAGAGCTACATGTAGATATGTCACCAACTACCATGGGAATCGCTCTAGTGTCACTGAAATGCTACATCATCTAGAATGGAGGTCACTAGAGAATAGAAGAAAGGACACTCGACAAGCATTATTCTACAAGATTAACTAAAAAAAGTAGCTATTTTAAACACAGAATGCCTCCTAAAACCTAAACATATACCGGTAACACAAAATATGCGTAACAACAGTTTACCAACAGCCAACATTTAGGAATGACTATTGTAAGCATCCTCAATTCCCATGTACCATCTGAGACTGGAATGCTTTGCCACTTGGGATAGTGTATGCACCCTCACTTGAGGCCTTCAAAGCCCAAATGACAAAATTACAATATTAAGTGTTTTCGTTTTTATCCAGTATTTATCACTTTTAAAAGTTTAATATGATTGCACCCCAGCATCATGGCAGAACAATCTACCTGTTGATGGTGGCCATTACTAGGCAGAAGCAGAAACACCTCTGTGTGCATGCTTAGAAAAAAAATAAGTATTTTAAATCTTTTTTATACACTTATACAAGAGCCCTTGGTCCAAGCTGTGATCATGAAAACTCAGGGTAAAAATGTGCCATCATGTTTGTTCTGGGCTGAAGAGTTGAATGGAGCAGTCTTGTTACTGTAGCCTTATCCCTACTACTGAATACGTTAAAACAGCGACATGTCAGACCGGAGAGATGTGCTAGTCCAGTAACAGTTCCCAGAAGATTTCAAAGTTTTCGGCAAACATTGCTTTTGGCAAACACCTTTTTGTACAGTAGACCAAATACAATAAGTTTGTTACAGTGCATGGTTTACTCTTTATAGTCAGAACGACGTCAAACTTGAGACAATTAAAACTTGATCGTTCATTAACCACACATTTTATGCATTTTTATGACTCTCCTTAATTTAATTTCTGCCATTTTTTACAAGCTACACTGTAATCGTTCCCAGAGGCTCAAGTCTACTGATATTATAAATGGATAAAAAGACTACTGATATTTGATATAATGAAAGGTCATATAATGAATACTGCTTTATTCTAACTTAAAAACTGATTTTAAGTTCATTTATCAAAAGCGCCTTTTCCCTCCATATAGACTTTGAAAGTAGGTTCAAATGTGATAAATAGTAGTATGATAAATATTAATAAAAGGTAGAAGCATAAATCAAAATTTTTACCAGAAAAGATTCTTCTTTAAATATCAGACGTGGATCCACAAATTTTGTCCAGTGAGGGTCCACCCCCAATGAACTTTCCGAGAAGGGGTCTTCCCATGTTTTTGTGTGTAAATGACATTATTTCATATCGAAATATAACCAGAAAAGTAATTTCCGTATAATCTCAGGGTCGGTCCACCCCTCTGGATCCGCCCTTGAATATCATATTTTGTATTAAATTTTGGGTGATTTCTTGTCCATTATGCTCAATTCAGCAAAACGTTACTCTTACTGACCGAGAGGTACTATACTCATTTTACTGTACCAGTATATTATAACAGGCTGGGTATAGGTTCAAATTGGGGTATATATCCCGATCCAGGTAAAAATACCCTGATCGGGGTATCAAAATTTTTATCAAAAGTATGATTACTTCTAAATTTCAAAGATGTAATTACAGGTCGCATCATATCACTAAAAGTGGAAAAACTTTAATACAAAAACTTCTGTTCTAATCTTTACCAGATTTGAGAAACAGAATGTAATACCACCAGAGATTTTTGACATTCATTTTCTCTGATACGATAAGGATAAGAGCAGGCCTTAGGCACCGTCCATTTGATAATCTGGGGGTGGGCCTGGGTTTTTCAACCTGGCCAGATTATTTTTTTACCTCAACCTTGGGACAAGGGAATTTTTTTTTTCAGTAGAGCCTGAGCAAGAAATAATTTTTAACCAATAAGATATTGTTGTATTATAATACAAATTTGATTATAAACACCGTTATTGTTGAAAGAATTCTGAGACCCCAAACCACTCAACAATCCTGTATAACACAACCTTATCCGTTTCAAATTCGTTTGATCAACTATCGAGCCTTATGAAACACCAAGATAACACCACAGACAAGAGTGCCATATCGGACTCATCCTTTGGAGACCCTCCAGCAACGTCATCCCCCAAGAAACAGCGGCAACAGGAACGAAAGAAGCCGGATGAGAAACTGAAAGTGATTGTCATCAACTTCCAGAGTATAAGGAACAAGGCACCAGATTTACAATCGCTAATCGACTCAACCCAACCAGATATCATCATTGGCACGGAGACATGGCTAGGACCTGATGTGAACTCATCAGAGGTCTTCCCTGTGGAATATGAAGTGTTCAGAAGAGACAAGCGGGACGATCCCCACGGTGGAGTACTGATAGCTACCAAACATTCCATGGTAAGTTTCACAGTCCTAATTGGAGAAACCTGTGAATTCATCAGCGTCAAAGTGAAGCTTAGACATGGAAAGTCAGCCTTGATATCAGCAGCCTACAGACCACCAAACAGAACAGATGAGGAGTATACCCAGGCACTAGTTACATACATCACAGCAGTCAGATCTGACCACAAATCAACCTACTTTCTACTAGGAGGAGATTTCAACCTACCTGACATTGACTGGGAGTCTGGTGCCATCAAAAGTCGAAATGTCCCGAGACAGGTGAATGATGCATATCTCAACTTTCGAGATGATTTAGCCATAGAGCAAGTAGTTACCTTCCCTACCAGAGGCAGCAATATCCTTGACCTCCTCTTCACATCACATCCATCCTTGATCGACAGATGCAAAGCCCTACCAGCGATTGGGAAATGTGACCATGATATCATGATGATAGATCTCTCTTTTCATACATACCATCAGCAGTCATGCCCCCCGAAAAATACTACCAAGATCAGTAACAGCCGATATTCAAATCCATGGATGACAACAAAGGTCAAACGCCTACTACGTCAACGCCAGAAAGCCTTCAGGAAAGCAAGGCACACAAAGAACCCTAAGGACCAGGTCCGATATTGACAACTCAAGACAGCAGTACTGAGGGAAATGAGGTCAGCTCATGATGAGTTCATAGACCAAACAGTATGTGAAGAGATGCAGAACAACAGTAAGAGATTCTGGTCATACCTGAAGAGCAAACGTCAGGACTCACAAGGAGTAGCCCCACTGAGTAAGACAGATGGACTCCTGTACAGTAATACTGAATCCAAAGCGGAAATACTCAACCAGCAATTTCATTCAGTCTACACCAGGAAGGATATCACATGGATGCCAAACAAAGGTGCAGGTCCTTATCCAGCGATGCCTTCAACCCAAGTCAGTCAAGCAGGAGTCCACAAGTTACTCAGAAACATTGACTCCCACAAAGCAACAGGACCAGATGGAATCCAAGCCTGGCTTCTACATGAATATGCAGACCAAATAGCTCCAGCATTGACCAAAGTCTTCCAGATCTCAAGCATCAGGCCTCCAACTACAGACCAGTCTCCCTGACCTCCATCTACTGTAAATTACTGGAACACATCATCCACAGCCAGGTAATGGACCACTTTGACCAGCACTCTATCCTCAGCAACAGTCAACACGGCTTCAGATCCAAGCGTTCCTGTGAAACTCAGCTAGCCATCACAATAGACAGTATTGCCCGCACTTTAGACCAGGGAGACCAAGTCGACATTGTTCTGCTAGACTTCTCGAAAGCATTTGACAAGGTGCCACATAAAAGATTGCTACATAAGCTGCAGTTCTATGGTGTACGAGACAACACTCTGCTATGGATTAAGGACTTCCTGAACAACAGACAACAACAAGTCCTTCTAGACGGCCATGCCTCATCTAGTGCAGATGTCCTACCAGGAGTACCACAGGGAACAGTACTTGGCCCATTGCTCTTCCTCACATTCATCAATGAACTCCCAGAAGTCACCAAGTCAGAAACCAGGTTGTTTGCAGATAATTGTTTACTGTACCGCCCGATAAACAACACAGAGGACAGCAACAGTCTACAGCAAGACCTTACAGCGCTTGAGAAGTGGGAAGAAGAGTGGCATATGTCCTTTCATCCGGTTGGTTGGTTGGTTGATTGGTGTTTTACGTCGCTTTCAACAATATTTCAGTTATATCGCGACATGGAAGCAGGAGGTTACCAACCTCTTAAATATAGTGGCGCAATCCGGGAATCGAACCCGGATCGTCGGCGCCGCAATCCAAGCGCTTAACCACTACACCACGCCTGCCCCTCCTTCCATCCGGAGAAATGCATGGTCATACAGGTCTCATCAAAGCGGAAAACAATCAGTGCAGACTACAGACTAACACAGCCATAAGTAAGAAGTAATGGACTCGAGCAAGTACCTGGGAGTTACAATCAGCAGCAACATGAAGTGGAACAAGCACAGATGCCATCACAGCGAAAGCCAATAGGACTCTAGGCTTCCTGAAGCGAAATCTCCGAGGTTGCAGAACATCAGCACGGGTCAGAGCCTATGAAGCCATTGTATGTCCAACGCTAGAGTACACTGTCACACTAGCGGACAGATCAACCAGATAGAGAAAGCCCAACGTAGAGCAGCGTCACCAACATGGTCAACTCCCTGGGATGGGAACCGCTACAGATCAGAAGAGTAAAGATCCGCCTTCTGTTGCTATTCAAGATCCAGCACAATTATAGTGGCCATTCCAGCAAAGCAATACCTTATCCAGACAGACACCAGGACAAGGGGACAACATTCCTTTCGCATCCCAACAGCGAAAAAGAATGTATACCGGTTCTCCTTCTTCCCGCGTTCCATCAGGGATTGGAACAGACTTCCATCAGCAATGACATAAGCATGTTCATTGAAGGATTACCGGACTGCAATGGGCAACATATAACCTGCCCACTTCAGCTTAGGATGAGGATCAAAGATTTTTTAACTTTTAACTGTATCATATAACTGCCCTTAAGTATAACGTTCAACTTTTGAGTACACTTCGTATTGGAAGAAGAAGAAGAGGGTAATTTTATCTTGATCGGGGTATATACCCCAATTTCAACCTAGGCTATGCCTAACCTGTTATAACATTATTGTCACCGGTAACTTTTTTGGTCAATTCGGTAATTCCGTAGTCAATCCGGTAATTCCACAGTCAATCCGGTAATTGAGGAATCGCCAGATCCAACTTTAACCACGCCCATTACGTAGTTCGATTTTGACGTCATAGTTAAATTCATGTTTGACGGGCCATTTATTTATGACGTCATAATGAACAAGTGTGCCAAAATGAGTGATGTCGGGCATATGACGATCACTCAATTAGTAGGACCGACTTTTTATTGTAGATGCATTATAAATATACCTTTTGGTGGCGTCCAGTGGTTTTTTCCATATGATGTTTGGAGTAAAAGAAATTGAATTTCACCGTTTAATCGCCGAAATATGATTAAGCCAGCAGCAACAAGCGACTTTACTGGCATAGTTGGTTATATATTAGAATTTAGAGCTCTTAGGCCTATTCAAATATTAAATCGAAAGTGAAAGTAGAGATTTCCGCTGTACTGTACAGTACGAATGTTTATTGTGAATACAAATACAGAAAAGCCTTAAACAGTGCAGTTAACAAAATATTTTGGTAATTCATAAAAGCCTATTTTGTTTTCCAGCATACAATGCGGCTGACACTATTTTTAGTAATCGGAGTCTGATTCGAAATCGGCGGAGTTGAAAAACTATTTTTACGATTTCTTATTTTAATACGCATTTTATCGCCATGAAAATTGGCATAAGTTATAATGCGGCTGACACTATTTTTAGTAATCGGAGTCGGATTCGAAATCGGCGGAGTTGAAAAACTATTTTTACGATTTCTTATTTTAATACGCATTTTATCGCCATGAAAATTGGCATAAGTTATAATGATATTAATAGCCATTTACACTGTAAATTTCATAAAATTCTACTGGATACTTTTCATTATCGAGCATTGTTGACTCCGACAACAGGGTTCTACTACTTACCGAAATTACCCGGAATTACCGAAATGACTCATTATTTACCGAAATGACTCGATAAGTTACAAAAATGACCCGTTTTCATTCTTATTTCACCTGATATGGATAGAAGGGTGACAGTTACATGTTATAGATTACTTTTCATGCAAAATACCACCTTGCAATAGATAATACTGATGGCTAGAATTTCCTCTGTTGCGTCTAATATGTAAAGAGCGATAATCCCAAGCTCGGCCATTTCTGGTGCCAAATCAGTTTTTAATGATAAATCTGCCATTGCATGTATATTAAATTGACATAAATATTTTTTATTTAAAAAGTTATTTAGAGGTTGTTGGCCGTTCCTCCAATCAAAGAACTTGGAGTTATCGCTCTTTACGTATTGGACACAACAGAGGAAATTCTAGCCTTCAGTATTATCTATTACAAAGTGGTATTTGCATGAAAAGTCATCTATTACATGTAACTATCCCCTTCTATCCATATCAGGTGAAATAAGAATGAAAAACGGGTCATTTCGGTAACTTATTGAGTCATTTCGGTAAATACTGAGTCATTTCGGTAATTCCGGGTAATTTCGTTAAGTAGTAGAACCGCGACAACACACTATTTTTAGTAGCCGGATTTGTTGGCATGTATTATGATGATGTCAATACCTATCAACACCGAAAAATTCATAAAGTTTGACTGGATACTTTTCAATATCGAACATAATAGAAATTTCCGCCAACACACTATTTTCAATTCCGCCTGTTTCAAATCCGACTACTAAAAATAGTGTGTTGGCTAAGTCAACAGTGCTCGATATTAAAAAGTGTTCGGTAGAATTTTATTAAATTTACAATGTAAATGACAATTAATATCATCATAACTCATGCCAATTTTCACGGCGATTGAATTCGTATTAAAGAAGAAATAGTAAAATTAGATTTTCAACTCCGCCTATTTCAAATCCGACTACTAAAAATAGTGTGTTGGCGGAGTCAACAATGTTCGATATTGAAAAGTGTCCAGTACAATTTGATGAAATTTACAGTGTAAATGGCTATTAATATCATTATAACTTATGCCAATTTTCATGGCGATAAAATGCGTATTAAATAAGAAATCGTAAAAATAGTTTTTCAACTCCGCCGATTTCAAATCCGACTCCGACTCCGACTACTAAAAATGGTGTCAGCCATACAATGCATAAATCCAAAACTGTACAGTACTGTAGTGTAGATTTACAGTACTAAAAATGGGGAAGGCCAAAGGCAAAGGGTATGTAATGCCAGTAACACTGGCTAATGGTCATGCATACACAAACTTCACCAAGTTTGTGGTGAAGTATGAGACGAACTGTTTCAATAGAAATTAACTCGTATATAAATGTATCACAGTCGCCGCGTTATGCTAATAAAAGAATACAACGTTTGACACTGTGCAGCGTTTGTTTTCTATTTTCTCTACTTTCTCAGAGTACATATAATACAGAAAATGGAAAAGAAAAAAACCCACTGTCAAAAGTTATATTCTTTTATTAGTGTAACGCAGCAACTAGCTGTGCTAGTATCATATCTCAGTATATCAGCAGTGCACCTTCTTCTTCCATCAAAGTGAGGGACCGCACATATATATATTATGCGTCATCATCTCACTATGATTAAAACGTGTGCATGAGGGGTAGTGCACATCAGTATTTACAGTTACAAAGCTGCTAGAATTTGTGCTGTAATTTTTATGGCATTGTAGAAACTTGGATCTGGTTTTGAAGATCTCGAAAGACTGCTGGCAGATAGTTGGTTCCATAGCCAGATAGTGAAGGGAAAGAAGGATTCTTTGAATCATTCAGAGTTCTTTAGAGTGCTTCATTTAGGAGTACCCGTATATCTGTGTACTGAGACATGCCAAAAATCTGTTTTATTGTTGTAATAAACCACCAGGTTCTGGGCCTGTCTTGGTCTTATGCTTTTATATAATCTGTATATAGACCCTTTCACTATTACTGCAGGGCTGATGTTTTGGTTGGCAAATGAAAACGTTTCCCGTAAAACCTTTATGTCATAACAAAAAATTGATTGTCTCTGTATGAATTTGTGGGAACATTTATGATTTTGTCAACCAAATGCTAGTCGTTAATTTTGCATGGATATGGATAGTTTATATTTGGATATATAGATAAGTATGTCTGCTTTTATTTGATACAAAGTTTGAGACAATTTGACAAGATTTTAATAACTTCTTGACTACTGTGTGAAATACAGGGGAGAATTCTCAATCATGTTGGAATCTAGTATAATGACATCAAACTTTACAAGGTTCTGCTGCAGATACATGTACAATGTAGACATGCACAACCATGACAATATGTCACAGATCACTGCACCATTACCGATAGAACCCCGAAAGCGGGGGCCACAATTCCCTGAATTTGCTTTTTTTATTTTTTTTTTTGAACGAGTGGAGTCAACTCCTATTTCCTGCCCACCTTTCTCTTTTGTATGTAGTTGTATGTATAGTGTATGCATGTGTGCTTAAGTTTATTATGTACTGCATGGATGGTCAGTATTTCCAACAGCTTTTATTACTGGTGCCACCACACTGAAAATCTGTGCCACAGAGATCATCAGGATGCTCACCCTGAGGCTAAAAGAAAAAATATGCATGTTTCCTAGCTGTAACCTGACTGACCCTAATTTTTGGCCCAACCATAATCTTATTAATTGCTTTTTCAGTAGAAACTTATTCCAATATTGAATATTTACCTTAAAATGTAGTTTTTTGTATTCAGGGGACAGTTCATTAGTTGTTTGTGCAAAAAAAATAAGTAAATTGTCACTTGTGAGTGGGCCAAATGCATTCTAGTTGCCATTAAACATTGGTTCAGTAATAAGTTAGATATTAAAAAAAAAAAAAAGAAAATACCGACCTACCACCCCAAATCTTTTTCAGCATATTTTTTTTTTGTTCAACCAGGCCATTACTCCTCCAAGCCTGGAGAGAGAGCAGAGTTGGTATTTTGGATAAGAATTTGAAAATTTGTTATCTGGGTATTGAACCCATAATTCTAGTGATTACAAGTCTGACACCTTAACGCCATCTCTCTTCTCTTGACTGTTGATATCTTTCGCGTATAAGATGAATCATTCAATGTTTTACTTGTTATTATGAAATGTGCATCTATTAAAAGAGGGAAGATTTTGAATTTTTTAAATGATAGTTTTAGTTAAAACTTTGATATTTACGAAAATTATAAGAATTATCATAAGTAGGATTCAGTTGAATAATTAAATAGCACTTGCTACTCCCTCCCCTCCCCCCTCACCTCCCTAGAAATAATACAAAATGTAAAAATAGATGAAAGACATTTTAAACAACATCTCTAATGTGTACCAAATGAATATGTGCCAAAACAACTAATTGCATGTACTGAAATGACTTTGTAAAATGTACCAAAAAGACCATACTTTATGTACTGAAATATCTTTGTATCAAAACAACTAGATACCCTTTGTTACACATTTAGCATACAGCAGAACCCATCTCACACTATAGATCTCTTAAAAAAAAAAGCATTTAGCTGTTGAAGTAAATCAGTTTGTTGTTGTTGCATGTATGTTTAATGTGGAGGAAAATATGGAAATGGGGCAACCTTAAGCACTGCTTTGTTTCATAACGTGATAAAAAAATTGGTCGGCCTACTTTAAGTGTAGGGAACCAGGGTATTGTAAGCTAAAAACACGTACAGATTTTCAGACTGGGGTTATTTTTGTAAAGAAGTGTGTTACGAAGGTTTTGATGTTTAGTTTTGTTACATTCAGAAGATTGACTAGTTTTTGAAAAAAATTGTTGGCTCCTATTAAGGACTGATTGTCCTCTGCTGGAATTACATGTGATTACAATCTTAAGTCATTGCAATACTTGCTTTTCTTCAAAAGCACTTTGCTCTTTATAACCACCTAATAATGGAAACATTGTCAATAAAAAAAATTAGAACAAAATGATTGAAATGCATAAATTCTTGTGGAGTGTTAGCAGGGAAAGTCATGTAAAAAAGCATTAGAATGGATGTCTTAGAACATGCTCATCCATTTTGATGTCACAAAAAACATCGTTATTACATTACAATACATTGTGACGTTGAAAAACCCACTGGTGTTCCTTAGGTACATTGCTTATTAAATCTTGCATGTACCAAGATGTAAACATGTATATACCAAAATGTCAGACGATTTAGGTATCATTTGAACGTTTAATTACCATTTTTCCTATTTCTTCAAAGCCTTCCCTCTTTTGCATTGACCTGTCAGGTGCAAAGACTGGGATGAAGTACTAGCAAATAAGGTATGGTAAATTTTTTTAATATATGGTTACGTAACCCCAGTCCCGTAAATTTAACTAAGGCCAATCGACTTGTGATCGGTCAAAATAGTGGACTTTTTCACACATTCTTTGAAATGGAATTATGGACAGATCTGTATTACCAATAACTACTGAGTGAGTTGCTATTTCGTTTGTTGATTCATGCAGCCTATCTGAAGTTGGTCTTGGGAGGGTAGCTATAGGGGTCTGAATTACTTCTTTCATATCAAGTTTATTTAATTCTGAAGGAGATGTCTGCCATATTTATAACTTACATTGAAAATACAAAAGTAAAGCTTTCTATTTCCAGGCTTATATCCATCTGTTGATAAATCTAGCCAAAATAAAATCTCAACAACACTTGTAAGGGACCTTAAACACTTTATACATGCTCAGTTTCATCGAAATCAGTGGAGTCTTCTGAAGGAGTTGAATATGTGAATATTTATGGATGAAGACAAACAGATGGATGACAGATGTACACTAGGACAATAACTCACTTGACTTTTGACCACTGAATTTATCCTTTTATGTCCAGTCCTTGAGTATGACATTGAAAGATGCCTCATGGTAAAGATTGATTGATTGATTGGTTGATTTTTGTTTTACGTCACACCACGAATATTTCACATATATGGTGACGGCATCTGCCTGATGTGGGGCATACAGATTTTGACCTTTGCAACGGACCCACCTGAAGCAGTAAGGGATCTTAAACCACCATGCATACCATGACAAGGGGCCTCGGTTTTTACTGTCTCATCCGAAAGACATGACACCGGCATGACCAGAGCGGGACTCAAACTCCGGCCTCCCAATCAGGAGTCCGACGCGATACCACTAGGCCACCCCAGTAAAGACAGGATACCAATGTGCCTCTTTTAGGGTTCAACCTGGGAACCTCTCATCCTTAAGTCAATCAAGCTATCAACTGAAAATTAAAGTTGTTAGGTTTATTTACCCTGGTATAGACACTGCCAAGTACTTAAGTTATAGGTCTTATTCCTTTTACTCCTTTATTCATACTCTTTTATCAACTTCTTGTTTAACTTCGTATTTAACTGGTCTTTCAAAATTAAAACAGTCTGAATCCTGAGTGCATCAAAAATATGAAGACGGGAAATATATTTAACATTTTATTTTCAATTATCATATAATGAATAAAATTGAATCATTTACTTGCTTAATTTGAAGGAAGGAATTTGTTAATTACACTACAGAATGAATCTAATTTGGTGTTAATGTTAATAAAATATTCATGTGATATCTTTTTACATTCCTTATAAAATACATTGATAAAAACAACATACAAATAAATACAAAATTTAATTCAGTTACAAATTATAGAAATTTATATTATATATAATTGTTTTAAATAAAGTTCATAAATTAACATAAATGAAGCAAAGCAGTAATATGTAAACAACTACTAAAATAATTATACATGAAAAAAACATAAATCTATTTTCTTTAAAAATGCAAAGTATATTTATATACAAATACCTGTAAATGAATACAGTTTACTATCAAGTTTATAAAATCATTTAGATAAATATAGATATACTAATACAAACTTAAACAAAAGTAATTAAAATACATGTACCAAATTTAGAAAATGATAGAAATAAATATATAATTTACTGTCAGCTAAAATGATACAATTAAAAGTGAGTACACAAATTATAATTTTAGAAATATCTTTCTGTCATGAAACCAATGATGGATTTCATTAGCACTAATTTAGTTAGGGTTACCTCCTGTCGGCCATGTTTGTGGTCAAGCAAGAGTTTTTGCCTCATATTCATACTAAGTTTAATTAAGTTTTTTTTTTTAGAAAGTTGTTAATATACACGCTTATTTAGAAAAATTTTTACGTTGTCTTAATACCTCAAATTTTGCATAAGCATTGCAAAAACACAGGAATTTTTCATAGTTTAGAGAATTTACCTACATAATTTGGTTGATTTATGAACAGATATTCAGTTCTATACCTCAAAGATGGCGGACAACTTATCTCAAGGGAAGTAACTCCAATAAAATTTCATGCTATTTAAACCTAGAATTTTTGTAGTACCATAGGGATGCCATATATGATACATTTTTTTATCAAAATTAGATTTTTAGTTCTACAAAAAAATAAAGGATAATATTTCAACAATAGCTGCATCTGATTGGGAAAAGATATTTACCTCACAATAATTCATTTACATGAATGGCACACTAAACAGCATGTTTTCTTGTTTTATTACATTTACCATTTTTACTGAATTTATCAGAATGTTTTTACTTATAAATTAATTATGTGGCCGCCATTCTTCTTCTTATATTTTGTTAAAGAAGTGCATACATGTACTGTCTCACTTTCCAATGTCAGACTCCTTTCTTTACTTCCTTCTATGCTGTTTGTACTTCTCCTTCTGTGTCTATCATTGACTGAATGTCCGGCGCCAGTGCAGATGTTTGCAGAATACCACACTGTCCAAAAGCTCGGTATATATCATCTTTTGATGTATTTTCCATGGCCTGTGTGATGGCACTAGTTACGAACTTTACCAGTTGTTGATAAGTAGGCTTCTTTCGCTGATTTTCATCCGGGACACCATTTCGCCATTTTTGGAATTCCTGACATAGAGAGTCTTTGAATGTCTGTACTATGCAAACCCGATATAATGGCTGTAAGTAACATGTATCACCCACATACGGGACGTATGCGACTTCAATGTTTTCACGGTCAAGAACGGTCTTGTGGATGTCTGTAAAGTCAGTATTGTTTGGCTCTAAAAGCAAAAGACGTTTTCCAATTCCAAACATGGTAATTTTCTGTCTTGTGAATACAGTGTCCATAAATATGTCAAGGAGAGAACGTTCTCCAACTGCCGCTACTTCTACCTTCCTTAATCCTGTAAGCTTGGGGACGTTCTTCAGACCCCTGAATGCTATTAAAGTCTTCCTTAGTTTGTCTCTGTTGGCGTTAATCCCAAAGACCACAGAGAATCGCGACTTTGAGCTCCCTCCATGAGTAATATTTTTCTCAAAGTTTTCTACGAATCCCACAGCGCTTTCTGTATTTAGCATATCTATTTCTACATCGATTACGGAAATATTCCAAATTAAGTTGTCTTTAAAGTTGGCCGTTTGACTGCGAATTCTCGCTATATAGTCTTGGACATCCTCTTTGATTTTATCGAGCCTCCCTACGTCGGACGCCTCGTCACATATAGTCTTATGTCTCTTGCGCAAGCGGATATCTTTCTCGGAATGCCGCCTCTTCTTAGATGGAGGTTTGATTTCGGATCTGTCAATGAAATATAGGTGGATTTTATCTTCCAAGCGATCGGGAAATGTACCTTTTTTTCGATTTACCTTATCTAGGTCGAATGGTATAGTTACTTGTAAAACTTTACTTTTCGTTTCCAGCTTCTTTAATTGTCGCTTTTGAAACACGAATGGGGTTCCAAATGTTACAAAGGATAGAACTTCTTCCATGGACACATGACGTTTGCCGACAAACTTTTGATATATAACGTCTGCGACTTCATGTGTAGATTGTTTCAGCTTAAGATCAAAGTTCATGTCGTCTATCCAGTAATCAGATATTGTGGGAAGAATTGACTCTTGTGTTATTAGTTCTTGCGTACATCTGATCATCGTGTCTTTCATTCTTGCATATCCTTTCACGTGATCTGTAATGTATACCATGTGATAAATGACTTTGTTTCCGAAGTCTTTCATCTCAAATGCGAGATTCAATCCATGCTCAGTTTTCATTGATATGCGCTGCCTGAATAACTCGAGAATTTTGCTTATCCGCTTCTGGCCGTTGTCATTGTAGTAATCTTTGAGGTAGTCGGGCATAAATTTCTCCAAGTATTTTCTTTTTATCACATAGTCCTCTACATATTTTCCCATTGCTGCCTTTCCTCGCTCTTTGACTTCATGCGGTATCTTAATTCCCAACAGTTTGGCTATTATTGATCCATTTACTCGTAAGAAACGGTTTACAAAGCTGCTCATGAAATTAAAGAACAACTCTTTTCCCTCTCCCGTAAATTCGGCCAACTTCTTCATCTTGATTTTGTATCCAAACGGGTCGACAAAGGCGAGACACCGTTCTTGTTCTGTAAGGGTAGGGCACGGCACATCCTGGAAATCACTCTGAATCAGATGACATACAATAGGAAACTTGTCATCCATAGATGAAATACTGCTTATTGAGTTTTCATTAATTTCGAGATGGAATTCGACTCTGTATGAACGAAACGTTTTCAGTACGTTGTATATTAGTTTCCTGAATCTCTCCTCCTTTGCCTCTGTGAAATACATCGTGACATTTTTTCTCTTTAATGCATCTATTTTTGTTTGATCCATTTGTTGTATTTCTTTGAATCGTTCCTTTGGATATACCATACATTCCTCCTCTGTGGCCTCCAGGAATTCGCCGCCATGTTGTATTCCCGCTTTTTTCTGAAAATAGTGAATTGCAACTCTTAATGCTATTAGAGGAGAACCGCAGTATTCCAGTTGCCTAGGTCCTGGATAGACTCCGTTGTATATTCCTTCACCAGCAAATCCGTCAAAAATTAATGTTCTGAAAAATTTTTGCGTCATTGGAATGTAGGCCTGCAAGTACTTTTTGTATAGTATCCGTTTTATCATCCCATGCGGCGTATCATAGTTAAAGAACTCCATGACGCCTCTTCTGTCCAAACGATTGTAAAGAGATACTGCTGTCAAGAGTGGCTTTTATACTAGGCACTTTACTTTGGAATTTCCGAAATTTCGATAAAAAATAGATTTCTATCTATAGTAACATCGTAATCGATAAACGGAATTTCCAAAATCTATAAATAACTATCTATTTTTAAAATTACAGTCGATAAAACGGAATTCCCAAAATCTAAAAATAGCTATATATTAAAGAAAAATCGACGAAATCGATAAAAAAGGAATATCCAAACATTACTGTGCATAGTATGATTCATTCGGGCTCTGATCCGACAAGACAAGTGTGTATACTACTTGTATTAATATTTTATACATTTAAGTAAACTGTCTGATACGTCCCAGCTTGTACGAACAATTTCCCTTTTCATACAGTCCCAGAGAAAACCGTGTTACGAGTGAGCAAGTGACAACATTGTGTATATATTACAGCTTGGGACAACCGATCCGTGATGACCCTATATTTAATTGTGCTAATGTAATAAACCTCACACTAGCGAATTATTGACACGGTAACATATGTTATGGTTAAATGATCAGATACAAGAGTAAGGTTGTTATTATTCCTGCTGATATACGATCCTAATTTGCCTTCTCGCATGTTTAAACTGAAAGATGCTAAGGCCTAAAAAGAAATATGTTTGTTACCCGACCGACCGTGTAAAGTTCGCGCCGACCCGATTTTTTTTTTTTTTCGAATTTTCGAGATCGGTGATTGCCGACTTCCGGAAATGCAAAATAGTTTCGGTTTTAGGGAGATAGGGATGGCTACTGTGTGTGGTAGCTTCACAGGTTTTTGAAGCTCTGTATGTCCACAACAAACATCATTTATGCCCCTACAGGGGTATACACCAAAGAAGGTGTATACCCCTGTAGGGGCATAATAGATGTTTGTTGTGGACATGCAGAGCTTCAAATACCTGTGGGTAGCTCTACGCTCATAGCCCTGCAAATCCAAAAATGTCGGCACATGGAAGCTAAAAAATAATTAACGGAATGCAACTAGAATTGACGACGTATTTCATAAGTTCCATCCTTTCGAAAAAAAAAAAACAACATTTGTCTTGCATCATGCAGCGCTGCGCGGGCATTGACAGTGCTGTCGATAATATTTTTGAGGTTCAGAGCACAGGGACTCGTGGATCAGAGCGGGGCGAGGATCACTCACGTCACGCCCACTCACACCTTCAAAGAACCCCCCCCCCCCCCAAAAAAAAAAAAACCCAACCTATCTAACGACCCTCTTTATTTTGGACATGTATATTAAATGCGGTCCATAGAATTACAGAAATCGCCGAAATCCCCGTGTATTTACAGAAATCCCCGCAATTTAAAAACACAGAAATCCCCATTACTTTATCAAAATCACCGATATGTAAATAGATAGGACCATCATTCACCCTTATAGCAAGTTTCAGATATATTAAACAATTGATAGACTTATAACCATTTTATTTTTTTAACTTTAATGATCCACAACTGGCGGCCATGTTGGATTGGAAGTATACATAACAGTGTCAGAGTTTTGTTATACTTTGTAATATAAACTGTATAAGATGTTCATACTTGTAAATTAACATAAACCGATCATAAGGTTAAAATCTAGCAAAGACAGTTAAGTACAACTTTATCTAAGTCATTTAATTATATACGTTTGAAATTAACCAACACCGTAACAAGCGACACCAATATATAATACATACATGTACATTTACTGAATTCAACAATAACAAGCCTCTTTGTGAAATATATTTGCCATTTATTGAAAGTATTTTGAAAATAGAGTTAATTAATACTACTATATAATCTTCGAATGCGTTACTGTTATGTATACTTCCAATCCAACATGGCCGCCAGTAGTGGATCATTAAAATTAAAAAAATAAAATGGTTATAAGTCTATCAATTGTTGTTTAATATATCTGAAACTTGCTATAAGGGTGAATGATGGTCCTATCTATCTATATATCGGTGATTTTTTTATAAAGTAATGGAGATTTCTGTGTTTTTTACGGGGATTTCTGTAAATACACGGGGATTTCGGTGATTTCTGTAATTCTATCGACCCTATTCAATGATGTAACGGGAAACAAACATTTTTTAGGCCTAGCAATGTCCCTGTGCTGACATGATGCAAACAAATAGTTTCCCTGTGCTGACATGGCGTGATGCAAACAAGTGATTTCCCTGTGTTGATATGGTATGATGCAAACAAATAATTTCCCTAGCTGTGCTGGCATGATGCAAACATAAGTTCCCTGTGCTGACATGGCATAAAAAATTAGTACGGTAAATTGTCGAAAAAAGGGGGAATGGGATTTTTATCGAAATGCATTTGCCCCTATTAAACAAAGAGGGATTTCAAACAAAATGTATCAACTTGTCGAAAGCCCTTCACTAGTGTGTCAGATACTGATATTAGTATTAATGTTCCTTTAACTCGTACAAATACACATGTACGTGTAATCAGCGGAATTTGATTTTAGAACTGGAAGGATGTTTTAAGTTAATTTCAGAGATGTGTAAATTTTTCACTAAACATCCTCAGGGCAAAGAAGGAAAAACAGCATTTTTATCAAGATAGTGATTCGTAAATGACCAATGACTTGCTGTTTACCTAATAAAGGGTATAAATACTGTAGTACTAGTGAGCACATCTATCTGTAGAACTTACAACTTGTTGATCCATCTGTAGAAGGTTGTTCGAACTTGGTCCTATATATCAAGTCCTTCATATTATTAGCACTTTTTATTGAAAAAATGGCCCAACACATTCCTTTCAATATACATGTATCTCCTTTATTACTGTATGTTAACATACTGTAAATACATCTAGACGATTTAAGACGTCTATCTGTCTGTCAGCATGGCTTTGCACTCAGTTCTCTTAAAAACCATTACAAGTTATCTGATGATTATGCATACGCAGGTCCATAGGGATAGACCAGGGGTCTAGACCAACCCTGAGCTTTGGCGAAAATTACTTTTTTTTTTTGTTATTTTTCGATGTAAAATAAGTAATTTTACACACAAACACATGGTTAATCCACTCGGATAATTCATTGAAGATAAACCCCCTCTATACAAATTTTCTGGATTTGCCCCAGTTATGTATGAAAATTAGTGATGCCCCTGGGTTTAAAACTAGGGGTCCAAGTCCTGGGCGAGGGACAAATGGATGGGGTCATATGTCTTGTCCCCACTTTGGTGTTTTAACCATTTATAAAGGCTGCAGATAATGTTAATGTGGACTTTAAAGGTATCAAACAGGTTCTTGGTGATGTGGTAGAGGGGAAGGGGAAGAGTCAAGAAGTCTTGTCCACTCTGCCCTTTCTAAACATGAATTATAGATACAAATATTCTGGAGGTAGTACTTGAAAGGACATCATTTGGATTTATTCTCTTAGGGGTCCTCCCATGGAATTGCCGGAGTAAAAACCTTGTTGAATGTTCCCGCTACTCCTAAATCAAAATGAAAACAGCTGTAGAAAAGAGTACTCGCATATCATTTGCCAATATGCATACCTTTTTTTCTTTTCCTCTGGCCCTGGGAGAGTGGATAATGCATCCATTAGCATTGCTCTTTTTCCCCTATGACAAATTTTCATCCGTTTTTGACTAAACATATTATGGCCTGGCGACATCTGTCAATTTATCCATTGGTCAGATCGTGTATTCATCGTGAGCGTTCAGTAACCCCGCTGTCAACTTTTAATACATCTACATACAACCCGGATGGCTTAATGTTGATGTGTCTGTCACTCTGTCTGTCCGCACGAACCTGTATGCGCTTTCAATTTGGAGAACAGGCACTGCGTTACATGAAGAGTGTCTTTTAATTATTCAAATCCACCTACACCGCCTCGTTCCCGGGGAAAGGGAACAAGATGATAGAGGGGGATTTGGGTTTTTCATTTTTCATGTAAGGCAGTTCCTGTGTTTAGAGAGGGGGAAAGAGCGGAATGCAGGTCATGTTTAAAATCGCTAATTCTACTGAATCAGTGTTGATACACGCACCTTTTGTCTGACGGTTATACATGGAAAAGTAAGCACTCCAGCTTAGGGGTCCTCCCATGGAATTGCCGGAGTAAAAACGTTGTCTATTCCCCAGGGTAGGGGCACAAGAAGGGGGAAGGGTTGAGAAAGAAATTGTTTGTTCCTCTTCTAAACCATTTTAAATACAACTTATTTTATGTAATAGTAAGTGAAAAAGGGTCATTGGGTTTGAGACCTTTGTTTCAAACTGGAGGTTTGACCCCAAAATGGAGGGGCAGAGGATGGGGATATCAGAACTCTTGTCCGCCCATCAGATACAAATGAGGTTATGGCAGAGCACAAAAGGGCAAATGTACTGGTACCTAGAAACAAGAGGCCCAAGTGGGCCTATATCGCTCACCTGAGCACAAAGTGCATATTTACAAGCAAGCAAGAAATTCTGTGCAGGGGTTCTGGAGAGGAAGATGAAAATGTGTCAATCAAACGGAGCCAATGGCGGCCATCTTGGATTACGGATCGGCATGAAAAACCTATACTTGGTAGAGGACCTTGAGTACTTACTTTCTATGCCATTTGGTGAAATTTTGTGCGGTGGTTCTGGAGAAGAAGTTGAAAATGTGTCAACCAATCAGAGTCAATGTCGGCCATCTTGGATCACGGATCGGCATAAAAAACACCAAACTTGGTTGAGGACCTTGAGTACTTACTTTCTATGCAGTTTGGTGAAATTTTGTGCAGTGGTTCTGGAGAAGAAGTTGAAAATGTGTCAACCAATCAGAGTCAATGGCGGCCATCTTGGATCACGGATCGGCATAAAAAACACCAAACTTGGTTGAGGACCTTGAGTACTTTCTTTCTATGCAGTTTGATGAATTTCTGTGCAGTGGTTCTGGAGAAGAAGTCGAAAATGTGTCAACCAATCAGAGTCAATGGCGGCCATCTTGGATCACGGATCGGCATAAAAAAAATGTGGTAGACGATGTTGAGTACTTACTTTCCATAAAGTTTGATGAAATTCTATGCAGCTGTTCTGGAGAAGAAGTCGAAAATGTGTCAACCAATCAGAGTCAATGGCGGTTATCTTGGATCTCGGATCGGCATAAAAAACACAAACTTGGTAGAGGACCTTGAATACTTACTTCCTATGAGGTTTGATGAAATTCTGTGCAGCCGATCTGGAGAAGAAGTTGAAAATGTTTCAACCAATCAGAGCCAATGGCGGCCATCTTGGATCACGGACTGGCATAAAAAACACAAACTTGGTAGAGGACCTTGAGTACTTACTTCCTATTAAATTTGGTGAAATTCTGTGCAGCAGTTCTGGAGAATAAGTCAAAAATTAGTCAACAAATCAGAGCCACTGGCGGCCATCTAGGAATCCCCAATCGGCATAAAACACACAAACTTGGTAGAAGACTCTGAGTACTTACTTCCCATGAAGTTTGGTGAAATTCTGTGCAGCGGTTCTGGAGAAGAAGTCGAAAATGTGTCAACCAATCAGAGCCAATGGCGGCCATCTTGGATCACGGATCGGCATAAAAAAACACAAGCTTGGTAGATAACCTTGAGTACTTACTTCCTATGAAGTTTGGTGAAATTCTGTGCAGCAGTTCTGGAGGAGAAGTAAAAAATGTGTCAACAAATCAGAGCCAATGGCGGCCATCTTGGATCACGGATCGGCATAAAAAACACAAACTTGGTAGAGGACTTTGAGTACTTACTTCCTATGAAGTTTGGTGAAATTCTGTGCAGCAGTTCTGGAGAAGAAGTCGAAAATGTGTCAACCAATCAGAGCCAATGGTGGCCATCTTGGATTACGGATCGGCAAAAAAAACACAAACTTGGTAGAGGACCTTGAGTACTTACTTCCTATGAAGTTTGGTGAAATTCTGTGCAGCAGTTCTGGAGGAGAAGTCGAAAATGTGTCAACCAATCAGAGCCAATGGTGGCCATCTTGGATCACGGATCGGCATAAAAAACACAAACTTGGTAGAGGACCTTGAGTATTTACTTCCTATGAAGTTTGGTGAAATTCTGTGCAGCAGTTCTGGAGAAGAAGTCGAAAATGTGTCAACCAATCAGAGCCAATGGTGGCCATCTTGGATCACGGATCGGCATAAAAAACACAAACTTGGTAGAGGGCTTTGAGTACTTACTTCCTATGAAGTTTTGTGAAATTCTGTGTAGCATTTCTGGAGAAGTCGAAAATGTGTCAACCAATCAGAGCCAATGGCGGCCATCTTGGATCACGGATCGGCATAAAAAAAAACAAACTTTGTAGAGGACCTTGAGTACTTACTTCCTATGGAGTTTGGTGAAATTCTGTGCAGGGGTTCTGGAGAAGAAGTCGAAAATGTAGAAAAGTTAACGACGGACGCTGCACTATGACAATAGCTCACTTGAGCTACGCTCAGGTGAGCTAAAAACTGTATTTAGATACAAACACAACTGATCTTTATGATGGTACATGTATATGGAAGAACATAACTTTAATGAAGTATTTTGTGATGATGCTTCCCTATTCATGGAATAGTTGTTATCATAAATAAGTTTTCAGTATCTAGTGCTGTGTTGGCGGTAAACGATCGCCACTTCGCCAAATGCTAAAAAAATATACATTTGGCGAATAAAGTTTGTCCTCCAGTCGCCACACTGGCGAATCAAATGAATCTAGATATACTGCAGTATTTCTCATACAGGATTTTATATATTGATTTTCTACACGGTACGTAATTTAAAAATCAAAACTAATCAGAAATACGTAACAAATTTATGCATATTGTACAGTATATTCTTCTGGGTTTATCATAATATGATTACGTAATGTGTAAAACCATATTTTTAGAATATGCTTCGCGTTAAAATGACATGTACGTAATATATACAGTACGGTCACTGTGGAACTTAATTTTCCCACGAAGAAACGTGGGCGCGTGGGCAATAAATTTACCTGTAAATGTCCACGCTTTATCGGCTGAATTTTTATTTGTGATTAGCAATTCAGCCGTTTTTCCGTGGGCAGCTTGGTCGTTTGAGCGTGGACACTATACACTCATCTCGTTTAAATAACAATGCAGCTGACAGACAGTAGTGACAAAATTATTAATTTCAGGGAAGGCAGTGTATTTATCCAGTATTAATTAATCATGTCCTCGTCCATGCGGGTGTGCCCCTGATTCGCTTACTCGCTGAAAATTACATCTAATACAATTGGGTGTGAAAGGGGTCCTTCGTAAGGGGTGTTACTGATATTAACCTGTATAACAAAGCTCCGGAGATCACCTGTACAACTTTACTTAAAATAGATAAGTACACATATTTTTGTTTTCTTTAAAGAATGTACATGTACTTCATGTGCATACAATACTTAAAAGAAGGTTCGAATAATTCTTCATTTCGATTTTGCACAGATAACGCTTACCTAATGAATAAACAATCCAAAATAAGTTACCCTTACAAGGGCCCCTTTCATGCCACCGAGCGAGAAAGTGTGTTGATCTTAATTAATAGTAAGGAAATATGAAGATTAAATAAATTATTACGTATTCTGATGGCTAAACACATGCCTTTGTCCACCATCAACTATAACTCATAAAATAAATCATCTTGTGTATATGACCCTGAAATGTCAACACATTCAATCCTTTTTGTCCAGCGTGTGTCAATTAGACAGTGACAATCCAGAATATAGATGGTTGGATGATTGGGGTTTTACGTTGCTTTCAACAATATTATTTCGCGACATGGAAGAAGGAGGTTACCAACCTCTTAAACATAGTGGCGCAACCCGGGAATCGAACGCGGATCGTCGGCGCCGCAAACCAAGCGCTTAACCACTACACCAAACCTGCCCCCAGGATATAGTAAAAATGATAACAGTTGCACTGTTTACATCTATAAAGATATCGCAATTTCTTACAGATTTTCATCACTAGTGAAACTGTGAAAACGAAGACTCGTAATTCTTTTTTAAAATATACAATGAAGTGGTGTTTGAATCAATATGCCATTTTAGACATTTGGTTTGGTATTAAATTTGTGATAGATTTCTGAAATTCCCGCCTATACATGTACAGTGAGGTCTTTAATTCACCCCTATTCACTGTTCTACAATTAGTGCGTTCAACTGTCCGACGGTGGCATCGTGGGCATGTAATAGGGTCGATTGAACAATTTATACTGCCGCCGAGGGACTGCACGTCGGGCGTCGGCGGCATTGCGTGGGCTGCCCGTCAGCGCTCGTGGATTTTCCTAATTCCACGCCGACTGTACTGTGATAGTGCACATCGTCATTTTTAGAATATGCTCCGTGTTAAAAATGAACATAGCAGGGGCAAAACGGCAAGCATCGTTGCTTTCGTTTATGCCAAATAATATGATAAGACCATCAATAGAATAAAAAAACCCCCCCTAGAATCGAGTATGATCGGGATGATAAAAGGAAGATTAAAGCCGAATGGTGCAAACAATTCGATTGGCTAAAACTACAAAATGATGATGCTTTTTCCAATTTAAAAGTTCTTTATGAAGCAGCATTAGTGTGCCCCAACACCTCTGTTGATTGTGAAAGAGGATTTTCCCAGTATAATCTAATCAAAACAAATCACAGAAACCATCTGAAGTTTAAACATGTCAAACAATTGGCAATGATATCAATTGAAGGTGTCTTGCGATTTTAGAGAAGCTTTCAAAATCTGGATTTCAAAGAAAGATAGAAGGGCATAGATAAGATGATGTTTGAATTGGAGAGCAAGTGTACTGTAATGAAAGAGTCTCAGTCTGATGATAAAAACAAAAATGATGATGTGTAAAGTATTTAATATGGACAGGAGAGGATGCGTAAACAATTTGAGCTGACAGAAAACAAGCAAACACAGTTCTACTGGGAATGAAAATAATATTTTATATAGAATCCTAATTCTTGATTTGAGGCTGTATTGTACTTTGTCTACTTTTCACTTTCCCCTATATTTACATTGTATAATCTTAATAGCTATAAATTGATATTTTCTTACTACAGTCTGCATTAAATACTTAAATGAATTAATTGTGTTCTTTTGTATATATTATTCCCTTTGTTTCTTAAAAAGAAAGTCACATGAAATATCGAAAAATAATTGAAATAAATCAGTGGCTACAAAAAGTTCAATGTGGCTAATGAAAATTTGGTATAATTAGCCACATTGGCTAATTAAAATTTGATGTTACCGCTAACACAGTCTAGTGTAGTGGCATAAGAAGCATATCACAAATGAGGATAGAGGGAGAGGGAAAGGGCAAATTTTAAAAGTTGTGGTGAATCATTTGACAGAAAAGAAATACATTGTAAAAATCTAAATTTGAACACTAGCTGGCCATTCTATTGTTATAAGTTTGGGAAAGTTGCATGCGTTTCTGCGGTACTGTAAAGCCACACCTCCAGGATTTTACACCAGTGATAGAATTAGGATTATATTCACTGCGGAGAGAGCATGTGTCACCTCACTGATCCAGTTTGATAGATTTATGTAAGCGTAGACCCTCGAGACTTTCGCTGATTAACGTTACAGCAGAGGAAGGAGTATTTTAAAAATTTGTTGTTATATATGCATATATACATGTATATGAAAAAAGAGGGAGTTACTCACTATAGTAGAATGACAATGCTTTCCTTTCAAAACGAGTAATTCATTATTATAATTACCATTATGTTTTGTTCAGAATGATCATATAACTGCACTCTAGTTTCTAGTCAATGATTTGATTATCCTCCATCAAAACTATAACATGTATATAAAATACCAATTTATAACAGTAATTTCACTGTCCATTTCAGGTGAGGGAGAAAGAATATAAATTCTAGAGGCTGTATACTTAAAATGTTTGGTCAGGTTGTCATAGGCCCTCCAGGATCTGGTAAGACCACCTACTGTAATGGAATGAGTCAGTTCCTTACAGGGCTAGGACGGGATGTTGCAGTGGTCAACCTGGATCCAGCCAATGATAATCTGCCTTACAAATGTGACTTGGATATTTCAACATTGATAACTTTGGGTGATGTGATGGACACTCTCAAACTTGGCCCTAATGGAGGTCTTATATATTGTATGGAGTACTTGGAGAAGAATCTAGACTGGCTGCAAGCAGAGCTTCAGACACTACGAGATAGCAAAAAGTACTTGCTGTTTGACTTTCCTGGACAAGTTGAATTATATACCCATCATAACTGTGTGAGGAATATTCTCAGACAATTACAAAAGTGGGATTACAGACTAGCCTCTGTTCACTTGGTAGATTCACATTACTGTAGTGATCCAGCAAAATTTATTGCTGTTCTATTAACCTCCTTATCCACAATGTTACAGATGGAATTGCCTCATGTTAACATTCTGTCAAAATGTGATATCATTGAGAAGTTCGGAAAACTTGGGTTTAATCTGGATTTCTATACAGAGGTCCTTGATCTTAATTTTCTTCTAGATAGCTTCCAGGTAAGAAACATTTCCCCTTAACTATGTTATAGCATGCATACATATTCATTGGCAAATTTAGAGGAGGGGTTTCAAACTAACCCCCCCCCTTCCTTTGGTGGAAAAATTTTATCAAAGAAAGGTCATTTTCGACTTTTTAGGGCTGCAACCCTCCCCCCTTTAAAAAATTCGAGATCCACCTATGATATTACATCATTTTAAATTCAAAAATGGGGATTCAATGTTGGCACTTGCCATTAGATTCTCCAATTTTGAAAAGTTGTATTTTAGTTGAAATTTTAGTTGTCTATACTATGCCTCTAAAATGTTTTATGTTTTTATTCATGAAATGAATTTGAAGAAATTGTTGGATGTTTTGGTAGTACTCTTAATATTTAATAAATAAAAATTATAAGTTGATTATGCTGTTGCATGGTAATCTTTTATTTTATCAAACATGAGTGATTTACTCTCAATAGGCTAGTTAATAAGGTGAGTTATCTGCTTTTGTTCAATTAGTTTGTTCATGAAATTGAAAAAGAAGTGTTATAAATGTTGAAAAAATGTATGATGAAAATTGTGGTATTTCAGGATGAACCCTGCCTCCAAAAATACAAGAAATTAAATTCGGCTTTAGTGGAGCTAATTCAGGATTACAGCCTTGTTAGCTTTGTTCCTCTCAATGTACAGGTATCTCTGATAATAAGTTGAAGTATTATATTACCATTAAAAATGAGTTTTGTATAGAAAGATGCAGCATTTCATTCAGACTTTTTTTTTCATCTCTTTTATTTATCATAAAGTACTATGTATTCTTTTTTTTCTAAATATAAACATAGATTGTTTAAAGTAAAGAATGTGTGAAAGTGTTTATGTAAGATAAATGAATAGTAGATCTAAATGCTCTTTATCAATAAAATGCTAACACTATCTTACCAATTCCATCTTGATATGTGAAATTTGACATACTCTATTATGTACAGTATATGATTCTTGTTTTCAGAGCAAGGAGAGTATGTTTCGAGTGATGAAGCAGGTTGATAAAGCTAATGGTTATTTATTTGGTGATCTGGAAGAACGTAGTATGAACTCTCTCATGTCATGTGCTGTAGAATCGGAATTCCAGTATGAGAAAATTAAAGATATTCGTGAAAAATACATGGACACAGAGTCAGAAGATGGGCAAAATATGGAGGAGGATCTCTCATTTATAACAAAATAAGTTTATAACTTGAAATACAATATCTTTTATACATATTAAATTACTGCAAAGTTCTTCTTACTTATTTCAATTTAAAACAAAGAGCCTTTGTAGCAAAGTAAACAAAAGATGCTGCTCCGGAACTCCATGTAGCCTCCTACTTTTTATGAACAAGAGTTGAATTCTCACTTCTTATTAGTGGGAAGATCTGGCTTACTTTCTGTTCCTTTAATATTAATGACAGGCCTATCAATTCATGATACTGTCATTCTCCCTGTTAAAAAAGCATCATCAAATGTCTTCCCTTGTAGAAAAAGTAATAATCCTCACTTTTGTTCACTTTAGTACCCAAAATGGAAAATAGATAGTCATTCATTGATCAATTCTCATCAAAGTTTTCTTCCAAGCTGTCTTGAAGCAGAAATAAGAAATAGGAAAATTTCATGATGATGCTGTCAATAGCTTTACTGTGTGGAAATTGGTTGCGAAAAATTAAAAAATAATTGTATAACAAATATAGCTGATTAGTAATTAATTTATTTTAATATAAACATGATGATGATGAGTGCTTAATTATCATGACGAGATGAGATTTCACAGACATATACCACTGTACATCAAGTCCACCTTTTTATGGGGAAAGGAAAATGTCACCTTATCCTTGATTTCTTTCTTTAGATATTTAATGAAACTGGTAAGATGAATCTGAAAAAGAAGTACTGCATGTTGAAATATCTGAATAAGAATGTATTTTATATGGTCCTTTGAATACATTAGAGAAAATGTTGAAGGGTAAAATTAACAAGGCTATGAAATAAAGATCAAATTTTGCAAATTGAGTAAACTGTTCAAGAAAATCAGTGACAGAAAGAGCTGAGATACTCTTTAATTGATGTATATCAAGGGATTTTTATTGCTGTAAAAAAATAAAACATTTCTTGCCATTCTATCTTAAATTTTTCAAAATCATGGAACATTAAATTTTAACTGATGATCCATCTGTCACTGAATTTTCTCTTCTAGATAGGACTTTAATATTTTGCATCGAGTTTTAATCCTCTTGATTTTTATACACCCATTATTATTACAGTCAAACCTCGTTATCTCGAAGTCGGAGGGACCGTGGAAAATACTTCGAGATATCCGTAGTTCGAGATATCCAAATTTTGAGTTTAGGATAACAAATCTTGCAGTTGTTAATGTAAGCCGATTCATTCGGCATTTGTGATTATTATAGTAGATGTATGAGATATACATGTGTTTATCAATAAATACGCATGAAGATGTGCATATTGTATTGTTCCTAAATAATTAATCAAAATCTCATCATACCTTTTATATTTTATGAATATATAGAGAATATACTCCAAAACTGAAAACGTCATGTTTTGTTTTCAGTTACATCGTAATTTAAATCCAATACTGGATATAACTGTCGTATACTATACCTAAAACCGAGGACAGACTAACACGTAAGACAAGATAAAGACACACGTCATAATTTGATTTAATTACTATTACTTTGCATAAAAATACATAGACATTCACATGGATTGGAAATAGTAATAATTAATGAACAGTGTAAAGAAATTTCTTTAAACGCATGTATGAAAAAGCGTTAATTACAGTTAATGTTAATTATCTAATTTTGTGTCGAGTTTAATAAGCTATCATCATTTGGTATAAATAACAGGGTACGCACGGACGCGATCGATTATGTAATTACTGCGGCTTTGTACACCGACACGGTCAATTGATCACACCACGCGAGCGACCTGTCATTTAGGGTAAACGCCACGGGGAATATTGTCAATAAGAAGCCAACTTCGAGATAAACCGGGTAAATAAGAAGTTCGGGACTTGAAAATGTATTCGAGATAAGCATGGTATTCGACATATCAGTGTTAGACACATCCGGGGTGAATTTAATCATAATATGAAGGATTTTTTTCGGGACCGACGTTCGACTTCGAGATATCCCGGGTATTCGAGATATCAGTGTTCGAGATATCGAAGTTTGACTGTATTATGTTACTGTTCTGTACTTCATCTGAGGCCATTTTATTCAGGAAAGTCTATTCTGCTTCAAGATACTCAAGTGAATCATGATGTGTATGTTTAGTAAAACATCTTGTACATATTTAACAAAACAAGTGGTAGCCCATTCAAACCACATCAACTTATAAAAACGCTCTGACCTTAAATAGAAAATAACTAATTACAGAAATGGGGTTTCTGCTTAGATAAGAGCATTTTAATAGGTCAGTTGGGTTTTTAAGTGGCTGCCACTTGTTTTGTGAATGATACATAATAGTAAATCGTGGAAATATATTTCCATAAATCTTCAAGGATTCTAGGGATATCAATTTTATGACAAACAGGTAAGGTTTGATTTTGATGCTTGTTTATCTTTGGCAAAAACCCCATGTTATGAGTACAGCTGTTGAACTCCTACCAATGAAACAAAAACACCATTTCAAAGTTTTAAGAGGCTGAGTGGTCCTAAACATGAAATTTGATGCTTCCTTACAAATGACTCCATTTTTCAGTAGATACATGCACTTCCTTTTGATTAAAATCAGAATTCCAGAAATTTTTCAGCCATGCTTTGATGGAAATTGGAGTTACTGTTTGGAATAAAGTCTTGTACATGTATATAAAGTTTGCCTTTTTTCCAATTCACCCCACTTTTTCCAAAGGTTCTTGTAAAAAAAAGGAAATTTAATGAAAATCAGATTTTTGGAAATTTTTGCCATGGTCTGATATATTGTAGTGACACTTGGTGTGTATCTAAAGTATACAGTTCTATCTACGAAGTTCTGCTTTTTTAACAATTGACCTCATTTAAAAGAGTTTATGCCCTTTGATGAAAATGGTGATTCTGAAATGCATTTAATCATGTTTTGAGATACTGAAGTAAAACTTGATCTGTATGATATCCTACATCATGCAGTGTCCATGAAACTTTGTGGAGCTCCATAGGACATTCGGCCCTATGAGGAGAAACATTTCATAGGAATGAAATTATTTTTGTCTGACGGAAAAAAATAAAGGTCAGAATAGTGTAAACGCTTTTGAGATTCGGGGTATACATAGAATCAGCGGAACCAACACTGCCAATCAAACCTTTAAAAAAATTGTCCAGCAGGTCTGAAGTTCTGATGAATTTGGCAGACACTGTCACATGTGAAGTTGGATATTGTTCACAAATGACCATTTTCCATGTGATCTGCCTGTTGATGAAAATCAGAATTCCAGTTTTCTGACCCTAATCAAGATACTCCAGTGGCATTTGGTGTGCATGTTAGTGTGAAATCTTACACATGAAATTTGAAAGTTGTTTGGAAGTTGACCCCACTTTACAAGAAATATTCCAAAATACTGTGAGAAATGGAAGTGATATTTGAGTATGAAGAGTTACACATAAAGCCTGATTTTTTACCCCAATTGACATCATTTTACAAGAATTATTACCCTTTGATGAAAATCAGTATCTGGAATTTTTCTACCATGCTAGATTATGTAATTTTGAAGTGAAAGTTTGAGTGTACATTGAATATGTGGTAGTACATGATCTTTTTTTTTTTTGCCATGGACTACATTTTACAAGGTTAAATGTCCTTCAATGTAATCATGTATTCCAAGATTTTTTTCAGCAAATAGGCCCTTTTTTTTTATTGTTTTACAATTTTTTTACCTTAAGAGTCCATTAGATGGATACATATACAAAAAAATAATATATGCTACAATATGATAAATAAAAAATGAAAATTAAAAAACTGAATTCAAACCTGGGCTTCCACGTGAGGAATACCCCTTCTGCTATTTTTGCTAAAGAAGGCTCAGAACTTCAGTACATCATAACAGTAAAAATTAATTGTTACACTATACCATAATTTACTTTTGTATAATGCACACCTCCAAAATCAAGAAAAAAAAATCCGGACAAAGCTTTCGTATATAATGTGCAGGTAAAGAATCAATGAATAGTGACTGTCTGATTGATACATGTGTGTGGGCAACGCTTTGTGGTCCGTTAACCACATATTGTTAGAAGGTGACAACTATACAAAGTACAGCGGGTACCTAAGCGTGTTCGTGAAAGGTATACAATGGGCTATTTACCAGTAATTTTATGACCATCTTATTATTTAAATATGGAACCCACCTTCAGTGTAATTTATGATTAAATACCTATAACTTCAATAAATACATGTACATGGATCATCTGAATTATCAGACATACAAGAACATGAACTGTTTATCCATGGTCAATTACAAGCTGACATTTTAGCAATCATATTTAGATCAACATCAGTATAAATCCTTGGGAAAAAAATCGTTACATTTTTGTTCTTATGTACTACGCGCATCCCACGAAATGGCCGTCAGTAATTCTGAAAAAAAAGTGTGCACTATAATAATGGTATTGCTGAGTTTACTGGTAATGAGATTTTAGGTCAACAGACCCTCAAAAAAAAAGAGTGCACTATAATTACAGTATTTCAGAGATTAATGAGATCTTAGGTCAACGAAAACAAATAATTCCCCCGCCTAATGATATTTTTCAATAATCAAAAAATCAATGTCAGTAAATCCATTGAACACCTAATAAAAGAAAAAAAACTTGAAAAATTTAAAATAAGTTTAATGCATTTGTGTATTATAAAGAAAAAAAATTTGAAAATTTAAAATAAGTTCAATGCATATGTGTATTATAAGGTTTCACCGATTAAGTTAAACTCTTATTGCAATTACAAGACTTATTTCCTTCAGTAATATTAATTTTGCCCTTTTCACTCGGATGTTATTCTGAAATTTTAAATTAATAGGCATTTTTTGCAACATACGCATTTCTCTTGTCATCTACAAAGCATTGTGTTACACTGGGATCACCTTATTTGCTTCCAGATCATTTGTCTGTCATGGTACTACTGTTAAAGTATGTAAACTACAGGGCTATCTGTATTGTTTACGACTTTAAGGCCTACCAGTGGAAAATTTGAATAAGAGGTCTATCTTTGTCTCAATTGACCTACTTGTATTTCATGTGGATTTCGCTTTCTCTGCTTTTGCTTCTTCTTCTTCATGTTTCTTTATCAGCTGCTCCACTTTATCAGATTCCAATATGGTCATTTTTGTCTTTCCATTTTCTCTTGTCAAAGTAGCAATTTCAACTAGAATAAATTTCAAATCACTTAATCAAAGATTTCATTTACTCAATGGTATCACTTCAGAGGAAAAGTACACCTGACTTTGTTTTTATTGATGTTAAACACTCATTCTGGAACATTACATGTAGAGGAGGAAAGCAGCTTTAAATACAAGCCCTTGCAAGTACCCTCATTATGGGTAGCCATGGATTTCAAACATGCAAGGCAAGTCTATGAGATCAAGTGTCTGAAGACATTCATATTGACCTCTTATCAATTCTACATTTTGTAAAGGATTTTGTAAAAAAAAAAAGCTTTGAAATAAGTTGACTCTTGAAAACTCAAAACTTGGAAGGTCCATGTAAAACAGCTCAAGTTGAACAGTATTTGAGTTAAGGATATATTAAGAAATAGGAATTGGGACTTTAAAAGTAGTTTGAGTTAATGCATCTTCGTAAACCAGATGGAGTTAATGGAAACTTTGAGTTATTGGTGACTGAATAAACATGAGTCAACTGCACCTCCAATCTAAAGAGGTCATGAAATAATAGGTAATTAGGTTAACTGAAGAAATCTTAAGCTATTCAGAAACAAGTTGTAGAGTTCGTAAAATGCATGTATTACCAACAGGTGGTCTTTGTTTGATAGTGCAAGTATATATTACAAGGCAAGCTTTAGGTGAGCTGCATTTGATCCCAATATAGTGCCACTATATGTTAAAAGTCGGTCACCTACTTTCACACTGAGATATATGACTGTGAAGATATTGGTTGATTGATTATTGTTTTATGTCACTCCACGATTATTCCATGTATATGGTAACGGCATCTGCCTGATGCATTGCACAGAAATTTTTACCTTTGCAACGGACCCATCCGAAGTAGTGAGGGATTTTCAGGTGCCACGCCTATTCTAACACAGGATCACAGTCATCCGAAAGACAAAACACCGGTGTGACCATGGCGGGAATCAAACCCAGGTCCATTTGGTCACAAGCTGAGCACCTCATCCACTGGGTCACACCGACATTACATTAAAGATATAGAAAGAAAAAAAAAACACCACCTGAATTTATAATACAGGTATGGGAGTAACTGTCCTTTCTCATTCACAACAAACCACTTTACCATTCAAACCTTAGTGAAAATGTTTTATAAGCATATATTATAAAACATCTGGCTTTTCACTGCTCAAAATCCTTTATACACAACAGGAGTATAATACAGTCCAATTTCACTGAACATAAATTACATAAATGGGGAAGTTTCAGTTATTAATCAAATATGATTCTTGCCCATTTTAGTGAACAAAAGTTTGTGCCTTTCAATTTATAGTTATTTGGCCTTATAGTTAGTTTATAAAGGATTTGCCCTTGTTACATGTAAGTTACTGTATAAAATTAATCTTAGTATCTTAGCATATGTTTATTTTTATCCAGGAGCTTCAACTGAGAAATAAAGGAACATGGAGCCTGAGTAGACATTAGTATAAGTAATTGTTGAACACTGAGAATCTGTGTTAAATAGAAGTACCTTTGTAATCATTTAAATGATATACAGTAAACATTATCTAAATCTATCACATACTGTGGATCACTATGAATAATATATTTGTTATTAATGTTGATGTTTAATAAGGACCTAATGAATGATATGAATTTTAACATAAAACAAGTACATGTATAGTGTAATCAAAGATTACCAAACAGATTTTGGAATACGTGTATGAAATGTGAACACCCTATTCCGAAGAAGTATGTCTTTATACATATATTAAGACTTGAAACATTAATACTCTTCATAGACTATATTGCTGCAACTCTAGAGATAAATGATATATATGTGTATATATATATATTCAACCAAATCTCCCAAAATGAGTAAGTTTGATACATGTTGATAAAATCATCAGTCACTCAAACATATCATGTAAGTCAGATGCAACATCCAAAGCATGCACTAACAAGATGGGTTTGTGAAACATGAATGCCTCTGGTGGCAACAAAGTCTAAATAAGGCAAATTCTGCAATGTCCTATATCTTGATTACATTCCACCCTATGGGAATACACATGTGAAATATGGAAGCCCTACCTTTTACAATTCATAATTTACAAATGATGTTAAAGTTTTTAAAATGTAGATCAAAGGTCAAGGTCACAAAGTCAAAAATTAGTGTTTTGACAGAAAGGTCTTGTCGCAAGGAATACACATGTGAAATAAGAAAATGTGCATTCTCTTAAGATTAAAAAGTTATAACCAACGTTAAAGATCAAAGGTCACGAGGTCAAAAATTATTGTTCTGATGGAAAGGTCTTGTCACAAGGAACATGCATGTGAAATAAAAAGCCCTACCTCTTACTAATCAAAAGTTATAACCACTGTTACATTTTTTTGAATTTCAACATCACTGTTACTATGGCCTTGTATCCTTTTCATAGTGTAATTCTGAATAGATCTATGTGCCAATGTGATTCCTATAATTTGAATATGTGCGAGTAAAAAAGTACTTCTGGGTGGTAAATTACAAAACCTGAAAGTAATGATCATCAATCAGCAGTTATTATAGATTAGTTCATTTTAAGCTTGTCCAGAAGGGTTTTTGATATACACAAACCATAAGACCACAACTGTCTTGAAGAAGTCTATTATATCTAACTACCAACATTTACATTTTCAAATTACATACCTTTCTCTGGTGTGAGTTTGGTCATATCTAATGTTTTACTCAGTACTTTAATCGCTAGCTGTAATGCATCTGCTAGTTTAACCTCCCCTTCTTTGTAATCTTGCTTCAACATAGAAACTGCATTCTGCAGAACATGTAAGTATTTTAATATTGTTAAAATTGATAATTGTTAAAAGAAAATATACATGTTCTTTATGAAAAGGTAAAAAACAGAATACAGGTAAATCATTACAAATTACGTTTGCTATTTTTAAAATCACACAATGATTGTTTCAGTTGTATAATGGTAGCCATTAAAAATGAGAAAACCCATTATTTTCAAAGACATTTTAAGCTGGCATAATGGAACTTTTCAATTTACCTCAATCCATACCTGACAAAAGCAACTGAGTACCAGTGCAGTGATTTGGTAGGTTCACTGAAACATTTTCTTCCCCATTTAGTTACATACTTCACATAGTTGGAATGCTTTACTAAGTTCTAAAATGGTGCTTTAGCCCACTCAGCTATGGGGTCCCAAAATAGTCTTGATACACATTCAAGAATGTGACATAAACCATGCTCTTAAACCAAAAAACCCACATCCCAAGATTGATTGATTGATTTTTGTTTAACATCACAACACGAATGTTTCACATATATGGTGACGGCATCTTCCTGATGCAAATTTTGACCTTTGCAACGGACCCACCCGAAGCAGTGAGGGATCTTAATGTGCCATGCATACCACGAAATGGGGTCTCAGTTTTTACTGTCTCATCCGAAAGACAGAACACCGGCATTACCAGAGCTGGACTCGAATATCCCAAGATTGAAAGTGATACCATATATTTACCGCACTATTATTTCCTATACATGTAGCTTTCCATCCTCCATAGTTACCACTAGGATCACTCTGATATAACTGAAATCCATAGTGCTTGTCCCATCCCATGTATAATATAGAAACACCAAAAGGCCGTTTTCCTAGAAAACAATTAAAAATCCTGATCACTGGATATCACTTTATAAAGTACCTTGGCTATTGGTGCACTATACTAACAGTTCTCAATATAAGTAGCATCTCTAAGGTGCTAAATTGACAAAGATGATTGTAATGGGCATGGACATCCAGATAATAGGAAAAGACCAATCTGTGATTTTCCTTTCTTACATTATACAATACTCTACTGTAAGTTTCATTGCCAACACTCTAACCACAGCTCCTTATAGGTGACAGACAGAGAAACAGTCAACCAAGTCTGTGTTTGACACTGGAGCTGACTTCACATCCCTTCTGACCAAACTTCTAGTGAGACATAAAGTTTATAAACCCACAAGGCCAAATTATGAGTATTACATTCATAATGTACATGATCATGTTAGAACAGCATGTAAATGGTAAATGCAAGTACAAGATAAGACAGAGTATTCCAAGCTGACAAAGTTCAGAAATTATCTGTTAATACTTTAAAAATCAACTTCACAGATTTAAGGAAATGATGTGTCGGAGAGGGAAACTTATGAAAAATTTATGAAGTCTCCATCTTTATGAAACAGAACAATATTGTGACATGTACAGAAAATAATACACACAAATAAAAGTGATTTTTTCCATGCCAACAGTCAATACATAGAGCTACATGAATGTTTTACATTCTTTCTACTTACCTCCAAACTGTGTATATGCCTGTTTTATATCACACAATGTGCTTACTAATTGTTCACATGGAATTGGCTCTTGATATTGCAAATAGTACCTGAAAATTAAATATAATGAGTGATTTCAGGAGGTAACTCCGATAAATTCTGGCCTATTGCAAACTATCTATTGTAATATTCAACAATGTAAAGTGGTAAAGAAAACTAACGATTCTGAAAAGTAAATTTTAGATAATTATTCATACACTTAATTCTTGAAATATCAATATTATTTTTTTTTTTTGTAACATTTGATCATTATGAAGGACAGTCAATTACCCTCAGTATATCAACAACTGGTAGAACTTTAACTTGACATACCTCTGTGCTATAAGTCTTAATTCATTTGTGAGTACATTAGCATCGGAAGTGATACCTGCAACACTGCATACCATATCACTGAAATACAAATTTTACTGATTAATATGAATAATCACACGACTCTTACAATTCTATAATAAACACTCCAACCATCCTTTAACTAAAAATGTCATAATAGCTAAGGCCATGTAAAATTAATTCTATGTTTCTCAGATAATTGGGTCTTAATAAAGGGGCAAGGTAGGTAGGGTATTTAGTATTTGTATTTTTCCCCCAAGCTGCACTATTTAAAGTGTTTTCTTGGATTCATGTGCGGTTGGATTTTCTTATCTTTGTTTGACAACACATCCTTTATAAGTTTATCTTTTACAAATGGAAGAATCATCCACTGTATGACTGTTTCTTCATTAAATTTAACTTCAATGCTTAGAAGAAAGCTATCTTTCTTCCCCCCCCCCCCTTTCTTTACCCTGCTGGCCCGACCACCATTTGTATTGCTATTTGGGATACTTTCAAGTAAGGTCATAAAGACTTGTTTTGGTAACAGTGCAGTGATCGGCAAGGCGAACTGGATCAATGCAAAAATGACCCCCCTTGCTCAGACTTCAATGGGTTATTTTCAATTTAAATGGGCCATATTTCACTACGAAAAGGCCATTTAGAAAATTCAATTTTTGCAAAGTTGTATTTTGTGCCATATTTATTAGATGAAACTAATAAGTAATTCAGGGGACAGGACAAGAATAACAAATCTGTTTAACAATGAAGGGAAATTTACTTTGATTTAATTGTACGTTTTTGTTATGATTTTCTGCAGTGAGTTAACAAAACTGTGGTTGAGAAGACCTTAATTTGCCTTCAATTCTGAATCTGAACAATTTCTCACAATTTGTGGGACTTAGTCTATTGTGTAGTTTGGTAACAATGATATTCTAAAAACCCAGCACTTTTATTTTAAGTAGAACCATGTAATCTCGATGCCTGTAGCCTGTTTCACTAACAATCTTTGGTAAACCCATACTGTAAATGCAGTTGAACCCAATGAAAATGCGTTTCACTGAAAATCGTAAGCTTAAACCCAAGTTATGTGGCTTTCATGCGATAACGAATTAGAAATGTGTATGTCTGCGTATGGGGAAATTTTGGCACTCGCTGTCATACTTTGGTAAAATATCGGAAGAACGTTGTATGCACTCATACGTCCCAGCTCGTCTGTATTGTATAAATAAGCCACATGTTGTATTTCAATTTGTATAACATATGCATGTAGTGTACGCATATCATACAAAGAACGTACGCAAGTGACGCGCAGAGCGTACGCCAGCAATTATATGCCAACTTACGTGGACTTTGTCAAATTTTTACAATTTGTTATGCGTCCGTTGCATCAATTTGTTATGATGTTAAAGGGCGTTTACGTGAAGTAGGAATACATAGTTAATTTCGTAAATACCCGATTTACAGTCACGACTGTTAGTAAATCCGCCTACTGGTCCAGCTGTTTTTCAAGATCAGCTGATTGGGGAGTATACGCAACCTCATTAAAACTACCACTAGTGCAAGTGCCAGATAAAAGGGCAATAATTGACTGGAAGCTAAACTTATTAAAGTGCTTTGGATAGGCTTTGGGGATCGCTTTCGGAAGCACCATTAAGATCGTATCACTGTAAATCATGCGTCTGCATCTTAATCAAGCCAGACATTAGGAAGACACTTATGTCAAAAACTGAATACGCACATCGCGAAACAAATTTTCACTGCTTCGAAATTTGAATGCAAATAATGCTCCATTTTTTATCTGAATGGGACTATGTCGAAGGACGCATGACCTTACCAACCACTGCTGTTTAACAGCAATACATTAAGCATTTTATTAACACTGACAGAGTTCTATCTCTTTCTCCATGGGGAAAAACGTGTTATATAAATAGATATTTTATATTTAACAATGGATAAAAACGGAGACACAGCCGCTAATTTTTTCCGAAGTTGCAATAAATACAACTTTTCTGCATCAAATTTGAGCATGCGGCAGTGTCTGAGAAACACAGACCTAATTTTGCATGGGCTAATATTCCAAAAGCTACATACCCAAAATACAACACAGAATCACAGATGAAGCATCCCTTTTCCTCCCCAAGAAACAAAATCAATAAAATCATTGGTTATCCTTCTTTGGCCAAAAGCATTAAACAAGTATCAAGTAAAAATGAATTTTAGTCAAAAAGACTTAAATCTGTAAGCACAAAAATTGTGTCAAAAACTACAAATGTACATTGTACATCTCCTGGAAAATTAATCAGATCATAGTATAATCTCCTTATGGTGTATATGGATATGATTGTCATCCTTTGATATAAGTTTGGGAAAGTTGCATGCGTTTCTGCGGTACAGCAAGGCCCAGCCCCTAGGATTTTACACCAATGATAAAATTAGGATTATATTCACTGCGGAGAGAGCATGTGTCACCTCGCTCACCCAGTTTGATAGATTTATGTAAGCGTAGTATCTTCAAGACTTTCGCTGATTTATGTATAAAATTTGTTGTATTTTTTCTGGTGATGGGTGTTACCTTACAATTTTTGAATATTTGACGCGCTTTCTTCACAAGCAAAATTAATCTTTGGTTGCCTTAGTAAGTCCTACTAAAGTTTATGAATACAGAATGCTACGCTAAGAAGGACTAACATAACCAATTATATTTTACAATTGATTATTATGGCAAGACAATTTTAAAACCTTAATTATTGTTTATATACATGTATTAAAACTTGAGAATAGTAAGATTACCAGCACAGTCACACCATTACCGCAAGTTTAACCAGTAAAAGTTTGTTACCCCAGCAAACAGCTAGTTGCTTATAGATTGATTAAGTTTTGTTGTTAAAAATAAATAGTATATTGATTGATTAATTATTGTTCCACGTCACTCCACCATTATTTCACGTAACGGACCCTCCCGAAGAAGTGGGGGGATCTTTTACTTGCCACACCTACCGATGAGCACACGGCGGGAGTCGAACCCGAGACCTTTCGGTCATCTCATCCACTGAGCCCTTCGGCTTAAAACAAATGGTAGATGATATGGCTAGTAATTTTAAAAGTACATTTCCATACTAAATGCAGGCTAATCCGTACGTGTAATAAACTCGCTATTGCCTTATGTACTTAATGGGCTAAATGAATCAATATATTATAGCTGAAAAAGAAATGATACTGGAAATTTTAAAACGTTAGTTTTTTTTTTTTTTTTTAATTCTTTGCAGTTTTATCATCATCCCATTCCGGCCCACACCAGTGAACGCCAAAGTTTTTAGGGCTCCATAGGACATTCGGTCCTATGTAAAGAAGGCTTTCACAGGACCGAATAATTTTCTATAGGACCGAAAAAAAAACTATTATGAGTTATCTTATTTAAAAGTCTCTTTTATTCTGTTCTAGCATATTCATCAACTTTTCCAGGGATAGCCCCCTCTACATATTTCAATTTATCAAAAAAAGACATCTGTGTAGATTACAGCTGTGCTTATCCCAATGACGAATAGGAGAATCCGAGATAAACAAACCTTATCGTTGTCGCGATTGAACTTAAATTCGTTTCTAAATTTCCTTTCAAACAAACGTTTGTAAGACTCAGATTGAGGATAATAAATCTGAAACCTACATCGGACATTTCGGTCCGGTCGGAAGTATCGTAAATCGGACCGACCATAAAAGTGTCCGTTCGGTCCGACGGTCCGATGTCTTTGGCGTTCACTGCGGCACACTTCGGTGCTTGAACCAAACTGTTTCTAGTTCATTGTTTTGTTAAAATTCAAGTGGCAATGAAACTGTTAATTTTTGTATATTTTTGTAAAAACAAAGTGATCACAGTAACTAGAAAATTTATATATCTACAGTAATCCCCATGGTACAAATAACATTAGGATTGGTGCAAAATATGGCACAAAAGGCCTAAATGGACCTATCAAATTATTCTAAAGCACTCATGCAATACTAAGACAAAAGAACACCTGAAAATGTGCAATAACAACAACAACAACAGAAGTTTAGTTTTGTTGATCTATGCAAATGGTACGAAGGAGAAGTTTGTCAAAGGAAAGTACCCTCTGGGGCTTATGTTATCCTGCCCTAGGATCCATCCCTAACAAATCTGGCTAAAACAGCTACAGATCTGACCAAAATGAAACTCCAGCAAAATTTATACAGAATCTTGACTGGCTTCACAGTACTTAATTTCTACCAAGTTTCATGGAAACCCCTTCAGTGTTTCTGAAGAGAAAGCTGAATAGGTTTAAAGACAAATAGACACCAGACACTAGATGATCATTATGACTGAGCTCACTTGACGTCTCACCTTGGGTGAGCGGAAAACAGGAACTCATATGCATAGGAATTTTACCCTGTATTTACTAATTTTGTTCATGTACACCTCTTATTTCATATACATAACACTATTTACTATTGAGAGAGAGAAACTTACTCATATAGCTTATAAATTTTCTCTGAGTAAGAGACCTCATCCAAGAGTTTATTCGTATTTCTCCTCTCTGCTGCCAGAAGTACACCATCATTGGCTAATATACCTAAGCATGTCCCTGCATGTCCTATAGCTTCCATAGCATACTCCACTTGATAAAGTCTTCCTAAAAATACAATTATCAATATATTAATAAGCAGTCTGTTTATTCAGCATACATGGTAAGTAAATATATCATAAAAAAAGTCTACTATGGACAGAGCTGTCTTTCCACAGACAGTGCAATTACAAACTTTCCCTTATCCGAATCAATTTTTTCAAGAGATTCTGTTCAGACTTGCAAGGTTATTGACATTGAACTTGAATACTTTTAATATGTGACACAAACAGTTATTACATTATTGACAGACTTTAGAAGATACTGTCTTGATATCGATAACTGTGTATTTCAGATTCATGGAAAATAATATATGTATCACACTTAATCACTCTCCTTCCTCTTGTCTCACTCCTTTACAATCTGTTCACTCTTTGAAATAATATAATGACAGTTTATTTCACAATGTAATTCAAGTTTCAACTTTTAATAAAATAATACAAAGTTTGATTATATCACCAAGGCCAATGTTTCTGTGTTAATCTTTACTCTGATCTGAGTGTGACATCACACTGACACTGACAATGGCATCTGCACTAACGGTAACATTCACATTCACATTATGGTTGTTATACAGTGTGAATGTAACATATATAAGTTGCCTACATGGAGAGGAATAGATTGCTAGGGGACTAAATGCAAGCCATAAATGATTATAGCTTTTAGTGGCTACAATATTAGAATCTAAACTGCTATAAAAAACAATTTACTGTCAAAACCATATGGATTATTTCATCAAAGTAAAATAAAGACAGAATGTCACTTTTTTTTTTCCTTTTTAAAAACTTTTATCCACACTGACATCTCTATCCATAACGTATAACATAAGTATACGCATATCTTAGATATAAAAATGATAATGATAACTAAATTTACTTTTGAAATGGTAAATGTGTGACTCTGTCAATATAATGGACGTTACATGCAGAGATTGCACAATAACTTTGATACCATACAATTTCTAAATGACTTGGGGAGCAACCGTCTGATTTTTATGGGGGGGGGGGGACAGGAAGACTTTGCAAAAAAGAGAAGTCCAGCTCAAATTTTTGGGAAAAAAAAAGTAATCCGGCCCAAAAGGCTTTGCAAAAAAATAACAATAAATAAAAAAGAAGACTTTGCAAAAAAAAAGTCTGGCTCAAATTTTGGGGAAAAAAAAGTAATCCGGCCCAAAGGGCTGGCAAAAAAATAACAATAAATAAAAAAAAAAAGAATCCGGCTCTGAAATTGGGCAAAAAAAATATTCAGGCCAGTGAAAGTCTTCCTAGCCTCCCCCTCCCCATAAAAATCAAATGGTTGCTCCCTTAACATTTCAATCAAAACTTACCCTCTGGGGAGAAAATAGTTGTCCTTGAATCATAACGTCGAGACTGTAAAAATATCATGATACCTTAAAATACTTATTTCCTCAGAAACAAATACCTTTATAAACATGTTTTAACATTTCTTTTACATGTACAACTCTGACAATAATACCTGTACATAGAAAATAAGATTTGTTCTTGTCCTTTCAGTTTATATGTACATGTACGGTAATTTCAGCATTTTAAGGCATTCAACTAGAACAGTCCTTTCAAGACAAATTCACAAAAAAAACCCACCCCAAACAAAAGCACTGTCTGGCAGCAAAGTTGTATCAGTGCGAGTTTGGTCAAAAGTTGTGACACATGACATTGTATCCATAGCAGGTATCCCAATACCCATCCTGTGACGAGCTCTTTAAACATGTAATTGTTTGATTGATACACTACATTTGTACAGATATATTTGTAGTTTCCTCAAAACTATTCAAAGTGAATGATGCATCCTTTCATGCAAGCTGAGGTTAACCAAAGTCAGATACAGTATCTACAGCGTGAAATGCAATTTTCACCATCAAACTAACTTTTCACGCAAGTTGGAAGGAATAAATTAAATGATTAGTGTTTTACTTCACTCCATGATTATCTCACATATATGTTGACGGCATCCGCCTGATGCATTGCATGGAAATTCATACCTTTGCAACTGACCCTACCAAAGCAGTGAGGGGTTTTTTTTCATGAAGCCGGTGTAGCTCACTAGATGAGGTGCACGACTCATGACCAAGAGGTCTCAGGTTCGATTACCACTGAAGGCACACCGGTGTCCAGTCTTTCAAATAAGACAGTAAATACCAGAGTCCCAGGTCATGGTAGGTGTAGCACATACATCTATATCTACATCTGCACCTGGTATTCTGAGTGGCAGTCACCCGAGTGTCAAATTTGTGTTGACATACTTATTCCCAGTACATACAGTTCACAGTGTACCCGTTTATTTAACTCTGCAGGTAGCGGAACGTGACTCAATGTCTTATTTTGTCGTCAATATTGATTGATACTGCTTATTTTCAGGTCAGAAGAACATAAATAACTTTTCTTTTATGTTCTTCTGTGTGATGAATATAGTGTGTAAGGTGTATGACTGTGTATACAAAATATATCTAACATTGATTGTCAATGTATATGGAACGGTTACAGGCAAGAGCCACACTTTAGGTTCTTGCTTGACAGGACTTCTTTAATTCTTTGTTCTATATTTTGTGTGAAATGAGTGTAAGAGTTGTGTAATTTTGTCACAATGATTAAATATGTGTGAAAAAAATTTGAATAAAATCAAAGGCTTGAAGAGCCACAAAGGCGTCGAGCAAAATTTGATTTGAAGCTGTCAAAAGTAGCAGTAATTGACCAGTCGTGTTCATCTTTTTTGTTGAATTCCAATAATTTTTGGAATCGAGTAAAAATAAAAGCTTAAGTTCCGACGGTCATATATCATATAATACATCATAACATTTTATTGTTCTTTACGTCATTCTTGCAGAAATATGTCAAATATCTTTTCACAAAGAATGTACATGTGAAATCAATCGAACACCATTGCCATTTTTTTTAGAAAGATAGAAATGGACGAGTTGTTACCATTGCCTGTAAAATATGGAAGCCTTATGCTTAATTTGTTTTAAGATATGGTCTAGGTTACTGTTTTTGTCTACGCTACTAACACTGACACTAGGGCCAACAGCTTCTATATATCATCCAAACACACTAGTTATTAATATTATTCGGGCGTTTATTGTATGTGCACTTGTAAGGGCTACAACGCCATGCCATTCGCCGTAATGACGCAAGCCGATTGTGCATCACAATCACAGTTTATCGGTTGATTTGGAATAAAATCTTCACATGTAAGTTCTACGTAATTTATTCTTCATGCATTCAATCTAAAATTCTGTCTTAATCCATGCTATCATCCTTTACATCCGCTTTAAATTTGGTAGGCAATTCGAGACTTTACTCAGCTGCCATTTTTTATGCCCTCGTGGGAACTTTTCCAGATATGTGGAAGACCATGTGATATATACACATGCTGCTTCCCTAATAAGGAAAAACTGAGGCGTGGCTTTAGAAATTTTTGCGGGAAAATTCACAACTGCACAAAAACAAGTAATTCCCATTTACATAAAGCTATTTGGCTTTGTGACTAACATCTTGATCATTTAATGCAATTCCGATTGCAACCTAAACTTTTTAAAAAGCTATGCTTGTTTAAGATAGACTGGAGTTACCTGCTCTTGCTTGCTATCGCTGCGCAAAGAGACAAGTGACCACCACCATTTTGTAGAGGCTATTCCCTGTCCAGCAAGTGTTATTTATAGCACAGACGGTAAGGGCAGATAAGAAGCTGTACACACTGCGTGTAGATATTTTTAAAATTCGTCTGCAGTAGCACACACAGCATAGGTATACAGCACATGATGTAATTTACGAGAGACTCGTAATGTTTAGCCTTGAGGATGTAATTAATTTTGTCGATATTTGTTGATTCTAGGTTAAATGAATGAAACAAAACGAAATCCAGTGAGATAAAAATAACTGATAACGCGTCACTTTAACCTAGGTCTGCCTTGTTATGAATTAGTGGACACCTGTCTAGATATCTTTGTGATACGCATTGCCAGTCTACATGTATATTTAGAATTCTATTAAACATTTTATTTGTTCTTTTTTAGACTGAAATTTATATCTACATATATTAAATTATTATATTATTTATATTATTATATACATTTCGAAGATCGCGCAATCGGTTTCCATATTGGCGCTTAATGTCAAATTAGGCCTTGATCGCGTTTTACAAGCCTTCTACCACGATTTCTCCAAATAAGGCAATATGTCACGTGGTCTTCCCCATATTTGGAAAAATTCCCATGAAGTGCGATTGTAATTCATAATCGGCTTGCGTCATCACGGCGAATGAATATTTTAACACACGCAATAAGCGACAGAATAATACGTGTTTTAGGGCAATATATTGATAATTTAAGTTAAGCAGATCTATGCTTAAACCTATTTCTGTGCAATGAAATTTCAATAACAAGGATAACAAAGCCGGTTTTGCAAGAACTTTTACTACTTTAAGTACTTTAAAGAAGGTACTACTTTGTTACGTGAATTAAAAAGGCGGTGCAGAGGTAAAATTTTAACGATCGCTAGAAGACTGTCGAGCAAATGCTCGACGCCTTAAAAAACCCCATTAATTTGAAAAATTGACAACAAAATCTATTCTCAAAGTCGGACATCCCGGTATTTGATAAAGAGGATTCGGAACATTTGGGGTAAAGCATCAGACTTTATCATAGAAAGCAATGAATATTCTGGGAGGAATTTCGGTGAAAGAGGTATTTCAAATATTTTGTCATTCAAATAAGTAAATTTTAAATACATATTTTACACATTTCTGATCGTATTTTATAATAAAACCCCTTTAGAAATGATACAGAAGAGCTTAAAGTTCTATTGACATTAACGATAAACCCCGAGTTTTACCCCAACTATCATTGACAGACTCCTCAGGTATCTATGTAGAGCAATAAAGACAGGGGCGTTACGCCAACTTCAAGAATAGGAATTCAAAAAGATTTTTATGCCTTTGCTTTACAAATATAATCGCACACCCATATTGGCACACTCCTTTAATAAAGACAGAATCTGTGTACTTTCAGCCCATTTCTGATTGGAACCAATGCAAAAAAAAAAAAAAAAAATCAACACCATTAAAAGGGTGCATGGAAATGCCGAAAACACTGGGTAATTACTGAAAACACCATAAAATGTACCGAAAACACCAACAGAAGTAAGGAAAACAACACTTTACATTAGATACAGATGTTATACATACTCTCACCAAATATTATGCAAGTAGGTTGCATTTTGACAAATTAAGGGCAATATTTCTCAAAGGTATCCAGCAACCCCATATTTGGATGCCATTTTTATTTAACTAGTTACACGAGCAGCGTCTAGTTCACTCTACTATTATTGATTATTAATTATCTGGTGTTTTTACATTTAGATCTAGTGATTTTACATGGACCGCAATTAAAACAACCCCTCATTTAATAACAAATCACTTCTTGAGTTTGAGTTTTGAGCAATATTAGAAATATTTATATTATTTGGTATTAAAAGCTCAAATATCAAGCTCTGAAACTTTACCTACCTTAGGCACAGTGTCATGACAATGATATTAATTTCCGTATTTCCTCTGACCGCAATATATTTCATAGATTATAAGAAAAAAAAATACATTTCATTACATTAAAAATATTAAGGTAGTATTAAGTAATTCATCGTGAACTTCTGATAACATAAACTGCATCTTAGGTTGATAAATAACATATAATGCCGAAATGATATTGCAAACTTACCATCTCTCAGCCGGTGAAATTTTAATATCCAAACTGGTGTACGGGAAAACAAAATCCGGAACAATCAGAATGTTGTCACTGCATTTCGTCAGGGACTTGTATGTACAAGTCCTTGATTTCGCGTAAGAAAAAATGAATATTGAAATATTACAAAGCCCAAAATGTAACTGACATAATTTTATTAGAATCTGATATTTAAAGGCATATTGATGAGAATACAATTTTCTTAATTATCATTAGAAGGAGCATCCGATAAAAATCCTGAGCTTGGCGGTGCAATCATCATATGCCCACTTTTTGCAGTCTATACACTGGAGTCATACCTCGGGCAATTTTGAATTCGAACAGGGCTCTCCACAAAATAGACAAGGCCACTCCTCTTCTTCGCTGTCAGATATGTTTTTCCCAAGACGTCTTTTTTTTTTTATTTTAGATTTGGCTTACTTTTTTGTTTGTTTCCTTTGCTTTCAATTCTTTACCTTTTCCTATTAAAGATTTCCCATTGAATTTAATTTACTATTTTCTTCTTGTCCTTTAATCGAAGTGCTTCTATGTACGAGACGATGTGAGCACAGCTGCTGATTCTGACTTTCCTTTTTCTTTGACGTTTATCCACATTTGGGGGGGGGGGGCGATTTCATTAGGTCAAGACTACTTATATTATTTGTAGATGTTGTAACTTCTTCGTTGAGATGACTGGTTCGTTAGTTAACTCTCTTTATGACAAACGTGACGATTTCAATTTCATTATTGCCAACTGCCCGTTCCTGAGTAGCAACATACCTTTCTCTGACGCATATGTCGTCTTCATTTCACAACGTATACGCTATGCCAGGTCAAGTTATAAATACAAACGTTTCGTCATGAGAGAGAGGCGTCTCACAAGGATATATTGAGGAACGTCTGAAATTGTCATTGAGGAAGTTTTATGGTCGATATAGGGATCAGGTGCAATTTGAGATCCCGCTTTCAAGAATGTTAACCAACGTCATGGGATCTGATCATACAAAACTAACGATCTTGAACTTTTTAACTATACTTGAGTTGACATTATATATATACACACAGATATTTGTTTAAATGCACTTCCGACACTGGAATTTCAGTCAAACGGCATTTCATACCGTGAATGGGGTAATTTGATTTAGTGTCCTTGTCTCTTACATATGCGGGAGTTGCATGCAACCAAGGGACGCTCACTCCTCCCGGGTACCTGGTTATAACTGAGGTCCGCATTTGTCTGAATATGACATTGTACACGATATTGCCCCTTTATTCCACGGACTTCGAGATGTGGTTAACCGTTCAGTATTTCTTAATCGTTTACTTGGTGATACTAATTTGATTCTCTCTATCAACGTCCATAGTCCCGTCGGTAGTTTTGTACGTGCTTTCATTCGACGTTGTCCGCGCTCTCGTTGATTGTCATGTCCGTAGTGTTTAATCACTCTGCTAAACAGCTACCTCTTCGTTACCAACGACCTGTGAAAATTTTTTTTTTAGATCATGTGGCCATAAACCACATATAGTATTTACGTCACTCCATGGTTATTTCACGTATATGGTGACGACATTTGCCTGATGCATTGCATGGAAATGTTTACAATTGCAACAAATCCACCCGAAGCAGTGAGGGATTTTATACGTGACACGCCTACCGTGCCACGGGACCGAGCACCTCATCCACTGGGCCTTACCGGCTTACATATATATAAGCAATGGAAATTTAATATCATTGTTACAATAAACTTTTCTTAGTTTTATCCAATAATTTAAGAAACTTAAAATAATGAATAATCAACCCTTTCATGCCGAGCGATATATAATATATCACATTTTAATGCCATAAGGAACCGTTTTGATTTAACGGTAATATGCCTTGTATATTTTTTCATTGGTTTTCCAGCGCAAGTCAAGGACGGAGTGTTTTTTTCTCTGCAGTGTTTTAGTTATGATTAGAGTTATTTCCCATAGGATTCGGAGCTGCTCAAATCCATTCATTTTTGAAAGTATTGCGTCATCATACTGAACTGAAAATGGAAATAGGGACATTGATTAGAATTTAAGATTATTGAAAAATCTAGAAAACGAGGAAACGGAACATAACAATTGTCTGAATAACTGAGGAGCCAAGTCTGTCTGTTTGATTTACAGTGCAACTGTTTAGAGGCGGTGAACGGTGTCAACATTATAATGCACTGTAAATCGACTTTTCGATGCCGTATCCATGATACCATATCTTATCATCAAAAGCCGCTTGTGTAAATCGTAACACCTTGTAATCTGTAAAATACAGTCACAATACATAGTTTGTATTGTATGTGTGGTACAATAATAATAAAGAAACGTGGCATTTGACAAGGCCTATAAAATATGACCAAACAAAGTGTAGGATTTATAATTGTTTGAATATACACAATCATATAGACCATTTTATCTACGCAAAAATAAGCTCATGCAAAACGTATTTAATTATAGTATATATTCATGTGTATTATTTTAAAGTAATATAAATGGAAGACTGCGTCGAAATTTTGATATACGTTATATAAAGCCAAGCTTCCATCGACATTATCTCTAAAGGATAAAAACGACACTTTTCTGCATTGAAATCACAAAGTCCAAAACATGCTGACAAATTATCAAAACTCTGATTTCAGAATGGAACCAAAAACAAGAACATCTCTTCATAATTCCCTCTAGATCTTTACTCCATTTGGCTTGCCTCTGTATGCAACTTGTCTGAAGAAGTTTGTCAAAGGCCACAATTCCCTACAAGTTACATTGCGTAAACTTGCAATTTTGATAAACGGAATGGCCAGCACGATTCTACGCATTTCGGCATCAAATTGAGCAAATATCTAACATATATAAACAATAAGCAAACGATCGGCAATAATAACTTACCCCCGACCTGTCGTCTGAAGGCTTCGCACACATTTTCCCCTACCTGTGTCAAATTTGCCGGTTTGTGTATTTGTAGTCTAAATCATCCACACGTTTGCGTAATTACAATCTCGGTAGCAGAATCAAGCATGTGAATGATTCAGACTACATATAAACAAACCGGCAAATTTGACACAGGTTGGGAAAAAATGTGTGTGGAACGTTTAGACGACAGATCGGGGTAAGTTATTATTGCCGATCGTTTGCTTATTGTTTATATATGTTAGATATTTGTTCCATTTGATGCCGAAATGTGTAGAATCGTACCGGCCATTCCGTTTATCAAAATTGCAAGTTTACGCAATGTAACTTGTAAGGAATTGTGGCCCTATCATACATATAGGGCCACTACTTGTGGCTAACCGTTTAGTATATATTATATAGACAGGTGATACGTATTTTGCCGATTGCGTAAGATTTAAAAAATAAACAAATTTTAAAACATTTTGAAATGGTATCACAAGTGAAATTTCATAGATACATGTATTTGTATTTTCCTGGATGTATTAAAAATTTCCTGCACAATAAAACAATTGCGGCAAATGAAAGACAAAACCGACAGAGTTCGTTCCTAATTTAATCATGAGACCAAGGCAGGTCTAAATCGGTCACTTAAGTGCCATAAGCAACTGTGGAAATCATGTCAATTAAGTTAAAGAAAACAAAAAAGAATTTCGTATTTTGATTATCTTATATTCTTCGTATAGTTCTGATGCATTTCGTAGCTTGCCGAGGGCATCTGACTATGCTGTTACTTGTAAAGAAAAAAGTTGCCACAGAACCGCCTCTTTTGCAACCTATACTGTCCCCATCTTCTGGTTCTACCCCTGGGGCAATCTAACTGACATTAACAAACACGATGGGGACTTTGGGTATTTGCTTTCTATGAAGTGTCATTTAACTCATTGCAGTGATTTCAGATAGGAAGTAGAACATTTGAAAATATAACTGACGGACGACGGAAAGAGAAAAAGAGAGAGGGAGAGAGAGAAATTAATTTCACGAAAATAAAACAGGAAGAGACAAGTGGAGACAAAAGGAGGAATTGATGTTTATTGCGGTTCTCTTATGCGATCACCACGATGACGGTGACATAGTATCAATTCCTCTGTGTTTTAATTTTAAGGAGGAAACGGATAGATTGGTATCTATATCCACACAACAAGCTCAAATCGTGGAGGTGGATTCATAATTCAATGGCAGGTCAAAATCTATCCGTGAATAGGGTCATAATACAATGACTCCAGTCTCTAGGGCCACAACACCCAGTGCGTCTAAATTCAATGGGGTCAAAATTCGAATCCTACACCGGACGACACACAATGACAATAGCCCGCTTGAGCCCTTGACTCAAGTCAGCTAAAAGCAGTCGCGAAAGGTGGCGAAGAAATAAGACCTAATCATGTGAATCTACTGCAGGTATAACAAAACGTAAATAAGACAAAACATACTAATGCAAAGTAAAAGAAGTATAGAACGACGCTGTGAAATGAATTGGTATGATCTTACTTCCTTCTTATCGTGTTTACAAGATATCTTATATAAATCGGTCATAAAAATATATACATGTAAGTGGACATGTTGGTAGGACTTATCTATCTGTACTGATCACAAGTAAGGAGCCATGGTTTGTAACAAATCAAAATGTAAAATCATGAAAACTAAACAAATGTAGTGGTTGATGTAAAGGTAAAATGTAAAGATAGTATTTAAAACATTAAACGAAGTAATAAAGTACATTTAAGATAATATGATCAAACATGTTTATCACAAAATTATCTCATGACTTAAGAGTATTGGATTTAATTTTGATATCATCTTTAATATATTGTCAGAGAGTAATCAGCAGTTGTGTTTGACAGTGCAAGTTAGGTATGAAACTGAATACAATTCACACTCTTTTCTGTCAACTAGCAGTTAAATTGAATTAATACTGCATTTCATTTCAATTTCATTACTTGATCTTTAAGTTCCATTATTTGGTGTTGTCTGACAATATCTTTGTATTGCTTTAATTGAATTGATCATCAATAAAACGAAACCTGAAATTAAATTCAAGTCTAAGTTTGATAAAAAAGAAAAGATAATTGGTATAAGATCTCTTTTCTAATCAAATTAAGATTTAATAGCGAAGCTTGGCACACATTCGAAATATTTTTTCAGGCTTGAAACACATCAGCTTTTTTTTTCTCTCACACACTTAATTTGCTTTGAGTTTTTTTTTTTTCGTGGTTTGATAAACTGCACTGTAATAAACTTTATAAAGGAGTATGGAATGCTGTTTCAAATTCGAAAAACATCATACACGAGTTGAATATATGAAAAACACTTTGATTTGTAGTGATGACACCGACTTTTAACAGTGTAGAATTATGGGGCGAATGGAAGCGATCTTTCCATGCATCACGACAGTAACGAAGCAGAGAGCATTAACAAATGCGTTTCTGATATCACACCATCGGCAGCGCTGCTGATAAATATTTCAAACCGAAGTCTAAATGTTCGTATTTAAATAGAATTTTGGTCAGTTGATTTCGTAAGAGCAAGTTTTATCAAACTTATTTACATAATTTGATGACGCATAAAAGAAAAAAAGGACAAGTTTTGTAATATTTAGCACCATAGTCGACAAACAAAGGTGGACCAGAACAGAATGACCATTATTGCGATCACTCAAGCCAGCAATGTGTCTTGAAGGTTAGGACCGATAACACCTTAGGACAATGAGACGGTGTCTTGTTAATTATTTTTGTCTATAATCTCCCAAATCAAATCTCTTACAGGCATTGTAAGAGTAGTTCATCACAGGCTTTATTGATTTTACGTTCTCTGTATTTGTTAATTATGTATTTGGAGTTTTGAGTGCTATTCTGGTATTCACTTGTTTTCAAACTTCGCCAAAAATGAGAAAAAAAATGATACATAGAAATTGAATGCATAGCTATTACTATTCCAGAAAAAAAGTGTAGCAGATATGTACCTTCATCTTTCGTTTCATTTATAATTGAAATAAAGTTAATAAGTTAGAAATAACCAATTCGTCCATATTGAACAATACCAAGGTGTTACACTTCAATAAATATGACAATTATTCGATGAGTCATGTAACAAATTCATATCTAATGAATGACATGGAACCGAGCTAGACAACGACATACAAATATGAAACGAAGGAAGGCCTTTTATCGACATTTTATTGTTTTCATTAAGTTACTCCTATTTTGACGATTTCCATACATTGTGTAAGATCTGTAGCATTGACAGCATTCGAGCACAGCCGGCAACAGTTTTCAGTTCGTTTGTGATTGATTTTTATAAATTTGACGCCTTATATGAATCAGAACTTGTTTAACTTGACAGGTCCGTGTCAGATTTTATGTTATAATTTGCAGGCTTCTTTAAGAAAATAATTATTCATCGAAAATAAGATCATAAACCCATCTGAATAAAGAATCAACTTTTACAACGGATATCGATAGTGGGACCCGTTGTTTTATAGATCGTCATAATTGTATGGCAAAGAAATCGATTTATGAACAAAGATTATTGAACACGTAGTAGTGACATTTGAACGAATCTTTTATCCTTTAGCATAGTTACACAAGAAATTAAAGCTAAGTATAAAATTAAGTTGCATGATTACAAATTTCGGGATTTTCTTTTATGACATACGTAGAATGGCGCAAGACATAATAGTGTGATTAATTAAAATACATATTCCATAGGGTATACAAACAACAGCATTAATCCTGAATAAACAACAAAATAAAAGTAATTTAGTCCATTAATTCCATGACCTTGGAGATATTGTTAACCCTTCGGTACGTCGTTGTTTACTTAGCACACACGTGCACAGATTATCATAAACATGTTAAATACCTTGGCGATTATAGATGGGGGGGGGAATTGTAAAGTACTATTTATTAATGTGGCTGATTTATTGGCTTATGGGCCCTACTTTCCCATTAGCAATGAAAAGAAAAGAAAAACAAACTTTTGGACTTAAAAACTATCCCACGTAGAGCGAGCATAGAAATATGTATGTACATTTATAGTACAAAAATTATCACAAGAGAAAGCATATCATAAGACTACAAAATCTTGATATTTCGAGGCGAATCATACAACACAGAAAATCAACTTTGAAGATATGATGGACAGCGAATAAAATGAAAAACATCTTTATTTCCATGTTAAAATTTACAAAAAGATATTTCAATATTTTGTCTGGTGATCTAGTGATGTACAAGTATAAGAATATCGTATATTTCACATTTGAGTGTTCGAATTCGTTCTTACATTGTGCAAATAATTGCTGCGACGGAGAAGAAAAAAAATTCTTATAAATGCTTATACTACTTATGTATAAACCAAAAAAAAAAAACCAAAAAAAAAAAAAACCAAAAAACTATCGAGAAATAAGAATCATAGAAAAACTAAGTTATTCGAAATCAGTATGGTTTGAATCCACAACTTCCTGGTTCAGTCTACTATCTCACCATACCGGCCACGTAGAGTTCACATTTAAGCATTTTTATAGACACTGAACATTTTGTTACGATACTAAAACAATATTTATGTTTTCTAAACAAAAAATATCGTTCACTAATAAAACTAATGTTAGTTGAGGAAAAATAAATTGTCACCGTCTTCTATAATGAGACTATATAGCTCCCCATAAGAATGTTGTTATTAGGTTTTCGGGCATCCTCGGGTACTTATAGAGGCTTTCAGAAGCTCTCTAGCTCATGAAGTGTTAAGTGCCTGGAATGGTGATGAGGAACTGTCCGCAATCAATAACACGAACTAACCTTCATGGTGTCAAACAAGAAAATTTGATTAGCAATTAGTGAAATAGCTTGGCAAATCAAACACACCTCTGAATTAACGCTGAGTGGATACAAATTGATGGTGTCGGTATTAGCGAGTTTTATGAAGTTTTACGGCAGTTCTTAATTTCGTTATAGAAGAGTTTCTCGTAGAAACTGAATTTGACGTTGTTCTTCTATATACTTTGGTATCTTCACTGTCGCTAAAACAATGTTTTCACAAGAACGAAAACTGTAGCTGTAGAATTAAGCGGAGATACATATACACATTACATATGTACTTATATTGTATTCGTTTCCTATTTAGATTTCAATATGTCGACAGGCTTTGTGTTTGAATCGTCTGTCTCACTGTGCAAAATATTCTCCCTCTTTCAATATAATTGTCCCTGTCCTTAGTATATTGAAATGCTACGCTGAGGGATGACCTCGTGATATACTTTTAAAATTAAACATCTCAATTCATGTTTAACACAACAGAATAAGTATTAAAAAGAACATACCCGAGGCATATGATATTACAGGGAATAAGGTGGTAGACCGTCGTCAATATCTCGGGTCTGCTAATTTTGAACGTATAGAACTTGGTTGGCACTGGAATATTGTTTATTTTACAAACATATTCTCATTTTCTTAACGCAATTTAGCATTGTGCAATTATTACACAGATTAACTTATAAAGGCATAATAATTTTACACTGAAGTAATTCAATTGTAGTCAGTGTAATGAAGAGAGTTCTGAGCCCAATAGATGATAAATTAGTTGAGCCAGGAAACTTTACTTAAAAGGAAAAAAAATAGGAATTACTGGCTCAGTTATGTGGCAGAAGTCACCATGGAGCTATACAATAATAATCATGTATAGTACAAGTAGTTTATGTATTGCATTATACTGGTTGATGTTTAAAAATGTCCAGGCTACCACTGACAATTCAGATCCCACAAGACATTGCCCTTGTGTACATTGTATATCATGTGATTTTTCAAATCCCTGCGACAACAGGTACCTGTTGCCAGTAGTTATTTTTCTTATTTTATGTGGTTACCTGTTGATGATCCTCCACAAATATTTCACCGTTAATTTGATACTTAGAAATGTCTTAACCACCCACCCTCCTAACATGTAAACTGGTTTTAGTTCGGAAATCCTACAAATTCATTATTTTGTATCAGGTAAAATACGAAAGAGACATGCAACGTCATCAAGGCGGTCTTAACAGTGAACGACGATGGGAATTATAAAATTAATATCCACTTCGAACTTAACTTTACCAATTTAATTATTATCTTTGCATTTAAAAGAGAAAGCAGAAGACATCTGACAAAGCTGTATGACACAAATCACCAAGGACATGCACACAAAACATGATAATAGTAGAATATACACGGAAAAACATTACAAAAATATTCGATTGTGCTGCGATTACGATACCGACTTAGGACGGTCAATTGAAGTAACAAACGTCACTCAATAGGCGTGGATAACCGGTTAACGGGCGCCCACCTTCCCACTAACCGCAAAAACAGCACAATCAAAGGATACACATTTAAAAATTTATAAATAATCCTCCATATAGAGAACAAGGATCAACAAGTTCTCAACAAAGAGGTCATAAAAATTTTATTAAACATGAAACGTTTATAGAATAATATGTAGCTATCAAAAATATGCAAGACGACATCAACATAAGTAAACCGTGCTCTGCCCGTCTGTAAGCGAGCTAAGATCCCTGATCAATAGGAGTCCTGACTAACAGTTACAGGGGACGAGGATCAGGACCTTGCCTCCTCTGAAAAGGTTTGGACAAGGCCCGTCATAGATTCCCCACCGCCCTGTTAGTCAGCGTGCAACGCTCAAGCAAAAGTCTGCATTGGGCTGTAGAGGGACCCACTACCAGAACTATGGTTTTAGCGATGATCTCGGTGTAATACTGTCGATGTCGAAGGCGTTAATAATGTAAGAACCCGCCGATATGAAACTATCAGAGCCTTTGATCCTCCTTAGTTTGTACACTAAATCACCGTAAAAATTCCGATCGGAAATTCCGCTGGATACGTATTGTTGAAAAGACATTTCCGAATTTCGATAAAATGTCTGAATAAGATCTGTAAAATTTACCAAAATTTTTTTCGAAATTTATTATATTTATAACCCTGAATAAGAAGTTTAAAAGTATTCTGCGAATGTTTTGCGTGAAAATCTAAAACATTAGTGCAGGCTCTAGCGAACAGAACTAACAGATTAATATAAATACCATTGATGGGAGTCTTGGGACATCACCATCTAGATAAGGGAAATTTAAAACAGGAATTCTAAAGTTGTCACGTTTATCATATATGTTGGTATGAATAGTATCAAATTTTATAATCATTTAATGTGATTTATTGCCAGTCGGCACTGTATTCATTGTTTTACTGAATTCTTTTGTGCCCCAATGCATATATTTTTAAACACAACTCTTTAAATTTATATTATTTGAAGTTTACATTGTAGTATAGCTATATCTGTTCTCCTAGTTCGTGTGTCTAATAAAATGAGTAACATAACCACCATGTTCTATGAAATTTAAATACGACATACTCTTGTTAATTAGAGGCCATTTTAGACGAAGATAATGGACGTTGAAATCTTTTGTATCAAAACAACATTGATGTTCTGTTGAAGGACTTATAAATTCATCTTAATTTCGAACAAATCAAACGTGCACAACATTTCTATTTTGTAACAAGTTTAATCCTTATTTAACTTCGAGAGAGTATTCCGGAATACTTTAATTAATTTGATAATCTCTCTTACAGTGGAGAATCGCATTCCAGGAATCTAATTTTCTACCTGATATAAGATTTGCATGTGAAGTATATTTCAATTGTCTTCATGAATATGAAAGTATGGAAACATAAACGAATAATCGAAATGTTGGTAATACATCTCGATGTAGCTTAAACTAGTAATTGAATTCCATTCTGGTGATAGAATCATCAAAGTTACAAGGCTTCACAGAATACCACTATCTTCACAGACTGAATAGGTGATGAATGTGGTGAAAGACATCATGAAGTTGAAAAATAAAATTCTCTTTAAGAAAACCCTGATATTACACATAAATATATCAAGAAAAATGCTTTGGTATTGGTCTGAAAAATATGGTGTTTAGCTTAAACAAGTCTAAATATGTAGTAGACGTGCACATATTTAAATAATACCATTAGTTATGCGAATCTCATTACAAAATAGATGAGTTTGTGAGACATATTGCACTATCCAAGGTGATATGCCTATTGCAAAGTCCCTGTTTACAGAATATACAAGATACCATATCACTGACAGTAGTTAAGTGTATTCATCGAAAGCAATACTGCTTACAAACAAACAAAATACACATAAACTACATACAGCAAGGCAAAGTATATAACTAGTTCTCACTAGAAGAATAGAGTTACACAGATAAGAACATTAAAAATGTTGAATATATTTCCTAAAGTTACACAATTCTTTTGTGTTATCTGGACTAAGCAACTGAAGTCATTTTGAAACAGAAGGTCTTCGAAAATAGTAAGGTTTCAGAACATTTACTTGTATGTTTGATAGACAGACTGGACCATTTCAACATAAAATGGTAAAATCTAAGGTATCTTGTACTGGCCGAATCAATGTCAGAGGGATAACTAAAAGAGCAATGGGACCAAAACAGATCTCTGGAAAAAGAACAACGAACAAATGAAACTCTGTCCAAGAGTAAGCCCTCCTTATTGGCAATAATAACTGCCCTTGCCAAGATCCTGCCGTTATTAAAACGGGATTATGATCAATATACACAACCGATGGTCAATTCCCATACCACACATACACCATCATATAAGTGTTCAGTTTCACTCCAGATATTGAAAAGATATAGTCAATAATACAAGACATACCTATTAACAAAATATTCAGACTTTTAATTATATACTTGCAGCTGATGGGAAATTGCAGTCTTCCCCGTAACATTGATTATACATACGTGATTAAACACATAACAATATAAAATGGTTGACATGTTTTTATCGAACTTTTTTTTTGCCAATATCTTTTTTTTAATTACAACAAGATTACATCATAGTTAGTGCATATATGCTGAAATTAACTTGATTATCTTATTTTTATTGAGGTATGCCGATGTTATGGCAATATATTACTGTAAACAAATGGTCAGATTCCCAACATATTACACACAAGAATGAACTCTGAATATAAAAAGAAACAAGAAAGACATTTACTTGAGTGTTAATGTTTTTGTATCCCATACTAAATTAATGTTCAAAAACCATTAATAGTAAAACTCAAACATAATTATGCTAAAATATTCAGGCATTGACTCAAACAAGCTTATACATACACCAACACATTCGAGACTCTCTCTCTCTCATTTGAAAACACATTAATTATACGGAAAATCACCAGCTACTTTGCAAATTCATTCTAACGGGACCTTTCAAATCGCAACAGAACTGGTAATGCCATTACATTTTCCACTTTCCTTAATGTACAAATGATAAAAACACTTGTTTAAATCTATATATCCATCGTTAAGACTTGCATTCGATATCATAATTTAAGTAAATAAAATTGCACTGGGTCACTGCATCTTGTCTTAGATGCTTTCATTTGCACATTTTCATGCTTGGAAGAAGATATTTTACAATGCAATGGATAAAAACATACAATTTCATTCCAAAACAAACTAATTAAAAAATAACCTTCAAAACTCACTGAAAACCTACACACAATGCCATTCCCTTCTTTAAATTGTGAAACATACTAATGTAACAATGTTTTCATGGAACTGTAATGAGAAAAGGAATCGCTGGTCAACATCATTAATGCATAATAGGAGCCTTTTATAATCATGCTTTCCAGCTTGACTTGGAACGGAAATATTTGCTTGATCAAATAGATTGCAATGACTGTGGTAGATCATTTGCGAGATTTCTTGTGGATATAATTCGTTACGGAATACAATAAGCCACATTACCTGAACAAAGAAAGGAAAAGTCACGTTTCCGAAAGAGGTTTGTCAATCAAATCTGTACCATTGCATGGAGGGAGAGATAACAAATTAACTCTGTCTATCCTCCGATATCACTATAGATTTTCCGTTTCTTAGATTTCAAATCCATATAGTTTGATTGACCCTGTACAAAAGAAATTGAAATGCATTACTAAAACCCAAAAGACGGAGAAGTAGATGGACATTGTTCCCGTTACAAATCGGAGGATGGCTATGCAGGGGGGTATAGGAATGTTTTATCTTTTTGTTATAGATATAAAAGGAGGCTTTTTCTAAATGAGAATGATGTAACTGAGACCAAGATTACATTAGTTACGCTTGGAAATTATTCATCGATGCGTGCGCAGTTTGTAATATCCAGGATTTGTGGATATGTATCCATATAGTGCATAGACAATAACTATATTTAAAACTATTGAACATGCCAAATGGTACTTAATAATTAATCGAATCGCTTCTTGTTGTAAAATCGTTAGTGACATTGATCTGAAAATTTTGTCAATTGTTTTATTCAAGTTTTTATAGTGTTTTCTACATCTGGGAAAATATGACGGTTTACACTTCTCATCGTCTGGGAGCTTAATTCCCGAAGCATGAAAAAGTTCTTCGTATTTTCTTATAATGAAGAAGCTTGCATGTTGAGTAACAGAAACAGAAAGGTTGTATGGATTTCTGAACATGACGAGAACTTACTATAAAAGACAAAAATCTTCACGGAGATATACCTGAAAAGATTTAAGTGCAGAATTCGATATTAATCGTGAATATGGCATTTGTGGCGATATTTTTCATTTTAGGTAAGTTTGATTTAAGAAGTGAAAAATTACTGGCACCAAAATTAATAATTTAGTTTTACGTGTATCGGAAATATATAGAGGAACTATACAGTTAAACGAAAATTGTGCGAGAAACTGGGGGGATTATGTCCTAGAAATATCTTATTCATTAACGTGGTACAGATTTCAGTGGAACAAAATTTAAAAATCCATAGTTACGCGTATACATTTACCATTGAATAAGCTTTTGGCATTTAATAGCAATTTCTGATTTTAAATTCATATAATCTACATATTAGGTTGAAATATTTTACACTTTTATTACAAAAATATAAATTTCTCATAACTACTGATGATAGGTGTGTACACACCATATGCACGCGTACAGTGCGATATAGAAATATCAAACTATTATATCTTCTTCAAATCTTTAAGTTATATTATTTTTGATGTGACATAGAATTTTTTTGAAGCAAAGAGAGACGTTCACTTGCGAAGATTTTTAATCGTTAAAAATTATATAGACAAAAATTTTCAAATAAATTTACTTGCATGTGTTTCAACATCTCCGTCTGTGCTTGTAAACGAATTTATGAAAATAGATTTGCAAACACATTGTTCTGGTATTTTCGAATCGTGTGTTATTTAATGTAAGTTATTGAAACCAAATTAATAAATTACTAACGACTGTTAATGCTGTAAGGAATATACAGTCCGCTAACAGCAGGATTACCCTAAAACAAGGAGATACTATAACACATGTTATATGCTCCCACAAAGCCTCTTGAATCATACTCAAGACCGAAATGCTGGAAGTCCAAAATCACCTCGTCTACTTGAACAACCATTTAGTTACACCATGGTTAGATTTGCAGCCTTTAATCTACTCCATCAAGGAAGTATCACTTGTGAAATACATTCAAGCAATCTGAACTACAGATACCATATTGTAAATGTTACATTTTCAAAGTTACCTAGAAAGTTCTTGTTACCAATACATGACTGCTTGCATTACCAACCATACAATTATAAATAAAATATTTCACAATCGCCGATGATCTATTGATATTTCCGCTTGTCTTATCAATGGTGACCAATTATAAGAATCAGTAGTTAAACATTTGGTTAAACATGTTTTATTTACATTTAATACAATGTTTCACAGGCACATTGGAATTAATTAATAGGTATAACGATTATGTAGATAATTATATATGTCCCTTTTAGATTTATTCATTCTATGTAAGAAATTGTTTTGACATAAGCAGTTAGCGTCATCATGCACATGTGCGAAGATTATTTAAAAATGGTATTAAATCTTACAATATAAGTATATATATATATGGTATAAGGTATTATATGAATGTCCACCGTGATACGTTATAGTCAATGTCACAGTGATATAACATGAAATGCCATCGTGATACGTTCTTGTCAGTGCCACAGAGGTATACCATAATTGTCCTCTGTGGTAAGTTCTTGTCTGTGTCGCATACCATGCATGAATATCTACCGTGGTACGTTCTTGTCTCAGAATTCGAGAAGGGTCTTTTAAAGCCTTATTAAATAAGGTTTTGTTTATAGTATTTTTATTCAGACCACATTAAAGTCGGATGATTGATACCTTGAAAAAAGGGATGGATAATAAGAATTAAATGATTTTTGCTTCTCTCCCCGCTAATGAAAGCGCCCTGATCCAGTAAGGATAAAAATTAAAGAGAGGAAAGCGGTAACATGCCATCGATTCTCTTGTTCCTGCTATTCAATTGTTGCAGTGTTGGCTTAATGTTTAGTAGAGATCCTATGATGCACCTTTATTTCATGTGCACTTGCCACTATATTTGATAAGTCTCCTTGGCATTCTGTCTTTGCGTTTGTCTGTAAGGTTTGACATCTGCTGTTGATTTAAGGTTGTTTAATGCATGCTGAACATTTAAACACTTTCTTGAATACACCGTCACTTGTACATACCTGATTCACATACAAACGTTACTCAATGCAAATACATCCATGTTTTAAAATTTGTTATACGCCTTCTCTGTTTATCACAGACACCGACTCTCATCTCACCGAGATATTTTTAGCATCTAGAAATCGGAAATAGTAAATTTTAATATTCGGTCCATTTGATTATGATTGTTGGGAAGGATTTTGAAAGGCAGGGTCTGTAAAGAAGTTGTATATACCGATTGAGGTCCTAAATCCGCATCATGACTGCTATGTAATCGAATATAATTGTGAGGTTTTGTGTATATATATATCTGTACATTTTGTTTTACTTATTGTTTTGTGGCATGTGGTTGTTTTGTGGGATGTGGTTGTTTCAAATCTCTCAGTCCTTTAGATCCTTAGCGAGTTGTATATGAAATATTTAACTTCATTCTTGTATATTGTGTCAGATATAAAGTATTACGTTGATTATATATATATATCTTATCAATGGTGACTAATCATAATTTAATAATGATGTGACAAATACGATTTCTTACATAGAATGAATATATCATGTAATGGGAAACATATAATTATCTACATAATCGTTATACCTATAACAGTATTAATATACTGATGCCTTGTACTGTATTTGAAAAGGGGATGGGTGTCGTCTCACAATGGGACATGGATTAAGTCTGCATAGGAAAATAGATGCCAGCAACAAAACATATATTGAGTTATTCAAACAGAACTTTCAATTTCTCCAAAACATAATTGAGATGTGTATGTGTAATGATGTGAATTTTCTGTAATCGTGATAGTTCTGTAATATTTCATACGTCATCGTTGTACATCTATCAGGATAAACCTCTATAATTTAATTCCAGACCCTGTTATTTCCGAGCGGAAGTTGTGTTAGTAATTGCATTATGGGTATTTTGCCTGTTCGTTTTATCCTAACATTGATTCTATGCTATTAGTCAGATCAAAGGGATGTGAGAGCATTGTAACGGATTTGTCACTATTACCGCCTTTCTCAACAGATCTCTTATGCTGTCTTCGCTTTGGTAATCAATATATGATGTTGCTTTCATGATGTGACGGAATCATGTAGCAAGTAAAACATGGAATAAAATAGTGAATTGAAAAGCGAAAATCCAGTACCTATATTCTACATATTGTGGAATAAGTAAGATTAGTATGATGTGACAAATACATATATTAATCAATGAGGTCAAATACTGAACAACGATGAAACATATTTAGCAAAACATCTGGCATATGGCAGAAACTAATAGTTAGCCTTCTTAATAACAGTATTAATATACTGATGCCTAGATGGATGGCAATTCAAAACAATCACAACGTGATAATAACATTTCACGTTCTGATCATTATCTGAGAAAACCTGTAAACATAAAAAACTCCATTATTTCTAGGAAGCAATATGTTTGAGCTAAAATCCTTAATCGGATATCTTCTATCCTAGTGTATTTTCCTTACTGTTATTTTAAAAGAGATGAAAGCAACAATCTAGAATCGCAGTAAATAATACCGCTCTTAACAGCACATTACAAGAAAGATTAAATCCTATATGGTTATAATGTCCCCCTGGGCCATCAGATTGACAAAGTGTTAATAAAATATAACCATAAAATAACACGTGCTGGTAACGGAGAGAATGTTTCGTCTCCACAGAGAGCACATTCCTATAAAGCAGGTAATGTGTTACTGTATATCAAATGCGTATCACGAAGAGTAAAATACTGATTACTCGGATGAGGGGTCAGCAGTGTTTTATTTTATTTATTTATTTATTTATTTTTTGATTCCCTGTATTTGTCTAGACACCAAAAATGAAAGAACTATTATAAACAAACTCGTAATGCTTATTTGGTGCACTTAATTAAAAGGTATATATGTTCTATATCTTTACAAAATGTAAATTTACCCAAAGACTTACGAATACTTTTAGAGCAGTAACTAGAATTGTTTTTAAAAATTACCAGATTCAGACGTTTAATCTAGAAGACAACAAATGCATACTCTCTAAGTCATTTATTGTTATTGCTGTTTATCTACTGAGATGAAGAATCTTCGTCCATGACTTTATACTTAAAGAAGGTTTTTATAATTTAATTTAGTAACAAAGGCTGTATTTAATGGATATAAATTTATTACATGAATCTTTGGGTTGTATTTAAATTACTTCGACATATTGGGCGCCTACTTATTTGTAATCGATACAAAACTTATAAGTAATCTTATTTAAGTAGTCTTAGAGTCTTACGTCAGCAGTTCTGTACTTCTGTCTGTGTTTGTGCAAATTCTAAACGTATTTATCAAATTTACTGCATTATTATTGAAGTGACATTCACTGTATTTCAGACAAATATATGCGTCCACTCTTTTTAAAACTTAATATTTAATTCTAGTACTAACATACTTTTTTTAAATGAAGGGTTATTGTAGAGAAAACACTGCATCGCATCTGAGCGTAAGCGTTGGGCTAAGATGAGAAGGTATTAAAGTATATGCCCTAGACGATTGAATGAAAACTATACTTCATATCATCGACATCGGTATAGATAATTCACCAGAAATCTTTATACAAAATTCAAAATAATAATTCCATCTAAGCTATTGAGAAACAATTAGTTCAATATCATGGTAATTCTGTTTTTTACGCCTGACAGACGACAGATAGAATTATCATGTCTGCGCCTTGAAGGACTATTTGTACTACTTCTGATTATATAGAAACAATAATAATGACAGACATAATATTTAAAAACGAGAAGATTCCTCCTAATCTAAAGTGAAAACTTAAACTCCCTGCCATATATTGGCTTCTAACACTTCACAAGAGTCCATATAAATATTATATATATTAGGTGGTTGATAATTTTTATGTTCAAATCTAAAAAAGGTGTAGATTTATCTCAAGTATGAGCTTTTTTCAATGTGAGCTCTGGTGGATATATTTCTGATATAAATTGTTCGAATTCAGGGTTGTCGATAACCAAAATGTCATGCAGATATATGCAAGTATTATTGAATTTGTCAATGAGGTCGAAACGTTTTGATTTTTGAATAGAAACCATAAAATCCCTCTCATAACAATAAAGAAATAAAGCTGCTATCAGAGACGCACAGTCAGTACCCATAAGAATCCCAACTATTTGTTGATATATCTTGCCATCAAATTGCACAAATGTATTATTCATGAGAAAATCTAGTCCTTTACATAACTCCTTGCAAGTCCAGTATTTATATGAAGTATATTGTTTGTTGGAAAAGAATCCGGAGTTATTGGAAGTACATATGTAAGTTTTAGATTATCTGTGAAAACACCATTGTATAAGAGACAACAACTTCCTTTTAATCAAATCATGAGGCAGAGATGTATATAGTGTAGAAAAATCAAATGTAGAAATTTGAAATTTAGTGAAAGAAGTTTGTCTATAACTTCATGAGAATTGTTAATTGACCAAAAGTAATTGATGTTACTAGTATGAAATGCGACATCACAATATTTGATAATATGATCTTTTATAGCAGTTAGAGCAGACGTAATATATTTCGATATTACCGTAGTAGAGCAGTGGCTAGAATTAGATATGAAACGTGATTTATATGGACTTTTATGTAGTTTTGGGAGCCAATACATGGTTGGTAGATCAGATTTATCAGTTTTAATTTTGAAGTCGGACATGGTTATGAGGTGATCGTGCAAGGTGCTGTCGTTTGAGGTAGGGCTTTCCACATATGTATGAGTGGAGTTTAATTCGTTTTTAAGTACTTCGATATAATATAGTTTTCAAACAACTATTATGTTATTACCTGCTTTATCAGCAGGAACAAAGACATATTTAGCATATAAGTCAGCTGTCCCCTTTTTAATAGAATTCGCCGTCAATGTATTAGGCTGTTGAAATAAATGCGGATTTTCCATAAAGTTCTTAATACGGATATCGACAATTCTTAAAATCTCGTATTTCCGAACATTAAGAGCATGAACCTTTACCTGTTCTTTTTTACACCAACGTTTACAATATGTAGTTAACGCATCCTCTATAACGTCACGGCATTTATTGAAATCTATCCTGGACGGTAAAATATATTTAAGTCCTTTTCCAAAAAGGGTACGCAATTTCTTGTCCGAAATACAGTTAAGGTCACCAGTAATAATATGACCTGCCGGTTTATAAACATATTTAGACTTTTCACAAGAACACGACGAAGAAATAGAGTCTGAAATACCAGGGTTAAATGTAACTGTATTATAATTTAAAACAGGTTTTTTTTATAGGCTTTTTGTACTGGTAACAAATAAGTGGAGGTTCTAAATTCTCAAAGTATTGGGGATTTTAGATGTGACTCTATGATCAAGGAAAATATTAGAAATGTTATGTAGATCGAAGCCTTTATTAATAAATTTAATTTTGAGAAATTGCTGCTTGGGTGGAAGAGACGGAATACGAGGAAAGAGTGAAAATATGAAAATAAAATAATCAATTTGAGTTTATATCAATCAGAATTGCGTAAACTTCGAAGATCAGCTTCGTCCAGGATAGATATCAATTTATTTACCGGAATAGAGGATAGTGCATGCAAAAGTTCATGACGGCCATTATTTTTTTTGCGATAAATAGAAAATCGTCTAATGACCTATTTTAACGATTACGTTTTCTGATGTTACGATTACGGCGACGACCATGTGACCTACGTTTTCTAATAGTATTATGTCTTAATGTAAAAATATTGATGTTATTCTGATGAGAAGAAATATTACCTTGTCGATATATTTGGTTGTTGAGAACGAGAGGGTATGGGGTTTGTAGTTGTTTAATCCAGTAGAGCTCGGCTTCTAAAAGTTGTTTTTGAACATCTGATTTCGTATCACCTGGTAATTTAGAGATATTTTCTACTGGAGTTATTTTCACATTGTTAATATCATGTTGGTATTTATTAAAGTGGTTATAAGGAAAATTCTGGTATTAACATCGTGAATTATTACGAATTTTATAGGAATTATTTCGAAAACGTTGTTTCAAAATTTGAGAAATTTCCCCGACATATTGAGCCCCACATCCTCATTACATTTCAGAATTTTTAAAATAAAATGTCTGAGAAAGATCTGTAAAATTACCAAAAGTTTTTCGAAGTTTATGATATTAAATACTTTGAGTCAGAAATTTGAAAGTGATTTAAAAATGTTTTTGCATGAAAATCTAAAATGTTAATGCAGGCTCTAGGACTAGGACACCGAACATAAATTCCACATTACTTCCATCTTAATAAGGGAAATTTACAATAAGAAATCCAAAGTGGTCACATTTATCATATATGTTTTATGGATATTGTTGTTAATACTTTAATATTTCAGTCCAAGAAAAGTGTTTCCTTATCAGAATCATTGGCTTTGTTTAATTGACGTTCAGGGGCCAGTTGTTCGAAACTGTAATCACTGGTTAAGCTAACCAATGGTTAAAGATTTAGAGACAACTGTATTTAATTCTGAAGATTTCTGTATAAAAATCTAAATTACATTACCTACCTTGTTTCATATGCCAGATTATGATTTAAGAGCATGTCTATCAGAAAACCATGCAAAATGGTCCGGAAGCAAGGTTGTTAAATTTTTATGAAATTTGGCATGATTGGAAGAACATATAAATAGTGTGACATATCCAATTTTTTTTCCAAAATCCAATATGGCTGCCATATGACCACCATATTCATATTTCAATATTGTTTTACGAAAACCATGAAGAAATGATCGAAAAACCTGTATATTTCAATGTAATAACCATAAACAACCCGTGATCGTTTAATGTTATTGAAACATATATTGATAAGAATGGACCTTGCTCTACAAAAGTTATACATCTAATGCAATTTGAGTTCAATGTATTCAAGGGCAGGTAACTCTTAAAACTTGGCACATTGCCATAATCTGAAATTAATAAAAATAGCACATATTCAAAGTGCTATAAATGTAAAAATGACGCTTTTATTTCAAATGTATGTTTGGCTTTTGCCAAATTAAATGACCGTCCTAAGTTGCACTACAATCAAATATTTTTGTAATGTGTTATATGTTCTAATATATTATTTATATTCATGTATTGTATAGCTCCATGGTGACTTCTGCCACATAACTGAGCCAGTAACTCCTCTTTTTTCTTGCAAATATCAATTTCAATAACCTACATTTCTAATTCTGTAAAAGATTTTGCTGGGATTTCTAGTACTTTAAAACTATAACTTTTCAAAATTTCCTAAAATTGAGGGTTTTTTTCATCTTTTTTATCGAAGCAAATCATTTAAGCTTCAAACTAGAATTACAATTGATAGTAAATTGAATAAAAATACTTCTTTTTTTTAAATGTCTAACCTTTTTTCCATCAATTTATGTATAATATAATATTTGTGTTTCCATGGTAACGAAATATTAATATATCAAATACTTTAAAAAAGAAAACAGTATTCTGTTAAAATGGATTATTTCAATTGATATTTTGAGATGTAAACTACATAAGTTAAACTAAGTTATCGTTTTAATTATAGAATGTTCACTACAAAAATAAAAATTATTTTCAGATATGCATTTTAACAAGGGAAGGTAACTTTCAAAATCTGCCTTTTTCCATATGCATATTTTTAAAAGAAAGCAATCAAAAATTAACAATGCCTTTTTAAATACAATGGATACAATGGAAGATCTTCACTTATAGATATGCATTATTGAAGGCCATAGTCTCTCAATTGACCTTTTTATGTTCCAATAATCGAAGAGTTAAGGGAATTTAGTTCTAAGCCCGTCTGTCTATTTGTCCGTTTGTCTGTGGTACAACACTTCAACATTCCACATAATATTTCAACCGTAGGAGATACGGATTTCATATTTAGTAGTGTATCCATTGTAACAAGACGCTTCCGTCCGTACCAAAATTTTGACCTTGTGACTGTGACCTTGGAGTTTGACATACTTTTAGGATAACAGCCTATAATGACAAAGTTGCCATAGGGGGTATTTATATTTCACTTATGCATTTTGTTTTTGATAGAGTTAAACCCCTACCACACTTGGACCGCATTCACTAGGCGTCCTGGAAATTGCAGAACATGCACAAAATAAAAAAAAAACACCTCGGATCGCCGTTGAATTAAAGTGCAGTGAGGTCGCCGTGTCAGCACCGTGGGATTTCCTACAATGCCACGAAGCACCAAGAGGTCGCAGTGGAAATGTAATAACTTTCAATGACGCGTGAACGGCAACCCCAGGGCTTTCTATGAGACTGCACTGTGTCTATTGCGTCTCTTTGATGGCGACACTACGGCGTTCTCCGAGACCTTGCTTTGTCTTTACCGTGCTTATATTGCGATCATGGCACTACCACTGCGCTTTTACAGCGTCTATCGGCATTGAACCTACCTAGTATATAGGAGCATTATACGCACCAAATCAAAAAAAACATCCATTTCATGAACGAATTGGAGTAGCAAGTTGGGCTTTTGCTTGCCTATACGCATGTCCGAAAGGTCAAAGATGATGCAGACGTTGTGCATCTCATTTTAATACGACAACGGACGACGGCTACATGGCGAAGAAGGATTCCCCCATTTCTGGACGAAGACGGACAGTTGCAGCATCGTCACCATCATGGACTCAAGTCTGAGCTGCGAAATGAGGACCCTGCCAGTTTTTTTTTTAAATGACTTCGAGTGCCACCAACCTTGTCGACAAACGAGCTCCTTTACATACGGAGTCCTTGAATCACCAAACAAGAGTTGTCAGAGAACATAGATCTCGCCATGGGTAACCAAATTTAAATAGCCAAAGTTTTTTGTAAGTAGGTCAGTCTTCAAGGCCAAGGTCAAAAACTTTTTAAAATGTTGATATGTAATGAAACGTCTTGTTGCAAGGAATACACACATGAAATATTCAAGCAACATTCATAACTTATTACCAAGATTAAACTTTTTTTTAAAGTAGGTTAAACTTCAAGGTCAAGGTCACAAGGTAAACAGTTTTGCATCCCAGTGAAAGGTCTTTGCACAAGGAATACATACGTGAAATATTAAAGCCCTGTCTCTAATGGTTCTAAAGTTATGATTCAGGTTTAAGGTTTTGTTTACGGACGACGACGACGATAACGACACCAACCACCATGCCGGGGGTATGACAATAGCTTTCCGGACTTTCGTCCAGAGCTAAGAAAACACACGATTTTAAAAGCACATTCTGTGGTTGGGTTGGACTGTTTGTCACAAAATCTGTAGGTACATCAAAATAAGTCAACCGTGCTCTGCTCATCTGTAAGTGAGCTCAGATCCTTGATCAATAGGAGTTCCGACTAACAGTTAGAGGGGACGAGGATCAGGACCTTGTCTCCTCTGAAAAGGTTTGGACATGGCCCGTTATAGAGTCCCCACTGCCCTGTTAGTCAGAATGCAACGCTCAAGCAAAAGTCTGCATTGGACTGTAGAGAGGGACATAATAAAAGATCTATGGTCTTAGCAGACACTTAATTTGCTTCAAAATTTTTGATTGACCAAAAGTAATTTAAATTTAAATTTAAACTTTATTTATTTTACAACGATTAAGGAACAAGTTAACAACTTATATAAATCTTGCTCGTAATTGACGTTACTATGATTATAAACGGCATTATAGTATTTAATAACATGGTCTTTAACTGCAATAAGAGTTGTAGACCAATGACTAGAATTCTGATATGAAACGTGATTTATATGGTCTTTTGTGTAATTAAGGAAGCCAATACATGGTTGGAAGATCATTTTTATCGATGTCGCACATAGCTATTAAATGGTCAGGTAGGATCTTGTTTTTCAATAATAGTATAGTTTTCAAACAATGATAATATTATTAGCTGCTATGTCAGCAAGTACAAAGTATTTTGTAAATCGGCCATTTTCTTTATTATCAAATGTACCGGTATTTTATGTGGCTGTTTGAACAAATGGGGAGTTAATGTAAAATTATGGTAGAATACAGTTCTTAAAGATATAAATGAGCAACAGATAGAAGTTTAACTTTTTTTCCAAAACAACTTGCGAGTCGATTTCTGCATTTACATGTTTCATCAGTGTTTCTTTGCTTGAAACCCGCCTCTGACAGCGAGTATAAAGAGAACACCGGACTCTTCCTCGGATCCGTCCCTTGTAGTGACTTCGTTTCCTGCTCTAAGCCCGCTTCTGACAGTGAGTACCGCTGCCTGATTTAATACTGATCAATATCTCTCAATCATTTCGTAATAGCTGATGACTAGCGACGTATATAGAATCTCCTCGCCATAACTCTTCGTCATGGTGTGAGACAGACAGATATAGGGGTGTGAAGTGAATATTTCACATCAATTAAGCTTGTTGTGTCCGGATATGTTAGCCTCAACAACTGAGATAATCATTGATATATCATATTTGTTTGTCAAAGTTCTTCACTCAGTACAAAGGTAATTTGAACCATTCAGGATATTCTCTGTCTGTTAAGTATGACTGATACTGTTCAAACCAAGAGTACAGGATATGAACTTTACATACGTTTTGCCTTCCTTCCTTTCACAAGGTATAATCACATAGCAAACAATTGTTTAAAATAAACAAGGCGTGTTTACAATTTTATCTTGAAGTTCAATATGTGTAAATAAAGAAAACAAATAATCAATATATTAGAAAATATTTATCGATAGTTAACATTTTCGCCAATTTAATTTTCCTCTGTGTTTAATCTAAATTATAAATGTAGAGATATACATAATATATAGTTAACGAAAAAATTTTATCAGTAATTACTGACTATCGTAGCTGAAGATTTTAATAAGTTTAATCAATATTCCCAGATGTAAAGTAGAATGTAAGTATATGTAACCACTGAAATCTCATCAATACTCGCCAATATAGTTCTTGTAAACGAGTCCTGGCTAGAGAAAACCGGGCAAAGTTTAAGAAAAAAAAATAATCATATAACCGGAGTTTAGAGTGGTTCATGCAAACACTTGTATCAGTTCGGCCCAATTAAAGGCTTACACGTCGATTCATCAAAAGCCAAAATGCATAAAACACATTGATTTCTATTTACAAGTAGCCGCTTCACACAAATAAGCGTTGACGATGAGAGTTTATCGCTTCTAGGCTTAGACTATGATGGTTCTATTCCTTTTCAAGTTTTCAAGAGAAACGATTAGTGTTTTCTCCAAATGAACACTACAAATTAATTAGAATTCCTCTTCAGACCCCTATATTTTCAACAACTGTGAGTGGACAATAAAACCTGAGGACTAAATCTTACTGTTTTTGCTTGATTTGATATCAATCGAACATGCCAAAATAATGGTTATAAACATTTCAGGATGTCTGAAAATCGCATGCCCGAAATTTGTGTATGTTTTTTCACAGCATTGTACAATACTATTTCATGCTACATATACTACATATACATTTTATTTTATTCAGTGATTCTTAATGAGATAGTTCTGATGTTTCCCACTGTCTTGCAATAAAGCAACGTGTTTAGTCATGCATGCAGGACACACTTTGTGGTTTACGCTCAGCAGAATGTTTGTGACGAGTAAGATTGGTTGGGGGAAGGGGAGGAGTATATATACTTTCAAAATATATACACAATACAAAGAATACTGAGGACAAATAGATTTTGAGGATGAAAAATAATGGTTTAGTGATATCAGAGTAACGGAGATATATTAGGGAGTTTAACACCCTTGCCAGTGAGCTAGCTTTTCTTGCGATGTGGTTTACCTCGACCTTCTTTGTTGCAAAGTTAAACGAGCAAGGGCAGTGACCAGATGGGTGACCCGTCGACAAGTTACATTTGGTGGCAGTGTAGTGGTTCTGGTATCTGAGCGACCGGTCTCCTGTTCATCCAATGTGGATGGACAGGCGGTAAGCCTGTGGGCATGGTGCTACTGCAGTAGTAGACTGGATGTCTACTATAGGAAAGTCACTTGGTTTTCCAGAGGAACCCATAGGCCGGAGCTCCCCGGAAGTAAGAAAAGTGTGACGGAGACACATAATTCGACTTTAACACCCTCTCCAGTTAGCTAGATTTTCTGGCGATTTACCGGTTTTTACCGGATGGCGATTTTCTAGTTTACCCCGCCTAGTTTTGTTGCAAATTTAAGCAACTTCGGGTGCGGACAGTGACTGGATGGGTGACCCGTCGACACGTTACATTCAGTTCCCCGCGGAGGGTTTGACTTAAGTGTTTTATACCCTTTTTCCTGATGTTATGTGGCTGTGACACGTTCTACACAGTGTTTGCTCACTCAGACGCTCACTCCTCCCGGGCACCTGGTCTCACCCCTGAATTTCAGGGGTCCGTGAATGTCCACTGTGGTACACTGTTGTTAGTGCCATTGTCATGTAACACCCGTTATTTTCATATTTTACATGAACGTCACACTTACTCCCTTTGCAAGGTAGAGCTTATTAAAAGTTCCCCGCGTAGGGTTTGATTTAAGTGTTATTATACCCATTTTCCTGATGTTATGTGGCTGTGACACTTTCTACACAGTGTTTGCTCACATTCATGTATATATACAGTGCTGAATTATATTGTTTCGTCTGCATGTCAGGGCATTCACGGCGGGTGTGGCTAGCCAAACAGGAGACGCTCACTCCTCCCGGGCACCTGGTCTCACCCCTGAATTTCAGGGGTCCATAAATGTCCACTGTGGTACACTGTTGTTAGTGCCATTGTCATGTAACACCAGTTATTTTCGTATTTTACATTCAATCTGCTTTAAATAAAAGTAAGTAAAAATGATATTATATAGGGACATAAATATGTCAAAATTACCTCAATTGACCCATCGCTTTCGCAGAATATTTATTGAATTTCGTAAAGTCACAATATATTTTCACTGTCCGAGGTATGACCAAAGTGTAAAATATTGTGACGTCATGTGATTTGACAATTTTTCGTGCATTATCTGAAGGGTCAATTTTGGGCCGTGATAATTCCTGCCAAATATGTCCCTTATTCTAGAAACCAAATTGGTTTACAATTTGTTTCTGAATCTTTGACGAGAGTTTGTTAGTCAAAATTTGTATGTATGATTTATATTGTAAATTCCACCTGATATTCTAATGGTGCACGGTAATCTTGTATTCTCATGACATTCTTACCACTCATTACAGTTCTACCACTCAATATATGTACCACTCATTACATTTTACCACCCATCACATTTTATATACGCGCTATCAAAATTAATATGAAATACTTTTGAGTTTGAGCAGCAAACGCAAATGTGTCGATACCCGAAGGCTTGACATGTAACTTCCGCGATGAGTAAGACCTACTGAATAAAATATTTTGCTGAACTTTTGGACAGAGACGTTTATTTGATTATTTCAAAACTTTGAAAAGTCAAGGCTACCAATTTACATTTACGTAGCTTGACACTGATAAACGTCAGAGTTTTGTTTGTAAACTTGTCGTACCGTGTAAAACAAAATTAAGTCTTAATTTATCAATTTGAGTTTTTCAACTGATTGATCAAAAAGTTATTCACAACAATACGTCTTTTTGTCGAAAGCATTTGATGGAACATAAACTTGTCGCTGTGATTGCATTGCACGTTGTTGATTTGGTCATATCTAATTTATGGATTCAAAAGGAGTACAAAAGTAAAAGACGAGACAATGTAAACAATAAGTAGGAACTATACCCTGGACATGTACGTAAATGATGCGCTCATGAACAGAGTAGCTAATGATGATGTGAGTTTGGAAGGTATTCTACTAAGCGACTTGAGAGAGATGTTAACCATTATTCCCTAGAAGATCCACCAAAATTAATTACTTTATTTGCAACAGAGAAGCTTGTATGAAAGTGATTCAACTAAAGAATATTTTGTACTTAAAATAAGGGCCGCAGTCTTGCAGATTGTAGAAAATTCACATGCATTGATAGGAATGTTTTATTTGTATGTTTTATTCTTGATATACATCATACCAAGAATATTGGTGATTGTTTGATTACTAATGGATGCAAAAGCTATGACCGCAGCATCGAAGAATCTGTTCTATGACAAGAGTGGTCGGGTCGTTCTATCGTGTTTGAAAGACATGCCACCAGATTCGAATCTTGAACCTATCAATCATTAGCATTGCAACCAACCGATTTAGTTAATATATATTGAATAAGTTTAATTTTTCATAACTTCCCCCCTTTCAACCAAACACGAGGGGTTGCTACAGAGGATTGCGACAGGCGTGCCCTACTAGCAGGATATGCTCACTCCTTCAGTACATTTTGTACGATACCACTTGGAATTCGCAATAAAACCATCACCATCGAATTTGCAGTTATATCTGGACTTTGAATGCCAGACACAACAAGGATGCAAATGTAGAAGACTATTTTCAGTGAAGTAGCTTAAACGAGTTACACAGACAGGAGAGATAAATCTCGAAACCGGTCTTTGTTTTTGGTCAGCTACTTTTTTCACGAATTAGTAAAGTTGTATATTTGCAACAAAAAATTTAAAACAAAATCTGAAATAGAAATATTTAGATGTTTGATTCATTATTGCTAAATGTAATGTACAATGAAACTTCTAAGATTATAGTGCTGAATGATAGTCAGATAAGATTTACGATGAGATAAATACCTGCAGGATTATAGGAATATGAAAACACAGGCGTCACAGGTAAAAAAAAAAAGGAAAAACAAATGTATACAGAGTGTCACTGATATTCTTACATTTTATGATATAGAAATCGAGGTTTGGACTTAAGACGATATTCTGACACAGTGAGATGGTATGATTGATTTACTGCAGTGCTTACTCCCCTACCGTGAAAGAAAGAGGATAACTGATTCAGTTATATGAGAAATGTCGCCACAGATATAAAATAAACAGATAAAAATAAATACGCCCAAAGAAAGACACCCAAATATATTCCATTGTAATGTAGTTGTGGTACCGACTTGGAACTCTCAATTGTAATGGCAACTGAGTGATCGTCAAATGCCCGACATCACACATTTTGGCACACTTGCTCATTATGACGTCATAAATAAATGGCCCGTCAAACCTGAATTTAACTATGACGTTGCAATGGAACTACATAGTGGGCATGGTTAAAGTTAGATCTGGCGATCCCTCAATTGTTGGAATGGTTACTGTTCAACGTTCCCACTCTCAACTAAAGCAGTGAAATTCAAAACAAATTTATAAATTCTAAATAGTCCTTTTTTAAGAGTAAAAGAATCAACAGAATACTTAAGTTGAAGGATATTAAAATTGAACTCGAATATTGTTATTGAATAGAAATAATTATCAAAAATAATGAATGAGTCTACAGGAACCAACAATTCTCTCTCCGTTGTTTAAGAGAGCTAAGATTCATGATCTGATAAGCCTGTAGAAGGGCCCAATACAAAACGGTTTTGCAATGTCCCAGAAGGTGATATCTGGTCACATTTGGATGTCATGTTGAAAGCGTTTAACTACTGTTATGTTTAAACCAAATGAAATTAGCACAACCTTTGACCCCTCCTTAGTTTGTATATTATATACTATAGAAATGGTATGGAAATGAGAGTTTCTACTGGACTCAAAATGCTTTTTCGAGTTTTCCGATTTTAGATTAAAGATCTGTAAAAAAAAAAAAAATTCCAAAAGTCCTACTAAGTTTTTGGTATCGGTAAATCTGAACCAAAACCTTGAAGATAACTTGTAAAGTTTTTTATGGAGATCCAAAACGATGGTACATGCTCTAGTAAATCGAACCAGTTGAGAATTTTACATACCATATGATGGGAGATTAAGGACATGGCAATCTAACCAAGTAAAAGATACTATATATCTAATATATCTTATATCATTTATCTTTATAATATCATCGGTCATTCAGAGCATGTAGTATTACTCCTTCCCATTTTCATCATCGTTACCTAACCCGAAATATAAACTTCAATGTTGCCGCGAAAAAAATTTGTATATCATTCTAAAACTGAAGCATTTCTCATTCATGTAAAGTTCTGTTCTTAGTCTAAGACTAAGATGGGCTCTCTGGCTCTTACTTTCAGATCAATTAGAGTTTGCTCTCCAAAATCTATAATCCCAGTCTGCACTTTTAAAGCTTTGGACATCACTGAAGAGATATAAGTTGTCGAAATTCGCATATGATGCACCATTGATTAATACATTTTTCAAGACGAGATGTCAAATAAAAATTAGAAGATATATACGTTATCATTTTGTGCACCAGATGCGCATTTCGACAACGTATGTCACTTCAGTGATGCTCATGGCCACATGATTGGAATTCTAATGATATATAAGAAATTTGAAAAGCAGAGTAAAAACCAACATGACGAAAATTGAGCCAAGGAATCAATCTAAAACATTTTTAACACGAAACGTTTTATGGAATAATATGCTAGTATCAAAAATACATTAAGCGACATCAACACAAGTCGAAGAGGAAACGAAACTCTTTATCCTCAATATAGCTAAAGTCAGATGTAACAATATGACATTTGGTTTGATGTATAAATTAAGATTCATTGCATCCACAGGAAGATGCAATAGTTACCAATATATTTGGATAAGATGTTTCTGCATTGTAATTGAAAATGATGTTTCGTACAGTGCTCTTTGTATTGATAACTTTGTACTTGATAAATATAAGTGGTGGTTCTAATTTTCGAAATATAATGGAATTTTAGACATAACCCCATGACCACGAAAACGACTGGAAATATTAAATAGATCTAAACCTTTATTTTGAAATTTAATGTTGATAAATTGATACTCAGGAAGTGAAGGTATTTGAATGAAAAAAAAAATCAGTGAAAATTGTATAAGATTTTTCAGCCTAAATCAATGCCTGTTACGTAAACTTCTAAAATCAGCCTCATCCAAGATATTTTTGATCTTGTGAACTAAATAGACGATAGAGCATGTAAAAGTTCATGACAACCGTTATTTCTGGCAATCACAAGCAGGATCATAATAAGACCTGTTTAATCGATCATAGTATCTGTGGTTGCGATTGCGTTGACAGCCGTAAGGTCTTTCCTCTTAACTTCTGGTCGCGAAGAAAACATTATCAATGTTTGTATCGTTAGAGGATATATTGCCCTGTAGAAAAATTTGCTCATTGAGACCAAGGGGATAGGAACTCTGTAATTATTTAAAAACAAAGGGGCAACTTACCGTCATTTCTAAACTTCAGATTTAAATTCTCCTGGAGGAAGTCCAACATTGTCAGTATCATGATAATATTTAAAAAAAAACTGTCCATAGTTGACTTTAATACAAGAACTGAGATGCAGAACTGATTTTGAATATATTATGGGTCTTTAATGTAGATTGTTAAGTTTAAGGGATTAAATATGTATTTTAGCCTTACTAAATAACTTCTTAGAAGACATATCAGGATCATGGACTGTAGACACAGAAGGTAATCTAAGCAGTGTGAATAAAACGAGGTGATTTATTTTTATTTTGCATTATTTGAAGTCATGGTCATGTGAGAGTTGAATGCAATGATGATATTTGAGTACTTACCGTAATGAAAACTCCCAAACAACCCTATATGTTAATGATAGCACTGACGTTCATTTACAAGTTCATAGAACAGACTAGAATTCAACACAATGTTATTGAGATGTCATGAAATCTGTCATCATTCATCGTATAAGAAAAAAACAAATAAAAGAGATATGACACTTTTGTATTACAAACAGCACGACAGAACAATGTTTGCTCACAACAAATATACAAATATATATATATATATATATATATATATATATATATATATATATATATATATATATATATATATATATATATATATATATATATATATATATATATATGTGTGTGTGTGTGTGTGTGTGTGTGTGTGTGTGTGTGTGTGTGTGTGTGTGTGTTACATCACGGTTCGGAAGAGAAATTTCATTGGGCACATATTACTGAAAAGTAAATGGTCCGAATTTAGATTAAGCTCTGAATATGATCAATAAAACATGAAAATAGTGGGACAAGAGTATGCGACCACCAGGCGAAGAGACAAGAAACAGACTTATGAGAGATGGGAAATTACATAAAAACGAGAACGGAAAAACTCGTTTGCATCTTCATTTTGAAATATTTAATATATTAAACAAGACTTGTGAGATGTAAATTATCATATCACATATTTGCATACATAAATCACTCTAAGAGAAAAAAAGAGTTGGTCATTTTTTATATTTTGGTAAATCCTTAAAATGAATGAAATGGTTATATCGCAAAACTTTAACCCAAAAAATTGCAAGTGATAAAAAGTATGACTTATTGTTATGGATATATTAATCAGATCTATCAATACCATTTTATTGTAATAATTTTTCAGAGTTTCATGCAAAAATATCCAAAGCAGTAATGAGCATCTAATACACACTATTGTTTGCCAACTAAATTGAAAATTTTGGCATTCTATATTTTTTCAGGGTTAAAAATATTTTTCATGTTATATGTTTTCGTAAATTTAGTATGCCTTTTAAAAATGAGCTTTTTAGATCTGACGATTTGTTGATAAAAATCCCTTGATTTGATAAAAGTAAACATTTCTTCATAATGTCAACGTAATCCACTGCGCTCTAATAACATCATATAAAACTAATTACAAAAGAAAAAGACAGATCAAAACAAATATATATATATATGTATCCATAATTAAAGGAAAGGATAGTATTCCCACTATATATATCAATAATTAAAGGAAAATGTAGTATTCCCACTGGTCAAATATGTATGATTTAGAGGATCATGAATGGGTTTTATTTATAAGGTCGTCTTCAAATGTTGTAGTTCAATTTCAGACCCCTCTTTCAAGAATGTTAACCGATAATTTAGGACCTGACCATTCAAACTAAACCTCTTAACATTTTGACTATACTTGATTTTACATAATATGTATATATACAAACATTTGTTCACGTGCATTTCCGACGCCGCACTTAAATATCATTTTATACCGTGAATAGGGTAATTTGACTTCGTGCTCTTGTCTCCTTCATATGTTCATATGTGTATATTTATGTGTTTTCTTCTTTGACTTCAAAAGTTGTAGCAGGACATTTGCGACGGGTGCTGCATGCAACAAGGGGATGCTTAGTCCTCCCGGGCACGTGGTCTCGATTTTATTGGGGTTCGCATTTGCCTGAATATGTCACTGTACACGATATTGTCCTTTTATTCCATGGACTATGAGATATGGTTAACCCTTCGGTACTTCTTCGTTTTTATTCAACCACTATAAAAGTAAAAATCTGAGATACTGATCCGATTTCATCAACTTTACGCCCAAACAATATGACGATATGTATAATACAAGCAATCAGGGACTCCTGTTAAAACAGAGGTGAGATCAAGTGACGTGGAAGATTAAGCATCCTCTGCCGACCGACGCACCCGCCGTGATGCCAAGAGTATATGCGAATTGGTATTATTCGCAGTCGCAGAGGTAGGGAAAAGCACAGCTCGAGTCACAATCGGTACATGTCATGATCAGTATGAATAGTGCAATATCGTAAAGTTGTAATGAAGACGGTCTTACTGCTCTGAAACAAGGAAGTCAACATGTGTCAGATAAATATCTATCATATGAGCAAAAAGGGTTTTATAGCGACCGTAAAATTTACGGAATGGTGACTCAAGATGTGGTTTCATGATTTCAAAATAGAATTCAAATATACTTCTCCAAACCAATAAGCTTTAACTGATATGCCTACACAAACTGATCCAAATAATGCTTACTTTCATAACTATCCAGAACCTATTGAACACATTTTATTGAATGTTGTGTAACAAAATATATCATGACATATTTTGAAAATTAGCTAACACATGAAAATAATATTTATGTTGAATGGGATGATTACGAGTTTCTCCTTTGTTTGAAATGTAAAACAAAATAAATGAATTAAAAAAAAAATATCAATTTTATAGTTATTGTTGTGAAATATTTTATCTACAGGTGTAAAATGGAAAACAAATCTTAATCATGGATAGAGGTGAAAAGAGAATTGAAATTTAGAATAGTGTGTGAAAACCTTTTAAACATTATACATGGTAACCTTGAAATTGAATGGTCGTTTATGCACCATTTCATCTAATCCTATTCTAAAATTTTGTCATACATCTATCAAATATCATATATAATTTTAGCAGTATACGTATCTTTTTTCATCGACATTTATTTCCTAAAGTAAAATGCATGCACATTGTGTATAACTTGAACAATGTGTTTGTAATACGTGTGTATTTTCTCTGTTTCTCAAGCCGTATCAATATACATTAGTGTAAATATAATATTAAATGCATTATATGGAACTTAAAAAACAAATATCTATTAACTATATTCAATGCTATACAGTATTTATACAGGAATTTACCCGATGTTTAATTTCTATAAGTTTTCATAGTCATTACTATGACTATGAAGAATAGTCAATTTAAAATATAAATAGCATGTAGTATATAAATCTAACTTGAATGTATTATATTGATATTTCTACTAAATAGAATATTAATATCCTATGTACTATATAAAACTGATATTGTTTTTATTTAATGGAAAAAAATATAAATGAAATAACATATGGCTTCAATGATAGATGAAATGAAAAGAACAGTAATGCAGTCCATCACACAAACATACGAATTGAATGATTTTATCCAGTTTCTGTTTGTATATGTGTGTTATTTTTTTTTTGGGGGGGGGGGGCGTTGTTCTTTTTTTATTTATTTATTTATTTATTTATTTGGGGGGGGGGGCTTTGAAACACACAAGATACTGTAATTAATAGCGTTTTAAAACTATACCTAAATATTTTACAAGGGATAAAAGCGGGAGCATATATATTCATTTCAGCTGTGGCGCTTTGATTAAAGTCACTTTATTTTATTCACGTTATTTACTTTCAGCATTTTTCACTATCAGTCTGACATCCCCTTTGTCCTTATCGCCGAGGTTTGAAGCAAGCTCCCAGAACGAGACTGTGATAGCAGGAGACACGGCTATCCTGGTGTGTAAGGTGGAATACCTAGGCAAACATACGGTAATAAGCAAATATGATATAGTTTGAATGTATGGTGAACCGTAGAGTACAGTAGGAATATAGAATAATTAAAGAGTTTGTAATAGAAAACTCACAATTCTTATCTCTGATATGATACTTTTAAGTAATAGTAAGCTCCAATTCCTGAGTTGCATATGAATGAATTCCAGAAATAAAAATAATGAGAACTGAATTATATAACCAAAGGGAGATTAATTATGCTTTATGCAATAAAGCATTAATATTGCTGTAAAACATAGAAATTCTTGCCGTACGTGAAGGGAAAATTACATTAATTCTTGTATTTTTGCAGGTGGTATGGATGAATCCGGAGGACGTTGTTATTAGTAAATCGATCCAGAAGATCAGCGATGATACCCGAGTGAGCATAGAGAGGCAATACACTCAAGATTGGAATCTTCATATACGTAATATTCGGTACCAAGATAGAGGGGAATACAAATGCATTGTCAACACAACACCGGAACCGAAAATCAAATACATTCAACTCAATGTACTAGGTATATTTCATGAATGTTTATGGATTAGGTACATGGTGTAGCTGCGATGTATGTTGACTCTTGATGGAAGAAGCTAGCAATCTGGTCCTAACTTTGAACTTCAGATTTAAGCTTCAGTCTTCAAACATACATAGTACATATATATTATTGAAAGTATATTGTATATTTTTATGAGCAGAAAACCAACAGATGTCAGGATATATATATTACAACACAACTCATAGTCTCATAATATTTTGCCACAACAGGCTACAACGGAGGAAAGACTCGTACATGTATATCTCAAACTGCATGATTGCATACATGTATTGACTGTACACATGTTTTGAAAGTAAGGTGTGTATGTCCCATAATGTCAATGACTTACTTTAATGGGTCCAGTGTTTTTAGTTATAATAGATAATGATTTTAAACGTTTTGCTAATTATAGCTAATCATCTGTGTAATATATAAAATAATCATGTATCTTTGTTTACTCCCTTTTTAGTAAATGAATAAAAGTGAAAGGAATACTGGCATCACCATTCCGTCGGTCCGTGTTTTGTGTGTAGCAAACCCTTGACATAGGGAAGATACTACTATGATTAAGAATTTGTTATGAGTTATGAGCTGCTCAGTCAGAAGTTTGATGGTGTGTGTTACAATCCATATGCTGCATATGATTGGATTTGATCAATATCAGTATATCTTTATCATTTATTGTATATCATGTATTTTGATTCCAATTATATTATGAAGGATGTTCATACACATGTACACATTTTACTGATAATGATGGTTTTGCGTTATCAATGTTAATTCGTTTAAGAGGCAAAGGCAATTTTAATAACAAATTCAATGTAAATTACTCACTTGTTGCTGTAAGTTCCCGTTCGTAGTCGAGTAGGATATCAATGCAAACAGAATGGAATGATAATAATTTTACAATAACACATTATATTTGTGGCGTTTTGGCCATGTGTTATTTTAAGTAAGTCATGTTGAGATTTGAAAATACATGATTTTAAGTTTGAATTGTTTTTCGGATTAATGGGATTTGGTGAGCTGTTGGTTATTTGAATAATTTATGAATAAGGACATAAAGTATCAATAAGGGAAATTGCTTCTTATTAACAGCAATTACACTGTACGTTTAAATAGTAAGAAATAGTCTCATGACATGTCACTCTGTCGTAGACTCTGTAAATCAAAATACGGATATGTTGAATGAGAGGTTTTATTATTTCCTCACATCGTGTCATATTTCTAAACGCAGTTCCTCCAGAGATAGATGAAGAGACTTCAAGCGATAGTAACATTGCGGTACGGGAAGGACAGACAGTAGAGCTAATTTGTAATGCGACCGGCGTCCCTACTCCATCCATTCAGTGGTATCGAGACACATCTTATGATGATGTTGCTGAGAAAGAAGGTAGAGAAACACTTATATTTGGTAAAACAAAAAATTATAACCCATATTTGGGAAGAACAAAGAATAATTTGTTACGTTTATTAACACGCCTTTCCTTAATTTTATTTGAAACCGTTAAAATGACTAAGTATGATAACTTCATGTTATTTCCCCCTTACTCTTACATTGTATGTTATTGTCCCGCTTAATCACTTTATAGTTTGTAGCTTCTTACAACGTTCCCGGCGGAGTATCTTACTTTAAACATGTTATGTTGACTTTATTCTGATTTAGTAGGGTCAATCTTTACTAAGTCAGGTGTTGTGATTCCGCTGTTCTACATAACATTTTGCTTGTGTAGTAGCGGACTCACAACGCCACAATTAGTGAGGATGAGGTAGGTCAGGACTCTTTTGTAGACAATGTATGTCTTCTTCATAATGTGTGTCCAGTATTGAAAAGGTAACCAATTGTGCATTCATTTATGATATGGTTTTTGCCAACCAACCACTGTATTTCAGGGGTCCTTGAATACGTATTGTGATATGTTATCGTGTCAAAATAGAATACTACCAGATACTTTTGTATTTACCTTATCACATTAAATCTAAAAAGTTAGAAAGTCATCTGGTTAAGAATAAAACACGAAGAGATTCATTATTTGGAAAACGCCTAAGAATGGTCAGCTACAGGATTAAAGTACAAGATGCGCCATGGTAAGTGATGGGATTAAATATCATTGATATACATATACATACACTTTGATTTGAATTTTTTCAGCGATTATGTCTACTAAACCAGGTGAGATACTAGCTATTAGGAACATCAGTCGTTACTGTGAAGGTTCATATGAATGTGTCGCTTTCAATAATGTGAAATATGCAGTATCCAGGATCTTCAAGGTCACAGTAGTGTGTAAGTACATTTATTATACATGCTGAAAAGGTTGTGTATAAGATAATCAGACGTACTTCTATAATGCATGCTGAAATGTTACCGTCTCTTTGATATTACAATGTCCAGAGTTACTTTATTTTTCGGTTGAGTACCACCCAACAACACCTCGAAACAAATACATGTATGCTAAATTTCCCCAGATATTAGTTTTAATTAACCTATCAACATAGTTAAAACAATTCTTTTACTGCTGTTACGGTTAGTGGGAAGGTAGGCCCGTAAACCGGTGAACCACACCAGTTGTTTGGCTTTTGTTAAATTAAATAACCGTCCTAAGTCGGTATCGTAATTGCACTACAATCAAATATTTTTGTAATGTGTTATATGTTCTAGTATATTATTTATATTCATGTATTGTATAGTTCCATGGTGACTTCTGCCACATAACTGAGCCAGTAACTCCTCTTTTTTCTTTTACATTCAGGCAAAAAGATTTGCTATCATAAGTAGCATTAACATAACATATGGATTGAACCCTCATGTCTCTGTCCGTAAGAGTTTAGCTCATGTTGGACAAGTTTGATTCTCGCCTTCGGGTTGTCAGTGTTTCGTTTTTCTGATGAGGCAGTAAAACTGAGGTCCCGTGTAACGGTAGGCATTGCTCGTAAGGACACCTCGCTGCTTTGGATCGGTCTATCGCATACATCTTAACATTTCCGTGCATTACATCAGGCAGATGACGTCACAATATAAGTGCAAGGAACTTGGTGTGACGTAAAACAAGAATCAGTCAAACAATCACACAAAACAAAAACCACAAAAAAGGTTACATAGGAATATATGGTGTCATTTAATTTCGTTAACTCAATTTCATAACATAACCTTAACACAACAGCTACAAACAAAGCACTTTACCACAACATAATCAAGCATACCTATTAAGGGTTTTTGTATTGAAATACCCATGAGTCATCGTGTTATGATTGGAGTACATATATTTACCCGGAGGAAATGTTGTTTTAAAGAATATTTATTCGTTACAATCATGCCGTTAAACCATTAATCTTGACAATTTTCTAAATCTAGGGTCTCTAAACTTTTTATAACATTTAGATTTATATTAAAAATCTATAGAGAACAAACATGTTTGTTGTGCATTCGACATAGAGTCATGGATTATTCCATATTCAGTGTATGCAAATGCTAGATATCATTCCATAGATTTAAATAACAGTCAGCAAAGGAAGCCAAAAGAAATCTCAGGTCCATATCGGCTTAAACTGTTGCATTTTATTATTTTTTATCAAATTTTTTTTTACATATTATCAATTTCAGATATAATTGTAGTTCATTTCAAATTTATGTAAGATATTCAATATTTCATATAAAGTTCGTCCTGAAGTTCTCCTGAATACGCGACGATTGGGTCAATACATTGGAAAAGAAACTGTCCTAGAATGTACAGTCAGTGCATCTCCAAAGACTATATGTGCGTGGGAAAAAGACGGACAAGAGTTAAGAACAACGGCTGGTAAATACCGCTTAACTATTTACGACGAAGACCCTCATACTATCACACTGAGCCTACTGATCCACGAAGTGACTATGGAGGATTTTGGCCAATATAGATGTTACGCATCAAATAACTATGGAGACGATTTTGAAATAATGGAATTGTATGGTAAATATATAAAACTGAATCGATATATAGTAGATATATGGAACTGCATGCCAGATATATACTGAAAAGTACAGCAGATGTGTAGAATTACATCGCGATATTGGGTCTTTTCATTACACAGAGGTATTTCCCATTTGAGCGGGTATTTTTACGTCAAACCATTGTGACGTCAACCAGTTCTATGGAAACCTGCGTAAAATTACGGGAAATGATATAGAATTTGTATGACGTCACAATGTGTGACGTCAGATACCCGCTTATATGGGAAATAACTCTGTATAACAGAAATACCCAATATCTAAATGTAATAAAATAGTTTTATGGCAGATCTAAGGAGGCACATGTAATTGTATTGAAGTGTATAGAGTGAGATGATAGGTAGACAGTTAGTTCCCGAGGTTGTCATTCCTGGTTTTAAGACCTCTGTATTAAATTTGTAAATTATTCAAAAAATTAAGGAGTATCTCTACATGTACACTTTCAGCCTTGAGCATCACTAAAGAGACATACGTTGTTGAAATGCATATATGGTGCGCCAAATTCTCGTATATGTTCTAATATTTATTTTGAGCGGATACCGCTGTGATGTATATGTTTAATACTATTCACTATTTCTGAGGGTATATGTCCTTATATATATATCATTATTATTTCTGATACCGCTGTGTGTATATATGATCTTATACTTATCATTATTATTTTTAGTGGATACCGCTGTGGTGTGTATATGATCTTATACTCATCGTTATTATTTCTCAGTGGATACCGCTGTGGTGTGTATATGATCTTATACTTATCATTATTCTTTCTGAGTGGATACCGCTGTGGTGTATATATGATCTTATACGCATCATTATTATTTCTGAGTGGATACCGCTGTGGTGTATATATGATCTTATTCTTATCATTAATATTTCTGAGTGGATACCGCTGTGGTGTGTATATGATCTTATACTTATCATTATTCTTTCTGAGTGGATACCGCTGTGGTGTATATATGATCTTATACGCATCATTATTATTTCTGAGTGGATACCGCTGTGGTGTATATATGATCTTATTCTTATCATTAATATTTCTGAGTGGATACCGCTGTGGTGTGTATATGATCTTATACTTATCATTATTAGTTCTGAGTGGATACCGCTGTGGTGTGTATATGATCTTATACTTATCATTATTAGTTCTGAGTGGATACCGCTGTGGTGTATATATGATCTTATACTCATCATTATTACTGAGTGGATACCGCTGTGGTGTGTATATGATCTTATACTTATCATTATTATTTCTGAGTGGATACCGCTGTGCTGTATATATGATCCTATACTTATCATTATTCTTTCTGAGTGGATACCGCTGTGGTGTATATATGATGTGATACTTATCATAATTATTTCTGAGTGGATACCGATGTGGTGTGTGTTTCTTATACTTATCATCGCTAATTAGTGGGTACAGCTCCATTAAACATTCCCAGACTATTGTTTAGTTTTTCGGCACAAACTTTAGTTACAGTAGACAAAATTCATGTTTGGTATAGTGCCTGGTTTTTCCTTTAAAAACAGAACAATGTAAACCTTATGACAAAACTTATAGACATTTTATGACTCACGTTTTCAGTCACTGTTGCAGTCTATATTGTAATAGTTCCCGGACACTCTGGTTTGCTGATATTATAAGTGGATAAAAAGATACGAAATTTAATAAAGTGAAAGGCCAACCTCCAACACAAATGCTTGTAAAGTTAAAATTGCATAATTTGGACTTCATGTGCGACGGGTGTTGCTTGCCGCCAGGGGACCTTCACTCCTCCCGGGCACCTGTTCTCACCTTATTTTAATTAGGGTTCGCATTCATCTGAATATCATGACAGCGTACACGATATTGTCATTTTATTTTGAACTACTAGATAGATATTGTTAACCCTTCGGTACTTCTTCATTTTAGGCTTGTTGATCAAAATCATTTTATCTCGCTTTTGAAATAAGTTAGTAAATAATGTTATAGATAAAAAAGGATTGGAGTCAAAACGCAAATTTTACCACAAAAATCTTATTCTATTTATTTTATATTTTTTATGATTTTTTGTTCAGTATGTTTAAAGCAACATAGCAGCCAGAAACTTTACTGTCCGGAAACCGCTACAGTACAAGTACTTATTTTGTCGTTGGAGAACTTTCTCGACTTCACGAAAATTGCATTATTGTTCCTGCTGACAAGGCAGCTAACAATTACACTTTCGTATGTAAGGCCTATTATATTAAATGTCTTATAGAAGAGCTCGGTCTTCATTCAACGCCTAGTAATCCAACTTACATTTACAAATTTGTCTCCTTCAGAGGTATTGGATAATCACAAGTCAGTTCTCAGTTCATTCGGTATTACTACAAATGAATCTGATCTCGAGCTACCATATCTTTTTTTTGCATAAAACTCCATATAAATATCGATTCATAGCTGGATCTTCCAAGTGTTCCACCAAGCCTCTTTCCATATTACTCACCAAAATTCTGACAGAAATCAAACCTGGTCTTCAGAAATACTGCTCTACTGCTTACTCGAGAAGCGGAATCAATCAGATGTGGATCCTAAAGAATTCCAAGGAACTTCTAGAGCACTGAAAATCTCCTATTTTCAATAATGTCACTAGCATAAAATCTTTTGACTTTTCGACTCTTTATACAACAATTCCTCATCAAAAACTTATAAATAGAATAACACCAATTACTCAAAAAAGGAATTGGCAGGTAAAGGTATCTCGTTTTAGGCCACAACGACACATATTTTGTAAAGGAACAGTCTGATTCCAGCAACAAGTATACAGAAAAAGAGATCATCTAAATGTTAGAATTTCTAATAGATAATATTTTTGTGATATTTGGTGGGAAAGTGTTCCAACAGATTGTTGGCATTCCGATGAGTACTAATTGTGCGCCTCTTCTGGCCTACATATTTTTGTACTCTTACGAAGCAGAATTCATACAGTCTCTGCTCTCCAAAGGCAATAAACAATTAGCATCTCGGTTCAGCTTTACATACTGATACATCGATTTTGTCGTTTTTAAGAATCCTGTATTTGAGGATCACCTCAACATCAAATACCCAAAGGACGTTGAGATAAAAGATACAACTGAGAACGCTGCTTCATACCTCAATACACTCCTAACAGTTAGTGACGATGGTTCATAAGTAACCTCTCTCCATGACGATTTCAATTTCATTACTACCAGCTTCCCTTTTCTGGATAGCAACATACCTTCCTCTTCCGCATATCGCGTCTTCATTTCACAACTTATACGCTTTACCAGGGCATGCTCGTCCTGAGAGCGAGGCCTCTTGCCACGAAATTACTCTCACAAGGATATATTGAGGAACATTTGAAATTGTCACTGAAGAAGTTCTATGGTCGATATAGGGATCTAGTACAATTTCAAATTCCTCTTTCAAGAATGTTAACCGATATTTTGAGACCTGACCATATAAACTAACCATCTTAACTTTTTGACTATACTTGATTTTACATAATACGTATATATACATGTATTTGTTCACGTACATTTCCGATGCCGGAATTTCAGTTAAAAAACATTTCACGCCTTGCCTAGGAAGATTTTACTTCATATTCTAGTCTTCTTCATGTGTTCATACGTGTATATTTATGTATTTACTTCCTAGACTTGAAATTTGTTGCAAGGACTTTTACGACGGGTGTTGTATGCAACCAGGGGACGCTTACTCCTCCCGGGCACCTGGTCTCACCTCGATTTTATTGGGGTTCGCATTTGTCTGAATATGACACTATACACGATATTGTCCTTTTATTCCATGGACAATGAGATATGGTTTACCGTTCGGTATTTCTTTGTTTTTTACTTTGAATTGAACCTCTGAACATATATGTTTTGCATACTATATATGCCACTGCATTAGGGTATTTGTTTTACACTTGTAGAATCCAAATCTCCAGACGCTGCACCCTCAATAGAGAGTACCACCACAAAGCAGCCACAGCAGCCCGATGACATCGAAGCAGTGTATCCAATATTATATGCCACGCCAAGAAACGGGATGCACGTTATAAGTAATGGCAATAAACAAGGTACATTATCATGTCGTTTTATAGTCTGTATCAAAGAATTTATAGTGTGTATATGTGCTGTTCATGTGAAGACTTGACTTTCATTGTGTATAATTTCAAAAGCTAATTGCTTCTTCGTTTTGAGTACTTTTTCATTAGTTTTACTGTTACTGATTTCTACTCATTCTTGTGTGGTCTATATTTTCATTCTATTTTAAATTTAGTGGTGTTCCTACCCTGGGATTTCATTATAGATATGTAACAGATATAATACACAGTGAAGGTTTTACACATTGACAAAAAGGTTCCAGGAATATCAATTAAAGATTAAAGATCTTTTACTTCAAAATACCCCGTTATAGGGCTTTACGGGAAGAAGAAAAGAAATGTGAAATCCGAGTATGTAACACGTCTATAATTACAGAAAATCAATACAATTTATGTCATAAACATATTTGTGTGATATTACTAACGCTAAATCTATTTGTTTATTTTTCTCCCTTTAGGAATGAGTCAGAGGAGTTGTGCAGTGCGGTCATGGAGAACTTTACATGTTTTATACGCTATTAGCATTATCATATTATTGTTTAATTCGTCAAAATAATATTTAATATAATGCATAAGATATGATTTCATATAACCTTTACCAGTATACAATATGTTCATGTACCACGTTCAGATACTACTTTTATAGCCCTTGTGCCATTCTTATTTCATTCATAGAGATTCAAAGTAAACAAATCAAATGTCATTATATCAAATGGTTGTTGGGAAATACATTTCAATATGCATGTAGAACGTTTGGAGATGTAGATATACATGAAAGTGTATAGAATTCAGTTACCTTAAGTTTAACTTTTTACAATGACGGTAGGTTTGTCTTTTATACTTTATCAATTGTATTGACAGTAGGAATAACCTTACACGATGCTTTAGTAAAGATATGATAAATTGGCTACAGCTATGTAAAGTCATGTACTAAAATGATATATTATCGTGGTGTACATGCTGTATCGATCTGTTTGTTGTTGTGAGTGAGAATGGAAATGATTCTTATCTTTTTACACAGAAATGCTGTTTTCCCTGCGCACCGACATTTGATATACAACAAAACAAGAATGACACCTGTGTCTGTGTAATAATTGCTTTTATACTATATTCCAACTTTATTCTTGTATATCACTTAATATCGCTTGATATATAAACATTCGTTACCAGAGTGAGAATTTATCATGTCATGTATACTGAATTTCTAATATGACTACTTCTGAATTTCATATTTAATAATAGTTTTCACCTATCTTCATTATGAAATCGTAATATGGTTTTTCTTTTGAATACAAAAGATTTTTTCTTGATATTTTGTTTTGTCAATTTAAATGTAAATGGCATCATGTCAATAACTGATGAACAAATTAATTGTTTAACACGTTCACAAAACAGTTGGTGTGTTACTCTCATTGCATATATCACCAAATCACCAAATTGTACAAATAAAAGTTGATGTTGGACACCACAATAAAACTTATCTTGGTTAAAAATAATCTAAAAATAATTTGAAATGGTATAAAATAATATTACAGTTACTTTACTAACATTAGTCTATTTGTTATTGCTCCTTTAATTAAATCAATGTTAATTTAATTTTCACATAATCTGCTATTCTCATTTGTAATAAACTGATATAAATAAAGTTATTTTGACTACCTAATGTTTAATTTGGTGTTGATCAGTAGAATGTGTAAATCTCTATTCATATGATAACGAGATTTGCATGACATTCCAAATGTACTTAGCTTTTTATTTCTATTTTGCCTCTGTATCTATGCTTGCTTTCAACATTATTCTTATCAATGAACACCCGAAACGAAAGTTTCATTGTTTGTGGTATTTAGCTGCTAGAAAAGCGGGTAATAAACGCATAGTACAAACAATAATCTCACTGTTATACTGAGAATTATATAGTAAAGTTCACATCAATCACTAATCAGTCACGTAATTAATAAATATATAAGCTTTTTGTGTAGTCTCTAATGTTCAAAGACAGGAAAATAGATCTGGGGCCATGTATGGCGAAAAGTGCAATAAGAACATAAAGACATCGCATCATCTTAAAAAAGAAAATAGATCTGAGGTCATGTGAGGCAAAATGTAGAATAAACGATATAAAAAGATAGAAAGAAAAGTTACTGACTTAGCCGTATGACATAAGTCGCCATGGAAATATACAGTATATAGTGTAATGATATGAAACACCACAGAAGGACATAACAAAAATATTCCATTATAGTGCAGTTACGATACCGACTTAGGACGGTCATTTGATATGACAATAATCAATCAACTAGTGTGGTTAAGCGGTTTACGGGCCTACCTTTCCACTCAGTGCAACAGCAGAATAATCAAAGGACACACATTTAGATATAAACATGACAATCTTAAGATGGTCAGTCAAAGTTATCATGTAAAGATGATGGATAAATCCAAACCACTAGTCCGAAAATCATGAAATCAGAGGACATACAAAATCAGTAAAAAAGAAAACCAATAGAAAATAACAAAACATGTCTATTTGAAAAACATATGTGAACCCCTATGATGGAGTGAGATCAGGTGCATGGGGAGAGTGAGCATCTCCTGCTGGCTAGAAACACCCGTCACATTTATCCAGTAGAAATTGTCAAATCGTGTAAATTCCATATATATATTTATATATGGAGAAGTCAAAGTACGTAACCTTCTATTATCGAAGGTGTTAAATCTGTGTAAAATGATGGGAATCGGTCTCAATCCAGAATATCATTTAAAAGTCTTGATAACGATATATCATATGGAGTTATAATCGTAAGGACCATAGAACTTCCTCAGTGACATTGCTAGTCTAGCACATATATAACCCTGGTTGAGTAGCTTTTCTGAAAGTCGCCTTGCCCTCAGAACAAAGTCATTGTAATTTGAACAAGCTTTGGAATAATGTATTAACTGAGGTATAAATACGCCGTATGCGGGCGATGATGGAATGTTGCTACTTATGAAAGGAAAGTTTGTGATAGGAAAATTGAAAACGTCACGTTTGTCATAGAGTGAGGTGTTCAATTGACCATTAAAGACAACATAATATCTAAATACGAAGTAGAATTACTACTTTCTGTGGTTTCTTTGACCTCCAGTTCACTTGGATAGATGATGCAAAGCTAATCCGCGAATGAAGGATTATTAATTGAAAGCAAGTCTTCTATATATCTGTAAGTGAAATTGAAGCCAAGAGTCAATTGTTTCTTTCCTTGCGAAAGCAGACTGAATGAATTCAGCTTCGTATGAGGAATATGTCAGCAAGAAGCGGGGCACAGTTAGTACCCATTGGAATCCCGACAATTTGATGAAAAACCTTTCCTCCAAACACCACAAAAATGTTATCGATAAGAAAGTTCAACATCTGGATGACATCTGTTTCAGTGTATTTGTTTTTGGAATCAGAATTTTCCCTAACAAAGTAAGTTTTATCATGGCCTATAACTATATATTCGAATTTGCAGATTCCGTTTTTACTAGTAAATGCATTTTGAATAATTTCCGCTAATTTGTCTTTTAATTTCTGATGAGGGATCGTTGTGTAAAGAGTCGAAAAGTCAAAAGACTTGATGGAGTGAATTTTAGTAAAAACTTTTTGATTTTAGATGCTCTAGCAACTCTGTTGAATTTTTAAGGATCCACATTTGATTAATTCCACTTCTGGAATGTACTGTTTCGCAATACCTGTGAAGGCAAGATTTAATTTCTGATGATATTTTTGTGATTAGTATCAATACAGATTTTGTGGAACACATCGAGGAACCAGCGATAAAGCGTTGTTTGTAAGGATTTTTGTGCATTTTTGGAATGCAGTACAAATAAAAAAAGTTCTAAATTTAATTTATTTGTGTCAATACCAAACGTATTGAGGACAGATTTATGATTTTCAAATACTTCTGAAACCAAAAAGTTCGTGAGAATATATATAGGATTTTCTGGAGCTGAATTTAATCTTAATTCTTTCACACGGCTGTCAAAGTAATATTACTTACAAGTAAATGTATAATTTTAGACGCTTTATCTGCTGGTGTAATCATGTAATGTTCTTGGAGGAAGGTAAGTTCTCTGACATAAGGATCTAGATTCGAATCTGGTGTTTACAGAGCCTTGTAATTTCTTAATTTATGATCTCAGCAGTACTGCAATCGATTTTATAGCCGTCGTTTAATTTGTGATTTTTCCATACAAGCATTATTTTCTTTTTGTGCACTTACATTGGTTGGTTGATTTGCTTGAATAATATTCAAGGGATATAATATTTAATTTTCTTACCCAATATGTCTTCTACATCTTCTTTCCTTAACCTAAATGGTACATAATATATATCGTCACTTTAGGTAATTATATTTCCATCAGCCTTGTTCGGTTTCTCCCTTCAGACGTCGTAAGGAGTAAAATGATTCTAGGAACAGATCTTATTTAATTAGTTTCTTTACAATGTAAGATCAGAAATTTACGATATCATGAAAGAGATTTCACGACCTAGATATAATTGATGAATGAATCATACTTGTGCTTTTTGTTTGATTATTGTATAAGGTAAAGCTACCAATATTGCACTCATATGGCGACGGCGTTTGCGTGTTGCAATGTACAGAAATTTAGATGTATGCAGCGAACTCAACTTTAGCATTGAGGGATATTTTACCTGGGTCATGAGGGATATTTTACCTGGGTCATCGTGACATAGGACCTCGGTTTTTACTGTCGCATTTGTGCAGGACATGGACAAGCCACCGGTGGATTGCAGAACCAGGTAACCTTTCGGCCACCAGCCAAGCATCTTACCAATTGAACTCGATTCTGTAATCTCGTTCATTCAATTTCATGATTCAAATAACTATATCCATGGATACATACTTTAAAAAAAGATTATATCTTATCATGAATGTGTGATTGAGGAAAATCTAATACATTAAATATTATCTTTATCTTCCCGGGCAAGAAATTGAATGAAAAGTCTTCTGGTCGGACTTGCCTTTAATGCATAGAACTATTTATGGTCTGATCTCTGTATTAATTAACAACCTGAAAAGTTGTTGTTTGTTTCAAACACCCTTGCTGGAAATCATTATATATGACTGAACATCATAAGTTTATAAAGCAACACATTTTATGCCCCCGGATCGATAGATCGGTGGCATATTGTTTTGGTCCTGTCTGTTTATTGTTTATCACTGACAAGGGGTACTTAACTGATAGAGAGACCTTTAGTGTATATTCCAAAATCTCTGTAATGATTAAATGAGAAAGAGACCAACGCAGTAGTAAAAATATTATTAACCAAAGTCGTACGAAATCAGCAAAAAGGAAAACCAAACAGAAAACAAATCAAATAGCATCAGCTTAGGATCATACTTGGACTTTCAAAAAGGGATATGTGCAGGTATCCTGGTAGTGTAAACATTGCTTACTTGCCAACAATTCTCTTCAATTACGTTCGGTGATAATGGTCGAATCCGGCAATAGTAAGTTGGAAGGTGTCAAATTCAGACCTCTAATTGGTCGAAATATGTGATCAATCTGTGTTCGGATGCTTATGCAGGTTAGAAATAGCATACAAATAAAGCAAGTCTTAACCTACTTGTGTTAATACAAAACGCGGTGAAAACAGATTCATTACTGTCAATCACTTATGAAATAAAATAATTTGTAGGAGCAAAAGTAGGAATGTTGGAGCCGAATTCTAAATCTGTCACTAAGCTGTCAAAGTTATATTCCTTACATGTAAACGTATAATTATTCAAAGCTTTATCTAGAATTATCGAATTATCGAATTTGAAAGATAACGTGGCTTTAATGATACAAGAACCGGAGTTCCACTGAAACCACCGGTCGTTGGCAAGTATACGGTCTGATCTTACACTCTGACTGGAAAACGAGAACAAACATATTGACCGACAATTGACCATTCCACTTACGATTGACAATTTCTTAAATCGAATGACGTCACAATACTTGATACTTGATCATTACTCGGACAATTCGAATGTCCTGGGACAAGCATTAAAATGTATTGTGAAGTCAGAAACTATAATATATAATAATAATCAATAAATATTGCGCCATTGAGATGAGTCAATTCGACGGTACCGTTCACGATATGCACATGAATTTATGCATGATATTGCAATCTATGTTGAAAATTATAAGCACAGGCATTCATTCTTTTCAGTGCATTAATGTAATTAAACAGGAGTAAGAGAAGATCAATTAAAATCAACGAAATAAATATACCCAATTTAGAATTAAGATATCATTTTCAGATTAAATCTAGTGATAGAAGCAACATGACTCTGGTATCAGATTTAAATAGCAAAGTATTGATATTAAGTCATCTGTGCAGATGATGAGTATCCATAACAAATCTAATATCTGGTTCAAAGACAATAAGTTTAAATATACGGGACTTTGCTTTAGTACTATCAAATGTTACTTACTACCATTTTGACATTTTACATCATTCCATGAGAGGATATTTTATTCTACCTTATATTTGCTATGAGTAATGAAAGATATAAAGAATAAAAATTCAAAATGACGGCTGCAACCGAGAGTGTTGTATCTTCAATGCAGTCACCTATCAATGAAGCCCGGAAAGATGATGAAGTGACTCCTGTTACACAGATTATAGACCCTGAAGTGGAACAAGCCTTTGACGAGGTATATAATGTAACGATTTTTATCTTAAGTATACATGATAACTTATGTTGTGAAGTTAATATAGTTACTGCTATACCTTCATCAACGGTAAATATACCATGTATACCAACTCATGTGAAATCAGCAAAGACAGGTAAAGTGGCCAGTATATCAAAAAATGAAATCTTTATTATTAATTCACTTCGTTTTAAATACAGAGACGCAGCGGCGATCGAGGGCACCCTTTGATATTGAAAAATGTTTTCTTTTGATAGTTGTATGTTGTGACCCTCCATTTTTCAGACTCAAGTGCGTCACCGATAGATAATGAAATGGTATCATTCAATCACACAATATAGGCAAAAAGAAAAACAAACCAAGAAAAACTACCCAAAGCACGTCAGGTTAAAAGTTGTTGCGGAATGTTGATACGACATTTTTGCATTAATATACATGGATGTATGTTGTTTTACTTATGTTTTGACAGCTTAATACACCACCGCAAGAGACAGGTTATCCTTCTTTGCCAGTAGTTGCCTCCATTGACCCCTCAGACAAGTCATTCAAACTAAGGAACAAACGCAAAAAAAGAAATACAACTTCACTTAAAACTATACCTAATGATAAAATGAACAATGGCGAGAATGGCGTCGACGATTGTATAGATTTCAGTCTTTCTAAAACCTTGGCTTTGAAGGTAAATATTAGTTTGGAAAAAAAACACCTTTTTTCAAAATTTATAATCTGCGTTTTACATTTACTCACAAAAGTACAAATGTATAAGTTGGGTTTTTTTCTCGAAATACTGAAAATTATTTATATTTTCTCACGTTGCTGGCCAGTAGGAGACGCTGTTTCCGATATGGTTTCTATGCCTCGGTTATGGATTTACATGATTTCCATTAATTCTAAGCTTGTATCCCTCCCTCTACGCCTCTTATATTATAAGAGAGTGATAATTGGCATCGCATGTAACGTACATGTTGCACCTTTTCACATGTTATACAATATGGTTATATGGATTTCTTTGTCAGTTTCCATTACGTTATCAAAATAAAGATGGGCAAAAATTATATCTTAAACGATTAATTGAGATTAATGTATATTGTGTCAATTCTTGTAGAATCAAAATATAAAGGCAAAAGACTACCTTAGTTTATCCAAGACTCTCACAACAGGTCTTGAGAATGATCGCCAGAAAGTGGTTTCCATATTGGCCTGGATATGCAGACATGATATTCCGAATAGGAAAGATGTAAAAGGAGACCCAGGTACCCCAATGGCTTACATGAAGTTAATTCAAGAAGGCAGTGGAACATATTCTGCATATTTAGCCTCCATTTGCAGGTATAACTGTGCATTAAACGGAATACACTTTGTTATGAGGAAAATAATGAAAGATGAACATCCGATATTTTATTTATATGTGTTTGTGTTAAGAAAAAATACTGAAGTGTTGGGGGTTTAAGAACATTTGTGTAACCATCAGATTATGACAGTTTGCCAATAAATCAGCATTAAGTCGAAGGTCATTGACATTATCAACTAATGTCTGTAGACCCTGTGTTCTCCTTTAGTTTCCTAAATTCAGTTCCTATCAATTATCAAATAGATAATCTGTTTGCAGTGTAAACTCAGAATTAAATATCTATTCTTTCTAGGTTTCGGAAATGTCCCTGGATTTTTGTGATATCTAATTTATCTTACTTTGACTCTGTTGTGCACTTGCTATTATCAAATACATGTCTTAGACTTGCAGGCATACCAACAATAATTGTGAAAGGATACTGTAAGACATCTTCAACAGAAGTAGGAGAGAGTTCCGATGACGCTTTAAGAAAACAGACAAGCAGCTGGAACCTTGTGTATACTGACAAGAAATGGCGTATTGTACATCCCTTCATGGTATGCAATGCAGTGGATAACATGGGCGTAGCATCCGAAATTGATTCAATTCTTCAAAGACCTTTCCATGAAAGTTATATGTTTCCAGATTCGAAGGTATTTGCCAGCAGATTTACACCAGAAGAATCTTTCAAGAAATGGCAGCTACATGTTAATTACAACTTTGACCAATGGAAAAGGATTCCATTGTTATATCCAGCGTTTCGAAAATATCGTTTTGATTTTTTTCAAAACTATGGTGAAAATGTAACCATTACTACAGACAATGGTGTCATTCCTTTATCATTTGCAGTTCCACAAAAAGTTCTTGACGACTTAGAAGTATCATTTAAGTTAATTGCCAAGGAATCTGGTTCGGACGATACTACAGAAAACTGTGTATTCATGACAACCTCCAACTCCCAGGTTTCATTTGAAATCCGCTTTCAAAATATCGGCCTCTATACATTTATTGTATTTGCCACAGATTCTTTAAACCCTTCCTTACCAATCACTGCATATCGACTCGAATGCAGGAACCTTCAGAATGAGAATAAACCATCAGTTTTGCCTATCAACACTGGAACAGTTGGCTGGGGATACTCCTCTTTAGCAGAGAAATCTGGGCTATATTTGCCATCGCATCTTAATGGGAAAATCGTTACGAAAAAGGAAGAAATCCTTTTTATGCAGTTTCAAGTTATGACAGATGATGTTTTTACAGTAGTGGTGCAGCACACTACACTGAATGAAGAGGAATTACAACAGTGGTACTCCTGGAATATGAAAAAGGAGAAGAATTCGGCACGTACAGAATTCAATATATGTGTACATATACCGATATCAGGAGAATTTTCTCTCAGCATAGGCATTGATAAAAATGGAGAATCAGCTTTTGTTTGCCATTATTTGATAGTAGTGTTAGATAAATATGCAGTCGATGCAAGTTTCACAAGACAGGTAGGAAAACATAGCAAACAGTACAATTTCCTTGTTTAGTTTCTTTTGCACTTCAAGAAACTTCTTAAATCTTAAAGACATAACCACATCTGTTGGAAGTAAACTAACTCTACTAGTAAGTTTAATATTATTAATTCTAAACAATCTATCCTGTGTATTTTTCTCGTATATCAGACTCCACAACAGAATAAGGCTATACAGATTTTACGTGAGGCTATGGTCAGCAGCGACGTAAATGATTTGCAATCTTCTCTTACTTACGCTCGAAAGCATCGTATAAGCGACGAAGTGGAAGATGTTAAAAGGATACAGAAGAGAATCATATTCTTGGAGCAAAAGAAAGGTATTATTCTGTAAAATTATATAATGGCGGCTTGTATTACTTGAATCGGAATATGTTTTAGTTTTTTAACTGCTTTTTATAATGGTTTTTGAAAGGGGGTAGTCTTTTACTTCTTTTTCTTATTTATTTGTGTAAGGTTATTCTGGATGTCAATTATTTTGTAATAGATTCCTATGGTCTGACGATATTTGGGAATCATTTAATTTTCTTTGTGTTCATGGTTTTGCGGCGAATCTGATTGGTTAAAAAATTTAGTTCATTTCTGCATCAACAAAATTTTGAGTGCAGATATGTCACAATTGCCGGTGTAGGATTGAATTTGGACCCCACTGAATTTAGACCCACCGGGTCTAAATTCAACGGGCTGCGATCAAGATTCCACAGATTTTCCATGTTGAATTGTGACCCTAGAGACGGGGGGGGGGGGGGGGGGTCATTGTATTACGACCCTACCCACGGATAAAATTTTGACCCGCCGTTGAATTATGACCCCACCTTCACAGTTTCAGCTTACTGTGTAGATATAGATACAAATCTATCCGTTTCCTCCTGAAAATGTAAAACACAAAGAAATTGATACTATGTCACTTTGGTAATCACAAAAGAGTACCACAATGGACATCGATTCCTCCCTATTGCCATACCGTCTGCAATGAGGTTAGGGGTATACTAGAATCACCGTGTCTGTCTGTCCGTCCGTCCGTCTGTCTGTCTGTCTGTCTTTCTGTCTGCCTGTCTGTCTGTCGCCCACATTTGGGCTTCCGGACCGTAACTTCTCTCCCTTTTCATCTATCTTCATGACACTTGGTACACGGACTCCCCATGAGTCAAGGATGATCGCGTGGATCTAAAGGCGGACGACAAACCCCCTTCTAACGCACAGTTTGGTCAAACGCAAATGCGTTGAATGGGAGATTTTTAAAAAAATTTTAACTCGTTATATGTAATATACTAGATCTACTTTTCATAAATAAGTACCCATGCTTTAAAGTTCCTGTATCATGATACAAACTGAATACTAGTATGTAAAATTGTAAAATAAGGAAGTAAACATCCACATTTCTGTTTAATCCAAGTTAGTAAAGCCAAAAGTAAAGGCAAATTAAACTTCAATAAAATATAAATTTATTGACTTCTTATTATAATACATGTAATAATAAAGTCTTCACCGGAACAAATAAAAAAAGAAAAAGAATAAAGTCAATTCTGTGATGATGATTCATACATTTGCATACACTTGCTCATAATTACACGTGCAACATATATAGAAAAGCCTACATGTACCTCGAAACGAGCCACGGACGACCAAATGCGTCGTTAACCTTATAATGAGCGACAGAAGATACGAACCAGCGACCTTCCGATCAAGAGTCCGATACGCTAACCACTCATGGCGGGTTTTTTTTGTAATTTTAAAAGCTATAACATATTTTCATAGTATAAGGATTTTTCGATTAGGGTTCTTATTTATGGTGGGTAGTATATCTTAAATGTAAATGTTATCTATATTACCTATATGTGTCCAACATGCAGTCGGGTATATGGACAATGTTTACACATGAGAGGCTGATTTCTGCCATTTCGTTATTTCGTTATGGCGCCCGCCATAACGAAATGCTTCGTCTTTTCACCTTCGTTATGTCGCCCCGCCATAACGAAGAAAAAAAAAAAAAAGAAAAACTCGGATGTTATGTTGTTATGTCGCTGCGCCATAAAGACATTTCTTTTCGTTATTAACGAAACAAATAAAGACTTCTCTATTAGATTAAAATTGGAGAGCTCTCTAATTGAATTCTTATATGCACTCATTGAATACGTACGTGTAATAATTGTTAAATTAGTGCGAACAGAATTATTTTTGTGGGCGCAATAATTGAAACATATTTGAGTTTCTGTTAATTAGTGTCTGCATTTATTCAGATTCAGATACCACAAGGTACAGAGAACAATCAATCTGTGCGTGCAAGAACACGGACTCGGTTTGAGATCGTAATTTTGTGCACAATAATTGGATCAGTGCACGCAAAAATTAAATTAGTGCACAGTATATAATTGAAAAAGTGCGCGCAATTACTGAATTCCTTAGCGTAAAAAGCGGGCAGTTTAAGAGTTCTCTTGATTACAAAGGCCTATTGAGCTCATTTTCGTAGGTAAAAAAATATTTTTCGCGATATAACGCGAAGCTTTGCGATATAACGCGTAACTTTCGCAATACAACGCGAAACTTAAGGTAACGGTCAAGGTAACAAAGTCATTTACCTAAGATAGCATACCAAGTATGAGGCAATATTCTACAGTTATGTTGAATTTATGATTAATATTTATGTGGCGGATATATAGACAGGACAAACCTCTCTCCGATTATTGATCAAGGGAATAAACGATCAAGATGTTGTGAAAATTTATACATTTTAAAAGGTCACATTTCCGTTTCAACTCTAATTCTATTTCAGAGCTCTTCAAGTGATATTGAGAGCACTCTATTTAATTAGAGAACTCTCTAAATAATTGAGGATATTTCAAATTGGTTTACCATACATTTTACTAGCCATAATAGACAGTTTATGTGTTCAGCATGTTTTAAACTAAAAGTTCTGTGGTCAGATACGATGGAAATGCAACCTTTTAAAATGTATACATTTCAAAACATCTTGATATTTTTTATTCCCTTGATCAAACTAGAGCTGTCCTAACGAAATTAATACCCCCGGGGCAACCAATGTAGTTACACAGACCTAAACCCTGCTTTTATCCAGAGTCAATGAAGCATAAAATTAAGGTCAGATGCAGCATCTGCAGCATGCATCCAATTCAGCATCCCAGAATACATCACTAGTGCAAGTTTGGTTGAGAAAGCACTTGTACTTTGTCAGAAATTGACATTTCACAAACTTCTTAACCGGGTCACTCAAGCGGAAAATGTAGGTCTAGCACAGCATCCGCAGGCTAGCATGCATCCAATTTAACATCCCATAGTACATCACTGGTGCAAGTTTGATCAAGATAGCACTTCAACTTCCCGAGAAATTCACTTTTGAAAACTTCTTAACCGGACAGACAGACGGACGGACAGAGTGATTCCTATATACCCCCCCCCCCCCAAACTTCGTTTGCGGTTGGGAGGGGTATAATAATCGGAGAGAGGTTTTTCCTGTCTATATGTCCGCCACATAAATATTGATCATAAATTCAGCATAACTAGAGAAATTTGCCTCATATTTGGTATGCTATTATATAAATATCATATGGCAGTTCGGGTAACAGTGATATTGTCACCCCGTGAAACGAATGTCAACGGAGGCGCAAGCCGAGGGTGACATTCTGTTTCAAGGGTTGACAATATCACTGTTACCCTAACTGCCATATGATATTTATTTTATTATACCGAAAACTGTATCAAACTGATATTTACAACAGTGGTTGTCGGTTTCAGTCACGTGATTGAGTAATATTGACTGTTACTTGATCACGTGATTTGGTAACAGTGAATGTTAGGTCAATCACGTGGACAACTCAAAGGCAATGTTACATGAACTGTATTGACATGCAAGAATGATACATGATACACTAAGATTGAGGTATAATAACTATTAATGAAAACCTAGGTAAATGACCTTGTTACCTTGACCGTTACCTCATGTTTCGCGTTATTTCGCAAATGTTTCGCGTTATATCGCGAAAGTTTCGCGTTATTTCGCGAAAAATATTTTTTTTACCTGAGCTCAATAGGCTTTCGTACCTGATCGAGTCGAATGCTCAGATAACCTATTTTGTGATCTCTCCATCCGTCGTCCGTCATGTAACTTTTCTATTTGTCTACTTCCTGTCTGAAACCACTGCAGTGAGTTCAACGACACTTCACAGAAAGCAAATAACCAAAGTCCCCACCATGTTTGTTAATGTCAGTTAGTTCGCTTCAGGGGTGGAACCAGGAGATGGGGACAGTATAAGTTGCAGAATAGGCAGTTCTTGGCAACTCTTTTTTTTTTTCTTTACAACAGCAGAATCAGATACCGACGACAATTTACGAAATGCATCGGAACTATCTAAAAATTGTAAAAAAAAAAGATAAAATAAAATACCAAATTCTTTTTTGTATTCTTTATCTTAATTGGCATATGTTGCACTTTTGCTTACGGTACTGAAGTGAACGATTTATATCTTCTTGGCCTCGTGTTTATTAGGAATGAACTCTATCGATTTTGTCTTTCAATTGTCGCAATTGTTTTATTGTGCCAAAATTTCTTAAATACGTCCAGATAAATACCAATATCTATGATATTCACTTGTGATGCCATTTTAAAATGTTAATTTGTTTTTATAATTCAACGAAAAATCCATTGAATATGGACCCGGCTATCTTACACCGGCGCTACTTTCCTCTGGAATGCGAAACCCTGTTCTATTTATGGGACCGTGATTCCCGTGTTGTTATTCGATTAGATAAAATTGTTTCATTATATATTACGAATGCAAAGTACAAAAGAAATCGCACTTCACTTCAGAAACTATTAAATATAGAATATAATTTCTTACTCTTATTCAATAAAAATGTAAAATATAACTAGGTCTATCAATTAAGCTACAGTACACTGCTGTTTAGAAATGCATGCAGTCAAGTACAAAATAAAAACAGTACTCGTCTGCTACTAGCCGATCGTTTGAAAATGGACGTTGATAACTAAATTTCTACGGAATCATACCCGACTGGGCAAACTGAACGGGCACCAGAGCAGGTGCTGCCTCTGATCCAAGACCTTGAGTCTACACTTTCCACCTTGTGACACGCACGTGCACCAGTCAATATGCATTGCATTTCTAATGATACAAATACCATTTAAAATATAACTACCTTAGGTAACAGATTATCATCCTCTTATGCATCTTTCATTAAGTCGTGTTTTTAATAATTGTTCATTCTTTTTCACTTTTAATCTTTTCAATAGACACTAGGATCAAATTTTCGAATTTCGTGTTAGCCGCCGTTGTTGACTTCAAAATGTTGTTTACCTTGTTATTGTATTACTACGCGATCAAGTCACATGTATCAGAGATAAAAAGTAATGTAGTGCCATAATAAATTATGTTTATTGGACACTTATTAATTTTTTGTTTTCATATATAAGCTAAATAAAATGATAAGAAATGAATCCTATAATTTTTTGGTTGATTGAGGTATCAACCTAACATTTGGACAGAAAAGTTTTGCATCAATGCGCTTCGCGCACTGATGCAGTTTTCCGTTCAAATTTTAGGTTGATACCTCAATCAACCAAAAAATATAGGATTCATTTCTTAAATCAAATATTGAATCCATGTCAAAAATGCCCATATACAATATTTGTAGATGTTACAGGTTAGTTTATGTTTTATCATATCGCACTGTAATAGTAACATGATGTATTTAATGATGATATGTTGTACAAGGTGTCTTATGAGGCAATGCTACTGATTTGTAGAACTCAATTATACTTTACAAAGGCAGCGTCTCGATGTGGCATTTCGAACACTCTCTCGATTATCCAAGTCTGAGTTCAGCATGATTTTAACACCAGAACTCCAGATGGTAAAAGATATGATAGATCATTTAAAATCTAGACACGGCAAAGCATTAACAGAAGATGATGAATGTAACATAGTATCACTCTCTGAAATATGCAACATGAAGATGCCTCGACAAGAAATCATCGACACAATGGAAGCCATTTGTATAATCATAGGCCATCGCAGGAGTGATTTGGTAAAACGATTGATTTTTTTTTTCAATCTGAAATAAAAAAAAATCCCGTAACAGATAGACCTAATGATGCTGAGAGATAAAAACATAAAATAAAAATAAAAGCACAGTACATGAATTTACTGGTATCAATTTATTGCAAAATACGCACTACCGAAGCTAGAATCCCCCCACCACCACCAAATAAAATTCTAGATTGGCTTTAACGAAAGAGCCAAACCCCTATCTGAAGACAAAGTAATCACAACTAATTGTTTGAAACTGACCAGTGTGATTTTTACATTCTTTTCATTAAAGTACTGACGTACAGTTGATTTATTTTATAGTACATGTATTTAATTTATTAGAATGTATTCATTGTAATATTATTTTGTATATTTTCGGTAAAAAGACCCCCTATTATAACTCTCAGCTCAATGATAACTTTTATGTGTGATGAATGCTTTAGGCATAGATTAAGTATCAAAAACATTTCATGCGAAAAAAAACCCCCAGTAACTCACACTGATACTCTTTGTAAGAATATCTTACATTCTAGGTGGATTGGGATGAAATAAGAGTCAAATTGATGATTGACAAACGAAAAACTTTAAAGCTGATGGCCAGAGTAGAAAGGGATACAACGGAAGCAAGTATGGTTGTAGAAACAAGTACATCCGACTGCATTGAAGAATTGTTGAAAGACCTCGATGAAAACAAGATAGCACAAGTTGGACAATCGGTCCTTCCATATTACAAATGGGTACGTGTTTAGTTCTGAGACAAATGGACAATTGTTTAGTTCTGAGACGACAATTGGGCACGAGTTTAGGTCTGAGAAAATTTGGCACGTTGTTAGGTCAGACGAATCCAAAAAGACAGTTCAGAAAAATGAAATCCTCCCTCTTTTTACCTCGATATATATTTTATTATATTTATCAACTTTCGAATCAGAAAACCCATCTATCCGTTGGTACATAATACATCATTAATAGGTAAACATTTATTCTTACGAGTTTCATCTTTACACCTCATCCCACCAGTAGTTCTTCCAGTAGTGTGAGATTCTATGATCATGCACCCACTTTTTATATTTATTTATCTATTTATTTTCATTTCTTAATTTACATCTTTGGTAAACGATCTACCCTTTTCCGAAAATGTTCGATTCTCTTAAATAACACACGTTATATTAAAGGGATGCTACATATCAACATGTTCAAATTATTTTGAATTATCATCCCCTGAAGGAGCATACATTGCACCATAATGTGGACTGAATTATCATCCTCTGATGGAGCATACATTATATGATAATGTGGACTGAATTATCATCCTCTGAAGCATACACTGTATCATAATGTGGACTGAATTATCATCCTCTGTATCATACACTGTATCATAATTTGGACTGAATTATCATACTCTGAAGCATACACTGTATCATAATGTGGACTGAATTATCATCCTCTGTATCGTACACTGTATCATAATGTGGACTGAATTATCATCCTCTGAAGCATACACTGTATCATAATGTGGACTGAATTATCATCCTCTGAAGCATAGACTGTATCATAATGTGGACTGAATTATCATCCTCTGTTTCGTACACTGTATCATAATGTGGACTGAATTATCATCCTCTGAAGCATACACTGTATCATAATGTGGACTGAATTATCATCCTCTGTATCGTACACTGTATCATAATGTGGACTGAATTATCATACTCTGAAGCATACACTGTATCATAATGTGGACTGAATTATCATCCTCTGTTTCGTACACTGTATCATAATGTGGACTGAATTATCATCCTCTGAAGCATACACTGTACCATAAAGTGGACTGAATTATCATCCTCTGAAGGAGCATACACTTTATCATAATATGGACTGAATTTTCTTCCTAGGTCAAAACTCAACATTTAAAAATGAAAGAAAATGCTCAGGAGAATCAGCCTCGGCTGGACATCAACATGAACAATAACCAAGCCACAGCAGGTGTAACTTCCTCCACAGAAAAGAAATAAATGACAAATTTCTTTATTGTATATTTTATCAACTATTATTATTATTATTATTATTATTATTATTACTATAATTATATTTACTGTATTTAAGGAATTCAGAAAATTCAAAGATTTCAAGAGCAAGCAAATGAATTAAATGTAATTTCAGTGGCAACTAAAGCGATTGATCCCATGTTGTTATGCATTCTCAGTGTAAAAATAATTTCATATAAGCCGTATTGCATATTTGATTGTGGCGCACTGATTGTACAAATAATTCCATATAGGCCGTATTGTCTGTTTACTGTGGTGCATTAACAATAAACGATGTGATACTGTTCTGTTTGAAAAGGGCCCCACTGAAAATAAATATTTTTAAAATATTCCAATGAGAAGAAATTACATTTTCATTTTTTTCACTCTTTAACTGTTATGCAATTTCTATTTAAACGTAATTCGATAGGCTTTGTTTATATATTTATCTCTTTAATGAATGTTAAATATTTCACGATCGATACGTCTGGGCATATTTTTATTTTATTTATCTATTCATTTATTTTTATTTGTCTGTCTGTGTTAAAACTTTAAAAAGGTGGCAATTCTACGTTTGCTCCGTCTAGTTGAAATAAACAACTTACATTAAAGCAACTATATATTTCACGTTTGTTAGTCAGTGATCTGGCAGTGGCGTGACTGCCTTACCGCCAAACGCCCGGGCGTACACATTTAGCTGAAACACACACACATACACACACATCCACACACCTACACACACACCTACACACACATACACACACGCACACACACACGGCGTGGTCATTGATGCTTTGATACACAATTACGACTCACAAAACAGCCAGGCGAGGGGACATATAAAAACTCTTGAACCCTATTTGCGATCCAGCATCAGATTGACAACACTTCAAATCTAGCTGTCCTGTAGGCTGTACACTCCCAGCGCTGTTGATGTGGATACAAAAAAGTTATTGGTATCTTTGCAGATGAGAAAAACGAAATCTTAATTTCTCACGTGATGAGTACTGAATGTTGATTGGATTTTCGTTAGGAAAACTAAACCTTAATTTCATCTTTTGCACTTTTCACTTAATATTTTATTAGATATTGACATGGTGACTTCATGAGTCGGTTAGAAATACAAACGACGCATTGATTGCACTACGTTTGGTTAAGGATACACACGACGCATTGATTGCATGATTCGGTTGAGGATACAGACGACGCATTGATTGCAAGTCGTTCGGTAAGGACACAGACGACGCGTCGGTTAAGAATACAAACGACGCATTGATTGCATAACGTTCGGTTAAGGATACAGACGACGCATTGATTTCATAACATTCGGTTAAGAATATAGACGACGCATTCTTTTTACGTGTCATACATGAAGAAAACTTTGACAGGCACCCACGGAGATGGGAAATTCTTTCACGGGTCCGCATGCATTATACAAAGGTGTCCAGCCTGTCCCACATTTGTGTGATAGAGAAGCCAAAATGTGTAACAAGCGATTTTCACGTATAAACTCCACTTAAAAAAAAATAATCCCCAATTTTACATTATTGAATCCGGAAACCGGATCGATATAATTTACGTTAATAAATCATGTAGGACAGATGGAAACATCATAATATGTATATATATACAAAAATACATATACATAAATTAACTGTATGTGAATCACTTCAGTTTATTTTTCACTTTTTCATAACACAAAATTTCAGGAATGACAGAGAATTGTTAAGAATTTGTGTATACGTTTATAGAAAGCATTATTAATTTTGTAGCACACTACATCACATTGCTATTCTCTCTTGAAGGAACGATTGTAGTGAATGAAAATAAATGTAATTATTGTATAGCTCCATGGTGACTTCTACCACATTACTAAGCCAGTAACTCCTCTTTTTTCTTTGAAATTAAATGTACATTGCCAATGCTATGCTAATCATTCTACTGTTAGGGGAAAGTACATGTATATAGTACTGTAGTTGAAGAAATCTCATTGCATAAATTTAAAAGTGAAGATAATACATTGACTTTTGTCTTGGGTCACTCTACGATTATTTCACGTATATAAATATGCCGACGGCACCTGTTGATTGCGTTGCATAGATATGTACACTTTTGCAAGGAACTCAAAAGTGTGGACGAGTGAGACACCAAATTTTGTAAACAAGAATGGAAAATAATTATTTTATTCCACACATACATACACCAGTTCAACATGAAGGTTTCCATTGACCCGCAAAAGGCCATGTAACATACAGCGTTATGAAATATACATGCACCGAAATATGGTAAGTATACACGTCTATTAAAAAGTCTATCTTATAAAAAACGCGACTTGTACTCCGTTCCAATCATCTACGATACTCTCCTTGTACATGGACAGTATCGTAGAGGAACGAAGTGCAAGTTGCGGGGGTTTTTTTATAGATAAGATTGTTTTTTAAAGCCTACTGCAGTACTGAAAACAAATGATAAAATGGATTAGCTGTCTTCCCTTCCACATCCAATTTAAAAAGAATTATATACATATAAAAGTTTCATAATTGTGTATAAGGTTATGTCTTCGACAAAAGCAAATTTTAGATTGTTAAAGTAATCTCGTCCAGAAAATGTCGACATGCTGTTAGATATCATTATTTGTATCGTTATATTACCAACCAAAGGAAGACGACAAGGTAAGCACCGAAGAACTAGGTCAATCACTAACTATGGTCCACGACAAGGCTAAAGGTAGCCAAATATGGGTCCTCGGTGACTTCAACTTCCCGGGCACATGGCCAGACAATGTGCCAACTTTCAAGCCAAACTTTCAACATCGTTCACAATATGAAGAGTTTGCATCTATGCTTGACGATCTCAGTTTTGTGCAAATGGTTGACAAAACGACCAGAGGTGAGAACACATTAGATCTTTTTCCCACAAATAACCCATCATTCGTATCAAAGGTTACCACACTACCTGGTATATCCGATCATGACATTCTCAGTGCTGAGGTCCAGTTAAAACCACAGGCCTACAGACAAGTACCACGTAAAGTGCCACTGCGATGGCTTCAAGGATCGAGTATCTCGCATCCTTCCGCGAAAAATTCACAGGTGAGTGTGCAGGTAAAAATACAAATCAGCTGTGGAATGGTTCAGGTCCACAATAGAAATCGGTATCAAAAACTTGTGCCCATTAAAACCATTGGCAATAAAAAGTCTCTCCCCTGGATAACACAGGAAATTAAAAGGTACATTAGACATAGAGACAGCCTGTACCAGAAACAGAAGCGGAGCAAATATCCGAAGGACCGCAGCGACTATCTCAAGGCCAAACACAAGGTAAACGCTAGTCTGAAGAGAGCATACTACACATACACAGAGGGATTCCTTGAACTAGATGACACCACTAGCATCACCTCGGCCACAGAGCAAGCAAGTAGGTACTCACCGAAACGCTTTTTCAGCTTCCTCAAAGCTTGCGGACAAGATGCCCAGGGTGTAGCCCCACTGTAGAAAGATGGCCTTCAGCACACAAGTAACCAGGTAAAGGCTACCGTACTGAATGAGCATTTTCAATCAGTTTTCAGTGCAACATCACCCCTGAAGCTCAGTCAGTTGTGGCAGCTGAAAGAAGGCTCCAATAGGGACAGTCAAGGTAATTGGGACAATGGTAGGTGTCGCATTATGCATGATATTTCTATTTCAATAGAAGGCATAGACCAGATCCTTCGGAACCTCCATCCAGACAAGGCAGCAGGTCCCGATGAACTGAAGCCCCTCTTTTACAAAGAACTCCATACTGAGATTGCTCCCATGTTATAGATAATTTTCAGTAGCTCACTTACCTCTGGAACCGTCCCTGAGGACTGGACCAAGGCCAGGGTAACTCCAATCTTCAAAAAAGATGACTAAACCTCAGCAACTAATTACAGACCTATCTCTCTCATCTGCATTTGGTAAAACATCTCAATAAAAACTATATATGATATGACCTTCAATACGGCTTTCGGGAGAAACGATCATGTGAAACTCAACTAATAATGCTTATTGAAGACCTTTGCAGAAATCTACAGTCTGGTAAACAAACAGATGTCATATTACTGGATTTCAGTCAGGCTTTCGATAAGGTTAACCACCAGAAACGCCTATACAGGTGTCCTTTTCTAACTTTAAATTTAGTGATTTAATATGAGCACATGTGCTCATTTTAAATCACTAAATTTAAAGTTAGAAAAGGACACAGGTTATATCTGTACGGAGTTAGAGGACAGACCCTTAACTGGATAGCAGCATTCTTAGGAAATCTGCTACAGACCGTAGTAGTGGAGGGAGAGGAATCACCACCTGCACCAGTAACATCCGGTGTCCCACAGGGCTCTGTCCTTGGTCCTAGGTACTCACTACACGGGCACATCGTAGAGGCAGTCGACCATGCCAAGTACCTCGGAGTCAACATAGCCTCAGATCTCAAGTGGAACAAGCATGTACGGTAGATTAGGTATAGTGAGTAAAACCAATAGATCTTTAGGACTCATTAAAAGAAATATAAAGACTAAACACCAGACTATTAGGGCCACAACATACAATACCATCGTAAGACCCCAACTAGAGTATGCTGCCAGTATATGGGACCCTCATACAATGGACCTCGCCACAAAACTTGAGATGATTCAGCGCAGAGCTGCTAGGTGAACCATGAATGACTTCTCACAAACTTGGGTGGGAGACATTGGAACACAGGAGTTCCTGTGCATGACTGGCACTGTTCCATAACATCGTTTATGGATGAGTGGCAGTCCCCCTCCCTGAGTACATTGTGCAGCCCACCAGACAAACTCGTACTGCCCACCCCCTCTCATTCAGACAGATCACTACGTCTAAAGACTTCTATAAATATTCATTCTTCCCGTTAGCTATAATCAAGTGGAACCATCTGCCACAGCATGTAGTTGAGTTGTCTAAACTGTGTGCCTTCAAGGCCGCGATTGCTAACCTGCGACACCTCAGGCCCTAAGCAGTTACTATTTAATTTTATCACTTTTTAACTTGTAAATTTGTCTTTTAACAGCACATTCCATGTTCTCTCGAGAGAGGTTGCTGCAGTATGACTAGATAGATAGATAGATAGATAGATAGATAGGTGGGTGGGTGGGTGGATGAATGGATAGATAGATAGATAGATAGATAGATAGATAGATAGATAGATAGATAGATAGATAGATAGATAGATAGATAGATATCCGGAACTGTTCTACAGGATTTGGTTTTAAAAGTTAGACATTGCAATGGTTTTGTTTTTACTCGCCAGGTCAGGTCAGGCTAATGTAAGTAAATATTTAAAAGTATTTTATTCTGTAACAGTTTCAAAAGATGCTTCTTCTTCTCCTTCTTCTTCCTCTTCTTCTTCCATTAAAGTGTAGGACCGCTTATGCGGCATCATCTCGCTATGCTATACTGTACTGTATGCATGTGAGATCCATGGAAGGGGGTAATTTCTAGCTTCAGTTTTTGGTCGGAATTGCGTAGCAATTCCAGACCCTGGTCGTTACAATATGCTGTGGTGAATGCATGGAACGCAGAAAATACCTCCTCGTGTATAAATAGTGCGTCGAAAAAGCGTGATTAGATTTACTTTTAGTACTTATAATTCATATTGTACGAGTCAATACAAGATAAGTTTGATCAGATGAGAAAATAGATGTGCCATTATTCCATCGATTTAGACGAGTTATATTCATGCGCTGGAGGACATGCAGTCTCTCCAAATACTCGACGGAGAGTCCCGAAAAAGTACGATTGACATTATTGTGTAGCTGTGCCGTAATTTAAGAAGTACACTACTAGTCCGTACTAGTATCCGTTGTATTATAATTAATAAAACTTGAGATTATCACTTCTTTTTATAGCAGTGGAATTCAAAGTACTCTACAATCCTCTCGTCACAACGATAAACAAACGTCTAGGTAGTTGTTGATGGTAATGCCACTAAAAATAGCCAGTTAATTATAGATCTACATGTGTAGATGTGGTTTTCCCCAAATGTACATGTACGGCGGGAGACTGTCCAGATTGCTAATTTCACACTACTGTCAAGATCAAAAGTGATAAGAGAGAATGAGATAACTATATAGTACGAGACGGAGACGTACAGGGGCGGAGCCGTTGTTTATATAAAAACGAGCACCTGTGCGCAGACCGTGTTTTTGTCAATACTGATCCTAAACATTACACACTTGGTGTGTGATCTCTTGGTGGATCACGACTTTATTACCTTTGATGTACTTGACCATGCAATTCCGACCTTGAGGACTTTCAAGTCCTTTCATTTGTCTTTCCCCACACTTGTTTACTAGTTGGTCATTTATTATGTGTGGGGTGGGCTTCAGTTACTTCCCATACGGTCCTGTTTCGCAGGCCGTTCGTGATACGCAATTAATCGTACTTTTTGGTATGACATTTTAATCATTTAGAAAACAATGACTTGAAATTAAAAATCTTCCATATATTCAATGATTTTTATTGAATAGTACTAGATTTTTTCTACAAAGTATCTTTTAAAGACGGTATTATACAAAGATTTAAAAACTTTCGCCTGTTTGCATAAAATCGTAAGTTTTCATACTGCTTTCGATTACAAACTATGATGGATAATTTTATTCAGATTCATACAATATTATCTATTGCTAGCTAGATATGTATAGATTTTGAAGTTTATTCCCTGTATATAATACAGAATAGTGTGATTGTGTATCACAATCAGCCTGCACCACAGGACAATATGGGAAGGAACTGAAGCCCTCCCCACACAAAACGAATGACCAAATAGTAAACAAGTGTGGGGAAAGGCGAAATACTGAAGCTAGGTAATTTCTAGTGAGGAGGTTGGTCAAATTATTTATCAGAAGTCTTTTTTTTTTTCACTGCACTTTTAAGATTTAAAATTTGTAATATACAGTCCACAATACAGAAAAACCAAGCTGTATTTTATTTTTGATATGTAGTTAAGCAGACATTTATTACTTTTTATTATCTTATACTTTTGTTATGCTTGTGACATCATAATCAAATGATTGACTTGTCCGACTTTAAATACAGTGGACACATTCAAGATTTGTGCTAAATAAGACTGACATTTTTAAAGGGAAATGTATTGGTGTAATCTCAAAAAATGACTGAGTAGTTTGGCTAATACACATGTGGCCCCCCCCCCCCCCTTTCGGAAATCCTGGATCCACCACTGTCTATGGTAGTAAAGCCCAGGATTTTTGTAAATATCACTATAACAATGTAATAGGAGGCTGCAGCTTTGACGATGAATAAAAGTGGTGTTGAGTGCTTCACTTGTGGCACAGACAATCCACTAGGTTACATTCCTGGATATGTACTACTATACTTAAGACGTTGGTTACATCCTGCTTCCATGTCACTATATAACTGAAAAAATTGTTGAAAGTGACATACACTACAATCAAGCAACCAATCACAATGTCAAATGTGGGAATGTTTGATTGCAAACGTTGCAACTCTCCCTTGCATATGTTACGTCTCCTCGATCAATTAGGATGTGGTGGTAGGCATGGGGTCCCAGAAAGATGCTGCATATTTTAGTAATTGTCATATTACAGTCCCGTATGCCTGAACTTATATGTAGATAATAAATGATAAATAATGTATTACATAAATGTCTTACACCCCAAAGGTATCTCCTAAGGTATCCAAGCACCCTGTTTCCCACGTAAATGTAACTATAGATGTTGATGCTAAGATTTTGAGTCTACTTACATGTATGTACTATTAGATAGTGAATATGTTTTGAATTGATGAGATGATGGGTAAAACCAATTCAGTAGTCCAAAAATCATGAACAAAAGTGCATACAAAATCAGAAAATATGGCAAAAAGTGGTGAAAAACAAACAGAGAACAAATCAATGAACATTAACATTGGAGCCTAAGCATACCCCCAAATGAGAGCGAGATCAGGTACATGTACATGGGGAGAGAGGGCATGTGCACTGATTGTTATGTGCTTGTTGCATGTCTGTATGAGGACATATTTATGGTGGAAAGTATTCATAGTATCCAAATCCTTGTTGTAGTGCATTGTAATTAGTGTCATCCAAGTTCTTGGCCTGTATGTATACTTGTACTTAAGCAGTTATCTGTATTCAGTTAACAGGAAGGCATCAGATGATGTTATCTATGATAGGTCATTGATGATTAATAGAAAGAGATGGTCAGAGGTCTATGAATATTTGTGACCCAATAGTTGAAATCACAGATCAGTGATATCATAAGGTGTTTCCATTGACTCCATAATAACCAAATTTTTATAAAGTATGTGTTCATTTTTGGGATACATGTACCTTGTCAGATTCTTTGGAAAAGTCAACTAGGGCTACATATATGTCCATCCACAACTAGTGTACAAAATAAATTTCCTGAATCCTATTTAAAAGTGAAACTGAAACTTTTCAATCATTTTCAAATGTTTCTTCTGTCTTATATTAGGGGTATTGGTAATGTAACAACACAAGTCACTGAAATGCCTCAGATATTTAGTGAATGCATGATTTTGGTCATACATTTTGCATCTGGACCAGTAGACCCATTGCCCCCTTTTCTAGGATTAAAATCAAGGGTCACAACCAGATGGAGGTGTCAGCCTATTGTGCCCTTACTACTGTACGGCTTGTTTTATCCACCTCTCTATGTGAAGCTTGAAATAGTTCAAGTTTATAAAAGTCCATGATTTTCTTAGTCTAAGATTACTTTGATCTTTTCTATCCCTGAACACTAGCTATCATCATAAAGACCAAGTAATACAGGTGTGGCACACAGACAAAAAATAGTTTTGATGCATGTGTAAATTTTCAAAGTCATATGCAGGTACAATTGATTCTTTTTCACTGAGACATGGATGACTCAAATATTTCGTTAAGTCAATTATATTTCTGAAGTCCTTGTTCAGGTATTGCTATGCTACATGTATTGCCATTGCTAAGTGGTCAATTGAACTTCTTATGATTTTTAAGCCATTTCTTTTAGTCCATGGAGTTCAACTGATCAAGAGTATAATGAGATTGACTGTACCGGTAGAAGTTTCAAGTGAAAGTCCTGTGAGTGCATGTACATTACCATATATCATTCTACATGCAAGTGCAATGTTTGGATCACTTAACCAGTATACAGAATCGAATATGATATCAACATTGATATTCACATTGTGATTGTTATGACATCATGTATGTTGTCAACCTAGAAGAAGCCTGAACAGTGGATTTTGGTAGGTGAAGATATGTGAAGTTTGACTAATTTTAATGGTACATGTACTGATATTCCATATTAGATGCATGTTCATTTACATTTTATGTATATTCTATTATATAACTTATATCTTGTGTTACATATTTACATGTAAATAATGTTGCACATATACTTTATTAAGTATTGAATCTTTTTATGTTTTTCTTTTTTGTTTTCAGAATCACTTAGAGGAATTCATGATTCAGTATCTGTAATGAAATATTAACATCAGTATGTCTGAGTTCAACAGTTGTGGCCCTGATACAGTGTTGGGAAACTGTGTTGGCCCTGATATGGTATTTGATATGCAATGTGAAGATGTACATGTTGAAGTGAAACAAGAACCTATTTCAGACAGTGAAGAGGTATATTGTATTGATGATGTTATCCTAACATTTTAAAATGATAATAAAATATGTAATTCATGACATTTAGAGGATGGAAAACATTATTATCCTTGAAAAACATGATTACTTGCACTGGCATGGCCAGTCAAGCTTATGCTTTTACTGTATTGTCATTGGTAAATCTGTCTATAGTGTAGGTTAACTGTGCATGTTGTTGCAACTCCTGAATTGTAAATTCTATCAATATGGAATGCAAGTATGTATTTGGTACTTGGTAGGATTTGACTTTTATGCACCTGCCTTACAAATGTTTAAGTATATAGTGATCCACATGCCGCTTGTATGTTTGTTTGTGTGTGTGTCCACCCAACTGTGCATCGCTCTGTCTGTCCTGAAGGTGTTGTGGCTCATTGGATGAGGTGCTTGGCTTATGACTGCCGAAGGTACACCAGTAACCTTTTGTTCGGATGAGTCAGTTAAACCCAAGGTCCTGTGTAACGGTAGATGTGGCACATATAAGGTCCTTCACTGCTTCAGAATGGTCTGTTGCAAAGGTATAAAGATATGTATGCATGCATCAGGCAGATGCCAACACCATACACATGAAATAATCGTGGAGTGACATAAAATTACAATCAATCAACCATCCATAAAATTTACACATTATTTCTAGAGGATTAAAGAGGAAAGATAAAAGTAAATGTTTCCATCAGTGACAACTGGTTTGCCTGTAAGTTGTTAATGACTTTGTTGTATACCAATGTTGGTTTTCCTTCTTAGGAGGTTTTATTTATCAGTAAGACTTAAATTAGCATCTATAACACATTACATTATATAGCAACCCCAGCTGATTTTTCAAGTATTATATATCTGCAAATACTTTATTTCATTGGATAGAGCTAATCAAGAGCTTTCCAGAACAATTTACCTGGTCTTGATATTTCTTTTAGAATAAAAGTTATGAAATGTTGAAGTAGCCAGATTTTGGTCCTTTCGTGGAATTTTTTCCCTTATTAAGTAAAGTATTCAAACCTCACGGTGATGGAACTGTGACGAAGGAAATTTTAAGTAAAAATGAGCGACCCCATACACATAAAATAATTGTGGAGTGACATAAAATTACAATGAATTTACCATCTGTCTGTCCATAAAATTTACAATTATTACTTCTAGAGGTATGAAGAGGAAAGATAAAAGTAAAATGTTTCAATCAGTGGCAATTGGTTTGCCTGTAAGTTGTTAATGATTATGTTGTTTTTTTTTTTTTTTTGTTTGTTTTTTTTGTTTTAAACTTTATTTATTTTACATTGATTAAGAAACAAGTTAACAACTTACATAAATCTTGCTCATTGGCACGGATCTTGGCGTAAGGGTGTCGTTTGAGTGGGAGGAAACCGGAGTACCCGGAGAAAACCCACAAAGCCAGGTTGGTGACAGCCCCACCATCTCACGTACCACACCGTGAATCGAACTGGGGTCATATTGGTGAGAAGCGAGCACGCTACCAAATGCGCTACCTGCCCCCCTTGATTATGTTATATAATAATGTTGGTTTTCCTTCTTAGGAGGTTTTATTTATGAGGATGACTTAAAGTAGCATCTATAACACATTACATAATATACAAATCATATGAAGAGCTTGTTTTTATATGAAAAAGAATTCTTTGGATTTTTAGCTCACCTGAGCCAAAGGCTCAAGTGAGCTATAGTCATAGTGCGCCGTCCGTCGTCCATCGTCGTCGTCCGTCGTTAACTTTTTCACATTTTCGACTTCTTCTCTGGATTTGGATCAAACTTTGTGTAAATGATGTACTCAAGGTCCCCTACTAAAATTGTGTTCAGGATCCAGATTCCCTCAGGGGTGGATCCAGGGCGAGACCAAAAGTGCCCAAAAGGGTACCCCTCTTCAAACATCTTCTTCTCCAGAACCAGTACATAAATGGGGAAACTAATTGCATTTCAACAATCTATAAAGATGGGTTATTTAAAATTGTGTTCGGGGTTAAGATCCGTCAAATAGTTAATTGATATTGATGATTTCTTAATGACCATTTTGATCGTAATTGTGGTAAGGAATATTATTGTGAAAGAATTTTGTCATTATCTCAATTTTTGGATTTTTTATGAATTTTTTAAGACTTCCAAAAAAAGGGGGGGGGGGGGTTTGGCCATTTTTCACATTTTCAACTTTTTCTACAAAACCACATGAAAGATTTTAATGAAACATAGAATACATGAAGTACTAACAGTCCTCTATCAATTTGGTAAATTTCATCCAAATTGGTTAACAGATAATGCCACCATGTCTAAAAAGTAGGTCTCACAATGGTACATATACCACTTGGTAATTGAAATATGGAGAGTAGTGGTTCAAATCCAGCTGTGGTAAAAAAATTTTATTTATTTTTTTTTACACATCTAAATAAGTTTTTAGATGTTTCTCAACACTCAACATATGAAATTAGAAATTTTACGTTTACGAACTTCCAAAAAAAAAGGGGGGGGGGGGGGTGGGTTGGCCATTTTTCACATTTTCAACTTTTTCTACAAAAGTGTTTGAAGGATTTTAATAAATCTTGGTAGAAATAAGTTACTTATGATCCTCTTCAAATTCTCTTGTTTTCATCCAGACCTCTTTACAGGTGGCGTCACCATAGTGAAAAGTAGGTCACAAAAGAGTTCCCTCCTTTAACAATATTCTTTTTCATACGGGCTGTATACAGAGACAAACAGAATGCATAGAAATGATCTAGAGGGATGAGTGAAGACGTATTGTCATTTTGGTTCCCTTCCAAAATCAAATTTTAGAATTTTTTTTTCGACATTTCTTTGGACTTGGTGATTCAATGCAGAAAAAAAAGTGTCATATTTCCTAGTTAATTGATAATGATGATTTCTTATGGACTATTGTGATCATAATTATGGTAAGGATTGTTACTTTGAAAGAATTTTGTCAATATCTCAATTTTTGGATTTTCTATGAATTTTTTAAAACTTCCAGATGAGGGTGTATAGGAACAATTCAATCACATTTTTCACTTCTGCTGTTAAACCACATGAAAGATTTTAATGAAACATGGAATACATGAAGTACTAACAGTCCTCTATCAATTTGGTAAATTTCATCCAAATTGGTTAACAGATAATGCCACCATGTCTAAAAAGTAGGTCTCACAATGGTACATATACCACTTGGTAATTGAAATATGGAGAGTAGTGGTTCAAATCCAGCTGTGGTAAAAAAATTTTATTTATTTTTTTTTACACATCTAAATAAGTTTTTAGATGTTTCTCAACACTCAACATATGAAATTAGAAATTTTACGTTTACGAACTTCCAAAAAAAAGGGGGGGGGGGTTGGCCATTTTTCACATTTTCAACTTTTTCTACAAAAGTGTTTGAAGGATTTTAATAAATCTTGGTAGAAATAAGTTACTTATGATCCTCTTCAAATTCTCTTGTTTTCATCCAGACCTCTTTACAGGTGGCGTCACCATAGTGAAAAGTAGGTCACAAAAGAGTTCCCTCCTTTAACAATATTCTTTTTCATACGGGCTGTATACAGAGACAAACAGAATGCATAGAAATGATCTAGAGGGATGAGTGAAGACGTATTGTCATTTTGGTTCCCTTCCAAAATCAAATTTTAGAATTTTTTTTCGACATTTCTTTGGACTTGGTGATTCAATGCAGAAAAAAAAGTGTCATATTTCCTAGTTAATTGATAATGATGATTTCTTATGGACTATTGTGATCATAATTATGGTAAGGATTGTTACTTTGAAAGAATTTTGTCAATATCTCAATTTTTGGATTTTCTATGAATTTTTTAAAACTTCCAGATGAGGGTGTATAGGAACAATTCAATCACATTTTTCACTTCTGCTGTTAAACCACATGAAAGATTTTAATGAAACATGGAATACATGAAGTACTAACAGTCCTCTATCTATTTGGTAAATTTCATCCAAATTGGTTAACAGATAATGCCACCATGTCTAAAAAGCAGTTCTCACAATGGTACACATACCACTTGGTAATTGAAATATGGAGAGTAGGGGTTTAAATCTAGCTGTGGTCAAAAATATTTTTTTTCATTTCTTTACGCATCTAAATAAGTTTTTAGATGTTTCTCAACACTCAACATATGAAATTAGGCAATTTTAAGGTAGATCTGGACAATATTTGAAACAATTGTTGTTCATGACCCAGACTTGAAATCAGTCAACAAAAAGCCCCACCTAAAGAAAATGACTAACTTGTTGCCCTGAATGACTTCTTGCAGAGACAAAAGAAATGCTTAATATCAAAATCACCTGAATGGATGTGCAAAAAAGTGTTGTTTTTTATTCTAGACTGAAATAAAATTTGACATATTTTCAACATCTGTGTTGACTTAGTCACATTAATGCAAAAATAAATGAATTCTTCCTTCATGCATGACTGATCATCTAGGTACTCAGGTGAGCGATATAGGCCTACTTGGGCCTCTTGTTTTACATGGCTGCCATTGAAGGCATCTGGAATTCTTCTTGTTACATGTATCATCACTCCTCTCTTTGTTATAGTATGGTGCAACACAATTTTCAAGTTCCATAGGCACAAGCCAGCATATTGAAGACAACTGCAGCAAAGATGCCTATGAGAAAACCATCAAACAGGAACGAAGTTCTCCAGAGGTATGATGTTCAAGACCTGACATGTAAACAACATTACTGAGGGATAATGATAAATAATAAACATTTTTAGGTCATCTAAATTGTGATTGGTCTTCTTAGATTGTCTGTTAGCAATTGATAGGTTTTTAAGATGTTGACAGTCTTCTAGCGATCGTAAAAATTTTACCTCTGCACCACCTTTTAAATTCAGGTAACAAAGTAGTACCTTCTTTAAAGTACTTAAAGTAGTAAAAGTTCTTGCAAAACCGGCTTTGTTATCCTTGTAATTGAAATTTCATTGCACAGAAATAGGTTTAAGCATAAGTCTGCTTAACTTAAATTATCAATATATTGCCCTAAAACCCGTATTATTCTGTCACTTATTGTGTGTATTAAAATATTCATTCGCCGTGATGACGCAAGCCAAATATGAATTACAATCACACTTCATGGGAATTTTTCCAAACATGGGGAAGACCACGTGACATATTGCTTTATTTGGAGAAATTGTAGTAGAACGCTTGTAACGCGATCAAGGCCTAATTTGACATTAAGTGCCAATATGGAAACTGATCGTGCGGTCTTCGAAATATAAATAATAATATAAATAATATAATAATAATATTTGTAGATATAAATTTCAGTCTAGAAAAGAACAAATAAAATATTTCATAGAATCCTAAATATAGACTGGCAATTCATATCACAAAGATATCTAGACAGGTGACCACTAATTCATAATGAGGCTGACCTAGGTTCAAGTGACGCATTTTTGGGTTATTTTTATCTCACTGGATTTCGTTTTGTTTCATTCATTTAACCTAGAATCAACAAATATCGACAAAATTAATTACATCCTTAATGCTAAACATCAAGAGCCTCTCGTAAATTACATCAGGTACTGTGTAACCTATGCTGTGTATGCTTCTGCAGACAAATTTTAAAAATATCTACATGCAGTGTGTACAGCTTCTTATCTGCCCTTACCGTCTGCGCTATAAATAACACTTGCTGAACAGGGGATAGCCTCTACAAAATGGCGGTGGTCACTTGTCTCTTAGCGCAGCGATAGCAAGCAAGAGCAGGAAACTCCAGTCTATCTTAAACAAGCATAGCTCTTTAAAAAGTTTGGGTGGCAATCGGAATAGCATTAAATGATCAAGATGTTGGTCACAAAGTCAAATAGCTTTATGTAAATGGGAATTACATGTTTTTGCGCAGTTGTGAATTTTCACGTTAAAATTTCTAAAGCCACGCCTCATTTTTTCTTATTAGGGAAGTAGCATGTGTATATATCACATGGTCTTCCACATATCTGGAAAAGTTCCCACAAGGGCATTAAAAATAGCAGCCTAGAAAGTTTTCAAATCGCCTACAAAATTTAATGCGGATGTAAAGGATGATAGCATGGATTAAGACAGAATTTTAGATTGAATTCATGAAAAGTAAATTATGTAGAACTTACATGTGAAGATTTTATTCCAAATCAACCGATAAAGTGCGATTGTGATGCACAATCGGTTTGCGTCATTACGGCGAACAGCATGGCGTTGTAGCCCTTACACGTGCACATACAATAACCGACCGAATAATAACTAGTGTGCTTGGATGATATATAGAAGCTGTAGGCCCTAGTGTCAGTGTTAGTAGCATAAACAAAAACAGTAACCTAGACCATATCTTAAAACAAATTAAACATAAGGTTTCCATATTTTACAGGCATTGGTAACAACTCATCCATTTCTATCTTTGGAAAAAAAATGGCAATGGTGTTCGATTGATTTCACATGCACATTTTTTGTGAAAAGATATTTGACATATTTCTGCAAGAATGACATAAAGAACAATAAAATGATATGATGATATATTATATGATATATGGCTGTTGGTCCTTAAGCTTTTATTTTTACTCTATTCCAAAAATTATCGGAATTCAACAAAAAAGATGAACATGACTGGTCAATTTCTTCTACTTTTGACAGCTTTAAATCAAATTTAGCTCGACGCCTTTGTGGCTCTTCAAGCCTTTGATTACTTATTAAAAGTAACAGGGTCAGTTGTCACCAGATACTGGTAAATATTAGCATTTTTTTAATAAGAAGAACGTAAAGTGTGAATTTCATGATTCCTGCACCCCAGGGGCCTATGGGGTAGAGCCAAAACTACTAACAGATTTTGCAATCTTCAAAAATACTTCTTATTTTCTCCTGATCATTTGGGGAAAAAACTGTATGCATAATTATAAAGAGCAAGAAGGCTTTAACTAGAATTATGAGAAGGGTTCAGCTCTAAAACAGTGTCAAATGACCATATACATGTATTGGTAATATTCTATGCAAATCTTTTTTTCCATGTATTGTAAAGAAAAACTGAATACATGGTTAGAATGGACATGAAACCCTTTACTTAAATTTATAAAATCATGACCTTTGACAGGGGTTCTGCTTCTATGATTGGTTCAATTTTATTTTAAACAGTTATACATCTGTAAGAAGTACACTTGGACTTATGAAAAATAATATTTTAACATACTTCATGCATGCATTTGTGCTGCGTTAAGCTCAATAAGTAATAGCATCCTCAGGTATGTACGTACACTTACACCGATTGCTGAGACTCGCATTTCGTTGAATTAAAAATTACATAGTAGACTTACACTATTGGCATAAGAGTAAGGTGTTCAAACATTCACTTATGTTGATGAAGCACCCTCCTGATGAGGATACTGTCTTCTACAGAATGCCAAGCCACAGATCAAATCTACTCAAACTGTTAGCAATACAACATCGTGTAAACATTAATAAAGGTGTTGAAAGTGTTATGAGAGTAGAGTGCACCATGAAAAATCCAAATAATATGTAAAATCAACAAATACTATGTAAACTCAATAGATACTATCTAAAATCGACAAATACTATATAATCTCAATCAACAAATACTACATACACTCAACAAATACTATATAAAATCAATAAACACTATGTAATATCAAAACATAGATACAAAAGGTATTTTGCCATTTATAGGTTACCAAGTTCTGTACAGTTCCACAAGACATGAAAGAAGCAGCATCTTCGGAGAAATTCAGAGAGACCACTACAGAGATCACCTTAGAAAGTGCTTTAAATTTTCAGGAAACCAGTGGATGTTCTTTTAGACTTGGAGGAAAGATGTTTGTGAAACGAAAACCAACTCTGTCAAGAAATTACTTCAAGAAGGTCAGCAAAACAATTTTGATGCCATATACCAATTATTCAAAGATAGATATTTTGTCATAATAATATTTGAAGAAAACATTATATAATGTATATTTTGGTTAAAACATTGACCTGAGATACAGAGTGAGTTACAAAATAACTTATTTGTACCGTATTGTTTTAGACATGTATGATGATATGTATTGTGCTTTATTACTGAAAAAGAGTTAAGTATGTCAGGAATTCTCTTTTTGGGGTTTTAGTTCATTTGAGTTGAAGGCTAAAGAAAGAAAGTAAGTTTACACTTAAGTAATAGCTATTTGTTTCCTCGATTCTTGTTTTAAGTCATACCAGAATCATTACACTCGTATGGTGATGGCATCTGCCTGACACACAGACATTAAGACCTATGCCTTGGATCCACCCCAAGCAGTGAGGGATCTATGACACACAGACATTAAGACCTATGCCTTGGATCCACCCCAAGCAGTGAGGGATCTTTTATGTATCATTACAAATTGGAACCTCTGCTTTTACTGTCTAATCTGAAAGATGAGCTTCCAGCTAAAACCCTAGACCTCTGGGTTGTGAGCTAAGCCTCTAAATAATTGAACTATGCTTAGTCCATAGTATTTTGTTTGGTGTACATGTATGTAAATTTTTTGCTTCCATTTTGAACTTTTCTTCAAAACCAATCATCTGCTTTGTCCATCATTTGTCTTATCATAGCTAATCTTTGTAACACCTCCTATACTATAGTATAGAATGGACCCTAACTCACCACTGTAACACCTCCTACAATATTGTATGGTAGGGACCCAAACTCACCACAAGTTTTGTACAGCAAGTGTAGATGTGTGTCAAGAGAGTTAATTCTGGTTTGAGTAATTAACAGAGAGTTAAGGCCCTTGACACTTTCTACACATAGCATGTCAACACAACTTCCCATATGCTATTACATTGGATAACCAAACTTGCCACAAATATTATAATACAATTGTAGATGTGTATGAACAGAGATACTTGTAGTTGGAATAACTGTACAGGAGTTTCAGCCCTTGGGAAACAGAATTATATAAGGATGGCAAGGACAGTTTTGTTTCTTCTGTCATCACTTCAGGGTTGATTTTGTATTTTATCAGATATAATGGAAATAGCATGCATGTTTCAGTTTTGTGGCTCATTCAGGTGAGAATGAGTCAGTGACTTTGAATTACATACGAAAATGATTGATGTTGGGTAGGGAATGGAGTGATCATAAATATACCTTGTTAACATGGCCAAGCAAGATTGGTTAAATGCTTGGCTGAAAGGTAGCAGGTTGGAGTCCTTGCCAGTGGCTGGTTAGTTTCTGGTCTTTCAGACAGAAAGTTTAAATCCAGAACCTGTGTCTCAGTAGATGTGACACATAGAAGATCTCTCACTTCTTCAGTTGTAATTTCTGTGCATTGCATCAAGCAGATGCCATCAACATATTAATACAGTAATATTGGTGTGTTGATAAGCACTAAGAAATCAAACAAACAAACAATAACATAGTTAAGAATATTTTGTTTTCTGAAATTTAATCATTTGATAGGATCTCTCTATACTTCAAATTTTTAGTCTTTGCCATACTTTATATATTCCAGCACAGTTCTTCTGATGACTTGAGCAGTAATGATTCTTCTCAAGAAATGTTATGCATTTTGCCCATGTCCTTTGACTCTATGCAGAATTCTTCAAACCAGAAAAAGATACCAGTGAGTAAGACTAACTTACTTTATGTCCATAGTGCTCTTTTTTCTTCTTACCAGATTCAACTTTTGAACTTTGCCCTTTTGATATACTGTAATACCAAGGTAGGACAAACATCATGCTGTTAGATCTTTATAATCAAGTGTATCATAGAGGAGGGCAGTCCTGTCGGATTGGCATCGTCTTTATTCATCTGAGGATGGCATTCATCTTGAAAGTTATATTTACTCCATATTTTCCAATGTTTACTTTAGAGTTACCGATTTAAGGGCCACCTTAGCTCCCCATTATATCTACCCATGTCGCATATTATTACACCCTCTTTGATTTAGCCCTGGGAGCATGGTTCATGGGCTATAATGGAATCATAGGGCAAATGTTAAGATGCTGCAATATCAATGCTTATGTTGTGTTTTTTTTTTGGTATGTGAATGAAAACTAATAATGAATTACAATATCTACCCATGTACCATATCATCACACCCTCCTTGATTTAGCCCTGAGGATGGGGTTCCTTAGTTGTAATGAAATGATAGGACAAAGGTTAAGATGTTGAAATTTCAATGTTTTTGCTTTTTATGTCACCTGTGAAGCATAGGGGCACATAGGGATCACTTTGTCCTGCGTCTGTCTGTCCAGTAATCACACTTTCACATATCGGTTATATCTTTGTTATTTAATATGGTAAGTTGACAAAACTTGCAAGGATTAACAAAGAAAGAAAGACCCCTCAGTTGACACCAAAATTTGTGGCCTTATAACCTTGACCTTGGAGTTTGGCCTTCGTTTCAGTAAATTTAACCTTGGCCATAACATTTGAATAGCAAGTGATAGACCTACTTTAAACAAAATTAACTTTTGCCATAAATTTGGAATGGCAAGTGATAGGGCTTTGATATTTCATATGTATATTGCTTATGACAAGGACTTGCGACTTTGACCTTTGACCTTGACCTTGAATATTGATCTACTTTTAGTATTGTCCACTAGTCACACTTTTTTCACATTAAGAGATTACATTTTTTTATCTTTTAGTCTATACTGAGGCTTTAGTTATTGTGAAGGTGCTTATGTCAGCTGTTTTGTTCATACTTGTGATGTCAATAGTGAAAATGAAACCATTTCAAATGAAACCAAGGTTGATGACCTTGGGGCCCTTTCTGTGACCTCTTTGCTATGAGTCGCTGTTTTGGACTGTATTGCAGTACTAGTACAGAAAGCCCCACAGGCGACACATGTATTCACTTGAATACCCATTCTGGTCTTTACTCATTGCAAAGCAAATCTGTTTGTTAAGTGTGTCTGTCCCTCTGTCTGTCTGCCCACCCATCCATCCATATGGCATCAATAATTTGCGTTCAGCTCGTTTTCTTGAATACCATTAATAATGCTTATGTCAAACTTGGTGGGTTTGTAAACATTGATGAGTTCTTTCTGATTGTCCTGAAATATAGTTACCTTGATCTTGATTTCATGCTTCAGTGAACACAGATTGATTTTGTGTATAGCTTGATCTCTTTCATACCATTAATGATACTTAAGCTTTTTTTCCCTTTTTCTTTAAGATTAGATGCAGATACAGTAACCAAACTTGAACTATTAGTTCACCTAAGGTTTCTCATACTTGACTGACACCACATGCCCCGGATGGTGGGGCGGGGTCAAAATGTAGGACATAGAATTTTTTTTTTTTTTTTAAAGTTTAGATGGAGGTACAGTAACCAAACTTAGACTGTTAATTCACCCAAGAGTTTCTTACACTCGACTTACATCTTACACCCTTGAGGGTAGGGGTGGATTCGATATGTAGGGCATTGAGAGTTTTGCTTTATATGGACGTTGTTGCTGCAAGGGACATCTGTGTTTCACAAACACATCTTCTTGTGTGTCTTTTTATACCTTGATATGAATGAAATCTAATAATGAATTACACTTTCTATCCATGACCCACCTTATAGATAAAACTTTCATTTAAACGAAAGTTGCCACACCTGCATCAGGTAACTGTGGCACCTCTGGTTTATCCAGGAGTTATGTAAAGATGATGATGATAATTGTTCATTATGTTATGAAATCAGATAGAAGTGTAATACAGTTTGAACAATCTTGCATGCAAATATACACACATGTGTAAGTTTAAAGGAATTAAACAAAATAAACACAGTATATCTTCAAACTCTTGCTTCATCTGTACTGTACATGTGTAGACAAAATTTCTTACAATGCATTCCAATACATGTATTTACATCTACAATAAATACATCTATTTTGCAGTATATTCTCCCAATGCCACAGTCAACCTTGCCTGATAATGAAAAAGTCCTGTTTGATAGACAAAATATAGAGAATGCATGTCAGTTTATGAGAAGTAGTGGATGTACATACCAAAAAGCAGCCAAAATATTTGGAATTCCAGGAACAGTATTGAAAAATAAATTCAAAGAAATGATGGTAACCTCACAAATTTTCTATTTGTGTTATATATATATATATAAGTATATATATATATATATATACGAGGGCTGATTGATATTATATATACGAGGGCTGATTGATATGTTGTGAGCCTCATACGTAAGGGTTTGAATTTTGGGAGACATATTGCATTATTTTTCAACATAATCCCATTCAGTATCTATACACTTTTGCCAGCAGTCATTTTCTTGACTGTTCAGAAGGTCATCCACTGTATGTATGACGTCATCATCTGACTGAAAGCGGGTACCGGAAATGGCCGTTTTCAGTTTTGGAAATAGGTGAAAGTATGATGGAACAAGATCGGGCAAATAAGGCGGATGCTCAATGAATTTAAAGCCACAATTGTTAATGGCAACCATGGCAATGACAGATTTGTGAACAGGGGTGTTGTTCTGGTGAAACAAAACACCTTTACTGAGATTTCTGCAGCACTTGAGTGTAATATTTTCCTGTAAATGCCTTAAAAGTGATGCATAGTATGTGCCATTGATTGTCTGTTCCTATTGGAGATAATTTACCATCAGAATACCATCAGCATCCCAGAAAACAGAGGCCATAACTTTTCCAGCTGATGGAACAATCTTTGCCTTCTTTGGCGGAGTGAACCAGGTGCTTCCATTGTTTAGACTGTTGTGTAGACTCTAGGATGAAATGATGGACCCATGTTTCATCCATAGTAACAAATTTCTGAAGAGATTAGTAAAAGTTAGGAAGATCTACCTCTAAATGGTTCAGATCAGCATGCGACAAAGTGCGCCTGATGTGCTTCTTATCAACAGTTAGAAGTCTTGGTACCTAACAAGCTGAAAGCTTTCTCATTGAAAGATTCTCTGTCAGAATGAAATGCCAACTGTGCTGGCTATGTATATTACCTTAACTCACCTGTCAGTTATAACAATATCATGGAATTTATTGGCCATTAGGGGTGCTGCTGTATGCTCTGCCTGCTTCACTTAAATTCTGCCACTCATCATTTTATTGTAGCATATGAAGGGGCATCTAACCTTAGTGTTGCTACCATATCAGTACAGATATCCTTAGGTGCTAAACCTACCTTGGGCAAATATTAGATCACTGCTCTTTCAATGATGTTGTCCAATTTGCAAAAGTCACTTGCCTTATTTACTTCAGAGTGCTACCTTGTTGATATAAACTGACCAAATGAAACCAGTTTTCAGTACACGGCCTTAAATAGACAGGGAATAGTAGAGCTGAAAATGGAAATCCCTGCTAAACTCCTTCAATACAAGGCTCACAACATATCAATCAGCCCTAGTATATCAGTGTTTTTTGAATAACTTTTAAATAATATAGACATCAGGGCCCAGAGATGTGCCACCCAAATGGTCAGTTTAGTTCAGAAATACCCCGATAATTATGCTGATCATGCTGGTACAAATAAGTGTTCAGGTGTATTGTGTCCTTCCTTGTATGAGATGTTAATTGGTTTCACCAGGGTATACAGAGATGAGAAGTTTGTTTTGATTAAATTCTGATAACTCGGGTAATATCAACTTAATAATTTACTTTTAGTATGCAAGCATAATGATGGATTGTCCTGCTGAAAGAACACATCTTTTGGTGGACAGTAAACAAAGACATGAAGTCAAAGGACTCAACCTCCAAAAATGACATAAACTTTTGCTGTAATGTGAAGGGCAAATTATATCCATCAAGACAAGACTTTAAATGGTTTCTTTTCAAAGTGAATGTGGATAAAACTGTACTTGTACATACATATGTTTATTGGACAACCACGGTTCAGTGATTGCATGTAATGTGTCATCCTTCTTTATCAGCTTAGGTAATAGTTATGTGTATACAGATATACATTTAGTAATTTACACTATGGTATGGAAAATAGGTGAACCTTGTTATAATGCCACCCGCTTTATAAAGCCAATTTGATTTCTGCACAAAAAGTGACAATATAACAGGGGAGCTTAGTATGTAATAGTAGGCTTTGATAGACTTCTCCTTCAGAATTAATTCAAAGATATTGATGAAACTTGGTAGGTATAAAGTAATCTAGGTCTCCTAAATGTGTTGATCATTTTCAGTCATTTCAAAGGGTGGATCCAGGGCAGGGTGGCATAGGCCTAGAGGATTTCCTCTTTTGACAAACTGAATGCACTAGAGTGATCTAAAAAGTGTTTTTAGAAGTGTTGTGGTTTTTGGGATGAATTTTAATTTGGTGAGTAGTAAGTTCTATTTACGGAAGTACATAAAGGATCATTTTAACACTTTTGGACATTTTTAGCACTCTGTTGTTTTTGCATATTTGCAGGTGTTTTCTTTGTTTTTCTTAATGTATTAGTGCTTTAAAAAGATGTTACTCTCTCGGGAAGGGATATCTTTATTAGAGGACATTCTGATACTTTTTAAGTTTGTGATGGACTCGAGGTTCTAAGGTGAGAGATATAAACCATTTAGGCCACTTGTAATTTTGCTTTATATTACTTCATAGCATTCACTATACCATAGTCTCTTTTCGCAATGTAATTGTTATTAATGATTATGTGAAGGGTTTTATACTCTGTGACAAAGAATACCTGACAAGTTAATTAACCCTATACATATTTGTTAGTGTTTGCTTCTTTGTCACAAAGAGATCGGTGCAATCAATATGCCATATTGATTGTGTTTCACATGCTTAGAAATAGATAATTTAACATTTAACAAAGGACAAGACCAGCATTAGTTCAAATTTAACATTTCTTATTCACATGTATTGTCAAATATTTCTGTTATTAGGAGAGGGAGATAAATACAGACCAAGGTACAAAAGGGAGACAGATAACAGTTGTCATGCCAGAATCCCTATCAGTCAAACAGTCTTCCAACAACAAGTCTGTAGTAAAGGTAAATGTTGTACAAGCCGTTCTTGTATGTTAATATACCCTTGCAATCAAGGTTAGGTACTCATAATAGTTGGTTTCTTCAATGTTTCTTTTCTAGATCTGTTGAATCATTATGTCTCTTCAAACACTTCTGCGATGTTGACCTTGACATACTCAAATTTTAACGGAATATCATCCGCTTCACCCCATATATCATATTTTGAATATCATATTCTTTATAAATTCCAACATTTCTTGACTGTGCAACACCATCTTATTTTGCTTCAGAATTGCACTATAAATAGAAATGAAAATTCTCCTGTATGTCATATACAGCATACATTCTTATGTATTCCATTACAATTCACTTGTTGACATTTGATATTACATGCAAGAATTGATAATGAAGTGAAAATTATCACAAGGTCATAAGGATGTTAACTGACTACTCTTTCATGGTCCAGAACTGTACCTGTATATTTGTATGAAAGCAATATAATTTACATATGATATAAAAAGTGAAAATAATCAAAATCCAAATCAGAATTGACAGGTATTTGTCTGTTTCAATTTTCTGTTCTAGAAAATAAAAGAAATTTCTTGTTGAAGTGATGTGATTTTCATTATAAACATTTCTCACTAATCTTAATTTTTGTAATGAAGAAAAAGCCCAGCACTGTATCAACCAAGTCTGAAGATAATAAGAATGCTGCTGGGGAGTTAAATCTTGATGACAAAATCATTCCAGTGAAACCCTTAGCAAAGGTAAATTTCTGATTCACAATTTATTCACAGTTTTCAGATGGTAATGAGCTATTGGTATTTTGCTTGTGAATTTTTGTGATATGGGAAGCTGTCAGAAAATTTACATCTAATTTTAGAGATTTTTCCTCTAAAGTATAAAGAGCTTTATGATGTATAGCTTCTGACTTTTGCCGTTCCTCTTCCTTGTTGCTGCCTTACATGTCAAGGACAGCTACATGACCTCTATTTGCAGGGTTAATAAGCACCCTGCTTCTTGATTTGATTTAAAATATTTGTATCTTAGCAAACCATTACAATGCCATTGTTCATTAACAGATATTACAAGTATAACATTCACATATAAATTGTAAGAATGAATAAAGGAAAATCTTTAATATTTTGCCTTTATTCATTTGGATCTACAATGACAGATATTGTGGTATATTTTTGTGTATGTGTTTATAGAGAAGAATTTAAATGTATTTAAACTTAAGTACTTATACTAAATAAGTACATGTAGTTAGTGTGTTGACAACTATCAACAGATAATGATTCTAACTCCTATTAGTTGTGTATGACTGCATAATGAAAATTTGTAAATCATTCTCTAAAACATAATTTTCTAATTAATGCAGACTATGGCTGTGCAAGAAACTGTCATTTCTCCATCTAGTAAGGTAATACTGCCCAGTGATAAAAGAAATGAAAAAGAAAAGTAGCAGTGTTTTCAATAAGGACCAGTATCTGGTGAAATACTGTCGCTTAAATTATCAGTTTGGGATATATTGTCTCTTCATTTTTCCTTTGACCTAAAAAACTGCTATAAAATCTTTCATTTCAATTTTTCATTTCTGTGGTTCAGTTAAATTTTACTGAAAAGTTTGGAGTAGAAAATAAAAAAAAAAACAGATTCTTGGCAATTTTTGTTTACAAATAAGTTTCTTATTATGTTAACAAATCAAATTAAATCACTTTGATTGAACATAATATCCAGTTAGCATTAATAATGTGTAAAATTACATGCAAATATCAAAGTTATTTATGCATCTTTTGTTTACATGGAGATGTTTTTGACATACAGGCACAGGAAAATTTTCTTCAACCAGTAATTGTCGTCCAACAGCCCCAATCATCTGTGATCTCGAGTACTGCTCCTGTAGTAATGTTAAAGGTAAAATGATATATTTTGTAGTTTATTTAACAATATTATGTATACTTGTCTAGGCTTTGTGAATTTGTTTCTCATACAGACTGAAGATAGCTTGGTTTCATGTGAAATGCATTGAATCAATTGGAAACATTTCTCAGTAAACAAATTGTTGATAGTAAAATACTGTATATATATGTGCTACTTTTATATGTTATTGATGATCTTTTTTTTGGTCTTTACTTGTATGTATGTACATATCTATGACCGTGATCTCTTACATATATGGAAGTCTTTTTTTTTTATCACATGAAAGTTTTAGTTCTATCTTATAAAATGTAAAGATATTTTATTGAATTTTAGCCTCCAGACCCCATTGATAACACAACCAGAACCTACAAGCAGTATACAGACACTGATTTAAAGCAAGCCATTTCATGGGTTATGGACAACAAATGCCCAATAACCAGAGCTGCTCGTATTTTTGGCATTCCACTCAGTACCTTACAAGCAAAACTCAAAATGGAAAGGGAAGCTGAGCTTGCCCAAAAACAGAAAGAGGCATATAAGCAAACAAAAGATACTATCATTGTTCAACCATGTCAAGAAAAGAAAATATTTCAGTATCTTGCACTTATGCATGCTTTTGGATACCACCTTTCTAAAAGAGATATCATTCATTTTGCACAGACTTTAGAAAATAGTGACGACAGTGGTAAAAAATTCTTGCAGTGCTCTTCAACATGCAAAATATGGTATCAAGACTTTGTGAAAAGAAATCCAGATGTAAATTATTACACTTCATATAAGAAGTTCACATCTGAAAATGTGAAACATTACTTTCATATTTTGAGGACAATCTTAAATAAGCATGATCTTATGAATTCTCCTGAACTTATTTACAAAATAGATGATATAGGAATTGGAATAGAGAACCTTCCTCGTGCGCGACCTGCTCACTTGATCATATATAAGGATTCCCCAGTAGCATTAGACTGGAAAACCTCATCACCTCTCTTTACCCTCATAGGATGTGGGAATGCTTTAGGAACTGCATTACCCCCCTTTTTTGTTTTGAATGGAGCTAACTTTACAGATGAATTTGTGGAAAAAGGACCTCCTGGAACAAATGGGATGAATTTTAACCCTACAAGTAGCAAGTCCACTTTACGGAAGTACATAGAGGATCATTTCTTAAGATATGTACAAATGGGAGACAGTAAGAAAGGTGTCCTTCTACTGTATAATGGAAATAGTTCCCTATTGTCAGTAGATGATATTGAATGGGCAAGACAGAACAAAATCTATCTGTATGTGTTGCCTCCACATTGCTATAATAAAGACAAGCCTCTTGACCCACTAGAGCCTTTTGATGTAGGCTTATTTTCACACTTTCATTTCTTTTCTAATGAAGAGAGCAGGAGTTTCACTGGAGGCTACGTCAGTAAAACTATTTCCATACAGGATGTTAGTTATATTGCAGGAAAAGCCTATTATAGGTGCTTGTCATGGGACTATTTATCAGAGAGTTTCAAGAAATGTGGAGTACACCCATTTAATCCTCAGATCTATATTGATGCTTTAAATACCAACATGAGGATTGACCTCCAAAATTTAATGAATTCTCTATCAGCTTGTGGAAATCCTACCAAAGAGGTCTGTCCTACAAATGTGAATAAAGCTGACATTTCCAAGAAGCGACCAAGAAATTCTGCTGAGGAAGAAACATTGAGCACTGATGAATGGAAAATGCTTGAGAAAGACAATAAACACCAACGTTTGGATCCAGAAGGTCCTAATTTTGAACCTCATATCTCTGTTATGTCTCCAGAATGTGCTAGCAAGATTTATGAAAGTTTTAAATCGGTTGACGAATCTAGTGAGAATACTGCAACTACAGAATCAGAAACTGATCTCCATAGTAACCGAGAAGAAACTGCATCTAGTATGCTGACAAATCTACTGATATTAACGAAAGATCAGAAACAACCATTTATGGTTCATCCTAACTTGATTGAGCAATCCAACTATGCTGTGAAATTATAGAAAATTACTGCTATTCTTAGCATGTGGAAATTATTAGCGATGAAAAACTTGCAATAAGTGATTAAAATGTTTGCAATGTTAACACGAAATGTCATGAAAAAGAAGCAGAAAAGAAAGGAAACTCTTAAGACAAATATGACACCATAGAAATATTGTAAAATTGGTATCTAGTTCTTATTTTGAATAAAGATGGAATCTTTGCCATATGTGTCTTAATGCTTTTGTTTTGAACTGTACTGATAAATGTGGTTTACTTCTAGAGATAATCTGGTCACATCCTGTCTAGCAATGATCCGGGGATTGATAAAAGGTCCAGCTATGCATCCTCCCACAACAGTTGTTTTTAGTAGACGCTTCTTTTAATTGGACATATAATGTTGTCCTGCTGTCTGTGGAGATGTTTCAGATCATTTTATCCGGGCAGAAACTCGGAGATCAGTGTGAAGTTGTCAAGTCATCATAATACTGACTCATGGTCATGTGTCCGAAGTTAAAGTTATTAATGTAGTAGACTTGGATACTATAGTGTTGTCCAGGTCACATCTTACTTGTATGATTGGCATATATTCCATATGTGTCACGATCTTTAACCGAGGTCATTCGACTAGAGTGAAGTTAACAGTGGATGCGGGTGCCCAAATGTTCTTCTTGCAATAACTGAGACATCGATCCTTGGAATTCAGCTATATTTCAGTGTGTTGTTTTCTTGTTCAAAGGGGATGTGTTGATCTTGTCATAGGGAAGTACTATCTATGTTCTTGTACATTAGAATTTCATTGGTTGGCTCATCATTTTAGATTAAAGCCGGCGTGGCCTAGTGGTATCGCGTCTGACTCCTGATCGGGAGGCCGGGGTTCGAGTCCCGCTCTGGTCATGCCGGTGTCATGTCTTTCGGATGAGACAGTAAAAACCGAGGCCCCGTGTCGTGGTATGCATGGCACGTTAAAGATCCCTCACTGCTTCGGGTGGATCCGTTGCAAAGGTCAAAATTTGTATGCCCCGCATCAGGCAGATGCCGTCACCATATACGTGAAATATTCGTGGTGTGACGTAAAGCAAAAATCAATCAATCATCATTTTAGATTAATACAGAAATTACACTGCTGAGGTCTTGATGAAATTATCAAACTGCCGAGGTCTTGATGAAATTACCATACTGCCGAGGTCTTAATGAATATACCATACTGCTGAGGTCTTGATGAAATTGTATATTTCGGAGGTCTTGATGAAATTATCATACTGCCGAGGACTTGATGAAATTATCATACTGCAGAGGTCTTAATGAAACTATCGTACTGCTGGAGCCTTAATGAAATTATACTGCTGATGAAATGCCCTTGTTCATCTTTTAAAGTTTATACTTGCTTGAAACAATCTTATTTTATAGTGGTATGTCATAACCTTGAGCAAGATCATCCTATTAAGGTCATTGTGGAATATGATGCAATTTACTTGTCTAGCCAGTTTTTATTATACCTCATCATTTGTACTTTATGTCTAACAAATGTCCCTCCTACGACCTCAATGTGGGCTATAGGAGGGTGTGAGGTACTGAAACGTCACGACCCCGAGATGCTTAAAACACGGATGCCCCAAGACACAGCCAATGTTGAAGCTTTTGTTACAAGTCACAGTCAAAGCCACAAGGTCAAAAGGTTTGATATCAAACAAAATGTATTGTCACTGGGAATTAACATTAAATATCGGAGCCTTGTCTGTTGCCGAAAGTTTTATTCAGTAAAATATTTCTTTAAATTTTCTCAGGAACAGCATGCCACTCTATACACTATAACTTTATATATTTGGTATACGACATTCTTATGACATTTAGTATTAACAAAAGAAGGCACTATAGGAATATGTGGTCCTTGTGCAGAGGAAGAAAGTTTTTGTACGGACTTCTATAGAAAAAATGCATTGTATTTCAGGATATTTATTTCTCTTTATGAAATCAGTTTTGCTCAGGTGAGCGTTGTGGCACATATGGTTCATCTCGGGGTTTTGTTTGTTTGCTTAAGTCGTCTGCGCCGAATGCACAGGAGAGTTATTGTCGTAACACGCCGTCCATTGTCTCTCCGGCAATCTTATTAAAGCGCCATGTACATAGAGGGTATCGTAGAGGAACGCAATACAAGTGTCGTTTTAATAAGATGGTCTGTCCGGCGTCCTTAAACGTTTAAAAACTTAAAAAGGGCAAAGCACTGGAGGTCTCCTACAAGTGTAGTTGTTTTCAGATCAGATCCATCAAGGGATGGATTTAGGATTAGGTGACAGAGACCCAAAAGAGTGTGCTCATTTGACAAACTTCTTCGGAATAATTGCATAGATCAACAAACCGAATGCATCCGAGTTATCTAAAGCGATTTCTTTAGAAGTGTTCTCGTTTCTGTTCCAATCTGAAATAAATCTTTGATCTCTTTTTGGACTTTATCATTTTCCCCCTATTTCCAGGTAATTTCTTATCTTTTTTTTTTCTTAGTAAGTTGCTTAAATTGCATTGATTTAATGTTTAACTGATCTTATTGTAATAGATGTAATTAGAAAGAACAAGATTTCAAAGTATTTTGTAGGATTTTTGCAATATTTTTAACCATAGAAGACTTTTTTTTAAAACTTAAAAAGGGCAAAGCACTGGAGGTCTCCTACAAGTGTAGTTGTTTTCAGGTCAGATCCATCAAGGGATGGATTTAGGATTAGGTGACAGAGACCCAAAAGAGTGTGCTCATTTGACAAACTTCTTCGGAATAATTGCATAGATCAACAAACCGAATGCATCCGAGTTATCTAAAGCGATTTCTTTAGAAGTGTTCTCGTTTCTGTTCCAATCTGAAATAAATCTTTGATCTCTTTTTGGACTTTACCATTTTCCCCCTATTTGCAGGTAATTTCTTATCTGTTTTTTTTTTCTTAGTAAGTTGCTTAAATTGCATTGATTTAAAGTTTAACTGATCTTATTGTAATAGATGTAATTAGAAAGAACAAGATTTCAAAGTATTTTGTAGGATTTTTGCAATATTTTTAAGATTGAGAGAGAGAGAGAGTGTGTGTGTGTGTGTGTGTGTGGGGGGGGGGGGGGGGGGGGGGGAGGAGGGTTATATTAGTAGTATGTAACACTTAGTATGTAATAATGAGTTTTGATGGATTACTCCTTCACAACTAATTGAGAGATATTGATGAATATTGTTTTCTATTTTTGATAGAGGCCAGTGTTGGGATGCTGAAGATGATCTGTTCAAACCCTGCTGGAGGCATTTTTTTTTAAGTTTACACCAAAAGCAAGATTTTAAATATTGTTAATGGAGAACTCAGGTTTTTGTATAAAACATAATAAGCAAGAAAACATAAGTACATGTATTGCGAATTTCTTCAAATTGTGCTCAGGTGAGCGATATAAGCCCACTTGGGCCTCTTGCTTTTTCATTCCAGTCAAAACTCGAAATATTTACTCATATTGGTACTAATGTTTTGACATGCATGTGTATTTACTGTTTCATTTTGGGGTCAAGTCGACTTCTATCACTTTTGACACTAATAAGATACTTTGAACGTTACCAGAATTACCAATCAGATTTGTCTCTGGGTGGACGTAGCTCTATATCTACAGTTTGATTCATTACTCTGTACAATTCAATTCCATTCAATTTATTCAAATGTCATACAGCATATAGAAAGAACATATATACATGCATATATGAATATATGGTAAAACAAAAGAAGAGGAAGAAGAATATATATATATATATATATATATATATATATAAAGCACAAAGACACTACAGTTAACAAGGCACCCTATATTTCACTTATATTCGTTCCCCGTCTGGGACTCGAACCCACGACCTATGGTACCGAATCACCTAGCTGTCATGCATCCGACCCTCTAACCGACTGAGCTACCCGAGCTCCACAAAAATGGAGCTTTAATAGCCAATCATTAGCTAATCGCATGCATGACAACACGGCCGCGGAAAGTGAAGGAATTTACCCGACGTAAACGCAGGCGGATCCTCTGAGAGGATACATCACTGAAAGAGAAATAAACATATAAAGCACAAATAGAATCAGTGAAACACCTGGGAGTACTATGGACCTTGGATCTCCGAAGAAATACCTGTAGAAAATAAAGACAAATTAGACAAACATATAAAGCACAAAGACACTACAGTTAACAAGGCACCCTATATTTCACTTATATTCGTTCCTCGTCTGGGACTCGAACCCACGACCTATGGTACCGAATCACCTAGCTGTCATGCATCCGACCCTCTAACCGACTGAGCTACCCGAGCTCCACAAAAATGGAGCTTTAATAGCCAATCATTAGCTAATCGCATGCATGACAACACGGCCGCGGAAAGTGAAGGAATTTACCCGACGTAAACGCAGGCGGATCCTCTGAGAGGATACATCACTGAAAGAGAAATAAACATATAAAGCACAAATAGAATCAGTGAAACACCTGGGAGTACTATGGACCTTGGATCTCCGAAGAAATACCTGTAGAAAATAAAGACAAATTAGACAAACATATAAAGCACAAAGACACTACAGTTAACAAGGCACCCTATATTTCACTTATATTCGTTCCTCGTCTGGGACTCGAACCCACGACCTATGGTACCGAATCACCTAGCTGTCATGCATCCGACCCTCTAACCGACTGAGCTACCCGAGCTCCACAAAAATGGAGCTTTAATAGCCAATCATTAGCTAATCGCATGCATGACAACACGGCCGCGGAAAGTGAAGGAATTTACCCGACGTAAACGCAGGCGGATCCTCTGAGAGGATACATCACTGAAAGAGAAATAAACATATAAAGCACAAATAGAATCAGTGAAACACCTGGGAGTACACTCCCAGGTGTTTCACTGATTCTATTTGTGCTTTATATATATATATATATATATATATATATATATATATATATATATATATATATATATATATATATATATATATATATATATATATATATATATATATATATATATATACACACACACATGAGAATATGGAGGGAAAAAACAGTGATTGATATATGTACAAGGTACAAGATGCAGACAGGACGTTAAATACTTATGTGTTTTATATAAATACATATGGAGAGCGAAATTTTTTGCAATAGACGATATATCTCCACACTTACGTTTGTTGGTTGGTTGGTTGATTGGTGTTTTACGTCGCTTTCAACAATATTTCAGTTATATCGCGACATGGAAGCAGGAGGTTACCAACCTCTTAAACATAGTGGCGCAACCCGGGAATCGAACCCGGATCGTCGGCGCCGCAAGCAAAGCGCTTAACCACTACACCACGCCTGCCCCTACTTACGTATGTAAACATAAATATAAACATAAACACACTTATATGTATACACATTTAAGAACTTCACTAGGTATATTATAAAGAAGATAACATCACATGGACCTCTGTTTACAAGACAAATAAAGATATTTCCTAAGGTTTGTTAACTGTTTTACATTATTAATACTAAATAATTTAACCAATTTAAATACACTAGACCTTCTATAATAATATGGTTTTATATATTGATGTCGCAATGCAGTGCATGAAGGACAAACTAATATAAAATGATATTCATCTTCCACCTCATTTTGATCACAGTATGCACATAATCTGTTAGCTTATTTCGTTTACAAGTCTACCTTGTTCAATTAGCAGATTATGCGAGATAATCTAAAATCGAAAATTGTATATTTGGGGAATCTTTATTATTGTCTGTATGTATTACAAGTTATTTGATTTATATACTTTCCCCTCCAACAAAATAGATGATCTTGATTATTGTTTTCTGTAAATTTAACTTACGCTACCCCCCCCCCCCCTCTGGCCTCAGCCTGACCTCTCCATTGTTATTTGCTTTCATTCCTCGGAGTCGTTTCAGCTTCCCCCAGCCTCCACTTTCTTATCGTTGGTACATCTTTTTCGAATGAACTTTCTATTTCCGTTACAATGTTCCATGCACTAGCAACAGGATATTAGTCCGGTCAGTTGAAGGTCTGACCTCCAAGTAATTGCAACTAATTTTTTCTACACTACCTATCACTTTGGACAATAATAAACACACATACACACTATACTGCACTTGATCTTCGCTAGCCAAACGTCCGATGCGCTCTAGCTCGTCTCCCTAGAGCTAGAGTGAATCGGAGGCTTGCCTTGCGAAGATAGCAATTTCGAAGGAGAACGAAATGTAACAAAAGAGTATTCATCATGTATGATCGTTAATTTTCCTGAAACTGTGTTTAAATAAAGAAAATATGTGATTTTGAAATTTTTAGTAACTAAACTCAAGGTTAATCGAATAGATAACTTGCAATATTTTGTACATATTTCGTACATAGATTTTCTTGAAGTTTTCTGTACATTATTGCAATGACTGCAATTATGTGGCAACTGAAATGTACAGAATTGATAGTTTTTAACTTAGAACAATTTTCAGTTGAAGTGCATTCCCTGTGATTAAAGTAAGGTAAAAATTAAAGACTGACCAGAATTCTGTTGAAAGAACGAAAGAATGAGATATGTCATAAAAGTTTTTGAACTGAATTATCTTTGCGACGCATTTGCAAAATGTTTTAACGATATTTCTACAAAGACTTCACAACGAATGCATTGAAATAAGGCCTGCTCATTTTATTTATATTGCAGTAAGCAAGCGACATAAAGCTGAAAATTTTGAAATTGGCTATCTGTGAGTTTTTGCATTACATATTCATAAAAACACATTCATGCTTCAATTATTTTATGTTATTATCTCTTCCATTTAATCTTTATTCGATGTTATAATAAAATCATCTCATCATATGAAATCCAGTTTATGACAATGTGTATTATAACTAAAAAATGGTTAGAATTTTTCAAAACAATGCATTTGAATATCAAACCAAAGATGCATTTTAACAAAATTCAGAATGCGTTTTCTTCAGTGATAATTTATTCTATGTATACTGAACATAAACGACTTTTTTTCTGTTGCGATTATTAAAGCCCCTCTCCCCCTTTTTTGTTTGCCTATTTTGACTAGATTACATTATTACGACCCAGTGATCCATGTCCCGTGTGTACATAAATATCAAAATAAATGAGCGACACCCTGTCAAACATACCTTTGTAATTTTAAATCTAACTGTCCTAGTGAATTCCTCAACTTCAACTTTCAAAACCGTATACATTTAATTTTAATCCGTAAACACACGTAATGACGTAATTAATACGTAATTACAAAGGATAAACGTATTAATGAGTAACCTTATAAGTTGCATGTTTTCAGTACAAACAAACACGTGACATATTAATTAAAGCTTCATACTTAATCAGTAATAGTATCAAGCAGTACTGTTCATATTTATAACATTAAGTCATTCAAATATCTATGTATAGATAGGTTTCATTGTCATAAAATTTTATTGGAATCAAGTTGTCCGCCATCTTTGAGGTAGATAACTTAATAATTGTTCATAAATCAACCAAATTATGTAGGAATTTTCTCCAAACTAGGAATAAGTCCTGTGTTTTTTGTAAAGTTTGTGCAAATTTTGAGGTATTAGACAATGTAGGAAAGTTCCTAAAGAAGTGTAAACATCAACAACTTTTCAAAACAAATTAATTAAACTTAGTATGAATATGAGGCAAAAGCTCATTCTTGACCACAAACATGGCCGACAGCGGGAGGTAACTCCAACTAAATTACTAATGAAACCTATGTATAGCTAGAATGATGTATAATGAGACTCCACATGTTTGCGGTGGTAACGTTGAGACTCCACCTGTTTGTGGTGGTAACGTTGAGACTCCACATGTTTGCGGTGGTAACGTCGATCATTGTTGGTCTCTTTTCCTCGGGATAAGAACAAGGTTTTGGTTTATAGTGTGTATATTGTAGGTGTATAATCCATCTGCTTCAATATTTACAATCTACCTATAACGGTTAAGAAAAGTTTAGTCGTATTTACATATGACTACTTATAATGAACAGAATGATGAGCATTTTGAAAGGTTGAAAAAAACAATACATTCTATTTTCACCTTTTGAAAATATTACGAAATCTGACCTTCCATATATATTTTATTTTTCATGCTGATCTCAAATACAAGATTTTTGATCGGCATTCCACCTATTCAGAATTAGAGGTATGCTGTCCTTTTGATGAAACTGCTCGGGAATGATTGTAATATCAGTACACGACAAACACATTCTTAATACAACAATGTGAATAGTTTGGAAATCGCTAAACTACGTTTTCTTCGTCTTTTTCGTAAAAATAAAAAAAAAAAAAGAAGAAGAAGAAATTTTACAGAAAAAAATTCTACCCATGATACCAGACAAATGGATGTACAATGTGGTTTTAAACAATATTATGTAGCTGCGATAACGGTCAACGTTTTGATTTTGTTTAGCTTTTACTTACTGACCTATTAATGATACCCGACAAATTTAAGATTGGAGTTATACATCATGACAGGAATTATGACCATCTTAGAAATGCGCCAGCAATCAATGTAGTTGTGTATCTACATGATCACAGCAGAAATAGCGTTGTTGAGGTCCCTTACAAGTGTTTTGCACGACCGAACCTGCTTTAAAGACCACCTGTACTGAGCAATTATCTGTCCCTCACTACTATTTGTCTGTACAAAATCAACCTGTATTAAGAGACCGCTTGCCTCAAGTGACCATTGTTCCACCTTCCCATTGGAAAGATGAACTGTGGACTAGACCTGCCTAAGCTTAGGCCCAAGGCGTGGTAGAGTACATGTACATAAATTGTACCATAGGACAAAATGTATCACAGATTTCTAGAATGATGTGGAGTTGTTTGGGGGTAGATTCTTAAGTGAACTTTTTACTTGAGGAAATTCTCATACTTCTTCCCAGATAAGCGACGTAAGGCCACTTTGGCTTCTTGTTGATATAAAACATTCATGTCTAGTAGTATTGAACCACTATTAATGTCTCATTTCACAGAAAGAAGAAAATCCTAAAATTAAGAAACAAAAAACAAAACAGAATAATAATAATAATAAAAAAACAACAACAACAATCAAACAAAAAAAAATAATACCGTTTTCACCGTTTATTTTAACACTTTGCATTCTTGTACATGCTACTGTCCGCAGTGGACATAATTGGCAAATGTAAGTATTTGAGTTTAGGTTCGGCTATAATTACAGCCTTTATGTGTATGTTCCGACAGTAAAAGTGCCGAGTTAAAAGTAAAGACTGAAGTAATTTATCATTAAAGGTAATGTAACGGATTATTTACTGCTAAGTATATTGATCGTTTTATATATTGAGGGCGACCTCTAATACAATGTTACTTTGTATTTGGTTACACAATAAGCGCAGAAAAACAATGAACTCTCCCTCCACGGTAGGGTTATTGTGTTGTATTTAGAATGCGTCTATGTGGGGTTTTAATATCTTTGATTGGAGTTTGGATAAAAAGGAAAAGAAAAATTAATCAAAATGTAAATGAGGATTGACGGTTTCAGGATACCAAATTGTCACGACGCATGAATGCAACACTGCTTTAGAATTGTATGCGTATTAAATTTAATTGATGTCTTTGCGATATCAATGTTATCAATATATGAATTAGAAAAAAGAGATCTTTATCATCTGTATAAGGGATATTTTAAACCCTTTTTGTCGGGTAATGTATCAATCGTTTTTATAGAGGATAACATATATATAAAGCGATAAATATGTAAGCAGATGGCCGATGATTTTTTGCTACATGGGCTTTCGTACGATTTTATTGAATCACGATTTAACGTATGAGTGTAAACATTATATCTACTAAAATAAAATTATTCCATTTACAAGCCTTGTTGTCAGTGGTATATTAATTCCACACTCTCTGGAATAAAGACATACAGTGTCCTAGCTGATACTTTACGATACACCGACGTCATGTCTGTAGAATTTATATCAACAATATGTGCTGCATATTTTTCTTTTTTCACTTTGAACTTTAAGAAATCAAAGAATCATACATATTCCATATACACTCGGCTAGCTCATTCATTTCCCAGTTTTAGGGAGCATTGCCGATATTTTGTTCTCTTAAATCAAGTTTTTAAAATACATTTGAAGAGGACAACAATACAGGGAAAAATCATATTTCTCATTTACTACTACTGTGAATTAAAATTTCAGAACACGACAATCAAGAATGACACAGAATTATAAATTCATTTATTGTTGAATATTTCAAATGAACACACACTGTAACTTTCATAATGTCTTGTATAACAATTGTAAATATTCATAAACACTGCACAGTACATGAAAAGCCAGGGTAAGTATTTCAATCTAAACACTGCATGTTATGTTGCACAATGTAAATTCTTCTACAAATTGCAAGTATTCTGAATTCAAACTTACTTAATGTTCAAGAAGTTCACAAAGTAATCTCGTTTGCAAATCACTAATAAAGGAAGTATAATTTCCTTCAAAATTATCGGATAAGACACATAAGTCACATTTTGAAAACCGTCTTAGAATGTCAATTTGCAAAAAAGTTCATTAGCATATTGACAGCTTAAAATTTGACCAAGTTCGTTTGTTCTTTCGGGAATAGCTTTCAGAGTAGCACCAGAGTATTAGCACCGTCAACATCAATGACGTCATCAAACCTTGTCTGCATGATATTTTAATCTCCTGTTCACATTTACGATAGGTTCGGTGTGTACCTGAGCGGAATAACGCCTTTGTAAGTTCTCAATTCGCTTGTCACGTGATCGTTCTTCGTATGACCCTTTCGTTTGCCGTTTCTTTGATGAAGATGATCTTCGAGATGAAAGTGCCGATTCAAAATCATTGCTAGAAAACAAACTCTCGTCATCGTCAAATGAAAACTCGGAACTTGCATCAGAGCTATTGCCATCCGATCTATAATCATTTTGTATACTACCAGATTTCTTGTTTTCAATCAGTTTGTGAAGGCGCTCTTTCTCATCTTTTAGAAACTTAGATACTCCAACTTTTCTGACGGCTCCTTTCAGATTCCCTGTCGTTGTTTTAATGTTCGTGTAATCCTTGAGTAATTCTATTTTTTCTTTGTTTAATTTCTGCGCGCGGGAATGAGCCTGACGTTCAATGTTTGTCACATCAAACTTCATCCGGGTTTCAGCCCAAGTAATTGAGCGCTCAGCACGTTCGTCTGATAACGATCGTCCGGATGGAGCAGTAGCTAATGTTACCATTTCTCTTTTTACCATTGACGACGTCATCTTCCTAAAATTCAACGATTTTTTCCGGCAATGTTCGTTCAGTGATCTAGAATTTTCAACTTTTTGATTTTAAAGTTTTATGAATTCATGTTACTCTTTTTAGTGATGTTGATATCTGAGAAGCCAACGCGTAAGTGAAGAATCATTACAAGTTAGCGATATTTATAGAAATTTGCCGTTTACCTCCCGCTGTGTTGTACTTGGAATCGGGTGGCAACGTTTCATAAAGAAGCTCTCTCAAGTCGAGTGTTTTAAAGTACAGGTACTCGATAATAAATCTCGTGTTTCTACCCAAGCGAGAGAGAAAGTAAAATAAGACTCAAAACAATATAGGCTGAGCGATCGAGCGCAAACCACAACAGAATATACTCAAAGAATATGTGTCAAAGATCTTTATCGAGTTCACTCGGGGACAAATTAACAAAAACTATTTCACATTCAGTGTTATAAGTAAAACAGGAACTGAGATAAGTCGTCAGGAAGGGCTATAGAAGAATCAGTATACATTCATAAAGAACGGCTCCTACTGTGTAATTAGTAGTTTTAATTAACGTTTCAAATAGACTTATATTCAACCCGTACTTATAGCACATTAGAATTGTTTTAGTGATAGTAAAGGATATCTACTGTACTAGTGTATCAACCGAATCAAGCTTTGATACGAAATGTTGTTTAATATGATTTCTTAAGATTTATTTCTGATATTTTCATTCAGTGAAAAAAACCCCGATAACAAACAAACAAAACACCTCTGATTTTTCTCTTCTAGACGAAAGTATTCATATGGGAATCCGTCCCCCATTTTTCTTTGAAACGGCTTCATCGAATTTCACTCCATCAAAATACGCCCAGGGAGTTTTTAAGGATAAGTTGTCTTTTAAATTATGATTTAAAAGAAAATATACAAGACTGAATTATTGAAACTTTCGTCTTTTATACTTTTATACGTTCATAACAGAGGGGAGATATCATGGTACGGCGTGGTGGGTCTCTATGTCTGGCTATACCCAAGGGCAAGATACAAAGTTAGACTTATCATAGTTAAAACATATATTCCCCATAGTAATATGACGACGCCTATTGTGTACAATGTCATAGAGTAAGGGTCAAGGTAATAATTACATTATTGGTAAGTCTTTAGTCACGGTATTACTGTACAGATGGGATAAGAATTTTCGATGTTGGCACATATGTTCCCCATGGTGAGAGGACGAACCCTATTGCTTTATAAAGTTATATGGTGAAAGTCCATGTCACAGACTAATGGAATTTCTTGCATTTCAACACAGTTCATATTTGTTAGAAATGTTCCTTACAGAAAGGCGATATATATTGACATTCACATCAACCCCACTGTCACATAGGAGAAATGTTTTGTACGCCCCAGAATTTCTACGCAAATGAATAGAATATGTTCTTATATTACATGAATTATCTTGTGCTTTGAGATATTAAAACGAAAGATGCGTGACTTTCGTAACAAAAAAAAAAAAATTTTTTTTAAAATACAGATCTGATTAGATTTTATTGTATAATCTAATTCTACAAGAGTCATTGTCATTTATTGAAAATTGCAACCTTGAAATTATCATACAAAATGCGCATTACTCGTGTACGTCTTCCTTAGCTTTTTGGAATCTCCTTTTTTCAATGACAGGAGGATGAATTTTTATTTTCATGAATCCAATGCTCCATGAGGTCCCAGGGACGGAGCCAAATATGCTTCAGACCCCTCCCCGTTTGCAAAAAAAAAAAAAACAACAACTCAAATTAAAATAATAAATTCAGACTATTACCCATTTGGAATGAAAAAATACCTAACGTAACTGAAACTGTGATTTACAAGTAAGACTTTTGGGGGACCGATTTATGATGGTGGTTAAGTACATAGCTTGCTGTACAGACGAGCTAAGATCTATCCAGTATCAGAATATTGAGAAGGGTAAATATCTTCTGTATTAATTTTGTGATATTAATGAAAGCAACTGAAAATTCCTAAAATCAAACCACACAATGATTATAATCTCTCTCTCTCTCTCTCTCTCTCTCTCTCTCTCTCTCTCTGTATATATATATATATATATATATATATATATATATATATATATATATATATATATATATATATATATATATATATATATATTCGCAAAATTCCAATATTAATTTAGAATTTTACATGAAAGACCTTCTTCAACATCGACAATAATATTTACTGCACAGGCACAAAGGAAACATAATGACACTTTTTATTGACAAAGACCCATACAACTGTTCTTTAATATGTATCAATTTATCAAACTATGGAAATGTGCTGAACCTTCGAGGTGGCTTATACAGAAAATTTCAAATCAACAGGTTACCAAGCAGGGAAAGAGAGGCTCTGTCTGGATGGAATTTACGATGCCTTCTATGTCAATAGTAACTCCTCTTTTGAAGGATATAAGGGGTATTTGTTTAATAAATCTCCCAAATAATGAAATTGAAAGTAAACACACATCGTTCTAGATAACTGCCAATAATAAATGAGTTTAAATGACAAATGACTGAATACATACTGACCTGATGTTAATGAAGTGTATAGAATTCAACCTGACATGTATTCTCTGTTTCTTTTCGTGATGTGGATGTGTTTAAAATATCATTGTTTAAAAATGGAATACTTAGATCATAGGTTAAAAGTATTTGCATTATATATGTTGATTTTATTCTCGTAATTGGTGAAATATAATGCATTTACTGTGTGTTTTCTGTTCCCTCAAGTAGGTTGGTTATGTTTAAATTATCATTGTTTAAACTGGAAATTTAGATCGAAAGTTGTATGTACTTACATTATATTATTGGTTTTAGAATCGTCTTTGCTGAAACCTTACGCACCCTATGACTCTGCTCCTTTTAAAAATAGTTCCTGCGTGGGTAATTATTATGAGTTTATAGTTCCAGAGTGACACACACACACACACACACACACACACACACACACACACACAGCAAAGCTTGCCTGTAACGCCCTTTCCCACCTTCAGCATAATGTCATATCATAGAGACATATTATTACAGTAAAACGAATAGTATGGCCTTAAAGCTGAATCGCAGAATGAATGTATACAATCTTGCATTGCAAAACACCGTCAGAAAGAAGTGCACAAAAGTTATGGTTAGGAAGCCAGGACAGGAAGCAAAATCATTTAAGTGTGGAAATCTCATTTCCGTAAAAAAAAAATCATCTACTAGTAGTTTTTCGATCTTATGTCAGCAAAAAAAAAAAAAATAAATAATAATAATAATAAAATAAAATAAAATAAAATCTCGCCTATTATTCAGTATTCCAATTTGCATTTTATGAGTTTGATAAAACTACTTCGGTAAAATTTAAGTCAGTAAAATATTTTTCCATGTCATTAAAGTGTATAGGGCACTAGTTTTCCTATAATAGGTTTCTACTGTGCCAAGCGCTGACGTAAGTCAGTGTCTCTCTATTATAAAAAAAAATTCAGTATATGTTTAATGTTTAACAAATCAAATTGGGCTTTGCAATACTATGCAATGAAAGCTAGTTCTCTACCAACATTGAAACTCAGTCCAGAAAAAAAGAAGACGAAGAATAAGTGTCTCGTTTTGGCTATGCAACGTACTCAATATTAAGTCAACTATATTAGTCTACCAGACATGTGTTCGTTCTCATACCTCAGGGATCATTTTGAAGTGTATGATTTTCTGTAAGCTTATGGAAAACGGAACAAAATATCAATATTAACGCTAGCCGCTACCTATCAATGGCGTGTTTGGAATCTTGGGCAAAAACCATTTATTTTTAATGAAAATCGTTTGAAATTTTTATTTGAAAACGTTTATTTATATTATGTTTATCTTTTTATTTGTTGTTAATTAATTCAATCATATATGATAGATCAAAACAATCAACACTATTAGAATAAACACACTTATCCTATCTTAAAATGTGACAGTTTGAGAGGGAGTAAGGTGGAACGCTGAAAATTGCGAAAACTCAATATACGTCCTCATTGGTGGGCAATAAATCCATTTTTAACGATGAGCAAAATTGGTTTATCTCATAATTAGTATTACCTCATGGAATTAGGGCTTCATGGTCTCAACACACGTCTATGTGTGTCATATGTAGGGTAATTTGTATTTCTTAATCAAGGTACTTAAATTCAAATGGAAACTTTTAGTTTGGAAGTCATACTGGTCATTCTTTATTTTGTTCGGACATCACTGACAGACTCGCTACTGACAACATCCGACTGGTCATCCTTTGTTTTGTTCGAACGTCAGACTCGCTCTTGACAACATCCGACTGGTCATCCTTTATTTTGTTCGGACATCAGACTCGCTACTGACAATATCCGACTGGCCATCCTTTACTTTGTTCGACTCGCTACTGACAATATCCGACTGGTCATCCTTTGTTTTGCCGAACATCAGACTTGCTCTTGACAACATCCGACTGGTCATCCTTTATTTTGTTGGGACATCAGACTCGCTACTGACAACATCCGACTGGTTATCCTTTATGTTGTTCGAACGTCAGACTCGCTACTGACAACACCCAGCTAGCCATGTCATCCTTTGTTTTGTTAGAACGTCAGACTAACTACTAACATCCGACATCCTTTCTACGTCATTACATTTTACATGTTTTACTTCAACATCGTATATCAGGGAACAACTGATGGGAATACGGCAACGTCATCCGTACGGCATCTACGCCAAAGTTCCCCGATAATCAACGTACAGCTTAACTACATTATGTCTAAATCTATGTCATATTAGCATTGTATCTTTTGGACAATATCGAGTTCAATCTAAACAAAAATAGTCGAAACTGAAAAAAGAACCACAATCCCTACACAGTATGTATGATTATACCTCTAAATTCCTTTATGTCATCTATGCCGATTAACAACAAGATAAGATCGACTGAATGAAATATGTCATTTATTCTAAAGATGAATGACGTAATCATTAAGCAAACAATGTCTAACACGGCGATCGCCTATAAACTACAATACACACAATGACTAGAGGCGATCGCCGTGTACCATGAAAGACACATAGAGTGTATATCATCTACAAAAAATGTGGGTGGCGTACCCAAAAAATGCGCCAAACAATGATATTATTATCAGTATTATTTAAAAGTAATGTGATAACACTCTGTATGATATACATCTAATTGTCGGATACATATGTAATGCCAACAGAAAGGCGGATGAAAGGGGTGGCCGGCGGGCTGATCAAAAGTTATCGTGCAATTAGCTCAAGTCAAACAAAGAAACTGACGCTGAGCGCGACCTCTGTTAATTAGGCCAGCCGATATGCTAATGAGATATAATCTGATTGGTTAATTACAATGGAATGCGCTACCAGTCAGTTAAACAATAAACAATGGAATGACCAACTGGTCAATTAGATAATGGAATGCGTTGGACAGTTACACAAAGAATGCACCGTTAATGTCAATCAGCATCATGTACATAAAGTATATTATTTTCTGAAATAATACGGTTTTATATACAACTTCTTATCATAAAAGAAAAACAGAGAGACAATGTATCTTAATACAGAGCCCACGTCCTTTCGACTAAAGATGCAGAATACATTAACATTCATTATGTATTCAATTGCTACAATCTGAACAATTTTTGTTAAAAGTTGTTTTGCGGAGAGTTCCCACAATGTTTTGCCAACAGTTCCCACATTGTTTTGCCGAGAGTTAACAAATTGTTTGCCGAGAGTTCCCACATGCTTTAACCACTACAGTGCTGACATATGCTGTTTAATAACAATTCACGTAGACATTCACAAAATCGTACACTTCAAAATGTTCCTTAAGAATAGCAGACATTTTTTTGTAGAACCAAAATCTATGCAATGGTGTACAATAAGTTTGCATTAAAGTTGAGGAGTTTCGAACCAAAATGTGTGATGTAATGTTTACGTTGTTCAAGAAGTTATTGGTACATCGAGAAATACACAGAATATTGACATGGTTACTGTTGAATAACATGATTGGAGTTAGGGGTAGGAACCTGGGACTGGACCGGAGACCGGAGATTCGACATGTATAACTTCTTGGACTCCCATAATGCAACTGGGAGAAATCCTTGTCAATAAAATTTCTGGGATTGGGATACATTTTGAAAGTGATCATATTTAATGGATAATGCTACAGCTCTCAGTTTCTAGCAAATTCTTACCACACAGCCAAAATCGTCTCCCGCGTAAAACATAACATGTCAATGATCTCTGTTCCATTTTAGAATTTGAATTTACTTGAAAGGTTGTAAATAGCAGAGACATATATACATGTATACGTGTATATATGTTCTGTAAATATAAAAATGAAAAAAAGGAAGAAAAGAAGGCATCCCAAACCTGAAAATTTCGATTCTTATAGATTTACGACCCATCTAAAAGTAACTACACAGGACTGATTGTATTTAATTAATTAATTAATAGATAAACTTCCGACTCAAAATATTCGAAATAATAATATTCGTCCGGTCTGTATGACCGACGGGAAAAAAAGAAAAAAGAAATCCGAATCACGCATCCGCCTCCCTCCTTCCTCAATATCTGACATCTTTGCTCAGCGCCATAAACTGAAAAAATATCTTAAAAGTCAATTAATTCATTTGAATTTATTCCATTATCAAACGTTCAAATAAATTGTCATGCAGAATGGTTAAATCTATTTACCGATAGAATAAAACTCAATAAAATCCAAATCCCGGTTGTTAATTCATTGTTGAACAGACGAATTTGAAATTATGACAAGTATTTTCTCAGTTCATGGCGCCGGTGTTAAAGAGTGAACATTCCCCCTTAACCAGACTTCCCCACCGGCGGTCCTACTCTAGAGTGAGACTTCCCCCCGGTGGTCCCACTCTAGAGTCAGACTTCTCCTGGGGAAGGCTAGCTTTAAAACTGAAGCTTCCCCCTAAGAAAGTCTCACTCTACAACTAACTATAGAGTGAGCGTTCCCCCATAGCCAGACTTCCACTCGAAAATTGTAACACCCTTCTTTAGAACGGACAAACTTTTGTTGTCGTATTAGAATGACCTAACCGATTGGGGAATACCTTTGTGATCTAGTGGTCGAGCGCTGTCCTTAAGACCGGGAGGTCGTGGGTTCGAGCCCCTCTCAAGTCATGCCGGTCTCTGTCTTTCTGATGAGACAGTTAAAACCGATGTCAAGTGTCAAGGAAGACGTGGCACATTAAAGATCCCTCACTGCTTCGGGTTGGTCTGTTGCAAAGGTGCAACTTTGTGTATCCTGCATCAGTCAGATACCGTCATAAAAATACGTGCAATAATCCAGGTGTCACAGTGTAACGGTAAACAATAAATAAACAAACAAAACAACCTCTGTATTTAAATACCAAAGATTCCATATATAGGTTATGCCAAGATAACAGCAAATTAGACATAAAGCAAGGAACACATTAAACCAACTAAATCTGTTTTTCTACCCTCGGATCGAAAGATCGGTGGCATATTGTTTTTGTCCTGTCTGTTTGTTTGTCTGTTGTCAGCTTTAACCTTTGCCATAACCTTTGAACCGTGAGAAATAGAGCTGACTTCATATTTGGCATACAAACTCAACAAATGAAGCCCTTTCCAATGACTACAAGGTCGATGATCTTGGAGTTTGACATACTTTTAAAGAAATTAAACCTTGATCATAACATTTAAATGACAGGTAATTAATATGACTTTGATATCAAGATCAAACTTGTGGTCTAGAGACAATTGCGGTCAGTGGACCACATCTCTATTTATCAATGCAATTGACCTCTCCGTATGAATGATGTAACCACGCCTCCTGCGATAGATAACTCCACTGTTGCTAACCCGCGTCAAGCTTTCGTTAAAATGGCCGCTAAGACAAAGAACAGTACGTGATTCTTATCGAGCGTACTCACTTGTTTTACAAAAATACGGAAATTCATTGATATTATATGACAGGGTTTGATAGTACGTTGATATCTATTTAAGTAAATGATATTTTCTTCATGTTTCTATGTTTCAAACATTATCCGAGGCTTATTTCAGTCAAACTGAAATATATAACATAGGGACGGCCGGTGTAACAGTTTCAAAGTTCCCCCGTGCTGAAAGTTCCCTTTTGATGTTTTGCGCATGCGCGTATCGGTAGGAAACTTTCAGTCTGTGTTATATGCATGGTGAAAGTTTCCTCGTGGTGAAAGTTCCTTGGTCCACGTGAAATATGAAAGAATAAAGATTAATTCTTATAATTGTACTGGATCTGGCTGTTAGGATATATTGTGATGAATTTGAGGGATTCTAATATTGACGCATGCGTATGTGCGACAAAGGGAACTTTCAGCATGGGGGAACTTTGAAACCGTTACACCGGACGCGATTCTATAATATTAGACATTCATGTTTGTGTATGGACGTTCCTTGTTTTATCTAAATGTGCTTCACTAAAATGTGTCCTCAATATTACCAGTATTATTAAATGTTCTGTCAGCTTTAATATCGATATTTTTGTGTGTATATAAAATATATAATTATATTTCTATATGTGAAATTCAAGAGACTTGCAGCAGTGACAGTTCACATTATTATTTAACTATTTCTATTTCTGAATTTGAAATCGTAAATTGAAAAGTTTAAATGCTTTACTTTCATTAAAATATATTTACTTATTTGTTTAGGTCGTAAATCCAAAGTAAAAAACAAAAACAAAAACAAAAACAAAAACAAAACAAGACAAAACAAAACGGGACAAATAAATTAACTACATGTCAATTTAGTTGCCATTATTTTATTTCGCTGTCACGTGCAGCGATATGGTTCGAATGGAAATTACATGTGAACTACTTTTGTATATGGTTTCAGTACTTCATTTATTACTTTTTGCGATATTTAAATATTTTAAATATTATAATGTGTAAAATTGATTGATTGATTGATTATTGTTTTACGTCACTCCACGATTATTTCACGTATATGGTGGCGGCATCTGCCTTGCATTGCATACAAATTCAGACCTTTGTAACAGTCCCACCCGAAGCAGTGAGGGATCTTTTACGTGCCACGCCTACTGTGACACGGGACCTCGGTTTTTACTTCTCATCCGAAAGACAGAACACCGATGTGCCCAGGGCGGGACTCGAATCCGGGACCTCTCGATTACGAACCGAGCACCTTATCCATTAGGCCACACCGGCTTATATAATATGTAAAAATTTCACTGACGCAATTTTTATTTAATAAGCATGTAAACACCCCAGTACTATAGTAAATAATAATCATGCAAAAAAATTGGAAATAAGGTCGAGCTGTCTTAAACATCTCAGTCTTGTATGTATATGGGACATAGTTTAACTATCAAATGATATACATGTAACTTGCACGTATATAAATCTTTCGTAACTAACTAAACCACCGGAGAATGGTATCAGTAGTACATACGCCCCACCTTTTTTTTAAATTATTTCTTCGGTCGCAAAGAAAAGAATTAAGAATTAAATATGAGATAAATACATACATGTATTAATACATTGTATACAGTTATGGATTTGGTATTATTTCACTTTCAATACTTTACATCCTTGTACACGAGGGCAAGAGCCTCCCCCCCCCCCCTCTCTTTCTTTCATTTTGTTGTAAACTTGGAATCTTTTGGAATTTAACCAGGAAATTAGAAGTGTGTGGCACTACTGTTGACCGGGTAACATCATATCCTTACCCTTTAAAGCTTTAAAGGTGTTACCAAATCGCTTATTTCTTTTATTTTGTATGGAATACAATGAGAGTACCAATGTAATAATAACGTAACCAAGCACAAGCTTGACGCGGGTGATGGCTGCTGCGGAATCTCCAAGGCGAGCATCCCTACTGCGCGACATAACCGCTAGCTTGATTGGTCAAAGATAATGCTAATCAAATTCTGCGGAGAGGTCAATTTATTATACATCTGCAAAAAAGTTTGGGATGGGTATATAGGAATCTTCTACAGGTTAAGAAACACCGTCTGTCTGTTCACCTATCCGTCTGTCAGTCTGTCTGTATCTTTGGTCTGTCCGCTGAACTGTTCGAATCGAGTACGGACCATAACTTCTTTAATGCTACCTTGCATAATGAATATACTTCATGCATATGTTATCCATGGCCCAAGAGTGTGTCATGACATTTAACCAAGGTCATATCTGAAAGGTCAATGTCACATTGCACATATTGCCAAAATTCGTAAGCCGGCGTGGCCTAGTGGTATCGCGCTGGACTCCTAATCGGGACGCCGGGATTCGAGTCCCGCTCTGGTCATGTCGGTGTCCTGTCTTTCGGATGAGACAGTAAAACCCGAGGCCCCGTGTCGTGGTATGCATGGCACGTTAAAGATCCCTCACTGCTTCGGGTGGGTCCGTTGCAAAGGTCAAAATTTGTATGCCCTGCATCAGGCAGATGCCGTCACCATATACGTGAACTATTCGTGGTGTGGCGTTAAACAAAAATCAATCAATCAAAATTCGTGCCTGTAATTTTACAATGATAATTTGTATTCGTATAACACTTCACACAATAATTGTCAATGGCAAAAGAATATATCTCGATATTTAACCTAACCAAGGTCTTATTTCGTAGGTCAAATGTACATTGCACATATAGTCGATATCTGTCTGAGCTAGAATTTTACAATGATAACTTGGATTTGGGTAATACTACACACAGTTATTGTCTTTGACCCAATGGTGTGTCATGACCTTAATCCAAGGTTTAATACCGGTATCTGCGCGATCAAGTTCACAAAGTCGTGTCCGGGTGGTAACTACTTTTTCTATAGACTTGGATCAGGATGGTGTTTCACGTTATTGACTTTGTTGTTCATGCCCAAAAGGTGGGAATTGCTTTAAACCAGTGCAATATATATATAGTCAAGGTCATAGTTGTTGTCGTAAACTCATATTTGAGCCTTCAATTTCGCTGCTTTCACACAACTGTTGTTGATACCGCAGGGATCATCACCTTACCCAAGGTTGTATATAAGTCAAAATAACAGTGGTATCCTAATACTTTACTCATTTAATTATAATTCTGTGATTTTGACCTTGAATTTAAGTGTCTAAGGTCAATTCACAAAATTTATCAGTCTTCCAGCGTAATCTACAACCAATACTTAGGGTATCACTGGCTGCAATATTTAGTGTTGATGCAGCGGTGGGGTATTTATTCCTTTACTGGCCTTAGGACAATACAACGATCCACTTTCGTCGAATGTCATGTACTTTAGCGCAAAATACGACTGTGATGACGTCACGCAAGGTTGGACAAGTCGGACATTTGATTATGACGTCAAAGGCATAATAATCAAAAGTCCGCGAAACATCGCTTTCTATGCTGAAAAGTGAATCGGTGTAACCTAATAGATATCAAGAATTACTTTGACTACAGTGAATACTATACTAGCGGGAAAAAGATATACAAGTTTAGTTTTGTTCGTTATTATTTTACTTGATTCGTTGATGATTAGTTCATTATTTTGGTCTGTTGATTATTGCAATCGGCCTCTTGTATATTACGATAGTAAATTCGATTTGAGAGCGCATGTGCAAACTCCATTAGCGTGGCATGTTGGTTAATAATCTAGTACTAAGAAACAGTATTAGCACATAATTCTGCAGTAAATATTGAGATTTCTAGAAATAAATCTAATAAAATGTTCACAATTAAAAAAAAAAAAAGATTTGCTCACTACAAAAACCAACTTATTTCCGAATATTGACGAGAACATCCGAGAGACTTTCCTAAAAAGGAAAAAGGCGCGGCTACTTTCCTAATAAGGAAAAATGAGGCGTGGCTTTAGGAATTTTAGCGGGAAAATTTACAACTGCGCATAAAAAGATGGTTTTGAAAACAAGTACACGTAATTCCTATTTACATAAAGCCAATTGGCTTTTTGACCAACAACTTTTAAAAGATTTAAAGCTATTCCGATTGCAGCCTAAGCTTTTTAAAAAGCTACGCTTGTTTTATCAATACTGAATATTTATATTACTGAATATTTTTCTTTTTAATTTTTATTGTCCAATCACAGACGGGGCCTGAGTGAATAGCGTTAAAACAAGTGATCCTTACGCCGTTTCCTGACTTAAATCAATAGCGTGTGACCACTTATGGCTTCGCAGAGGAGGATAAGAGATTCTCCTTAACATTGACCTCTTCAAGGTGTGTATTGCTATTAGAGGGTATTGCTCCACTCCTCAATAAGGGCTTGTGTGAGCCGAGCGACGTAATATGGTAATTTGACGCGCTTCCTAACCATTCTGTCCCACAAATGCTCGATTTTGGTCAATTCTTGACTGTATGTTGGCCAGTCAAGAACTGAAACGTTTTTTTGAGTCAGAAAGTAACGACAAACCTTAGAAACATTAATTTCATGAACACTTTGATTTACATGTATACTTTTGCAAATGAGGAAATTGACGCACTTAATTTAAGTAACATTTAAAATCATGAGTCTGTTAAAGAAAATATTCCTCCATACTTCTAAATGAGGGAGTCGCCTTGTATTTCGTATAAATATACACCAACAGTTGCTTCCAAAATCTTTAACTATAAACAAAATTTGAAATGTGTAGACCTGAGAGACTTCCATAACCCTATAGAGTATTCGTATTCTTCTTCTGAGTTTAAATATAATCCATGTGGTCATGTTGTGACAGGAGATCTTCATATTATTGGCAATGAAAAACTTAGAGATCTTTTAAGTGAAGGCTCAAAATATAGAGAGCCACATTCATTTATATGGCGTCAAAATTTTGATATTATTATAAACTCATGTGAAGAGTATGCCAGACGTTGGACTAAGAGAGAGAAAGTTGAATTAGACACTTTCTGAATGTCTGCAGCCGATCAGAAGTCTGATAATGACGATAGTTCATTAGTGACCTCTCTCTATGACAAACGTGACGATTTCAATTTCATTATTAACAACTTCCTTTTTCTGAGTACCAATATACCTTCCTCTCCCGCATATGGTGTTTTCCTTTTACAACTTATACGCTATGCCAGGGCATGCTCTAAATACGAAAATTTCGTTCTTAGAGCGAGGCTTCTTGCTACGAAACTACTCTCATAAGGATATGAAATTGTCACTGAGGAAGTTCTATGGTCGATATAGGGATTTAGTGCAATTTCAGATTCCTCTTTCAAGAGTGTTAACCGATATTTTGGGACCTGACCATACAAAATAACCATCTTAACTTTTTTGACTATACTTGATTTGACATAATTCGTATATATATACAGACATTTGTTCACGTGTGCTTCCGACACCGGAATTTCAGTCAGGCAACATTTCTTGCCTTGAATGCCAGAATGGGAAAATTTGACTTCTGGTCTTGTCTCCTTCGTGTGCTCGTGTGTGTATTTTTATGTATTTACCTCCTCGACATGAAAGGTTGTTGCAGGACTTTTGCGACGGGTGTTTCATGCAACCAGGGGACGCTTACTCCTCCCGGGCACCTGGTCTCACCTCGATTTTATTGGGGTTCGCATTTGTCTGAATATGACACTATACATGATACTGTCCTTTTATTCCATGGACTATGAGATATGGTTTACCCTTCGGTACTTCTTTGTTTTTTACTTTGAAGTTAGCAGCCAAAGTTTGGGTTCAATAGTTATAATTCAAACAAAATCTGTAGGAGACAGATAGACATACGGAGAGCATGATGACCACATGAGACATGATTACCAGTAACTGATTGCTGGAGTTATCATTAAGATATAGATCGCTGCGATAGAAAAGAAAAAAAACATCTGACTCAGTCGTCAATCTGATTAAAACCAAATCTTTATTCCGCTTGTCTATTTTCCCATTATTGCGTATAAAGATCTGGTGAAAAACCGTGAGGCGTCATGTCCTGATGAACTCTGATGACGTTTCAGTCACGGAAGCCTAGGCACGTGCAAGTGACGCAATATGTAACAAACGCTGTTCAAAAACTACCTGGTAGGTCACGCACGCTGGGGATGTTAATTTCATTCTTAGGAATCTGTAGCCGATCCACTGATTGGCTGAAAATCAGAGTTCACCAGAACATGACCCCTTACGGGGTTTTGCCAGATCTTTATCCGCAATAGGACAAATAGAGAAACGGAATAAAGATACGGTTTTAATCAGTTTGACTCAGTCGTATGGCAAAATCCGTCATAGGCCAGTCTTATGGATAAAATCCGCCATGGGCGAGCAAGCAAAATTATGGATACAAAAAGATATCACATAAAAGTTTAACTGTAATGCGGTTGAGGCACCGACAGGACGGAAAGAGACTTGAATTAAGGAGGGGAAGCTGATCCATTGGGTTTCATTAGAATAATATCATCATATGGGGATTGATTCTTGCTCAAAATAAGGCAGGGAAAAACTGGCTCTAGAGTGAGTCTTACTCCCCAAGGGGAAAGGGACACTCTAGAGTAGAGTCACCGGAGGAAGTCTCACTCAAAATTACGCAGGGGGAAGGCAGACTCTAGAGCGAGTCTTCCCCTCAAGGGGGAAATGCTCACTCTATAGTAGGACCGTCGGGGGAAGTCTGACTATGGGGAAAGGCTCACTCTATAACACCGATTCCTGGAATCATGTATATAGGATCTGAAATGAATTATCATTTCATACGGTATTTATGAAATGAGTTGTTTGTTTTATATCCCCGAGCAATGCCGAGGGAATATATAACACACAACGAGATTCATAAATACTGTATGAAATGAAAATTCATTTCAGATTTTATTTATCACATGTTTACATTCAGTTTAAAGGTGTTTATTTCGTCAAACCATGCTATGACGTCACCTATGTCATAAATTAATTTTGACATAGCGATATTACATTGTATAAACAGCAAAACATGTGATATAATCATGTAACTTATAAAGATACCAACATAGTGGCCTGTTGTAAGTTTGATGATGATCTGACCTGATACATAACCTTGTTGAATTTCATAATTGACCTTCAGGGCCCTACAAGTTTTATAAATTTGCGATACAGTTCACGAAAGTCATAGACCGAAATGTGAGAGTGATCACTTGACAAACAGACAAACGCAGGACAAAGTCATCACATAAATAATTCTCTACTGGCAAGAAAACTTATTGTTATGGATCCCTAGTGTATAGAAAGACAAATACTTGCATAATAACAAGAGGCCCATATGGGCCTATATCGCTCACCTGAGCACAAATTGTTTATTTACAATAAAATGACAGCTCATTTCAGTAGAAAATTTTGCTTTTTTTCTACAAGACTTTCAATAAGGTTTGGTGATATTTTGTGCAGTCGTTTTGAAGAAGTCCAAAATGTGTCAACAAATCAGAGCCAATGGCAGCTATCTTGGATTACGAATCGACACGAAAAACACAAACTTGGTAGAGGACCTTGAGTACTTACTTCCTATGAGATTTGGTGGAATTCTGTGCAGCCGTTCTGGAGAAGAAGTCGAAAATGTGTCAACCAATCAGAGCCAATGGCAGCCATCTTGGATTACAGATGGGCACCAAAAACACAAACTTGGTAGAGGACCTCAAGTACTTACTTCCTTTGAGGTTTGGTGAAATTCTGTGCAGCGGTTCTGGAGAAGAAGTCGAAAATGTGTCAACCAATCAGAGCCAATGGCAGCCATCTTGGATTACGGATGGGCACGAAAAACATAAACTTGGTAGAGGACCTTGAATACTTACTTCCTTTGAGGTTTGGTGAAATTCTGTGCAGCGGTTCTGGAGAAGAAGTCGAAAATGTGTCAACCAATCAGATCCAATGGCGGCCATCTTGGATTACGGATGGGCACGAAAAACACAAACTTGGTAGAGGACCTTGAATACTTACTTCCTTTGAGGTTTGGTGAAATTCTGTGCAGCGGTTCTGGAGAAGAAGTCGAAAATGTGTCAACCAATCAGAACCAATGGCGGCCATCTTGGATTACGGATGGGCACCAAAAACACAAACTTGGTAGAGTACCTTGAGTACTTACTTCCTATGAAGTTTGGTGAAATTCTGTGCAGAGGTTCTGGAGAAGAAGTCGAAAATGTGTCAACCAATCAGATCCAATGGCGGCCATCTTGGATTACGGATCAGCACGAAAAACACAAACTTGGTAGAGGACCTCAAGTACTTACTTCCTTTGAGGTTTGGTGAAATTCTGTGCAGCGGTTCTGGAGAAGAAGTCGAAAATGTGTCAACCAATCAGAGCCAATGGCAGCCATCTTGGATTACGGATGGGCAAGAAAAACATAAACTTGGTAGAGAACCTTGAGTACTTACTTCCTATGACGTTTGGTGAAATTCTGTGCAGCGGTTCTGGAGAAGAAGTCGAAAATGTGTCAACCAATCAGAGCTAATGGCAGCCATTTTGGATTACGGATGGGCAAGAAAAACACAAACTTGGTAGAGGACCTTGAGTACTTACTTCCTGTGAAGTTTGGTGAAATTCTGTGCAGCAGTTCTGGAGAAGAGGTCAAAAATGTAGAAAAGCTAACGACGGACGGTGAATGATCACAATAGCTCACTTGGGCCTTTGGCTCAGGTGAGCTAAAAACAATAATAATCCGGTCCGAAGGGGTCCCCCCCCCCAAAAAAGAAGAAAAAACTTCGAAAATCTGTTTCAAAATAACATGAAATTAATAATCCGGCTGCCGAAAGTCTTCCTGCCCCATAGAAATTAAAATCATGTAAATACCACGTCCAGTAACTCGACCAAACTAAATTAAAGTTAAGCACTCTGTGAATTTTAGTTTGATTATTGTGTCGATAGCGAATATTTCCATACAGATCCGATGTGTGTGAAAATCATGTTCTCTTTACAACTATACCTAGTGCACCTGTTCATGTACGAAGTTAGAAACTGAAAAACAAGCTTGGCTGATAGGATTTTACAGGACAATCTAGAGACGGTCTTATACACAGGTACTTACAATTCATCCTCCATAAAACCTGATCTCTCACAGTAATGACGTCTTCTGAGATCCGGCAAATTACATATTTATCTACATCATAAATAAAACAATGGAAAATTGTCTGAATGTCCAATTCATTTCCAAACGGTGGGATGGGCAATATCAAACGACAAATGTGTGGTAAAAGAAGGGGGTATATCCTGTTTAGAGCATTGGCGGGCAATCTTTGTTACTGATTTGATTTGCTTTATGAAAGTATCGTCCTTCGAGAAAGATAGATGGGTAACAAGTTAGGATTGGAATTGCTTTTACTGATACTACATATTGAACCAAATTACACTTCGATATCACGATTCCTTACCGAGAAACCAAGAAATGTTTGGTTTAAACACGTTAACTCTAGAATTCTAAAGTTAATATGACAAAAAAAAAACACCTTTTCATAGTTTCTGTGTGCACAAACGACAACAACTCGTGTAAAAATTGTCTGAAATTCTCGTAAAAACTGTCTGAAATTCTTGATTTTTATTACTTCAATACACATGCAAAATATTACTTTATTTTATAGAGGTATTCTAAGTTATGGAACGGATACCTAGGTCTTCTAAATGGTTCTAAAACCACAAAAGATCATAAGGCATAACTTTTATAGTTTTTTTTTTCAAAAATGTTTGAAAACTGAACTCATAGATTTTTAGTATATCAGTTCATACAAAAATATAATTTACATATAATTCTACTGGGGCATCCCATAGTTATGGTTTTGAAACCAAATCTACACTGATGGACGAACAGACAAAATTTGGTAATAGTAGCACTATAGCTCTCTCCCTCCTTTTCTTGTGGCGGTGGTGAATGTGGGGGGGGGGGCAAAATAAAAACTCAGTACCTGTAACGCTTTTTCAGAGATTGGCATACAAAATAGTTGAGAAATAACAGGAACACGTGTAAAATAAGAATCAATTGTATTTCATCAACAAATAAAGTGTTATCTTCAACATCAATATGCAAAACAAATGTGAGAGTTTTACAGAATAAAGAGCTGAAAGCCATGACACTACATGTTTTAATACATGTGTTGCTCAGAAACAACGACAGAATAAAGAAGAGCTTTAATATATAACTCTATGATAAACAACCTGTATGTGAAAGCCTCTATAAGTCCTTATTGATACATTACACTTCATATAAATATCCTAGATAAAATACAAATACTTATAAACTTGTTAAATCATCACTTGACATAACTCTATATTATATATCCATATCTAAATGTGAAGTTGCAATATTATATAAAATGCATTAGAGAAAAATGTTTGTATTCCTTGTTTCTACAGATATTTGAATTTCTAGGAGATACTCCAGTGTGCTGAACACTTTTTTGCTTTACCATGCACTTACTGTCACATTCACTCTGATACAATTTATAACATGAACAGTACATTACAACAAAAATCATTTCTCGCATGCATTTATGATTGACTGATTTTTATTCTAAAATTCTATACAATGCAAGTTTTGCACAGAATAACTATGAAATAAATACTAGTATTTTGTTTTAAGTTACTGCAGTGCACATTCTATGATTGATATTTCATTCCTATACCGTCAATGTGTTCCTATACAGTAAATCTCATTATTTCTTGTCAAATTTTCTCATATATTAATAACATTGTAGTCTGGTCACTATTTTTTTTAACACTTACATACAACTTTGCATGAAGATATAATTCAGTTATAAATTGAAAAATGAACAATTTCTTTCTTCTTCACCTTAATTTGAACATTTTAAAATAAAATGATCAAGACCAGTCTCACTTTATGGTCCATTTGAATTCTGTCAAAAATTACATAAAAGTTTAAATGAGATCAATCTTTACAAAATAAATTGGTTGGTTGACTGATTGGTGTTTTACGTCGCTTTCAACAATCTTTCAGTTATATCGCAATATGGAAGCAGGAGGTAACCAACCTCTTAAAAATAGTGGCGCAACCCGGGAATCGAACCCGGATCATTGGCGCTGCAAGTGAAGTGCTTAACCACTACACCAAGTCTCCCCTTACAAAATAGGTAAATATATATATTATCAATAGAAGTGCATCAAAGTAAACCTGAAAACCAAATTCACTATTTCTATAATTATCATTAAAAGTCAAGATTCTAAGTTTGTGCCAATATGATAGCAGAACAGTAAATTTTGAAACTTTTAATTATTACAAAATCTCTGTAGTTGTTGCCAATGAATCTTTCTAACTTCTAAGAAAGTGCACAATCAGAGGCCCTGACAAGCCTGAAGCTCTATGCTCATTCATTTACTATGTTTATAACTTTAAGACTTGAAAAAAAATTCTTAATTTCAAATTTATCTTTATTTGTTAAAAGAAAAACTATTAACTTTTTCAAACAAGTTCTCGAATTCAGCACTGGAATGTTTAATTTTGTCAAAAATTCTAAATCACCAATAAATAGATGCATACAATGACAACAAATGTGTATACATTATAATCAATGACAATTTATACATGTATTAATGATGTTTTCTCGGATACTGATGGCAGTATGTACACAGACTGGTAATAGAGCTCATTATATTAAATATGTTTTTATTCTTCATAGACAATGATGACATCATACATATAAACTGATGACACTGCTTACATAAAATGATGACATTATGTGCAAACAGTGGTGACACTAATCATATATTGATGACTGTTAACAGAGATACCCATGATACTGCACATATAAACTGAAAATTATAGCCATTATCATGTACCAAACAACACTCAACACTGCATTCCTGTCTAGGACTATATCAAAAGCTGAACTAGTAAGTAGGTAACCATTTTTACAAACTACATTATAAATAAAGATATACAATAAACATATAACGTGAGATGTTCCAATAATACGAAAATATAATAGCTTTATGCTGTCAAACTCAAATAATGGAAACCATCTCATGGAGTCTATCAATGTGCTATACAGAATTCATCACAGACAGTCATAATCAAATACTAAACAAAATCACAAAAATACAAATGCCGAACAAATTGATAATGGGTTTTGATTGAAAATACATATCAAACACATACATTGTAAAGTAACAAATTCAGTTTATTATCATGGCATCACAAAGGGAAGTAGACTGGGAAATGCTCACAAAAAGCTTGTCAAAACATTAAAATGGACAAAAGTTGCTCTTGTTCTACTCCAAAACAATAATCATTTCTAGGTACTAAAGAAAACTACATAATAAAACATCATTGTGATTTTACATGGCAGAAATTAATGAAGTCGAATGTTTCTTGAATATTTATGTTAAAACTACACACATAAAATTTTGGGATCTTTAAATCCAATAATTGAATACAGTTTTCCAAAATATTAAAAACCTGATTTACATATTATAGCGAATCTAAAAGTTTAACATCTCTTAACATGTTTCAATATAAAAAGGTTAATAGGGATTCAATAAATAAATCATATTGTTGACTAAGCATACATATTGAGAGAAGACGGGGGTTTAAGCATATGATATACAATACTAATAATATTGATATGGACACAATATTTTCATACAATATTCAATGTTAACATAGTACGATGTTTATATCAAATACAATATAGCATGAATGCTACTCATATATTATTGAGAGGTAGCCCAAATTTGTTCTGTTGGATAATCAATATGATGCCAAGCATTGTTTCATTCATCTATACATAATTAAATGGGCCTATAAAACAAAAATGTTTCAAATGTTATTTAGGATGTAGAAACCATTTATTATCTAAACCACCCTCCCCCCCCCAAACCACCAAAAAACTTTACTGAATATTTTTATAACCTATAAATATGGATGAATCCAACAAGAAGAAACTAAAGATAAAGTAAATTGATTGCTTTAAAATACATAATTCTCCTGTCCCTTTACGTTTTTTTTTCACAGTTTTAGCAATTGTAATTCAATAAATCTTGCTCCAATTTTACATGACGTAAGAGGTAATATAGGACATGCAAAGCTCAGACATGCACATCATTTAAAATAAGAAAAAGGTCTATTCTTCCTTCTGCATAATCACTGAAAGACAAGAAACCTAACAGAAGTAATATTCAAATTAACATAATGCAACAACTTCAGGAAGAAAGAAGGAAAAACATGTGTATTTAAAAGGGACAGAATAAGACCAACTGACAGATAAACAAATCATCTATGCTCTTTAGACATCATTGTTTGTCATTAATAAAATGTAAACCATCATTTTGATCATATTGTACAGATGAAGATAGATTAAATATTCAAATGCTTTATCATTATTATACAGCACACATTTACAGATTAAGTTTATCTACACAAGGATTTCTTTCCATTTATGAGCTTATCATAGTTGAGCTGAGGATACTTTTTTATAAATGAACCAATAATACCTATACAGTGTGTCTGGGTTACAAAAACATAGAAAAGCAAAATCTGACATTCCTTCACAATCAAAGGAAATTGTCCAAGTATCTCTCAAAATTAATACATGTATTAAAGAAGTTCACACATATATATAAGGACTTTTAATGACAGCAAAGATTTGTCTTACAAGAGTAATTTCAATGGCAAAAGCTACTTATTGAGAGTTTCTTTTACATTTCCAATACTTGAACATGAGATGTCATTCATCAAATAACTTGACCACAGACAATGCAATATTCCCTTACACTTCAAAGCTAGAAAATTCAAGTAATTGGCATAAATAACTGTACTCCTCGCCCTTAAAATGGCATTCATAATGAATATGTCAATAAGTTCTTTGTTTTCAAATAAAAAAATTACAAACCTTGTACCATTAATACTGTTATAATTTACTACATCTTAATGATACAGATTAGTCATAAATAAACTATTTACTTGTTCAAAATGAGAATATACTGCTCTTTATTGAATAGAAATGACACATCTCTGTCTAACAGATGGTATACTGATTAGGGTTGGACACTATCAACACTGTAACAAGTATCTTTGTAATTGATACCTTATTTTCATCAAATGTGATACTTTAGCAATTACTCTTTAGAAAACCAAGGTACTTCCTATGTCAATTCCAATCAGGGGAACATATGATTCTGTTGCTTAATAATGACTTTATGATTTTAGTGTAAGAAATGCTATTTTTAACAGCATTTCAAATACAGTAATACAAAAGTACTATTAATGGTATCGGTATGATACGTAAAGCAGGTAAAATCTGGTAATTTGGGAAACAGTATTCTATATGGTATAAATACTGTGTACTAGTGTCCAACCCTAATAATGATTTTAATACCAAATGAGATTTTCATTTAATGACAATAAAAGATCATTAGTCATTACTGTCACACCCTGCAAATTCCTATCACTTGAGTTAATCGCTACACTACAAGTTTTATTATTTATTTTGGTACAATATCAGTGCACGAAGAAGAATGTCTATGTAGGAAGAGCAAACTGATCTGTGGAACATCCTCTTGCTACAACTGCTTTATTTTCAGAAGTCAAACCTTGTAGTTCTGTAACTTCACTATAGGAGACTTCTGGCCTGTCGTCATTAGGAACCACTGTGGAAATCCCTGAAACATAAATATGTAACATATTCAGTAACCAATTACCTATTCTCTTTCACCTGAATTTGCAGAAAACTACTGTTACTGTCAAGGTTGCCAAGAAATTCTAGACAAATGCAAGTTCTTGCTTAACAATTATTTTTGTCACCATGACCCTGACCTTCATACAGCAAAATTTTTGTTTTCAGTGAATGCCCCCACAGAGCCTAGACAATTGTATTAATGTATAAGGCTCATGTGTCCTAAAAATGGACAGTAATCAAATTTAAATGCTGATTTTATGCCGTTACATGTATTAATTTATCTCTACTTTTTCATCACAGAGGATGACCTTTGATCTATAAAAATCAATATAAACCTTAAAGGGACACTATCCCTCAACCAAGTTTTATGGCATTAGAATAATAAATTTAGGCAATACGCTGTTTTTCTAGGTTTGTTAAAGTTATAGAGTTTCCGTTAAATATAAAATTTTAAACTTAAAATCAACAAAGATGCGGTAATTTAAAAGGAATTTATTAGAATTATTTTTCCCGTTTTAACTGTCCTTTTATGGAATTCAAATCCACCCATTTGCACATGCGCAGTTTGATATAAACAAAAGACGCCATGTATTTCGAGGAGTTTTCGATGCAAGGGCCAATAAAAAGAGGAAGAAAGAAACATTTAACGGACTCTGTTGTAAAAACACTAAACAGCGTGCTCTTACCTCGCTCTCCATCATTGTTTTGGTGCGGTTACGTGATTGACACGTCATGCATATCATTAAAAAGGCATGGATTTCGAGAAAATAAAAGCGATATATTGACGGCCGTAACCCGATTAATATGTGTATTTTTTAAAAAAAGTTTTTTCGTATGCTTTCTAATAAATATCTAACTGACCTATATAGAGAGTTAAATACAGTACACATTTTAAAAACCCATATTATATGCCGAGGGACAGTGTCCGTTTAATATTTTCAAGAGACTATACTGGATTATGCGACTCCATTTATTTCCAAATACATTTTTCAGGAATGTTTGGTAGATCATTCCCATCAAGTTTCATCAAAATCGAGCTCTTTGATTCTGAAGATAATGATCACTCTCAAGGTAACCATATATGATTATGTAACCTACTAACCTCATTTCTTTCAAATTCATTTATTCGGAATCATCAGTTGAGCCCATGAAGGTTTCAAAAAATCACTCTTACGACAAGAGAGAAAATCAAGTCCTTAGAATTTGAAGATGGCTGCCATGGTGAACATAATGAATTATGTAACACCAGTTTTTTTTAAAATCTGTGTTTGTCATTCGATTATTCGTATATAGTTTCATGAAAACTGATGCAAATGAGGGAGAACCCCAGCTATTTCAAGATGGTTACAATGTCAGCTATGTCAGATTATCTGACACCATCTATTCTTCAGGAAATTTGAGTACATCATTCTTCTAATGTTTCATCAAAATCTCTTCAAACAAAATGCGTTTGTGAAACATAAATGTCCCCTGGCAGCAACAAAGTTCAAATAAAGCAAATTTTGCATTGTTCTATATCTTGATTATACCCTACTCCATGGGAATACGCATGTGAAATATTAAAAGACCTACCTCTAACAATTCAAAAGCTATAACCAATGTTCGAGTTTTTGAAATATAGGTCAAAGGGCATTGTTAAGGTCATGAGGTAAAAATTATTATTCTGCTGGAAAGGTCTTGTCAAAAGGAATAGGCATGTGAAATATGAAAGCTGTATCTCTTACAGTTAAAAAGTTATGTGGATTGTTAAAGATTTTTGCTTCAGACAAATGGACAGACAGTCTAAAAACCAGATGCCCCAAAATCATTGTTTCGTGGGGAATAAAAGGATGAAGGAAGAGTACAAAGATTATATGGACTTCATTGGAAAGGTGACCATGTTCCTTTCTGGGCCCAAACATCAAGGACCAGAACCAAAATTGCACTTGCACAACTAGGCCTCATACCTGACCAAATGAAACTATAAAGGGTTTTCTGTACTGAATAGTCTCTGAGGGAAACCAAGCACAAACTAATGTTTAAGTCCACACAACAGACAGAGGTGTCAAACAAGCTCAAAAGGTCTTCACCCAGTGGAACTAAAAACAATAAAGAAAATCATCAATTGTGAAACACACACTCACAAAAAAAAAATTAGAATTGAGACAAATATCTTATGATATTATATAATGAGTTAAGGCATAAATGTTTGTCTCATATCACTAAATTCAAGCACAGCTGCATGCAGTATATTTTCATTTTAAGAAACTCGGAGAATACAAGCAGAGAGACTCAAGATCTATACACATGTATATGTATTAAAGCTAAGAGTCTTAATAAACATATAGAAATTACTTATTCCATATCATTTATTAATATGTACAGGTACTAACTACTTTTAGATACATGTACAGAAATTAAAAAACATTCTAGTGTAGTACTGAGTTATTGTTAGACTCATTTTCTAAATTCTCTGTCCTCATTATATGCCATAAAATTCCAAAGTGAAAATGGTAAACATTTTTATTTATTCTAGTCTAAATACCATTCTATGTAGTTTTTATTTTTTACATTCATCTACATTCATTCACGTATCTTACAAACATAAATTTACATGTCAATATAAAATTGAAAAAAAAAATAAAAAAAATATAACAACTAATTGAAAGAAAAATGTTTAAATAATACACAAATGTGTAGCATACTGACAGTCATGCTTTCAAAAATAGTAAAATCATGAGAAAATATGTATAAAATTAATGAAAATGATGTAAGAACTGCAACATTAACAGTGAAGTGAAGGTTCATGTTTACTTTACATTACAAAACAAGCTTGTCAAGTAGGATTTTTAATCAAAAGCAAATTAAATAAATAAGACAAATTTTATTCTTGAAATGATCAGTATTGGGTCGTCACATCTCAGTACAGCATTAGCTGTCAAATTTGAAACAATACAGCTGCTGTCAACCCCCTTGACCTTCTATATATTACGTGTCTACACAGTTATTGTTTTTTACATCAAGACCTTTCTCATATGTGAACAAATCAAGTCAAGAAAGCTCTTGAAGCGTATGAGAACAAAGTCGTGAAAATTTGTTTAACCATTCTTTTACCTATTAACCGAGACCATCTTTGAATTGTGTGTTATGCAAGCCTCTGCCACAGGTTTTGGCTTGATAATTATTTGACAAATGTACAGTTATGACTTAATGTGTATATGTATAACAATAATGTCTGGTGAGTATTGAACACAAGGCCTTAATACCTAGACACAGAACAATGTCTGATGTTGTGAGGATGATAATCAACTACAAAATCTACTCAAATTGTACAGGAGTGTTTCACTAGGCAGTAAGTTGTTTAACAACAGTTCTAACCCTATTAAATCTACTTTAAATATAATATGTTTACGTCTGTGTCTAAATAAAATGGTGTTTCCTCTAACTTTAGAAGTTGCTTTTCCTCTACATTTAAAAGTAGTTAAAATCTCATTCTACTGTTAGGATAGCTTTGTTTAACATGCTACCATCACTTGTAATTTAATGTAAACGGCTTGAAATAATTCCATACATGCAGATCCCAATGTATACCAACTAAAAGGAAGAACAAAAAAATCCAACATAAAAAAGGTGACTAATATGCTGCTGACTGAGTACAGAACAAACTTACCTTGTCTACACCATACCCTAGATCTACTTAGTGGGTATGGGGCTAGAAACCGAATCACCAACTGAAAAGAGGCAAGTTACACACATAATACCCTGTACCTTCTATTTAGGTAGGCGTATGTGAGACCTTTCCCAGTTCTATACTATCTATCTACATTATATATATTGAGTAACATATTATTACACAATACATAAAACCTCATATTCACATTATTCATATTTGGTAAATCAAGTCGTTTTCATGGTACTCATAAATATGAATTGATAATAAAATAAGAATATTTCATTAATTTGTAACATTCACTGACTAAAGAAATAAGCCTATATCACTCACCCGGGCACAAGACACAAGACAAAATTATAAAACATTTGAATTTTCTAAAATAATCTATTGTCAGAAAGTTCAAAATCAATCCACAAACAATACAAGTATCACATCCTTTTAGAATAGTCTTATTCAGAAGGCACTAAGCTTTTCATTCTACCTGGTTTATAATTTCAGAATGAAACCAAGAAAAACAAAAAAAAAAGGACTTCCTGTTCAAATACTTAATCCCTAACAAGTTTCATCAAATTCCTTCATATTGTTCTGAAGAAACTGAAAAGTTAAGCGATGGATGGATAAGGGGTGAACATGTGCATCACTATGACTATTCCTCACTTACAGCTGTGGGTCTGGTGAGCTCAAAATCTACGAAGAACAGCACTGGTATATTGATGTGTACATTTAAGGCTAATACTTAAAGTATGGTAGTGTAAAATGTGTTATCATGTACCAAGAATAGTTTTCAGAAATTCATATCTTTTATTTGATGTAAAATAGATACCTCTTTGTCAAATATTTCAAAAGATAAAAGTATGGGCATGATAAAAATGATATGGTAATATAATTATTCTTCAGTAGAATGACTCAATTTCACCTTCTTGTTATAGGACTTCAACTTCAAGAATGAAACTGAGCATATTAAAATGAGCAAAACTTTTGCAGACATCATTGTAATTTAAATGAAATTAATAACAGTACCTCAAGGTTCAATTATGAAGTTACTATGCCAGACATATTTGTCATTCTTGCAAGTCAAACTCTGCTAGCAAAAAGAAAGACTTTAAGTTATTGTTAGCAAAGTTGTCAATTTATAGGATGAAACCACACAATTATAGCCAAGTTGCACAACTAAAGAAGAGGTCAAAATGTGAAGATGTTAACTTGGTCACAATGTATAATTCTTATATATCACTACACATACCTACATTCCACTTGTCTTTGAACTATTATTTCCTAGGAAAAGTAAAAAATCCCCGAAAATGTCACAGAAAAAGGATGAATACATATATGTTATTCTAAGACTCTGAAAACTAAAATCTACATGGACTGCATATACGGTTGACTTGAAAACTTTTCATGCTAGTTACATTATATGAGCCGAACCAAAGCAAATGTGAGAAGCACTTACCATGCGAATAGTTTAGTTGGTTTATAGTCATATTCCATAATGGGTGTTTCCCAACTGATGCAGCATTGAGAAAAATAGACACTGGCATGAATGATATTTTAATATGATGGGGATATGAATGGAGCTATGATTTTTTATCTTTATTTCTATTTTTTAAAATGCAGATCACTGCTAGTGTGCATTTCAAATTTTGTCCAGTTGCCAACCAGCATGACAATGGGCAACAAACGACCTTTAACTTGCCATGAAATCCAGTTTTATGTCCAAAACTATTATAAATACATGTATCTTGAAAAGTTTATGGTTCCTACATTATTTGAACCCATGACCTTTTTACTTACAAGTTCAAACAATCAGCCATACTGGGCTTACATAATGCTATCATCTTTTTGTTTTTATTACAAACTGTTTCACTACCATATCATTTTATAATTTGTTACAGAAAACATATCCTACATATCCAGACTTTACACTTCAGTCTTGTTCAAAGAAAGGCAGTTCCAAAAGTAAATACATCATATATCAAATTGGCTGAATGTGAACATGCTATGAATGATGGGCTTATAACAATTCAATAAAATAGCCTCAGGTGGGCCTAGAAGGTAGACCGGAGACAAAAATTTCAGTATGTACCTGAAATATGTATATTTATTATTTTCTTTCCTTTCTTTTTTGCATGAAACTTCATAAAAGCGGTAAAATCATCTTCAAAAACATATTAAACCAAACAAAATATGAACAATTTTTGAGGAGTCAAAATTGTTTAAACATAATACAACCACTGCAACTTTAAGCTTGAAAGGCGAATTTGAAAAGTTTTCAAGCACCCACCTAGGTTTGTTTGGTTCACCTGTCAACTGATTACCTTGTTCTCATCCTCTCATCACTAGAATAATTATGAGAGTATGAATAGTAAATGATGTTCCCATGATGTTAAGGGAAGCATTGGATGGTATCTATACATACACACATATAGCCCTTGCAATAGCTATTTACAGTTAAACATACCATGCACTGGTGGTAGGCGGTTGTTTATGGAACCATCTGGTGTTTGGTAACTGATCATATTATGCTTGGTAATGGGACCTGTGCCATTGCTACCTGATAAAAATTTCTGATCTTGTACTGTGTTGGTACCTATATTGTTGGTACTTGTCTGAAAGTAACAAGGGTATGATGAATGCTGTATGTATGTACTTAGTACACCCAAATTATTAAAATTCCTATAAATTAATACATTACAGTTTGCATTATGTTAATATTTTACTAGGTAGCATTTTTGATGTTATATGTGACATTGAATCAGTCTTTACTTTTACTTACATTGCTGCAATAAGACTACTTGTGATTGGTTAAAATGGTACCTGCTGCTAAGCAACCTTTTTATGAGCAGATAGGAATTCGTAACTCGCAGGGACACTTCAGCAGTTTAACGTCCCAATCTAACTTTAACCAAACAGATGTACATCAGAGATAACCATGGGTTCAAAAAGACTTATTTGTCTCATCCTTGTTTTATATCATACCAAGAATATGTCACTTTCACAATCAAAGACTTGAATTTACTATTTCAATTTACAAATGGATACCTATTAATATCTCTAGCTGAACTTAGGGGAGGTACTTGGCAGCAGGTTCAACTCTGCACCATACATAGCGATTGTTGTCATAATATATTACTTATTATTATTATTGCTGTTTTTTGCCTTATGATAAATTACCTTAGTTATGTGAGTGGAACCATAATATTCATGCTTGATGTTGACTGCATTATGTTCTTTGCCATTAACAGCATGAACACCTTGACTAACTTGAGAGGTGTCAGGAACAACGAATCCTCGTCGATCTATCAAACTAAAAACCACATTCTACATTATAAAGAATACTGATGTAATGAGTTTTATCACTGTACAGTAATTTATAATTCTGGAATCTGAGGTAACAGAATTTCTTAAATGGAAAATTCTGAAGTAAATATTCAGTCCTTGTGCATGCCATTAAGAATTAATTGCATTTTGAACACCAGAAACTATCGACCACTTTACACCTCACCCAATAAAGGTTTAACGACAAAGAGTGCAAGATGCCATTACTAAGGTGATAACAACTTAGCTGTGTATTTCACAATGAATTCTCACACCTGTTTGATATTCATTTATTTATGCTGATTGGGATCTAACCAATTCAGTTCAAAACTGTCACCATGACAGTGATGAGCACTATGAAAATGATACAGTAAAATCTGAGAAAACTGAACTGCCTACGGATTGTCTCCTGAGTTTGGTTTTCTGAAAATCATGGTTTGAAACACAAAGACACAAGAAAGAGATCTGACTCAGTAACTCATCACTGCATAATGCCCTCGGCAAATAAAATGTACATGTGCAAATGGTCAATAAATTACCATTTTGGAGCATTTAATTATTTTAAAATTCCCTCATACATTGTATTAAACACAGTTTAAAAGCAGAATTATTAAAACTTTATTCAAGTCTAAAATGTGTCATATAACATTATTTCATGGTGTCTCCATACTGAATACACCAAATTTGAGAAGTAATCAAAACAAATATCAATCAAATTTACTATTTAATCACAGTACATGTCAAGGACAAGTAAACAGTGTTATTATCCAATGGTCATTAATGCCTTCACTGTCAACTGTATGTACACAATCAGCTGATGATCAGTCAGATGTGAAGCCTAGTGTAGTGTCTAGTATTCAGGTGACAATTAACGTGGTATCTTATACACAGGGACCGACAATTTCATTTGGAGTTTAGAATTCTCCAATTCTGATTTTCTGAGTATATTCTACTACAGAAATACAAGAGTATCAGTAAAACTGATGGATGCTCCCAGAAAGGCAGTAAAAAAGCAAGGAATTGATGACTCAATTCATATACATGTACAAAAAATCAGTGAAACTGGTGGATGCTGCATAAAGCACAGCAAAAATGAAGGAAATGAACGACTCAATATACAGAAAATCATTCTATTAATTGATGACAATTCAAATCTTAATGTACCATATGGATATCCAATTAAGTCAACTGTAGATCAACAAGTGATCACAGTATCTTAAACTAAAAAGAGTAAGCTTGACCTGGATTAGTTATGAAATAAAACTTTTTACTGTGAACATGACCTTTCAAAAATGACCTTTGTCCAAAAGCCCTTTACCAAAATAATATTGTGGTGAAGTATGATCAAATTGTGAAGGAGATATAAGTACTTCATGTTACTTTAAGTCATGATTAATAAGCGACCCTGACCTTTCAGAAATGACCTTAGGTGACCTTTGTCCAAAAACCCTTAACCTAAATAATAATTTGGTAAAGTATGATCAAATTCTGATGAAAGGTGTAGAAGATATATATACTTCATGGTATTTTAAGTCATACTTAGTAAGTGACCTTGACCTTTCAGATATGACCTTGAGTGACCTTTGTCCCAAAGCCCTTTACCTAATAATATTTTAATGAAGTATGATCAAATTCTGATGAAAGGTATAGAAGATATGAGCTCGGACGGACAGACAGACAGACAGACATGACATCAACTATATGCTCCCCTGAAAATTTTCAGGGAGAAAATGAGATGTGTAGGGTGGAAACAGGAATCCAGTAATCTAAGATTCAGGTATTCTCATATTATATTGTAGTAGGAAATTAACAAATATGGAAGTTTAAAACATCTATAGACAAGATTGTCCAAATAAAAGCTTCAAGTGCTATTCATTTTTCAAAACTGTGACTCTTACCAGACAGACAAACAGACATTTGAGGTAATCATGCATTTAACCTGCTCGACATATACTCCACATCAATATATAGTTACGATATTTCAAAAACTTGACAACCATGAAAATCAAACTCCAAAGACAGCAGTCTATTTATCATAAAATGTCAATGAAATTTTCAAAGATACGACTGCAATACATTTTACAAAATGGAAATACATTCACAAGTCTTGGAATGAAATGAATGGAAATTCCATGAAAGTGAATAGAAAATGCAAACAATTACTTGTTACTTGTAAATAAAACTGGATTCACTTGGAGTTTTGAACTCAAATAAATCATATCCTTTACAAGAAACCGTCAACGACAGTATGACCGGATTGCAAAGGCTTAACGCAAAAAGTTGACAACAGACGGACGGACTGACTGACGGACGGTTTTCGCCAATTCATAGACCGGAATTGCTTTGCAATCCGGTCAAAAATTACTATATAGGGATTATTCTCAAGTCCTGATTTTTCATTATATTATCTATCAGTCTTTGCCAATGCAAGGTATCCAAAATACACCTATTTCATAAAAAATCATTTTAACATCCATCTAATAATGGATTTTTTATTTCAATTTACAGTGCATGTCTCTTGAATTACACAACATTATTGAGCCTACTTTAACCAAACTATATATTCTAAATACAAAGTTGTATAATAGTGACAATTACCTGGGAGGAGTGGGTCCACATAATACTACCATGCAGTTTTTAAAGATAGATCCTTGGCTGAAAGGATTGAAATTTTCCTGCCCTCTTTTGGCAGAGTATGATCCTTTTATCTGTAAATGACAAAAATTTTAGGTACAAATGTACAAGTTGTCATTGCTTACTATTTTTTGCTAAATTGAGAGTTTTGGACGAGATTTTTCTTTATATTATGTCAATGTTACAAGTAAATTTTCCAAAATTGTAAAAATAACATCAATATAATCTCCTACTGAGAATACAACAATCCCTAAACACAGCTAATACAATTTTCCATTGCTTTACTTACATCTTCATTGGTTGTTTGTTCTGATGCTACAAGGTAACTATGGAAACCAGACAAGCCCACAATGGACCATACAGAAAAGAAACAGACTATGATCTCTATCACAGTAGGAAGTTAAGGAAACATTCATACAACAAGTACAGATATTGTAATACAATATAAAAAGTTGTCATTTTTTAGTGCTGTCAGCGATTAATTTTAAACAGTAACCATACACAAAAGTAGCAAGTTGACAACTTTCGCTTTTGTATATGTCATTTGATAACTTTTGATTTTTCTGATCAAAAGTGATCACATGACAACTTATCAAATGACATATATAAGAAATATACTGGTAAAAGAACAAAAGGGTACAGACTTATTATTCTATAATCAGGCTAGAATATATCTAAGACATTTTATTACAATACATAGGGCCTATCACATGTCCTTAAAGATGTTAAGGGAAATTTCACTGGTGCAAACGTGTCTGTCCATATACACAGAAAATGCCATGCACAGAAAAATATAGTGATGCATGACATAGATGCTAAATTTAAGTGATAAATCCAAGGTGAACATGAAAAAATCACCATGGTAACAACATCTACTACTCACATCTTCATTAGTGGTCTGTTCAGAGGTGGCTAGATATGTATGGAAACCTGCCAGACCAATAACTGACCAGACTGAGAAGAAACAAATAATTGCTTCCACAATAGTATGACAGGTCAAGGACAAATGTTAGAAGGAAAATAGTAAATGGACTTTTAAAAAGTTTATTTCATTTTGAAAATCTTTAAATACAAAGTGTTACATTTTTACCCCCAGATCAAAGAAAAGTATTATATTTACAGCTATGTGAATAAAATAAGAAAGGCTGAGATGAAGGAAGCATACAATGCAACACTTTATACTAACAAAGAGTTTCCATCTTTTCTATTAAATGTTTCCACAGATAATTGTCATTTGTGCACACATTCTAGACTTTCCATTGATATATTATATATGTATATAAATATATATATACACAGTCAAACTTTAATATCTTGAACTCTAATATCTTAAATACTTGGGGTATCTTGAAGTCAAACAGTATGTCGAAAACAGTGATATGTCAAATACAAAGCTTATCGTGAATACATTTCTAGTTCCAAAGTTCTGATTTTACAGTTTTATCTCGAAGTTGGATTCCCAATTACATACACTAGCATATTACTTTTTTTTTTTGACTGAATGCGCGAATGGCATGATTTGTTGACCTTGTCAGTAAATGCAGCCAGGGTAATTACACATTGGTACATCAAATGATAGAGATTATGCATACCTTGTTATCTGTCCTACTCATTAAAATTCATCACATCAGTAAATATTGACTTGTACTGTCCTTTGAACTGTAATAAGTGTTGTTTTATTATTCCTTAAATTTAATAATTATATTTTCATTTTGTCTTCATGTACATGTTTATGCAAAAAAATATTAGCTTGGTATGCTCTGTAATAAAGGTATGTGATGTACAATTCTATCTTTATTACCTCTTATCTGAGACCATCCTGAGTTTTCGATTAAAGAATAAGACTTGTATCTTGATAGTGTAAAATAGAAAAAAGCATTGCAGTCCTAACATAAAAATTCTGGACTACATTTTCACAATTTTTTATTGATAAAAGGAATACATTAAATTAAGTATTTATCAATAAAATACAAATGTATGTATTATTCAATATGCCTCTTCAATATAATTACACGTTAAACAGACAGTCACAAGCTTCGATTTATGGCAATCAAGTTAAAATTTTTCTAAATATCTTGAATTATCAATATCTTCAAGTATTTTATATGCTTCCTCCATCTTTCAGATATCTAAGTTTGTTTATTTATGTATAAATATAATATATATATATCTATCTATATATAAATGGAAGGATGGGTGGATAGATAGATAGATTTATTTATATATACTGCAAGACCTTTTGAAATACCGTAACAACAGCACAAACAGATTGTTAGAAATAAGATGTTACAGCAAAATCAAACACAATGCATCAGTCTTATCAAAGACTCACCAACTGGTAAAATTTTAAACTTTTAATCAAGTTATACCCCATACCAATGTATAAGGTACAAATTTTCATTAATATTACAATGTAGTCCTTTTTTTAAGCGGTATACTGAAATATTGCAAAAATTCATAGATGAGAACCAGTACTTTTTAGAAGATGTCAAATAGTATATCTTAATGTGATACAGAAATGAGTACATTCTGATGAAAAGATATAATGAATTTTACCAAATGCACAAAATCAAATTTTTCTAGAAATAAATCTAATACGTAATTGTGAATTCTATGACTGTTTCAGTATTTTAAGAAAGTTTTTGTGCAGTTAGTATTGAACAAAATGCAGGACGACAATGGGTTCTTAGGTGAATCAGATAAACATCATCATTCAAATAAACTACTAACAGAAGTACACTATTAAAACCAGACAGCTTTCTTCTAAGTATCTCAAATATATTAGGCAACAAAAAGGAATCTGGCTAATTTCTGTTTTCATAGAATTAACATGAACTGATACTCTCTACAACAATTTTACTTTTTATTTCTACATTTCAGTATGCATACTCTAATATGCTAGATTTACAAAGGATATCTTGCAGGAGAGTCTCTCATTGCATGAAGGAAATTATCCTTCTGTGAACCTGCAAAAAAAAAACCCATATGATTAAAGAAGGACACTTCAATTAACATATCTATATATAGAATATACTTAAACAAAAAATCAGAAATGTCAAGTAAACTGTGAAATAAAATCAAAGATCTGACACAATTAAACAAAAACAACGAGTTTCTTTATTTTGTGTACAGTAGTGAAACTATATCAAGCAAACATTAATACCATTAGTAATCAATTAGGCGTGATGGATATCTTAAACACAAAACTTCAATGATCTTGGATTTAAAGATATATGGGCACATACTCTATGGTCTATCTATCAATAAACCTTTAACATTGGTCATAACTTGTGAACAATTTGGGACTGGGCTTTGTTATTTCATGTCAAACTACCTCAAAAGGCTTTGTATGAGTACTAAAATTCTTGACTAACTGACTCTGACCTTTGAGCTCCTTTTCATGATTTTGTAAGGCTTAAAGAGGTTTCATATTTTTTGTATCAAGACCTTTCTTTCAAGAGAGCCATGTTTCATGAACAAATTTTGTTTGTGAATACATATGATTAAACATGTATATATAAACATTCTCCAAAAATAAGTAGTTGGGTATGTGAAGATACTTACGCAATATTAAATGCGTCAAAACACAGGCAAATATGTAGATACATAGTATAGACAATGACAGAATGAATAAATAGAAATATCGGTAATTCCTCTTTCCCACACAATTTCCAACCCACGGGCAATGATGATCAAATCGTTCTGAAAAAAAAAATAATATATACATACATGTATATAAAATCAATATGCTTGTAATATAAAAGAAGTACTTTTGACACTTTTTTAAGTGGTTTTAGTGACCAAGTAGCAAAGTAAACCCAACTGCAACCTCATTGTCTTTGCATTTTGACTACCTAGTATAGACAAATGACTTAAATTTGTATGAATTATCAACCTTAAGCATGTTAGTATGATCCTTGAATTGCAAAAAATCATACAATTTTTCTTTTTTTTTTTTGTATTTCAGTTCTTTTCAATTACATTTATTACGATAATATTGTTTCAAATACACAAAACAAACTACTATGAAAAAATCTAGTACAAAAAAACCTCAAAGATTTTATTTCGGAATGGAACAATGGAATATTTCTTAAGACAGTCTTCAAGATCACTCTGATACATTCAGATTAATGATCTAAACAGCAGGTTTGAAGAAGCTTGTCAACAAGGGTAGCCTCTGGGACCTATGTTGCCCCATCTTGGACCCACCCCTTAATGAATCTGGACCAAAAAAAAAAACCCACCAAACTTGTAGGGGACCTCTAGTACATTCACATAACTGACAGATGGCACCTTATGATAATAGCTCATCTGAGCCTTTGGCTCTGTGAGCTAAAAACATAAACATACAAAACTTACTTATAAGCTGGGTTTTCGATTTTCAAAAAGAATTATTTGAGGAGGTGATTTAGAAATTTGATATGTATCACTGAAGCGGCAGTATTTCGCCAGGTGTTGGCTCTTATTGAAATTGATACATGTAAAATTCAGCAACTTATTACTACGTATATCATTAGACTTGCTCCATCCTCAATATCAGTCTTTTTTTCTATGTTTTATTTTCAGTTCCATACTACTGGTATATACATGTACCAGCAGATTCTGATAAACAGAGAACAAAGTTATATTAAGGATATTAATGAATACTTTTTATATAGATTGAGGAACAGTTCCTGGTTACTCGTAATTAATAGTGATTTCAATCCTTTAAACATGATTTTCCAATATTGTTTTTGTAACATAAATTGTCTGCTGGCTTACAATGTACATTTGAAATAACTGTATAAAAATATTCTGCTTTTGCTGCCAAAAACTATGAAATTGTGAGAAATCAAACTGTACCATTCAACTTTGTAACTTTTAATAAGTAAGGGATCAGTAATACCACAAAATTGAAATTTTCCAAAAGATGATCTCCTAATAATGCAGATACATGTATGATAGTGCAAGTGAAAAAACATACTTGAGCTGCATCCTTGTATGCATACAAATGAATAAGCCAACTACTGGTCCAATACATCAGCAAAAATTATCTCTTACTAGCTTATATGTTATTGAAATAAACAGCTGCCTTTGATCTCTGAACACAGAGAATAAATGGAAGAGTAGAGGATTTATGAGGTAACCATTTCATCGTTAAAATCTAATTCCAAAATAAGGAATATCGCAACTACAATGACGTCAACATACACGCACATTTTGTGACTGTCATGACTTCATATAATTATGATGAAAGTTGCCCACATAAAAGTGCCCACATCAAGAACAATGGATTTGGTAGATGACTAAATGCAAACCGTGACAGATTTTAGTAGTTGCGATACCCCGTTTGGATATATAAATGAAAACTGCAAGTTCTATCACATTCCAGGAACTTGACTAGTACCAGTGCATGCAGGGATCTGAAAATACAGTTACTGTACAATAACTTCCATGTATCATTACATTAATCCACACTTACCAACACAATTATCACACAGGCTACAATGGGATGCTCTTGGAGGGCGGAAAATTTTACATGTGAAGCAGTATTTCAACTTCATAGTTTGTCCTCTCAAAACAATTTCTTTGGTGCGTGGAGGAGGACGGTATGTACCAGGAGTCAATGCATTAGGTTGCTCTACAACAACATTTTCATAAATAAGTATTGATATCATTATATGTGACAATGTAATCAAATGTTCATTCATACATGTATGTATATATATATATTTTAGAAGGAAGGGGGGGGGGGGGTTATGTACCAGGAGTCAATGCATTAGGTTGCTCTACAACAACACTTTCATAAATAAGTATGGATATCATTATACATTATATGTAACAATGTAATAAAATGTTCATTCATAAATATATATATACATGTATATATGTATATATATATATATATTTTGGAGGAGGAGGGCTAATTAAGATCACATTTATGTAAATATAAACAGTACAGTCCTACTCCTAACAGGACAAATATTCAGCAATTATTACCTGATGCCATTTAAAATCCATGATCATATGAATATTGAATGACCCTAAACATACTAAATTGAAGAGGTGATCAGTGTTTAACAGGCCATTATAAGCCTCATTTGTTAGAATAACTCAACTTTTGTTACAGTAATACATCATTTATATTACTTTAATATATGTATAATAAACTTTTTATTTCAGACAAGTTTCAAAATAAACCACAAGTCTGATGTCCAAAACTTGTAAAATCAGGATTGGGTATGTTAAAAAATATAATGCTCTAGAGCAACTCAACACACCTGCACACGAGTGACATCAAATCTTGTAACTACCAAGTATAATAATTAAATCCAGTAATTTACATACCAATCTGTCTTTCTATATCTGCAGCTTCATCTGGAGTTGCACGTGGTATGACACCTGGATCACTAAAACTAGTACGAAATAAGGTAGACATGACGAAAATGAACAAGGCTCCCCCAAATGCAGGAATTGCTGGTGTAACATGTACTGCTAGATATGGGCAACTGGAAAAAAAAATTGAAACTCATTTTTCATCAGTTAAGTACGATAATTCAAAAAATGACTTCTATGAAATTTTAGTATACAATGTATTAGGTTATAACTAATACTAGGAATTACTTATAAAAACTGATTTTACCATTTTAGACACTCTTGAATCTGATTCACTGGTGAAATTTATAGTCATTATACAAGTATCAATAATCATGAATGATGACTATTAATTTATACTTTAGCACCTTTTTTCTAACATATGCGGTATCTGGTATATCCTCAATCTGATTATAACTATATGGGAAAGGAGGGAGGCAAATATATTCATTCTGTTATATGGTACATGTACCGGGTGCATGTAGGAAATACATTTTTTTCTTTTAGTTTAATAAGAAAACTTAAACTTACATGTACATTTAAATTCATTGGTCATTTACAGCTTTCTTGTCAAGTTTGCTCATTTGAATTATTTTCCATGATACACATATTACATGTACATACATGTACCAGGTATGTAAGCTCTGTCATGTCCACTTGCAGGCAAGTGATTTAAAAGTGAAAGGAATTCATACTTTCCACTGCCCATGTTAATGTCCTGAGAAGAGGACAAGCTCAGACGATCTAAGTTATGTTCAACCATATTTTTACCAATGAAATTGTCAACCTCAAACCTCAAAGCTGGCGTGGCCTAGTGGTATCGCGTTGGACTCCTGATTGGGAGGCCGGGGTTTGAATCCCGCTCTGGTCATGCCAGTGTCATGTCTTTCAGATGAGACAGTAAAAACCGAGGCCCTGTGTCGTGGTATGCATGGCACGTTAAAGATCCCTGTCGAATGCTGTCTAGAATTGAGAAAACCGAAACTGGGTATGTAATACAAAATTTAAAAAATAAAACCGGACCAGACCAGTTTTTTCTGGAAATTTAAAAAAACAAGAGGCCCAAGTGGGCCTATATCGCTCACCTTAGTACCTAGATTATCGGTCATGCAGGAAGGAAGAAGTTATTTATTTTTGCATTACTGTGACCAAGTCAACACAAATATTGAAAACATGTCAAATTTTATTTCAGACTGGAATAAAAAACAACAGAAGTTTTTTGCACATCCATTCAGGTAATTTTGATATTAAGCATTTGCTTTGTCGCTGCAAGATGTGATTCAAGGCAACAAGTTAGTATTTTAGGTGGGGTTTTTTGTTGACTGATTTCAATTCAATTCAATTCAATTTTTTAGCAGAGACAAATTTACACTATATGTCTCTGTTTTTAGATAGATGACATTGCTGCATTTTGGAATGATTATGTTGTCTTTTATTGCAATTGAACTACATGTATACACTGAATAATGATAGATTTTGAAAATAAAGCTCATATAAATATTTATTTAATTGCTTAGAGTTTTTTATTTTCATATAAATATGTCCAATAACAAGGATATGATAATATGAAAATCAGATGTACAACAAGTGGAGTCAAGAAGACGGTAAAAGCCACAAAATTAGACAAATTGATATCAGCATTTCTTACTGTATTCGTTTTCAATTGAAAAGAAAGTAATAAGTAATGTCAAAGCCAGTTATGATATTAAAATTGCAATACTTTGTACAAAAAGTTACGAAAATATAAATGTACTACATAAGCCTTTGATGTGTTGGTTGGTTGATTGGTGTTTTACGTCACTTTCAACAATATTTCAGTTATATCGCGACATGGAAGCAGGAGGTTACCAACCTCTTAAATATAGTGGCGCAACCCGGGAATCGAACCCGGACCGTCGGCGCTGCAAGCCAAGCGCTTAACCACTACACCAAGCCTGCCCCCCTTTGAAGTGTTAAAGTTCTCAGTCAGGTTAATTATTTGCAAGCCATGTAGTTATTACAAATATTTTTAGATATTTAAGAAATTTTTCAAGTTACATGTAAATAGTGTGTATTAAAACAACAAGGATATGATCATTTTAGAGGTTTTATCAATGTGAATTTGTCAGTTTTTTAAGATACATGTATCTAATGTCGGGTAGAATATCTTTTATATGAAATAAATCATCTGGAACAATATAAGCAAATTTTCTTTGTATGGTTGAATATGCTTTTGCTGATAGCCTACACATCAACATAACAAATTTTTATTTCTTTATTTATTTACTGGTATTTATTTATTCTCATCAATGAAGTATATATGAATAAAATAATCAGAATAATGATACATGTATAAACATAAATCATTAGTTTCATATTTTTACTTTAATTGTAAAATTGATCATTAAACTGTTAGATTCATATTTAATTAGAAGGCATATTAATGACTTTGTATCTAATGTATTTGTTTATTAATCATCCAAATGCCATCTGGCCTATAGGTACGGCATACAACATGTTTTAAAACAGATATAACACAAAGTACCAGTATACATACATGTATATATGTTATACGTGTAAACAAAGATAACATAAATGTAAAAGTTGAAAAAAAGGGCAACATTATAGCAAGGACTTATAAGCAAGAAGGATATGAAACTCCCGCTAAAGTATGTTGATTAAAGTGTTGTTTTAACAACTCACACCTAAATGCTACATGTATGCAGGATGTTATCTTTTTGCTCAGACTTTGTCAATTCATGGAAAAAAAGTAAAAAGTGAAGCATGTCACAATCCGACTTTCTCTCGAGAGAAAGGTTTATAATAGGGTTGAACTTTTTTTGTCTATTCACATAAAGGAGATCTACATGTACCAATGGTCAAGATTTAGAGGGTAAAATTTTTTTTTCAACTATTATACATGTAAGCTGAAAGGTGCACGCCTTCCTTTAAGTATTCACTTATTAATCTACAAGTACAACTTTGTACATGTACGCTAATCATGATTTTTTCTTTTTCCACTATACTTATTAAAATTGCTTTTTAAAAATCTCATTATTAAAATGAATAATATTTAAAACAAACTGTTATGGGCTGTTATGGTGTGGGCCGTTTTTTTCTTGGGCCATTTTGACCATAACTCACTTGAAGTAGGTAGCTATGTATGAAATACAGTTGTACGATTTGAATTATTGTAAAAACTGCACGAAAATCGACTGTAAATTCACTGCATTCAATTTGACTGCTATTCACATTGAATGAGCCTTAACGGATTCAGTCTCTGTTTCAGCAACATAACACAAAACTGAAGCAAACAGAGACAGAATTATTCAGTCTTCTCCAGGTACTAAGGTAGTGTGTGTCCTAGTCCTATAAACATGACCTCGCTGACAAGCGTGAGGTCATATCGGTAGGGTCTTTATTCTTTATAGCAAATGTGTCACGGACGAAAATTTTTGCACAGCACTTTTAAGCTCGGAATTGGTTTAAATGATGTTTAGTTATTTCAATCCTTACCTTATGAAAGTCACATATTCTGTTAATTCAGGTTTAAACAAGGATAAATATTTTATATCATCTGTTAAAACAATGTTTTGAATAGAAAACTGAATTTGTAAAATTTTTTCAAAATTCTAGCAAAACAAATATATGTACGTTCACCTATGCAACTGACAGAAAAGAAATCAAATAGGTAGAAATAAAGTATAAAATGTATTATTAATAGATTAATCAATGAGAAAGTAATACAGATAAATTATCTACAGTCTTTTCATTATGTGAAATTCAATCTGTAAATTATATGCTCATTTTAGTTCCGAATGTGCTCTCAGGATTTTTCCATATATTTTGATTTTTCTCAAAATTAAGTGAACATAAAAAACATACAATTATTGTACATTTTGGATTATTTTTCAATATTTCAAGGTAAGTGGCAGTTAGTTTAATGTTGGATATGTATAATTCATGTTGCATTTCAGCTGGCAACCTCTTTTTATTTGCATACACCCCCACGTTTCTTCCTCACTAAATCGCTGAGGAAAGAACTACATGTAATGGCAGTGTCCGCGAAATTCATCGGACCGAACGGAAAAAAGTGGCGATCGGTCCGATTAGCGCGTTTTCTAGCCGGACCGGTTTGTCCGATGTTGCTTCCAACACTATGTATACCGCGGAAAGACGGAGTCTTGTAAGCACTTATACTATTTAATAACGACCTTTATATTTTGAGCGTTCCTGAGTGTACATGAATGTCTTTTCTAGCGAAATTAAAATATGTGGAGGGGGCAATCCCCAGAAAACCATTAAACAAAAGAAAATTGACATCGACGGGCGCCGACAAAAAGGCGATGTTAAATACCCCATTGAAAATTCTTCAATTTTCTTTTTTGGTCAGACAGAAATGATTTCGGTCCTATGAAATATGTCTTCCAATAGGACCGAATGTCCTGTGGAGTTCAACAAAGTTTCACGGACAATGTAATGGCAGGCACTACTGGCAAGACTCTGTTCCAAACAGCAATAAATAAGAGGAACGCAGTCTTGCATTGCAGGAATAGAGTGTGTCCCAAAATTTATTAGAGATAACAGCTTAATTTTCACAATTTCTTGCTCTGCTGTTAGAATTTCACATATCCTTTAATTGGCAATGTCATGATTCACACAAAAATGAGGAAATAAATTTATATTATGAAGGATCAAAATACACTGATAATATGATTAAAGAAGTCTGGCAAGATTGAAAATAGAATTTCAAAATAAACTTACTCAAATCCAAAAAATAATCCACTGGTAACTATAATCAGTGTACATGTGAAGTAGAAAATTCCTGACTGGCGGGCCATCATTATTCTTCCATTACAGCAAAATTTATTCTTTCCAGGGAATACCTCCCATTTTCTTGTTTTCTTTGCCATTTTTGTCTTGGGCGAGTGTTCTGATGATTTAGTTGAGACAGCTACGTATGAATTATCTTTCATAACCCCTTCATTGACCAGATCAGTATTCCATTTACCACTTGAGTCATACACTCGACCATTGCAGGATGTTGATCTCTACAAATATTTCATAAATTCATTTTAAAGAAAGATATTTAGATTTTCTTGTCACACAGGAAACCATTTGTTGTCCATAATAAAATTTTACGCATGCGCAGTCAAGACCACATAAAGATAATTTATTCATTCGAAACCTTTCACAAATTCATTTTCAAACATTTGCTTATGCACAAATAGGAATATAATGAGGGTTGTAGGTTCTTTAATGCCACACTGGTCAATAAATAAATTTACATCCGAAGAAACGACCTTAACCTTGTAAACAAAAATGGCGGATTCCATTAAGGAGCATGTGCTTTGTGAGAAATGCTTTCAGGATAAAAAAGACAAACGATTTAAATATATGAAGAGTAAGTATATTATGATTAAAAGAAAATGCAGGGAAAACTAGTCATAGTATCATTATTCAGTACTCTAAATAATGCAAGTGATATATATAGTAATAAAATCAGACATATCGTACATTGATTATTTCTTCTAAAATCATTCTCGCTGTTATACACATACTTACGCATGTGGTACTCAACGTTACTCCTCGGAAAGTTTGTAATTTCATACATATACTTGGTGTTATGGTTTAATTGCTAATTTAAAGTGCCACTACACCAATTTTTTTCTCATACTAATTTCATAATTTGATGTAAGTAAAACCCCTTGGTGCCAAACTTTTACAATCAGATGCGGCAATAAGTAGCTATTGCTGATTAAACTCCAGATGTTTACCTGTTTAACGCGAATATCAATAAATCTCTGTTGTCTGGAATCGAGATCGCTGACGTCACATTATGTGGTCACTTCATGGAAACAGGATATATTATAATAGAAATAAGCCAATATTTATATGAAATTTAGTAAGCAAAACAATGAGTACACAAGATTCTTTTATTAAGATTTATTAGACGAGAGTGATGTTCATTTTTCTTTTCTTGCGATACATCGTCATTCGAAGAAGGTGAACATGATAGTGACGAGAAAATTAAGGTGATGTACTTTGCGTACGTCAGTAGAGCCGTACCAGTAATCCATTTTGATGTTGTTTGACATGATTTCGACCGTTAAAAATTGACAAGAAAAAGACTTCTTTGTTGGTTGGGGCTTCATAAATGTAACAATTTCAATATTATGTTTCTCGCAGTATTTAGTATGTGCCTCCGCACGGGCCGTACGTAATTCATCAATATATTGTAATGTAAAATGTAGGTCAGATATCTTATGTATATATTTATTTATAAAAATGATTAACATGAAAGAATTGAGTTCTATGTGTGAACCATATAATGCTAGGGATTCCGAGTGAGTGAGGGATTGGGATTGCGCCCTCCCACTGACCTCCTGAATCCATCACTTATATTCTAGTTACCTCATCTACATCCATTGCATCTACATGGCAATCGCAGATTTAGAGGGAGGGCCAACCCCCCCTCCTTTGGTCACATATTTACCAGTAAAAATCCAGATTTTGCACCAAAAATGGCTGAGAAGTTTGACTAAAACTCATTTGGGCCCCTCCTTTTCGGAAATCCTAGATCCGCCACTGCATGGGTATCTGATTCTGCCTGATCACTGTCTTGTTCCTCCTGATCAGTGTCTCGGTATATTCTTATATAAAAATGGTGGTAATACAACACTTACTCTTGATGCTTCCCTCTTTAATTCCGCTTTTCTGATTTTATTATTGTTTTTTATTCATTTATTTATTTATTTATTTATTTTTGGAGCTGATGTTTGACTTGCCATTTTCTCATCCGGACTTAAAATTTCCAAATAAGGGTTACTTGCTCCTAAACTACTTAGAGACCCAGGTGAATCAAATGCGATTGCTGGTCGCCATTGGACAGAAGGTATTGATATGAACTTCGGGTTTTCGGCAATTTATTTATTGTATGAATATGCACCAATTGAGTGGAAACAATTAAATTTTGAAAATTAGGTTGAAGTGGCACTTTAAAGTAAATAAACTGTGTTTGTGAAAGACTAATGCCCCCAGCGGCAACAAAGTCAAAAGTTATTATTAGCGTGGTCATTGTCAAGGTCAAAAGGTCATTGACCTTGGTGTCATTTGAATATGAAGTCACTATTCCTCACGTTTCTAAAGTTATGGCCATAAAGTTATGTTAAAGTTGACAACAAACAAACATCTAGAGAATTTAGTGTCAAGGTCAAAATGTCATCAACTATGGTGTTATTTGAAAGGGCTTTATTAGTTGAGTACGCATGTGAAATTTGAAGTCTAACCCTCACGGTTCAAAAGTTATGGCCAAGGTTAAAGTTGACAACGGACAAACAAATAGACAGACTGACAAACAAACAGATGGATAGGACAAAAACAATATGCCCACAATCTATAGATCCAGGGACATAAAAGTACTGCAAGGAGAAAAAAGAAACGGGAGATTGGATTCTGTTGGCAGGGAATTTTTCTGCACTTTTTGGGGCAGATTTTCGATCCCATTCCCAATCGGAAAAAGTATCTTTTTTTCCCCAAATTCCTTTCTAAAAATTCCCAATCTGGAGAATCTAAAAATTTTGAGAATATGAAGTCCAATTTTGTCTAAATTAAACAGCTGTTTAATCAAACTGAAAGTAGAGATAAAAAGTCAGGATTGACCAGACAGAAACACATTCTTTAAAACGTTTGTATTAGAACAATACAAAATACCACTATTAAGTGTTGCATCTTAGGAGAAAAAGTTTCGAAAAAGTAAATATTATGCAGAGAAAGTAGACAAAAAGACAATAAGCAATCGAAAAGAAACCAATAAACCAAAAAATCGAGCTCTTTTACGATCTCATAATTCAGGTAGACAAGGTAACCCTTCCTTTTTATATGCCCGTATTTAAAACTGTGGACGTATCATGCTATACTACTGTCGTCTGTCCGTCTGTGGTTCCGTCCGTCCGTCCATCCTTGTCCTTACTTCTCCTCCTTAACTAATGGGGGAACAAAACTTTGATGGTGTCATATGAAAAGATGTGGCTTGTAGTTGTGCATGTGGGTTTCAAAGTTGGGGTCAGGCCCCTGGGGTGGGGGAAAATGGGCGGGTCGGAAAGGTTTTCCGGGCTTCTCCTCCTTAACTAAAGGGGGAACAAAACTTTTGATGGTGTCATATGAAAGGGTGTGGCTTGTAGTTGTGCATGTGGGTTTCAAAGTTGGGGTCAGGTCCCTGGGTGGGGGAAAATGGGCGGGGTCGGAAAAGCTCGTCTGGGCTTCTCCTCCTTAACTAAAGGGGGAACAAAACTTTTGATGGTGTCATATGAAAGGATGTGGCTTGCAGTTGTGCATGTGGGTTTCAAAGTTGGGGTCAGGCCCCTGGGGTGGGGGAAAATGGGCAGGGTCGGAAAGGTTGTACGGGCTTCTCCTCCTTAACTAAAGGAGAAACAAAACTTTTGATGGTGGTATATGAAAGGATGTGGTTAGTTTAAAAACTTAGTTCTTCTTTCACACATCCATTACCACCACTTTAAAACATGATGTGGGTGTATCATGCACCCATTAGCAGTGCCCTATTTTTCACTCAAGACCACGCCAATCTATCAATCCAAACTTGTCCGTCTCTTGTTCTGAATCCAGTCATTCCAATATCAATGACCCAGACCTTCAATCCTCAAGTTCCATATCAACAGAGAAAACTGCAGATGAGGGTACTGAAAATTCAGACTCTGGTTCTTATAGTAATGATGATTCAAATGCAAAATGTGATAGAGAACTGCAGATTGTTGTGCCTGATATGTGTCCACATATCCACCAAATATGACCAGAGATTATCATGGTTATACAATAGTAGCTTATAAATAACAAGAAGTGGTACTTTTGATAAATTATAGAAAAATGTTAATATGTAAATTCCCCAAAATACTCCAAAAAAACACATATTTTCCCAATTTCATGATCCGACCCCATTCCCAAGATGCCCCCCCCAAAAAAAAAAATTCCATTAACATGCAGTGTTTCACTTTTTTTGTGATACAGTTTAATACATGATGAATGAAAGTTAGTTTGTTCCTTGTTTTGACAAGTTACAGATATGCATAATGCCATACATAAGATTGTTACCATTGCACAAACCAGTTAGATAAAATCTAAAAAAAAAATTCCGGGTTGGAAGGCATATACCGGTATATAGCTATATAGGGCATCTTGTATACATTTGATTTGTATTAGCATTGCATTTTGTCATACTTAAAAAACTGATAAAAATATCCCTGTTTCGCTATTTTTCAAGTGACAATTCAGGTAAAGTGACCAAGAGCTTGGAAAAAGTAATACCTTAACTAGTTCGTCTCTCAAAGGTCAAGCAAAGGGTATGTGCTTGTAATGAAGAACTGCAATTTCAGGGTTTTCAATAAAGGTCAGTCATATCTCCCCTTCATATGTCCTGTAGGTAGTATTGTAAAGTGTTATGCTTCATTTTTTACCATTCACCTAACTTTTTCTGCACCCTTTGGGACATACTTGGCAAAGTGATTGTTTAACTTTTTAAAAGCGCTTGGCTCACAGTGCAGACCATCTTGATTTGATTTCCAGATGTTGCCGCTATATTTAAGAGAGTTTGGTTACCACCTGCCTCCATGTCAACAGAAATTGCTAAAAATAAATATCCGCCAAATATTACCTGCATACCTAGTTCTGCAATGCAAGACTTTGTTCCCCTTATTTTCTTGTTGTTCGGAACACAGGCTTGTCAGCAAAGTTATGTTTTATAGGACTACCTGCATACCCAGAAGGAATGACAGGGTTCCTTGCTGTCTATTCGTCTGCCTGTCAGTCAATCATTCCATTATCATGCAGTGTTTCAATTTTTTTTGTGATACACTTTAATACATGATGAATGAAAGTTAGTTTGTTCCTTGTTTTGACAAGTTACAGATATGCATAATGCCATACATAAGTTTGTTACCATTGCACAAACCAGTTAGATAAAATCTGCAGCGATTGTTGTCTGTGTTGATTTTTATGTTCAAATGTATAGGGTCAGAACTTCAGTGACTGAGTGCACAGTGGTCTCTACCATTATCTTCTTTTTCATATATCATAAAGTTTAAGTTTCCTCTTTGTAAAAGAGAAAACAGAAGACATCTGACAAAGCTGTGTGACACAAATCACCAAGGACTTGCACAGAAAATATTACAATAGTAGAATATACATGGGAAAACGACATTACAAAAATATTTGATTGTGCTGTGTTTACGATACTGACTCGGACTGTCAATTAAAGTAACAAATGTCACTTATTTGGTGTGGTTAACCAGCTTATGGGCACCCACCTTAAGTATAATTGATATTATTTTAAAAATGATTTTATGACCAAATAAAGATTGAAAACAAATCAGCTATGTTAAAAACTCAAAATATAGTTTAATTAGATGTAAAACAAACTAAATGTATTGTCAGTTTTATGAATGTGAAGTTTATAATTTTCATATTAGTTAAAAGGAAAGATTTAAAGAAGTACAACCGATTGCAAAAGAAAGAGCTAATATAAATGTAATGTCAAACTGTATTCAAAGATTCATAACAATGATTTTTATTACTGCAAAGGTAGAAAGGAAATTGTTAAATGTATAATTTTGTTAAATCTTGATGTACATGTATCTTCATGTTACAGATGGCGCATTGCTCTTTAGTTTGACTGGAGTTCTATGTTTAATTGGAATGTCAAGTGCGGCAAAAACAGCACGAAGACAAGAACCAGGATTCTTCAAGGTATATCTAGTAATAACAGTGTTCTAGGATTAAACCGCGCCAGGTTAATCTTTTGATTAGGAAAGTAGTTTTCAATGCACTTCTTACATGTAATGTGGAAAGTGAAATTCTAAAGTCAAGAGCTATCATTTTTATAGAGGTTGAAGTGTATTTTACACTTTTCTGATGATTTCTCAGGTGTTTACCTTGTCTGTCATTCCATATGTGGACACCAAGAGTGTATTAGTAATTAAGGTTATAGTGTAAAACCGTATCTATAATGGTTATACATCACAGCATGCTTGTTGTTGTTGATTGAAGTTTAATGGTCTGTAACCATGTTATACAGTCATAGTACAGAGTAGAATCAATATACAAAAACTTCTGTTGAATTTGTAAAGTATAATCGGTATGTTAGCAACCTGTTTAAACATTAGTCATGAGCCATCAGTTCCAGGGTGTAAACTGGGGGCGAGATATTGCCCTGTCACTTAAAGAGTGGTGGAACCAATCATACATCTGGCCAAACACTATCCCTTCCCAGGAAAGAGTGTGAACCATAGCCAACGGACAAATGAGTTCAGTGCTGAATTGTTGTTGGAGTTAAACAAATCTCCATTATTGATTGTTTTTCTTTTCTTTATTAATACTGAATATAATGTTGAAAAAATGGGAAAGTTAATTTGATGAGCAGAAGATGAATTTGAGGAACAGCTTTCCCATGGAAAATTGAAAATGAAAAATGTCCCAGAACAATGAATTTATGAATATATTTACTACTGCAATAACAACTCTTTTTATAAAACAGAAATGTTTCCAGATGGTCATTGCCTATTATTGTTAGAATAATAGATTATAGATAGTATAATAGAAAATCCAGTTTATTTTCTCTAATTTATTATTCTTCAGCATGGTGTGAATCGGGGAGAATTTTGGTTTGCAGTTAAAGCTCTGAGTATTGGAACGGTGTGTGCAGTGAGTGGCACAGGAGTTCTTATGTATGCTGTCAAAACTATGATGGGTGTTAACTCGGTAGGTAAAGTTTTTATAATCAAAATACTAAAAGTATGAATATTTCACATCATTAACATTATGATTGAATGCAACTTTTATTATGTACAAGTGTTCTGTCCTTTCACTTGTCAATTCTTCAACATATCTGTCAGTCAGAGTCAACAAAGCGGTTTAGCTGTTATTTGTAGATCAGATGTGAAGACTATAAGAGGTATAGCGTTCACACTTTACATATATATAATCTCTGTAGGATTGGACTTCACTTTGTGACCTTGATCTTTAAGTTCCTCTGTTTTAAGTTCAAAAACCAATCTGTGTTTAGTTCTGCTGGATTTAATACAGTTCAGTGCCTTGCTAAAACTCACTTTAGTCTCTTTGTTAAGTCTGAGTTTATCAGGTTAAGGCATGTGGGAATGTGAGTTACAAATTGGTTGAGCTCTTCAGTTTCTGTAAGTTTTAACTACTGTGGAGCATGTTCTTTTGATGAAAAATATCTATCACAATATCTGTGTAAAATGTGAAAGTAATTGGTGTTACATGACCATGGCACTAACAACAATGTATCAGCTCTTCATATCATTTGTTGTAAAATATTTCTGAAATGAAAGTATCAATGTAGCAGTGACCGTTCCAACAAACTATAACTTATTGTCCAAACTGTAGTTTCTGTGTCAAGGTAATGACTGATATTGTATTTTGTGTTTTAATTGCATTATTTATTTATCAAGCCTCTCCGGTTCTGTCCTTTTGTCTGCATGAGACACATTGGTTTTTATTTTTTACAACCATTGAAGCTATTGACTTGAAATTTGGTATGTAGCTTTGTATCATTAATCAGTGAGTTACACATCAAGCTGGAGATTGGTCATGAATGACTTATTTTTGGAAGAGTTACAGCCCTTTGAATGAGTATATTAATGGACACTAGTGGGGGACATGAATTGCTCCAACAATACTCAGTATGCTTGTTCAGTATATTTTAATGATTACCCCATATTATCCTTTAACAATATCTCTATAATATATTCTTTAGTTTATAAAATCAGAATTTTTGAATTTCATTTCGTATATTGTTCTAGACTATTCAGGCTTAATGAAGGAAAATTCCTTGTAAATCCCAAACTATTACGGTACTACACATGTGTTTGAGTGCATAAAGACTTGTTGTATCCTACTGTTAGTAGAAAATCAATACTGGTTCATTCTGCAATAGCATAAGAGGCCAGATCAATACTGTGTTGGACTAGCATGCGATATTGTGTACATTAATCAGACGCTTATATCCGTGCTCAGGCAGCCAATATATCATTCATCTTCATCATCCTTATGATCAATATTTCCATGTTTTACAGCAGACACTGGCTTTACAATACTCATAGAAAGTTTTTCCTTTAACATTTGCTTATTGAAAGACACAAAAAGTATTAATGGTATCAATTTGATGATAGAAAGCTAAGGAATTTTCATGAATAATTTTGCCTTCTTCATCTTGAAAAGATATGACTTAAAGTACAATATTATAGTAGTCAAAATTGTTCAGACAAACACTGTTTATGTTCTTATATGAGACTAATCAAATTTAAGTGGAAAAGGTTTTAAATCAAGGTTTATGATAAGTACTGGTAGGTACAGAAGTCATGAATTAGCACAACCTGTGAGTACTCTTCTTACCATCTTTAAATACATTAGGATACTCATAAATTAGGGCATAAAGGACTACCTTTAAATATGAATTGTACCCAAGTAATTATCGGTACATGTATACATAAGAAATAGAAATCTGTCTTCAAGCTTATAAATCAAAAGTAATTGTCCTGCATATGATATCAGAATACCTCATTATGTTTAAGACTTAAGTAATACTTTGCAGAATTGTTTCTATTGTTAAAGCATTGTGTCATAACATTTACTCATGGTCTTTCCATTAAGGTCAAGGCCAAGACCAAAGCCAAGTTACTGAAATTCTCTTTAGACCATAATCATGCAGTCTCTTTAAGATCCTGAATCAAAAGATCAAGGGCATATTGTTTTAGTCCTGCTGTTTGTCTTTCTGTATCAGTTCATTGTACTTCTAACCTTGCAGATACCTTTTGAACCATAAGGAATAAATACTACATATTTGGCTTGTGTACATCAATAATTGAGCTCTTTCATTTGACACCAAGATCAATGACCTCTTGACCTTGGCTGTGACTTTTATGCCAAAAATAAATAATCTGTCAGCACTTTTATTATCTCTCAATATCTCAAGTTTACTTTTGGAGATTTAAATGATATTATCAGATACACAGTGCAGAACCTAAAGAAAATGCTTTTCGTTTTTGATGGAATTGTGTTTCATTGGTGCGAAATTATTGTATTATGTGTGCTAAAATAGCCTTTCTTCATGCATTCAATGTTGTCTGTATCTTTCAATAACTCAGATTTGCCTTGAGAGATTTAAATGATAATATGATATATTCAATATAGAACCTGAGGAAACCTCCTTTTGATTTTGACAAAATTCTGTTTCATCATTCCTGAGTTCAGGTATTTAATTTACTAAAAAAAAAAAAACCCTTTAATCAGGCATATAGGGTCTGTGTCTTTCAAAAAGGTTTGCCTTGAGAGATTTATATGATATTATAACACATTCAGTGTCAAGACCTAAGGAAGACCTCTGAAGATTTTGATGAAATTATCCGTATGTTATATCATTTTATACTTTGTCTCTTGAAGTCATGGCTTTTAGAGTATTATTGCTGTCAGTTTCTCCAACATTTAATGACTTTCATACACAGTATGCAACTGTTTATTGCCAGTTATTATATCTTTTAATACCCAGATAGACTTTTGTGCCACCAAAGGGATAATGTTTTAAAAACACATCTTGTTTAGGAATAACATCAAACCACTACAGTTGTCCATGACGTACGGATGTGGAATGATTTATGCTCAAGGTTATGAGTCTAAGGTCAAAGTCATAGATCACTACTGTAAACTGTGGCTGGCTGTAGCTCTTAAGTCATTGTGAAAAATTGTAACAAGTTGGAAAGACAAAATACAAAGATTGATGTCTTTGGTCAACTTCTAACCTCAAGGTCAAGGTCACAGTGGTCTAAGGGACTGATATGCTGTCAGAACAGAAGTCTACAGTCTTTAAGGAATAACATAAAACTAGGCAGAGTAGTTGTTCATAGCTTATGGATGAATCTACTGTAATTTTGACCTTCCATATCAAGATTATATATGTAGTAGTTAATGAATGATATGTACTGGGACTGTAAGTATTTATTTCTTTAGAAGACATATCGAACTACACGGGATTGTTGTCCATGACTCAAGGAGGTGTCCTGACCTTAACAGTCGGTCAGTCTCATTACTTTTGTTTAATATGTTAGAGAATGTAAACTAGGCACAACGTTGTAATAACATCAAATAAAAACAAGGTCTGGGAAAATTTCAAACACTTTCCCTCTCTTTAAACTTAAAGGAAATACTTACTTCACAAAACACAAACTGTTACATGTATAATGATATCTCAAGACCAGAGTTTTCAGCCATTAACTGTGCATTAACATTCTTAAATTTTATTTCAAAAATTGTTATTCCATTATTTGATTCAGTAAGAAGTTTGCCTCAAAATAATCATTCCAATGCATTAAATTCTTTCATTTAATCATTTATTTATATTTACATTGCATCGAATTACATTCATTTAATTTCACATTATGTAACCATTTCCCCTTATCACTCTTATTTAAATCAAACACATTGTAACATATTTATTGATCTAAAATCTTTGAAATGATGTTGAATCAAACCAAATCCATTCATATATACCCCACCTTATATGTACCTCATATATACCAACTATTATGCTTATTTTAATTGAAGTTTACGGAAGTCATTTACTTCATATGGACATATTCCTAGTTTTCCTTATCACATTCATACACTCTTCCAAGAAGATATTTGAAAACAGTATTTTTTTTTCAAGATTTAAAACTATCTTAACATTTATTAGTTCACCTGAGCCAAAGGCTCAAATGTTGTTAGCATTTGTTATTGTAAACTTTTCAAATTTTCAACTCCTCCTCAAGAACAAGTGGGCCAGTTTCAATCAAATCAAAGTGAGCACAAATCATATATTGGAGAAGGAGATTCAAGTTTGTTGAAATGAGGAACTGTAATATGTATGACATGTAGTATCAAGTGTGCAGAAGAAAAGACCTGTAGGAATATTTGGCCATGCCTCAGTGGTTGAAAGTTTTTAAATAGGCGAACATAAGAAAAGTGTTTCAAAATTTCAATTTGTTAAATCAGTTTAACTCAGATGATACATTTTTTGAAGTATTTGCATGATTTATTCAGACAGATGCGAATATTCACTTTAACACATCTCACCATTGCTGTTTCAAAAAATATCAAAACAGCCAATTAAACACACTTCACTACAAGTTTATGGACATAGTGTAAATGTTGACTAGTAATTCATGGGGTATCCTTACAGAGTTAGGTGGGTAAATGTCGACTTGTAATTCATGTGGTATCCTTACAGAGGTAGATGGGTAAATGTCGACTAGTAATTCATGTGGTATCCTTGCAGAGGTAGGTGGGTAAATGTTGACTAGTAATTCATGGGGTATCCTTACAGAGTTAGGTGGGTAAATGTGGACTCGTAATTCATGTGGTATCCTTACAGAGGTAGATGGGTAAATGTCGACTAGTAATTCGTGTGGTATCCATGCAGAGGTAGGTGGGTAAATGTCGACTAGTAATTCATGGGGTATCCTCACAGAGGTAGGTGGGTAAATGTCGACTAGTAATTCATGTGGTATCCTTGCAGAGGTAGGTGGGTAAATGTCGACTAGTAATTCATGGGGTAACCTTACAGAGGTAGGTGGGTAAATGTCAACTAGTAATTCATGAGGTATCCTTACAGAGGTAGGTGGGTAAATGTCGACTAGTAATTCATGTGGTATCCTTGCAGAGTTAGGTGGGTAAATGTCGACTTGTAATTCATGTGGTATCCTTACAGAGGTAGATGGGTAAATGTCGACTAGTAATTCATGTGGTATCCTTGCAGAGGTAGGTGGGTAAATGTTGACTAGTAATTCATGTGGTATCCTTGCAGAGGTAGATGGGTAAATGTCGACTAGTAATTCATGGGGTATCCTTACAGAGGTAGTTGGGTAAATGTTGACTAGTAATTCATGTGGTATCCTTGCAGAGGTAGATGGGTATATATTGGCTATTAATTCATGGGGTATCTTTGCAGAGGTAGATGGGTATATATTGGCTATTAATTCATGGGGTATCTTTGCAGAGGTAGATGAGTATATATTGGCTAGTAATTCATGTGGTATCCTTACAGAGGTAGTTGGGTAAATGTCGATTAGTAATTCATGTGATATCCTTGCAGAGGTAGGTGGGTAAATGTTGACTAGTAATTCATGTGGTATCCTTACAGAGGTAGTTGGGTAAATGTCGACTAGTTAATCATGGGGTATCCTTACAGAGTTAGTTGGGTAAATGTCGACTAGTAATTCGTGTGGTATCCTTACAGAGGTAGATGGATCAATGTCGACTAGTAATTCATGTGGTATCCTTACAGAGGTAGGTGGGTAAATGTCGACTAGTAATTCGTGTGGTATCCTTACAGAGGTAGATGGGTAAATGTCGACTAGTAATTCATGGGGTATCCTTACAGAGGTAGATGGGTAAATGTCGACTAGTAATTCATGTGGTATCCTTGCAGAGGTAGGTGGGTAAATGTCAACTATGATTTATGTGGTATCCTTGCAGAGGTAGGTGGGTAAATGTCGACTAGTAATTCATGTGGTATCCTTGCGGAGGTATAGGTGTGTAAATGTCGACTAGTAATTCATGGGGTATTGTTACAGAGGTAGGTGGGTAAATGTCGACTAGTAATTCATGTGGTATCCTTGCAGAGATAGGTGGGCGTGTGGTTTCTTAACAGGAGCAGAGAGTGTATATGTCAACAAGTAATTCATGTTATATCCACACAGGAGTAGGAAGGTAAATGTCAACACATAATGTATGTGATATCCTAAAGGGAGAAAAAGGGTATATGTCAACTAGTAAGTCATATGATATACCGGTACTAGCCAGGGTAGAAATTAAGGTCTGTGTCAGCAAATAATTCATGTGAGATCCCAGGAGGGGTAGGAGGGTATATGTCAACAAGTAAATCATGATATACCAGCATTGGTAGAAAATTCTATGTCAATAAGTGATTTCATGTGGGATATCAGCAGGGTTAGGAGGGTATATGTCAACTAGTAGTTTATGTGATATCCTAGCAGGGGTAGGAGGATATATGTCAACAAGTACATTATATGGTATCTTCATGGACAGAAGAGTATAAATCTACACTAAAGCAATTTATTTTGTATCCAAACAGGGAAAGAAGGTATATATATATATGCTTGCTAGTAATTCTTGTGGTATCTTAACAGTGATAAATGTATATATGTCTAAAAGTGATGCATAGCATTGCATATTTTATTACACCTGAAGTTATCTGTGTATCCTTATCATACAATAGTAAGCTATTTTATTTTGATATGGAGTATAATCCGTCCATCCTTACTCTAATAAATAGAAAAAACTAGTACATTCCTTTCTTCCATTATTTTTATCTGAATGATATTTTATTGATATACATGTATTACATAAGCATCATCCTTTGCTTAAGGCTCAGAATCATTATTTAATCATAAATCATATCAATCATTGCACATACCTATGTATAGTTATCATATGTGAAGTCCATGATCACCATAATTACAAAACATGTCAATCATTACACATATGTACATATGCATGGTTACCGGTATGTACAGTCCCATCACAATAATAATAAATCATGTCAATCATTACACATACCTACATATATATATGTGCAGTCTGATCACCATAATCATAACACATGTAAATTATTACACATACCTACATATAGTTATGTACAGTCCCATCACCATAATCATAAACATGTCAGTCATTACACATACCTACATATATATGTGTGCAGTCCCATTACCATAATCATAACACATGTAAATTATTACACATACCTACATATAGTTATGTACAGTCCCATCACCATAATCATAAATCATGTCAATCATTACACATACCTACATATATATGTGCAGTCCCATCACCATAATCATAACACATGTAAATTATTACACATACCTACATATAGTTATGTACATTCCCATCACTATAATCATAAAACATGTCAATCATTACACATACCTACATATAGTTATGTACAGTCCCATCACCATAATCATAAACATGTCAATCATCACACATATGTACATATATATATGTACAGTTCCATCACCATAATCATAAAATATGTGTCAATCATTACACATACCTACATATATATGTATGCAGTCCCATCACCATAATCATAAAAATGTCAACACTACTCATGTAAATACTGGACCACTAGAAATATGAAACTGCATTTGTAATATGCCTCTCCATATTCATGAACTTAATCTTACCACATTATTTGAAGCATCCATATTTATTATAGAATTGCATGTATTGTATTTATGCTGTAACACCTTATTAAATTAGATCTAAACAGATCTAAACAGACTTAACCCCCATTTATATGTCAAGTTTTACATTCACATTATTACTTAGGTAACTATATTCATGTATCACGTATACACATAGCAAATCCCTGAAAGCACACAAAACCACATTCATGCTGATTCATCTATCAATATTTATGTTAATTTACCCAGCAAAATTTATGTTAATTTACTTAATCATAAAGTCTCACCTTATCATCTTCATATAAGTCATACAGATACTAACAACTTGACCAACTCGTATCAAATGATCGTAAAATAGCTCACTTCATTTATTTCAATATATGTAAAGCGTACCAGGAGTATAACTAAGTATTGATGTACATGTATGTATAAAATGCCTTGAAATTCAACATGTTCTCTTCTTCCATATGATGTTCTTTACATCATATCTTGAAAAGAATTCACGATTTTCCTATACATGTAGATCATAAGTCCATGAATTCTGAACATTATCTCATGAAATGAAAGGATTTGGGAACTCTGTAAAGGTTCATGAAGTCAATGATTGAATAACAATGTATCCAGGAATGAAGGAAGGATTTCTTACCTTTTTATGAACCACCATGTTAAATGCGCGTGGCTGTTGAGGAGCATTATTGTCTGGCATCTTGTAAACATGTTTTAAATCCAATCACTCCAACATACTGCGTTGTCTCAGTGACTCAGAACTGCACTAATTCTGCTTTAAACTCAAAGCATCAGTCAATATTTCTGTTCACACTGCTACAGTGATATTTTCCATTGTAGAAGTAGCAAGCAGTATTGATCTTTGAGAATTGAATCCCAAGCTTTTGCATTGACTGTCATCTCAGGAATTGTAAAGGCATAAATTTGATGTCGTATATATAAATCATAGCATTCTTATTATGAGCTCAGGAAGGAACTAGGAAAAACTATTTCTATATTAAAGTCTATTGTTTTGTCATTCAAAATGGCCACTTATTGGATATTAAATCAGTGACTTCAGTTACTTGAATTTATTTATAGAAATAAACATGAATTAGATATATACAGTATTAAATTTTAGCTAACTATGTCTGAAGGCTCACATGAGCTATTGTACTTTTTAGCTCCCTGGAACAAATGTCCAGAAAGCTATTGTCATACCCCAGCGCCGTCATTGTCATCATCGTCCGTAGACAAGAATTTGAACCTTGATCATAACTTTGGAACCATTAGAGACCTGGCTTTAATATTTCACATGTGTATTCTTTATGCTAAGACCTTTCATTTGGGTGCCAAACTTTTTTTACCTAATGACCTTGATCTTAAAAGTTGACCTACTTTTCCAAAACTCAAACCTTGGTCATAACTTATTAACAGTAAGGGATAAGGCTTGAATATTTCATGTGTGTATTCCTTGTTAGAAGGCCTTTCATTACATATCAAATTTTTTTGCGTTGTGACCTTGACTTTGAAGATTGACCTACTTAGACAAAGCTTTTGCTGTTTAAATCTGGTTGCTGGTCGAGCTTCGTTGTCTTCTGACAACTTTTGTTGTAATACCTCATGTGTCTGCCACTCATCCATCATTAGCTATCCATCAGATTTTAATTTCGTTTTCAGAACCGCTTACCGTAAAAATTTTGATGAGACTTTTTAGGGATGAAGTACTCATCCCCTACAAATCTTGTTATTAACCATAGGTGTGAAGATATGAAGCCTCTCCTTAACAAATTGATTGACAAACCAAATAAGACAGTTCTTGTTATAATTTATGATTCATTATGACCCCCTTCGAAGAAGGAGGGGGCATATTGTTTTGCTGCTGTCGGTAGGTCGTTCCTTCGGTTGGTCCATTCACAGTCACTCATTATCTCTGGAACCAATAAAGATATTGAATTGATATTTGGTATACAGACACATCTCAAGGATATCTAGGTCAAGTTCAACTTGGTTATTGTTCAATAATTTTTGTCATAGTTATCCCCTTTGGACTTAGAAAATTTCTTAAAATTAGCAGTTTCCGCTCATTATCTCGGGAATGGATAGGGATATTAAGTTGATATTTTGCATACAGATACATCTTAAGTATATCTAGGTCAAGTTCAAATTTGGTAATGGTTCAATAATTTTTGTCGGAGTTATTCCCCTTGGACTTAGGAAATTTCTTAAAATTAGGAGTTTCTGCATATTATCTCTGAAACCAATAAAGATATTGAATTTATATCTGATATACTGGCGTTGCTCTTGTTTGATATCTGTTTTTCTTTTATTTTTTATCAGTGACTTTGTCAATCAATCTGTCCATGCTAATTTTAAAGGTATTCTCATATACATGTAGAGGCATTTAACACCATGCAAAATTTTAGTGTAACTGTATGTCTTGATTTCTTCATGACATAAATTACTTTTGGGTTAGGTAAAGTACAACATTGCAGATTTGCCTGTTGAGGACTTTTTAAGAAGGTAAATGGTGTCATTCCTCTCCAAAAACACCAGAGAGAGTTTTTCATTGGTTGGAAATTTTTCAGTGTATATTACCAAGTGACCATTTTAAATTTGTATTTGGAAAGTATATTGCATATGTAGTTCATGGGAAGTTACCAGGTTAGAACGATGATTGGAAAGATTCAAAAAGAGGCGGTATACTAGAATCATCATGTCCAACCATCTGTCTGTAAACACTAGCTTGTCATCGCAACTCCTTCACTGTTCAATAGAATTTCACTAAACCTGGCAGAAATGAAGAGTAGCACCTGAAGATGTGGGTAATTGTCCCGTTAGGACTGCTCTAGTTTTGTATAGAGTTGATGATAAAATTGATTGTAGATAGAGCAAGATCAAGAGAATTTCATACAAGTAATCACATTGTATCCTAATAGGTGTCATGCAAGTGGTATATTCATTTCAATGATTTTTAGCTCACCTTAGCCAAAGGCTCAATTGAGCTGTTGTCATAGTGTGTCAACCGTCGTTCTTCTGTAAAGTTTTCATACTTTCAGCTTTTTCAGAACTGCTGGATTTTGATCAAACTGGGTAGGGATGAAGTACTAAAGATACCTCACAAGTGTTGTTGTTTCTCGGTCAGATATGTTAAGGGGTGGATCCAGGATGGGGTGACATAGGCCTCCATTGGGTACCCTTCTTTGACAAACTTCTTCAGACCAACTGCTTAGATCATTAAACTGAATATATCAAAGTGATTTAAAGGAGTGTCGTAAGAAGTGTTGCTGATTTTGAACCATATCTGTCAAGGGATGGATCCAGAGTGGGCAACATAAGACCCAGAAATTACCCTCTTTTGACAAACTTGTTCCTCAGACTAGCTGTTTGGATTATCAATCCAAATGTATCTGAGTGATCTAGAATGGTATCTGTTGTTTTATGTTCCATTCCAAAATGATTTTTTCCTGTTTCATGAACTTTTTCATATTCAACTATTTTAATGTAATTTCTTAGATTTTATCTTAGTAGTCTGCTTACAATGCATTGATTTTGTGTATTTAACAAATGTTTTTGTAATAAATGTAATTAGAAAGAACTGGAATACAAAAGAAATTTGTAGGATTATTTGCAGTTTTTTTAAGATAGAGAAAAGGGGAAGGGAAGTTGGATATAATAAATAACTTTTGTAGATTTCATCTTCAGAATTAATTGAAAGATATTAAAGAATTTTATTAGGTATGAAATACTCAAGGCTATTTACAATATTGCTGTTTTCGACTAGATATGTCAATTTGTTAAAGGAGCCAATTTTTTTAGCTCACCTGAGCGTAGCTCAAGTGAGCTATTGTCATAGTGCAGCGTCCGGCGTCCGGCCGTCGTTAACTTTTCTACATTTTCGACTTCTTCTCCAGAACCGCTGCACAGAATTTCACCAAACTCCATAGGAAGTAAGTACTCAAGGTCCTCTACAAAGTTTGGGTTTTTTATGCCGATCCGTGATCCAAGATGGCCGCCATTGGCTCTGATTGGTTGACACATTTTCTACTTCTTCTCCAGAACTGCTGCACAGAATTTCACCAAACTTCATAGGAAGTAAGTACTCAAGGTCCTCTACCAAGTTTGTGTTTTTTATGCCGATCGGGGATCCAAGATGGCCGCCATTGGCTCTGATTGGTTGAAACATTTTCGACTTCTCCTCCAGAACCGCTGCACAGAATTTCACCAAGCTTCATAGAAAGTAAGTACTCAAGGTCCTCTACCAAGTTGTGTTTTTTATGCCAGTCCATGATCCAAGATGGCCGCCATTGGCTCTGATTGGTTGAAACATTTTCAACTTCTTCTCCAGATTGGCTGCACAGAATTTCATCAAACCTCATAGGAAGTAAGTACTCAAGGTCCTCTACCAAGTTTGTGTTCGGGATCCAGATTCCCTCAGGGGTGGATCCAGGGCGGGACCAAAAGTGCCCAAAAGGGTACCCCTCTTCAAACATCTTCTTCTCCAGAACCAGTACATAAATGGGGAAACTAATTGCATTTCAACAATCTATAAAGATGGGTTATTAAAATTGTGTGCGGGGTTAAGATCCGTCAAATAGAAATTTACGCTTTTTTGACGTGTTTCTGGACTTGGTCATTTCAATGAAGAAAAGTGTCATGTTTTTCAGTTAATTGATATTGATGATTTCTTAATGACTATTTTGATCATAATTGTGGTAAGGAATATTATTGTGAAAGAATTTTGTCGTTATCTCAATTTTTGGATTTTTTATGAATTTTTTAAGACTTCCAGAAAAAAGGGGGGGGGGGGGTTGGCCATTTTTCACATTTTCAACTTTTTCTACAAAACCACATGAAAGATTTTAATGAAACATGGAATACATGAAGTACTAAAAGTCCTCTATCAATTTGGTAAATTTCATCCAAACTGGTTAACAGATAATGCCACCATGTCTAAAAAGTAGGTCTCACAATGGTACATATACCACTTGGTAATTGAAATATAGAGAGTAGCGGTTCAAATCCAGCTGTGGTCAAAAAAATTTTTTTTTTTTTTTACACATCTAAATAAGTTTTTAGATGTTTCTCAACACTCAACATATGAAATTAGGAATTTTACGTTTAAGACTTCCAAAAAAAAAGGGGGGCCATTTTTCACATTTTCAACTTTTTCTACAAAACTGTTTGAAGGATTTTAATAAATCTTGGTAGAAATAAGTCACTTATGATCCTCTGCAAATTCTGTTGTTTTTGTCCAGACCTCTTTACAGGTGGCGCCACCATAGTCAAAAGTAGGTCACAAAAGAGTTCCCTCGTTTAACAATATTCTTTTTCATACGGGCTGTATACAGAGACAAACAGAATGCATAGAAATGATCTAGAGGGATGAGTGAAGACGTATTGTCATTTTGGTTCCCTTCCAAAATCAAATTTTAGAATTTTTTTTCGACATTTTTTTGGACTTGGTGATTCAATGCAGAAAAAAAGTGTCATATTTCCTAGTTAATTGATAATGATGATTTCTTATGGACTATTGTGATCATAATTATGGTAAGGATTGTTACTTTGAAAGAATTTTGTCAATATCTCAATTTTTGGATTTTCTATTAATTTTTTAAGACTTCCAAATGAGGGTGTACAGGAACAATTCAATCACATTTTTCACTTCTGCTGTTATACCGCATGAAAGATTTTAATGAAACATGGAATACATGAAGTACTAAAGGTCCTCTATCAATTTGGTAAATTTCATCCAAATTGGTTAACAGATAATGTCACCATGTCTAAAAAGCAGTTCTCACAATGGTACATATACCACTTGGTAATTGAAATATGGAGAGTAGCGGTTCAAATACAGTTGTGGTCAAAAATTTTTTTTTCATTTCTTTACACATCTAAATAAGTTTTTAGATGTTTCTCAACATATGAAATTAGGCAATTTTAAGTTAGATCTGGACAATATTTGAAACAATTGTTGTTCATGATCCAGACTTGAAATCAGTCAACAAAAGGCCCCACCTAAAGAAAATGACTAACTTGTTGCCCTGAATGACTTCTTGCAGAGACAAAGGAAATGCTTAATATCAAAATCACCTGAGTGGAAGTGCAAAAAAGTGTTGTTTTTTATTCTAGCCTGAAATAAAATTTGACATATTTTCAACATCTGTGTTGACTTAGTCACATTAATGCAAAAATAAATGAATTCTTCCTTCATGCATGACTGATCATCTAGGTACTCAGGTGAGCGATATAGGCCCACTTGGGCCTCTTGTTTTCAAATGACGAAGTTGGGTAAAGGTGAGCAATACAGGGCCTTTTGGGCCTCTTGTTAAAGTTTGAAAGAGCCAGTGGAAAATTAACATTGCCATTAGGGGCATGGATCATATACATTGACAGAAGAAATTTGTGTATTGATTTCTATACATCAGAACTGAGGGAAAACCGATTTGTGTGCTTAAGATTATTGTTAAAAAAACAGGAACAGAAAAAAGAAGCAGAAGAAGGGATCACAAGGAGTGTTCATAGTAGTGATATCTATTTTGATTTCATTTCTTTAAAAGGGAGGTGGTTTGAAAGGAGATAGAATTTAGAGGAAGTTGGAATGGGTGTCCTAAAACTTGAGAACACTACATAATAATTCACTCTCTTTTATATTTCAGTGGAAAGAGTTTGGCACTAGCACAGAAAATTTTGTAAAGAAATTAAAAATTCCAGAACCACAAATAAGGAAACAGCCAGCAGAAAAAGATATATTTTCGCTTATGATAGAGGAGTCATTTAGAGAGAAACAGAAAACAAAATTAGAACACACATGTGGTATCAAATGAAACTCTTAGTAGACATTGGAGTATAGGAATCAAATATATTGTTGAACATGTGATCTTTATCAGTTTTGAAGTAGTATGAGTGTTTTTAATTTTATGAGATTATTCGATTGGAATTTGAAGAATTTTTAATTTGTGATGTTTACAAGGAGAATCAATGTTTGAAATGCTTTTCTTATATATGTTTTGAATATATCTATAATGTATTAACAATTTGTTGTTGAGTTTTTATTAGCTCACCTGAGCCAAAGGCTCAAGTGAGCTATTGTGATCAATCACCGTCCGTCGTCTGTCGTCCGTCGTCCGTCGTTAACTTTTCACATTTTCGACTTCTTCTCCAGAACCACTGAACAGAATTTGATGAAACTTGATAAGCATGTAGTACTCATGGTCCCCTACAAGTGTTGTTGTTTTTCGTCCAGATTCATCAACAGATGGCGCCACCACAGGCAAAAGTAGGTCAAAGAGGGTACCCTCCTTTGACAAACTTCTTCTTCAGACCAGGGGCATACAGAGAGAAACCGAATGCATAGGAATGATCTAGAGGGATGTGTGAAGAAGTGTTGTTATTTTTGGTTCCGTTCCGAAATCAAATTTTTGACGTTTTTTTGTACTTGGTAGTTTTAATGCAGAAAAGAGGTATTTTTTTCTTTTAGTAAACATTGATGCATTAATTTGGTTTAATTTGATCATTTTGATGGTAAGAAATACTACTGCAAAGAAACTTTGTCAATATTTTATGTTTTGGATTTTTTATGAATTTTTTAAGACTTTCAAGAAAAAGGGGGGGTGGGATAATTGGTGTAAACATTTCACAGTTTGAACTTTTTCTTCGGAACCACTTGCTGGAATTCAATGAAACTTGGCATGCATCAAATACTCAAGGTCCCGACAAATGTGGTCATCTTTGTCAGGATCCATGAACAGGTGGCACCACCACAGACAAAAGTAGGTCACAGAGGGTACCCTCCTTTGACAAACTTCTTATTCAGATCGGGTGCATACAGCGACAAACCGACTGCATAGGAATGATTTAGAGGCATATGGGAAGAAGTGTTGATATTTTTGGTTCCATTCCGAAATCAAATTTTTGACGTTTTTTCATTTTTATTTTGGACTTTGTTATTTTAATGCATTAAAGAGTTATTATTTTCTTTTAGTAAACATTGATGCATTCATTTGGTTTCATTTGATCATTTCTATGGTAAGGAATGCTGGTGCGAAGGAATTTTTTCAATATCTCGATTTTTGAATTTTTTATGAATTTTTTAAGACTTCCAAGAAAAGGGGGGGGGACAATTTTTCATATCTTCAACTTGATCTACAGAACAACTTGAAGGATTGTGATAAAACTGGGTAGGATGCAAGTACTCATAGTCCTTTTCAAAGGTTTTGTTTTTTGTGCGGATCATCCAAATTGGTTAACAGATAATGCCACCATGTCTAAAAGTAGGTCTCACAATGGTACATATAACACTTGGTAATTGAAATATGGAGAGTAGTGGTTCAAATCCAGCTGTGGTCAAAAAATTTTTTTTTTTTTTTTTTACACATCTAAATAAGTTTTTAGATGTTTCTCAACACTCAACATATGAAATTAGGAATTTTACGTTTAAGACTTCCAAAAAAAAAGGGGGGGGGGGGGGGGGGGTTGGCCATTTTTCACATTTTCAACTTTTTCTACAAAACTGTTTGAAGGATTTTAATAAATCTTGGTAGAAATAAGTCACTTATGATCCTCTTCAAATTCTGTTGTTTTCGTCCAGACCTCTTTACAGGTGGTGCCACCATAGTCAAGAGTAGGTCACAAAACAGTTCCCTCGTTTAACAATATTCTTTTTCATACGGGCTGTATACAGAGACAAATAGAATGCATAGAAATGATCTAGAGGGATGCTATCAATTTGGTAAATTTCATCCAAATTGGTTAAAAGATAATGCCACCATGTCTAAAAAGCAGTTCTCACAATAGTACATATACCACTTGGTAATTGAAATATGGAGAGTAGCGGTTCAAATCCAGCTGTGGTCAAAATTTTTTTTTCATTTCTTTACACATCTAAATAAGTTTTTAGATGTTTCTCAACACTCAACATATGAAATTAGGCAATTTTAAGTTAGATCTGGACAATATTTGAAACAATTGTTGTTCATGACCCAGACTTGAAATCAGTCAACAAAAGGCCCCACCTAAAGAAAATGACTAACTTGTTGCCCTGAATGACTTCTTGCAGAGACAAAGGAAATGCTTAATATCAAAATCACCTGAATGGATGTGCAAAAAAGTGTTGTTTTTTATTCTAGCCTGAAATAAAATTTGACATATTTTCAACATCTGTGTTGACTTAGTCACATTAATGCAAAAATAAATGAATTCTTCCTTCATGCATGACTGATAATATAGGTACTCAGGTGAGCGATATAGGCCCACTTGGGCCTCTTGTTCGAGAACAGCTTATGTAAGACATGAAAATTCACATCTTTTGTCAGATGTGTGTTGCTCATACTCCCTCTCCTGAACACCTGGTTCTATTGATACTGGCCCTGGAATTGATGTTAGGCTAAGACCTGAATTTGGCCTTTGAATGAAGATCAGATCGGTAAAATTTTCAGGGACGGACCTTGATTTGATGATTATGTATAGCCTGTAGTTTGACTTATTGTAATTTGAACCCATTTAATTTTCAAAGTAGCAACCACTGAAGCCATATTAAAATCTGATTTCATTTTTTATACCCCTTCAAACAAAGAAAGAATCATACAGTTTGTTTGCTTAGAACAATTGTTATCTGTAATACAGAAGTGTGCCATGACCTTCACCCAAGGTCACAATAAGTCTTAGACCAAAATTTTTATCCTGTCAAAAACCTTGGTACTTATGTAACATGGATCTGCCGCATACTTCACACATATATTATCCTTGGAATTTGAGTATGTCATGATCTTGTTTTGAGGTAAAGGTGACCTAATGACCAATATTGGTGTCTGATTCATTACATCAGCAATCACATGGATCTGCTTCATACTTTACACTTTCATTACCAATGACAATGGTGTGTCATGATCATCACTCGGTATTGTACCAGTGTGGCCCAGTGAATGAGGTGCTTGGCTTGTGACAGAAAGGTCCTGGGTTCAATTCCCATAGTGGGCACACCAGTGTTCTGTTTTTTGATGAGACAGTAAAAACCAAGGTCCCGTGTCACGGTACGTGTGGCACATAAAAGATCCCTCACTGCTATGGGTGGGTCTGTTGCAAAGGTAAAAATTTCTATATGACGCAACAGGCAGATCCTGTCACCATATACGTGAAATAATTCTGGAGTAACATAAAACAATAATCAATTAATCAGTATCGTATCTTCAAGGTTAAGGCCACAGAGACTGACAAAAATTATTGACTGTTATCAAGTATGTCATGAACTTTGATGTGATGGTCAACACTTTGGGCAAAGTGACGGTGACCCTGTAAAGTCGTAATTGTGAATTCTGTTTGCTAAGTAAGAGTGGATACTTCTCTGTTCCAAGAGTATTGGCCATGTTCGAATTGCTCCGATTTAAGTAGGTGACCATGAATGTTTTTGTTGCCACAAAGAATGCCTAGAATTTGTTTTCTTGTCTATTTTGTCACATTTTGGTCTTCCTTATAATTTTGTAATCATTCAGTGTAGGGCATCGAAATTTTGCCCACTACTTGTTGCATTATCTTTCTTTTGTTAATGGCTTGGCCTCAAATTTTCATTTTTGACGAATTTTATGTCATTGAATCTAATCAGCAAGTTTTAAACTATTAAACATTCATAGTTTGTTTCTTATGTAACGTCACACTAAGACTGTTGCAATGTTCTCACCATAAGCAGTGCAGGATCTGTAACATAATGACAGTGAACTTGAAATAGGACCACTGATTTGACAATCTTTATCAATGACTGAAACATGTTTTATGAATTTGACTCAATATCATACTTCCAAGGTCAAGGTCTTATGTCCCTTTGACCAAATTTTTTGGCACATGAAACCTTGGTACAAGTAAAACATTTATAATTAATCTACTTACTACCTCACACAGTTGTTAATTCTCACATATTTACTTGGTTTTTGACCAGATCGCAAAGCAATTCCGGTCTATGAATTGGCGAAATCTGTCCGTCAATCCGTCCGTTCACACTGCATCAACATTTTGTCAATTTGTGTTTAGCTTGGTTTCTTTCATACCCTAAAGGGTACTTATGTCAAAGATGGTAGGTTTGTAGATACTTGAATGTTCTATCCAACCAATACAAAAATTTACTGACCTTGACCTTGACTTTACGCTTCAGTGAACACACTGTTTTTGCCTTTAGGGTGACCACTTGCATACATGTATTATTAATGTTAATGCAGAGCAATTCCGGTCTATAAATTGGCAAAATCTGTCCGTCCGGCATCAACAGTTTGCGTTTAGCATTTGCAATCCAGTCATACCGTCCTTGATGGTTTCTTGTTCCTTTGTTCGTTCCATACTATAATCAGTTTCTTCTACAGAAGTCCATTATCACACGTTATAAACCATCGCTTCTCCCATTTTGTTATCGCATGACTTTCGACCCATCGAAACGTGTATGTTAATAGCATCAAGTAAGAAAATATAGTCAATGTTAAAGTTGTTGAAAAGGTAAAATTTCAAGATTAGTGCTAGTAAGTTAGATGTCACTGCATATAAATATAAAACGCCTACCCTTTACATTAAAAAAATAGAGCCTAGACAATATTTAAAAAAACATCAAGGTCAGTAAGTCGCAAGTAATGGACCCAAATAAATGCTATGATCACAAGGAATCCATGTGATAAACCCTCTATTCCTCATGTTTAGAATTATGCAGCTGAGATTAAAGGTCTTTCAAAGTGGATCAAAGTTAAAAGTTAAGGTCACGAGATCAAAAGTCATAGTATCAATTGACAGTTTCGGTCATGATGAATCTATGTGTGGAATCTCAAAGCCACCTTTATTGTTGTTCAAAAGATACAGCCTGTGTTAAAGTTTTAGAAAAGTAGGTCAAAGTCCAAGCTCACTAGGTCAAAAAGGGACCAATTGAATAAAATGTAAATCTTAAATATGGAACACTTTTGTAATTTACAGTATACCTCAAACTTTTATTGTCTCCAAATTATTGGGCAAAAGAATTCACAGAACAAGAAGTCATCAGATGATTAGGGCAAAATACAATGTCATTATTTTTATTCTGCTGAACATTTTGATGTAACATTTTTTTTAGCTCACCTGAGCCAAAGGCTCAAGTGAGCTATTGTGATCAATCACCGTCCGTCGTCCGTCGTTAACTTTTCACATTTTCGACTTCATCTCCAGAACCATTGAACAGAATTTGATGAAACTTGATAAGCATGTAGTACTCATGGTCCCATACAAGTGTTGTTGTTTTTCGTCCGAATTCATCAACAGGTGGCGCCACCACAGGCAAAAGTAGGTCAAAGAGGGTACCCTCCTTTGACAAACTTCTTCTTCAGACCGGGGGCATACAGAGACAAACCGAATGCAAAGGAATGATCTAGAGGGATGTGTGAAGAAGTGTTGTTATTTTTGGTTCCGTTCCGAAATCAAATTTTTGACGTTTTTTTGTACTTGGTAGTTTTAATGCAGAAAAGAGGTATTTTTTTCTTATAGTAAACATTGATGCATTAATTTGGTTTAATTTGATCATTTTGATGGTAAGAAATACTACTGCGAAGAAAATTTTTCAATATTTTATGTTTTGGATTTTTTATGAATTTTTTAAGACTTTCAAGAAAAAGGGGGGTGGGATAATTGGTGTAAACATTTCACAGTTTGAACTTTTTCTTCGGAACCACTTGCTGGAATTCAATGAAACTTGGCATGCATCAAATACTCAAGGTCCCCGACAAATGTGGTCATCTTTGTCAGGATCCATGAACAGGTGGCACCACCACAGACAAAAGTAGGTCACAGAGGGTACCCTCCTTTGACAAACTTCTTATTCAGATCGGGTGCATACAGCAACAAACCGACTGCATAGGAATGATTTAGAGGCATATGGGAAGAAGTGTTGATATTTTTGGTTCCATTCCGAAATCAAATTTTTGACGTTTTTTCATTTTTATTTTGGACTTTGTTATTTTAATGCATTAAAGAGTTATTATTTTCTTTTAGTAAACATTGATGCATTCATTTGGTTTCATTTAATCATTTCTATGGTAAGGAATGCTGGTGCGAAGGAATTTTTTCAATATCTCGATTTTTGAATTTTTTTATGAATTTTTTAAGACTTCCAAGAAAAGGGGTGGGGGGGACAATATTTCATATCTTCAACTTCATCTACAGAACAACTTGAAGGATTGTGATAAAACTGGGTAGGATGCAAGTACTCATAGTCCTTTTCAAAGGTTTTGTTTTTTGTGCGGATCATCCAAATTGGTTAACAGATAATGCCACCATGTCTAAAAGTAGGTCTTACAATGGTACATATACCACTTGGTAATTGAAATATGGAGAGTAGCGGTTCAAATCCAGCTGTGGTCAAAAACGTTTTTTTTTTTTTTTACACATCTAAATAAGTTTTTAGATGTTTCTCAACACTCAACATATGAAATTAGGAATTTTACGTTTAAGACTTCCAAAAAAAAAGGGGGGCCATTTTTCACATTTTCAACTTTTTCTACAAAACTGTTTGAAGGATTTTAATAAATCTTGGTAGAAATAAGTCACTTATGATCCTCTTCAAATTCTGTTGTTTTCGTCCAGACCTCTTTACAGGTGGCGCCACCATAGTCAAGAGTAGGTCACAAAAGAGTTCCCTCATTTAACAATATTCTTTTTCATACGGGCTGTATACAGAGACAAACAGAATGCATAGAAATGATCTAGAGGGATGAGTGAAGATGTATTGTCATTTTGGTTCCCTTCCAAAATCAAATTTTAGAATTTTTTTCGACATTTCTTTGAACTTGGTGATTCAATGCAGAAAAAAGTGTCATATTTCCTAGTTAATTGATAATGATGATTTCTTATGGACTATTGTGATCATAATTATGGTAAGGATTGTTACTTTGAAAGAATTTTGTCAATATCTCAATTTTTGGATTTTCTATGAATTTTTTAAGACTTCCAAATGAGGGTGTATAGGAACAATTCAATCACATTTTTCACTTCTGCTGTTATACCACATGAAAGATTTTAATGAAACATGGAATACATGAAGTACTAAAAGTCCTCTATCAATTTGGTAAATTTCATCCAAATTGGTTAACAGATAATGCCACCATGTCTAAAAAGCAGTTCTCACAATAGTACATATACCACTTGGTAATTGAAATATGGAGAGTAGCGGTTCAAATCCAGCTGTGGTCAAAATTTTTTTTTTCATTTCTTTACACATCTAAATAAGTTTTTAGATGTTTCTCAACACTCAACATATGAAATTAGGCAATTTTAAGTTAGATCTGGACAATATTTGAAACAATTGTTGTTCATGACCCAGACTTGAAATCAGTCAACAAAAGGCCCCACCTAAAGAAAATGACTAACTTGTTGCCCTGAATGACTTCTTGCAGAGACAAAGGAAATGCTTAATATCAAAATCACCTGAATGGATGTGCAAAAAAGTGTTGTTTTTCATTCTAGCCTGAAATAATTTTTTTTGGACATATTTTCAACATCTGTGTTGACTTGGTCACATTAATGCAAAAATAAATGAATTCTTCCTTCATGCATGACTGATAATCTAGGTACTCAGGTGAGCGATATAGGCCCACTTGGGCCTCTTGTTTCCCAAAATACTTTATATTTTTGAGATAAAAGCAAAACTGCTAGTTTTTACCCTCATGCTTCATTTCTTGCCATGACAGCCGTATCTACTTCCTGATAGGCACTAATGATGGAACGTTTGTAAAAAGTCTACCACTTATCATTCATATAAAGTATTGAAACATCTTTTGCAGTTTCACAGAAGACAAGAATTGTGATCTCGTCATGGGGCAGACACAATGATTCTTTGAATATGGCCTTGACCTTGTGGAGATTAGGTTAAGGCATGAGAAAACCCCAGATGAGATGGGGAAGTTGTGGGTAGTATGAACTTGTGCAGTTGCTTTCCTTGAGAGGTGTGATGTTGACCCAAAGGAAGAGGCATTTGTTGAAGGACTTGTCACACACACACCCTTAGTGTCAGGCAAAGTTTCAATATATATGGGAAATTGTTGTATAGAATTGAAGAAGATTGAAACAGTGAAACATAAGTGGGCCTAGAAATCATCTACCGATATCAATGTCCAGTACACTTGAACTTTGACCTTTTGACCCTAAAATCGATAGGGATCTCTCTTGTCACATGGGGAGTGGATCACCCTTGTCCCATGTGGAGTCCATATGTGTGAAATGGTGATAATTAAATGAAAAGAATGTCTGTTATAGTGATTTAAGGTTAAAAAGGAAACCCACGAGAGCTCAGAAATCATTTATATAAACCAATGTGAAGTACACTTGACCTTTTACCTCCAAATTGATAGGGATCGTCCTCATCCCATGGAGAGTCTGCATGTATTTTATCTTGACTCTAGGTGAAAAGGATAACACTACAGAACCTGGAAACCACCGCATCTTCAGACTGACGGATGGATGAACAACCTGATTCCAGTATACTCCCCTACAACTTTGAAAATTGGCCACTCAGATTCTAAGAAAGCCTGTGGTGGCCATATTGTTCATTTATCTGGAACAAAAATAGGACCATCAAAGGACATTCTGTACATCATCCATGCCAAGTTTGGTTAAAATCAGATTGGTGGATTCAAAGTTTATGGACAATGAACAAAGAAGTTTGGGCCATGTGAGTTAAACTATTGATAATACAAAAGATTGTTTTTGCTATACTAATGATCAACAAACACACAAATTTAATACATGTTTACCGAGTATAAAAACAGACAATGTATAACACATTACGCTAAAACTTAACAGCATTAAGTAGAATATTACCTTAATTACATTTATGTGGGAATGATGCATAAATATGATAAATATTTGATGTATAAACTTATATACTCATTATGCACAAAAAAAGTATAAGTAACTATAATATAAAATATATATAAATCCCGATATACAATGTATAAAAATCAATTCATAGTAAGAAATCCTTGGAAGAAGTGGATTAGAAATCCCATTGTGAGACATCTCTGGGAATTCTTAATAATTTCAATAATAAGAAAGGAAACTGTCAGTTTCCATAGATATACAGACCACTGAAATACCTTCATACACCTAGGTACAAATTTACAAATAAACACAATTAGTAATATAAATGTGACATAATGATTAAACATATCATCGGGAGGATACCTAAACTTAATCCAGTGTTATTGTCACATGATATATGAACCTATATAGTCAAACAAATATGATCAGAAATAGAAGTCTACCATTATGAAAACAGTGGGTGCCAGGGTGTACCACACATGGTTCTAAAATACATTTGTATCAGGAAATTAATATTTTAAAATTGATCACCTTCTTTAAGAAATGGATTACATATTTTTTTTAAAGGTCATAGAACCCAAGTAAGCTAATTTTTTTCCCAGTGAAAAATGTATCAATTGATGACAATGCATTAGTAAATTCAGTAAAGCCATAAGTGCTTTGTATTTCTTCAATATTCTTACTTTATGGTGATATTTTCTCATTTGGTAGGACCTTAAGATATATCTTATAATAATCCATAGTCATCATCAGAAAAAGAGTCAGAAAACATATACAGACACTGAGTACTGAATATCTGTATTACCATTACATGCATGAACAAGATGTGTTTGTGAAACACTATGCCCCCGGTGGCAACAAAGTAAGAAAAAGTTATTTTTAGTGTGAAGGTCATCGTCAAGGTCAAAAGGTCATCGACCTTGGTGTCATTTGAAAGGACTTGATTAGTTGAGTACGCATGCCAAATATCAGTCTCTATCCCTCATGGTTAAAAAGTTATGGCCAAAGACAGACAAACAGACAGACAGAAAGACAGACAAACAAACAGACAGATAGACAGGACAAAAACAATATACCCTCAACCTATCAATCCGGGGGCATAAAAAATAGGGTGATATGTAAGAAATGTTAGCACTCTGTCTTTTTGTTTACATTTTGCATGTAATGCTCATGTGCAAAGTCATTTCTGTTTTGTTCTTAAAATAATGAATTATATTATTTTAACATTGATTGGTATCCTTATGAAGATGTTATTTGGAAATTTTGTCATCAAAGATATGAAGGTATTTAAATGGACTGGTTACCTTCAGTGATTTACCACCATTTTTATTATCAAAACTGCAAAGTCCTCACACATATTTTCTCTTTAACAAGAAACAAGGTTTACATTATGCTGTAATACTATAATTAGAAGATCAATTCTTTGTTACATCATTAAAATGGATATATGTATTGGTGTTCAATATTGCACTGAGGAGATTGAGCCCATGCAGTGATGACAAGCTTTGAAAGAACTTATGATGGAATAGCTCTTTGCACATTCAGATATGATTTTTTAATTGTAAACATTTGCTATGTTCCATATATTGATTGATTCTTCAAAACTATTAAATCTACTTCTCGAATATATACCAGTTTTTCAGGGGGGTATGAAAACAATGCACAGCTGTTACACAGGACAACTGTGCAAAGTTTGCATGTTTGTGCAATAGAAAATACTGCAACATTTAAATGCATCTTTCTATTAAATAACACAACCAATTTCCGTTATTTGTATAAGCAACATAATTCTATATTGTTGTTTATAAACACTTTATATCACAAGTATTATGTTCTATATGAGAAAGGATTGAGGTTGAATGCAAAAATTCTACTTCTCCAAATTTTGCTTGCTAAATTGCCATCACTGTAAGTCTGAAATTGTTTATGCAATTCCAACACAAAATAGCTATCACTACTGAATATACAAAAAAATCTTATGGTGTATACATATCAGAATTTTTCGACTTAATATAAATTTAATGCAATGACTTACAGGGAAACGTATATACAAAGGTACAACTCAGACAATGGATTTCTATAATTTTTTGTCACCTATGAAGCACAGCAACACTTACGTACATGTGCTTTGTAATCAATCTATTTGTTCAATCTCTTTTTCTAAACTACCTATGAAGGCGACACTTATTCTTGGAAGGCTTTATTCACAGTTGGCTTATTATGGCACTGATGAGATCTATATTCACAAAACAGATGAAGCACTATATGATATCATAGATATGTAGTATAATAAACATAAAGTAGCACTATATAAAATCATAGATATGTAGTATGATATAAACATAAAGAAGAAATGTCTGGTGAATAAATTGTACATTTCAAATATAATGGAATATTAATACTCCGTCATAAAAATATCCACAGTCTGTTCTATAAAACCATTTGTAAACAATTTGTTTAATTCTTTGGAAAAATAATATCATACTGGAGATTTTGATCAAATAAATTTTACAAGAGATACAGCAAATAGAATTGGCTGCATTTCACCAAAGAAATTAAAACGCATCAAAAGTATATACAATTCCTGGTCTCCTTGTCAAATTTCTGATTCAATCTATACAATCAAAAGACTTACGATATTATGTGAAAAAAACACATCATCCCATTATGCAATCAAAAGACTACAATACAGTATGGAAAAACATATCACCATTATGCACAGCATAATATAACAGTCTCGTTGTACTATCCTCAACTTATCTGTAATGTTTCAAAGAAACAATGTCTCCTTAGTTTCTATGCAGTGTCAAGTTTATACTAGTCCTGCATCTTTTGCTAGAGAATGAAATATACTGGATGTGTCCTGAAGTAATTTATTGGGACTGTCAAATTCCTTGATCTCTCCTTGATGTAAGACCATAATCCTGAGGTGGAACAGAACATCAATCCATTAGATTTATACAGATTAAAACACATGTAATGCTTTATGTTCATTTAAATATAGATACATGTAGTATGTTTAGTTAAATGATATAGGCCTATGCATCTTTGACATATACTGTATAGGAGTTGTGATTTAAGCTAAATGTTGAAAATTGAGGATTCCATTATATTAGCATGGTAGTGAATAAGCCCTTATTTTGTTCATTTGATTAGTGCTGTCATAAATTAATGTCCCCCCTAAATGTATTGGGTTGAAACATCAACGGACAAACTAACAGATAAACAAATGAAAATAGTTTCTGGCCATTTCTCTTTTCCATTCATCCAGTCATGAACCTATAGGTACATGTTTAAATAAGGGACCTTCATTACTGGCTCTGAGGTAAAAGGTCAAGGTCATAAATTATTATTATCATTTAGTGAAAGTCTGTTCCTGGTCATTAAATTCTATATATTGAATTCACAAGAGTAATAGATATGCTCAATAGACTTTGGAATGAAAGGTAAAAGGTCAATGTCACAGATGAACAATAAATGAAAATATTTTCAGACCTATTTCTCTTTTCCCTTTACACCCAAAATCATGAATCTGAACATACAGACTTCCTGTTAGTACATGTATAAGAAACGGCTAAATGATTTAATGGACAAAAGATTACTGGTCAAGGTCACATCTGTCTTTTTGATTCTGATCTTGGTCTTGAAGCTATTCATACAACATCTTAGATGAAAATCTTTTGCAATGATCTACAATCTGATCATAGTCATTGACACATTCTTGTCTTTCTTTGTTTTAACAATGCTACATATTATCCTTATTATGAAATCTGTAAGACACTTATTTACCTATTGTAGTCTATGATGGTATTTAGCCGATGGGCAATTGTAAGGACTGTACAATTAGAGAACTCGGTCCGAATAGTCTGCTGGATTAGATCATCAGTCTCCAAGTCTACAGCAGCAGTGGCCTCGTCTAACACAAGAATCTTGGTCTTCCTCAATAGGCTTCTGGCTAAACATACCAACTGCCTTTGACCAACACTACAAGAAAAACATGTTCAAAATACATTACTCATAAAGACAAGCCAATATCCTGTGTCAATGCTGAGCTCACAAACGTGATATGAGCTCATCAAGGAGTGCTTTGATTAATAAATTACATCATATAGGTGAAAGAATACAATACTTAGTCTACATAAAACTGTTACTCTCACACTAGTATTCATTAAATAGGAGAATTCCATTACATGTATTTATTTATTTGAAAACACAGTTTCTACCCCAACCTCAGTAACAGCTTATAACAATAAATAAGTATATTTTCGGTTAACTGTTGCTGTTTTCTATCAAAAGGAAAATAATACTTAAATCTTGATCATTAATGAAATAATATAGCATACCTTAAGTTTTGGCCTCCTTCTCCACAGTCGTATAATAACTTCGCAGGTAATGTTTGAACAAATGACTTCAGATGAGAATGTTCTAAAGCGGTCCAAATCAGATCATCTGTGTATTTATCCATAGGATCTAAATTCATCCTTAAGGTTCCAGAAAATAGCACAGGTTCCTATGACAACAAAAAATGAATAAATTAATGTTGAAACATAAGCTTTCCTTTTAGAAGTTTAAGTTACATTAAAGCTTAAGATTCAACACTACACGACAAATCCTTCCTAACATATTTAGAAAGAAAAACTTATCCTTATCTGTGGCCTAGATTTAACTTTATCACATTCATACACAAGAAAATAGCAATCCACCAGGAATAGATCTTAGATCTCGTATATATACCAAGTATAAGGAACAATGATAGATTTAAGAAAATAAAAACAGTTTTCAAATGCTCGCATTTCCTTGTAAGGAGTTCAATTTCTGCATAATTTGGTCATGGTAAAACATTCAAGCTGCTATTTTAGTACAAGCAATCAGTAAAATGTACAAATGTTGTGGTATTGTTGGAGAAAAAGTGTTATAAAGTGCCTGAGTCCTATGCTATTAAGAAAATGGAAAAATCAGAAAAGAGAGTACCGAAGAAGCCTCTGCATCTGAAAACCACCTAGGGAAATTTCCATATACATAATCATGATAATGAAAACCATAATTCAACCACATTTCACAAAAGGGCATATACCCTGTCATTAACCAATTTGGTTGTAACATCCTGAGAAGCATTAATATTTTGAAAATATTTACATTCTGTTAGGCAATTAACATTTGTCAATAGACACACCAGTGTAAGGTTAAATTGCATTTTTGATGAATTATTATGATATATATATATATATATATATATATTAAATTCCTTTAAATTGATTTTTGAAGTTATTTTAAACCTCTAGGCCGACTAAGCTTAAAAATTCTTTTTGTACACAGTTTTGTATTCATGCCAATTCAGATTCAAATTCTCATGCTATAAATGATTGAAACTATAAAAGGCTTTTGTACATTTATATTTTGTAGAGTATCTCCTAATGTGTTATCTATGTATGTTATAATGAAAAGAGAGCACTGAAGAAGCCAAAGATTTTATCTATGCAGACATTTTGAGAACAAGACCATAGAGTCCTAAGGATTTCAATTATAAAATGTCTCGAGATGATCACAAGTTTAGGACTTTGACCACAGCATACACCACTTTTAACTATGTTCAAATCTTACAGAAGAACTACTTGGTCAGCATTCTATGGTGATGATGACTAATCTAAGGCTGATGAAGCTTTTTCTGTTGACGATTAAGACCATATGGAAAAAAATTAGTTGAATATTTAAATCAAAGTGCTGATAGTCCAGATAGACAGGACCATTTCACAAATATTGGTTGTGTACGTATTGCATGAGAACATGAAGGTTGTATCCATTTTTACAACAAATGTTATTGTACACATCATCATATCTATGGTAGAAAATCAGACTTCCTGAGTGATTTGTTGACCACATTATCAGGTAAAAAAGTATCTCGGAACCCATCAATCTACAAACAAAACATTCTTTGATATCTACAGAATAGATTGATAAAACTATCACATATCCCGATCTATTAAGTATTACATCAACTAGCAGAATTCTGTTATTTATAGCTAACTCAATGTAAAAAAAATAGCTTTCACACGTGTCAACCTCTGTCTTCTGTTCAAGTTTATACTGACATTTAGCAATGAAAATCACATGATGCAAAACAGAAAGAAACAATCACAATGTACATATTTGACTATAAAATGATGGATTAAAATTTGAAAAATAAAAAAATATATGCTACTTTCACTAAAAATATAATTTTCCTATAAGACAATTAAGACACTTCAATTGAAGCATGTTACCTGGAATACGCTATTGCAATGGGATTCCCCCATTCTAAATCACATGAATAAACGCCTTAACTTTATCAAATGTATGTGAATTACGTGCATGAATATTTCATAACAAAATTACCATGAAATTTATATAAACATACATGAGTTCATAAATGAATATATACTATTTGTATTTCCAATTTTCATAATCATACAGTGTTCACAACAGCTACTCAACAAAAACTTGAAGCATATATTCAGTACTAGACCTCTGTGTAAATTTGAAGTAAGATACTATCAGGTAAACTGTGCCTTTGAACAACATGACAATAGAGGGTCAAGGACACGTCTATAAAAAAATCATTAAATACTACTATCTTAGGACAGCAACTTTCTTATCTACCCATTAATACAATAATTCTACTGTTTAGTCTTAAATCAATTTAATATAGAGAATGTAGCATTTCTAAATAAAACTTTGGGGACGATTGAAATCTTTAAACTTGACAATAAATACTTTGTAATGTAAATTACCTGAGGAAGAATGGTGAGGTGTGTTCGACAATCATGCAAGCCAAATTTGTTTAAATCCTTATCATCAACTAAGATGGCTCCATTTACAGGTTCTATCAGTCGGAACAAGGCCAGAGCCAAGGAAGATTTACCTGCCCCTGTTCTTCCAACAATTCCTATCTGAAATGTAATGCACACATTTATTGAACTTCACTGCTTCTGTAACAACTTACAACATTTTCTTGAGATTTTCAGCACATCCACTTATTCTTTTCATTTTATAAAAGCAAATACACAGAATTAGGAAAATTACTTGTGTGTTCATTATGATTATAGAAATATAAAATCCTCAAAGATTATATTAAATTAATGCAAGTCTGTATTTTCAGTACAACTGAAACAAAAAATTTACACAATGCACTTAATTCTCAGATGAAAAACACATCAGGTTGTGAAACACCATATTTGACCTGAGGACTGCAATTCGTTCAAGATGTATCAATGCAGAAAAATTTGAACAGCATTTCTATATACAATATGAAGTCCATATCCAAAACATATATAAATTATTACATAAAAATAATATATATATCATTCTTAAAAGAAAACATCAACATTAATTTTTCAACTTGTTTGTAACATGCAATCATACAATGATATTAAATCATACTTTTTCTCCAGGACGTACTGTGACATCTATATCTTTCAGGACCAGATCAAGTCCCTCTCGGTACCTAGTAGAATACTGCTTAAACTGAATGCATCCTTCTGATGGCCAATTATCTGGTGGCTTGTTGTGTGGATTTTCCAGAGGAGCCTATCAAACAAACAAAAATACATATATCTATTATAACATTAGATGAGACTATAATACACCATAAATTAAAGAATGGTGCATTTACTATATTTTTCTTGTGCTAGATAAGAAAATTTTAACAAATATGAAAAAGGTAACAATTTTGTACAACAAAAGTCATTTAGTCACAAAATTTCTATATCACACCTCATTTGAAAGGATATTTCCGGTGGACTATGCTTATTAATTGGAAGTCTCTATCATTTTAAGTTGGTGATAAACGGACAAATACATAGCACAAAACAATATACCTTGCACTGTCGACCTCAAATTCCATTATTCGAATTTACGAATCAACAATTTCAGATATCTGTAAATTAAGAGTCTAACAATTAGGCAGCTGGAGAGTATGATGAGTTTGGAGCTCTACTGGAGAGTATGTTGAGTTTAGAGCTCTACTGGAGAGTATGTTGAGTTTGGAGCTCTACTGGAGAGTATGTTGAGTTTAGAGCTCTACTGGAAAGTATGTTGAGTTTGGAGCTCTACTGGAGAATATGTTGTGTTTAGAGCTCTCCTGGAGAGTATGTTGAATTTGGAGCTCTACTGGAGAGAAGAGCTTTACTGGAGAGTATGTTGAGTTTGGAGCTCTACAGGAGAGTATGTTGAGTTTAGAGCTCTCCTGGAGAGTATGTTGAGTTTGGAGCTCTACTGGAGAGTATGTTGAGTTTAGAGCTCTACTGGAGAGTATGTTGAGTTTAGAGCTCTACTGGAGAGTATGTTGAGTTTAGAGCTCTACTGGAGAGTATGTTGAGTTTAGAGCTCTACTGGAGAGTATGTTGAGTTTAGAGAATATGTTGTGTTTAGAGCTCTCCTGGTGAGTATGTTGAGTTTGGAGCTCTACTGGAGAGTTTAGAGCTCTACTGGAGAGTATGTTGAGTTAAGAGCTCTACTGGAGAGCATGTTGAGTTTAGAGCTCTACTGGAGAGTATGTTGAGTTTAGAGCTCTACTGGAGAGCATGTTGAGTTTGGAGCTCTACTGGAGAGTATGTTGAGTTTGGAGCTCTACTGGAGAGTATGTTGAGTTTGAGCTCTACTGGAGAGTATGTTGAGTTTGGATAATAAATATAAGAACATTTTTATGAAATTAAGAGAGAAAATTCAGATTTAATATTTTCAAAATGGCTGCCATGGAGGCCATATTTGATAAAATATTACAACTGTTTTTCACATAACTTTGTTAAGAATCATATGTAGATCATTCCTGTGAAACTACATCAAATCATTACTAAAATGAGGGAAATGAAGCACATACAATACTATACAGACTTGCATAGAAAAAGTAACTACACTCTTTTTCTATCTTCTGTGGTTAAGGAAAAGAACCAAAGTTACACACCTAGACCATATACTTTCTGTGTTTAATAGCCTTTGAGCAATGGTGATCACAAACTATTGTTTACGCCCAGATTACAGGGTATCTCTTAAGCTCAAGAGGTCTTATAATAAGAAATGCATAAACTTTCAAAGTGCATATCAAAAAAAATCTTAACTGTGTCTTTTTTTTATTGTCAAACAATTCATTACATGTACTATTTTCTTTGATTCTTAAATTGGCTATTAATAACACAGTAAAGGTACTTAATACACCTATACAATGATGACTGTTGTATTTCTGCTGCTGCTTACCTCTACAGGTGTATCAGTGTATTCCTTGACCCTCTCTACAGAAACTATCTGCGTTTCAATTTCTGATGTCATCCTTACAAGCCAGTTCATATTCTCAGTTATCTTTACCAATGAATTTAGATATCATTAATGCATATGATATGGCTTTTGTTAATAATATGTAACATTCTAGATATATTGTTTCAGGACACAATGCAGTGATAAAGTATATTATAAATTGTAACTTACCTCTTGTAGTGAAAGGGGTATACTTTATAACTAATGTAACACATCTGATACTAAATCCATCATATGACAGAATTTATGCATCATTGTAAAATGCATTTTTCCACAAAGTTTTTCTTATTACATGTATTACCTCAAACTACATTTTTGAAATCTGTCATCTATTTAATGTGATCAGTGATTGAAGGTAAAGCTGATGGAGAATTGGATGTAAACTATTCACACTATTCAGGTACACAAATATACCTCTTCAAATTATTCATTAAATGAACAAAAGCGTTCAGTTGCATCAAATAACTCTATTGCATTTTATAAACTTTTACCTTATAGATCTTATTTGTATAGAGAATTTCTGTACCTGTAATGCATAGGAAATGGACAGACCTACAACTCCTCCCTGGATAGTGTCTCTGGCTGCCACAGCAAACATAGCTGCTGCTAAAATGATGATATTTCCAAGGATCTCTAAACGAAATCCTAACCATCTACAAAAAAATTAAGTCAAATCTACCAAATAGATATAATTTAAAAACTAAACAATGAATAAGATATTAATTACAGAAATCAACTATTTAGAAGAAACTGGACCCGATATTTGATCTTTAAAGCTACATAATCATGTGAATGAAATAATTTGGATTGAATTTCAGTACCTGTTAGCAGTAAAGCTAGCAAAAGCATACTGTTGGTTAGTATCTACTTTATGAGTGGACTGGGCAATGAATTGATGTTGAACTTTGTATGCACGTATCACACTGGCCCCCGACACTGTTTCACCAAAGTGACTATAGATGGGAGATCGAGTTTTTGAATCTAGACGTTTCAGTTGACGTGATGTCGATATATAAAATCTCTGAAATTATACACATGAACATTTAGATAGCATATTTAACAGCCTAATGTTTTATCATATTACACACTCTTATGTCATGAAATTTTCAAATACCCTTAAGCTTGAATTTCCTAGATTCTTATTTCAATCATATATCTCAAAGTTTAATCTCAAATAATTCCGGAAAACAAAAGTGACAGACAGACTGACACTAAAGCCGAGTAAATCAAAGAAAACATGTGAAAATGTGTAATACGACACAGTCCAAATTATCATCAAAAGGCATCAAAGGACTGATCACTACTGTTCACTTGAGCCCCTAGATCAGATGAGTCAAAAAGTAATATGCTGACAAAGATTCTTACATTTAGCCTCATACCAAGATCACATCACACTTGTAGGTCAAAAACAATATCTGGTCAAAATATCCTGAAAACCTCAAAATCAAAAATAATATACAAACAGACTGAGGGAAAAATCTGACAAACTGAGAATCAGATTCCTAAAAATCTCAACTGTAAAATCTCATACCCTGTGTAGAAGAGATGAATTTCATTTTAATTTGTCTTAATTTGACTTACCTGTATCATAAAGTAGAACAACCCTAATGGAATAATCAAAGTCATAAAATATGGAGTACTATAGGAAATTACAATCAACGTTCCTATAACAACAAACAGGCAATCCAGGAAAGACTGGAACTGCATCGGTAGGTCATTGTCAATGGTGTCCAAGTCTGAAGAAAACCTATTGACCACTCGACCAATGGGGGTAGTATCAAAGAAAGACATTGGAGATCTGACTATATTATGAATCATCTTGGAATGTAAGAGTCTGGAGGCATTGATAGACCGTATCATGAAAATCACTGCATACCCAGCAACAAATATGGCTGAAAGTAGAAATAATATGAATACAATGTACAATGATTTGTGCATAAATTCTACCTTTACTCTTTACTTTTGTTACAATGTATCAGAGTAAGCAAATGAGGAATTTTGCTGTAAATTATTGAATATAATATTCTCTTCAAATACACAAAAATCTATCATGTACTGTGTTGATTTATTTTAATTTGGTTTATCAGACTATATTGTACTAAGTTTACAAACTTGAAATCTAATTTTTCAGTATACTATCTGGTTGTCTAAGAGTCTCTGGCTTTAATGTTCTGATTTCTCTTAATCTGAATCTTGACCACCTTTTCACATCATTTCCAGGGTTCTCAATAAGTTTAGAAGTAGCAGGTGAATTTAAAGAAAGTAGGAGGCGACATATGCGAGTGCTGAAGGTGCGAGCCCTGCTAGAGGTGTCCGGGGGCATGCCTCCCCACCCCTTCCCGGAAAATTTTGAAATTTGGAAGGCACTAGGAGGCATTTCCTGGCTTTTGTGCACTAAAATATGACATTAGAATGATCAGTAAAATGTCAGCAAATTGTGCTGTTTAAAGTGAATACATAAATTTTGTCTTGGGTAATAAGAAAGAAAAGAGGTGAGCTTGGACAGAACTCGCTTATCCTAACGAGTTCATACCCTCCTCTTGCTAGATAGTAACCCCTCCAGTCCAATCTTCATAACCATTAATGTATTTTATTTTGCTTTCAAAATGCAGGGTTGTTCTATTTCTGCATTTCAAGCATGCCATACGATCACAATTCGCGTTTATGTATAAACCATGTTAGTACATTCAACTCAACTGGTATTCGTTTTATAACAGTAATTAATTTAACTAGATGCATCTTTCAACAAATAAGACATGTAATCTGACCTTCCAAGCCTTAGTCGCTTGGCAAAGTATCCTGATATTTTCTTTATTATTATTTCTACTTTCGTTTTTAAAACACGTACATGTTACAGTGCTGGATCGGAGTTAAACGTAAACAAGATTCGTGACATAGGGGCCCAGTGACATGTGTTGTAATTTCGACTGAAACTCGCTGAATATATTTCTCCGACTGTGGCATCTGTGTTTCATTAAATTAAATCCATGATATAGTGCAACTTTTTTTGACTTTGCTATAGAAAGTAGGCGGCGATTTTGCCCGAAGTAGTAGGTGGGAAATCGCCGGTTGCCGGCTCGAAATGAGAACCCTGCATTTCTTTAATTTCTAACCTTGACAAACTTATTGAGTATTTTCTTTTTAATACACTTATGTTGTAACATAAACAGGGACCTGTATTATAACTGTGACTGGTGCATTTTGTAATTTCTTCTTTGTCTACTCATTTCTGTGATCAACGCTGAATTTCTTACCTTGACCAACACCAATTCCTCCATAAACTCCTAAAAACAGATCATTCCTGTCCCTGTAGATAGAACTGTTCGGAGGTCCTATACTGCGATTGGTCAAGATTGAATCTTCTGTCCACTCACTTAACCATACATTACTAAAAATAGCGCAGGCTTCATAACAAGCATATGACAGAATAATGATAATGAAAAATGGTATTCCAATGGCTCTAGCATATGACAGGAACACACTCATCTTCACCTGTGAAGTAAACACAGAAGAAATGCAAGAAATTTGAGTTGGCATTTCATATTATGTATCAATAACTAATATCAGTATAACAAACCAATTTTGGTTATTTCAAACTACTAGAAATACATCAATACATTGTTCTATAACTACTGACTTGCACTAGCCAGCTAACTTCTAAATTTCTATTCAAGTTCTGAAAATGCTCTAAAAACAGATTTTGTAATTATACCTATACATGGCCTATACAAGTGTACAAAGGGGTTTGGACCTTCTTGAAATTTAAGACCAACCAGAATACTTACGGAGATATTTTGGGATAAGTCTCAACAAAATCCACCACATACCTTGGCAGAGGATATTGTAACAATCGGACAAAGTAACTAATTTTCTCTGCACTTACACTTCCAATTTGAGCTTTCTCTTCTTCAATTAACTTGTCATCTCCCTTTTTAAAGTCTTTTGGTTTGTTTACTTTTTCTTCTTTTTTCTCCTTTTTTTCATCTAAGATAGATAGTTGTCTAGTAATAGTTTTCTTGAGGGCATTTTTATTTACTTCTGAATCGGACCCATCATCTGAGGTGACAGAAGTTAAACGCTGAAGAATATCTGCTTTCACTTGTTTCACTGAAAAGAATTACTAGTTTGTATTACACTTATATGATGAAAGAGTATAATAAGTTTAAGGTAGATGGAGGTATACTTAAGGTAATAGAATTTAAATTGCATTATTAAGCATGATGCATAATTTCCTGTCCTAATATTAGGGTATAACTTCATTTACGGAAAAATTCTTCAATTTGTTTTTTATAAATTTAACTTTCCTTTAACATTTTCAAATATTTTAACATCAAAAGCTCATTTCTTTCTGGAACTTTATGTTTCAAACACAGAGGTAAAGGAATGCAAAGCATTGTGACATGATGTCATATGAGGAACTTCACTGATAGCAAACATTGCTAAGGCAATGAAATGCACTTCAATATTAAATATATCATTTTTTTCTCCAAAAGTATAATTATATGTATATTACTTTCGCTCTGTAAAAATACACTTAAAACCTCTTACCTATCTTTGACATGGGCTGTAGATGTATGATCCAGCCAAACGATCAATCTGATTAAAACCATATCTTTTATTCCTCTTCTCTATTTGTTCCATTGTGTATAAAGATATGGTGGAGCCCCATAAGGGTTCACATGCCGGTGACCTCTGATGACGTCTCAGTCACCGAAACCGTTATTTCCCATAGCCAATGAGTGACTCGGCTAGGCACCTGATAGTGACTCAATATGTAACAAACACCATTCAAAAACTACCTTGTGGGTCACACACACTGTGGATGTTAATTTTATCCCTAGGATTTTGTAGCCGATCCACTGACTGGCTGAAAATCAGAGTTCACCAGAACGTGACCCCTTACGGGGTTTCACCAGATCTTAATACGCCATGGGACAAATAGAGAAGCGGAATAAAGATATGGTTTTAATCAGATTGGCCAAACTATATACACCCAAAGATACTTTAAATACATGATAATCTGAATAGTTTTCACTTTGACATGAAGGGAAATAAAGAATTTTTGTTGTTTGGGGTGATTTTTTTGGTTTGATTCTTATTTACGTCACACCAAGTTTATTGCACTTTTATGGTGGCAGCATTTATCTGGTGCAGTGCACAGAAATTTAGACCTAAGCAATGGACCCACTGAAGCAGTGAGAGATATTTAACCTGTCACATGCATTGTCACATGGGCCTCTGTTTTTACTTTCTCAATTTGAAAAACAGGACAGACAAACTATCAGCTGGAATTGGTCTTGAGAGTTCACAGTCAGGAGACAAGCACCTTATTGATTGAGCTATGCTGGCTCTGTTAGCGGGAATTGAACTCGAGAATTCAGTCACAAGACATGCACCTAACTGATTGAGTTATGATGGCTCTGTCAGCAGGAAATGAACTCAAGAGTTCACAGTCATGAGATAAGCACCTTATTGATTGAGCTATGCTGGCTCTGTTAGTAGGAAATGAACTCGAGAGTTCACAGTCACGAGACAAGCACCTTACCGATTGAGCTATGCTGGCTCTGTTAGCGGGAAATGGACTCAAGATTTTACAGTCATGTGATATGCACCTTATTGATTGAGCTATGCTGGCTCTGTTAGCAGGAAATGAACTCGAGAGTTCACAGTCAGGAGACAAGCACCTTACTGATTGAGTTATGCCGGCTTTGTCAGTATATGAAAATTAAAGCTATGCAAGACAAAAATAAGTTAATCAATGTTCTACTTTTAAGTATTCATTATCATAAGTATGCAGATGACTATACTTTATTCTCTATGTAAATTCTTTTCATCTTTCATTATCATAATTAAGTAAAAATCTGTAACACATTCATTAAAAAGGAAAAAAAGTTCCAAAACACAATACATTTCTCAACTGAAGGATGCAAGTCTAGGGTTTAAAGGCTGATGAAACTAAGCTTCAATATTCCCAAGACCATGACCTTAAAATATAAGGCACTATGTCAATATCAGACTGTGTGCTGTGAAATTAATTAAACAAAGCAATGCAAAAATGCCCACTTCTATGGTGCTCTGTAAATCAAAGGGTTTTCAGGAAAAAAAGTTTTGTATAAATACACACGTTTTTTTTTCACATATATAGTCACAGCACTATCTATGAATGCTTCAAATTTTGGTCTGTTGCTGAGTATCATCAATAAAATCAAGAGCAATGCCTAGCATGGTATAAAATGCCCGTCGCTTAGTTTGAAGGGATGAAATTCAAATGTAAAGAAACATTCCCCCTCTGCCTACTATTCAGGACCTCAAGATGACAAATGCTTTGGTCCTAGGCAACAACCCTGTGAAATATGAAAGCAGTAAGAAGTGGTGGCAAAGAGAAGCATCTAACCCCATCCAACTTCTTTTCTTCTTTCATATCAAAAATCTAAGAGAGCAGAAGAAATAAAAACCTGTAATATATATTAAAGGTTATATGTAAGTCTAACTCTAGTACCAATTTAAATTTGAAAGAGTTGGAGTGAGAAATGGATTTCTTATAATTTCACAATAAAAATATCAAAAATCCATAACTCTGTACCAACAAGGAAATATTTTCTAAATCAAAAGCACCTTCTTTTATTTCATCAAAGTATTCTGTATAAGTTTCATGAAAATCCATTCACGATTGCTAAAATTATTGAGTCCCATAGAAACTGCGATTAAAGTTATTCTATCCATGAAAAAAAAATTCAAATTCTAATATCTCCATAAGGCATAACGACAAGATAATTTTTTTTTTCAAATTGAAAGGACTCTTCCTCTACAATATCTAAGCATTCTGTATAAGTTTCATGAAAAACCAATTACTTTTACTAAAGTTATTGCTGTATAAGTTTCATGAAAAACTACTAACGTTTACTAAAGTTATCGCATCCCATAGAAACTACCATTATCCTATCAATGTAAAAAATCAAAGTCCCTTAACTCTATAACGACAGGGCAGACTTTCTGCAAAGAGAACAGGGTTTTTCCTCTATGTTATTTAAGCATTCTGTATAAGTTTCATAAAAAACCGCTGTCTATGAAAGGCGTACAATAAGTAATTTGTAATATGTCAGATCTATCTTTGTTGCAGACAGTGATGTCCTGGCCATAAGCCTTACATCTGACATTACAAAGTGTGTGATCTGCAAACTTTCAAATACACTCAGATATTACTAGTTATTTGGTCTAATAGTCTTTACTTAAATTCAATATTTAAAAAAGAAATGACATTCACCTTCAGGGTCAAGTGTTTCTTCCTCCTCTTCATTTTCTTGGGTGAGGTAAGTCTGAAGGAACTCAGAAAATGCTCCTTTATGTTCTAGCAACTCATCATAAGACCCCACTTCTGATACCGCCCCCTTAGACATGACCACAATTTGATCCACATAGGGCAACCATTGTACTCCATGTGTCACCAGCACTCTAGTCTGTCCACAACAATTACAATTTTCATTGAAGTCTCAAAGCAAGAGAAGCAGATTTTACAAATACATGTAAATGAACATTATCAACACACAAAAACCCTCAACTAATAAAACAGATATGATTTCAAATACATTTTATGCTTTGTAAATGTCCAATGGCACATGAAAAATTATTCAAAACCTATCGAAAGTCATCCTTTCTACACTACTTACCTTATCCTTAAGTAATCCTTTATTTCCTATAACTTCATCAAATATATGTTTGCCGACATGTGAATCAACAGCTGATAGAGGGTCATCAAGGTAGTATATATCAGCATTATGATATACAGCTCGAGCTAAGCTAACTCTCTGCTTCTGACCTCCACTCAGATTTATACCCTGTTGAGGAAAAATTCCTTTTGCTTTCATTTAAATAGATTTTTTTTCACTGTAATTTCATTGATTTTTTTTTTTTAAGTCTTGGTTTCATTCTGACTGTAAATGGAAATAAATCTTTTATGATTTTATTTGTATACTGATTAATTACTGAGTCATCCAGACCTTCTCTCCAATCTCTGTTTTGTCAGCAGCCGGTAGTATGTCAAAGTCAGGATTAAGAGCACATGCCTCGATTACATTGTGATATCTACTTTCATCCCTTGAATTACCAAACAAGATGTTGTTTTCTAGTGTTGCATTCTGAATCCATGCTTCCTGAGGGACATACGCCACTGATCCCTAATAAGGTATTTGTATGCAACATCAGTCAAATTTAATAATTTCAAATCTGGATAGTACAACGTATGTCAATTTTTTCAGTTTGATCATATCATATTAGGGACTTACAAAATTTGTTTTAAACTTCTTTTCTGAAGAAAATCAAAACTGAGCTTTCTGTATATATATAACATGATGAAAATAACCCAAAATACCCTCTATTACATATGTTCTACATTAATAATAGTTTTAATCTGGCATTTTGTTGCTGCCACATTGTTATCAATAGACTGATCATGTTCAGTCTCCTTACCCGTACGTTGACATGACCTTTAATCTTTACCATCTCTCCCAACATAGCAGAAATCATTGAAGATTTTCCACTGCCAACTTGACCAACAATAGCAATCAATTTTCCATCTGGGACAGCCAAGTTTATACTGTCAAAATTTATTAATGTGAATAAGAAATCACTCAACTCATATTCAAAGAAATAAGATTAGCAAAAAACTTTTAGTTACAGAAAAAAAATCAATAGGAAAAAAAATTTTAAACTTGGAAAGATCAACAAAAACTATTTTTATGTAACTATCTAAAAGTATGCCTAAATATATAACAACTACAGAAAATTGCTAAGTCTTACTACCAACTTGAATATGTCAATATATAAAAACATAATTCATTATTACATTTTCTTTTTAAAGAGATAGTTGTATCACTCACTTTTTCAACGTTGGTCCCAGCTCTACATCCCACATAAAAGTTCCTTCTTTGATAGAAATCATGTGATCTGAAAAAAATTACCTACCAATTATTGTATGAATACAATCATTCAAGATTTCTAACAACAAATGCAATTTTCACTAAATGTCAATTATTTTTAGATATACCAGTAGATAGAGAAGATACTAAGAAATAACGAATACATCACTGACTGTTAGATATAACACATTAAAAATCCTAATCCTTAAACCTGATTGCACTGCAATAAGAGCACATGCAAATATTTCCTTACATCTAAGGTTAATCTCTTTAGGTATAGATGTTTAATGCAAGATAGGTATGTATATAATTAGGAAAATTTCAAACTAATCAAACGTCAAATACTCTTGAATTTCACCATAACAAATGTTTTAAAAAGATAGCTGAACATTTCTTTCTTCTTTAATGGTATTTATCAGATTGGGACAGTTGCACACATTCTAATGAAATGTGTAGAAAATATGGATTGGAGAAGAAAATTCCTCCAAGTTGATCTTGTCCAATGAACAACATAATCTTTACCTTCTAAGTAATCTTGTTGAACATTGTTCTCATCAATGTCATCATGCACAAGGAATCGGTTTAATCTTTTCATAGATACACTTGCCATGACCACCTGCATGATCATCATTGGTGCTACAGTCACAGCAAAACGCAGAATGTTCAGTAGTGAGAGAGCAACAAACGCTGTCTGGGCATCCAAATAATGCTCAGATGTAGAATATACATAGGTACCAAATGTAGCAAAGGAAACCTGAAGAATGAATATCCCTATTGTAAACAAAACTGTATAAGGAATTCAACAAAATTGTATAAGGAAAACTGACTCATTGCTTCTTAACTCAAAACAACAGAAACCTGCTGTATCCTTTAGTTTTATCAGTGAGGATGAATAAAATAATCTGACACCTACGAACTAGTTTTATCAGTGAGGATGAATAAAATAACCTGACACCTATGAACTAGTTTTATCAGTGACAATGAATAAAATAACCTGACACCTATGAACTAGTTTTATCAGTGACAATGAATAAAATAACCTGACACCTATGAACTAGTTTAAAATTTGTTTGTTGTTTTACATCATGTCATGATAATTTCACTGATACATCAGTTCGAGATCTTACATGTGCCAATATTTACCTTGGCTATAAGTGCTGAAAGACAATATACGGACGGGCTGCCAGTGAGAATAGGACCTGGGACCTCTTGATCCCAAGTCATGCATGCTAACAACCAACATAGAACAACTCTTAATGATGAAATTGTCATCAATTAGTTACATACAAATAAATGATTAAATTAGAAGTGAAAATGATGCTCATGGTTAGAAGGTCATAATTAATTAAAAATGTTTCAAACGAATTAATATCAAGAACACAAATATACAAAGTCCTAATCAATCAAATTAAGTAATCTTAGAATCTAAACCATGATGATATCATTGTTAACAAACATACGTACAAAATATGGTGCCACCGTCCAGGAGAAAGTAAACATGCTGCCTACAATATTAGCTTTCCACAGAATCTTCAGTTCCATGTTCCGTATTGCCAATATCTTTTCTTTGAATGACATTTCCCATGCATAAAGTTTCAAAATCTGAAATTTATATTCCAATAATTCAGAAAAATATATCTCAGGCCACTGCAATAACTCCTGTCCTCCATCCCTGGCTATCCAACACCTCAAACAAATAATTGATTTGCAAACATTTGAATTGTAGAGAATATTTACTGTTGTCTCAAGGTTCATCCATAAATTTCACCACAGAAGCAGATCCGGTGAATTTAGTTTACAATACAATAAAAAGACGTCTTGTGGGAGTATATCCCGATATTTTAAAATAACCTAAAATTATATACCTTTATTCCATTCAATATCTCTGTTAAAAGTTTAATTCTGTTATCCTTCTGTTTCATGCGATCTGTCTGATAGGTTTGCATCTTTGACATGATGAAACCATTCAGAGGAATCAATATGATAATGACACCCAGTCCTGCAAACATTGCATAACCAACAGTCTGGTACAGGAAGTAGAGAGAGACACCTATCTGTACAGGAGAAGACCACACTGACCACAGATATTGCAATAACTGAGAAATATGTTCAACATCATTAGACATGAGATTGACAATTTCTCCAACCGTGGATTCTTTCCTTGCTACATTGCTCATTGATAAGGCCTGAAAATTAAAAAAGAATAGGAAGATTCCGACATGCACTTTAACATCAACGTCAGTCAATTTTAACGCTATACGTACGCGCGCAATAATTACGCTATGATGTCATCGTTTATCTATGTTTAGATGCTAATATATTTTTGAAACATAGACATGGATTTTACATAGCTTTATATTTGTCATCTCTTGTATTGCTTGATAAAGCCTGTGAGGATGAAAATTTGCAGTACAGAGTGTTCCATTGTGTTCTTTTACTTTTAATGTACCGGACTTCCCTTTGGAGGACTACTCAGAATCTTTAAAGTTTATTGTCATATATCATTTTTAAGCAACTTCTGGTCTTAATAAGCAAAACTGTTATATGTTACCACATCATGTATTTCTTCAATATAAAACATTTTTTGTCAAACAAGACTAGAAGTTGTGTAAAAATGAAAATATGACAATAAACTTTAAATTCATACCAATGTTTTATCTTACACACTTGTATTACCTTCTTATAGACAGCAGATATCAGTGCAGCCCTAATTCTCAGACCTAAGTTACAACTCCAATAAAACAGCTGATGGAACATCAGTGACTGAACCAGTACAGTCACAAAGAACCCTACTGCTAGAACATATCCTTTCCAAGTTTGACTCAGGGACCCCGCAACTTTCTGCTGAGTGAAGTTAATTAACAGTCTGAAATAAAACAAATCATTGTATACTCTTATACAGAATACAAAAAAGGCATGTATTAGAGACAATATTGAAGAGAAAACAGACAATATTGAAGAAAAAACAGACAAAATTGAAGAAAAAACAGTCATTGAAGATTAAATCTAATTCTTCTTTTAGGAATGTTGGAGTATCTGCTGACTTTCAATTTGAATAGATAGGTTTCCACACCCTATAATTGAATTCAATTTGAGCTACTTCACTTCTGATAAGCTGTATGCTACTTATAATTGAATAACATGATTTGTACCAAATATTAAATCTTTGTGACACTTAAGAAGAATTTCAAAAAAAAATTCTAAAGATACACATGTATAGAGGAGCCTAAGTAAAAGCTGTCTTCCCCCTGGGCTATGCCAAAAAAAGTTGCAATGTCTTCATTTACACAAACTTGATACTTTATGTTGCAAAGATGCTGTATACCAGATATAAAGGCATTGTAATCCGGGGGTATTGAGAAGAAACTTTGTAAAAGTATTTTCTGTATGGTGTACACTAAGTATAAAGAGGTTCTTAAAGAGAAGATTTGTTAAGATAATTACTATATAAGAATATATAAAACTGCCAACACATACAGTGGGCCAAACATCGCTGCAAAGCCTCCCTTGAACAAGTTTAATACATTGTGTCATAAGGGCACTCTATGCCAAACATGAAGTCACTGTGGCTGGTGGTTCTTCCCATTTTTTAGTCCCTATTAGTCCCTATTGGAAGACAATCAACACCATATGAACAAAACTGTATTTCCATTCCCTAAGAGTCATATACTGTATATACTCGCTTATAAGGACAACTCAACTATAAGACGACCCCCCTGATTCAGAGAAAAATTCTAGTACTTTAGCTTTGACCCGCTTAAAAGACGAGGTTAAAATTCCGTCAACTAACATGATGTATAATGTGCCATATGTTTAACGAATACGAAATGTGTTTCGGTTAAACTTGAAACAATCGATCGATTTTATTAATCTTTTCAAATCGAGTCGTACGCGCGTATGATCCTAACGTAACTATCGCAGAACCATGAGAGAAAAGAAGGAGGGGGTTATATTTCGTTGCATATAGGTGCTATATCTAAGTTGTTTGTGACTTGGAATTTAAACGAACTGCGTTATTTTGTTCCGATTTATAAACAATTAAATTATTTTGAGTACGTACTAATTAAACAATAGCCCCGTGACATTTACCTGGACATCGCATCCCGTTTGTTTGTTTAACGCTCAGCGGCGGCGCGTGCTATGCAGTAAGAACTGGGTTACTTGGGGAAAAGTGTGCAGTGAAGCATCGAGCAGGTTATTAACCGATGTGATAATTTGTTTACACGGCAGCACCGTTATATACATGTACGTTTAAGTTTAAATACGGCGGATGATGTAAACTCGGCGGTATAGTCAAAATATAAAATATTGTTCCAGAATCGCCATACAGATACTGGAAAACTATCATTAGAATCACGTTTACCAGTAGCACTCATTTCAATTTTAGTTTTTTTACATGTAAGATTCCGAAAAATTTGAGTTCCCAAATGAAATTAACTTTGTACTACGATTATAAGACGGCCCCCCAACTTCTGGAAAGCAATGTAAGTCCCAAAAACTCGTCTTATAAGCGAGTATATATGGTATGTAAGATTTCATTTAAATCAGTGCAGTGGCTTAAGAAGATGAAAAAGTTTAAAGATTATGAATAATTGCTGACATACAATGCACAGGTTTCGGTAACCTAAAAACTCCAGTAAACTAAATTCATTCCTTACCAAACTGTTATGACTTTTCTTCAATGATGACAGTAGAAATACAACCATTTTAAAAAGCCTTTATAAAGCTGTAAGTATATTTAGACTCACTGTAATAACTGTGGAAAGATGAAAAGGCAAACATCATAGAAAAGTTTAAATGACTGGGCATGAAGAAACTCCCATCCAAATGTGGACACCAAAACTTTAAAGAGTGAAGGTTTAAAGGGATCTCTTTTCTCCTTCTTTTTCTCCTTTCCTTTATCCTTGTCTTTGTTGTTTTCGTCATCTCTGAGCAGTGGTGTTTTTTCTGAAACTTCTTGAGTATGCCTAGAGCTCTCCCTCAACACCCTGTCCAGTGGATCTTCACGGACCTCTTTTTGCATCTTCCTCTTTCTGAAATCAATTGTTCGTCTTCATGAATTTACAATATATCATTCACATGTAATGATAATATCTATATTCAGTATTTCAATCCATTTCTCAAAACCTGTTGATAGGGATATCAAGCTTGCCTGCATAATATATCCATTTCCCTCATCTGAGGTAAGTGAAATCTGAGATTGCATTATTCAGAATATGAGAAACACCTACCTTTTAATCACCAAATTTTAAAATGCCAACTGCTTAATAGTGTTTTGAAATAATTCAAATGATGCAAACTGAATGAAGTATATTGATGAAGCATAACCAATTAAATCATCATGGACTTGACACAGTATATAGAAAATCATTGTATTCATTGATGACGATTTCAAATCCCAATGTATCATATGGATATCCAATTGAGTCAACTGTATAACAACAAGTGGTCACAGTATCTTAAACTAAAATTAGTAAGCTTGACTTTGATTAGTTATGAAATAAAACTTTTAATCATGAACATGACCTTTCAGAAATGACCTTGAGTGACCTTTGTGCAAAAGCCCTTAACCTAAATAACATTTTGGTGTAGTATGATCAAATTTTGATAAAGGTGTAGGAGATATAAGCACTTCATGGTATTCTAAGTCATAGTTAATAAGTGACCTTGACCTTTCAGAAATGAAAATTGAGTGACCTTTATCTAAAAGTCCTTAATGTAAATAATATTTTTGTGAAATTTAATCAAATTCTGATAAAAAGTTGGAGCAGATATACATACTTCATGGTATTTTTAAGTATCAGTGAATAAGTGACCTTGACCTTTCAGAAATGACACTGAGTGACCTTTGTCCAAATGTCCTTAATCTAAATTACATTTTGGTGAAGTATGATCAAATCTGATGAAAGGTAAAGGAGATATAAGTACTTCATGCTACTTTAAATCATAGTTAATAAGTGACCATGACCTTTCAGAAATGATCTTGAATGACCTTTGTCTAAAAGCCCTTGACTATAGTAACATTTTGGTAAAGTATGATCAAATTCTGATGAAAGGTTTAGGTGTATGAGATAACCATCTTTCAAGGTATTTAAGTCATAGTTAAGAAGTGACCTTCACATTTCAGAAATGACCTTCAGTGACCCCTGTCCTTCAACTAAAGAACATTTTGGTGAAGTATGACCAAATTCTGATGAAAGGTATAGGAGAAATGAGCTCGGACTGACGGACAGATGGACAGACGGCACGAGAGACAGATGGACAGACACACAGACACAACAGCAACTATATGCTCCCCCAAAAGTTTTTGGGGAGCATAAAAAAGTCAAGGACATTAAACTAGCTAGTATCTAGGATTAGGACTAGATTAGTATATTAACTGCAATAGTACTTAGCAGAATGCTAAGGATGTTAAACTACCTAATAATATAGACTGATGTGATTTGTTGAACACAATAAAACTTTAAATTATTCTATCTTTATGAAAACTATAAGAAAACATTTCATGAGCATGACTATATGCCAAAATAAAGTCCATCCTTCTTGTAAATTAATTGTTAATCTAAAGCTTACATATTACTTCTCATGAAAATCATGTTTAACTTATATATCCATAGTGACATACTTGGGAAAATATAACCAATTGAAATATAGGGATTTACAGGATTTGACTGAACATCAAAGTTAGGTAAGTGTTTACTGTATAGTACCCCACACAATTTCGTCTAAGCTTTTCCATTCACAACAAGTGTTTACTGTATAGTACCCCACACAATTTCGTCTAAGCTTTTCCATTCACAACAAAACTGATATGCTTACTTCTCTAACAGTCTATTTTCTTCTCTTCTCCAAATGTTTTCAAACTTTGGAACAACAGTTGCCGATGCCTCTCGTGGATTTAGATGGAAAATATTGTCTTCAGTAATCGGATTTTTGTAACCGTCAATCATTATTCTGTTCAAATAAATATCATGTGAATGCATTCATCAATTCCTGTACATTTTTCCTTGTCTAGGTACAGTTTATATTATGTGTTCTATTGAATGATTTTTTCCTAGACTTTACAGTTAAAGCCAATTTTTTCCCTACTGTCTGAAAGGATTTATGGGTTAAAAAATAGTCAAAATTCATGCATTTAATTGTTCAAAACACTCCCATGGCTGATATTCTTTTATCTTACACCTCAAATCAATTCAATATGCTACACTGTAAAAAACAGAACATCTGGTGCAAAAATATTTTAGCACAATTGACTCTGAAAACTTTTTGGCACAAACTCGATTAGTGCAACTATACCTGTTGATCACTAATCTTAGCACACATCTGTATTTGGGACCTTTTGAATTCATCACTGATGTATGGCATTACACACATTGTACACACATTATAATCTACTTCACACTAGTATTTAATGTAGCATTTTAAACTGCATATTTGTATGGGTGTCGATAAAGTAAGGACCTGTTTTAACTGTAGTGTCTGGACATTGATCAAGTGTGTATTTTTCAAAGTTTGGTACACTACTACCAGTAAGTACTTATCAATTATTATCCTTTCATTAAAATAAAACATATGCTAAATAACCCTGATTTACAGCACTTTAACCTTAGATTTTGATCATAAAATTATTCTTATGCAAAAATGTAAGTGATTAAAAATGTTCACTATCTACCCACTTCCAAAGATACCCAACTTTTCTGGGAAATTATATATCTGTTTTCGAGCTACACATACTTACTTATTCATCCACCAAAAGGTCAATCTAGACAGAAAAGAGGATTTCATCTCTGGGCAAACTTTCTGTAAATTTTGATTAGCAAATCTAAATTAAGCAAAGATCTGTCACTAATGCCTTGAAAAGAAATCAATCATTGCAATAAAATTGTGATATTAATACCTGAAATTAATGTTCAGCTAGATGTTTCAGTATTCTTTTATTTAAATAGAGTCCAGGTATTAAAACATATTACTTGATAATAAAAGACAAAAGGTGAAAAATTACGTAGTCTTACTGTGTACATATTATAAGACATTGTTTATCATTGCAATACAGAATATTCCCACTAGTTATTCCCCCAATACTTGTAAATGGCTCTCTTTATCATTAACATGCAGTGATTTCTTTTCCTTTTTCAGTATTATGTATGTTTTACCTCATCCAATGGTTTACTTGGTGTGTCAGCTAAACAAAGAAGAATCCATTGTAAAATGGATAAAAATATGTAGACACAGAAGGCAGCAAATCTTCCTTTGTCCTTTGAATACTCCTGTATAAACAGTGCAAGGTCAAGGATATCATAAACAAAGTCAAGGATATCATATGCATAAGGAACTATCTAACAAATAACATAACCACAAGTGATAATACTGAATTACTTATACATGTAACATAATCACAAGTGATAATACTGAATTACTTATACATGTAACATAATCACAAGAGATCATACTGAATTACTTATACATGTAACATAACCACAAGAGATCATACTGAATAACTTATACATGTAACATAACCACAAGAGATCATACTGAATTACTTATACATGTAACATAACCACAAGAGATAATACTGAATTACTTATACATGTAACATAACCACAAGAGATCATACTGAATTACTTATACATGTAACATAACCACAAGAGATCATACTGAATTACTTATACAGGTAACATAACCACAAGAGGTAATTCTAATTACATACACATGTAACATAACCACAAGAGATAATACTGAATTACTTATACATGTAACATAACCATGCTAATTTAAAAGCTTAAAATATGTAATAAACGATAACTCTTCAAATCTTGTACCATATATAGTTACAGTATATTGTAGTCAATAATTACAATACATACCTTCTTAATGATTTTACTGTAAAAAGGTATAATATAGGTGACAAGAACAATAGACCAATAGATGAAAAGAACTCCAGACGTCACAAAACCTTTTCGACGTTCAAGCAACTGAATTACAAAGACCAAAACCTGGTTTGAAAAAAAGAAATAAAACAAATTTAGAAAGTTTATCTAGTTGAATCGATAAATACAGTTGAATCTTGAAAACTCATATTTGAACAGCTTAGGTAAACAATTCAAGTTAAGAGGTGTTCAAGCTAGGGATATATATTCACACAAGAGTCAAATATGTGGATATACTGCAAGTTTCCCAATGTATATCTTGATTTAGTGAAGTCCTATTTGTAACTGATTTTCCAACTCTACAACATAAACTACCAGTAGTCCTTTAACACTGATGCTAGTTACTTTAATTCCCCTTCATCTTTCTACAGTTAAACACTACCAAGTGTATTTTGCAAAGTTTCAAATGACAGCAATTCCATTGAACTTCAAATTGCAAAGCTGACATTTTGTTTTGATACCAAGCTTACCAGTGTAGCTGCCTGAATACATGGTCCGACAAGAGAAGCTCTCCAGTAACTGTCAGCATGTGAGAGATCAGTAACACCATATACAACTCCAACGATGGATAAAATAAGGTTCAACAATGTCAAAACCTGCATCAATATAACATTTTTGATATACACATGTACAATGAAATAAATCTTCTTTAATAGACCACAGAAAAGCAAAATTAGCAAATGAGATTATAAGCTTAAAACCAAATGACTTAAAATACTCAAAATTAATAATTAGTCAGGGTTTCAAGAAAGATTTTATGTTTAACAGCAAATACCCCCTGATTTTACTATCAATGCTATGTTTTAATTTCAAAAGAGGAATTTAACTTAAGCTTAATTCCTGTATGCAATACAAGCCTGCAAAGTGTAATCAGTAACATGCTTGGCAAGATGTCCTGGGTCCTGTATCAAAGAACGTCTCATCTAAGTCCTGACAATCAAAACCCAGACAATGACACAAAAATTTGTGAAATGGTACAAACTTTCTGTGCAATGCAACAAATGCCATCACCATATAAATGAAACAATGTTGTACATGTAAATCAAGGTACTACATGTATTTAAGTGAACATTGTGTTATACTGAAAACAAATAATTTTCGTAATATAAATGATAATTTTCGCCCTATTTTTGCATGTAATTTTGAGCCACTGGTAGTTTTGTTTCAAAGAATACTGTTTTATTGGTAATGAACTCACTTACATTCCGCACCTTCTTTGACACTTTCTAAAACATCTCAGTTATTGACTGACAATGTATTTGACTCTCAAAGTTTCAAAAGTAATTAGTTGTACTCAAACATCCACAAGCTTATGTATGTAGAATTAATGTATTAATTGGATAATTATGTACCATGAAAATATTCAGTGCATATTCTACAGAATTTGATGTATATTTACAGTTATAAACATTTCCTTAAAGATCTGACAAGTGGGAACAACATATAAAGACTGTTTATAACAGGTAACTGTTTTTACAGGTTGCCAAAAATCCCTTAAGATGTTGATACTGTTTTACATGTATTATACACAAAAGTAAAGTCAAAATAAAGTATAAAATGCTTTACCATGTATTTTCAATTTTGGACATACAAAGGGTATACAAAGAAAAATACCATAACATAGAAAAAGAAAATGTAATTAGAGAATGATTGATGATGAAAATTATGTTTGACGGGGATTTGGGTGTGTTCTTAAAAAGTGGAGAAAAAGGCCAGAGGATGAAATGAAAAGAGGCAGGAGTGATAGAACAATAGGGAAGAGAGTAGGAGTAAAAGAGGCAGGAGTGATAGAACAATAGGGAAGAGAGTAGGAGTAAAAGAAGCAGGGGTGATAGAACAATAGGGAAGAGAGTAGGAGTAAAAGAGGCAGGAGTGATAGAACAATAGGGAAGAGAGTAGGAGTAAAAGAGGCAGGAGTGATAGAACAATAGGGAAGAGAGTAGGAGTAAAAGAGGCAAGAGTGATAGAACAATAGGGAAGAGAGTAGGAGTAAAAGAAGCAGGAGTGATAGAACAATAGGGAAGAGAGTAGGAGTAAAAGAAGCAGGGGTGATAGAGCAATAGGGAAGAGAGTAGGAGTAAAAGAGGCAGAAGTGATAGAACAATAGGGAAGAGAGTAGGAGTAAAAGAAGCAGGAGTGATAGAACAATAGGGAAGAGAGTAGCAGTAAAAGAAGCAAGGGTGATAGAACAATAGGGAAGAGAGTAGGAGTAAAAGAGGCAGGAGTGATAGAACAATAGGGAAGAGAGTAGGAGTAAAAGAAGCAGGGGTGATAGAACAATAGGGAAGAGAGTAGGAGTAAAAGAGGCAGGAGTGATAGAACAATAGGGAAGAGAGTAGGAGTAAAAGAAGCAGGAGTGATAGAACAATAGGGAAGAGAGTAGGAGTAAAAGAAGCAGGGGTGATAGAACAATAGGGAAGAGAGTAGGAGTAAAAGAGGCAGGGGTGATAGAACAATAGGGAAGAGAGTAGGATTAAAAGAAGCAGGAGTGATAGAACAATAGGGAAGAGAGTAGGAGTAAAAGAGGCAGGAGTGATAGGATACTAGGGATCAAAGATCCATGATATCCTGATGTATATGGTAAGTGAAACAAGATTGATGTATATTTTATCTTTGGTAAATTAACAGCACATTTCACAAAAATTTATGCAGGAGAGGAATAGGGGATTATATGTGATAAAACAACTTGATGGTCATCAAATGAGGCACAGCAATCAGTTTTCCCCTCTTCAAGTTGTGTCAATTCTCTTTTCCCTTTCCCCTTTCTTCCTTTTCTCTTATTTTCTCCTTCCTCACATTTTCTTTTTTCCCAACCAATAAAAGCAAAAGCAATCTTCCATCTGTATACAATAATTTCGATTATTTTCAGGAACTTACCAATTTTACTGTGACTTTGGGTGTGACAGGATTAGGGTCTGTGGCATGTGACAAAAGAAAAGGTATATAGATAATACTAGCTATCCATAACCACCCACTGGCAACCCATATCAACACTGTATCCTGAAAGCACTGAGTGAATTCAGGCCAGTCTCCATTCCATGTCAGATTTGTATCCTGAAAAATATGGAACAGACCCCTTCATAATTCAACTTATACTACATATCTTCCTTTCTCATTCATATTCAATATAGCTTTCAACAAAGTTTCGGCAGGAATTATCTCAAAATGTTTAAAATTATCTGTAAATTATCACAAGAGACTAGGGTTTTATACATATGGAGTAGATAAATCAAAGTCATTTTTATAAAATTCTTACATTTCAGTATTTATACCCCAAGAACCTTTACCCTGGATCTACAAATGCAATTACCGGCATTTTACATGTATATGCCATGTATACATTGCTTTATAAAAGTCCCATATTCAAAATTACTTTACCTATGTACAGTGTATATAATTTAACGTACTGCATATCAATGTTTTAGTGCCCCTTGAACTCCAATGACAACACAACATTTAGCAAAGCATTAGTATGTACATGTAATATGGGGTTAATAACTAGTGTTTTACATATCAGGCAAGTTATTACATCAAAGTCTGTCTTATTGACTGGGGTTTTGCCTTAAACAATATGGTCGGCTAAAGTAAATAATAACAGTAGGCCATTATGATAAACACTGATTAGTGATCATATCATAAACTTAACCACTCATATTAATTCATCAATCTTCATCTGAATTATAATATAAGAAAATGGATTTGACAGGTTTTCTTTTCAAAACTAGGCCAAAATGGAAAAATGCTTATGCCTCAAGATAAATGTGGCATTTGCATGTGTATGTAATAGATCATCATACCTGTAGTTTTTGTTTATGCACAAAGCTTAGTATGATGTTTGCTTCATAGAACATACTGATAATTTGTAATGGAAATATAAATAATACTGCACATTTTGTAAAAATTATTAATCAAAAAATTTTATTATAATCTGTTATTTTGTTTTTCTTGCTTCAGATCATTCAAAATTCACATGATTCAATATTTGGTGTGTTTTCAAGATTGGTCTGATTTTCTATGAACATGGACATGTATGGGCTGAAAAGTCTATAATATTACTTTGATTAATCTAAATAATTCATGAGAATTGGCTTTGAAACCATATTATTAATTGTTACTTCCAGATTCCTGTAATTTCATCTCATAAATAAAAGCTAGCTGGGTTCAAAAATAGTTAAATGCCTTGGACATCAACAAGTTTAACCCTGAGGTCATCGCCAAAGCTACAAGTCTTAATAAATTGTATTCGAGTGCCCCTTTACAGCTCTTTTATTTAGCATTGCATTCTGAATAAAAGGGTAAGCCAGTGTAAACTAGTGAATGAGGTGCTCGGCTCATGACCTAGAGGTCCCAGACTAGATTCCCACCCTGGGCACACCGGTTTTCAGTCTTTCAGATGAGACAGTAAAAACCGAGGTCCCGTGTCACGGCAGGCGTGGCACATAAAAGATCCCTCACTACTTTGGGCGCATCAGTTGCAAAGGTAGAAATTTCTTTGCAATGCATCAGGCAGATGCTGTCATCATATACATGAAATAACCGTGGAGTAACATAAAACAATAATGAATCAATTAATCAATCTGAATAAAGGAGTGGGGACTTTATGAAGAGCCTTGTATAAACCTTTCCAGAGGAGATAAAGTCCTGAACCTTGTGCTCTCTGACTGTTAGTCAGGACTCCTACAGATAAAGAACCCCATTTGCTTTAAGACAGGCAAAGCACAGTTGCCTCCTGTTGATGTCACATAGTATCTTTTATATTTACATTTAATCCACAACAATATTCATGTTCATATTTCAACGATCTAAGAACTAGGGCTATAACAATACATCAGCTGACTATCAATATATTGCAATAGTGTTCCTTCCGATAGCAATAAATCGATAGCAAATTGAACCAGCGATAACTATTGCTGTTAGTATGCTAAACTATCGACTAGTTTCAATAGTCATCAAATACTTAACAAAATAATTGTTTATATCAAATAATCGTGTTTCCTTTTCCAAAATAAAATTAGTCGCAAGTGTCCGCTGTATATGCTCTAGAATGGGATAGGCATTATTGATCATTTATAGATCCATAGATTCCCTAATTGGTGATTACTAATAGACAGAAAAACTGACTTGACAATGAAATATTACCAAATTAATATTAATGTATTGCTAATCAATATTAATAAAATTATTCTAAAATATGCGTGGTAAATTCATGTTATGTTAGCAAGTCAAGAAACAATACGGTAGCCTACTCAAATATGTTCTGAAATATGTTCTACAGTTCTAGTCATTAAAATTGTTATAATTTAGTTTGTTACTTTAGTCAAATATCTACATGTATAATTTTGGTGTGTTCAAACAAAAAACATCTTTTTCAGTGCATGCAATTATAGATTATACCTTTTTTCCATATTCATGAATATTCAATAATGTTTTGTTGAATAATTAATAAAATGTTCTCTTGTTTATGTTTTATTGCATTTGTACACCTTTTTATATGTATACTAATAGTACTGCAATAATATCGCAATACATGTAGTAATGTCATATCACTATTGCAATAGTCATTTTTCCCTTCAATAATCACCCCTTCTAAGCACTTGAGTAACTGTAACCTCAACCCAGACAAGGCAGCAGGCCCTGATGAACTCAAACCTCACCTGTACAAGAAGCTCAATAGCCAAATAGCAACTATCCTCCAGGTAATCTTTTGTAAGTTAATAAGCACTGGATCCGTCCCTGAGGACTGGAGTAAGGCCAGGGTAACCCCTATTTACAAAAAAGGTGATCAAGGCATTGTAGCAAATTACAGACCAATATCCCTTACCTGCATAGCATGTAAACTGATGGAGCACATAGTGACCAACAACTTGGTAAAACACCTTAATGATAATAACATTCTTTATGACCTCCAGCATGGGTTCCAGGAGAAGCGGTCATGCGAAATCCAACTTGTGATGCTAATAGAGGACCTTAGCTCACAATTACAGGAAGGTAGGTAGACAGACCTTATATTACTACATTTTTCCAAGGCCTTTGATAAGGTGAATCATCAGAAACTCCTGTACAAACTCCACTAGTATGGAGTGTCAGAGGGCAAAATCTCAAATGGGTAAGATCTTTTCTTTTTAACAGAGAGCAGACAATAGTGGTCGAAGAAGAGGAGTCACCACCTGCCCCTGTAACATCAGGCTTGCCCCAGGGCTCAGTCCTAGGGCAATCCTCTTCCTGACCTATATAAATGACCTCCCGGAACAGGTAAAATCATGGAATTTGATCCAGGTAGGTGCCAGGTTAAAAGGGTTACTAGATCAAAAACCCCTTTTCCATCCAAATACATCCTACATGGGCACACGCTAGAGGTGATAGACCATGCAAAATACCTGGGTGTCAACATATCCACTGATCTTAAATGGAACAGTCATGTAAACAACATAGTAAGTAAATCTAATAGATCCCTAGGCTTTATTAAAAGGAAGGAACATCAAAACAAAGCATCAAGCTATTAGATCCACCACATACAAGACACTGGTAAGACCCCAGCTGGAATATGCCTCTTGTGCATGGGATCCCAACACCAAAAACCTATCTGATAAAATTGAGATGGTGCAGCACAGGGCTGCAAGGTGGGTGGTATGTGATTTCTCCCCAATTTCTAGCATGACCCACATGCTTGACAGAATTAGGTGGGAAACACTAGAACATCGGATATCCTGCACAAGACTGTCATTATTCCATAGCATTATACCATAATGCTAGCAAAGCCTTTAAGGCTGCCATTGCTAGCATATCTCACCCCTGGCCTTAATTATACCATTATAATGTTTTTTAACAATTCTTTTAACACTGTATATTCTTCATTTTTTTAAATCAGCACCGCTAGATCCAGTTTCTTTTAACTCCACAACACCGACGGGCATGGCCTGCACATAATACCCGAAAAGTGGGTGCTGCAGTATAAGGAGATAAATAGATAGATATGTTGATCCTCATTTTCTGTATGGAGGATATACTATAGACTTTCATCATTGTGAACATCAATTTTTTTACTTTTGTGGTGAATGGGAAGGTGGGTCTCCACCACTGCAAATCTACTCATTTTTCTTATCCTTCTAATTGGTGTACCCTTTCTCTCCTCAAATTCTTTTCTGAATCACCTAGCAAGATCAGTTGGTGAGATGCTTGGATCGAAACCTAAATGCCCCATGTCCAACTGCCACTGATGACACAGCTATGTTCTGTCTGCAGATGAGACTGTGGAAACTAAGGTCCTGCATCGTGAGGGAAGTGGCACATAGAAGATACCACACTGCCACAGATGGGCGAGGTTAATGGTCTAAATTTCTGTGCATAATGCAATTGCATTAAGCAGATGTTGTCACCGCACTGATATACTTATGTTCAATAATATTAGTATGACAACAGGAAAAGCAAACTTTGAAACAAACAAATTATAATTTCACTGTTTCGAAACTCTTTGTTTTTTCTTCCTAACCTTTCTTTCCCTTTTTAAAAACATTTTCCCGTTTCCTTTTGTTCTGATATTTTGACATATATGACTCACTTATAATAAATAATAACATGTATAACTTATCACGAACAATTCTTGATTCTTTGCTTATTGTTATTTTTAGTCTTTGCAACACTGCTACGCATAAGATTACAAATAATTACCCAAATAGCCGTGTGATTGCAGAAGTCGTCCATACTGAAACAAGACGTAGCTTCTTTACTCAGTCGTTACTTTCAACAGAGTGTGCAACACATTCCTTTTATCTAATTTATAGCAGCGAGTCAGCGATTTAGAACCACTGTTCATCGTTCTACTTCCTGAACCGAGCTTGCTACTTTCAAAAGATTTATAGAGGATCCGTACACAGGTCATTCGGACATCCTCGACCTTTTCCTGCGTAGGTACAAGTAAAGGGCGAGGTTGTTCCGAATGTACACAGGTTTGTCCGTACCTATTCCGTAACCAGATGATCCGTCCACTAGTTTTACCGTCCACAGAAAACTTACATAATCCGTCCACCGTTTAATAAAGAGCATTGGTTGTTTGCCGTTCACGGAAAACTTAGATGAATTGTTGATCCGTCCATTGTTTATATATATTATTTAGAAATTGTTTATCCGTCCACTGATAAATAAATGATTATTTAATAAGATTAAAATGTTTTATAAAATGAAACTTCATGTTTTATAATACAGTATGATTTTTATGTTATAAAACATTTTTATTTTATAATAAAAATAAATGTTTAAATAAAAAATATAACTTTTGTAAATTGATATTAGTTACTGTATGTATTTAAAGATATGTGGTAAACGTAATTATAGAAATTATTGTATTACGCATATATAATTACCATGGTGATAATTTTAAATTATATACAAGCTGAGGATGCAAACCTCCACCACCCGCCATGTCACCAACTAGATCGCCTATGCCACCACCTATCCGCTCGCCAACACCACCTCCTATACCCGTTAGCCAACGCCACCACCCGCCATGTTACCAACTAGATCGTCTAACCTCTCGCCGACGCCACCACCCGCTGACAACATATTAATCAACCACTCGTTTGATGTCCAACCCATCAACGAAAGCAAGCTCCGAGATGAGAGCCATGACGACACCTTTCTGTAGGATACACAGACAATCTACGAGATCGTGGAGGGAGGCACCAAACAGAGATGTATTAAACTGGTTAGCAGTAACGGGTTCTCATTCACTGAAAAAGGTATAGACATATATCTCTTTGAATAGCATATTTATTTTTAAAACAAATCAATTTATTCTATAGTTTAATATCTAATGATTATAACTGATATAACCAATGGTTTGTTGGGTTTCTTTTTCCTGATGCTATGTGGCATTCGTGGCGGGTGTGGCTAGCCAAATAGAGGACGCTTATTCCTTCCGGGCACCTGGTCTCACCTCAGAATTTCAGGGGTCCGTAAATATCCACTGTGGCAACGGTACATTGTTGTTAGTGCCATAAACATGTGGCGCCAGTTAGTTTAGTATTTTACATTATATTCAATTAATTTATTTAAACAAAATTATACTGTATGTCTTATATTTGTGTATAAACTAATCATCTCTTTTTTTTCAGCAATTCTAACTATATATATATATATTAAATTTTTGTCAGAAATCAACACAATACTCGACTTATTGGACATGCAGCGTCAGAGGCAAGAGTCTTTGGTGTATAAGGCGTCCGTTACTAAACGAGGCAACAACTTTACTCCTGGCATCCATGACCACGTCCACTAATCCGATCATGGCCTACTCAAGAAGACCAAGATATATGCAAGCGCTCTTTCTGCTGGTTCCATTGACCTCTACCAATCCGCCGGCCTCAAAGTGGAAGACGAGATGTGGAACCTGAGAACTTGTCAGCGAATGACTTCAACTTACCCAACCCAGCCAACCTTATCCGAGTGGTGAACAGACTACGTCAGAAGATGTGACCAGCCCAGTGACTTGACCTTTGACATTGACCATGACTTCCTTGACGACGAGGACTTCTTTAGAGGTGACTTACGAGTTGACGACGCCAGACATATCGTATTCGCCAGCAGGACACAGCTACAACTACTAGAAGACGCACGCAGATGGTGCATCGACGGGACATACAAGGTCAGAACACTTTCCCACCAAAAGTCACAAAATTATTATCTATAAGAAATAATAACATTTGGATTATCTCTTCGTATACTTGCTGCGACAGGAATCAGACTTTTAGAGTTTTATGTATCTTTGGAATCCAAAATAGGTATGAATGCTCGAGATTTTTAGATTCACTTAAATGAGTGGTAATCCAATAGCTTTGAAGAAAATATGACGAAAATAAATGATCGGAGTACTCGTGTTATAATCAAACTTTTTCTAAAGTTGTTTCTTGTTTATTAATAAAAATTTAAAAGAAAAAAAAACCTTCTCCCCGGCGGGGAATCGAACCCCGGTCTCCCGCGTGACAGGCGGGGATACTTACCACTATACTACCGAGGAGTTACCCTTAGGGGAAAAATAATGTTGTGATAACAATTTGAAATATAAAAATCTCGATCAAATGAACTTTTATTTTAATTTTTTTGCCACTACATATGACATTTAATATTACTTCTGAATCATTTTAGAGATTTGTTTAAATATGTGTAATGTATACTTATACGTAAATGTGGCTTAACAATCGGGTCTGATTATGCTAATCACGTGACAATTTCTGAAAGGTGTTTCCTGTTCTGCAACACTTCCAGGTATGTCAACAAAATAACATCCTCTGTGTTATTTATGTGTTATAAAAGATGTGTTAAACAAGGCCATACTATCACAACAGTCAAGAACCGTCATATGTAACATAAATAGCTAATTCAAATATGATTTTCTTCCAACTTAATGCATGTATCTAGACATTGTTGATCTTCACTCGTCTTGAGTAGTTGAGAGCCAGAATCCAAGAAATTTCATCTTTCAACATGCGACAGCTTAACAGTTTATCAGTAAGAAAGACATGCTATATAGAAAATATTATATTCGTGCAGTTTTGAATATCATTATGTCCTAATTCAATACTTTGCTTGCCATACACTTCTTCATCTTCTACATAGTCATAGGAATACATTATAGAGTGTTCCCATACAACCAGGCCGTACAACCATGTTTTCCTCAGATTAGCTAGAGTTATCTGAACTTATCTCCCTCATTGGAGTACAACTCTTGGACTTTATCCATCAATGCTCATATAAAACTGCTTGATTTAACTTAATTTTATGAAATAATCGCATTGTATATGTAAATGTTTTACAGAAAATTTTCAACTGATTGATTATATTTACTGATTAAATAAGACTGAAATCACGAAATCTACCCTGATAAATAGTTATTTTCTCGGAAATTTAATGAAGTTTACATGGTAGAGATGGAAAAAGTCAGAGAGTTGTACTCCAACATGGCAGCTAATACTAGTAGCGTGACATCACATGGGCAAATTCTATACAATATAATAGCAATTTTGAACTTTTGATAGTTTTTAATGGACGCTTCACGATTGGTCTATCCCAATCCAATATGGCATTGCGCTATTGCTATGAAGTGCGGAAACGATTTTTGCCCTAGTTCATCTAAATTACTGTAGATATCACAATAAAATTTTCAGAATATGAAGGTTAAAGTCTATTCTATCTCTGGATGCCCTGTTTGATGCAACCCTACCACTAGATTTCTTCTGGTCTTCATTTAGTATCACCCTTTTAATGGACCATAATTGAAGTGGGTTCCATGCATTGTTTGCTATTTTATGTGTCAAAACTATAGTTTTTACTCTATATTTTTAATATTTTCTAGCAGCTCATTTAACATTTTGAACAGACATTGTTATTTTCTCTTTTATTAGTTTAAATGATTCTTGATGTCGGACTGGTCACATGACCTAATTTGCATCATATTTGTTGGGGGATAAGTGAAATGAAAATATATTATTATTAGTTTTAATTCCTTTTTCAAAATGTCAGGTAATGAAGAATTTTCTTGTGAAAATATTCAATTTACCAGATGAAATGTCTGGTAAAAAATTTCAACTTTGGCATTGTCTGTATTAGGTACATCATTGGAAGATTTAGAGGAGGGATTGCATCCCCCTTTTTTGGTTGGAAAATTTTACAAAAACAAAGGTAAATTTTGACCATTCCTAGGGCTGCAACCCACCCATCCCCCTTTCCGGACTGAATAGTGCAAAAGATTAGTTATGGAAGGCTGCAACTCCCCACCCCTTTCAAAAATTTCTGGTTCTGCCTATGTACATGTGATAGATTGATACAACTACATTATATCCTGAAGTATTGAAATCAGCATGTACATGTACACTAACTAGCAAAATTTAATTATTTATATCTGACTCAGTATAATGATAAAATGAATGATAAAAAAACATTGTAGAATACTGTGCCTCATTTTTGGGTTCAAACTGTGACAGCAATTCTAAACTCTAAAGTATGGTAATTCTATATACGGGGGTGGAAGGAAATTTAATAATCCATGATCCAAAGGATACATGTATGCAAGGTTTATGGAACATCAAGGCTAGACATTTTAGTACATTCTTATTTTCAATTTATGTTTTTCACTTTCTAGATTGCTATATATGATTTGTACTCAATGCTAAAGGAAATTCTCATTCAAAAAAGGCAGATGGGTTGATTTAAAATAGTGATTATGCCCCCCTTCAAAAAAGAGGGGATATATTGCTTTGCCGCTGTCAGTTGGTCGGTCCCTAACCTGAACAGTTTCCGTTCATTATCTCTGCAACGGGTGCACATATTGAAATGAAATTTGGCATAAAGATACATCATCATAATATCTAAGTCAGGTTTTGATTTGGTTACCATCGAGCAATTTTTGACAGAGTTACATGTACAGTGAAAACTGTCCAAACCGGACATTCATCTGGCAGGGAGTAAGATTAGCACTCGCCCAGTCGCATTTGCGACTAAAATTGGCGCTGGGCAATCGTAAATTCACTAAGTGCTCGCCCAAGTGGTGACTGAAAATATCCGAATGTTTCGGTTCTTTACTTTAGTTTATTCCGGATCGAAAATCTCCGTCGGTAAAAAGCTTTTGTTTCCATATAGAATTAAGGCAGAATAAAGAGTCTCTTACACAGAGATCGTATTATCAGAGGCAATTCATGGCTTTAGCAATATAAGTCCGAAGCGCCATGTGGCGGTATATAGCATTTAGGGAGTTAGAAAGAGAATTGGAATTTTGAATAAATCTATATGTCTCATTAAAATATAAGAAAGAAATTTTGAATATATCTATTTGTCTAAATGAAATAAAGACATCTTTATTGATCTATTTGTCAGAATAAAATAATCAAACAATTTTATTCTTTTTATGATTTTATTTTGATACATTATTATTGACGAAAAAAGTTGGGCTACTAAAATTTTGGCTGGGCTACTAAGTCTTCTGAAGTTAGGGGCCCAGGTGGTTACCAAGGGTTTTGAGTTAATCTTACTCCCTGATCTGGACAGCTATTTTGTCCGCTTTGGACAGGTGTTCGGTTTTCAAAGAATGAATGGGAGAGTGGGAAAGAGTACTGTCGAAAACCCGGTACGGAACATATACATTGTATAAAGAACCAATGTGCTAGAGGTGTTTGGGTTCAAAGTGGACCTTTAGCTGCATGTATTTCCATTACTAGGCTGAGATACCAATCGTCATTAATCAAATTTTTCAGTTCTTTAACAGTGTCCATCACATTAGTATGAGTCATGTCGGACTCTGATATATCGGACTTTGGCACTGACGATTCATCGCAGTCTTCAATGTCTGTGACTTAAGATCCGCAAGAGTACTCATGAACAAGTTCATTTTCCCAATCATCGGATACACCCTCTGTAGGCAAATGGTTGTCAATATCCGATAAGCATTCAGGGTCGATGTCTCAGTGACCTTAACTCACACGCTAATCGGGCAAGCGGAATATCGTCTTCATCGATGAATTCTACTGTTGAATTTACAGGTAACCCACACATTTGGAAACACTTGATTATTATTGATTGTTGTGTTTTATCCCGTGCATCTGAGATCCAATAGACCTGTCGAGAAATGTTACATTTCGGCAAAGTTTGGTTATGGAATCGGACGAATCAATTTGACACAAGTGATCTGAGTAAAAGTTTTCTATAGTGAGCCTTAAATGCATGGATTACGCCTTGGTCCAATCTTGTCTTTAAGTATTAATTCCATGGGTCTCCGTTTCGTAGCTGGCACCGACATATCTGCTTGGTTTTAAAAGCTTGATTTGCCTAATTCAATTATATCAGTAAACGGCTTTCAAATTAATTAAATGGTATGAAAACTGCATAGATCGTCATAGGGAAGCCATACGCGGTTACTATACCAATCAAAGATACACCCAAACGACCAATTAACAATAATAAGCAGGTGTCACTTTAAATGGTAGTGCAGCTTAAACAATGCGAGAGGTCAAGTGTGTTATCTCTTGACGACAAAAGTATTTTCAGTTAAAGAACATAGGATTTCATAAAATCTGGATCGTAGATTGTGTCCGATGTCTAGAGTAGGCAGTGTCCTTTATTCAGAGAGTTTACATTCAATGAAAATAATAGGAAAAAATTACGTTCCACAAAATATGTCCGTTTTCCACAAGATTCCGGTTTTGACAGTGTCGGCTTTGGACAGTTTACACTGTATACACTTCTTTAACTTAAAAAATTTCCAATAATTCAGTTTCCGTTCATTATCTCTGCACTGGGTACCTATATTGAAATAAAATTTGACGTACAGATAGAGAACATCTAGGTCAAGTTCGGATTTGGTTACCATCGAACAATTTTACATCCCTTGAACTTTGAAAATTTTCAATAATTCACTGTTTCCGTTCCTCTTCTCTCAAGTGAGTGCATACCGGTACATATTGAAACAAAATTTTTCAAATGTGGGTTGGTTATGAGTAGTGCCAGTAGATGACCCCTATTGATTTTTAAGTTAAAAGGTCAAAAGTCACTGAGTGCAATGCAGTACTTTATACAATCTTGGTTCACCCAATATCTTGAATTGATTGATTTATTGAATATTGTTTTACGTCACTCCATGATTATTTCACATATGTGGACTTGGTGACGGCATCTGCCTTACGCATTGCATATAAATTTAGATCTTTCCAACGAACCCACTGGAAGCAGTGAGGGATCTTTTATGTGCCATGCCTACTGTGACATGGGACCTCGGTTTTTACGGTCTCATCCTAAAGACCGAACAAAGATATGCCCAGAGCGGAAGTTGAACACGGGACCTCTCAATCATGAGCCATGCACCTTATCCACTAGGCCACACTGGCCTCCCAGTCTTGAAAACTCTGTGCTTGATAGTGATGATATTTCATATGTGGATTGTGTGCATGTAGTACTTTATAATTGTACAATACATGAATAGTAGCAAAAGGGAGGGTATATGTGTTTTACAAACATCTCTTATTTATTATCATTTGAGTTGTGTGATTTTGAAAAACTCTTGAGAAATCTTAAGCTAGAAGATATACAAGTTCCTAGTTTAAAACATTTTATATGCATTTGTACATGCAATTGGGACCCTCAAGACTATCAGTGCATTCATAGGTGATGGCAGCTTACAATAAATGTACACTATATCTGTGTGAGCTGCATACTGGTATATGTCAAATGAAATTATCTTGTCTCCTGCAAAGCCATGTGAATACATCTACATGTCATACTTTGTTTGGAGTTATCTGTCTGTCTTACCTGTCAGTCTAGCTCCTCAAGTAAAGTTATTAAGATTTAACTTTTTTTGTGAAGTGAGCATGGCAAAGTTGTCTGGCCTAGATCATCCAGGCTCTTATTTACTGATATACTGCTAGGAAGAATGGAGTCTGAATATTTTCAGTAAACTTTCTATGGATCCATCATCCATGTCACATATTAATGATCAGTGCTGTCCTTAGAAGGAGTTTAAGGCATGTGGCTACTATAACATCACTTTCATCATGTAAACTCTTACTAGATTATTATTGTGCCTTCCAGTCCTCTTCGTTCATACTCTCACCCCTCATTTGTCCACAATCCCTGAATCCAACATACTGTTGGAGGAAAAAGAATTAATAACTCAATTGTATCAGTGTTACAGTGTACATGTAGTATCTTTTGTTGTGTCTGATAAATCAGAAATCATATCAAATAATGATCGTTGTTAAGGATATTGATGTATATGCAGGTCAGGGTTAGACATTAACTTTTGAGAGATTTGGTCCATTTGAAAGGAAAGCCTCAAGGAAATTACATGGGAATTACACATGATGTAGCTCAAGTGATTCAAGTCCAGATTCTATTCCAATTATTACATGTTGTAAGAGCCTACAAAGATTTAGTAATGTTTTGATAACGAATAATCATAAATCTGTGGTAAATCATCACAGTATTGGGTAAAATAGCCACACTAGTTACTCATTACGCTACTGAAATCTGCAATTAACATCTAAATCTAAACACTGCAACTGTCGGAAAATATACAAAACATCGGGATTGGCTTCTTCATGTGTACGTCTTATATTTTATTTAATCATGAATTATTCTTTCAAATTGTTTTTTCATTAGTTTAAACTTTAATTATGATTACTATCAATATTTACAAGGTACTTGTATATACATGTAATTCAAAAACATCAATTAATAACATATGATAAATAAAACCTAATGTACTTTGGTGTACTTTAGTGTACTCTGTTTAGTAGCACTGGGTCGGAAAATGCTGCAATAGCATCATTGATTTCATTTAAGTTACCAACATTTAATGATATGAACAACAGCATTACAACACTAGTTAATTTTGATATAAATTATGAAAATATCATCTTCTTCAGATAGGACATATTCAGATATTACTTTATTCCACAAAACTTATATGTATGAAAGTGGCTTTCGATAGCTTCCATTTGAATCGTTTTGGCATTTTGATGCAACATAATTTCGCTCACAAAGACCCACAATACTTATTGCTATTGTTGAAAACTAAATACTGAGCTCATGTTTGAACTGGGAATGTCTGTCAGATGTGCCATAATGTCAAACTCTGTAAATATGTTTGTTTCAGTTTCCCTTTTATTGACTTTTGTAGTTCATTGTTTAGTCTAATACATCAAATTGAGTAAACAGGCACTGAGTGTGCTTATAGCCCTTTTGGTACAGCTGCGTGGTTTTTCTTAACTACCTTGTTACTTTAACAGCTTGATTTAGTACTAACATAGTAAAATTTCACTTTTTGCTGGCATTAGACAATGATAGAAGGCCTTAGCATAATTAGTGGAAATGTGGGAAAATTAGATAATTTAGTAGAAATTTAGCTGGTCATACTACTGGCATACATAAAACAAAATGTTTTACTTGACATAAATCCCTGGAATTTATTAGAATTGAATGCTAAAATGATGCCTCACTGATAACATAATATCAACTTTTAACATGTGAAAATGACTTATTTTGTATACTGCTTGAAATGGATAATTACATCCTGTAACTTTATACCAAATGTTCTTTCATATTTGTGGAGGTAGCTGTCACCAAAGTTCTACAGTTAACACAAACAATGTGAGTCTAGGGGTAATATTTACTGGGTCAAACAGCAGACCAGTTGAGATGTAGCATCCGTAAACTTTTCACATTTTTAGCTCTCCAGGACAAATGTCCAGAGAGCTATCGTCATACCCCCATTGTTGTTGTTGTCGTTGTCCATAGACAACTTTTACCTGAATTATAACTTTACCTGAATTATAACTTTAGAACCATTCGAGAGAGAGAGAGAGAGCTTTGATATTTCACATGTGTATTCCTTGTGACAAAACCTTTCTTTACATGTCAATATATTTTACGGTATGACCTTCACTTTGAAGATTGACCCACTCAGAGAAAAACTTTAACCTGGATCATAACTTTAGAACCATTAGAGACAGGGCTTTCTTATTTCACATGTGTATTCCTTGTGCCAAGACCTTTTATTGCATACCAAAATTTTTGACCTCGTGGCCTTGACCTTAGTTTGACCTACTTCCTAAAAACTTTGACCTTGGTCATAACTTATCAACAGTAAGAAATAGGACTTAGGCACTTCATGTGTGTATTCTTGGTGACAGACATTTCATTACATATCAAATTTTTTCATGTTTTGACCTTGACCTTGAAGATTGACCTACTCACAAAAAACTTTTGCTATTTCAATTTAGTTGCCTACTGGCAAGTTCTGTTGTCATCTGACAACTCTTGTTTTACCTTTCCTCCAAACTGCTACATAGAATTTCAACAAATATCACAGGAGACAAGTGCTCAATGTCTTCTACCTTTTTGTGTTTTGCAAACTCTTGTTTTACCTCTCCTCCCAACTGCTGTATAGAATTTCACCAAACCTGACAAGAAGCAAGTACTCAAAGTCTTCTACCAAGTTTGTGTTTTCCAACCTGATCCATCTATAAAGATGGCCACAGAGTGCTCAGATTTGCATTTCTTTGACTTTTCCTAAGAAACCTCTGTATGTAATTTCATTTTTCCTCACTAAAAGAAAGTCATCAAGGTCCTCTAGTCTACGAAATTTGTGTTATTTGACCCGATCTACTTAACAATTTAACCATCAATGGCTCTGATTGGCTGACATATATTTGACTTCTCAGCAACTGCTGCATAGAATTTCATCAAACTTTATAGGAAGTAAATACTCAAGATCTGATCCTTTACGGAATTGTCCTTTTCAATCTGAAGGCCAAGATGCTGCCAAGGGCGCTGATTTTCTGACACATTTTAGATGTCTCTTTGCAACTGCAGCATAGAATTTCACCAACCCTTACAGTTACAGTAAACAAGTACTTCAGGTCCTACTGAATTTGTGTTTTTCCACCCAATCCGTTGACCAATACTGCTCCTAAGGACTCTGATTAGCTGCACAATATATACTATGTCCTTTACATTGACTGCATAGTACATGTATAACTATAGACAAATAGATCAAACCTCACAGGAAGCAAGGTTTTATGTTCCCCTATCAAGTTTTTGTTTTTTGATACATGTAGCACATTTGCTACATCAATTGACAGGGTACTCAGATTAGCGGCAAGCAAAGTTTGGAGGGATTTATAGGAATCACCCTGTCTGTCTGCAGGGTTAAGGAGTTTAACAAAGCAAGTTTCTCAAAATGTACAAGTTGGACATGCATTTCACTTATACCAGTGATGTATCATCTTGGGATGAATTATTGCATGTTAAAATTTTGTTGCCATGATGGGTATTTGTCCCATTAAGACAGCTCTAGTTACAGGTAAAGTATATTCTTTAGGAAAATCCTCACCTGAAAAATGCTAAGTATGTTTCTTGTTAACTGAATTTGTCACATGTTCTTACTTTCTGCAATAAGTTTTTATGCATATACTAAGTGCCAAAAATACCAGATTGTCATTGTAAATTTGTATAAAACCATTTTGCATAGGGAGACTGTACTGCAGGTGCCTAGGTGGTTCCCGACCCAAAACCTAGAGTGATCCCCGGCATCTGTGGCCTAAGTTCTGTCCAATGAGTCCGGCAATTTCATTACCATCTCAGCTTAATGAGTGAAAATTTAAATGAGGAAATCTTTGTGTGAAGTGAAAAAAGAAAGAAAAATGGAAAGAAAAGCATTTATTGTACAACAACAGTAGTATCTTTTATTTTCAGAATGTTGTCATTTTTAGAAATCACATAAGATGGAATTATTCTTTCAAGGGAATTGGATGTAATGAAAACTAAGAATGGGTAAGTACAGTATTTATATAAAAACAGCTGTGAAATTTGGTTTCAAAATGGAAACCAATTAGATTAACCAGATTTTGAATACTTGGGTTTTTTTTTTTTAATTTTCATTGTCTTTATTACTCACAGTGTAATGATGCACATTGTGGTTGAAGTTATGGTGGAATTTTTTTAGTCTCTCATTAATCAATAAAAGATGTAGTTAACATAGGAACTGAATTACGAGGCAATAATTCTTTTCCTGATCATACTGATTGGAATTAGTAGTGTGAGATGAATTGGACAGATGACAGCCAATCAATGAAATGATTGGATAATCTCTCCTGATGCAGAAATATGTAAAAATCGTGTCTGTATGTATTGATTGAGAAAAGAGATAGTTTTCATTTCAGTGTCAGGATTCGTAATCTCTTGAGAATGATCTGGGATGTATTTTCCTGTACAGTCTGTCATTTGTTTTGCAGACCAAATAGCATCAATTTTTACGGGGAAAAGGAAATAGGAAAAGTAATTCTGTAAATGATCCATACATATATGACATGTTCTGGAACTTACTAGGAAATTGTTGTTGCTAGGGAAATACCAACCATTATTCTAATTACGTATTGATTTCATTTTAATCAGTGGAATGTGTATAGTTGTATATACATTTATTGGAAATTGAATTATGTATGTGATACTCTGTAATTGAGATTCAGCCATAAAATAAAAAATATACTTTCCTGACTCCATCCTAATTGGTACCATTTGTTGTTAATCAATGACAGGGTAATGGTATGCAGAATATAACATGATGTGACGGAAATTGCTTTAAGTGTTTACCTTGCAGATTTTGAAGTTGAAATAATCTGTCTCACTTCATTACTATTATACAAAATATAGTCTCTCCACTTTGTTGGGTACTTAAAAGCATTCTCAGTAAACAATTTTAAGACTTGTGAGATAGCATCATTCCTAGACAGTAAATCTGATGTAGTTATTCACATGCTAAATAAATACATTTATATAGTTCAATCTCGAATAGTCGAAATTGTATGACTAAAAGCTTTTTAACCCTGATAAATAAATATACATTCTGTTATTCTGAAATTTATCTATTAAATAACTTTGAAAAATATGTCTGGTTGTTGAAAATTTCCTCAGTAAACAAAAGTTGCTATTTACAATATATATGTGTGGGTGTGTATATATATATATATATATATATATATAATAATAATAATAATAATAATAATAATAACAATAATAATGCATGAAACTTTATATGTTTTATTCAAATCATCCAAATTCCAAAGTCAATACTAGGTAGGTACAAAGAAATTATCAATTAACATTTTAAATTATAAACATGTTATGTATTGTTTAACAAGAAGTGAAAACGATGAGGATTTTTGTGCATTGTATCTAATGAGAATTTTAAAGAGAAGTTCTTCGAGATTGGAAAAATATGTTAATATTTTAAAAAATTGTACATATCAAGATCTGAGTTTTACATGATTGTTGAAGATAGGGCTTATTATGTTATGGTATTGTTCATCTGTTTCACAGTGTCTTTTCACCTTAACAATGACAAAATATATGTACATGTACTTTCTCTTGACGTTAAATTTACCTTTTGTTAAATAATAGTGAAAGATATGCTTGTGACATTTTCGCCACTCGTAGTGAGGTTCAGCAGGACCAGATCAAGTGCCTTCATGCAATATTCCTGAAAGTGATTTTCAAAATACATGTATAAATACAAAGAACAAGAATAATTTTGGTTCATTACCTTGTAGTATTGTTACCATCTTTTAATTGGTCATGTGTCTATTGATGGACCAACATATGTTACAGTCGTACATAGTTGTTGACATAAAAGCATTTCATTTCCAATACTTAACATTGGTGACACACGTTTTCATTGCAAGTGTTATCATTTGTGACGTGTACATGAAGTATTTTATGTCGGTCCATCTTAGTCAGTTTTGAAGTGATCTCTCTTATCCACAAGGGCTATATATGAACTCATCAAGAAGTTGTCAAGTATCTATACATTTAGTAAGTGTTTCATTATAAAGCGAATAAGACGTATGAAACTTAAAATGATCTATTCATATCATTAAAAGTTCAAGACAAGTAGGTGTAAAGGAATTATTAATTTTAATGTCTTGTATTTATAAACATGTGGTGTGTTGCTTAACAAGAAATGAAAATTACTGAATGTCAGAGATGAGGATTTTTGTATTTTGTATCTAATGAGAAAGTTAAAGAAAAGTGCTTCCCAGTTTGGAAAAATATGTTTAGATTTTAGAAAATGTATTAAAGTTTTATTTTTATGTGTCTGCTAAAGGTATGGGGTTATTATGGTATGATATTGTGCATCTATCTATCTAAACACAACTTGTAGGTATAATTCAAGCAGTACTATTGGGATTATGATATCAGTATTGGCTCAGTTTTCCTCCAGTTGGTTTTTCAAGACTATAGAGTAAAGGTCAAGTTCACAGATAAAATCATTATTAAATACACAACAGGGATACAATACTTGATTTCTGTAGGCTCATTAGATTATGCTCATATTTGGTGGAAAGTTGTCTGTAGGAAACTTTTTTTACAATTTTCAAATAGGGTCATGCATGCAAAGTAAAGGTCACTCACAAGGAAGGCTGTTTGTCATGACCTTGACAACCTTCATGCATTGTTTTCTTTTCATTAAACGTCATGGTCATTGCCAACTCAGGTGAATTAAGATGCTTTGACATACTGAACTGAAACAAATACAAATGTTATTTCAATTTTTAAAAAATTGCTTCCCAGAAATCAAGTGACATACACATTTTTTTCTTCTTTTCTTTGAGCGTAAGAATGTGGTCAATTTATACATTGACATCCATATTAGAATAAGTGAAAAGATACACCTTTTTAATTGCTCTGAATTGGACTGAAGTTGAAACCACACATGAAACTACATTTCCAGTGCAAGACTTTAAACCAGCTTTGACACTATGACTTTGAAAACTTGATCAAGGTTGCTTGTACACTCTAAATACATGTTGATATTGATTCAGATAAGACTGCTGCTACTTGGATTACAAGCTGATTGATTTATCTTTTATTTGATGTTTTAGCATCGAGTGTGGATGAGTATGAGGAGATTCAGAGGGCAGCTAAAGAGAGAGCAGATATTGTGGCCAAATATGACAAGGTAAATACATGATCTAGTGATGGAAGTCTTTAACAACAGAGTTACATGTAGTAGATATCTGTATGCACTTTGCTCCTTAAGAAATGATTTGTAGGGTTGGCAAATACTATATACCTACTGCAGATGAGCATGTTGCAAGCAGCAAACAAAAGGAAAATGTAGCTTATTAAACAAATGGATTTTTAAATTAAGTTCATTTTGTAGAAATTCCAACTGGTAAGAAATGTAAAATGTGATTGTTTAAGACTGGTGATTCCTTGATACATTGCCATTATAGCAGGTTCAGTTATACTAGATGAAGTTTTTTGAATGCAAAATGCAAGAAAGAGTTTTGAACATTAATGCTTTCAGAGTGGAATTAAAGAATTATATCATTAGTGAAAAAATTCTTGCTATAAATAATAATAATTTCCCTTCTTTTGATAAAGAGTGGAATATATAGACAACATTTTTTAAGTGATCAATATCCCTTTCCTTTACCAATCATCATAACTATTTTAAAATCATGATTTTTTTATGTCTATTTAATTATCTTGAATGCTTGTAATACAACTCATTAGTTGTTTTTTCTAATATTCATACACTATCTAGTTACCATGAATGTCATCATTATCACAGTGTATTTATGTATAATACATGATACATGTAAAGTGTATGTGTAACTTGGATGTTGTTTGATATTCTCCACTCACAATTTCTATACATGTATTACTTTTCATGTTTGTGATGTGACTGGATGAAAATAAAGTATGGAGAGAAAAAAAAGTAGTGCATACTACTAGTAAGCAGAGAGCATTCATACATGAAAATGTTGAACAAAATAAAGTGCCCTATTAACTAATCTAATGTCAATATTGATTTTCAGGGAAGAGAAGAAGGAGCTCAAATTGATGAATGGGAGGATCCAAAATTTGAAGTGTATCATGTCATGGACAGATACGGATTTATACAGTAGGTGGATTACATACAGTCGACTCTCGATAGCTCAACTCGAAGGGATCATGAAAAATAATTTGAGTTAACAAAAGTTTGAGTTAACGATCAGTGACATTATTGTACGAGTTTAAGAGTAATAATTTACATTAAGTTACATTGTATATATACAATGGCTTTCTACACTCCTGAATATTGTCTAATTTTCTATTCTAATCGTACTTGAAAGAAACCATTATTTTTCACATGTCCGCAGCAGATATTACGCATTACGACCTGTATCCAGTTCATGGTCAGTTTAAAACTTCCTTGTTATTAAAGCACTTCAAGTGGTGAAAGTTCACCAATCACATTAATATGAACATTCTTATGCAAATCTGGTTTTGTTGGAGAGAAAAAGTTATCATATTTTTGTATGCCGTATATATACTGCGCACCTAAGAAATTGACGGAAGAAATTTTGAAAAAAGTGTGTATTATACACAAGTGATTATGGTAAATGTGTAACAGTTCAGTATCCAAACTACTGTAGTACATATGTCTCCATCATTAACATTAATTACTATATGCAAACTGATTGATTAATTGCAATTAAAAAGTCAGGTAGGTTACAGGATATCTGTTACGCTGGACCTCTGTTGATTGTGTATTACATACACGTTAACCCTACTGATTTCGCAGGAAATTGTGTAATCGACCAAGTTCCATGCCGGTTTAATGGTCATTGTACACCTTCACTGCAGATTTAATTACTTGATTTGCTTAACACTTATCTCAAGACATTACTTTGTTTGATATTATCTTTGCATGATCAAGTGTGAGTTGAAGTTACTGAGAGAAAAATATGAATGATTTTAAATAATGGCACTTTAAAATTAGTTTGAGTTATTAAAATTATGTCTTATTCGAATTCAAATTATCAGGAGTAAAAAAAAATAGAATATAGAAAATAAAATCAAAGCTTTTAGGTCAGTGTAAGCTAATGAGAAATTTAACTTATCAGTTTTCGAGTAAACGTGACTCGACTGTATATAGTTTTAGTGAAGATTTAACATATCAAACATTATCCTGGATATCGCTCACTCAGTCATTTATTGTTTCCCAGCCATCACACATTTTTACACATTTACTGTATCCCTACAGTCTAACATATTTATAAAAATTTTGTGTGTAATTTTTCTTGGGTGTATTTGTTACATAGTTTTACAAGGAATATAAGTATTAATTTTAAAGTAAACTGTCCTGGCCTTGCCATACAATTTGCAGATAATTCTATAATATCTTAATATGTAATTAATTATATGTAGCATGGTATGACTTTGATAAAGCCGTGGCAGTGAAAAATAGTTGTTTTCTCATGAATGTTAAAATCTGATTTTATACGACATATTTTCTGTGTTTGAAGTTGTGACAGTGCTCTTAATGACATGTCCAGTAATAATAATAATAAATAAATAATAAAAGTGATTTATTAAAATCCAATGAATATAATTTGATAAAAATGTCACAATAAAAACAACAAAGGTAATCAAATGCTGTTGACATATTTTGTAAAATTGAAGTAGCACCTTATTTACGACTTTATGCCCCATAGCACCCACTAGTTCAACAAATCCTTTATAACAAAGACTAACAGAATATACCAGATGACATGTACTTGATGTCCAAACTCATCTATCCAAATATAAAGTCCTATCAATATGTTACCAATGATTTAAAGTCAGGGACACACTATGTAAATTTATCAAAGCACTTTCCCCTTACTGATTTTTGGTGTAGCATTCATGTTTTGTGTGCAGACTGACACATATGAATGGTATATATACAAGAATGAACTCTACACCTGTCATGTGATAACCCAGAACTGATAGTCAGATAACTTATTTAGCAAATTAGATACAGCCAATCAAGTTTTCCATGATTTTTTGGTCAGAATTGCATAAACAATTCCTACCTCAGTCATTGCTCAGTTATCTCAGTGGAATTCAAAGTAAACTGTAATCTTTCTCTTGTAGAAATAGTGCATCAATACATCGAAAAGAACATCCATATCTGCTCAGTAAACTTATAACTTGTGTTGTTTGACTTTGAGTTAATATAGGATAATTCTGTTGAGATAAAAAACAGGTTATTACAATGATAAACATGCGTAGTATTTATACGCTGGTTTGTTGTTGATATGAAGAATAGCCAGTTACTTATAGACATTGTTTTTCCCAATATAGGATGGAAAGGCCTAGAAATGTGCGAATGCCTAGTCATACCGTAATGAACAGTAGTATGTGTCATAATGTAATCAATAAAAGGTGATGACATCATATTTTTCAGCAATATTGCTGATATACACTACCCTCCATAAATAAGTAAACACTCTTATATTTTTCATGTTTTTGGAATTAATTTGACAAAAATGAAAGAAATAGAAATAATTCAGGTATTTTGCTGTTTATATTCAAAGAAAATGTTTTAGAATGAAAAAGTGAAGTTTAACAAAACATTTTAAAAATATCATATACAAATGCAATACTAATCTATAATGCACATTTCAGACTGATATTTTGTGTACCCTCCTCTTACTATTATCACAGCTTGAATACGCTTAGGCATGTTTTTAACAAGTGTACTGCATCTCCCGGAAGACATATTGTCCAAATATTCTATCAGTTAAAATCTAACAACCTAAAATATTGACATTTTATTTGTTGTCTTTATAGAAAATTCCTGGGGTGGGTTTAGCATTTAGGAGTTACCTCTCTTGCTTGCTATCGCCTCACGAAAATATTTTAAGATTTAGACAGGCATTGCCAGTCTTACATAACACATACATAGTTGCCCATTAATTTGTTTATGTAATATACTAAGAGGAGCCAGTTAGTCAGAAAGGCCCAAGAATATGAAAATGTATAGAAATCATACTGTAATATAAAATAGAGAAAATGTAGAAACATTTAAATCAAGATTTACTCTTGAGCATAGTAAGCCTAACACAAGTATGGGAATTCTGGAATTTTGTGCACAACCTCGATCCTTCCTCCATGCAACGTTTATGAAATGTGAAAACTGGAAAATTTATTTTCAGTTTATGTCTTTCACTTTTTAGATTGCAATATATGGTTTCTATCCCAAAACTACAAGAAATTCATGTTCAAAAAAGGGGGATAGGGAGGTTTGAAAATAAAAATTTATTATCACGAGTCATGCAATTTCCAAAAATTTCCAGAAAAATATTACACTGGAAGACATACAAGTCAACAGTGTAATATGGTCATGCAATTCCAACCTTGAGGTGCATCAGTCCTTTCAATTTTGTTTAAGTTTCTGGTTGAAACAAAATCTCAGCAACTAAGAGAAGTATAAACATAAAATTATGCCATGACTTTTGACCTAGTGATCTTGACCTTGGACTTTGACCTGCTTTCAAAAAGACTTTACATTTGGCTATTGCTATTAAATCAAGAAGGGTAGGGCTTCAATACATCATACATTGGGTATTTATGACCAGAGCTTTCAATTGATACTATGATTTTTGACCTTGACTAATTTGTTTTGGAACTTACTTTGCAAATTTGCCATACCATCTTTAACAGTTTCTTGTTTATTAATATTACAGGTATTAATGAAGTATATGTATTCATAGCATGACATGCATCTTTTTAAGTTCCTTTCTTTTATTTTCTACAGCAATAAACAACTACCACCTGGCCAAGATGCAGCAGAAACTAAGGTATGTGTGGAGTGAATCATATTCAATTTTCATTGAAATATGCATGCCGGAAAGTAGTATATTTAAAATTCACAGATCATTTAGACACTAGTCGTTGATACATCTGTACATTGCTGTAAAATACTTTTTATTCATGGGGATCCAATTTTTGTTTTTGCTTGACCCCAGAGATGTACATTTCACGAATTATATTACATGTAATATTATGACATGAAAGAAAATTAACTTATATACAATCACTGCCACTGAAGGTCATTCATGATTGTTAAACCAGTTATACACAGGTATATTTTTGAATGAACAATGACCCAAGCCAAGATAAATGGAATAACTAATGTATGCAGAATTTCTTTTTAGAGCAATTTGATAATATACCGTATTTACTCGAATATAATACGCACCCGAGTATAATACGCACCCCCCAAAATGACCTCGAAAATCATGAAAAAACGTCTAACTCCATGTATAATACGCAGGGAAAAAATCCAAAATAAGATGTCAATTTCGTGTTCAAACAACAAGACAGCGAGCTGAATTTGCTTTGCTGTATACCTTTTACAGTGTAATTGTGTAACGTGTATTAATATCAAAAGCGGCACAGAACGACCAGCCTTTATTCATCGTGTGATATCAACGCTTTTCTCTCTTTCATTTCATTTACAATCAAACTCCCATAGACTTAAAATGTTTTAACTAGTATCCTCGTCCCAAACGATAGCTTCATTTTTTCTGTCCCGTTAGAATGAACGCGCGTGTCTACTATACTATCAGGGACTTTACGCGGAGATTGCAAATGTTTGTGAAGACAAAATATATATATAAAAAACTAATGAATGAATGTTATCCAAACTGTCGATGCTCGTGCCGTTACGGTCAAGTAGTTTCACCTGTTGCGTACCTATCGATTAACCAATTAAGGCTAAATCATTATATCACCCGTAAAATCTGCTAATCAGAAACCATTGCTAAATAACACGGCGCAAGTATTCTACCACATTGTAGACTTTACTCCTTTTATTGCCTGGGCATTTACTACGGGAAGCAGACAGTATACAGACAATAGATATATCTCACGCCTCGTGGGTTTGATTCACGGCTTTAGATACTTTAACGGACACACGCACCTCTAAATCCGCCACTGAAGTTTAAAAGCGTGGAAAAAAGTTCCAGATTTCTAACCCTATGTATAATACACAGTGAGAAAATGAGGGGTAAAATTGGCGAAAAAAAGTGCGTATTATATTCGAGTAAATACGGTAGTAACTAATTTTTACGAAGTGTTATTCTGCAATTCTACATCCTGTAAACAGCCTCTTTGTCCATTGTGTAATACTAACAGATTTCACATGAATGGAAATTCCTAATGTTCTTAACTCACCAGGACAAAAGTCTGGAGAGTTAATGTCATACCCTAGCATCGTCTTTGTCGGTGGCGGCCATAGACAAAATTTAACTTGGGCTATATCTTTTAAACCATAAAGGGTGGGGCAATGATTCTTACACATAGGTTCCTCATGACAAAAGCTTTCTTTTAACATGACTTTTGACCTTGAACTTTGACCTACTTTACAAAAATTTAATCAGGGCTATATCTTTTGAAACTAAATGGGTAGGGCTTTGATACTTCACACGTAGGTTTCTTCTGCCAGGAGCTTTCATTTGATGCCATGACTTTTGACATATTGACCTTGATCTTGGATTTTGAACTACTTTTAAAAATTTTTAACCAGTTTACATGTTTAATTATTGTTAAATTATATTATTAATTTTTTATGTACCTAGGCTAAGGCAGTTGAGATAGAAAGAACTCAGAAATGGTTAAAGATGATCAAATCCTGGCACAAATATTTTCCTGGTGAAAAGGTAAGAACATTAGTCTGCACTTATGCTCCGGAGTATTCAGATTGTAAAGCAATGAAATACATCTGCATATATGTTTGTGTAATATCCCGGATGTATATAATCAAAAATATTTCTGAATTACATGTCACGTTGATGCAGAACAATTAAGAGTATTTATAAGTATGTGATACAGGGCTTACAACATTTTTGGAGAATAACGATAAGGATTTTATTCTAATTCTGTGGCCAGTGCCATGTGTAGTGAATATAAAGATTTTATGCACATATTTGTTGTTGTTGCAGCAAAATTAATGATACCACTGTACCTGTACATGTGTAGTGGATATAAAGATTCTATGCACCTGTCTGGTGCTGTTGCAGCAAGATAAATGATACCACTGTACCTGTACATGTGTAGTGGATAAAAAGATTTTATGCACCTATCTGGTGTTGTTGAATCAAGATAAATGATACCACTGTACCTGTACATGTGTAGTGGATATAAAGATTATATGCCCCTATCTGGTGCTGTTGCAGCAAGATAAATGATACCACTGTACCTGTACATGTGTAGTGGATATAAAGATTTTATGCACCTATCTGGTGCTGTTGAATCAAGATCAATGATACTACTGTACCTGTACATGTGTACTGGATATAAAGATTTTATGCACCTATGTAGTGCTGTTGAATCAAGATAAATGATACCACTGTACCTGTACAGGTGTAGTGGATAAAAAGATTTTATGCACCTATCTGGTGCTGTTGAATCAAGATAAATGATACCACTGTACCTGTACATGTGTACTGGATATAAAGATTCTATGCACCTATCTGGTGTTGTTGCAGCAAGATGAATAATACCACTGTACCTGTACAGGTGTAGTGAATATAAAGATTTTATGCACCTCTCTGGTGCTGTTGCAGCAAGATCAATGATACCACTGTACCTGGGTAGCTCAGTCAGTAAGGTGCTGTTTTAGTGAAAGAGAGCTTTTGATAGTTTTGTTGCATAGGTCTAAATTTATGTGCAGTGCATCAGGTAAATGCTGTCACCATATGAATGAAATGGTCTTGCTGTGACTTAAAGTCAGAAACAAACAGACAAACACTGCACCATATCTTACAATTAGTCAAGTGTTAGATAAGTCTTGAGGTATAACTGCACAAGGCAGTCTCTATTATAATGTGTCAGACTACAGGTTTCTGCATAATCAGCCATAAGCTTCAGATGGATAACAATAATCAGTCAGTCATTCAGATGTAAGCCATCATAAGGCCACTACCACACAGCATCAATGTGTTCATGTCTTGATATTTTATCACCCAGGCACAACGTAGAATCTACAAGGGTATTCCTGACAGACTGAGAGGGGAGGTATGGAATCGACTTTTGTCCGTCAGCAAGACGAAAGCAGAGCAAGAAGGGGTTTATCTTGTAAGTAAAACGAAAAAAATGATAAAATTTTGCATTAGATAAGAAATATTACATTTAACAAGACAAGGAGTTGGATTATCACTCGTGCAGTTGCATTTGCGACTGCATTTGGCACTTGGCGACCATTAAATCAAGTAGTACTGTGATAATTAAATGCACAACAAAAGCTGGACCCCTAAAAATGAGGGTGGGCTCCTAAATTTTCTACTACTGGGAGCCCAGTTGGCTACCACGGTTTTCAAGTTAAACCAACTCCCTGCAAGATCATGGTTAATGTAATGTGTAAGGTATATGCAGATTTTGACTTCATAATAACATTTCTGTTGCAATATTCCACCTCTGATTTCTTTATCTCTTTTGATCTTGTATTTAATTGTAGTCTATAATAGAAACTTGACATTTGTTTCATTTGAACATTTTTAGGTTTCCAATTTTGGTAATGTCCTGCATTTTCATATCTTTTTTAATTTAATACATGTACCTAAATTTTTTTGTAGAGAATGCGTAACCGTGCAAGAAACAAATCTCCACACATCCGACAGATTGACTTGGATGTAAACAGAACCTACAGAAATCATATCATGTTTAGAGAGAGATATGGTGTCAAGTAGGTCTCCACTTCAAATTATAATTATTATTATACAATGAATTAATACTGTAACATTGTATTACATTTTTTCACATCTGTTAACAGTATACATGTACCATTAAAAGTCAAAATGTTGTGTTTGAAAAATTCCTTTTTCTTGGTAAAGTCACAAATTGGTAATGGTGAGTTAGCAAAGTGCAAATAGGTTACCAAAGTCTGATTTTCATCAGCTTTTCATCTCTGATTGTGGATACACAAATTATCCATATCTAAATTAACCATAATTTTTTTGTAGACAACAGGCATTATTTCATGTATTGGCAGCCTATTCTACATACAATACTGAGGTGGGGTATTGTCAGGGGATGAGTGAGATAGCTGCTCTACTGCTGATGTACCTGAATGAGGAGGTCAGTCTCTATGATTCTTTGATTTTGTTAAAATCCTCAGGCCTTAATAATCCTTACTCAATCTCTTATATACTCTTCATGGATATTTGTACTCATGCTGTCATTTATACATATACTCTCTTTAAGCCCGCGTGGCCTAGTGGTATCGCGCTGGACTCCTGATCGGGAGACCGGGGTTCAAGTCCCGCTCTGGTCATGCCGGTGTCCTGTCTTTCGGATGAGACAGTAAAAACCGAGGCCCCGTGTCGTGGTATGCATGGCATGTTAAAGATCCCTCACTGCTTTGGATGGGTCTGTTGTTAAGGTCAAAATTTGTATGCCCGGCATCAGGCAGATGCCGTCACCATATACGTGAAATATTCATGGTGTGACGTTAAACAAAATCAATCGATCATATACTCTCCACATCAGATTTCTGTGCTCTTGATCAGTATTAACACACATAAGCTCTAGATGGGATTTCCGTATTTTGGGTTTGAAATTAACAGTCACCCACTCACCATTTGTGACTGAATTTCCGAGCAGCGAACTGTAAATTACAGTTTAAGTCGCCCTCATGGCAATTAGAAAATTTACAAGAATAAAACATTTGTTTTCCAATTCGTAATCTGTAAAGCCCACAATATTTAACTTTTAGAAGCACATAACTGTAAAGCATTTAAGTGATTTCGACAGAGTTACAGCTGACAATGTGGCGATTCATTGAAGGGGTCACTGAGTCCAAAAAAAAAACAGAAAAAAAGATGAGGATATCATGATGAGTATGACAAGACAAAAAACGACAAATTTTTAGTCATGGAGAAATTGAAAGAGAAATTGAATATATTTGATGCATGAATAAACCTTCCGAACACCATGGGTTTTTTTTTTTAATAAAAGGTAATAATACTAGTTTGTGGGTGATTAAATTTTGATGTGGACCCTTAAAAATGGATGGTTCAGTAGCCCATATGGCTAATTAAGGTTTCAAGTTAATATAAAACCCTGTATTTGCTTTCAATTTTTGTGTATTCATCCTTTAGATGGGATTTCGGTACTCCCTGTCAGTATTTATACATAAAAGCTTTAAGTGGTATTTCTGTACTTGCAGTTAATATTTATACATACAAGCTTTAAGTAGTATTTTTGTACTTGCTGTCAGTATTTATACATACAAGCTTTAGAATCTGAGCTATGATACAAATTTATATTATTATTTGTTTTGAAGAATAGTTATTAGTATTCCAGAGGGATAATTTTATTTCTCACCTGACATCATATTAAACATTCAGTGCCTGGTAATTATGTATGAAACATTAAGTAACATACTGATTATAATGAGCATTTAACAGTCAGTGGTAATATAGTGCTCTATATTTGAACTCTTCTGTTGAGAGCTGGTTGATTATTGCACACTCACTAAAAGGCATTGTTAGTGATTTTATATGTTTCCTTCATAAGATGAAATTCCAGTAATCTTTTATATTTTTTTCTTATAACAGGAAGCTTTCTGGGCTCTTTCTCAATTGTTCTGCAGCAAAAAACATGGAATGCATGGACTTTTTATTCCTGGTTTTCCAAAGCTGCTTAGGTTCCAAGAACACCATGATAATGTTTTGAAGAAGTTCCTACCTAAGCTAAGAAGATATTTTGTAAGTAATCTAAACTGTGTTTGACACTTTCTGTGGAGTCGTAAAATATTGCACTGTAAGCACATCAGTGAAATGATCTTGGGTGATACTATGCAAACAAAAATACTTAATAATAATATTTGATGGTAAAATAATTCAGTTAATTTAAAGGATTTGTTGTACAGTTTCATTAAAATTATGCATATACACAAAACAATATGCTATGATTAAAGTTATTATGCAGTTCTCAATTATGAAAGTTCTCATCTAGTTTGATAGATTGTATTGCTGTAGAATATACGAAATTTGCATATAACAAAAAATTCTATCATAATGTTTATGTGATTGTCTCTTAGTGGATTAAGATTTGTATTATAATTTTCTTGAAATCAGGAGAAGCATGACATATACACCACCTTATATTCTATCAAGTGGTTTCTTCAGTGCTTTCTAGATCGGGTAAGTCTTCATATCTAATGTCATCCAGTAAATTTGGCATTGTTTTTTATACGCCTGTCTTTTACGGGATGTATTATGGTATGGCGTTATCTGTCTGTCCAGACTTTGTAGGCAGGATACAGACCTAACCATAGGGGCTAAGACTGCCAGACTTGGTACCGTTACTCCTTATGCCAAGACAAAGATGCCTATGGTTTTTCAAGGTCAGAGGTCAAAGTCGTAGTACTACTTGGTAGGAAACCCTTGTAGGGAAAGATACAGATCAAACTGTTGGGGCTAGGACTGTCAAACTTGGTACCTTTACTCCTCATGCCAAGACAAAGACACCTATTGTTTTTCAAGGTCAAAGGTCAAGGTCATAGTACTTCTTGGTAGGAAACCCTTGTAGGCAGGATACAGATCAAACGGTTGGGCTAAGATTGTCAAACTTGGTACTGTTGCAATCTGAATTGTAATAAAAACCTGAATTGTTTACAGGAACACTTACTCTTCATACCAAGACAAAAACGCCTATTGTTTTTCAAGGTCAAAGTCGTGGTACTACTTAGTAGGAAACCCTTGAAGGAAGGATTCAGATCAAACTGTTGGGTCTAGGACTGTCAAACTTGGTACCTTTACTCCTAATGCCAAGACAAAAACGCCTATTGTTTTCAAGGTCAAAGGTAAATACAGATCAAACCATTGGGGCTAGGACTGTCAAACTTCGTACACTTACTTCTCATGCCAAACAAAGATGCCTATTGCTTTTCAAGGTCAAAGGTCAAGGTCATAGTACTACTTGGTAGGAAACCCTTGTAGACAAGATACAGACCAAACAGTTGGGGCTAGGAGTGTCAGACTTGGTGTAATTACTCCTCATGCCAAGACTTGATACACTTACTCCTCATGCCAAGACAAAGACACTTATTGTTTTTCAAGGTCAAAGATGAAAGTCGAAGTACTATTTGGTTATGGAATGGGAATGGAACAATTCAAGTGGGAAATGTTTCCATACTTTCAAAATCCTCCACTTCAAACTAAGCGATGGGCTTATTATGCCGTGCTAGGCGTTGCTCTTGTTAGTTCAAGTGTATGGTAAAGTTGTGTTAGTTAGACTGTAGAAGAGTTTGATGTTAGAGTATTCTGATGCCATATTGCATTTGTCTATCCCCCAGGGGCCAGTTGTTCAAAACTTTAACCATTGCTTAAGCTAACCAGCAGTTGAAGTTTGAGAGACAATCATTTTGATTTATAAGATTTCTGTATAAAAATCTAAATTACATTACTAAGCTTGTTTCATATGCTACAAGTCAGTACACAGATTATGACTTGAAGTCTTCTGATCTGGTGAAATTTAACCATTTGTTAGCATAATCAGTGGTTAAAGTTTCAGACAACTGGCTCCAGTTAGTGAGTACTGTATCAAGAGACATTTTGCTGATAATACTAGTACATTACATTACATTGATATTTTGTTTCATTCTTTTGAATTCCACAAACAACGGAAATATATCAAGTTTCAGTTTGAACTCATGTACTGACGCAAGCTAAAAGCAAGGCAATTTGCCATTTCATTACTTCATGTAATAATTTTCATCTCTAATGAAATACTGAATGACATGAAATTCTTTCAGTACTATATTCACTCGAGTGTAGAGCACATTGCTTCAAAGACTTTGTTCATTGTAGCTTGAAATACCTGATATATTATTAATGAGGATAGAGAGAAATATAATTTGATTTTGTAAGGAGTAGGATATGATAGTTAAAATGAATACTCATAATACAGTGGAGTGTGTTGTCCACATAGATGTATCTTTAATAGACGATCTTCCTATTTTTCATGATATAAGTGGCCCAAGACCCAACATGTTACTTTTTGTCTGGGTTTTCATTTTGACGTAAAGAACTATATAGTGATGTCACAGGTTTAGCAATAACATCAAAATAAAAATCCTGGCAAAGAGTTGCATGTCAGGTCTTGGGCTGCCTATATCATGTAAAATATGAAGATAATGTATTGGGCCAACTATGATCACAAGAAATTCTAGTACATGTACAAGAAGCTGAATATTTGTTATTTTTTCTCATACATGTAATTATATTGTATTGCTATGTCAGTGCTAAATATCATTATTCCCTAATTGCTACATAAATGAGTTATATACACTTTAAAATCAAGAAACAGGTATTATTAGACAGCTGATGTTGGGTGATCACTCCTCTCTTTATTCACAGCATAAGCAGATTTAGCCAATATTTGCATTACTCACAACAATCAATAGATCGCAGGCATACTGTTTTTGATCTGTCTGTTTGTTTGTCTGTTGTCAACTTTATTCTTCGCCATAACTTTTGAACCTTGAGAGATAGAGATTTCATATTTGGCATGCAGACTTAACTAATAAAGCTCTTTCAAATTGCAGCAAAGTCATTGACCTCGTGATCTTGACCGTGACCTTAGACCTATGTTTCAAAATTTGTCTTATTTCAACTTTGTTGCTGCCAGGAGCATTCATGTTTTTCACAAACACATCTTGTTTCAATTGTTACAGACAGAGTAAGCTAGAACCAGTCAAAATATGTGTTACTTTTGATTGAAATGTAAATAAAAATGGCATCTACAGATAAAGTGCCTTGATATACTACCAAAACAGCACAGGCATACAGTATTTGGGCAAAATTAAAATGTTGTTCAACAGTTTGTCAAAGTCTTGGATTCATACCATTGTTTGATGTCAAAATGCACATATTACTCAAACAATGATTAGCTATGGATGATGTAGTTGAAAGGGCCAGATTTCTAAAAGTACACTAGATGGTATGTTGTTGGTAATACATATATTGGCTGAATTTGTAAAAAAAGAAGACAAAGAATAGGATTTTTACTCTTGGCTAACAAGGGTGGTATCTTCGTCAAGTTTGTGTGTATACCAGAATTTCTTAGTTTTTAAGATTTGTGTAATATCAGGATACATTGTATTATGTCCAGTAGTTATTAAACAAAGAAACATTTGTTGAATGCATTATTCATTATATGCACTGAAGTTGTGTTTTGGATTCTAGGTATAAAGTGTGCATCGTAGAAAATGAAGTCAGGAATTTTGTAATACGTGTAATGTGTTCAGTATACTGGATTGAATACCGTAATACAAAATTATGATACAGAAAATATTTAAACACAGTATTTATACATACTTTATTTGTTGATGTACATAATGTTTGTTTATTTAGTGTGAATTTATATATTTAAGTGATCCATCATAATTTGTGTTTTACAACAGCTTCCATTTACGTTGACTCTTCGAGTATGGGACATTTACATGTTCGAGGGAGAACGATTGCTGACCTGTATGGCCTATACTGTATTAAAGTTACATCGAAGTAAGTCTTGTCATTGTTAGTGAACTCATTGTATAGTAATGGAAAGTTTAGAATTTTGATAATTAGTAAATTTCTGTATTAATTGCAAAAATAATTCTAGGTCATGATGACTACAGCAAACATTGATTGTTTTTCCATATCAAGATAAGATTTGTCATATCAAAGATGGTTTAACATTTTCATGAGAGACATAAAGAAATTGATGTTTTATTTAGATCTAACAAAAGAGACAGTCCATACTAAAATGTGATTTCAGTAGTTTGTGAATAATCCATATTTCAAAGTAATGAGAAAACTTCTATTTATACTCTCTAACTTATATTTCAGGAAAATTCGTGAAAATAGGATCAGACGATATTCTTCAATACTTCCAAAGTGAATTAGAGAAAGACTTTGGATATGATGATGATACTGTGATTGACCAACTTCAAGTAGCTTCTGAAGAGCTGCGGAAGGCTAAGATGGATGTTCCTCCTTTGCCTAATAAGAACCCAAATCCAGAGTTACCTACTCTTCCCTTTGGTCTAGAAATTGAACCAAGTATAGAAGAGATCTTAAGAGGAAGGAATCCAGAAAGTATTGATGAACACTTTAAGAGAAACCCTCATAAAGGAAAAGCTGGGTACAAAAAGAGACGTGGGTTAAACTCCAGTCTGACCCCAGAGCTTCAGCGCCAGGGTTCTGATAATGCATCAATGTTATCTAGTCGTGTATCAGAGATGTCTGGTGATGACCAGTCTTCATATTATGACACTGCTGCTAATTCTAGATTATCTCTGTCTGAGTATAATTCTAAACTGTCTGCACAAAGTTCGCGAACATCTTATGCGGGTGATTCTGAGATGGGAAGTGTAGCAGGGTTCAGACATACACCTATATCAGATGAAGGAATGGATGGGTTTGATGAAAATATTGGTACTGCTATGCCATCAAGGGACACAACTATTGAAAATATTGCCGGTGAATTGAGAACTCCCTCAGTTCACTCAGACTATGATAACATAGAGAATGGAGTAAGTAACCATGACAACATGGATGTTACCTTAACAGCAATACCTGTGCATCATGAGATACCAGTGGAACATATGCAGTGTGAAGTACCTATACAACATATTCCTTCTAGTAAATCTGACAGTTTTATTAAGCATTTAGAACAGCAAGTAAATGGTGGAGATGAAATGTGGACAGACAGAACAGAAGATCAGTTGGAAAAGGAAGCAGACATAATGGCCAGAGAGGATGTGAATCGGCTATCAAATTCAAAAAAGAGAGGGGCAAAGAGTGCAAATGACTTGAATAGTTCACCAGGTCGCTTTGTGTCTAAGGTAGAAATACCACCCCAGAGACGTGTTCGACAACAGACAAGTAATGGCTACCTCAGTGATGTCAATGGTCAACATTACTTACATATGTCAGAGACTGTTACCTCAAAAACCAGCTTTAACCAGACAAACTCAGTTCACAAGCAGCAAATACGTATTAAGACTAGTCAAATTTAAGCTTGGAATACATGAATTATGAAGGTGCAAAACATGGAACTTGATATTGTTCCCATCCTTTGAATTTGGATGAATGAATTTCTCAACAGTGTCAGTTCTTAAGTGTTTCATTGTGTCTGATTTTTCTTGAAATCTCAGGTACAAATGTAACTGTGTGAGAAGAACACCATAAACTATAAAGATTTACTGCCATATGCCATGTTATGTTTAAGACTATTGATATTGGAGTCAAGATTTGAGGTGATTCAGATATTAATATCTATGTGGAACATGAGATGTAATTACCTGTACTTATTTACTATACAGCAAGCATATCATACTTAATTCACATATACAGTGTTTTCTCCTCTTTTCATCACATAAGTTTCTGCTCTCTTCTCAATTCCTATATATGTTTTCTCTACTCTTACATCATCTTATTTAGTCTTTTGCACTGTTTGATTTTATATGCAAGAATCAGTGACTTGAGTTTCTCACTACATCTAAATCTTTGGTTGTATCAAAACAAATCATCTGACCTTTTCCTTTTCCTCACAATAAGCATTTTTTGCATAGCATCTTATTTATCATAATTGGTCACCTGTTTTATTTGTGAAACAATTGAAGGAAAGTACAACAATGTTTTATTCTTGATCAAGAACTAACGTATGTGTAATATATGTACCCATTAGATTTCTTCTACTTGTGTATTTATTCTTTGCTGATGACCATAACATGTACTGTCATTCAAATACTTGTATAGTGTCCATAATACCATGTGTATTATGATATCATCCCCATATCAACAAACATTTCATTGAATCCTTATCATTAGGTTCACGTTGATCCCTATATGAATGCATTGCTCATTAATGAAAACTACAAATTTTGAATTTTGGATGTAAATGTACTTAACTAGAAGTAGATATTGTTACTTCCCTATGTATGTTTTATCTAATTGCTAGATTTTACTAGAGGTCTAGCTTGACTTTAACAGCAAAATGTAGCCCTACACAAAATTAGGGAAGTATTGCAGCAAGTTAGATTCATGTCCTAGATTAAAATAGAAATCTAGTTTTATTGAATATATTGTATTTTCTTTTTAATGTGCAAGAAGATATCAAAATAAGAATGTGTTACTGTACCAAAGAGCAATACCTGATTTGCTCATCCCTTGTACAAATGAATATGAACCCTTTTGTAGTACTGCTGAGTTAGATTTCAACAACACCAAACATGCCCCCCCCCCCCCAAAAAAAAAAAAAAAACCAAACAAACAAACAAACAAACAAACAAAAAGAAAAACAATTTAATAAACAAACAAACATAAAAAAGAGTAGCAAAATAAACACACATCCATTTTATGGAAACAAACCATTGACTAAAGTACAACTTCTAATTAATATATCTAGATGTGTGAATGAATACCACTTAAGAGATATTGTACTTTCAAGGATAACATACAAGGTTGGTAAATGTACCATTCTTATTTTCTATTCTTGTGATACAGAAGTGTTCAACAGGCGAGAAATACTCATTGAGTAGATGTGATAGTTCAAAGTAAATAATGTACATAATTGTTTACTATTTTACTGTAGTTAGGCTTGTATTTATGATGTCCCCAGTGTATTTCTTAGAGGAGTAAGTATTCCTCTGTTAATTTATAACAAAGACTTTAGAAGTCAATCTTGATGCTCACTACAAATGACAAAGATGTTTTTAATCTCATGGTATTCAGTTCATAAGAAAATTTCTTTAAATTGTGAACACTATCTCAAATTTGTGTAAAATATTTTTGTGCAAGGCAAAGTTATACTTACAGATTAGTATGTCCATCGCATCTTTGTTTAAACTATTCATGCAGTTAATATAGGTGTTGGAATGTACTCATGGTTATGGGAATGTTACGCTTTAATTTTGAAATTCTGATGAAATTTATGTATCAAAGATATTGATCTTACTTTTATATCTGTCATTAATTTGCTATTTTGTGATGTAAGGGTCAACAATTTTCTACCAAGACAGAAAAAAATGATACTCATATATACACTGTATAAATAACAGATCATAGTGTTGCTGAAGTGTGAAGGTCTATGGCAGGGTGGTACACATTGTTTTGATCTAATATAATAACTCAGAGAAAATTCACATCATTTTTCAATTTGTTGATGTAGAACTATAAATAATTTCCTTTCATTCCAGAATGTCAGATTCGAGCATAAAATATAATGCTTTGATCTGACATTTCAGAGTAATTATTTTTGATCCGGGCATATTGTTTTTGTCCTGTGTCTGTTTATCTGTCTGTCTGCCAGTAACGTTAACTTTGCCCATAACTTCTGAACAATAAAGATAAAGACTTCATATTTGGCATACTCCATTGACTCCATTACTGAAGTCCTCTTAAATGTGACATCAAGATATTGACATGTGACTTTGTCAGGGATATTTAAAAACAGATTTTGTCAGCACTTTCTATGTCTTACAATATCTCAAGTTTGCCTTGAGAGATGAAATGATATTATTACGAGTTCATTGTCAGTACTTAAGGAAACCCCCTTTTTTTTTAATAGGATGTTATAATTGGTAATTATGTTTGGGAAGTAGAGAATACAATAAAATATAGATAATTGAAAGAAATCAAACAAATGTCAGTTTTGCATATGTTTTTGTATGGGCATAGTAATAAAAATGCATAAAACAAATACGGATCCAAAATTTTAATGAGATAGGAACTCTCACAGATAAGACAGAGTTCACCTTCTTGTCTTGAAATTTAGATTTTTCCTGTTTTGAAACAAAATGCACCAAAAACTTTATTTTTTTTTTCTAATTAAAGGATGGTTCTGACCCCTTAGTTCCCATCCCTGGATCTGTTCGTGTTAGAGTAAAGACAAGGTATATGATCAGCTAATTCATATATCACATCCAGTTATAAGATTGTACATATAGGTATTGTTTTGTCTGATTCTTTTAATTAGCCAAAAACATTTTCATACATGACATTGCATATTGCATTAACATTGATCTCTACGCAGTTTACTCTTTGGATTATCTTATTTATAGTTTTTTTCATTGTATAAGATTACAATGAAAGACGTAAGGAGATTATGAATATATACAACTGTATGTAATATACAAAAATCATACATTCTTTAGTATTGTTAAAGGAGGAAATTCCCCCGAAGTGGTTGCTGAATTGCTGAAAAGCGATGCAATAGGAAGGAAAAGTCTTGTTTCATCAATCGTAGAAATTACAATCATGCGGTATCTGATACGCGATACTCATCTGTTTGAAAGAGGATAAGTGTAATGCAAAACAGAAAATATTCTCTTTTTTAAATAAGGTTAACAGTGGTCAGAATCATTTTACGTTTCATCAGGGGATGGGGGAATGCAAAATTGGCCAATATAGATTATAATTTTTGTGTTAAGTATTATTTATATTCTTATATCTTCGTAGCAGATTTACTCGGAATTGTAATCTCATCCTAGTTCAGCGATATTTGGATAGATATACTCCTCAGATTTATGCATCATTAACTATATTTTTTTTATTGCATTTCCACATAAGTACATGCAGGACTTTTTATATTTTAGATAGTTTTAGGCGTTTTAATTTTCTGATCTGTAAAGCAATTTTCAAAATATGAAATTTCATCTTGGTTCTTTCTAACCATTTTATTTGAATTTTCATTGGGAAGTATGTTTTTTTTTTTTTCCAAAATCTCTATTTGATCAATGACATTTGCTTACGTTTACATTATTGGCTAACAGGTAACTATGCAACAGAAAAAACTTAATATGCACATAAAATTTCCAAAATATGAAAATCAGTATGTAAAATGTGAAAGATGTACATTTTCATGTCTGTGAATATGCTAAATCAGAAAAAAATACCATGCATGATGCCTACCTCACATTCTGCTGATTTAAGAGTCTCGACAGTTTATTTTACTGTCAGTAATTTCACCAGTTAACTTTTCTTTCTCCCTCTCTCATGTCTGTACATGTCTGTTGTCATTAGATTAGTATGTCAGATTCATGATTGATCATTTTAAGGTGTATTTGACGCTGCAATTAAATAACGTCCCCATTTGTAGAAAACATTAATTTTGATAGTGAGTCATCAATTGTCTTTTCCCTGTATTTAATTTAGTTTAAATAGAAGAGATTTTTTCCGTGATATATACGAATTTTTATGATTTCAATCCAAATAAAAGTTGTTTTTGAAAGAAATTATTATTGCTAAGTTTTCTTCCATAAAATTGGGAGAAGTGTGGTAATGAAACACCTCACGTGGTATGTGATACGATTGGAAACGAACAATTTTAAGGTGCTTCCTGTTTTAGTTATATGCAATTTGTTTGTAGACCATAAGTTGTTACCTGTGTTTTGTTTGCTTTGATATTAAAGGGGATCACACATATACGTTATCTTATCATTTTAAGCGCTTCCCATGAACCATCTAGTACTTGTTGAATATTTAGATGTTTTATGTGTTACAGATCGAACAATCATCGTACGCTTGTGCCTTATCATTGAAATACTTGTTGCCAGATACAGCGGGCGTAGCTTACTTAGAGACTTGGCTTGTGACCGAGAGGTCCACCCCCCTTCGGAGACTGTCTCCCGTCACGGTAGGCGTGACATATAAATGATCCCTCACTGCTGCGGATTGGTCCATTACTTAGTTGTATATTTCTATGCATTGCATAAGGTAGATGTTGTCACCGAATAAGTGCAATAATCTTGGTGTGACGTAAAACAAAAATCAAACAAAGTCTTGTCAGTTACTTGGTTGGTGCTTGCTTGTTTCCGGTTTTCTTAGTTTTCTACCTTCTTCAGCGTCCGTAGACAAGCGAGAGATTTTATCAAAGTAATCAAGAATGAAAAAAGAAGAGAAAAATTAATAATAATGATAATGTCGTTGTGTTAAATTAATCATTTATATGTCACGCCTATAAATGACATTAAGCCGGCGTGGCCTAGTGGTATCGCGTCGGACTCCTGATCGGGAGGCCGGGGTTCGAGTCCCGCTCTGGTCATGCCGGTGTCATGTCTTTCGGATGAGACAGTAAAAACCGAGGCCCCGTGTCGTGGTATGCATGGCACGTTAAAGATCCCTCACTGCTTCGGGTGGGTCCGTTGCAAAGGTCAAAATGTGTATGCCCCGCATCAGGCAGATGCCGTCATCATATACGTGAAATATTCGTGGTGTGACGTAAAACAAAAATCAATCAATCAATATAAATGACATTATTAATAGTCTTCAGAAAGGAGGGAAACTGAATACTACGCGGGAAGAGAGAGATGTCTTTTATTCACTTCTGAAAAACCAAAACATAGTAATTAGACCGGCTGATAAAGGATCCGGTATTGTGGTACTAAATAAGAGTGACTATATTGATAAGATACACGCGGAAATGACGCAGAGTAATTCGTATGTGGAGATGACTGCTGTAACTATGAAAAAGATTAGAAAGCTAGTTAATAAAATGTGTAAGGAAGGGGCGATTACCAAGGACATGCAACACTACCTCATTCCAAAGTATCCGGCATCCGGCAAACTAAAGGGCAATCCGAAAATTCATAAAAAAGACCCACCACTTAGGACAATTGTTAGCGGTATAAATACACCTACGGAGAGGATAGCCGAGGTCATGGAATATGAGTTAGATAATTTTGTTACTAGCTCCCCTTCATATATATGAGATACTACCGATTTTATTTATAAGCTAAAAACATGGACTCTTCTATCCCCAGTGACGCGATTTTATTTTGTTTTGACGTCTGTAAACTTTATCCCTCTGTACCTAGAAAGAAAGGACTGGAAGCATGTAAAGAGGCATTTGAGACTAGGACTGATCCGCTCATACCTACAGAATACGCGATCCAGATGGTGGAAACTGTTTTGGATTCCAACGGCTTCAGCTTGGGAAACAAAAATTATACACAGGTAGAGGGAATCTCGATTGGATCGAAACTTGGCAGAAATTTTGCGTGCGCGTACATGAGAAAATGGGATGAAAAACTTATAATATGGAATTTGAAAAACTACCTACATTTTACAAACGCTACATCGATGACGGTTTTGGTATATGGGACGGAAATCTGGATTCGCTACTTAAGTTTGCAGAGCACGCGAATAGTATTCATGAAAATATTAAAATTGAACTTCGATGGAGTCAAGAGTCCATTGAATTCCTAGATACGTGAGTTAAAATCGAGAACGGACATGTGTATACGGATTTGTTCACTAAACCGACGGATAAACACTTTTATCTTAGATCGGATTCGTGCCAAGAAAGGGACTGCATACGGACACGGGTTAAGGATAAAGAGAATTTGCGAAAAGGAAGGGGATTACGCGATACACCGACATGAACTACAATTACGAAAACGAGGCTACAGCGGTAGACTGATTGAGAAGCAATTATGTAGAGTGGATAAATTAGATAGGGACGATTTGGAAGGTTAAAGCAGACAAATCTGAACGAGTACCACTAGTGTGTACATTTTCTAAACTGCTGCCGGACATAAGGAATATTCTTAAAACATCAGTCGACACTGTATAAATCAGAGAGAATGCGCAATGTTTTCCCCGATCCCCCAATTTTGGCTTTTCGACGCGATAAAAATTTATGTGATACACTTGTGCATAGGAAAACTGAAAATTCTATAAAACAGGATGAAACATCATGTACATGTAAAATATGTAGGATAATTAAAAATGGTGATATTTTTTATTTTAAGAGAAAGAAGTCCTTCAAGACAGTAAAAGACGCGAAGTGTATAGACAGGAATTTAATTTATGCGCTAATCTGCAATAAATGTAAACAAACTGTATATGTAGGAGAAACAGAAAGATCGTTAAAAGAAAGAATAGAAGAACATAGAAGCGATATAAAGTACCAAAGAGAAAAACCAATTATGAAACATTTTGCGAACCATGATGAAGGCGATCTTCGTGTTGCGGTCATGGCTAGGACTACCGGAGAAAATAAAATATACAGATTAATTGTCGAAGATAACTGGATAAAAGATTTGGAAACGCGCAGGCCAAATGGATGCAATATTAAAACTAACTAACATGTGATTGTATAACTAATTCATGAACTATTTATTTCTTGTGGTGATTTTATGCTTAGTTTTCTTTTAATGCACCCCCCCCCTTTTTCGGTAATGAGGGGGTGCTACTTTGCCGCTATCGCCCGGTCGGTCTGTCGTACGGTCGGTTGGTCGATCAAATTGTCGGTCGATCGGTCTGGCGGTTGGTCTGTCGATGCGGTTTTTATTTTTTATTTATTTTTTTTAATGTTTATGCTTGTATTATTATGTTGTTTAGTCTATTTTAATGCCATAGTTACGCGCGTAATAATGACGTTATGACGTCAACGTTTATCGGAATTTAGAAGCTTGTTTATATTAGACATGTAAAGATGGATGTTACATAGTTCTTCCGTACTATCCCAGAGACATATATGTGTATATATGTCTCTGACTATCCTAAATATTGCTTGATAAAGGCCAGGAAGCCGAAAATTTGCGGCAAAGAGTGGTTGTGTTATTTCTTATATTAATACAATATTTGTATTGAAGTTAGACCAGGTGTTCTAATTGTTTTCACTCCCTTCTAACTTCCATTTCAATCAAGAACTGAATATTTTTGTTGTGATAGGGATCCATATAGAGGACTGATATATGAATTTTCATTTAGTTTGAAAACAATATAGATGGTTAATTAAAAGAAAGGCGATATTTATTCATAATCGGGAAAGTATAAAGTGTGAAAATAATCACAAGACACGTGGGCGACCTAACACAAAACCCCACCCCCTTCTGATGTACAGGAAACACGAATCTACCCCAACATGAGAAATATGTAAATCAGCTTTGTAATCTGCTCTCCTTTCAGTGCCACTAATTGATAATAGTTCATTCGATGCCCCATTCATCGTCCGGTCAGAAGCAATTATTTGTGCATTCGTCTCTGCTACTTTGAAAATTTTCTTCCTCGTTATACAGTAGGGGATATACAGCTTTATTTGTTGTTTTTTTGTTCGTCCATAAACAGAGAGTCGTCGGACTGTACAGTTACTCCATAGTTGCGTCTATCTGTCCATCCAAAGAGCGCGTGCGGACTGTAATTCAATAATTCTTCTGTGAGTCATGATACCTCCCACATAGAATGATTAACAGGAATCCCTATAGGTTTGAGGTCAGACAACATAGTTGGATGCGAAGAGTTACGCAGTGGCCGGCAAATCAGGACCCTGTGGTTTTCACGTCGACTTGAAGGAGGGATATCTTTTAAATCTTATTCTTGAGAACAGACTTTACATTTGGTACACAGCATCCATATGTCATGTTATTTCAAGTTTGCTTAAAATGCCTTGTTGTAATGGTTTGTCCCATACAAGGGCTGACTATTTTAATAAGTCTTCTATTACTGTCCATTATTGTATTTAAGAAATTGAAAATAGGAAGTATTTTGTAATAAATACATGGTTATCGATAGGGAAATATTCTTTTCTTCAAGTAATGTAGAAATAATGTCATAGATTTTTCAGATTTGATGCTTTTATGAGGCCACTTTTAACACGGGTAAGAGCAATAATGGGTGTCTCGTCCATTACATTTGTTGATACAGGTCAGTAATGACATACTGTAGGGTAGCGGTTCAACTTCTGGTATGGGAAATTTTATTGATTTCATTACATTTTACAACCCAAAAATTATATGATGTTCAGCATTCAATAAGTCATATAAGAAAATCAAACAAAGAAGTCTTTATGTTTTACAATTTTTATGTCATTTTCTTGATTTGTTCAATAGAGTAGTAATAAATTATTTTCTATCAGAAAATAATAAACGAGAAGCACTCAAATTCCACATTATTATATTATTCATGTCACGGACTTCCCTTTTTGCGGGATTTTAATCTACTTTCTGTATCAGAAAATATTCATTTCAAGAGTAATATAAATGTAGTCTTTTTGATTTTTCATGATATAGCAATACAGCATTGGTGTATAAAGCCAGTCAACATTGTGACAATGTGTCGAGGTCACATGATTAGTACTTTCAAAGGTGGGACTTAAATCGATGCATTTTAAACATGAAGTCATGATACTCCGCACATAGGATGCTCATGGATAAAAGAGGATCTACATTGTATTGTGGTCGAAATGTCAAAGATTAAATTCACAGGAGTTTTTCCTTTAAGAAAGAATTTCCAAATTCTTTTCGATGGTATCTCAACTTAATGATATTTCACACACAGGATTTCACATATGTTTTAGCCATGACAAGGGTGACCGAAAGTCATATTTGCAAGGTCAAAGTGAACATGAGCGTTTTGTTAATTGTACGATTAAATTGCTATCGCAGGGGCATTTGTCCCGTTAGAACAATCAGATCTAACCAAACATCATCCGGGACACCGAGTCGGTTCTTATACTACGTGATAGTAACTAGGATGTGAATGTATAAATATGTTAGAATTTTACACATAAATCGCCTGCACACTTGAAACTGCGTGAATGGGTCAAAAGCTAATCCAAGTGAACATTAAACATGCATAAGACGCATTATTCTTAATATTTTAGATCCAAATTTATTTGAAACGGCATGCAAGTTGTTTCCATATAACTGAGAATAGGGACAAAGCATATTTTTGGGGGAAGACCTGCGTTTTAACCGGCGAGTTGACATTCGCATCACAATGTCGTGACCTTCGTCCGCAAATTAATGAACTTTCACGTCCGAGTCTGGTTTTCCAACATTAAAATCCGACGCGGCGTTTCGGATGAACCGAACACACGACCACCACCCCCTCTCAAAATACCGACTTACACTTCCATTGTATTTTATTGTTGATACTTTCTCTCAGTAATTCGTTCTATGTTTGCGGGCTATCAGAACAGAACTTGTCATTATAATGGGACAACTACCCGAGTCTCCAGTACCGAGCGGGACTCTGTTTAAGAGTTTTCATATATATCTTCGTTATTGATTGGAAAATTCCTCAGCGCTCATAGCTAACGAACATTTATTTCCAGAAGATAAATTCCTATTGAACTTTCCATTATTTTATCTGCAGTACCTATGCAATGACCATGCATTCTTTTCGTACACTAAGACATTCCTCTCTGTATATCCCAATGTCCCCGAAGTTCTCACGAAGCCAAATGTTTTTATCTTGATTATAGTAACATCTATGTATGCATTAATCAGGGTCTATGCTTTTAAGAATGATAACGTTGTCAAGGAAGATATAAAACGAATGTTCCTTCTGATAATCGTTATGGATTGAAAGGTTGATCAGATATGTTTAATGGTTGACACACGAAATGTTTATTCAGAAATGGCCGACATATATGTGGAATGATCTTCTATTGCTGATGATAATTGGAGGTAAGATAGATTACAGATATACTACTACTGCTGTATATCATAGGGTTTGGCACCGGTATACAGTATTTTTACCGTACTGAATACCGTTTCTGAAAGCACAGAAGTCTGAAACTATGTCAACAAAATAATATATACGTGCTTTTCACCTATGTTGGTATATTGTATAATAAATGACAAACACATGTATATATAGATTTTCTTTTAATGACATATAGTTTCAGCCTCCTTTGTCTGAAAGTTGACGAAACTTTAAAATGTATGACTACCATTTAAGAGATATTTTCTTTTGCTAAAACTGCAAAGTAAACATGTGTGATGGGAAAAAGTGAACATCACTGTATCAAACTAAAATAGTACAAAAATATATTGAAAATAGTATGAGTAATAAGCCCTCTATATCTCATCCATGTGTGATTTGAAGGTTATATCCCTCATTTGTAGAGGATTAGGAGGAATATTAGTAAGAGAAGAGATGTTCTCAACTACTTGAAAAGTAAACAGTACTCTATTGATTGTATGCAAGATACACATTTGACAGATAAAGATAAACGTATGGTCATGTTGGGGTAATGCTATTTTTCTCAGTCCCGGTAAATCAAATGCTAGAGGGGTAGATATATTTTTCAATAACAACTTTGAGTATGAGCTAATTAAAAACTTTTCTGATACAGAAAGAAATCTTCAAACACCTAAACTGAAAATATTTTCTAAATATTACTTAACCCTTATTAATTTGTAAGGCCCTAACGAGGATAGTCCAGGGCTTTATAGCAGGATAGTTTCCTGTCTTACAATGAAACATTTATGATTTTAAAATTATCATTGGGGATTGTTTTTTTTAACTTAGTTCAATCTCCAAAGGAAAAATATTACAACCATGTTTCCATAGCAAACCCCAAAGAACGCATAAAATTCCTAGAAATCTAGGACAAGTACAAACTTGTACATTCATGGAGAATTTTTCATGCGGATATCAAACAATATACATATACTTTGCTCAGTAAAAAACCTATAAAAATCAAGACCGGATTTCTGCTTATTATCTAAGGAATTTTAAATAAAACCGTAGAAAATTCTGCTATACGGTCTGGTTATTAATCTGACCGTTCAATGATTTATTTATATCTTTTGGAAATTTATCCTCGGTTCAACCATGGGGAACTGAGAATGTTGGAAATTCAATGCTTTTTTATTGAAAAATCAAAATTATATAGATATTGTCAAAAAGCTATTCTAGAGGTAAAAACTCAATATGCAATATTCCCTTATAATATACATAAACTTACACCATATAGAGAATAGTGTGTTGGCCTTTAGGATGAATGACCAACAGTTTTTTAACAACTTCTCTTAATAATTGGAGGCTATAATATTTCCTATGCAACTTATAGAGAGAATGACAGGGAAAATGAAAATTCAAAATTAGAAAAAGAAGTTGAGAAACTCCATGATCATCCTGAAAGCCACGAGCTTGGGGAATGTAAATTAAAATCACAAAATCTAAGAGAAGAAAACATAAGAGGAATTTTGCTTAGGTCTAGAGTAAGATGGATTAAGGAAGGTGAAAAACCATCAAAATATTTTTGCACTTCAGAGAAAAGAAATTTTGTTAATAAAACTATCAACATGATAGAAAATAGTGATGGCACATCAATCCAAGATCCAAAAGCCATCCTTACTTAAATTGAAAAGTTTTACTGTAGCCTTCATAGATCAAAAGATGACATAGTTGAAATGTCAATTTAGAAAAGATTTTAAAATTTGAAAATGTACCAAAGGTGAATAATATCTCAACTGAAAATTTAGTGGATACAATTACAATAAATGAGGCGATTGCATTCCCAAAGAACATGAATAATGATAAACATCCGGGACTAGATGGATTTTCATGCGAGTACTTAAAGTTCTTTTGGAAAGATATTGAGGCATTGGCTGTCATAGTGATCAATAGTCCCCATTCCAAAGACAAGGGATTGTAACAATCCTCCCTAAATCCAATAATTCGCACACCTTAATAAAGAATTGGAGGCCAATTTCACTTTTTAATGTAACATATAAGATTTCTTCTGGCTGCATAGGAAATAGATTGAAAACGGTATAACCAAATCTCATTCATGAGGATCAGAAGGGCTTTTAGTTAGTAGATTCATGGATGAGAGTTATTGTACTTAAAATCTTTTCAGTGGTTTTTGAGACCGAAGCCATAAAATCCAAAATATATGAAGAGCAACATTATTACCAAATTCACCTGAAAGTAAGAGCAAAACTCCCATTTACGGACTGAGCTGTCCATGAGGGTGATACTCCTTAGTTTTAGAAAATCTAGCAAATCTCATTACTGCAAATCTTGAAGTATATATTTTGACGGCCAGCACAGAAGCAAAGAAAACTTACCCTGGGTTACTAACAGTCCACCAGCCCTGGTATCGACCCAGTGGTAGTTTTTAGTATAAGAACAAATGTACCTGTATTATTTTGTGCAAAATATGTGCATTTTGATAATTTATGTCTCTTCAGTATTGTTTAAGCTTGAAACTGTGAAAATCCAAACTATTCATCTAAGAGCATGAGCCTAATGCCCATCCAAGGATAAACCTATGTACGAGGGAGATATTCCTTAGTGTTAGAATTCTATAAAACTTTCATCTTAATACACTGAAATATATACGTCGGGTTAGTACAATAGCACTGAAAACTGGGCTGGTAATACCCCCGGGTACTGACAGTCCACCTGCAGATAAGTATCGAACCAGTGGTTATAATTACCATAAGAACATATATAAATTATCTTAAACATATTCAGGAAGGTGTGAACTTCTGTAATATCCATTTAAAGCGTACATAATTTCTGGATTATTCCTCGGGGGTTGGGTCCTAGATGGAGCAAAGTACACCCTCGGCAACTAACAGTCCAGCAGCAGCGGTATCGACCCCAGTGATGAAAATAAATATCAGAGCATATATACATGAATTTATGTGCTGCACCATATAGATGTGCATTCCGACAACATATGTCTCTTCAGTGATGTTCAGGGCCTAAACTGTGGAAATCGAAAATATAAATATTTGAAGAGCAAAATCATTACCAAATCAACCTAAATGTAAGAACCAAAGCACCAATCTAAAGACACAGCTGTGCATGAGTTAGATATCATTTAATTTGAGAATAATTTACAAAACGTATTGTACAGTAAATATGACGTATTAATTTCGATGTGCTGAAAACTGGATTGAGGACATCCTCGGGCACTGATAGTCCACCAGTAGCGATATCGACCCAGTGGAAATAAACATCAGAATACATATACGTGAATTAGAATTGGTTCACTATAAGCGTTAATGTGTACGAAAATGGATTATATAAAATGAATCTGTATGTTCAATGTGGTTTAAAAGTATTTGTTTTACGTTTGTGATTCGATTCTGAAACGAATATGTGGGAAAATAAGATTCTTATTTGAAGTAATTCTGACACTTTCTCATGTTGTCAGATGAACGATATAGATTCATTCTGGCATCTCACCTGCTTTCTTTATCATTTATGTGTATATAGTGAGCTAACTGTGTTGTAAAATGCAATTCTGAAATCATATACCTTGATTGTTTCAAGGCATATAAAATAGTTTTAATAATTACAGGTGTTAAGACTTTACTGATACCAGAAAGCAGTGCCAACATCATTAAGTGTTATGGAAATACCCTCATGAACGTATCGTGCAACGGAGACAGTCGTATAATCATCAGCAGCATTCAGGTGGGGTTCAAGAACTCCACACTTGGATGCCAGCAGGAAGTTGTGGTTCCTGTCAACAGATCATACGACCAAATGTGTTGTACACCTGATATACGAGGTCAAGACTGTATACAGCAGTACAAAAATAATTCGTACAACAGAATGTGTAACGGCAGAAGCACATGCTCTGTAGGTACTGTCAGAAATATGACATCTTCGCCCTGCCAATCAGCTCTAACTCATTTCATGACTATGGAATACTTCTGTGTGCCAAGTAGGTGTCAAACATATTTATAGATATTTCATCTGTTATTTCTAATTAAAGCTGTAAATGCCTTATTTCGTTTTATCAACACTCTTGTTTCCTTGTTGAGTGAAAAGCCTAATGTGATAAAGATGTATACAGATTTCTGATTCTATATAAGGATTTATACATTAAAAGATATAAAAAGAGCTCTCAAAAGAATCTTAGATTGTAATTTGCATGTTGTAGAGAGAGAGAGAGAGAGAGAGAGAGAGAGAGAGAGAGTGTGTGTGTGTGTGTGTGTGTGTGTGTGTGATTGTGTGTGTGTGTGTGTGTGTGTGTGTGTGTGTGTTCTTATTTGAAAATTTGTAAAATCAGTGTTATACAAATAAAGAAAATTATTTCTAATAACGGAACTGATTGACACTTAAGTTAATTGATATGCCTTATCAAATAGTACACATTAAAATCGATCGCTGTTATATAAAATTCCGTTATCGTTGTTCAAAATGTAATAAAGGTCGTATGACTAATACTTTTGGGTAGAAAAAGAACAGCTTTGAATTCATAAAGACTTAACATTAAGTTCAATCTATTAGATTTACTTCACAGCATACGCTTAAACTGCATTCTTTCCTTTATGAAATTTCAGAAATTCGGATCATAACCTGTGGAGATTTCTCTGTGACTACCAACAACCAATCGTCAATTTATTATCTCATGAGCTCGAATTTCTTCGATAGAAACACGACCTCATACTGCCAGTGTCACATCATATCCCCACATGGAACAACCATTAAAGTCTTATCGTTGGATGTTCACTTATTGACGGGCGATTTTATTAACCTCGACGATTCTGTGAAGCCCCAACATAACGAAGGTGCACCGCCAAGGTTCCAGAGCAGTACAAATGTAATATTCATGGATGCCAATATAACCAATGGAGGAGCTTTCTGGATTGCTTTTCTAAGTTAGTTGCAACATTTAATCGATCAATCGATCGACCGATCGATCTGCCTGTCTTTCTTTCATTCATACATTCATTCATTTTACACGTGATATAATGAAATTGTCATGAAGCAAAACGGTGGTATCTACTAAAACATAACTACACAAATTTGCTCTTCGGCAGTCACGTGCTTTTTGTCATATAGTGATATCACAGAAATAATATCTAAGAATGTCATTGCAATCGAAACTCGGAAATATTCTATTGCTGTCACATGCTCATTTACATGTTCTTGACCTAAATCTAAATTGCTTTCTTTTTGTAACTATGGCCATGCCAATGAAAACAAGTGTAAAAATGTTACTTCACACAATCCATGATTAGACTCAATGAAATCATTATCTTAAAAAATAAATATCATTTCAGTCAACGGAACTGGAAATTTGTCCATTACTTGCGGTTCCAAGATTGTGTTAAACATTGGTGAAACACATGTACCAACACAATCAAATAGTTTAAACGAATATACCAGCACACAGAAACACAATAGCACAGGGTTGAGTACAAAGGCACCTAGTGCCAATGTGCAGAATGATGACGAAAACACACAAAATACAGGTAAACTCTTATTAAATCATGTATATTAGATTCAGGTATTCGCCCACAGTAAAATGACACATTAACTTTACGGCAAATTATCTGGCATGGGATGAAATATACGTTAATTATGTTTTATTATGACGTTTGCTAGCAGAGTGACGTCAGAGTAAAAAGACCAAGATTTTTACTGCATCTTAGGCTATTGTATGTCTGGCATTTTCAGTAAGAAAAGGTCTACAGAGTTTCAAATTATGTGGGGCCAAATATCGTACAAACTACGACAGAAATTCACCCCACCACAAAACTCATTTTTGCATTGAGATGGCGTCATCTGAGGTCTGACAAAACTCCGACAAATAGCGCATTTGTTTATGACGTCATAAAAAGAACAATAGAAAATCGTCTGTCACGTTATTTTACGAACCTTGGAAGGATCAATTCACTTTTTAACGAAACGTAACTTTACACAGTGATGACGTCATCTGAGGTCCGACAAACTCTGATAAATGCTATATTGGTTTATGACGTCATAAATAACACAATTGAAAATCCTCTCAATGTCACGTTCTTTTGTGAACTGTGATTCCCAAGGGTCAACAGACTATTTTCAAGTAACCGGACAGGACCGTTAAAACCTAGATTTAACAAGCCAGACTACGGACAACTGACTGTGACGTCATACTCGGTAGAAGCATTGACGTTATGTATCCAAAGATAAGGTATCGCAATGTCCTTAGTTTGGATATAATTCGAAAATAGTCTATTTCATTATGACGTTAATGCTTGGATCGTGACGTCACCTCTTCCTGGTCCGATATATGACGCAAATCTGAATGGCAAAACTTCATTTGTCCGATTTTGCCCTTACATCATCGTCCTGAATATAATATAAATGTTTTTTTTTTTAATATTCCCTGTTCGTAAATGAAAATATAAAGTCTTATTTAAGTCAATTAAGAAAATAAAATCTTAAGATTTTTATTTTGAAAAATCCCTTAATTTCGAGGCCGTCGCGCTATTGTTACTGACCCTAGCCCCTTGGAAAAAAAGTGCATTGCATTCTGTCGTGTGAATTGGGCCAGTACCATGGAATTTGCCAAAGCATCATATTGAAACCTGTGAATCTTTAAAATCAGGCATGTCGGAAGGTGGTTAGCACACATAATATTTTTAAAAGTTTACTTTTGAAAGTATTTTACTTTAACCGCCATGGTATTTATGTACTTTCATTAAAATAAGATCGTATATCAAAATTTATTTTTCATGATGAAATGCACGTGTATTTGTCTTTTCATATCTATCGTGGAGTCAAGGTAGTGTTTCAAGAGGCTTATAATCGATTTTTGAAATGCATTATCCGACCTACAAGCCTGTAGTTGGTCCTTAATTCTCTGTTTCGTCACTTATATATACGCCACGATACTTATCAACGCACGAACCCATTTCACTGTATGTTTGGCAACTTTTACATGTACACGACAAGTTTCATACATTTTTGAAAGTTCGCTGTGTAAATGTGTAAAATGCATGTCGTTAAATCAAATGAAAAATATGACATATAGTAAAAAAAATAATAATAATATTTCATTTTTATGTTTGAATTTTCATTTCATTTATTCTTTTAAGTATCTTCCCGTTAAGTAGAAGGAACACCAAATTGAATTTCTGTCCGTTTGTCAGTTGGTTAATTCACAAAATGGTGTCATTTACCATGTATTAGGTTCACAACAATTTTGGATATGTACTTGTAGCGTGTATCCGAGACGATTAGCAAGTGAATTCACGTGTCCTGGATAAGAGTGTAAACTGACAAACAGCACAAGCAAAATAAAACAATCGAATCAGTATGCACAGATAATAACATGGAGACCAAAGTCAAATATTTCACTGCATAATTTTTCCAGTGTATAAACTTACAAAGAGCAACGACATTATGCATGCATATTACCAGACTACCCAAAAGAATCCACTTTGTTGATTAACTCGAACATAAACATCTTACCTAGAAAAGAATGTTTGTGATCAATCATACATAGATATGGTTTACCGACGGTTTGTATATAACTTCTTTGAATAGTTTAATCCAACACAGATTCGACGAAGCGTGAGTGAGATGTCTTTTAAAAAATCATTTAGAATATATTCTGAATTTGACATTTGAATTAAAGTCCTTTGTCATGTTCACTACCTCTTCCAAAGGGTACTTCTTGGACGAAGTATTAATGGGAACGGGACAAAAAAGTGTAATAAATATAGATAAGGAATGTTTGCAAAAATATGATTTACTTTAGTATTTGATGGTCAAGATTACTAAGCCTTCGTCTAAGGACACTGCTGCGGGGAAAAGTATGACTGCTGTTTGGGGTTTATTTTTATCTTAAATTTTTCGTTTCACAGCCCAAGATTATTCTAATTATACAGTATGAAACTCAGACTCTGGGGAGAAAATGTAATCTGAACAAAGACAATTGCTTACAGATTTATTACTTAAGAAACGTTCTGAATGTATTTGGACATACATTAGCCTATGTCACTTTGCGTTAGTATAAACCAGTTTTGGCCAATCACTTGGAAAAGAAGTCAGGCAAATGTGTATACTTACTACATGTACTATTAAACACATACAAAGCGCGATTGTAAACAACAAATTGATTTCTATTATGAAATAATATGACTTAATGTATTTATTATTATATTGTAGATCCGTTTCAATATGACTTGATGTATATATCATTATGTTGTAGATCCGTTTCCATGGTATTACGTTGTTGCCGCTGTTCTAGCTGTGTGTGCAGTTGCAGCCACTATCTTTTTGTACCGCTATAAAAGAAAGAATAAAATTGATAAGGTAAACATTTAAGAAAATATAGTTATCGTTGTATATAACCATAGCAAAGTACTGATACACTGATTTCATTGAAAATAAAAGGATTGTTATCAACATATTCCATAAAGCGGTTTACAGGTCCACTGTCCCACAAAAGCAGTACAATCAAAGAGCAGGCATTTATAGACAATCATCTATTGTAGAAATAGGGAAGCCACAAAAGCAGTACAATCAAAGAGCAGGCATTTATAGACAATCATCTATTGTAGAGATAGGGAAGCCACAAAAACAGTACAATCAAAGAGCAGGCATTTATAGACAATCATCTATTGTAGAGATAGGGAAGCCACAAAAACAGTACAATCAAAGAGCACGCATTTATAGACAATCATCTATTGTAGAGATAGGGAAGCCACAAAAGCAGTACAATCAAAGAGCAGGCATTTATAGACAATTATCTATTGTAGAAATAGGGAAGCCACAAAAGCAGTACAATCAAAGAGCAGGCATTTATAGACAATCATCTATTGTAGAAATAGGTAAACCACAAAAGCAGTACAATCAAAGAGCAGGCATTAATAGACAATCATCTATTGTAGAGATAGGGAAGCCACAAAAGCAGTAAAATCAAAGAGCACGCATTTATACACAATTATCTATTGTAGAGATAGGGAAGCCACAAAAGCAGTACAATCAAAGAGCAGGCATTTATAGACAATCATCTATTGTTGAGATAGGGAAGCCACAAATTAAAAAAAATAACCCTTCGAAATTTGACAAATATACTGAATACGATCTGAATAATTGAAATTAACTTTATATTAAACTTGTTCTCAAAATTTGAATAAAGAAATCTTATTGCCTTCTCAGTACTTATTGGTTTTTTGTACCATTTGTACTTTTCATGTTTGCTTAGTTTTCCTAGTTAGTATTCTACACACTTTAGTATCGAAGTTACCCCTCTTCTTAATAAATTTATAGCAACAAATAGTCGGGATTAGGGTACTTCCTGTAACGTTGCTTTACTCCAGATTTCAAACTTCTTCTCTGAATGTTGTTAATATTCAACATTCGTGTGTTTATTCCTGAATGAATGATATTGCCTTCACTAGAACATAATTACCTTCGTTATTTTGATAATTTGATAATTGTAATATATATATATATATATATATATATATATATATATATATATATATATATATATATATATATATATATATATATATATATATATATATATATATATATATATATATATATATATACTTTATTCATCAAAAGCAATATAGCTTATAGATCATATACCGATAGTATACAGTACAAGTATATAAATATATAAGGTCAGATATACATTAGTTAAAGGCTTTAAATATGTTTACATGATATAATAATGAAACTGATTATAAAATAATTACATACACACATACATATATGAAGTTATCATACATATATAAACATTATATTAAGTAAACAAGATCATTTTGAAATATTTTATAAGCAGCAGAGTATTTTATTTTTGTAAGTTTATACAGATTTCCGATGTGTAAGGCACATTTAACATATTTACCTAAGTTGCACAATTCTTTTGTATTGTTTGTGCTTAATAATTGTATTAGTTTAAAGACAGAGGGACGACTATAACAATAGGGTTTAATGAACTTCAATCTAAGATCATAATATAAGGAACATTTTAAAATAAAATGAAATTCATCCTCAATGTCTGATTTACAAGATGGGCAAGTACGTCTCTCTACAAGTATGTTCTTATATCGTCCTGTTTCAATACATAAACAATGAGAAGAGAGGCGTAATTTACTGATACACTTTTTGTACTGGTTAAAAATTGGTTTTGACAGATATGATTGTAGAGTGTTTATACAAAAAATCAGGTGTTTATACAAAAAAACATTTAGATGAAGTATTGATTTCAGACATAATAGATTGTCTATAAAAGTCCATTAGTCTTTCTTTTACAATAGAAATGACATGGCTATCTCTAAGCATACTGTGATTAATCCATAGGTCGTTCAAACCAAGTTCAGATAAAATACAATGAACATTTGCAATCCAATTATTACAGTTAGGTTTGTCTGCGAATTCTGTCATTAAAGAATTGATACATGATTTCAAAATACAATTTTCAGTGCGCTTAAGTTTAAGCCAGTATTTAACAATCTTTAGTTTTCTGAAACAAATTAATGGTAGCCGGCCAAGTTCACAATAACACTTAATATGTTTTTACAAAAATCTAAGTGAACCTTTTCTATATTTGGGGCAGGATGTAAACCCCAAATCTCACAACTATAGCTAGCAACAGTGGAAATGTAAGTATCAAACAGAGATAAAAGCGTTTTATGATTAAAACTAAAATTCACACACTTACGTTTAAGTGCAAACATAGCTTTCTTGCACTGTAAAGATAACTGATTTTGAGTTTTGTAAAACTTTCCATTACCGGGTATAATTCAATAAAATTCCCAAATAACAAAATTCATCAACAATGTCAATTTCTTCACCTTTATACAACCATTTTTCGTTTACCTTTAAATTGCCATTGTTGCGAAAAACCAGTATTTTTGTTTTTGAAACATTTACAGTCAATGACCATTTGTCAGTATAATTAGCAAGTGAATCTAGAGGGCATTGAAGTCCAAAAATAGAATCAGAGAATATAACCGTGTCGTCAGCATACATCAATAGAAAGATAGACAACTCTTGCAATTCTGTCGGTATACAACCGTTTCGTAAAAATTCCATTTCACAGTCATTCACATACATAGAAAATAGTATAGGAGAAATTATTTCCCCTTGTAATACACCAATGTGGCTAACAAATGAATCAGAAATTTTACCATTCAATAAAACACTGTTTTTGATATTACTATATAGAGATTTGATGACTCTTTATAGTTTGCCTCGTACACCAAGTTGTGAAATTTTATACCATAATTTACTTCTATCAATGGAGTCAAAAGCCTGCTTATAGTCGACAAAACAGCGATATAAACGTGACTTTTTCTTTAATACATATTTACGATTGTACATAATGCAAATATAGCATCAACTGTACCATGATGGGGTTTGAAACCGAATTGCGCATCTGTTATTATGGAATTTTTTTCAGACCAGGATATCAGCCTCGAGTTAAGAAAAGAAGTAAAGAGTTTACACATACAACTAATAATGCTGATTCCCCTATAATTTCTAGGATCGTCTGTGCTACCCTTTTTATGAAACGGAACAATGAGAGCATGACACAAAACCTCAGGGAAATATCCTGTATCAAAAATTGCATTAAATATTTTATGTAGGCATGGTAAAAGAAGATCTGAAAATTTTATGAAATATTCATTTAAAATATGATCAACACTATGACTTTTATTATACTTTAGCCGTCTGATAGCTTTTTCTATGTCGTCATAGGTGATTTCACTATCAAGCTCAATGAAGACTGCAGGCTCGTCAGGCATTTCAGGAATGGGATTATCAGTGTTGGGTTCACCACATAAGGTTTTAAAATGTTGTAAAAACTCAGTAATAGACAAATTACTGGCAGTAGATTTCTTTTTGGCAAAACACTTGTAAAATACTTTGGGGTTAGACTTTTTCAATGACTCCAGCATATTACTTTGATCAAAAAGATCAGAAAACTGTCTTTTGAGTTTACGTTCAGTTCTTTTATACTCTATTTTAGATCTTTGCAATGCACAATGATTTTCAGTTGATATATCAATATTGAAATCACGTAAAGATTTTCTATAAGTGTTGTACAATCTCTTACATGTATCATTAAACCAAGGTTTATCACCGGATGATGTAGCTAAGTCAGGTGTCTTTCTGTTATTTACTGATTGGACTTTGGGTGGAGCGCATTTATGAAATTCTGACATGATTTGACTTAGTTCATTAACAAAAGAAGAGACACAATCATTAATACCATTATATGATGTCAAATCGTTTACATTTACACGGTTATTTAACAGATGAAGATTTTGTTCCAGTGCCACTTTACTTTCCATTTCTAGGTTCTCATTCCATCTAAATTTAGCATGTGTAGTGGAACTGGGTTCGGAGAGACCAACATTTAACTGGTTAGCATGAGCTTTAAGTGCAAGGTTTAATTCAATATGAAGTGGTGTGTGGTCCGAATATGTATTGAAATTACAAACAATGAATTTACAAATATAACCGAAAAAATCTGATGTGGTTAATAAGTAATCAATAACACTACAACCATTAGGACCGCAATAAGTATAATCACCTGACATGTTATCTTGATGTCTACCATTAACAATTCATAGACCTGATTCTATACATAGCTGGATCAGTTTAACCCCATATGTATTTACAGTTTTATCAGGACAAGTACGCTCTTTCAGTTGTACGTCCTCTACATATTCACACAATGGCGATATACTTTCATGTATCACATCACCGACAATAAAATCATTCAAAAGAGAGCATCTACTGTTAAAATCACCAACAATAAACACTTTACCCTTTTCTAAGAAATCAGCAACCTGATTCTCAAGCTCATAAAAGATATCAACATTGTAGTATCTATAGAAACTAGATCTATCTGGTGGAATATAGACGCAGCCTACATATAAATCATCATTTAGTGAATTCACTGCTTTATCTATCTTGAACCAAATAATTGTGTCAAAGAAAATATTTGTAATTTTGATATGTTGTTCTAACTCACTTCTAATGCATAAAACCATTCCTCCTCCTTGTTTACATTTCGTTAAAGATCGTGGTACGAATTTACATGTAAAACCTGGAATATTAAATATAAAGTCATTCTCTATCCAGCACTCAGATAGAAATATTACATCATAAGTACATATGTAATTAAAAAATGGGGTATCATTTAATTGTTTGCACTTAAACGTAAGTGTGTGAATTTTAGTTTTAATCATAAAACGCTTTTATCTCTGTTTGATACTTACATTTCCACTGTTGCTAGCTATGGTTGTGAGATTTGGGGTTTACATCCTGCCCCAAATATAGAAAAGGTTCGCTTAGATTTTTGTAAAAACATATTAAGTGTAAAGAGATCTACACCAAATGTTATGATTTATTGTGAACTTGGCCGGCTACCATTAATTTGCTTCAGAAAACTAAAGATTGTTAAATACTGGCTTAAACTTAAGCGCACTGAAAATTGTATTTTGAAATCATGTATCAATTCTTTAATGACAGAATTCGCAGACAAACATAACTGTAATAATTGGATTGCAAATGTTAATTGTATTTTATCTGAACTTGGTTTGAACGACCTATGGATTAATCACAGTATGCTTAGAGATAGCCATGTCATTTCTATTGTAAAAGAAAGACTAATGGACTTTTATAGACAATCTATTATGTCTGAAATCAATACTTCATCTAAATGTTTTTGTATAAACACCTGATTGATCAAGTTACTCTACAATCATATCTGTCAAAACCAATTTTTAACCAGTACAAAAAGTGTATCAGTAAATTACGCCTCTCTTCTCATTGTTTATGTATTGAAACAGGACGATATAAGAACATACTTGTAGAGAGACGTACTTGCCCATCTTGTAAATCAGACATTGAGGGTGAATTTCAAAAGTTATTCTATTTGAATGCATTCAAGGGAGGGATGTGGGATAAATAGAAAAAAAAAAATAAATTTACACTTTTTGAATATTTCTATTTATAACCCTCAGTATAAACGTCATCAGTGCCAGTTTGTGACTTTTCTCATGTATTAGCCTTAATATTCAACTTGATTTTGGGTATTCAGCAGCGCAATCGTCAATCGTTACGATTAAGGCAGTCGTATGACGTGCATTGATCGTTTTTTCTTGATTTAAGAGATTATCACCATAAAGACATAAAAAATAATTGTATTTACAGCATGGACGAATTTATATTGTCGTCAGTCTGATTCATCTCCCCTTTATATAATTTAGATTTATAATATTTATGTTTTACTTTTCGATTCGGATATGAAATTTTCACTCCTATGAATACATACATATAGCTCATCAGTATTGTTTATCCTCGTCATGTGTAGACTATACAATGGTTCGTCAGTCATCCCTAGATTCTCGACGATTAAATGTAGCAAATCCTCAGCATTCTGAATGGAAATGTATTACATTTACACTGAATTTACGAAATCTATGATTATTTGTTGATGGTGTATTCCAATGGAATTGTTATTGATTTGAAGATAAGAAAGGTATATGTGTACATCTATTTATCGGTTCTTCCAACACTATTTCAAATACATGTATCTACTCATGTGTTAAAACTCCGATTTATCAATTACAGGAGGACGTAGATTCAGAAAAAGTGTTGACAGATCAAGAAAATGAAGAAGAAGAAGAAGACATACCGGAAGTATTGTCAGCCATTACGACTTCACCTAATATAGCAGTTATTTCCTCTCATTTAGGTCCAATTGACATGACCCCGAACACTGTACGCCTTCCACCACTCACAGAAGGACAGAAAACACATAAGAAAAAGAAAAAGAAAGAGAAGAAGAAAAAGAAAAGAAATAAAGAAACAAATCGTGATGATGACAATCAGGATGGACACAATGAATCAGAAAAATACAAAACTGAACATTCGGAAAATGATGACCTGAATAGGACAAAGAAATCAAAGCACAAGAAGAAGAAGAAGAAACACAAAACCAGCCCCATTGACTTGACTGAAGATGGTCAACCATAAACATTGTCAAAATTGTGATATTCATGTACGTGTTGTAATGATGATAATTTGTGTCCAAAATTATTTCTATGATAATAATCAGACTTTTAAAAGTTTATGAAGTGGTATTGAAGTGAATGAATAGGTAACGTAATGTCAGAGCAATGAAGATTCTTAATACTTATAAAATTCTTACCATGTTTCCTTCCTTTCTTTCTTTAATAAAGCAAGTGCAAGTAAGACAGACTCTTTTCAGTGACGTCAAAAAGGCCTTGTTAATTTACCAATATTTAGCTTCAAAACAAACAAATAATCATTAATTCCATGACTGGAATAGGCAAGCACTTTCCAATATTTTTAATTTTTAGATTGTACAGAAAATGTCATGACTTAGAATCATTTGGGAAATCTGAATGTCTCCTCCAAGTTGGCGAAACCCATCATGAATGACAAAGCAAAAACGTCACAAACAATTTCAATATAGCACACGACATATTTGTGAACTTACAATGTGTAACGTAGCCACACAATTGTAACTGTAGAGTAATTAGCTCTATGCATCCATCTTATTATCGAGAAAAGAAGAAGAAACACTGTTTATCCAATCTCAAAATTTTAAAACAAATAGAAAATCATGTATTGTTACATATCAAGACGAATACGAACCCCAATTTAAAAACTGAGAAGAAAGCCTGTGACAAGGAGGAATAAGTCGTTTCATGCTTGCGTGCAAAACCTGTTGCAAAAGTCCTGTTAAAACCCGTCAAATCTGGTAATATATATTGTCGAGTCCAGTAATGTCGAAATAACAGTAATAGTAAAGACGATCAATTTATATGATCATGTCCAAAGATGTCAGCAAACATTCTAGTAAAAGAGTGCACGAGTGATAAAACTGGAAAAAAAAAGAAACCTCTTTGTCATAAAGGGAGGTGTATGAAGAACCATCATCACTAATTCACAGGAGTAAATCGAAGTACGAAAAAGAAGAGATACTTTCAGTTTTATCTTTTATTTCTTTGTGATAGATGATGTTAGGTGATCGTTAAAGTCTGATATTGATAAAATGTCGTGATACCGAAATACCGAACAGCAATAAACAAACATTTTGAGAGTATTGCATGGCAATACATAGTCCTCTACCGACAAAAAATCTGTTGATGAAATTAGAATGCAAACTTCGTGCATAATTTGTTAAAAATTCAATCTTGATTTTGCATTAATTTTCAAGGGCCATTACTCAGCAAAAAATTAACAAAGCGGAACAAAATTCGAACTCGATCTGTAACTTCCAATGGTAAAGCAATATACCAAATATTAAACGAACATCTGTAAGCATGACCATAAAACCACAAAAAAAAAACCAAAGAAAAGAAAAAAGGAGAAAAAACCAACGAAAATTAGCCGGTAGGGGATAAATAAATAAGTAAATAAAATAAAAAGAAAAGAAAAAAGACACACAGATATACATAAACAAAACAGCCCCCCCCCCTCGCCCAACAAGAAAAAAATCCAAACAAACAAACAAAAACAAAACACAAGAAAGAAAAAACAAAGCAGAAAACAAACAAATAACCCAAGATTACCAAAATCACACAAATCCCACCCCAAACAAACACAGAAAAACCCCAAACAAACAAACACACAAAAAAGAAACACAAACAAATCCAACCCAAAACAAAAGAAAAAAGTACATCCTCCTCTAAAATAAGAAGAGAGAAAAATGATAGAACAAAAACAAAATCCACTTTAACAAGCGAAAAATGATCGTATGTGAATCCCTATTAAGTGATTAAGATCAGGTGCTCGAAGAAAGGGTGAATGTCCTGCCTACTAGCAACAATTTCAATTGCTTCCAGTACGAATCATCGAATTAGCAAAATAATCTAGTATTAAATTTTGTAAAACTGGGTGTTAAAACGGGGAAAATGGATTTCGATTCAGAATATCAGTCGACAATGTGGATAACAAAATGACATATTGTATGATACGAACCTTGTATCGACCACGAAACTTCCTCAGTTACTATTACCAGAATTCATATAGTAAGTATCTGGAATTCACCAACAACCTGGAAATGGCTTTCAGATCCTACCAGGGCTTTGCCGTGGACGTATTGGAAGCTTGAAAGTGACCAAAACTCCTACCTGTTAAATATGACGATTCAAGTTTCAATATTGTTACACAAAAAAGGGGGAAAAAACCCTTCCTCATTCCTCAAGTTTTTCATTATTATTCACCATACTAGTCATTTAAAGCAAGACGATAATCTTATATGAAAAGTATAACAGCAGTTATTTCAAACTTGCCTTGTATCTAAATGTTTATTTTAATGGTCTTTGACAGCTGTAAAACGCATTATACGTATGGGAAAAAGAATACGAGTTTATCAATTTGACATCAAGAAAAAACATTTTAAAGTATGTTGAGAAATTATTACATGTCATACAAGTAAACATTCAGTTGCAAGTACTAACGGTCTAGGGGAGGTATACAACCTCAATATTATCTTGACTGTATCTAGCTTACCCAAGGTAGCATAGAACAAGAGCGAATCCAAAAACGTAGTAATGGATCAGGTTTTCTTTCTGTTTTTAGTTTTCTTTTTATGATATACTAAATGTTTAGCGACAAGTTTCACGATATAATTAATGTTTTAATACATAAATGGTTAATGCTCAAAAGGCAAACTTACCATAATTCTATAATAATTCATACTATGCAAATGCATCTTTACCAACAATATTTTTATGAGTATAAATACAATAATGAGGTACCAGATAGTGTACTATAACAACGTCGAAATGAAAAGTATATCACGTAGAGTACAGCATGGAGAAGGGCAATCCCAGGCTTTGTGGAAGGACAGTGGTATTGTGTTTGTGAAGGAATAAGCATACCCTGCTGACTACTCATATTGGCTATGATATACTGGGTACAAGCCATTTAGTTAAGCCCAAAGTTATAATTTATATTGACTATATTACTATATAATCATGGATAATGATCACACATATTATTCATGTAGTGATGGTATTCGTTTTAAACAAAACTGAAGAAGGAACCTTTATACAGTAACAGGTTCCGTGCATGTTGATCGTGTGTTAGAATTATATTGATTTCTAATACCTATATATCTCTGCTAATAAAACAGTCAACCTGAAGCGATACACTTACTCTTCCTGTTACGTGTAATATGGACAAACTAATTCTTCTACTACTGATTCCATTAATTACAGGTAATTGTTTATATTTATTTAGAATATCATAAAGGAAATATTCCTTCTTAAAAATAGCTAACGATTGAGTGTGTCATTGTATCATACCACTATCTGACGGAGAAATATATGGCTATACATCTAATAACACCGCAAATTCATGTCTGATTCTCAAACTTTTAGCCAGAAAATTAATTTACATTGCAATATGCATTTTGTAAAATTATGTCCTAATAATACAGCAAGACCTTCATTATTATTATTAATATTATTATTATTATTATTATTATTATTATTATTATTATTATTATTATTATTATTATTATTATTATTATTATTATTATTATTGTTGTTGTTGTTGTTCTTGTTGTTGTTGTTATTGTTATAAGAATTTCCTATGATTCAGATATTAAAATCATTAAATTGAAAGCATCAGAACATTCCCTCTTTAAAAGTCTAAATACCAAATAACCGATCCATCGATATAACAGACTAAACTACTAATTGGAGTAAAATATATGATTCAACAGTTAGAGTAAAGTTTTAAACAAATTTTGCGGTGTGTCACTTAATTTCCATAACCAGGAAAATGTCGAATTTGATTATACCTCACTGATATATATCCAAATCTTTTGTCCCAAGCCCCGCACTGTAACACACTAGTATCTGGCAGACGTCATACAGATTCCGATGTGTCCCAAGGCCCGCACTGTAACACACTAGTATCTGGCAGACGTCATACAGATTCCGATGTGTCCCAAGCCCCGCGCTGTAACACACCAGTATCCGGCAGACGTCATACAGATTCCGATGTGTCCCAAGGCTCGCGCTGTAACAAACCAGTATCTGGCAGACGTCATACAGATTCCGATGTGTCCCAAGGCCCGCGCTGTAAAACACCAGTATCCGGCAGACGTCATACAGATTCCGATGTGTCCCAAGTCCCGCGCTGTAACACACCAGTATCTGGCAGACGTCATACAGATTCCGATGTGTCCAAAGCCCCGCGCTGTAACACACCAGTATCTGGCAGACGTCATACAGATTCCGATGTGTCCAAAGCCCCGCGCTGTAACACACCAGTATCTGGCAGACGTCATACAGATTCCGATGTGTCCCAAGTCCCGCGCTGTAACACACCAGTATCTGGCAGACGTCATACAGATTTCGATGTGTCTCAAGCCACGCGCTGTAACACACCAGTATCTGGCAGACGTCATACAGATTCTGATATTTCCCAAACCCCGCGCTGTAATACACCAGTATCTGGCAGACGTCATACATATTCCGATGTGTCCCAAGTCCCGCGCTGTAACACACCAGTATCTGGCAGACGTCATACAGATTCCGATGTGTCCAAAGCCCCGCGCTGTCACACTGCAGTATCTGGCAGACGTCATACAGATTCCGATGTGTCCCAAGTCCCGCGCTGTAACACACCAGTATCTAGCAGACGTCATACAGATTCCGATGTGTCCAAAGGCCCGCGCTGTAACACACCAGTATCTGGCAGACGTCATACAGATTCTGATATTTCCCAAACCCCGCGCTGTAACACACCAGTATCTGGCAGACGTCATACAGATTCCGATGTGTCCCAAACCCGCACTGTAACACACCAGTATCCGGCAGACGTCATCCAGATTCTGATGTGTCCCAAGTCCCGCGCTGTAATACACCAGTATCTGGCAGACGTCATACAGATTCCGATGTGTCCCAAGCCCCGCGCTGTAACACACCAGTATCTGGTAAACGTCATACAGATTTCGATGTTTCCCAAACCCCGCACTGTAATACATCAGTATCTGGCAGACGTCATACAGATTTCGATGATATTCCTCAACTATACTACATCTTAAGTGAAGATTATTGACTTTTTGGCTTTTTCTACGAAAATTACTATATCACTGCTTAGAAGCGTCGGAGAAGATACAAACCTTGCTGCTGAGTTCCAGTCGAGTCTGATGATAATCCAAAAAAAAAAAAAATCAAACAAACAAAAGAAACAAAAAAAAAAAAAAAAACAAAACAAAACAAAACAAAACAAAACAAAACAAAACAAAACAAAAAACCAAAAAAACCAGAACATAGAAATCAGTTAAAAACTCTTATTTAAAAGCATACATGTATTTATTTCAAAATCATATCATACAGACACTAAACACAGAATGAGTTATGATTCTATTTAATTGATCAATAGGTGAATTCACATTTCAATATATATATTTATTCTAAATCATTTCATATGTTGGTTATTAGTTTGTAATAGCAAATATAAGTTTTGTAAAACATTGATGTACCTAAACAAACATACCAAAGCTAAATAGATATATTCCTTGATTTAAAATAAGAACATCGAAGGAAGTTGACAAACATTTGGTTTTTGAGGGTGGCGTTACAGTCGCATTTGTTCCTTAAATAGGTAGAAGCGTTATACAGTGAATTTCATTCTATAGATAGAGGGTAGTGTTACAGTCAGCTTTATTCCATAGATAGAAGATAGCGTTAGAGTTAGCTATAATCTATAGATAGAAAGTGGCATTACAGTCAGCTTTATTCTATAAGTAGAAGGTGGCTTTACAGTCAGCTCATTCTATAGATAAATCATAGAAGGTATCGTTACTGTAGCTTTATTCTATAGATAAATCACAGAGGGTAGCGTTACTGTAGCTTTATTCTATAGATAAATCACAGAGGGTAGCGTTACTGTAGCTTTATTCTATAGATAAATCACAGAGGGTATCGTTACTGTAGCTTTATTCTATAGATAAATCACAGAGGGTAGCGTTACTGTAGCTTTATTCTATAGATAAATCACAGAGGGTAGCGTTACTGTAGCTTTATTCTATAGATAAATCACAGAGGGTAGCGTTACTGTAGCTTTATTCTATAGATAAATCACAGAGGGTAGCGTTACTGTAGCTTTATTCTATAGATAAATCACAGAGGGTAGCGTTACTGTAGCTTTATTCTATAGATAAATCACAGAGGGTAGCGTTGCAGTCAGCTTTATTCTATAGAAAGAAGGTAGCATTAGAATCAGCTTTATTCTATAGATAGATGGTAGGGATACAGTCAGCTTTATTCTATAGATAGAGGGTAGCGTTACAGTCAGCTTTATTCTATAGATAGAGGGTAGTGTTACAGTCAGCTTTATTCTATAGATAGAGGGTAGTGTTACAGTCAGCTTTACTCTATAGATAGAGGGTAGTGTTACAGTCAGCTTTATTCTATAGATAGAGGGTAGTGTTACAGTCAGCTTTATTCTATAGATAGAGGGTAGTGTTACAGTCAGCTTTATTCTATAGATAGAGGGTAGCGTTACAGTCAGCTTTATTCTATAGATAGAGGGTAGCGTTACAGTCAGCTTTATTCTATAGATAGAGGGTAGCGTTACAGTCAGCTTTATTCTATAGATAAAGGATAGCGTTACAGTCAGCTTTATTCTATAGATAGAGGGTAGTGTTACAGTCAACTTTATTCTATAGATAGAGGGTAGCGTTACAGTCAGCTTTATTCTATAGATAGAGGGTAGTGTTACAGTCAGCTTTATTCTATAGATAGAGGGTAGCGTTACAGTCAGCTTTATTCTATAGATAAAGGATAGCGCTACAGTCAGCTTTATTCTATAGATAGAGGGTAGCCTTACAGTCAGCTTTATTCTATAGATAAAGGATAGCGTTACAGTCAGCTTTATTCTATAGATAGAGGGTAGTGTTACAGTCAGCTTTATTCTATAGATAGAGGGTAGCTTAACAGTTAGCTTTATTCTATAGATAAAGGATAGAGTTACAGTCAGCTTTACTCTATAGATAGAGGGTAGCGTTACAGTCAGCTTTATTCTATAGATAAAGGATAGCGTTACAGTCAGCTTTATTCTATAGATAGAGGGTAGTGTTACAGTCAGCTTTATTCTATAGATAAAGGATAGCGTTACAGTCAGCTTTATTCTATAGATAAAGGATAGCGTTACAGTCAGCTTTACTCTATAGATAAAGGATAGCGTTACAGTCAGCTTTATTCTATAGATAAAGGATAGCGTTACAGTCAGCTTTATTCTATAGATAGAGGGTAGCGTTACAGTCAGCTTTATTCTATAGATAGAGGGTAGCGTTACAGTCAGCTTTATTCTATAGATAGAGGGTAGTGTTACAGTCAGCTTTATTCTATAGATAGAGGGTAGTGTTACAGTCAGCTTTACTCTATAGATACAGGGTAGCGTTACAGTCAGCTTTACTCTATAGATAAAGGATAGCGTTACAGTCAGCTTTATTCTGTAAATAAAGGGTAGCGTTACAGTCAGCTTTATTGTATAGATAGGGGGTAGCGTTACAGTCAGCTTTACTCTATATAGATAGAGGGTAGCGTTACAGTCAGCTTTATTCTATATTTGTAATTGATAGCGTGACATCCAGCTATATATGAAGGATTCTCGATCCTTAAGTGACGTCATATAGGGTTCGTCAGAAGAAGGGGGTGGGGGAAATAAAATTTGATGATTTGTCATCGTAAAAAATAGAATGCATATCAGAGTAGTAACAAAAGAATGTAAAACTATAGATGTTAAACATATTTCTGATTTATTACAACTTTCCAAATTATATAGCTAATTTGTATCAGTTTTGTGTCAAAATAAGGGGATGGTGTACTTTAATTTTGCCTATTTTTAAATTTAGTATGGTTATATGAAAATAATTATATTCATAGAAACAGCTGATATTGTAGAAAGAGTGCAGTGTAAAATTATGAACCACACAGCCATATAACTCATCTCTAAAAGAGCTGCCCTCTCATTTTTTAAAAACATGATTTGGAGACAAAATTTAGGGGTAGATTAATAAAATTTTACTTTGCACGAAATATAACCTAGGTCTAGGTCTGGCGCCATAAACTGAGAATATACTTAAGTCATAATTTCATATTCTTCTGTTCATCAGTAAATTAATAACTGGGATTTGGATTTTATTTAGTTTTATTCTATTGATAAATAGAATTAAACCATTCTGCATGAGAATTTATTTGAACGTTTGATGATGGAATAAATTGAAATGAAATATTTGATTTAAGTATATTCTTACTTTATGGCGTCGGACTCTGGATGCATACAGATTTCTTTTGCTTGTTAAGTACATGTGGTATTGTAGAATGTAAATAAATCAAGAATATGCGATTTGCACATATCTTTAAAGCACTCGGAATATCACAATTTGAATGCATATGTACGGGGAGTAATTTTAGCAACCAGTGATGCAAAATACACTTTTCTCTCATTACGCATATAAGGGATTCTAGACTTGATACTGGACAATGAAGGAAAGATAATTTTACTGCAAATAAGATGTGTTTATAATCTGCTGATTTACATGAAATTGCCCATTCAATGCAACCTAATAGATGACGTGTTTGACTAAACATTTACCAAAATATTAATGAAGCATGTTAGGACGCCATAATTTTGATTTCATCCTCAACCGAAAATAAATAGTGGTGGGTGATGTTTTAACACCACCAATATAAGTGTGTCTTATATTTTCCTCAAATAAAAGAAGAATTTTCAAAAAGCACTAATTTTTCATTAGAATTTAGAAGTTTGTGGAATAAAAAGACAATATCATGTATAGTGTCACATTCAGACAAATGCAAACCCCAATTCAAATTGAAGTGAGACCAGGTGTCCGAGAGGAGTAAGCGTCCCCTGTATGCATACAACCCCCTCGCAAAAGTCCTGCAACAACTTTTTAAAGTCCAAGAAGTAAATACACACACGTACATGCATACATACATACGTACGTACGTATGTGCGTGCGTGTGTACATACATACATACATACATACATACATACATACATACATACATACATACATACATACATACATACATACACACACACACTTACACACATACATACATACATACATACATACATACATACATACATACATACATACATACATACATACATACACACACACTTACACACATACATACATACATACATACATACATACACACACACACACACACATCCATCCATCCATCCATCCATACTTACTTACTTATATGTATATACTATTTTACTCTATCAGATTGATTTTTCGATATCTCTAGAAATGCAGAGAAGTACACGTAAATATTCCGTTGTATAGTTTATAGATCGTCAGGTAACAGCCTACCCTTCTAATGGTTTATACTCTGCAACCATGAAACTGTGACAAACATATTCATAACTAAATAAATGGGTTTTGCAGTTTACAGTCACCTTGATTCTGAGAGGAAATGTACTCACTCGGCTTGCTACAACAGCAGTGGAAACATATTTATGAACGGGAGTTGTAACCAAGGTGAAATCATTGCTATGGACGGAAAAGTACACGTCGGGGCTAAGCTTCTAAATGGCTCGTCAAAGACATGCAAGAAAGAGTGTAACCACAAAGTCGGACACGATATGTGTTGTGTTCAGGACGATGATTGTAAACTTGAGTACATAAACACGAACGAAAGTCGGACGTTTACGTATCACCGTAACTGTACTGGTTTACACGCCTGTAACAGTGTACGTGCAGAACGTCTCGATCATATTAATTGTGGTTCACTGTATCCCAACAGGACGACATACATGTTTATGGATTTCTACTGTATAGCAAGTAAGCCTCTTACTGATACATAAAACTTATCTTTATCTAATTACAAGCCACCACAGCAACATTTATAGTTAGTTTTCAAATACATGCAGATCTATATGCTTATTATGGCTTTTTTATAATTAATTAATTTTTTTTTTATTTGGGGGGGGGGGGTGTTTGTTTATTATTATTATCATTCTTCTTTTTCTTTTTTCTTCTTCTTCTCATTATTATTATTATTATTATTATTATTATTATTATTATTATTATTATTATTATTATTATAAGATAATTATTGCACAAACCAATATCGGCATTCATGATGACGTAGTTGTTATTATCACTGAACTAGTATTGCTGCTGTTGGACTTTCAGCTCCCCGAAATATATACTTAAGACCTTACTGCTGAAGTGTACGTCATTACGCTATATATATGGTCATTTCATTAGTTATTTCGCTCTATATATTTTTTTTTACGCGAGCATAACTGAAGAAATATCATTTGATAAAATCTATTGCACAAAATCAATATCATATATATACATTTACATTTGTTATAATTCAAATACATCCCTTATGAAGAAGTCTTAGGTTGTATAGTTGTCTTTTCCTTCCTTACTGTGTTGATACATTATATAGCAATATCTCAATTTCCCTCTCTAGAACAGTAGATATCAGAACATAAACACGTGATAAATATACTCTACCTTAAGCGTCTCTCCAGTGTTTCTCAAGTCCCAAACTCTGGAAATCCGAAGTGTGAATTTTTGAAGAGCACACTGATTACCAAACTAACCCAAAAGTAAGAGACGCATAAGGGAGCAACCATTTGATTTTTAGGGAAAGGGGGGGGGGGGGCAGGAAGACTTTATTGACAATTATTGGGGGTTTTTTTTGCCGGTAAGTATATATTTCGGGTAAATGTAGTTTCTAAGTACTGATGTTAAACTGTTATTTCTTAAAGACTTATGAGTATTGTTTAACCACTTCATTAGCGTCAAGGATTCGTAAATGTGATGATTCACCATGGAAAATTACCCAAACCAGAAGTTCCAAGATTTACATCATGAATCCTGCTTACCCACAAAACAACAGCAACAACTTTTCGTGCAGTTGTAAGATGTGGACAGTCAATACGTCATTTATCGAGGTCACAGAACTAGATGTCAGACTGACACCACCAGACAAGCTCTCTTTCTTCAAGGATAATTCAAGCGCTCAGAACTTTGAGGCTCACGATAATGAATTTGAAATTAAGAACCTTCTGAATTCATCATCACATATTCTGTATCTTAATGCAAACCTGGTCGGAGGTGTATTCTGGCTAGCATTCTCAGGTAAGTAATTCCTTGTTACTGAATGCTTACATACACTGATCTGAGACTGAGCACAAACTTGTATCGAAGTGTTTCTGATATTTCAATGGTTTTTTCAACCACTTTGTTATTAATGATAGATAAACAAATCATATATCACATCGTATTTCTATGAATAGAGACATCGATTTAATTTACTGGTAACATTTTATGTTATCTACCCTTGAGAAAGCTTCGATATAATCTTGTTTACTGACCGTCCTTTGTTGGTACAGAAACTATTGTATGATAGTAAATCTTTGTCATGTCTTTTTTTTTTATTTATTTATCATGTATGTCCGTGTATAGGTTCTGTCATACAGTCTAGTCTTGCATCATGTATGTTTGAATGCTCATGGATATATATTGACAGTATATACATATATACTTCATATAGTATCTGAGGGTATATATGCATAATAAAGTACTGGAATATTTGTTTAAAACTGATATTGATTTTGTAAATGTATTTTATTGCAGCGAACGATAATAGCCCGTTGACAATACAGTGCCCTGCAGATGATGAAGTCCATGTGATACCCCCGCTGCCAATATACCAAGATACCACATCAAAAAGTAAGCTTTGTGTACTACTGAATATTAACTTGATGCTCTATGATATATTTTATCTTGAATTATTGTAAACTGTTATCTATATGCATGTGATACTGTTCAATGTTACTATAAGAGCTAGAATTGCGCATGATATGTTTTATTGAATAATATGGATTGAAAACTTGGCCACTTATTAGAGATGATAGTTTTGAATCATTGGATCCATGAACCTAATAAATACAATTTACCACTAATTTATAATGAGAAAACCAATGAAATTTTTAATTTTATTGTCGATTTATTTCTTGTGATTATTTTGGAAATTGCTTCTATCGCTTTGTGATTCAGATCTTTACTCGTATTTGAACAATGACGCCCGAAGTGGCTTAGTGGATGAGGTGCTCGGTCGACTTCTAAACAGGAGGTTCTGGGTTCGACTCTCGCCGTGGGCTTACCGGTGTTCTGTCTTTTGGACGAGACAGTAAAAACCGAGATTCCGTATTACAGTAGGCGTGGCACGCAAAAGATTCTTACTTGAGTCCGTTTCAAAGGTATAGATTTCTGTGTAATGCATCAGGCAGATACCGTCATCATATACTTGAAATGGTCATGAGACTGATGACGTAAAACAATAATCAATCAATCATATTGAAACCAAAATTTCATATATTGATTTGAAATACCATTATTTAATAATAAATGTCCCATGCATTAACCTGAAGAGAAATAAGAAGAATTAAATAACCTAAAGAGTATACATGTAATTTATTGTCGAAAATAACGTAAAAGTAGAAGTGCATATTTGTGTGCGTGCCTGAGAAGAAAACATTTTCTTGAACTGAATAGCGTAGTTCAAGAAAGTGTTTTCTTCTCAGGCACTTACACAAATATGCGCTACTACTTTCACGTTATTTTCGACAATAAAGTATACTCTTTAGGTTATTTAATTCTTCTTATCTATTTCATTTTAATTTTTTCAGAATTCCAATGGTGGTTGATTCTAGCAATTATCGGGGCTGTTGTAATGGTCTTAGCACTTGCAGGATTCATTTACAGAAAAAAGCAACAGCACAAGGTACTCACAGGAAACATCATGATAAATATTATTGTAATGTGTAATTAAATTACTACTTTTATTACAAGGGAAAGAGAAAGATATCTGACTTAGCTATAGGACAAGTCACCAAGGAGATGTACGATAAAACTTGGTAACAAGTAATGCAATGCGTGCACTGACATTATAAAAATATTGATTGTACGACAGATGCGATGCCGACTTAGGACGGTAAATTTATAACAAACGGTACTATATTGATGTGGTTAAAGCAATGACATTTCGATAGATAATTTCTTTGAGATCTCACTGTGACTAGTCTACATCTGTTTTATTCCTTGGGTATTCATGGCATGAGATGAGATTGTGGTTAGTTTACAACTGTTTTATTCCTTGGTTATTTACGGCATGAGATGATATTGTGGTTAGTTTACAACTGTTTTATTCCTTGGGTATTCATGGCATGAGATGAGATTGTGGTTAGTTTACAGCTGTTTTATTCCTTGGGTATTTATGGCATGGGATGAGATTGTGGTTAGTTTACAGCTGTTTTATTCCTTGGGTATTTATGGCATGAGATGAGATTGTGGTTAGTTTACAGCTGTTTTATTCCTTGGGTATTTATGGCATGATATGAGATTGTAGTTAATTTACAGCTGTTTTATTCCTTGGGTATTTATGGCATGAGATGAGATTGTGGTTAGTTTACAACTGTTTCATTCCTTGGGTATTTATGGCATGGGATGAGATTGTGGTTAGTTTACAGCTGTTTTATTCCTTGGGTATTCATGGCATGAGATGAGATTGTGGTTAGTTTACAGCTGTTTTATTCCTTGGGTATTCATGGCATGAGATGAGATTGTGGTTAGTTTACAACTGTTTTATACCTTGGGTATTTATGGCATGGGATGAGATTGTGGTTAGTTTACAGCTGTTTTATTCCTTGGGTATTTATGGCATGGGATGAGATTGTGGTTAGTTTACAACTGTTTTATTCCTTGGGTATTCATGGCATGAGATGAGATTGTGGTTAGTTTACAGCTGTTTTATTCTCTGGGTATTTATGGCATGAGATGAGATTGTGGTTAGTTTACAACTGTTTTATTCCTTGGGTATTTATGGCATGGGATGAGATTGTGGTTAGTTTACAACTGTTCTAGTCCTTGGGTATTCATGGCATGAGATGAGACTTTGGTTAGTTTACAACTGTTTTATTCCTTGGGTATTCATGGCATGAGATGAGATTGTGGTTAATTTACAACTGTTTTATTCCTTGGGTATTCATGGCATGAGATGAGATTGTGGTTAGTTTACAACTGTTTTATTCCTTGGGTATTTATGGCATGAGGTGAGATTGTGGTTAGTTTACAATTGTTTTATTCCTTGGGTATTTATGGCATGAGATGAGATTGTGGTTAGTTTACAATTGTTTTATTCCTTGGGTATTTATGGCATGGGATGAGATTGTGGTTAATTTACAGCTGTTTTATTCCTTGGGTATTCATGGCATGAGATGAGATTGTGGTTAGTTTACAGCTGTTTTATTCCTTGGGTATTTTTGGCATGAGATGAGACTTTGGTTAGTTTACAATTGTTTTATTCCTTGGGTATCCATGGCATGAGATTTAGACTGTAGTTAGTCTACAGTTGTTTTATTCCTTGGGTATTCATGACATGAGATGAGACTATGGTTAGTTTAAAGCTGTTTTATTCCTTGGAAATTCATAACATGACATGAGGATTTTTTTTCATAGATAATGTACAACTTAACAATAACTGAACAATTGACCATACCCTTTATTGTTCGAGAATGACTCGGATAAGCAGATTTACTGAGAACAATTTACATTATCATATAGTAGTACTGATTTTCTCAGGGTCACTTTCTATTTTTGTTAGTTCCACCAGGTAAAAAGTGATAGCGCGTTTATGCAAAAGAGAACATTCTTCTTTGTGTGAAATAGAATGTAAAAGAAAGTGAAATATGGTATTTGTTGTAGAAGGAAGATGATGAAATAGACAAAGAAAACTATTCATTTGTATCAGATATTAATGGAAATGTTGAAGGTTCAACACCACCAAAACTTTCACAGGTTCCGAGTGGAAAGGTACCAGAAACCCAAAGAAAAAATGGAATAGGCCCTCTGTTTCCTAAATCTTCCGACACCAAAATTCCAAAAGCAAACGTGTTACAGCCTTTACAAAATGAATATAATACAAGTTCACCCAGGCCAATAGAAGAAAAAAGAGAAAGAAAAAAGAAAAAACAAAAGAGAAAAATGAAGCAAAAGAAGAAAAATAAAGTAGATCCTGCAAATATTGATGACAGAGAGGAAGAAACAGATGACAGTAAAAGTATGAATAAGGATCAAGAATAAAGAGGAAATCAGATTTCACAATGTCGGTATAAAACCCTTTCTTTTTCTTGTACAATTTTCAGTAATAATATCTGCTACCATCGATGGAGTGTAATTTTATCTATGGATAAAGTCTTATTTTGTCTGTTAGCCTTAACTACATGATATAATGGCGCTCTTTTAATTGGACTACCCATGTTTAATGCATTTTAAAAAGATTTCTTGCAATCTGATTACATTTGACATTGATTTTAGTTTTACCTTTTGTGTTTGATGATAAGATTTGTAAATATCAATATTCAGACATTAACATGGGCTTTATATATATATATATATATATATATATATATATATATATATATATATATATATATATATATATATATATATATATATATACTGTGCTCTGTATTAAGCCGAAATATGTACTACAAGTTTTCTTTTTTGAACAAATTTACATTATTCTTAAACTAAGGAATATCTTCCTCATACACAACTCTGTCCTTAGATGGATTCTTTGGTTTTCACATTTAGGTCAATTTGGTATTGAGTTTGCTCTTCAAACATTTATTCTTTCGATTTCTACAGTTTAAGCATAGAGCATCACTGATAAGACATGAGTTATCGAAATGCGCATACATATGTTGCATCAAACTGATTCACGTATATAAAATCTAATATTTATGCATATAATATTATAGTCTTCAATATTTTGTTCCCTTAATTTTACGACAATGAACAGAATTTCAACAAATATGATTATGAATTAACATAACACAAAAATTAAAAAAAGGCCAGTAAAATAAAGTTATAATACAAAAACATTCTTTTTTATGTTTTATGCACACAAACATTTCTTTCAGTGCAATATCCTCAGCGGCGGTTTAAGAGTGTCCTCGATACTCCTAGAGATGAGCGCATATGTAATTTATGTAACATGAACGAAGTTGGTGATGAATTTCATTACATTTTTAAATGTTCTGATTTTGCTATAAAGTCTTTCAGAATTAACAATTTCTCTAAACATATCTATGCATATCCAAGATCATATAAATTTCATGAACATTTTAATACCAAAAATAAGAAGTTATCGGTAAAAATTGTTAAAATCATTAGAATTATTTATGAGATGGCTTCCTCTCTTAGTTTGTTTTACAACTGTCAATTTCACGCATGTATTGTATGGTATATTATATATGTAATATCTTTATCTCTACACTGTAATTGCAGTTTATGAGAATAAATTTGTCTTGTCTTGGTCTCACCTCTGAATTTCAGGGGTCCGTGAATGTCCACTGTGGTACATTGTTGTTAGTGCCATAGTCATGTGACACCATTCACATTCATTTATATAGACAATATATACAGTGTTGAATTATTGTTTTGTCTGTGTTTAAGGACATTCGCGGCGGGTGTGGCTAGCCAAACAGGGGACGCTCACTCCTCCCGGGCACCTGGTCTCACCTCTGAATTTCAGGGGTCCGTGAATGTCCACTGTGGTACATTGTTGTTAGTGCCATAGTCATGTGACACCAGTTACTTTCGTATTTTGCTTGAACAACCGATTACCTATTCTAGAATTATAATTGTTGGATTATCTATACATACTCGATGATCTCAGTTGCGGATAGCGCTAAACGAAATAGCTTGAAAAATTTTACGAGAAATTTGTATGATTTATAATTTTCTTATAATTCGTAAGTTGTAAATTCTTGAGTACCAAAACAACGAAACTTGGATATCCATCGATAGTCAAGATTTCACAGTAACCCCCCACCCCCCACCCCCCCCCCCCCTCTCTCTCTCTCTCAAGTGATCTTGTCATAATGCTTTGTTCGTCGACCGTCCATCGTCGGAATCTTCTGACATTTTCGACTTCTCCTGAACCAACAGACTTGGTATAGTAGTAGTACTAGTAGACACCACCAATTTTATTTAGTTCTGTCAAAAAGTGGTACCACCGCAGACGAAAGTATGTCCAACTTATGGAATCAGTATGTTCTAGATGAGTATAAGATTCAAGTATAATCCTTTCATTCAAATCAGAAAAATAACGTTTGACGTTTTGTTGACCTCTCGGATATTGTGATTTTTGTATATGACTAATAACTTTTACACTGATTTCTTAATTTTTCTCCTAGTATGTTGATTATAATGCGTTGATTTTGTGTATTTTAATTGATTTTATGGTAACAAATGTATTTGAATACGAATGGAATACAGAGGTAATTTAAAGGATTTTTGCAATTTTAAGATGTAAAAAGAAACTATTAGCGAGCTTGACGAGCTTTGGCGGATGTCAGCTTTAGATGATGAAATGATTTTGTTTTAACTTGGAAGATAGACGTACTCAATCAAGGTCCCTAACAGTTTTCGACCAGATCTGTCAATGGGTGAATCCTGGGGTAGATGACATAGACCAAAGGGGTACTCTCTTTTAACAAAACTCTTTTCTAGACTGGTTGCATAGATCATCAAACTGAATGCAGAGTGGTCTGGAAGGGTGACCTAAGAGATGATATTTTGTTTTGTTTTTGTTTTTATTTATTTAGACTATAGTGTTTGTCGTTGTCCGTCTGTTTGTCCGGATGGTTTCCAGACAATAACTTCAGCGAGGAATGATTAATTTGATTCAAACTTCATACAATGTTAGCTTATATAAAGATCTAATGTTGGATTGATTTTTGGGTCAAAAGGTCAACTCGAAGGGTCACTGTTACTAAAAATAATAATTTATCATTGTATTTCGGTTAACATATGATAACTTGCATTAGGATTTCGTTTAAACTTCATATAAGGCTAGCTCATCTTCAGGCTAGGGTGGGATTGTTTTGGGGGTCAAACAGTCAACTCGATGGGTCACTGTTACTGAAAAATAAGACATATATCATTGTATTTCGGTTTCCAGATGATAACTTGAGTTAGAAATGATTAAATACAGTAATATTAAACTCGACATAAACAGCATGTCACCAGACTTTCTCTGTATGTAAATTGCTAAGATACCAAGTAGTAGTTATTAAAGAACAGCAACATATACTGGTTATCACGGACCCTAAAAGAAGCAGAGGTGGGATTAGGTGGCATGGAGGAGTAAGTAGCCCTTGCTAACCGTTACACATCCATGCTGATGTCATAGGATTATGTGATTACTACTACCTCATATTCACATTAAGTGGTTATGGTATTACAGTAGTCACAATCGGTAGTCATAATTAGTATAAATGGTGTAATATCGTATTATCACAAAATAAACGATTGAATAAGAGGAACATTTAAAAGAATTGAAAGAACCGTAGTCTGAATTGGATTGATTCAGATATATAGAAACCATGTGCAAGTAATAAAGGAATATTACTACACGTGACGGTATGTTGAAAGTTACAATGTACACAGTCAAAAATTGAGATCGTCATGTATGTCATAAAATGGTTTTGTACGTTTACCGTCTCAGTTCATATTCAGTAGAAGATCTAAATACAAAGCGCAGGAAGTGGCTTTGGACTTCGATAGGAAATATTACATGCACATATATATGAAAACTTTTATTGTTTATAGACAAAACACCATCAATAAATCTGAATATTAAACTATATGTCTTTGCAAGGTGTTATATCTTTTGCGAAAAAGCTATTCAATGGCATAATGAGTTTATAGCGGATCGCATATTTTAACTATTACTTTGACTATCTCACACATTCACATCCACCCACGTTATCAACTACCAGTACAATATATCACTAGTTTGAAGGAATGACTGATTATTTCTAACGACTGTATAATATGTTAAAGGATTAATATGGTATTTAAATTAAACATCGTTTTGTTTAATTTATTTCCTTTAAACCCTTTTACGATTATGGTTAAAAATCCAAGTCTTAGCATTTTTATATTTTGGGAATTCCAAACATTTGGCCACGAGCATCACTGAAGAGACATAAGTTGTCGAAATGCGCATATGGTGCACTAAATTAAAAAGTATATATGTTCTATATTTATTCTACATAGAAAGTCTCTTCTATATTGCCGTTACTTGGAAGTTCTAATCAAATGCCCATGATCGGTTGATATATGTGATTGTATATGTATACATAACATTTTATCTGGGCGTATAGAAATTGAAGTTATTTTTTGTAAAACACAGAAGTTAAACCATTTCGTCATATACATTTTACATATAATCAATATGTGTTTATTCATTTGATAGAGTCAAATCTGCAATGCGTTATCGTAATTTTAAATGGTATTTTGATTAATGCATCGTTCTCTGGAGATAATATAGAAATTTCTTACTGTAGTTACCTGTGTTTGTACACGGTAGCTACCTTTGTTTGGGTCTGAGCGATTTGGTACTGGTTTAAGGGATCATATGGCGGATCCATGTACGAAAGTATTATTGTGTGTCCTGGTAGGACTATATCCGCGTGCCAGTGGATCTATTTTTCAAGGTAATTTAAGTTATTACATGTTATAAGTAAATTTGTTTATACTGATTATCTCTAATTTTACATACATCTGCATATAACTGATAAAAGTAGAATAAACAAAGCATGTATAAACTGTATGAAGATTTATTCCCTTATGGTATAATTTATAATTCTATTTTTATGATATGTGGAATTGTATCAGCATGAATACAGGGTAAATCTATGTTCAAAATTTATTACAGATCACATTTTTCTTGTTCAAACTTTCAGTCAAATACAATCTTATAGTCGATTTGATTATCTAGAAGTACTGATTAGATTTCGAATAATCACTTGATGATAGAAATACCCATATATAAACATAAAGCAAAGTTGATATAATAATTTTTGCTTCAATCCAAATCCTTCATATAGTTGTTTTACAATTATATATAAGAATGTGTTATATAAGTTCATATACAATCTACATGTATCATAATTTTGCATGATTTCATTTTAATCATACCTTAAGAATTTCATGCCACAACACAAAAATAAACCGCAAAACATCATGAGCATACACGTATACAGAACTCAAACAATTGGATAACTTGGCAGACTGGGGATGAACAATTGATATCAACTAATGATTTTATATGCTCCTCTACCTTTCGTAAACGTAACAGTGAAGTGATTATATGAACTCGAAGAGAAATAATTCTCAAGGCGTAAACAGATCAATATGATAGTAACTGCAGAGCAGTACTAGGATATATGTAAAGAAATAAAGCAAATAAAGCGTACGGCGGTACTCTAAAGCATACGACTAAACAGCGCCATCATGTCTGCTGTGTGTTGCTATTATAGTCTAATACATAATCTCAATTAGGAAGCAAAGATCTTTCACCGGTCTCTCATAATAATATATACTTCATTTCTTTTATCTCATGAACAAACCGGATTTAACTTATAATTTGAATACGTTTATTCATTAAATATTAGGGAAAACAATCGAAATGTATAAGTATTAAATCAGTATTTAAATCTTTCGAAAAAAAAAAAATACGATTTTCTTAGAACAACCATTCATTTTGCAGTAACAACTTGTGACTGAAATCACTCTACGTGTTTTCTGGTATCATACTGTACCCACATAAATTATAGGTTAATATTACAAACAACGATTAACTAATTGAAATTTTTTTCGGGCATAATTCGAATACGCGGAGAGTCGAGAATACACTAGGAACTAGTGAAAATCGTACTAGAAGTAATTAATTTTCTAGAAGGCTTAAAGCGCCTTTCGAGGTGTAGTACCTCAAACACTGTTTGAAAAGTTTTAACGTAGAAAATCGATAATATCAAGCGAAACAATTACTTCCAAAAGGTATTTTCGCTTTCAAATATTCTCATAATCAAACTGCTAAGAAAGGTATTACATGTACATCGATCTTATAATCTGTGGAGCGCAGCTTTTTAATCGTTTCCTAATACATGTTTCAGTAAAAAAGAATATGATATACTGGTTCTCTGTTATTCTTAATGAAACTTCTCATTGCAAACTAATCCTCAACTTCAGACGAAGATTGTCTCGAACGTCAAGACAGGCTTTTTAAAATTTTGCTCAATATTAATGGTCGCTAAATTTTAGAAATGTACATTTATATCACTTCCTGAAATGTAATTCCCATTGGGTCCTTAAAATGCCATACTGAGTTCACCCCAAGTCCATATCTGTATAATAACACGAAAGTTTAAGTAGAAACGCAAGATTGTATAAAGCGAGGACGATTTAGTTCGGATAATAATGATAAGTCATATACCTGACATTTTGTTTAAATTTGGACATGTTAATATTCATGTTTTAAAAACGAAAGTCTTAACTTACCTTTATCGCTCATATGATAATTATCGAGACATTGAAAACCTACGCATTAACACGCGCACATTTAATTATTACATAACTCATAAGGAAGCTTGAGAACTTCATTCTTACCATCAAAATAATGTTCAATGGCCATGGCTTATGGAAAGCCAAAGGGTTCAATATTCAATCTATGCAGTTATGTATTTGTTGTTGTGAAATGCGTTATTGGGTCATTATAAACATTAAAATGTTAATCCGTAACTTAACATTTGTATTACATGACTGTTCATTTACAAAATGAAGATGTAAGATGTTGTCTGTGTAAATGTACAACAAGTGAATGCTTTATTCGTTCATTGTAATTCAAAAATGTATATCTCCGTAATTCTTATCTGATCATCCGTAAATTGCAGTTGCGAGTTTTCAGAAACTTGTTATTTGTTGATCCGTGCAATGTTAGTTCGACATTCGTATTTCATCATTCGTGATTTGTTTTTCAACATTTATACGGTAATGCACCATTATGCCGACAGAGGGCGCGCACTACGGCGAATCTTTTGTGAAACAGACTATAGAATCTATAGGGATAGTGCACTTAGCAGGGCGCATAAGAAACGCGGAGTGGAGCTATGCTGTGACGTCAGCTATACACAACCTTGAAAATTAGTATATATATTAAAGTGCTATATATTTTAAAATTATGTGTGAAAATTATAGATCTTATAGCTCTTGCAATTTAGGAGTAGAGATCAGCACGCTTGTGGACCTAGGGCTAAGATTTTGTCCTAACATGTGCTTTCGATCTCCATCTAGACTACAGTGAATTTTATCAATTCTAAAATCAAGGCCAAGGGAGTCTAGTAAAATGGCGGTTTCGTTAATTCGATAAATGATAGGGGCCTAGTACATTTAAATTGACAATAGGCGGTGAATCGCTCTAAGACTTGTTATTTATATTACGTTGTTTTCTTTTATACTGTACTTGAAAATGTACGAATAAAGCATTCACTTGTTGTACATTTACACAGACGAACAGTTATGTACTACAAATGTCAAGTTACGGATTAACATTTTAATGTTTACAATGACCCAATAACGCATTTCACAACAACAAATACATAACTACATAGATAGAATATTGAACCCTTTGGCTTTCCATTATAATGGCTGTGATTAAGAAATCTAAACACGAGAAATTGACCTCCCATTTCCTTTTTAAACAAGACCAACACCATAACGGGACAGAACTAATAAACGAGCATATAACTCTCAAGGATGTTTTAAATTGAAAGATGCTTGTATTAATTGTTGTTTTACGTCATTCCACGATTATGACAGCATCTGTTTGATTCATTGCGTAGAAATTCACACTTTTGCAAAAGACTTACCCAAAGTTGTGTTACGTCAATTGTGGCAGGGGACATCGATTTTATTGTCTCATCCGAAAGACAGACACAGTTTGCTTTCACAAAACATAGATTGTAAGAATAGATATATTAATACGGTCATTTTGAAATAACAGATATACGATTTCAATACTCAATACATCACCATTCTTCCAACTGTAGCGTGTTTGGGTTCGAGGATTTAAGATAGTAGTAAACATTAAAAACAATTAAAGAATTAAGAAAACAACATATTACGAGTCAATATATACAAATACATTGTAAAACTAAAACTGTATGAAATATGTACAATGATAATATGAGTCTCGGGACAATGCCTGGAGGTCTAGTGCTCCAGCACATCTACAGCTCTCCAACACTCTGGGTGTCACAGCGCTAGGTGTTCCAACACCGCGATGTTTACATCAGCGCTGCCGCTGGGGGTCACAGCATTCAACACAGCTCTCTACGCTGCAGCCCTCGGGTTCCAACCGATAGATAAGAGCTCCTGAAGCTACTGCCTTCAAACCCTATTTAATACGACGCTATAAATAGCAACTAACCCAGAATATTACGTTGGTGTATCTAGTCGATGTGCTCTCTTCGAATGACAAATTGAGACTGATGAAACATGCGCAATCGCTCGTATTTATAGTGGCAGACATTTGGGTTCTCTCTGTATTTACCATCCAACAACACTGCAACTGTACTTTCACTTTCAGCTTACACATGTTTACGCTTAGGAATTTCATCACATTACCCACGCCTCTATACATTATGCGACCTCGCATGACACTTATTACAACACAGGGATATGTCAAATATATTTTATAAAACAAAATAAGGACATGCTTTTTGGCACGTATGAAAACAATGATGAAGGATGCATGTGAATATAAAGATAAGATATAAAATATAAAATGAATAACAAAACAAAAAGTCATAAAAACTTCTAAAAGTCTCAAACTTCAGATGATTTCCTGCTTGGAATATCTTTACAATTATATACACGTCCACCGCATCTTTCATGCACACTACATGTTGAAGAATTCTTCGCTTTCTGTAATCTCCTCAATGTCTCTACCACCCTCTTTGTACTTGACCACAGTGATTTTCTTTATTTTGTTTCTGTACCGCGTGCATTGTGTGGAAACCTCTTTGGTTTCTACCTCGGTTTGCGTTCCTATGTCCACCAGGATTCTTTTTCCTTGTCCAGGAGGTATCATCAGTTCGTCTGGATGTTCTCTCCCGACCACTTTTCTGACAGAAGTACCAGTACGTACCGGTCCAGGGAGAGTCCTCTTCCTTATTATCCGGCCTTCCAACAAGTCTGCATTTATTTCATCTGATGGGGATGGCGTCGACCTTACAACAGACTGTTGTTCATCCTCATCATCTTCATCACTAGAGATATTACCAATGAGTTGACCAGGATCATCGTCCCATTCACTGTCTGTGGAAGGTCCTGCGGTAGAAACATCTTTATTGGGGTGTTTTGTCCGCATATGTCGTAGGTAATAAACCTTCTTCTTGAAGCTTATGTGGCACTCATTACATTGTATGGCGTTGGCTGCACATACTAAAATATGCTGAGTCCACGCATCCTTATTTTGCAACTCCACAAAACATAACGGACAAACTTGCTTCGTTTTTCTAGGTGTTGTTTTTGTGTTAACCATGGCCATCTGAAACACAAATTCAAAAGCTACATATTATGAAAGATTTCTCTCTTCTTTTTTTTTTTTTTTTTTTTTTGTTTTCATTAACTGCTCTAATTCCTTACATAATCATCGAGCCATCTCGGGGGTTTTCTCTTTCTCCCTAGTCTTCCAGGTGGAATTAAATTCTCAACTGTTTCAAGATTTGATTGCTGATCAACATCTTCAAAATGTGAAGAATGTGGAGGATCATCAAGGATGTCTTCATTATCTGGAGAGTTTGTGGGATTAAGATTCTCACTAGCCTCAGAGCAACTATCACTCAGAGCCATTCGTTCTTCAGAATCTTCAACATTCTCACCCCTGATAATTTGTTCCTTGCTAAAGTGTTATACAAGGTGAATTGTGGTAGAGATCAGGGAGAGCAAGTGATTCATTGTGACAGAATGAAAGCTTGCAGAAGTTTACAGACTTCAGAGAATAGTTTACTCTCGAACTGTCGACCTTGATCGGAATGAATTATATGTGGGACTCCAAACCGACATACAACTTCATTCACAATGATAGAAGCTACAGTTTGAGCCTCCATGTTTGGCATCGGGAATGCTTCTGTCCATTTAGTGAAATAATCACTGACCACCAATATGTATTTGTTCCCGTTTTTGGTTTCAGGGAGTTCTCCGAGTATATCAGTTGCTATACGTTCCATAGGATAACCTACTTGTGAGGTTTTCATAGGCGCTCGTTTGGTCTTAATTGGTGACTTACGCCTTGCACATATATCACACCCTACTACATAGCTTCTGACGTCTCCGTGCAGTCCAGGCCAGTAGTATGATTGTCTGATTTTGCTTAAGGTTTTGTTAATGCCTAAATGACCAGACACTTTCGCATCATGGCAAAACTTTAAAATTCTTCTTCTCTCGGAGAGAGGAACTATAATTTGATAATGAACATTATCAGTTTCCCATAACCTGCTCAAGAGATTATCTCTTATGACCAATCGGTTCCACTGAGCCCAGAGAGCTTTCACTGTATAACTCTCTGATGAAACTGATTTATATTCAGGTCGTTCTGATGTTCGAACCCATGACTTAACAATGGCAATGTCTTTGTCGTTGTCTTGTTTTTCTGACAGATCAATTGTTTCTGTTGAATCATCTGTATCAAACATGCGTAAAGCTTCAGTTTTAGGAATTTCAATCTCCTTTTCCCAGTCTTCGTGAAAGCCACATTGTACACAGGGTTTTCGACTTAAACTGTCAGCATTACTGTGCTTTGCTCCAGGCCTATGTTGTATCTCCATATCATAAGATGATATAACTTCTAGCCACCGAGCTAGCTGTCCTTCTGGATCTTTAAATCTCAGAAGCCATTTGAGTGATCCATGGTCTGTACGTATTATGAATTTACGTCCGTACAGATAGTGCCTGAAGTACTTGATGAAACTGACAACTGCAAGCAACTCCTTACGCGTTACACAATACTTTCTTTCCGATTTGCTCAAACATCTGCTTGCATAAGCTACAACTCTTTCCTGTCCATCTATTTCCTGAGACAAGACTGAACCAATCGAAATGTCACAAGCATCGGTGTCCAGAATGAAAGTTTTCGTAAAGTCTGGATGTGTCAAGATGGGACTGTTTGTTAACTTTTCCTTCAATAAACTGAAAGCATGGCTACAGTCTTCAGTCCATTTAAAAGCTCTTGTCAATTCTGTAAGCTTATGAAGCGGTCGAGCAATACTTGCGAAATTTTTGATAAATTTCCTGTAGTAGCTACACAGTCCTAAGAAGGAGCGAACCTCTTTCTTGTCAGTAGGCTGAGGCCATGTCTTGATAGCCGCTATTTTGTCAGGGTCTGTCTCAACTCCTTTGTCCGATATGATATGTCCAAGATATCTAACTTGTTTGGCGAACAACGTACATTTTCTTGCTTTCAGCTTCAACCCTGCTTCAAATAGTTTGTCAAACACTGTTACCAAATTTTGAATCATGATGTCAAAGCTTGATCCATAGACTATGATATCATCTAGATATATTAAGCATACATGCCATTGCAATCCTGACAAAACTGTTTCCAGCAATCTTTCGAAGGTTGCTGGGGCATTGCATAGCCCGAACGGCATTACGTTAAATTCATAGAGACCTTGTCTTGTGGCAAATGCCGATTTATGTTTATCAGCTGGATCCAACTCGACCTGCCAATATCCCGAATTCATATCCAGCGTGCTGAACCATTTCGCACCACTTAATTGGTCAAGGGACTCGTCTATACGTGGGAGAGGATATGCATCCTTTACCGTAACACTGTTCAGACGTCTGTAATCCACGCAAAAGCGTGTAGATCCATCTTTCTTTTTCACCAATACTATAGCAGAGGCCCAGGGGCTTGTAGAGTGTTCTATCACACCTCTACGTAACATGTCAGACACATGACTTTCGACCTCTTTTTGCATATGGATAGGTAATCGACGTGGATGTTGTTTGATAGGGGCATTGTTACCTGTGTCAATTTTATGTTTCACTAATTCCGTTCTGCTTACATCTTCATCTGATGAGGCAAAGAGATGCGCATACCGAATTAGTAACTTTCGCGCCTTTTCTTTGTTAGAGCTTTCAAGACCTTGGGTGCACCTTTCATACAGGTCTCGCAAATGCTCAGGAATGTTATCAGACATTGAAATGTTTTTACTTTGATTTTGTTTAATACTGTCTGGACCCATTTGCAGTGCATGAATTTCAGCAACAGGTGTAAATTTACCGACCTCTGTACCTGAATATAATACTTTAGTGTCTGATGACAGGTTCATCATTCTCAGAGGTATGTTCTCCGATCCTCTAACTAATGTTTTTCCTAGTATGCCGAAACTTGAGTCCCTAAATTTTTGTGAAGGTTCCACAATACCAGCTTTGGCTGGAAGACAACCGTCTTCTGCTTTACATAGGTTACCAGGAATAATCATCTCAGACCTAGGGGGCATATATACTGTCTCCGCTACCGTTACTCTGTAGCAAGTTGTTAATCCTTCAAAATATATTTGATGTTCTACCCCAGAGACTGATATTATTCCTCTCTTAATATTGATAATGCAATTTTTAGACTTTAGGAAATCCATACCTAAAATTCCGTCTACATTCACATCAGCAATGATAAAATTTTGTTCCCATTTCATGTCATCCATCTTGACTTCAATGTGTGTCTTTCCTTTCACCTTGAGAGGCGTACCATTAGCAGAGAGTATTTCACGATTAATTGAGTTAATAATCGGTTTATTCTGCTGAGAGAGGTTATCATATACAACACTCGACACTAGCGACACAGTTGCTCCTGTATCTACTAAAAGATTGGCTTCGAACCCACCTACAGTGGTCTTAACATATATACCAGGTTCATGTATAGAATTTACATGTCCTTGTCCCTGGGTATTTTGTTGATTGTTCTGATTACTTGAACTATCATTCTGTCCCTGTTGTATGTTAGAGTTGTCTTTCTTTGGTGCCTTACAATCTCTCTTTAAATGATCGGTCGCACCACAGTTATAGCACTGTCTTTGTTTTTGTTGCGCTTTATTACCTTGCTTCTGAAATCTCCGCCGTTTCATCTTTTTAAATTCACTTTCTAGTGCTTCTACGCTTTTCTGCATGTTTTCCAATATTTTGTTAGTATTACTTGATTCGTAACCAGGATTACTTCCCTCTGCCGCTCTTACATAACCTTCTCTCTGTCTCTTTTCGGCCCTATAAAAAGCTTCAAGTTCTACTGCTCTCTGAATAGCATCATTTAAATTGACTGGACGGGCTTGTTTTATTTTGAGCCTCGTCTCTGAGTCATGCAAGCCATCGAGAAATTGTTCTGTGGCTAATATTTCCCTCAAGTCATTAGGTGCTGTAGGATATGCCAAATTAATAAGTCTACGTATATCTTGACCCATTTCTGGTAGGGTTTCAGAGGCCCTCTGCCTTCTATCTCTTAACTGAGCTCTGTATAGCTCTGTCTGATTAGACGGGGCAAATCTATCTTGCAGCGCTCTTACAAGTTTCATGAAATTATTCCTATCCTGCTTAGGTTGATTACCTAATACACCTTGAGCTTGTCCCCGTAGGGATGCAGCTAAGTATAACCCTTTCTCTCTATCAGACCACCCATTTATGTCACAAACTGATTCAAAATGAGACAAATAATCGTTCCATAACCCTGTCCCATCAAACGTCGCAGGTTTGATGTAATTTCTAATTCCAGACGATCTTACAGGCGCTATGTTTTCATGAGCATTCCGCTGATTATTTGTTTCAATGCTAGGGGGAGGTATACGACCTACACGCTCTCTATCATTAGTCTCGAAGTCACGACCATACGTATCATTCGTTCTGCTTACATCACTCACGTCCGAGGCATCATCTCTCGACCTCCGAACACCCGGGGCATTGATTCTGGGGGTTGAACTTAAAACAATCAAAGTTTCATTTATTTCCCTATTCAACCGATCAATTTCCCCATCTAAGTATTCTAATTCAGCGTTTACTGAAGCCATTATATCTTCTATCTAAAATCCGTATCGCTGCCGCCAATTTATGTAGCGTGTTTGGGTTCGAGGATTTAAGATAGTAGTAAACATTAAAAACAATTAAAGAATTAAGAAAACAACATATTACGAGTCAATATATACAAATACATTGTAAAACTAAAACTGTATGAAATATGTACAATGATAATATGAGTCTCGGGACAATGCCTGGAGGTCTAGTGCTCCAGCACATCTACAGCTCTCCAACACTCTGGGTGTCACAGCGCTAGGTGTTCCAACACCGCGATGTTTACATCAGCGCTGCCGCTGGGGGTCACAGCATTCAACACAGCTCTCTACAATTGCTGCAAGCCTCTATACGCTGCAGCCCTCGGGTTCCAACCGATAGATAAGAGCTCCTGAAGCTACTGCCTTCAAACCCTATTTAATACGACGCTATAAATAGCAACTAACCCAGAATATTACGTTGGTGTATCTAGTCGATGTGCTCTCTTCGAATGACAAATTGAGACTGATGAAACATGCGCAATCGCTCGTATTTATAGTGGCAGACATTTGGGTTCTCTCTGTATTTACCATCCAACAACACTGCAACTGTACTTTCACTTTCAGCTTACACATGTTTACGCTTAGGAATTTCATCACACAACCATCCAAAATAAGAATTTCGATTGTTTATCCTGAATATAAAAACAAATAATAGACAGGAACATCTTTCGTTTTCTATTTATAAAATCATTGATGAGTGGGTTTTAATTGTTTCAGGAGAAAGTCGGATGTCATGGGCATGCTTTGGCGAGAACATCAATGCATCGTGTCAAGGAGATAACAAAATCATCATCCAAAGCGTATCTCTAGGCGCAAAACCAAGGTCTTCAAAATGCCTCCAAAACGTGAACCAAACTGTATCCACTGATTATCGTAACGAATGTTGTAAGCTTAATCAATCTAATGACTGCATTTCTGTGACTAGAGACATCTCATGGAATCTTCTCTGTACAGGGAAAACCAACTGTAGATCTGTCCCAACGAAGCAATCAACGACGATATGTCGCAATAACTTACAAGGCATCTTGCCTCGGACAAACTATATGTCAATGCAGTATCAATGTGTGGAGGGTATGACTATTACGATGTAATCGATACCTATATGTTATATAGGATACACTTCTACTATTTATTGAAATCAGCAGCCATTTTGCAGTACCACTCTGTTCTTTTTTTATAGTGATAAATATGTAGATGTGTAACAGGGTGTATACATTCACAAAGTCAAAACACAACACACTGTCATTTTAAATATATATATAATTTTCTTTGCAAGTATCCACAGAAATACAGCACTGTAAATAACAATAAACAATAATAAGAATATGTACAAACATCACATAAATACATGTTGAACATTCTAAAAGCAATAAGTAAGAGATACATTTCTTACATTTAATAATATGATTTATCACAAATTCATATAATTACTTTTATAATCTAATTACTTTTATGAATACTTTAGATCAGTATAAGTAATGGAAATAAGTATAAACATTTTACACTCAGAATGTTTAAAGAAAAATAACTAAACATACCCAAATATGGTAAGATGCCAAATGTGGACAAACTCATAAAATCTACATCTTGAAAATCATTCCTACAAGGAATAACCGAAACTAAGAATACTATTTTAGGGTTTAGTTACATCAATTTGATGAAAGTTTTCAAAATTCAAACAAATCACAAAAAATCACTAAAACAATCAAATAATATCTACAATAAAATAAAGGAAATACTTACAGTCATTTGTGTGCATTGAAATCCATTTAAATATAAAAATACTCTAAAGTATCAAATTTAGGTCTTCTTATCACAAAGCAAATATCTAGAATGATCACAAAGAAAAAGTAACATCCAATGAAAATACAATTTACAAGTTCTTCACCAATAAGAAAAGTTTATACAACCATTTCAAAAGAGTGACCAAATGACCAATATCAATGACCATTACATTACCTCAAAAATAAGGGAAATAACTCAAAGTAAAGTTAGACACTTTCCAAAAATACATAATTCAATAAAGATACATAACTCTTACAAATAGAGATATGAATAAATATTATAAATACATTTCAAAAATACAAAAATATATTTTCACAGAATACACTAATAAATTACTCTATCACATATTTCCCCTCTTTCTGAAATGGCGTCCTCGTCATTTGTAGTATAATAAAAATAAATAGCACATAAATTAACATTAGACTGTAAGTTTCAAAAATCAAAAAGTAAAATAGAATTGCAAGAATTCAAAACTCTGAATTTCAAAGAATTTTTAACACAAGTACACCTCCTCTCATTCGATATTTACTGTAATGTTTTATTAATGTAAAAGTCAATAAAATATTACTCTTTTTCAGTTATAATCTTTACAATTGCTCTGAAAATTTCTGATGTATCAAGTCCAATCTTTTCATGTTGGGATAAAATAGACATCAGGAAATTGGCTCTAATCTTCCATTGTGGCACATCACTAATAATCTGTTGTTGTACGATATAATCATTATGCCATGCTGGTGGTTTCTTGTTTCTAGCAGATCTTCTTGCTTCTTGTACCTCTACCACTTCTTTAACCTCTGTGTCAGTATCTCTGGATTGTGGTGTTTCATCAGTCTCTGAAGAATGCATAACAGAACTGTCAGGTTCAGTAATCCCAAAAACTGATTGTTGTTTCTGTGATGAAATCAATTTCCCTGATGGTTCTTCTTCTTCTTCTATTTGTTCTGCAGAATTAGTAGAATCTTTCTCGGATACAGTTGCGCATTCATTGCTATGAGCAACAACATCTGTCTCCATTTCAATTACTACATCTTCATCTTCATCACTGTCTGATTCATCACTCAAATCAATGTTCATCTTCCTTCTATTTCTCGTAACCATTCGTCTTGGTTTAGGTATTGGTTTTGGTTTGTCTGGCTGTTTATCACTTATGTCATCTAAATGGTTTATTGGTAGAAGTAGATTCCTGTGTAATGTTCTTGTTCTGTCGTCATTCTTAATAACATATACTGGAATGCTCTCATCTGGTTGACTCTCTACAGTATATGGATTCTCTTCCCAACGGTCTGATATTTTATGTTTTCCATCAAAAGCTACTATTTTCGCTAAAACTCTGTCTCCTGGTCGTAATATAGCTCCTCTTACTTTGATATCATAATTCTTTTTCTGTCTACCTTATTGTTTCTGTATTTATTTCTGAGCTAATTCGTAGGAGTATTTCAGTCGATTTTTCAGATGTTCAATATGCTCTTGTAGTGTCGTTCCTTCTTTACTGTTCTCAGCTGGATTCGGATACATGATGTCTATAGGTAGTCTTGGTTCTCTGCCGAACATGAGAAAATATGGCGAGTGTCCAGTTGTTCCTTGCTTGAATGAATTATATGCATGGACAAGAGGTCCTATGTATGTTTTCCAGTCTTGTTTCTGGTGTCGTTCTAATGTTCCTAACATCTGTAGTAAAGTCCTATTGAAGCGCTCACATACGCCGTTTTCCATTGGGTGGTATGGTGTTGTTCGGGATTTCTGAATATTCAAGATATTACAAAGTTCTTTAATAGTATTCGACTCAAATTGGGCTCCTTGATCGCTGTGTATTTTCGCTGGTACTCCATAATGTAAAATGAAATGATTAAACAATACGTCTGCTGTAGTCTTGGCTGTTTGATTCTTTGTAGGGATAGCTTGTGCGAACCTGGTAAAATGATCTGTGATTACTAGTATGTTTTGGTATCCTCCTTTCGATGTTTCCAGAGTTAGGTAATCTAAACAAACTAATTCTAGTGGCTGGTAAGTCTGTATGCTGGTAAGTGGAGCTCTTTCATTTGTAGGAGTTTTTCTAAGTATACAGCGTCTGCAATTGTTGACATATTGCTCAACATCACTAGTCATTCCGTACCAGTAAAATCGATCTCTTATCAATCCAATGGTTTTGTCACGTCCAGGATGTCCCATTTTGTGGTGTAGATGATACAGAACGTTCTTCACACATGATCTCGGTAAAACAATCTGGAATTTTATTTCTTCACCAATATCAATCGTCCGACATAATACGTTGTCAATCAAAGTCAGATGGTCAAAATGTTTCAGTAGAGATGCATGTACTGCTGATTTATTTAATGGTAAGTGTTTCTTATTGGGTTTATGCTGACGTTCCACAAATGTTCTAATCTCAGTACTGGATCAGAAATCTGCGCTTGAACTATATCGATTTCATTGAAATCTTTCATTGCCAGTAGGCATGATTCGGTAACGGATGGATCGATAGCAACACTTTCAGCAAGCGGTGGTGAATAGGCGGTGTTACATATTGCTTTGATAGAGTCTGATGTTATGGTTTTCTTTTGATCTGTAGGAATTCTTGACATCCCGTCTGCATCTGCGTTCTTTGATCCGGGTCTATACGTAATCTCAAAATTATAATTTGCTAGAGCCGCTATCCATCGTTGGCTTGTCGCATCAAGTTTGGCGGATGTTAAAACATATGTAAGGGGATTATTATCTGTAACTGCTTTAAATGTTGCTCCATATAGATAGTCATGGAATTTTTCGGTAATTGCCCATTTGAGTGCCAGGAATTCAAGTTTGTGTACTGGATATTTCTTCTCATTTTGCTGAGGCTCCTACTCGCGTATGCTATGACTCGTTTGAATTTATCTTGCTGTTGGTAAAGAACTGCACCTAAACTGCTAGATGATGCATCGGTATGGATTTCAAAAGGTAGGGAGTAATTTGGAAAACCTAAAATCGGATATGATGTAAGTTTCTGTTTCAAAGTATCGAAAGCTACTTGTTGGGCATTTCCCCATATCCATTCGCTAGGTGGTGGTTTGGACTTGGATCCTTTACGAGTTTTCTTTTTGGTGTCAGGTAACAGCAGGTTAAGTGGTTGGGCAATGGCTGAGAATCCCTCAATAAATCTTCTATGATACTCCACAAATCCTAAGAAACGTCTTACATCTTCGGGTGTTGATGGAGTGGGCCAGTCTAATACTTTATTGATCTTCTCTGGGTCAGGCTCTATACCGTTTTCCGATACGATGTTCCCTATGTATTTTACTTTTATTTTGAAAAATTCACACTTCTTAGGTGACAACTTTAGATTGACTTCTCGCAAACGTTGGAAAACCTTCTCAAGTCTTTCAATATGTTCTTCGAATGTGGAACTAAAGATGATCAAATCGTCCAAGTAAATATAACAAATGTCCAAGTGTAGACCCTCAAAACACTGTTCCATTAATCTTTGATATGTCGCCGGGGCGTTGACAAGTCCGAACGGCATTCGATTGTACTCATAGAAACCTAGTGGACCTACTGTAAAAGCTGTTCTTTCTTTGTGTGGTTCATACAACTCTATCTGATGGTATCCTGATTTCATATCCATTATAGTGAAAAATTTATTTCCTGATAGTGCCTCTAATATCTCTTCAGTTCTTGGCAAAGCATACGCATCTTTCTTGGTGAGTTGGTTCAGTTGACGATAGTCTACACACATACGTAACTCTCCATTCTTCTTTCGGCACAGAACAACGTTGCTTGACCATGGGGATTTTGACTTCTGAATAATTCCACCATCTAACAAATCTTGAATGTGTTGTTTCACTTCTGCAAACATAGCTGGAGGTATTCGTCTTGTTCGTTGTTTGAAAGGTGTTTCATCTAGAAGTTCTATCTTATGGCTTACTAAAGTTGAATGGCCAATGTCAGTATCGCTGGTAGAAAAAATATCAGCGTATTTCTTCAGTAGGTGAAAACCTTGTTTTCTCTCATCATTGTTGATTTCATCACCAAATTTTACTTTCTTTAATAGTTCGTCGTCTCTGACGTCATCTTTGATCTCTGATGTAGGCTTCTGACTCTCTATATTTACAGGTTGTAATTCACAAATGATGGCTTTCGGCTGAACTCTGACTGTTCTTGTTGTGATGTTCTCAATGTTGATGTTAACTAAATCCCTGCATGGATATTGATAGCTTATCACAGATGGTACAATGTCTAAATCAGAAGGGATAGCTGAATTTGAGTAGCTTGTAGAAGTGATGGAGTATCATGATAAGGCAATGCTTTGTCAATAAATCCTTGAATAGTAATGGATGAATTAGGTGGTATAGTTATAGGCGTTGTTGATGCTGATTTAACTAAACCAATTCGGTTGTTGTTCTTTTGAAGCTCTTTCTCTCGTAGTATCAGAGAACGAAATGTAAGGTACCAGGGAGTATGAAGATCAGCTTCTTGTAAATATCTATCTCCATATGTTGTTCGCAAAGTATCCATAAGATGTTGTATGGTGTTCGTTCCTAGCAAAATAGGTACTTCATTGTTGTATTTGCTGTTCGGTACAACCAAAAGAGGAATATGAAAAGGTTCTGATATTGAAGTTCCAGGTGTTGTTATAGCAACCTCTATGTAACCAAAATATGGGAGATGTTGTCCATCAGCACACTCTATTTGGATCAGCTGTTTCAGTTCATGCATTGGCAGATGTTGTAAATTCTCGAAGAAAAATTTCTGACTTATTGTGCTGACTGTTGATCCTGTGTCAATAAGACATTTAGTTTGCATTCCCTCAATATTGATAACTGTCTCTGATGCTTCACCGACTAATTCTATTTGTCGTTGTTTCCTTTGTTCAGGGCGAAAGTAACCAGAACCTATCGTCTGCCCCTCGACGATGGTCTCTTGTAGTTTAAACCTCTGCGACTATCTAATATGACGCGACATCCAAGAGCTAAGTGACCTGGTTGTCGGCAGCGATAACAAATAGGTTCACCCTCCTCGGTATGTGTAGGTTCCGGTATCTCTGTATTTTCTGCATCATAATACCATTGTTGTTGTTGATATGGAGGTCTATTATTTCCACCACGTCGATTTCCTCTTCCTCTATATTGTTGTTGCTGTTGTCCGTATCCACGACGGTTACTGTGTTCACGTGGAGAATCTTGCTTTAAATTCTGATGTTGTTTTTCTAGATCTGATACTTTCGTGGTCAGTTGCTGAATCATACCCTTAATTTCTTTCAGTTCATCTGATTTTTCTTGTTTCTCATTGGTCGATGATACAGCCATCTTTAATTGAGCCTTACTTACGTCATGCTCTTTCTCAATGATGCGAATTTCACGCCTCAGTTCATCAAAATCTTGGATGGAATCAAATTTGTATGCCGTAATATCACGCAACCATTGGTGTAGTCCATTCCAGTATCTGGCTCTCACTTTACTATTTTGTTCTCCTTTTGACGCTACACCTCTCTTTACTGCTCTTCTATAAATTTCTTCAACCCTACAGCTCCAAGTCATGCTGTCTTCTGAAACCGACTGAGATGCACTGTAAAACTCTTGCATTATGGATTCACCTTTCTCTATGCTACCAAAAATACTTTCCATCTTCTCTAATAGAGCGGTCAGTGATGCTTCAGGTCCTAATCTCATGGCAACTTGAGCTGCATTTCCTTTAACTGAGTTCCGAATTGACTGGGCAATGATGGAGTCATCGTACTTCTCTCTGATAAGGTAATCCACTTCATAACGCCATTGGTCGTATGGGATATCAGCTTTACTACCATCACCATAGAAGTTGGACAGTTTGGGTCTATTATGTGTTCTTAATTTCACAGCTGAAGTAACGTTCGAAGTTTCCTCTTTGACCTTTGGTTTAACTCCCATTTCCGCGACGTAAGATGCCATCCATTGCTTGAAGTCCTCTGGTGTGTCCAATTTGGGTTTAATCTCTAGATCTTTGAAGATTGATGCCATTGTCTTTAATTCTTGCTCAGATAATTCTGACATGATAACACTTCTAGTTGTCTAAACAATACTAAGATTACACTATACATATAAAGTCAATACACTAATGATACAATGAAAATGCAGTGTGATAAATATCTCTATATGCAATCACAATACAATGTTTTCACCCTTTAACTAATTTGTTGCTACGTATCAAGATATACTACAACATACTAACATATACTAAGTTCTAATATAGGTGTCAGACGACAAAAATTACTTTGAATTGCAAACACAAAATAGGAAATAAATTATAAAAACGAAAAATTTCTTATACCAAAATATACTTTGAAAATATTGAATGTAAACTAAACCAGTCTTTCAATGAAATAAACCAAAATGTTTCAAAGTATTAAATTCAGAAATGCAAACTATACCAAAGAAAAATAACTCTTATTGAAGACAATGGAATGTGTATACAAAAGAAAGATAACTCTTTCAAAAAAATTATTCACAAATTTAAACAGCTGTTAAGTACGATGTTTAGTCATGCATGAAAAAAAATTTCAAACAAGAGTCAACATCAAACATAAAGTATATATAATGATTAAATTAAAGCAAGTTTCAAGAATAATATGTGAAGTAAATAAATGCAAATTAATTCAAATGTCAATGCAAAATGATAATAATATAATGCAATCAATATAAGCAACGAATAATTAAGTGTCAGTATGAATACATATGCAAAGCTAAAGTTATGAAATAATTGTCAAAGAGGTTTATATTGTCAGGCACATGTAAGGCAAAGTATATGCACAGTTCAGTATATGTATTATATCCACAGTTTGTTGCTGTATATGTACAGTCTTCAGCTCTCACAATTTACATCAAAAATCGAAGTTTATGAATAGAGACATCTCAACTGGTAAACAGAAAGTCAATAATGTAAATAAAACTCACGTGACCAATGTTAATTTCCAGAACAAATTCTTTAGTTAGAACAAGTCCTCAGGGAATTTCACACACTAATGAATGTAAAAGTTCAGTCTACTCACAGATCTGTTTATTCACTGTTCTATCTTCTCACATGTGGGTTTTAAATGTTGGGCGCCAAAAATGTAACAGGGTGTATACATTCACAAAGTCAAAACACAACACACTGTCATTTTAAATATATATATAATTTTCTTTGCAAGTATCCACAGAAATACAGCACTGTAAATAACAATAAACAATAATAAGAATATGTACAAACATCACATAAATACATTTTGAACATTCTAAAAGCAATAAGTAAGAGATACATTTCTTACATTTAATAATATGATTTATCACAAATTCATATAATTACTTTTATAATCTAATTACTTTTATGAATACTTTAGATCAGTATAAGTAATGGAAATAAGTATAAACATTTTACACTCAGAATGTTTAAAGAAAAATAACTAAACATACCCAAATATGGTAAGATGCCAAATGTGGACAAACTCATAAAATCTACATCTTGAAAATCATTCCTACAAGGAATAACCGAAACTAAGAATACTATTTTAGGGTTTAGTTACATCAATTTGATGAAAGTTTTCAAAATTCAAACAAATCACAAAAAATCACTAAAACAATCAAATAATATCTACAATAAAATAAAGGAAATACTTACAGTCATTTGTGTGCATTGAAATCCATTTAAATATAAAAATACTCTAAAGTATCAAATTTAGGTCTTCTTATCACAAAGCAAATATCTAGAATGATCACAAAGAAAAAGTAACATCCAATGAAAATACAATTTACAAGTTCTTCACCAATAAGAAAAGTTTATACAACCATTTCAAAAGAGTGACCAAATGACCAATATCAATGACCATTACATTACCTCAAAAATAAGGGAAATAACTCAAAGTAAAGTTAGACACTTTCCAAAAATACATAATTCAATAAAGATACATAACTCTTACAAATAGAGATATGAATAAATATTATAAATACATTTCAAAAATACAAAAATATATTTTCACAGAATACACTAATAAATTACTCTATCACAGATGTATTAAGATTCCAGAATTTTTGCGATTATACCCCCAACCCTTTTCGATGAATTATTGGTTGCTGACTTCAGCTGTTTTGGCTTATATTTTGATTTAGGATCACTAGTGAGGGTCGGTAACTGTAACGTGAATGTTTGATCAGTATTGTGAATTCTATTTAGAAAGTAATAGTCACATAGTCGTGACATACTATGAACTGAAACGTGTATGTAAACTTTCATTCTAGTTTCTTCCCATATAACTCTTCGTAATATATGAATTGATGCCCTCTGAATATATAAAGCAAAACTTTTAAGCTGTTAGGTGTAATGGTTAAAAGCGACTGGAGCACTCACGACTATTCGATCATTCTATGTTGCTAAATGAATAACAGTTAAAAGCGAGGAAAATCCAGAACAAATCAAATTAAACCCTTAATTTCTGTTTTACAGTTACATGTTTTATTACTCTGAATATCAAAGCCGGTGTGGCTCAGTGGATGAGGTGCTTGGCCGAGAAGTCCTGGATTCGACTTCCGCCTTAGGCAAAGTGGTGTGTAAAACAAAACTTAGGTCCCAGGTCAAGTTAGGCATGTCACGCAAAAGACTCCTCATTACAATGAGTGGGTCCGTTGCAAAGGTATAAATTTCTATACAACGTATCAAGCAGATGTTGTCACTACATACATGAATTAATCATTGAGTGACGTTAAACAATAATCAATCAACATACTATATATCATAGAAACTATAATAATATAATTATGATACTTTTCATATACATATAATAATTACAGCTGCGGTTGTTGGATCTTGTACAAAATATATCTACACTAGCTGCTTTGCGGGCGAGACTGTGTTTCTAACAAGCCCTGGATATCCAAACACTCCTAAAGCTCCATCTTCATGTGTATGTGCGATAAGCTCGAACTGTCCGGAACCAATCCGAGCTGTGGCAATTGATGTTAGCATTTCAAGTAAAGAACACATGTATTATAACGACTCAACGTCGTCAATGTTTGACAAAGCCAGGAATAACCAGTACATCATCAATGACCAGTTCATCAGCAACACTTCTAATATATTGTTCCGATCACATTTGGAAAATGGGAGGTTCTTAGTTGCATTTAAAGGTACATGTACTTTATGTAACTTAATTCATCAGTTGTAAGCAACTAAGGAAATACATCATTCTATCCCTTTCATATATAAATCATCATAGGAATACATGTACAATACACGTGTAATCAGTATGTAGTCTTAGTATTTACCAGTATATATTCAAGTACATGTACTGTTTAAATGCATACTTAGAGAAAATCAAATAGGTATCTAAGTTTTCTTTTGATTTTAAAAACATTATGATCATCTGTGCCACGGTGCATTCGACCACTGAATGTATCATTTAACCTATTACAGCTTCTTGTAAGTTGACCATTCGTTGTCCTTCTCATACCAACGACGACCCACCTAGCTGTTCCAGGACAAAAGTGACAGAAGGTGAGTTCATTCTTATATGTATACACAGATTTGATATAGTCACGACTTATGAATTTTCTAGTAAGGAATACATCCACATTTTCCTAATAAAAAGTCTGAGTGTTAAAATTCCTACGGTTGTTTTAAGATAATATCTACATTTTCCTACTGTTGCATTCATTTTGGTGATGGACTTCACATAGCTACTTGGGATATTACTAATATTGTTCCTCTTGCTTTTTGTAGGATTCCCTTGGTGGTGGATAGTGATAGCTTTGCTGAGTTGTATTGGGATAGTGTTATCATATCTCGCATGCAAAAATGTATGTAATATCTTGATCTTTTGACAACTAATCCAAGTTAGTCGCGTGTACAAAGTCAACACACATCTGACCAGTTATCCCAAGTTTTACGGTTATCGGACGACAGGTGGTAGAGTTATATGCAAGTCTGTATGAAAACATGGAAATTTCCACATATGCACATGTAGACTTTTTAATACTTGATGCCAAGAAACCAGCTTCATAGATCGTAGTCAATTAATAACAAATTTTATGGATTCCTTATTTTTCAGTTTTATTCAATCTTTTGTTTTTCAGAAAATGTACAAGTGTGTGAAAATGAAACATAGATTTAAAAGAAGTTCAAAGTCCACCTCGTCATTGAGTACCGAGACCGTGGAGTCATGCCAAGGTAACGTTGTCTTACATTCAGAGGATGACGATCCATTGGATATTTTTGCATCTCAGAAAGGACTCACAAATATTCCCCCTATAAGGGGGAATCTACATCCTCTGAGCATTGACAACAACTTACTTGGCAAGAAGAGAAATATAGAAATACTCCCTCCTATAGAAAATATATCTCCAAGGAAAGTGGAAAAAGAAAAGAAGAAGAAGACAAAAAAGACAGGAAAAGTAGAGCATGATGATAAAGTCCGAATGGAGAGGATGGAACTGAAAACAACGCAAGAAGCCCAAAACCCTAGAATGCACATAAAAACTATGCAGGATATCAAAAGCCCTAGTATGGATCCCAAAACTATGCAAGAATCCCAAAGCCATAGAATGGATGTGAAGGCAATGCAAGAAACATTTGATCTTTTTGAATCCGACTTGTCAGACATACAGAAATCCATTGAACATTAATCGCTAGAACAATGACATTTTAGAAAATTATGAATATCAAAGGTTTCTTATTTAGAACCAGTTGCAAGAGTTAAATTAATTTTGACTAATGTTCATCAGCATTCACAACGATATAGAAATCTGTGAAGTTTTACGGAGATCAAGTCATGCAAGCTGTGGTGTGCTGCAAAAAAACGTGCAAATACTCTCGGATTGTTTGATTCAATTATTGACCAGATAATTTGTTCAATATGATAACTAAATCTTTTTAAAATTGATTGTGTGATATGATAATAATCAAAACAATTTGAGTGTTTTTGTTTTAGAGATATTTAACTGCAGTCTAACATGTCGGCTTCGGTCTGTACTTCTTCGTAATAATGAAGAGTTTTAAGCTTCAGTCCACAATCGGAGAGGAAAATTAACTTTCGACAATGTAACTTACTTTCGGCAAAACATTGGACAAAAACAATATAAAAACACAAATATAAATTATATCCCCCGATTGTGTACCCGTATCAAGTCAAACTTCCTATCCATTGCACCACCTGTACTTTACAAGATTTGAAGACGTCCATAGATCCCATCACTAAATACTAATTGTAATGTTGGCGGTTTTTTTCAAACTTTTACCAATCCTCCAAAGGATCAGGCTTCATTTAACTACGATTATTTACCCCTACCCGACTCATTGCTGATTTCAAATCGCCCGATAAAACTTGACGTGGATTATGCAAGGTTTAAAATGTTATAATGGATTAATGACAGAAAAGGTAAGAATTAGCATGACTTTATATGGTTTAATCAAAATAATGATATAATTACGAGAATTCAGAAACAAGATAACCAATTGGGTCTTTAGCGCTCGCCTATCCACTCTCTACTCGGTCAAAACAACTGACTGCTTGAAGCAATCGAAGATACATAATTATACTCTTGCTGATTGTGTTTTTAGCAATTGACAACAGACTTTAAACTTACTTCTCTACACTTGATAAATCAAGATCATGGTGAAAAAATATGTGAAAAGATAAAGTCAGAATTTTTTGGGTCTTAAATACTACTTAAAATCTTGTTTTGATGTTAATTGAGAAATTGATTGATTGATTAGTGTTTACGTCATTCCACGGTTGATTCACGTATATGGTGACGGCATCTGCTTGATGCATTGCTTAGAAATTTAAACCTTTGCATTGGACCCACCCGAAGCAGCAAGGGATCTTTTACGTGCCATGCCTACCGTGACATCCGAAAGACAGAACACCGGTGTGCCCAAGGAGACATTAGAACCCGGCACTTCTAGGTCTCTCGTGTGAAGACATGAGAATTTAAATATGGGGTTAGACTTAAATGACATAGTGGTGAGTCAGGAAAAGGAGGGGCAGAACAATGAAAAAAGAGTAATAGTGTAGAATATACATACACAAAATACATGGAACTCATACACACATATCTACGAGGCAAAAAACTACGAAGAATATGAACAGATCTCCACGGAATACAGTGTTGTAATATATAAATAAATAATGAAAGAACTTGAAAGTCCTCACGGTCGGAATTGCATGGTCAAGTACATCAAAGGTAATAAAGTCGTGATCCACCAAGATATCACACATCAAGCGTGTAATGTTAGGATCAGTATTTACAAAAACACGGCCTGCGTTGAACAGAACAAACAAAAACACTTGATGCATCGCCTTCGGGCTTTCGCCCATTCACACATAAAGAATTAATGTACAATGACACCAAATTTCATTTAAAAACTCCAAGCACTTTCCGAGATATACGAGGTCAAATCCGCATGGCCATGGACCCAGCTAAGCATCCGATCGTATGGGGAAAGACGGTCCATTTTGGAAGTGCAACAGACGAATGAACTATAAATGTCATGTTTAAAGCATATTTGACTTGAATTCGCAAATCAAAGTCATTCGCCTTTTCATTTGCCGATTTTGTCAAACAAATCCGCCATCATTCTCTCTTATCACTTTTGACCTTGACAGTAGCATGAAATTAGCAATCTGGACAGTTTCCCGCTGTACATGTACATTTAGGGAAAACCACGTCTACACATGTAGATCTATAAATAACTGGCTTTTTTTTATTAGCATTACACATCAACAACTACCAAGACGTTTGTTTATCGTTGTGACGAGAAGATTGTAGAGTACTTCGAATTCCACTGCTATAAAAAGAAGCGATATTCTCAAGTTTTATTAATTATAATACAACGGATACTAGTACGAACTAGTAGTGTACTTCTTATTACGGCACAGCTACACAATAATGTCAATCGTACTTTTTCTGTACTTTCCGTCGAGTATTCGGAAAGACTGCTTGTCCTCCAGCGCATGAATATAACTCGTCTAAATCGATGGAATAACGGCGCATCTATTTTCTCATCTGATCAAACTTATCTTGCATTTACTCGTACAATATGAATTATAAGTACTAAATCTAATCACGCTTTTTCTAAATATCGACGCACTATTTATACACGAGGAAGTATTTTCTGAGTTCCACGCGTTCCCCACAGCATATTGTAACGACTAGGGTCTGGAATTGCTATGCAATTCCGACCAAAAAACACAAAGTAGGAAATACAACAACAACGTTCACTATTCCAGAATGTCGGATCAACCGTGGGTCAATGCAAGTCGATAAGAATAAGAGAGGTCAAATATAGAAGCACAAGAAAGTGACAAACGATTCTAAAATAAAGATCAAAGGACTGAAGGTCCTGAGTAACACTCATATGAAGATGAAGAGGAAATCGTTTTATCAATAGTATCAAGGATGTAGTCTGGTGAGCGATTTACGCCTAAAAGTACAGTACAGTCCGGGTGGAACTTTATTTGCCCACTGGTCACAGTGGGCATTTTTAGAGTGGGCATTAAAAATGTCTACTGGACACAGTGGACATTCTTGCAAGAGTCAGCTGGAATTAACATACAGGTAAGTGGACAGCTTGATAGCTCAGGTAAATGTCCAGTGGACAGTGGGCATTCAAAGTTCCACCTGGACTGTACTGTAATCTGCGTAACAGGAGGTAACTCGTACTGTCACGATGATGTAACATTTTTAGTCGTGATAGAAAATACAGATGTAATATTCAATAATTTGTCTATTATGCATGTGTTTGTAAATTATCATTTGATATTGAAGAAAACCGTTTTTAGAGTTATTCTATTGACCAAAACTTGTTTACGACAAACCGATTTCTGTTGCTCTAGCAATCAACAATGCTGATATAGATCTCTATGCCGGCAAATACGAAATGGGAAAAGTAAAATATTTTAAAACCAAAAAAAGCACAAGATAGTTAACTAAAAGCGAAGGCCAGTATATTTAATTATCTTGAAACAATCAAAACTAAATTCAATGAACAAGAGAGGGTTTTTATTTTTAATCCTCAGAGTACTAACGTATTTGAAAAGGGCTGCAGATTTACATCATGCAGTACAGGATGATGTCATTGAGACGTTACGTCTTAATGACGTGATGTCGTTGCACCTGCTGTATATGCTGTCTGTTGAAAAGTATGGTGTCTTTTAGCCATTATATCTCCGGACTTGTTCACAGAAGAGGCATGATTTAGATATCATTAAAAAGAAGACATTTTAAACTCAAGGAAATATATGTACTTGTTTTCCAAATAGCCTCCATCCTCCTAAAAGGGGGGAGGGCATTTATATGTTTATATATTTTGATTATATCGAATCTAAATATGGTTTTAATTTGAAATGTCATTTGAAGCTTATATATATACAAATCAATTCCTTTCTTGATCATGAAAAGGAAATATTTCATTCAATATATATTACACACAAACGAGGTTATAGCAAAATGGGGAGAGGGTGCAATATCTATCAAATTTCTTTGTAAAATGCTCCATTACCTATTGTAATTTTATGTTGTTTTGACTTATGACAGACCATTGCACATTACAGTGTAATATCACAGTGATGCAGATTACAGAAATTATCAAATAAGTGTACTTCTTGTGAAATTGTCATCATTTTAGTAGGTTTGTTTAATTACTATAACCACTATGAAACGCTTCGTAAGTTGTTAGAGCTTTCGATAATCCTTGTTATTTTTTCAATCAATCAGTATAAATTCATAAGTTTATCTACCAAAATAACTACCGTATATATCGAAATGGGCATGAAACAGTATTAATTTGCATTGATTCTAGTACAATAATATGCTCCATAACATATGTTTTTGTTATTCTTAATCTACCTTTGTCTATTCTTATAGAATATGCATGAAATAGCCAGTTGTAGATTTTAATTCTTCTTACTAGTTCACCAGACTACCCCCTTAATTCAGGACAATTTTCATTCTTACAATGAACGGCACAAATTCAAAATGACTCTTTTTTATTGAGTTATTCTAATCAATTTTCTTATAATGAAACAAAATTGAAGTGGGAATAGTTTTACGAAGCTTGCATTCCAGTATGCGTCCCAAGATGAACCATTGGCACAAGTTTGGGAATTTTCACACACTGTTTAGTTGAGGTGACTTGGCATACGGCCAAGTCAGAAGTCTTTTACTTTTACTAGTTTGTTGCAAACTGAGGTACCCCCAACAGGTTAACCAAATCACGGAAGTGGAAAACTGTTACATGAAGCAATCGAACCAGGTACTCTAGTGTGCATCCCATAGATGAATCATTGGTGCAACTTTGGTACTTGTACTGTCCATAACTGAGATACTTGTGCCCAAAACATGATACCAAAATGACTCAAATGGAACAAGCAAGTTCAGAGAGTTGTGGTCCCCTGCTTTTGACGCTCTAACAGTAAGGGTGCAGCGATCTGTGACATTGTCATTGTTGTGCATATCTACAGATACAGGAAAGGTATTGCAACTAGGCACAAACATGCCAGATATGATGGCCCTACATTATGACCAAGGTTAAAGTTTTTTTATCAGACAGACAGAGAGACGGATGGACAGACAAATGAGATTTCATGTCCCCATGTTTTCACAAAAGGCGGGTGATAAAAAAGTGTCAGGTACAGCTTGAAACATGTTTTCAAGTCTGCAAGATGAATAATTAATTAGTGTAAGTTTGGTACTTGTAGCTTGTACAGAATTGAGGTACTCTAAAAGGCTAACTATGCCACTCAAACCGAAAAATTATGTCACGTGCAGCATCAAAAGCATGCCGTCAAGTGCATATCCCAAGATGTTTGCTATTTGCAGCATTTGTAGTTTGTCCTAAACTTAGTTTTCCAGTTGCTGATGTCAGGCCTATATCACAAGATCATACAAACTATGTGAAGGAGATCATAAAACTGTCCTTGCTCTGACCACTTGCTGTGGATTTGATGTGTACAAAGACAGAGAAGACATGGTGAATCCATGTTTGTAATTAGGAGGGGGTTGTAATCAGATAAGGGTGTTCCTGAGGATACATAACTGTCAAGATAACCAAGTGAATTCAAAAGAATTCTAAGATGTCAAAAGTAATTATCTTAAATGGAAAGTCTCATCACAAGGAATCTACTTGTGAAATGGTACCCCTACTGGATCAAAAGTTATTGCCCAGGTAATTTCTATTGAAACGGTCGGCTCATACCTTCACCATCGGTGAAGGTATGAGCCGACCATTTCAATAGAAATTATTGCCCAGTTTAAGTTTTTGTGACAGACTGACAGATGGAGGAATGAGTATTATGAGATGTAATGTCCCCTTGCTTTCACAAAAGTGGGGGACAAAAAGTGATGTTAAAAAGACATTCTAATTCACTTGTTTTGTTTTGATAATTCAAATTGGTCCACATATTAGCGTTCAGACATGTAACCACGATATACCGTCCTCAAATTTAAAAGTCATTATACCCACTCTTTGACTTTGTCCACATTGCCTCTGACTCCAACTATCAAAAATTCTGTCTGAACCAACTTCGTTCACTGTTCTTAACGTCCATCTTAAATCTCATATCAAGGACAATTTGCAAGTTCTACCATTCACGTGCACAATTATTACAATCAAGTTAAACCAACAAATCTGAAAACGTACATGACATGCGTGCAACATGCTTTCCATCATGTTATTTCATCTCGCCGCGCCGAGCAAATCAGATTTGAAATCTGCCTGTTCAGCTGTTTACGATGTCAAGTCACTCATGTATGAATCAATTTGTGATTAATAATTTAATCATGGAATTTTAAGAATATGAAACCGAAGAAACTTCTTAAGTCGGTGCACTAAATATCGAATCGTTTCTCGGAAGAATTTTATACATGACGCTATTCGTCCCTTAGCAACGCGGAATTTGGAAAGGGGGGCAATTTAATACCCAGCTCTGGTGAAACTTACGCAGAATGTTTACAATACGGAAAGGAAAAATTTAACTTATACAGTCTGCTGTCTCACTTTAATCAAGTAAAACATCAATTTTTCGGCATAACGTCATCAAAGCATGTTGTTATTGTGGTTGGCAAGGGCCGACGGAAAGGCCCGAAAATGTGCGATCAGTGCGTAGTAATTAACTACTGAATGAAAACATAAGTTACATGCCAGTTAGTTTCAAAAATAATCATCGTGTTTGTTCAGCTCTGGTATAGACTTTCCATACATCTTCCTAAATAATTTGCTGAATATGTAGTTATCAACATGCCAAAAGTATCAAATGTTCATGAATATTTGCAAATTCAACGCACATAATCATAAACCTATTTCACTGAGTGTAGGAATACATGAGCAAAGGGGTGAATCCCAATATGGCAGCGCCCATGACCCGGGTCCATAACAGTGTAACACTTCGTGTTACAAAAAACTGCAAACTTTGTCCCAGTCACAAAGCATCTCTGCCTTCATCATCGCTGTCTACGAAGAATTCGATATTTTGAAATCTTATTTTTGCAAACTGCGGTCATAAAAATTCGATGAAGGAAAGAGAGTCAATCGTTGTGAGATTCCTCAATGAATTTCAAAAGTTTTAAGACTCATTTATTTATTTGTGCTCAAAATATAGTTCAGCAAAGTTGCATTACGGTCTATGATAAACACCGAGTTTATCCTCCAGGTCATCTTCGGAATGTTTCGGGGATTATCTTCATTTAGATCTTAGTGTGATGTCACGCCGACTTCGAGAATGGTCTCAACAAATTGATGGATGTTTACCAAATGGACAAGAAATATTAAACACCTGTCGACTTTGTACATTTACTCCCTCTTTTTTTATTTTTATTTATTTATCTATTTATTAAATTATTATTTTGTTTTTAATTTCTTTATTTCTCAGTCATTTTGTCCTTTTCATTCTTTCATCTCTTACTATTCTCTTAGTCTGATTACAGCATGAATGGGTCAAGGAAAACGTTATAGGTGTCGCCCTGTCCTCTATGACCATGATATCAGGTCATTTCTCATTTAGACAGCGAACAGCAAACACGCAAAATGTAGATGCCACCCAATATCATCGTGTTATTAGTCTAGTGCTTTTCTTTTTTCATATTTCTTTTTATGTAGTTGTTTATTGTTTTGTCCTGAGGAAGGAGCAGATCGCCTCGAAAACCCCTAAAACTTAACTTGTTCTGATGTAAATTAAATGAAACAAAAGAGGTCTCCAGCAGTGTTAGAACTGCTAACGTTTAGCACACCAGAACTGACCTATATCAAATCTAGTTGTTAGAAGACAACATAGATCGCCCGTGGGGCATTGTCAGAGAGAAAACAAGTACCAGTATTTTCAATGTTTCTTAAATCAAGCTCCAGCTTGTGGGGTAAAAACTTTTGGTACAGACAGAAAGGTCTAGCCATAATGACACAAATGAAAAATATGAAAGTGTTACTCCCAATAGTTGACAAGTTATGGGACAAGGTCCAATTTTTTGAAAGGTAGGTCAAACGTCATGGTTGAGGGGTAAAAAAGATGGTACCAGTAACAAGGTTTTGTCACAAGGAATGTACATATGAAAGCCTTTTTTAATAGTTTGAAGGTATGGTCAAGCTTTTAGTTTTTGAAAAATGGTCAAACTTCAAGGTCAAGGTCGTAGGTTCAAAATTTTTGATACTGACAGAAAAGTGTAGCCATAATGAACACACACGTGAAATATGACAGTTGATAGTTGTAGTTGATGACTTACGAGCAAGGTGAATGTTTTTGAAAGTAAATCAAACTTCAAGGTCAAGAAATATGGTATAGACAGAAAGGTCTAGTCATACTGAACACACATGTGAAATATGAAAGTCTTAATCCTAGTATTTACGGGCCAAGGTTAGAGTTTTTGAAAAATGAGTCAACATCAAGGTCAAAGGGTAAAAAATTATGGCACCCATGGCAAGGTTTTATTACAAGTAATATACATGTGAAATATGAAATCCCTATGTTTAATACTTATAAAGGTATGGCCAATGTTAAAAGTGTTTATCTAAGCCACTGATGCAAACACTAGGGCCATGACATTAGCTCTCTACACATTCGTCCCAGCGAGCTAAAAATGAATGAAAGGACTTGAAAGTCCTCAAGGTCGGAATTGCATGGTCAAGTACATGAAAGGAAATAATGTCATGATCCACCAAGAGATCACACACCAAGCGTGTAATGTTTAGGATCAGTATTGACAAAAACACGGTCCGTGTTGAACATAATTCAGGGGCGTAGGAGAAGGGGGGCAGCAGGGGCACGTGCCCCCTCCCACTTTTCAAAAGGGTGGGGGGTGTGGGGGGCACAACCATGTTTGTGCCCCCCCCCCCACTTTTCGAGTAATATTTAAAGTTTAAATAAACTTAAATAAGACATTTTAAGCGAAGTAAATCTTTTTTCTTTTATATTTTTAATGTCTGATTTTTAATCTGTAACTACAAAAAACCATAAGACATTTAAGATAATAACTATATAATACATATATTAATTAACAAAGATGTTATATATGAGGTGTCGGATAGGGTGAGAGGACATAGGAGGCAGGGGACGAGAAAAAAAAGGGGGGGAGGGGGGGGAGCAGGAAAGGAAAATTATGTAGGGGGTGGGGGTCTTACACTGATTTAAAAACGACAAAAATAATCCCATAAGATGTTCTTAAATAAGTGGGAGGGAGGAGGTAGGGTGGAGGGAGGGTAACATTAAGATAATATATAAAACAAGATAATAACTATAAAACACATATATTAATAAACAAGGATAGAAGACATAAAGTATCTGACAGGGTGAAAAGGAAGAGGAGGTAGGAGACTAAACTAGGGAGGGGGATCTTACATTAATTTAAAAACGACAAAAATAACATTTTGTTAATTAATGTATGTATTATATAGTTATTATCTTAAATGTCTTATACATGTAGTTATATTTGTAATAACGCTATATAATGAATATATATGTTATTTTAGCGGAAACGCGCTAAATGTTATACGTGTATACGCTATGATGTAATTCTTTTTTAATTGTAATTTTTCATATATCGGTTATGAAATATGATGGATATTACATAACTTAAGCCACCAATACCAATAAAATTCGCTAGAAGGTCAGGAGACTGAAATATTGTGAATACTGAGTTAATTGTTCTTTGTAAAGTAAAGCAGACCTACATGTATTTCTGTGCAATGAAATGTCAATTACAAGGATAAAAAAGCTGGTTTTGCAAGAACTTATACTACTTTAAGTACTTTAAAGAAGGTACGACTTTGTTGTGTGACTAGAGACTGGCAATCTGCACAATCGTAAGAAGACTGTCGAGCAAATGCGCCACACTTTGATAAGCTATGACTAAGGATAAAAATTTTGAAAAGTAGGTCAAACTTCAAGGTCAAGGTCCAAAATTTGGTACCAAGTGAAATGTATTGGCATGGGTAATACACGTGAAATATTACAGCCCTGTCTCCAATGGTTCTAAACTAATGATCTAGGTTAAAGTTTTTGTCTACGGATGACGATAATGACGCCAGCGGGGATTAGGGGTGGTGGTGGTTAAGACAATATCTCTCCAAACATTTGTCTCCGAAAGCTTAAAACAAGAGGCCCAAGTGGGCCTATATCGCTCACCTGAGCACAAAGTGCATATTTACAAGCAAGCAAGAAATTCTGTGCAGGGGTTCTGGAGAGGAAGAAGAAAATGTGTCAATCAAACAGAGCCAATGGCGGCATTCTTGGATTACGGATCGGCATGAAAAACCTATACTTGGTAGAGGACCTTGAGTATTTACTTTCTATGCAGTTTGGTGAAATTTTGTGCAGTGGTTCTGGAGAAGAAGTTGAAAATGTGTCAACCAATCAGAATCAATGGTGGCCATCTTGGATCACGGATCAGCATAAAAAACACCAAACTTGGTTGAGGACCTTGAGTGCTTACTTTCTATACAGTTTGATGAATTTCTGTGCAGTGGTTCTGGAGAAGAAGTCGAAAATGTGTCAACCAATCAAAGTCAATGGCGCCCACCTTGGATCACGGATCGGCATAAAAAACAAAAATGTGGTAGAGGATGTTGAGTACTTACTTTCCATGAAGTTTGATGAAATTCTATGCAGCTGTTCTGGAGAAGAAGTCGAAAATGTGTCAACCAATCAGAGTCAATGGCGGTTATCTTGGATCACGGATAGGCATAAAAAACACAAACTTGGTAGAGGACCTTGAGTACTTACTTCCTATGAGGTTTGATGAAATTCTGTGCAGACGATCTGGAGAAGAAGTTGAAAATGTTTCAACCAATCAGAGCCAATGGCGGCCATCTTGGATCACGGCCTGGCATAAAAAACACAAACTTGGTAGAGGACCTTGAGTACTTACTTTCTATGAAGTTCGGTGAAATTCTGTGCAGCGGTTCTGGAGAAGTAAAAAATGTGTCAACCAATCAGAACCAATGGCGGCCATCTTGGATCACGGATAGGCATAAAAAACACAAACTTGGTAGAGGACCTTGAGTACTTACTTCTTATGAAGTTTGGTGAAATTCTTTGCAGCGGTTCTGGAGGAGAAGTCGAAAATGTGTCAACCAATCAGAGCCAATGGGGGCCATCTTGGATCCCGGATCCGCAAAAAAAACACAAACTTGGTAGAGGACCTTGAGTACCAACTTCCTATGAAGTCTGGTGAAATTCTGTGCAGCTTTTCTGGAGAAGAAGTCGAAAATGTGTCAACCAATCAGAACCAATGGCGGCCATCTTGGATCACGGATCGGCATAAAAAACACAAACTTGGTAGAAGACATTGAGTACTTACTTCCCATGAAGTTTGGTGAAATTCTGTGCAGCGCTTCTGGAGAAGAAGTCGAAAATGTATCAACCAATCAGAGCCAATGGCAGCCATCTTGGATCCCGGATCGGCATAAAAAAAAACAAACTTGGTAGATAACCTTGAGTACTTACTTCCTATGAAGTTTGGTGAAATTCTGTGCAGCAGTTCTGGAGGAGAAGTCGAAAATGTGTCAACCAATCAGAGCCAATAGTGACCGTCTTGGATCCCGGATCGGCATAAAAAACACAAACTTGGTAGAGGACTTTGAGTACTTACTTCCTATGAAGTTTGGTGAAATTCTGTGCAGCGGTTCTGGAGGAGAAGTCGAAAATGTGTCAACCAATCAGAGCCAATGGCGGCCATCTTGGATCACAGATCGGCATAAAAAACACAAACTTGGTAGAGGACTTTGAGTACTTACTTCCTATGAAGTTTGGTGAAATTCTGAGCAGCAGTTCTGGAGGAGAAGTCGAAAATGTGTCAACCAATCAGAGCCAATGGCGGCCATCTTGGATCAAGGATCGGCATAAAAAACACAAACTTTGTAGAGACCTTGAGTACTTACTTCCTATGAAGTTTGGTGTAATTCTGTGCAGCAGTTCTGGAGAAGAATTCGAAAATGTGTCAACCAATCAGAGCCAATGGTGGCCATCTTGGATCACGGATCGGCATAAAAAACACAAACTTGGTAGAGGACCTTGAGTACTTACTTCCTATGGAGTCTGGTGAAATTCTGTGCAGCAGTTCTGGAGAAGAAGTCGAAAATGTAGAAAAGTTAACGACGGACAACGCACTATGACAATAGCTCACTTGAGCTACGCTCAGGTGAGCTAAAAAGGGGCTAATTCTTTAACCTCTTTCTTTAGGGAAATGTGTGGGGATGAAACTAAGTTTCTGTGGCAGAAAAGACGTACTGAACAAATTCAATTTACCGTAAGCAAAAAATCAAATAAAAGGTAAAAAATAAATTTATCATTGTTAAGAAATTTATCTGAAATTCTCTAGGTTTAACATATTTGTACAAATACATATCATTACCTGTTACAAAGATGTTATTCAGAGAACAGTGTTCACAGAACATTTCAAAACAAAGTATCATACAATTGTATAAATTATGAAACATATTTATCAGTAATTTTATTTAAAATATGTGGACTTGGTCACATAAAACTAGCGTCAGCACAGCAACAACAACTCAAGAATTATAAATCTATTCCTTTAGAAATCCAATAAAGCCAAGTTACTCTAGCAGCATTAATTATCAAATTAATTTATCTTTTATCAAAAGAAGGTTGCTATTCTTAAGTATATCATATGAAAGAATTTTGAATTATCCTCTCCCCCTAAATGTTCCCCTTCCTCTAACACAGACATGATTTGGATCAGCAATGAAAAAATCTGACAATGCTATCAGAAAAGCTGATTATGTATAAACCCCTTAACAAAAAGTGCAATTTTTGTTATTTCCAATTAAATTCAGAACATTTTGAGAATATTTTCTTGCAACAAAAAAACTGAAATCAGCTTTAAAGCCAATGAGAATCATGCCTGCTAACAATGAGAACTAGAATAAATTCCACCGATGGTTTATATACATATTACATATATCATATCATATGCCCAGTATTGTCTCTTAAAACGCATCTTTATTGAAATACACAATGCCAATAAACAATATAATGTGAGGCACTTAACTCCACATGCCTTCTCACACTGGTGCTCTGCCCTCATCCCATTATATCATTAACTCTTGATGAAACATACTACCCCAAAGCAAACATTACAAGATCACAGTTCCATCATCATCAGGCATAAATTTAAGTACAAAGAACTTTTTTTTTATCACAACTGATTTTTCACCCCTTTAAGAAATAAAACTTTAAAATTGTAATAACCTTGTTCAAAATATATGGCATTGCTCTCTAAGACTCATACTAAACTAAAATTATAATGAATAGTACAATATCCCTGAATTGAGGTTTTGTTCAAATTATGGAATAAAATCATTTAATACTGTTTTCACTATTCTGCCTTCAAACTTCAAGAGTAAGAAAGAACTTGAAGATTCAAAATGGACTTTTACCCTTAAATGGGGAGAAAATAAGTCTGATGCAAAGTTTTCTCTGTATACAATACATGACTATATACATCTTAATAACAATGTAACAACCAATTTGATGAACTAAGTCATCTCAAATTATGATCTATTTCACATTCACACATCTTATAATCTAGTATGCATCCAATCTAGCTTCTCTCATTACCTATTTGTCATACCATGATTTTTTCACCACACTTCCTTTGTACCCAACTGATCCAACTGACAGTAAATACATAACACATACATCTTACATATTTTCTTTCATTGCACCATGATCTCCAATACAATTGAATTTACAGTATGCACCATAGGAACAAATAAACAACAGATCTAAACATTTTGCTTTCTGTTACCTAAGCAACTTGAAAATAATATTAATAATTGTTTCTCCATCTGTACCACACAATAAGCTTTGTCCTTCTACATCTAAACAATTAACACCCATAACGCTCTCTGTTAATGTCATTACTTCCATTTTATTTTTTCCCACATCCGTTGCTATCCATGGGTTTGTATAATTCAGAGTTGCACTAGTGTTAAAGTTGTTGAATTGTGATGCTGTAAAGTTACCTCCCCCTGATCCAACTCCTGTTCAGAAACAAATTTTACTACATATTAATAACATTTGGATTCGAGATGGTTTCCTAATGCAAGATAGTTCAAGGTAAACACCTCTATATACCATACTTAAAATAAAAATAATAATTTTAACTGTGAAATAATGATATGCAAATACTCAGCAAAGATCATCCAGTTTTAAATAAGGTGACAGATTTCTCATCTTGTTTACTTCAACTATTTTGTCACTTTTCTTTTCATTTACTCGCTTTATTTTTCCAAATTCCTTAATACCAAACACGAAAACAAAAATCACATCAATGCTTATGCTATAGATTTGTACACATTTTCATTTATTTGGTCAGTAAAGTTCTTTTTTGTTAACCTTTTTATTTGTCTAATTCTTTACTGAATTAGTTTTAAATAGATTGTTTGATCAAAGAAGTTTTTTTGTAATGTTGTTACATCCCCTGTGATGATGCTGATATAACAACAGCAAGTTGCCTAGTTATGGAACATTTACTTCAACAATCACTCACATTACCATATTTCTATGTCTAATGATATGTTACTTGTACATTTTAAGCATAAAAGAAACCTTCCAAGTTTTAGTTTGGAGAATGAAGATGTTCTTTGTATTCTTTCATTTCAAAGAAATACTCATATATATATATATAAAATTTCCCTGATGTATATTTTATAATTAGCAAACCTTAATTTGGAATAAGAAAGACAGATTCAAGACTTAATTGTGATGAACATACCTGTACCTGTTAGGTTAGACCCTGTAACCATAGCAGCTGTCATGTGATCTACATGGGAACCATCCCAATGCCATACACCACCATCCTCTGAGCAAGTAAACAGATGATCTGGGTTGGTTTTGTGGAATTTTACTTCCCAAACTGAAAGAAAAGGTTAAATACAAAGTTTGTTTCATAATTCAATTCTATATAGTTTTCTATAAATGAAATTACATATTTCTTACTCAAGATATTCTTTAAGAAAAGATTTTCAGACATGTATTTCTTAATGAATGAATCAATGTCATTACTGTCACATTAATAACCCTTGTAAACTCGTATCAAAGTGTGGAAACTATATGTGACAATACATGTGGACAACCATAGATCTGACTTGTGACAATATGTCAGTAATATTTCTGTATCTGTGCAGAATACTGTGTATACTGACCAATAATAATTGACAGGTATAAACCATATAAAGCAAACATTTGACGCAAGTGTTCAAGTTACTATCAATTCAGATTCAAGTTGAGTCTGCATACTGTATGTATATATTTACACAAAGAACTCGTAAGAATTATACTAAAATAAAAAGGTTGGCAACCCTGCAGTAATAACCAATGTAACTCTGCAGTATAAATTACCAACGTCTCATGTCCAGACAAACAGATTAAAGATGCTTTACTGCTTCTGGTTGGTCCATTGCATGGGTCTCAATGCCTACGTGATGCTTCAGCCAGATACCATTATCATGTACATAAAATAATCTTGAAATTGGTGTGCACCAGCAGGGACCCTGACCCAGTACATCTCGGTCACAAGCCAAGCACTCAAATGATTATGCTCAGTTAGCCCAATGCTATGAAGTCAATTTTAAAGTAAAATCGGTAAACTCAACTGCTGAAGTTTGAGCACTCCCCAATCACAATCACTACAACTATCAGCAGTTGACACGCACTTTCACCAGATAATGTCTAGCAATATCTGCAGATCTCACTAGACTCCGGTAATGGTGTAACCCATAAGAAGTCAAGTTACAGGTCATACTAAACAACAAAAACAACATAGTACTGATATGAACCATTACTTACTGATGCTTTTGTTGTGTGCCTCTAGTAGTGTTAAGGGCATCTTTCCTTGCCTTAAATCCCAGATTCCAAGGACACCATCCTGACCTCCAGTTGCTACAATGTGAGACTGACCAGGGTGGCAGTCAATACTTTGTAATGGAGTCATTTCCCCAGTACTGAAAAACATAAAATACACTCAAAAGGAAACTGTGATAAGGCACCATTCTTACTGCCACTCAGAAGTGGTCTTTCAAAACAGGTGGTTTTTAAAATAAAGGATTCAGTGTTTTAGTTTAGTTTATTGTAGTAACTTATCGACTGATGCTTCATAACTCTCTTATTTTCCAGGTATAAATGTCAATGTACACTATTTAACATGTTCAAAACAGGTGATTTTTAAAATAAAGGATTCAGTGTTTTAGTTTAGTTTATTGTAGTAACTTATCGACTGATGCTTCATAACTCTCTTATTTTCCAGGTATAAATGTCAATGTACACTATTTAACATGTTCAAGATCTTCAGCAACTTGTCATTTACTTCCTGTGTACAAACTAATACTTGAGTAGTATCTCTCTAGTTTCTCTCCTGTTTTTCGTCAAACCAAGTCATACCACGATAATTTATATATATTGATGACCACATTCTGTTCAATATCTCACTTTGAAAAGTGAGTTATATTAACATGTCATCATATCACCCTTTTTACAATTTAAATTCTATAGATGCAATAAAGTTTTCAAGTAAGATCAAATGACATGATCACTATAGTATGGACAAGAGGAAAACTAGGGTGAGTAATAAGAAAACCATCAAAGATAGTATGACTGGATTACAAAGCAAAAACAGTAAGAGCTCACCTGCAAAAATCTTGTCCTGATTTGTGTCTTATTTGACATTAAGGACAAGGTCACAAAATTTGCATCACTCAAGAACTCATCAATGTCTACAAAGCTATCAACTTAACAAGATCAATGTAAGCCTTATTAATGGTATGCAAGAAGTCAAGCTAAATGCTAAGTCAGTCTCTGTTCTTCTGCTGGTGTGGCCTAGTGGATAAGGTGCTCGGCTCATAATCGAGAGGTCCCGGGTTCGACTCCCGCCCTGGGCCCAGCGGTGTTGTCTTTCGGATGAGACAGTAAAACCAAGGTTCCGTGTCACAGTAGGCGTGGCACGTAAAAGATTCCTCACTGCTTCGGGTGGGTCCGTTGCAAAGGTCTAAATTTGTATGCAATGCATCAGGCAGATGCCGTCGCCAGATACGTAAAATAATTGTGGAGTGACGTGAAACAATATTCAATCAATCAATCACTGAAACGCGACATCAAAGTCAAAACTTAAAAGTCAAGGTCATCAAATTTCGCAACAATCAGGAAGAACTCATGATACACAGATGGATACCGTAGATGACCTTCACAAATTTATAGACTTGCCAGCTTTTCAATCCAGTCAAAAAGGAGCTATATATACATATATTTTTTCTAACATGCATATCTGAAATTGATTTATATGTGCACATCCTTAATTTCAAATCAATTCAAGCCAACAGATCTTGTCCTTTTATTCACTTCAGGTGAGATCACTTATGCCAAAACAGTGTTTCTAATACAGTGTGAACATCTGTAAGATGTTTGTCCTTGCAAATTTTCTAAATCTAGTGGACATGCCATAAATTTACTTAGGAATGAACTTTTATTTTGAAGTACTGAATAAAAAAAACTTTTCACTCCCTGCCCTTGTAACTTGTAAACAGAAATGTGTTGCCATCTGCACAACACTTGAATTTTAAGGATAGATCACCACATAAAATATGTCATGTGCTCTAAAAATAAGGGTTTTTCCCCTTTAGACCATAATTTTAAGTCATTCCTTTGCAACATCAACATTTCACTAGTACTCACACTTGCAATGTCTGTGATGCTTCATCTGAATTAACTCTTAAATCAAATGTTTTCAATTGACCAGATGAATTGACAGTGATGAATTCAGATTGACCCAGAAATGTTGCACTATTTACTGTACAGCTGTCCCCTTTTTCTGAAAAGTATACATACAAAATAATAAACTTAACACATGTATCAACAACAAGAGGCCAAATTAGGACTACAAAGCTCACCTGAAAACAATTTGCTCATTCACAAACGACTTACTACTTGAAGAAATCTGCAAAAAACACATATTCTCTTAAATACCCTGCTTTTTGACGACTGAAAGAGATTCAGTCAGAATTACTTTCTTCCATTTTTATTCTTAATCAATATTTTAAATCAGTGTTCTAGGATTTTCTTAAAAATCCACTTACAAACGGGTATGTGGCAACCCAAAATTCACTTACCCTGTCATGAAAGTCACCTACCCAAACAAAAATGTCAATTTATTACAGAGAACGATTTCAGCCACGATTCACAAAAAGAACGTTCACGTTTTTCTTTATCATAAATATGATCCTTTTCTCTTTAGCTAGTTTTCTCTTTAGATTTATCTGATGTTTTGTTAGACTTGAATCTGAATCTCTCTAAACTCATTTTTAACTTTCTTCAAAAGTTTTCATCAAACCGGACACAACATTTCGTTTCATTAAACGAAACTATACGTGAACTAAGCTCCGGTATTCCGTATTTCATGCCACAGCCATGGAGTTATTAAAAGCATAAAACCAAATTAGGGACGATGGCCATGGAGTTATTAAAAGCATAAAACCAAATTAGGGACAATATCATAATGTCACTTGTGAAATATTTATACGAATTATCGTGTGTCTTGAACGAAAATGTCGTAAAAACTAAATGGCATTGTCGCATATTTGAATTCCGTAACTTTCGACGATTACGTATTACTGGATCATTACTAGGATTTAAAAGCGAACTTTATCGTGAAATTCAGGATCATACACGGACAGTACTGACAGTATGATTTTAAATATCTTTAACATTTATACATGTAATATGCATGGGCTTCAAAGTTCACTTACCCACGGGTAAGTAGAGTTTACTTTTCCAGTTACCCGACGTAAATTTTCACTTACCTCGGGTAACTGGTAATTGAATCCTAGAACACTGTAAATCTTATTTCATTGTAAAATGAATAAACAAACTGTTTCGCTCAGCAATCTATGAATCTTTCCAGTTACATTTATTACAATAAAATTAGTTAAAATACATTATGAGCAACTTATAAGAAGAAAATCTAGAATTTACCCGAAAAAAATAAAAAACAACCAAGTCAAAAAAAACCCCAAGAGGCCCAAGTGGGCCTATATCGCTCACCTGAGTACATGTACCTAGATGATCAGTCATGCATAAAGGAAGAATTCATTTATTTTTGCATTACTGTGACTAAATATGTCAAATTTTATTTCAGACCAGAATAAAAAACAACATTTTTTTGCATATCCATTCAAATGATTTTGACATTAAGCATTTGCTTTGTCTCTGCAAAATGTAATTCAGGGCAACAAGTTAGTCATTTTCTTTACACTGGGGCCTTTTGTTGACTGATTTCAAGTCTGGGTCATGAACAACAATTGTTTCAAGTATTGTCTAGATTTAACTTAAAATGGCCTAATTTCATATGCTGAGTGTTGAGAAATATCTAAAAACTTATTTAGATGTGTAAAGAAATGAAAAAAACAAATTTGACCACAGCTGGATTTGAACCGCTACTTTCCATATTTCAATTACCAAGTGGTGTATGTACCATTGTGAGACCTAGTTTTTTGACATGGTGGCATTATCTGTTGACCAATTTGGATGAAATGTACAAAATTGATGGAGGACCTATAGCACTTCATGTATACCATGTAAAATCTTTCATGTGGTATAACCGCAGAAGTTAAATATAGAGTAATTAAAGATTACAAAGCTCACTTTATGGTATATTTGCCGATAAAACATAATATAATCCCTATAGCAGAACAAAGAACTTTGTTAGCTGTCCAAATAAAACAAGAGGCCCAAGTGCGCCGATATGGCTTCGGCTCAGGTGAGTTAAAAAATACAAAACTTTTTCACATGTTGCTTTCTTCTCAACAAGTGCACTGAAGTGTAAAATATACGTCATGACCTAGATCTGAACCTTAAATCCATCTCTACATACAAAGATACAGCATTTGTGCAAGTTTGGACTTCCTAGCTGCTCAAATAAAAAAAAATAAAACTTTTTAACATTTTGCTCAAATATTTCTTACAAGTGCACTGAAGTGGAAAATATAGGTCATGACCTTAATCTGAAACCAGCATTCATCTTTGCATACACAGATACATCATTTGTGGAAGTTTGACTTCCTAGATGTCCAAACCAAAAAGTAAAACTTTTTAACATTTTGCTTAAATTTTCCTAACAAGTGCATTGGAGCAGAAAACATACGCCATGACCTAAATCTGAAACCAGCATCCATTTTTGCATATATAGATACATCATTTGTGCATGTTTGGACTTTTTAACTGTCCAAATAAAAAATAAAACTTTCTAACATTTTACTCAATTTTTCGTATCTTGTGCACTGGAGCGGAAAATATAGGTCATTTCCTAAATCTGAAACCAGCGTCCATTTTGGCATATATAGATACATTATTTGTGCAAGTTTGGACTTCTTTACTGTCCAAATAAAACAAGAGGCCCAAATGGGCCTATATCGCTCACCGGAGCACAAATTGCTTATTTACAATAAAATGACAGCTCATTTCAGTAGAAAATTTTGCATTTTTTCTACAAGACTTTCTATAAGGTTTGGTGATATTTTGTGCAGTCGTTTTGAAGTGTCCAAAATGTGTCAACCAATCAGAGCCAATGGTGGCCAACTTGGATTACGGATCGCACAAAAAAACACAACCTTGGTAGAGGACCTCGAGTACTTACTTCCTATGAGATTTGGTGAAATTCTGTGTAGCGCTTCTGGAGAAGAAGTTGATAATGTGTCAACCAATCAGAGCCAATGGCGACCACCTTGGATTACAGATCGGCACGAAAAACACAAACTTGATAGAGGACCTTGAGTACTTACTTCCTATGAGGTTTGGTGAAATTCTGTGTAGCAGTTCTGGAGAAGAAGTCGAAAATGTGTCAACCAATCAGAGCCAATGGCGGCCATCTTGAATTATGAATGAGCACGAAAAACACAAACTTGGTAGAGGACCTTGAGTACTTCCTTCCTATGATGTTTAGTGAAATTCTGTGTAGCGCTTCTGGAGAAGAAGTCCAAAATGCGTCAACCAATCAGAGCCAATGGCAGCCAACTTGGATTACGGATCGGCACGAAAATCACAAACTTTGTAGAGGACCTCAATTACTTACTTCCTATGAGGTTTGGTGAAATTCTGTGCAGAAAATGTGTCAACCAATCAGAGCCAATGGTGGCCATCTTGGATAACGGATCGGCAAGAAAAACACAAAATTGGTAGAGGACCTCAAGTAGTTACTTCCTATGAGGTTTGGTGAAATTCTATGCAGCACTTCTGGAGAAGAAGTCGAAAATGTGTCAACCAATCAGAGCCAATGGCTGCCATCTTGGATAACGGATGGGCACGAAAAACACAAACTTTGTAGAGCCAATGGTGGCCATCTTGGATAACGGATGGGCATGAAAAACACAAACTTTGTAGAGGACCTCGAGTTGTTGCTTCCTATGAGGTTTGGTGAAATTCTGTGCAGCACTTCTGGAGAAGAAGTTGAAAATGCGTCAACCAATCAGAGCCAATGGCGGCCATCTTGAAATACGGATCAACACTATAACACAACCTTGGTAGAGGACCTTGAGTACTTACTTCCTATTAGATTTGGTGAAATTCTGTGCAGCACTTCTGGAGAAGAAGTCCAAAATGCATCAACCAATCAGAGCCAATAGCGGCCATCTTGGATAACGGATCTGCACGAAAAACACAAACTTGGTAGAGGACCTTGAGTACTTACTTCCTATGAGGTTTGGTGGAATTCTGTGCAGCGGTTCTGGAGAAGAAGTTGAAAATGTGAAAACCAATCAGAGTCAATGGCAGCCATCTTGGATTACAGATGGGCACCAAAAACACAAACTTGGTAAAGGACCTTTAGTACTTACTTCCTATGAAGTTTGGTGAAATTCTGTGCTGGAGAAGAAGTCGAAAATGTAGAAAAGCTAACGACAGACGGACGACGGACAGTGATTGATCACAATAGCTCACTTGAGCCTTCGGCTCAGGTGAGCTAAAAACACCTCCTCCTCCCCACCCTCCTTACCCTTTCTTATGTTTTTCATTTTTGAGAAAAAAAAACCCAGGTTCAAGATACTGTATCATTTTTCACGTCACAAGACACAATAGCGGGTGATTTTCTCCTCAAGAAATTTTCACGTCAATAGCTTTGTATATATGTCTTTAAAGAATGAAAGCTTTTCTTTGATTATGTTTTGATTTAATAAATTGGAAATATACTGCAATCAATAGATCAAGAATGTGGAGAGGAAGCCGTCGTTCGATTTTCAGGTTCATTCGATTTGTCATTACAGAGTTATGGGATTTTGATTTTGAGCTCACCTGAGCCGAATGTCATACCAGATTGTCTGTCATCTGTCCGTAAACTTTTTGATATATTCAACTTCTTCTCTGAAACTTCTGGGCAGAATTCAATGAAAAATTTCATGCTTGTTCTTCAACATATTATGCACAAATTTTGTGCTTCTTTTGATTTAGATGTTCAGGTGAGCGATATAGGCCCACTTGGGCCTTTTGTTTTTAGAAGATTTTTAAAGGAGGGTACCCTCCTGGGCATACTTTTGCCTATGATGGTGTCATCTGTTAAAAGATTTAAATAAAAAACACACACTTTGCAGAAGTCCACTAGTACTACAAGTATACCAAGTTTGATCAAAATCTGTTGGAAAGTTAAGGAGGAGAATTGGAAAATGTAAGTCCTTTATGACAACAGATGAAGGCTATGACAATAGCTTGCACGAGTCCTTAACTCGGTTGAGCTAAAAATACTTACAGACAGATGCATCAATCTACAAATTTAATGGCTCTGCTATTTGGCCAAACAATGAATGTTAATAAATCTTCATTGACATTAATTTCAGAAGTTCTACATAAAACCTCCTGACCCAGTTTACTGGTTCTTACCTATAGTTCTACATGGAGCTTTCTGACCCATTCTTAATACATGAATTCTCCCATCCTCTCCTGCAGTTACTATGATGTCATCTTGTGCTGTGATACATGTACAAGGACATGCTTGTTTATGATGATGATGAAGTCTGTCCCATTGATGTGTTATGCCCAATGTCTGCAAAGATACATTTCACATAACTTATGCATCACTGTTGAATCCACAAATTTTCACAGATAGCATTTCCATTGAGAATCAGGGATTTCAGTTAGAAATTTACTTTAAGAGCCACCAACTGGCGAAATACCACTTCAAAAATCAAAAATCGCCAGTTCAAATTTCCTCTGAGCTTGAATTTACTACTAACATTCATGCATATGACACTCAAAATGATACACTTCAAATTTCTAAATCACCTTCTCAAAAGACTCCTACTGAAATCCCTGGAGAAACATTCAAAGGGCAATGATTACTGTAAGAATACCTACCTGAGATGTAGTGTGGTGTCGGTACATTGTCACTGTGCCAGTAGAAGATGAGGCTATGATGTGTTCACCCATGTTCTGAAAAAACAGTTCAAAACAATGTAACTGATTTATCCCTTCATTCCTTGAATGTTATGCTGTTATACAATAAATTCCCAAGTTCGAAACCACAAAAGAAACAAAAACTTGTAAGCTTGTTTTATTCATGCACAACACATTGAATGAAATTAAAACCATGAAAAATCAAAACATATGTGGGGGTCTAGACTAGGTGTATATACATGGTAATTAGATATTTACAGTTTCATTCGGCTTTCTAGCTGAACAGCATTCTCATTTCCATCATCACAATCATCCATACACTCCAAATCTGAAGCAGTCATCTTTGAAACAACCTCATTTATTGTAATATATTTACTTGTTATCCTTGGCAAATTTGGCTCATTAAAAAAGACGTTATTGGGAAAATAGTAGCTGGTACTTCCTCTGATTTTACAAACCAATGTTCATTTTAAAGAAGGCTTATCATATATGTCAATTTCTTCTAATGGAAGCACATTATGAACATACAAATGTATATTGATAGTGACTTAAAACCTAGTCACCCGAGATTGGCAGGTAGGAAAACTTTTAATTTTATCAAATTATTCATATGGTACACATAAAAATATACTATTACTCTTTGCGTACATGTATATTTAGGCCAATTAAGAAAATACCTGTGTGTTTCCACTTTCACCCTTGGAACAAGGGCAACACCTAGTATGGCATAATGAATTTTCATTCCACTGGACATCTTGTCCTGTGGATTATAATATTGTTTTTAGAAAATTGTGCGACGATTCCTAGGGTGATCCATGACTTCCTTGTGTCTTTTGGCAACCTAGTAAATCCTAGACCATTCGTAATTGGTCAGTGCTGTAGTTTAAGATATGCAGTGTCTTTGAATAAACGAAACTGACATAAAACTGCATTTTTTCCCACTACTTTACACAGTCTTTACAAGAATAACTGACAAAACCTTAAAGTACTTCCTCTGATTTTACAAACCAATGTTCATCTTAAAGAAGGCTTATCATATATGTCAATTTCTTCTAATGGAAGCACATTATGAACATACAAATGTATATTGATAGTGACTTAAAACCTAGTCACCCGAGATTGGCAGGTAGGAAAACTTTTAATTTTATCAAATTATTCATATGGTACACATATAAATATACTATTATTCTTTGCGTACATGTATATTTAGGCCAAATAAGAAAATACCTGTATGTTTCCACTTTCACCCTTGGAACAAGGGCAACACCTAGTATGGCATAATGCGCTTAGTTTGAAGAGGAGGATTTTGAAAGTATGGAAACATTTCCCGCTTCAAGTTACATTGTTAAATTGTTCCATCCCCAAGTTCATTCTGTATCCTGCCTACAGGGTTTTATAACCAGGAAGTACTAGGACCTCCTTCTTTCATCTTGATAAACAATAGGCGTCTTTGTCTTGGCATGAAGAGTAAGTGTACCAAGTTGAATAGTCCGAAGCCCAACAGTTTGGGCTTTATTCCACTACAATGGTTACCTACCAAGTAGTACCATGACCTTGACCTTTGACCTTGAAAAACAATAGGTGTCTTTGTTTTGGCAGGAGGAGTAAGCGTACCAAGTTTGTTAGTCCTAGTCCCAACGATTTGATCTGTGTCCTGCCTACAAGGGTTTCCTACCAAGTAGCACTACAATCTTGACCTTTGACCTCTGACCTTGAAAAACAATAGGCATCTTTGTCATAGCATAAGGAGTTAAGGTACCAAGTTTGTCAGTCTTAGCCCTAATGGTTTGATCTTTTTCCTGTCTGCAGTTACGAACAGACGGACAAAGCCATACCCTAATACCTTTTGTCAGTGTCAGTAGCCTGTTTCACTAACAATTGTAGGTGAACCTAGCATGACCCTAAACGTTGCTGAACTTACAGTTGTACATGCACATTGACAATGCATGTCACTAAAAATCGGAAGTGTAAACTTGTGACAAAGCCATACCCTAATATGTCCTGTCAAAGAAAATTCATCAAAAATTACATGAATATGAATTCATAGTTGATCCCGTAAATACATGTACCAGAGTTCTTGAAATCCTTTGGTCCTACCGATTAAAATTGAGAATGTTCGACATGTTGTTTGCATGCTACATCGGTCATTGTGAAAGGTAAACTTGACATAATTGCTCTTTTACTGTTTTAGATGAACTTTGAAATAATTTTCTAGAGTTATTTGTTTACCTCAAGACCAGTGACGTCTCCTTGATGTGGAGCTTCACATATAATTGATGGTTCACCTTCATCCACATCCAAATCTTCTTCATCCATAAAAGCATCTCTCTTCTCATGATCTATCTTCCATAAACATAAACGATTCTGCTGTAAAACCAATGTTAATAAAATTAAATGCTGTAATTTTGAATGAATTTTCATTCCACTGGACATCTTTTACTGTGGATTATAATACTGTTTTTAAAAAATTGTCTGACGATTCCTAGGGTGATCCATGACTTCCTTGTGTCTTTTGGCAACCTAGTAAATCCTAGACCATTCGTAATTGGTCAGTGCTGTAGTTTAAGATATGCAGTGTCTTTGAATAAATGAAACTGACAATAAAACTGCATTTCTTTCCACTACTTTACACAGTCTTTACAAGAATAACTGACAAAACCTTGAAGCCCAAAGGAATTTTCACAAACCCAAATGTTTTCTCAAAGAAAAACTAATAAACAATGTAGGTGACACTTTTACAGTTTTTGTTACTGTTTAATTTAATCGGTATGATGAAACAAGCTGTCTTTGTGAAACACTAATGCCCCTAGCAGCACCAAAGTCCAAAACAATATTTTTAGTGTGAAATTTACTGTCAAGTTCAAATGATCATCGACCTTTACATCATTTGAAAAGGCTTCATTAGTTGAGTATGCAAGTCAAATATGAAGTCTCTATCCCTCATTGTTCAAAAGTTATAGCCACGGTTAAAACTGACAACAGAAAGATTTGTAAACAAACAAAAATATAGACAAACAGAAAGGACAAAAACAATATGCCCCGTATGGGGAATGAAAACAATTTCCATTCTTCTAAGGAACTGAAAGAAAGTGAAATTAGCAATGGAAATGGAATTCATCTTTTTCTTTTTTTATTTATGTTTGGCAATTTCCTAAAATATACTGTGGATTTCTTTCAATAAAGTTTTCTCATGTGATGTCGCACTACTACCAGGGTAGCATTAGCCGCCATGTTGGGTTACAACTTTCAAACTTTTTCTACTTCTAAAATGAAAATTTACCTAAATTTTTGGAGAAATTTACAAATTTCCAAGGCAGATTTCTTTGTAGATTTCTACATTACTCTGTAAACATAACTAATAGAAAATTTTAAATAAAACATTTAGGTAGATATACAAAGTGATAAAAGTGATTGGGATCAGAGAATGAGCCCTGCACCACAGAGGCGCATTAATAAAATCTCAAACCAATACATTACCAGACTTGCAACTTGTATATGAATTCAATTATTTGTATACATTCAGGATAAAGTTTGTCCTTTACTCTCCAATTTCGTTTCTATTCAAATTCCTATGTGACTACTGCATTGAAAAGTACTACATTTCATAGGACAATTAGTTAAAATATTCACGCTGGGACAAATCAAATTCATTGTTAGATCAGGGTCATAAATATGTGTAATAGCAACAACATGATACAGTAAAAAAGTATTTGAATGTTTCTGAGGGAGAAATAACGTGCCATGTGGGCAACTGGACTTGAAATATTCAATCACTCACTACAAATTTTACTTGTATTGGCCAGCAGTCATCCACAACCCTAGGTCACTTGTACTGTACAGATTAGCACATACATGTATTATATCGAGACATTTTGTATTTACCTACATGAAATGATGTAAACAGACTACAGTATAGCAGAATTTGAATAATGCCATTTTTGAAAAAGAACTCTTTAATTTATACTGCAATCTCTAGCAACACTTTCGTTGTCAATAGCACCGATTCATGTTCCTTCGGATTACCGTTTTTATTTTAACTTTTATAACGCTAGTCATGTGACAAGTCAAAAAAGTTCCTCAGCGTTGTTTCCGGTGTACATAGTTTACATTGTGACACCGGAAATGGGTCAGTGGAACTTTATTGACGTGACATGTATAATTCCGGACTTGTAACGGTGTTCCGGCGCAACTCGAAACGTCGCTATTTAAGTATATATATATCATTAAAATAAACACCATTGGGAATCTGTGGTGGATTTTTATTTGAAATTCTTGTTCATGATACATGTACATACATTTCAAACTGATTTTTCAAATGTCCCAGGATATGAGGTTACAGTAATATTTACCTCAAGCTTATCACATCACTGCGATGTTACAAAACAAGAAACCGTCAAGGACTGTTTGACCAGATTGCAAATGCTAAACGCACAATGTTGACGACAGACGGCGGACAGACAGACCGACGGACGGATTTTGCCAAATTTTAAACCAGAATTGCATTGCATTAACATTAACAATACATGTATGCAAGTGGTCACCCTAAAGGCAAAAAACAGTGTGTGTTCACTGAAGCGTAAAGTCAAGGTCACTAAATTTTTGTATTGGTTGGATAGAACATTCAAGTATCTACAAACCTTCCAACTTTGACATAAGTACCCTTTAGGGTATGAAAGAAACCAAGATAAACACAACTAAAAAACAAAATGTTGACGCTGTGCGGGCAGACGGACAGACGGATTTTGCCAATTCATAGACCAGAATTGCTTTGCAATAACATTAACAATACATCTATGCAAGTGGTCACCCTAAAGGCAAAAAACTGTGTGTGTTCACTGAAGCGTAAAGTCAAGGTCACTAAATTTTTGTATTGATTAAGATTGAGAGAATAGTTGTAAGTTCAAATTGTAACAATGAAATAAATACATTTATCAGATTAATTCTCTATTTATCACCTTATGACTTTTCACTGTGGGCTCACAGGGGCAGGTGTGGTGTAGTGGTTAAACGCTTGGCTTGCGGCATTGCGCCACTATGTCTAAGAGGTTAGTAACCTCCTGCTTCCATGTCGCGATATAAGTGAAATATTGTTGAAAGCGACGTAAAACACCAATCAATCAACCAACCAACCACTGTGGGCTCGTAGATTTTCTTGTAGACCCCTAAAATTTTTATTCTAGGGGCCCACATGGCCCCTAAAAAATTTCATGAAGTTGCATCCCTTAAAAGTGAAGACTAACAAGAAGAAAATTAGGGTGGTCATAATCATCATAAAAAATTTGTCAATATTCTGACGTAGGGTAATATGTATTTCAGTTAGAGTTGTATAATTAAATGCTTGAAATCCATGGTTCTTACAGGGACATATCAGGGCACCCGACAGACCTAAAATGGGGCCAATATTCGGCCCCATTCTCCCCTAAAAAGGTACATTTTTCCCTATTAAACAACCTAAAATTCCCTTTTGTGAGTCTTGAAAATTTTCCACTGTACATAAAAAAAATATATAATAAAACTTTTTTTTTTACCTGATTTTCAAATACAAAAGTTTTTTCTCTTACATGTACTAAATTTACTAGACAAGTGTTTATGTGATCACGGAAACATGCTTCCAGTTTCTGTTTTGGTTCATAAGCTTAGTTTGTACTTTTATTTTCTAAATCATGTCTTCAACAGTCTGTGTAGAGAGAGTATTTTCCCTCATGAATACTATCTGCACACCTTTGAGATCATCAATGAAAGCATCAACTTAAAATCATTTGATGCATATTTCTCTATTTGGTGGCCTACAACTTACAAGCTCTCAACTGAACTGTGCAGTTGATCTGTTTAAAAGATTAAGAAATAGGATGTTAAAATTACGAAATGAAATTTTGAATGTTTGATGTATTGGATTGTTTAATGAAAGAAAATGTGTTAAACCAGATATCATTTGCTTATTTATTGTATTTACATGTACCCTTAAATCAATAAAAAAATTCCCCACTGGCCTGAAAAAGCAGCGTAAATTCCCCCTTCAAAAGGTATGGGTACCTGTCCCCCAAAAGGGTGTGGATGCCTGCATATATACACGTGTAAATATGTCTCTGGTTCTTATAAAGCAACTTATGAATCAAGATTTTACGATGTTTTCTGTAATGCACCAAGATAAGAGCTCGGGACACAGCATTTCAGAAAAAAAACGTGTGTCCCGCAACGTGTCCCAGACTTGATTTAAGTTCTCTTTGATTAACAGGATTCTATTTTCTTTGTTTATTCCCCCAAAATTCTTCACACCTTCCCAATCGCAAATAAATTTGATACCTGTTTTGCTTGAGAAACTGACTACCGAAAGTTGAGGAGTGAGCAAACAATAGGGGTGAAAATTGATTTATTGCATTGTCACTTTAGTATAACAGAATTTAACAGCAAGATATTTATAGCAGACAGAAATAATTTATTACCAAGAGCAGAATGAAAAATTATCATGGAAATTTTGGAGTTTGTTTTTCTTTACAATTTATAGGATAAATACAATGAAATGCTTTTACCCTTCTGCAATTTCTACTTCTTAAAGATTACAAAATTTACTGGGACTTGTATATCTTAATTGACCGTCCAAAGGGCTAATTTCCAGTCCCTTTAGTCTAGATATACAAGTTCCTGAAAATTTTAAATGCTTCTTTTTTTTGGCCTGTGAAAGGTGGTTTCCAAGAGGTTAGAGCTGGAAACACATGTATAAATGTATGAGAGCATGAATGTATGAGAGAAAGATTTGCATTTTTGTTACTTTTTCTAGTATGTTATAATATTACCAGTGTCAAGACTGATATCAATCTCTATTGGAGTAGTGCCTTTTACGCACAAACACAAATGAATACCCGGTAATTTGTAGAGTATGTTGTAGGTCTTTACTGCATTATCAATATTCAAAGTGTATACAATCCATGTAATTAAAATTTTGAAGTTTACATTTTCTTATATGTATAATGTCTGCTTTCCACAGAAACGTTGTTTCTAAAAACAGATATTCTTCTATAACTTAATTCATACTGAAAGACGATAGTATTGTTTCAATACAGTGTCAATTGACATTTCTGTTAACTTTCAAACAAGACATTATTCGTGTATTTAATACAGATATATGTATCTTATAATTATATACATGTCATGATGTACATATGTATTGTACAAGATACATTCAATGATGTATGCTAGCAATGATTAAATCAATAAAGAACTGAATTAAATATATGATTCAACATTTTTTTTTAGTTTTGACAGATTCCAGACTGTTTTAGAAACAATGGCCAACAACCTCTAAATCTGTAATAAGTGAACAATTTTCTGGATAAAATGAGTTTTTAAAACTTTAAAACTCTTAAAAGTGAAAGCTCAATATATCAATCCCGTACGTAAGCCAATGTCGTTCCTGATTCAGTATGGCGGCGCGCATGATTCCTTTATTCATATAGAGTGTTCCCATACAGCACAGTTTTCCTCAAATTAGCTAGAGTTATCTCCCTCATTGGAGTACAACTCTCGGACTTTAACCATCAATGCTCATATAAAACTGCTAGATTTAACTTAATCTTATGAAATAAGCGCATTGTTTATGTAAATGTTTTACAGAAAATTTTCAACTGATTGATTATATTTACTGATTAATTAAGACTGAAGTCACAAAATCTACCCTGATATATAGTTAATTTCCTAGAAATTTAATGAAGTTTACATGGTAGAGATGGAAAAAGTCCGAGCGTTGTACTCCAACATGGCCGCTAATGCTAGTGGTGTGACATCACATGGGCAAACTCTATTTATTCATGAATGGGACTTCAAACTACATTATTTTCCATTAAGTTCTATGGATAGTGACCATATGGACTATAAAACATATTTGAAATACCTAGAAATTGTATTTAAAAGTAAAAAAATGTAAAAGTTTGGTACTGTTTGGTATTTAGGAGCACCGCTCAGCTTTCTAAATAACATCCTGTATATTAAGACATTTTATCTTTATACAGTTTAAAGTAATTGGAATTTAAACACAAAAATTTGAATTGTTCCTCAAACCACAGATTGTCTCACTTTTGGGAGACTATTCCCTAAATGAGCTATGTTCACCTACAGTAACAAAGTGAAAGTAGAATGGAGTTAATTCGAAATACTGTGATCATTAATGTAAATGAATATCATATGTGACTTTTTTAAAAGTAAAGCAGATTTTATCAATATATATTAGGTTATAAAACTATGGAGTGGAATGTGATTATGAACCACCCTTCAGGTATTTAGAGTATTTATATTTTCAATTTTGTCATGAAATTTTCATTTCACCGGCCCAACATTTCAAAATTTCGCTTTGACAAAATAGTTCTAGATGGCGGTACTTACGTCATCATCCCAGCTTCCTGTTACGAATGTATCACTCTCCTGTGGTAATTGTTTTTTATTTTGACGCCATTTAATTTTGCTTATTTTCTGAGAGACGTACGAGGTCCTTATGTCCGCCATTTTGACACTTTGCACATGGCGGGAACATCCGGGCGAGAGTATTCAAAGTGGCATAACTCGTGCTGTATGTACCAAGCGCGTAAGAGACGATCACTCTCTGAACGTTCTAATCGATTAATTCAGATAATTTGTCTTGTGATGCGTTCAGGTTGAACGCTTAAATATATAAAATTCCTATTTTACTATCTTCGTTTAATTAGACGTTTTCTTTCTCATATATTTCCTACAATATTTTAAAAGTGATATAATAAAAAATCGGCATTGTTATAATTCAATGTAGGGCCTAAAGGGAAAAAACCATGAAGTTTTTTTTACAAAAATCGTTAAAATAATTAAAAACAAAAATTCATTTACTACTCATAAGGCCTATATTTATATTTATTTAGGGATATTTTGGAATCCTGGCCGTAAAATTTTCGGTACATGGTAAATTCAGGACATTGAGGTAAATTCGGTACATGGTATTTTCTGTACATTTGGTACATCATTTTTATGCCCCCGGATCGATAGATCCCCCGGGGGGGGGGGGGGGGGGGCCGGGAGGTCGACGAAAATCTAGTAGTTTTCTTTTATTATGTCCTAACTTGGTGGCATGACTGTCATGACTGTTTAACAATCGAAAAGCTTGTTAAAGCTAAATTTTCTCATAGTTTTTTTTTGTATTGCTTTTGTGTTGTTTTGTTTGTTTAGGGCTTTCTATTGTTGTTGTTGGTGGTGATGGTGGTTTTGGGTTGGAGGTTTAGGGGGAGGTGTTGGGGTGTTTCTTTTTGTTTGTTTGTTCGTTCGTTTGTTTGTTTTGAGGGTAAAATCTTTTTCACGAAAATTGGGGAAAAGTCTACATATAACTTGGTGGGCATGATTGTTATGTTTCAACTATCGAAAACAATGTTAAAACTAAATTTTCTAATAGATTATTTAAAATCCTACAGACTGGGTTTGGGAAACAAACCGTCAGATTTATATATAAACTGCTGATACATCGTCGACGATGCTGCTGATAATGGCTGCTAATGGTTTTGTCTTTTTCTAACTTTAAATTTTTGTTATTTAAAGTGATCGCTCACTTTAAATAACAAAAATTTAAAGTTAGAAAAAGACAGTTTTACTCCCAAATGCTGTAACCGCAAAAGTGCAAAGTTAACATGGATTATTTTTTAAGATATTTACTAAGCGTCCAGATAGGCGTGTGCAGCGTATCAGACAGATGTCTTCATAAATTGAAATGATTTTAGTGTGACCTAGAACAGTTTAACAAAAGTAGTTCTCGGGGTATTCACAACATATAGAAATTTTTTATACAAAAATATTTCCGAATAGTCAATGAGGGGAAATTCTTGAATACATGTATTACCATAACTCCCCTCCCACCCCTCTGAATGAAACAAACAAACTACGCGACTGTGTGAAATTTCAATTATAAAACAAGAGCAGTTCTAACGGGACAAATACCCCCCCCCCCCCCCCGGCAACAAAGTAGAAACATGCAATAATTCATCTCAATATACATCACCAGTATCAGTGTAATGGATGTCCCACTTACACGTACATTTTGAGGTATAATCAATGAAAACAAGGTTTTACCCATTGTGGCTATTGTGACCTTGACCTTTGACCTATGACTTTGGTTCAAGATCATGATACACCCTTACATCATAAGCAACAATTCTGTGAAATATGATTGAAATCCGTGCACAGGAGAAGAAGTTATGGCCCGGACAAGGTTATATCACTAGTGTTTATTGTGACCTTGACCTTTGATCTATGACCTTGGTTCAAGGTCATGACACACCCTTGGATCCTAAGCAACAATTCTGTGAAATATCATTGAAATCTGTGCACAGGGTGAGAAGTTATGACCTGGACAAGGTTTTACTCAATGTGTCTATTGTGACCTTGACCTTTGGCCTATGACCTTGGTTTTAAGGCCATGACACACCCTTGGATCCTAAGCAACAATTCTATGAAGTATTTTTGAAATCCGTGCACAGCGGAAAATGTTTTAATTATTGTGTCTATTGTGACCTTGACCTTTGACCTTGTTTCAGGGTCATGGCACACCCTTAGATCTTAAGCAACAATTTTGTGAAATATTATTGAAATCCGTACACACGGTGAGAAGTTATGGCCCGGACAATGTTTGTGGACAGACAGAGAGACGGATGGACAGACAGACAGGATGATTCCTATGTACACCCCAAAACTTTCTTTGCTTTGGGTATATTGATCATGGCATAATTTTAAAACTATTGTCACAAGGAACCTATGTGTGAAGTATTATGTTTACACTCATCTTAATTGTGGAGAATTTGCTTCAACCAGAAACTTAACCAAAATGTTGACGGACAGACAGAAAGACGAACGGATGGACATCGCCAATCTAAAGACCGGAATTGCTTTGCGATCTGGTCAATGATTTTTACGTTCACACGACTAATCTTAATAAAGAGATGTCTCAACATCGTCAGTTGCAGCTTAGAACCCACTCCAAAAATGGGCCTAGTACAGGGCCGTAGGAGCATTTTAAAAACGAGGGGGGGGGGACTTGAATTTAGTGTCGTAACATAATAATAATAATAAAAAAAAATTGACCAATGATCAGTAGAAATAGCCCCCGGTTCCTATGGGCCGGTACCATAAATGCAGAGGGAAACCATTCCATATACCTCATAGAACTAGTCCGAGATTCTCTGCCTTTCTCCCACCTCTCCCATAAACCGCCGATATCAAAAGTGGGAGGGCAGAGAATCTCTGCCTTTCTCCCACCTCTCCCATAAACCGCCTATATCAAAAGTGGGAGAAGGGCAGAGAATCTAGGACTGCTCATACAAGCTTAAGGTGCTATTCATGTAAAAGAGATGAACAAAAAACATGACAACAGCAGAATATATATTGAAAAACGACCTTACAAAAATATTCGATTGTACTGCGGTTACGATACCGACTTAGGACGGTCAATTGAAGTAACAAACGTCATTCAATTGGTGTGGTTAACCGGTTTACGGGCACCCATCTTTAAAAAAGGCAATATATACAATGCACTCAAAATAACAGGGTTTCTTGGAATCGATACTGAAATGCATACGACACGAAAGGCAATGGTAACATTCTAATTTTAAAAGTAGAACGAATTTTTGTCCAATGTAGTAATTTCATAATTTTAATTATTTCCTTATATAATTAAACATATCGACAAATGTAAATTATAAACAGAAAAAAAAATCAAAAATGCGACATACAAGCATGCAAGTGGTCAAAATGTTGTGCAATCCGGGAATTGAACTCAGACCGCCTGCGCTGCAAGCCAAGCACTTAACCACTACACCTAGTCTGTTTCTATAGAAAATCAGATAACATACACAGCATTCGTTACTAATACATAATATATTTTTTCAGACTGAAACTGAGCCAGGTTATATAATTCATGGATCGAAAGATCTGGGACACATTGTTTTTCTCCCGCCTGTTTGTTTATTTGTTTGTCTGTCTGTCATATATTTGACATGTGTATTCTACTTTTAAACGATGTAAACATCATGGATACCGTTTATTACACCGTGAAGGAGTTTTGAAAATTATGTAATTTCTATCTTTTATTTTTTTTTTTATTTAACCCAAATAGCGTCTTTACTCCTACAATAACAGCATAAGAACCCTCATTGCTTTGAAAGAATATGATGATGAAAATTTGAGTAACCAAGCTTACAAATAAAGAAGCGAAACGAAAAAGTTTAAAACCTTCATTCTATTAGGTTTCTTTAATATCCTGGTCTTTCATCTTTTCAACTGTGCATCCTTGGGATGAGAAAGGCAAAGCGACAAATAACGCTATAAGTCGTTTTTGAGAAATCCGCATAAAAAACGTAATGAAAATAATGATAATTATCAAAGTACTTGTAATACAGATAGACGGGAACATATACCAAAACTGTCCTTAGTTTAAAAATATATGAAAGTTTTAAACTTTTAGTGTCACACATACCGGCATCATCATTGAATTATTATCTAAAACAGAATATCAGGATCTCTGAGTGATTTACTATTTTTTCTGCTTCTCGTGTTGGTTATTAGCGAAGAATAAGATGCATTCTCAGTACTATATCTTGTCGTAAATTTGAAGGTACTATCAAGTCAACGTGAAAACGACCCCATCACATAACATGGGACAAATTTTGTCCCCGTTTCTAAACAATAAATATAAATAATGTAAATTCAATTGAAACAGAAGTGAAAGACCTCAACAAACAGAGATGGTTGGTTGGTTGATTGGTGTTTTACGTCGCTTTCAACAATATTTCAGTTATATCGCGACATGGAAGCAGGAGTTTACCAACATATTAAACATAGTGGCGCAACCCGGGAATCGAACCCGGATCGTCGGCACCGCAAGCCAAGCGCTTAACCACTACACCAAGCCTGCCACTCAAACAGAGAATAATATTATTAATAGATAATAATATATCACACTAATCTAGTCTGTCTTCCAGAACCCCTCTGGAGTTTTTCATTTTGTTAGATACAAAAAAAAGAAATATAGAGGGACCCGGCAACCAAATAAATGCAGACTTGGCACGACGAATTTAAGAAGATGCTGAAATCAGCTTCTCAAAACCGTAGATTCCAAATTGTGGAAATGCCTCTTTTCTACCGTATTTATTCGCTTTAAACCGATATGTAATAGATCTATACATGACAAAAACACTGTAAAATGTAGACTAAAGAGTAATGCCATAATGATACAAATTTCAAATAAATGGCATATGGTGCACAAATAACGTTAATATAAATTGCTTTTAACATAATGATTCCTTATACCAACGATAACGTCTTTTATGTCAGATAGTTGTATGCCCCACACTATTCCTAGATACGTGTCTGAATTTATCTCATCTACGCAGATTTGATTAGCTTTATCTTTGACCACTCACTACGGAAGCCATTTAGGGCCACATATTCCTATAATTTATCTTGAAAATTCAATTTACTATCATAAAAATTCAACTTAACTACCTTGACAATTCAAGATACTATCTTGAAAATTCAGCTTAACTATCTTGAAAATTCGACATACTATCTTGAAAATTCTACTCACACAGCAATTATATCGCAAAATATGAAACTTGCATTAATAGTGCCAGAATTGCCTAAGTTGCCTAAACTTGTACTTTTGAGAAACGGATCGGGCGGTAACAATCAGTGAATTCCAGCATTAAATGGAAAAAAAATACCATAAAACAACTTACTGCATACAGTGGCGGATTTAGAGGGGTGGGGATGGGGCGCTTGACCACATAAAGTCGTAAGTCATAAGACATAAGTCGTTTGGCTAATACACATGTCCCCCCCCCTTTTCGGAAATCCTGGATCCGCCACTGGCATAGCAGTCTTTAAGTTTGCGGATGTGCCTAAGGACGGGGTTTGGGGATCGCAAAGGTTCCCAGAAGGTTTCAGGTGGGGTACCAGGGGATGACGGCCCCCGGAAGCTCCTGCGATATGGAGATTTTTGGGTCTAAGAATTGCGCAATTTCACTGCGTAACACGTTCTAAGTCAATACCTCAGTTGGCGTTTAATCGAAGATGTATATTAAGTGATTTTATTTGTGTCTTCCATATCTTCTTACTCTTATTGTACATTTGATCGATTTTGTCATACAACTGAGTTAGGTCTGCAGGCATACGTAAATTTCTTTTACGTACGTACAAAATAAATCCTTAAATCATTATGGAATCCCTACGTAATAAAACCATATGGAAAAACTTACGATTCTTTATGAAAATGCCCACTGATCTTCTGACAAATCTGACTGGCAACAGTATCGCAAAATCTATCTCGATTTTCATGGGGAGGAACTTCCCTTCCACCTCCTGAATTTGCCACTGAGTCCATGTTTTGTTAGGTTATGAATTGTCTTTCATCTTGTGAGAGAGTTTTACTGAACATGACAGGTGCATATTAAAATATTTATATTTGATATTAAATCAAAGTTTTAGATGACGAATTTTCTTATAAAGTTGAAGGGAAAACTCTCGCTTTGGAGAATATCTAGTGAAAATCATGTAAACAAAATCTGAAATTTTTACGACAAGTTTTTGGATTATGTAAACTTGGCATTCGCAATGCCATTGTACTTAGTGTATCTGGTGTACAGATACTTGAAGTTAAAATACCAGTGTCACGAAGGAAAAGGTGCACTATTTCAGTTTAATCTCTTTTTAAAATTACATAAATCTAAAGTTAGAAAAGGATACCAGTATTGTTTCCAATATCTTCTGATATTGTAACATAATAACACTATTAGTTAAATAGTGGAAGATATTGGTCATCAGTATTGTTTCAATTTTTGGAAAACGAGATGGCAGATTCTGGAAAACCATTATTGTGTCTAAACAATACTGGTGTCTTTCTCTAACTTTAAATTTTTATGATTTAAAGTGAGCACATGACTTAGTCATAAATAAAAATTTAAAGTTAGAAAAAGACGCTGGTAATCCAGTAATGTGCATGAACAATACTAGTTTTCCAGTATTGTAAATTTTGACAGTATCATTGATGCACATTACTGGTAGCGAAATTTTAATAAAATTGTGTCGCAATTTTTTTTTTAATTTTTTTTCTTTCATTTCTTTTTCTTGAAAAAAGGAAAGAGTTCAATAAGGGCAACTCATTCTCATATCATGCTTTAATTCATACAAAGGCATGATTAACACATAGTATTTCATTATCATAACATTAAATGTCAATGAATAGAAGTGCTCAATCGTTTAGCAATACATCATATAGTTTTATCGTTATTTATAAGCACATACACAATTAAAATTTATGGGATGGTACACTCTACATGTTTGATGAATTCGTACAGTTCGGTTCAGTTTAGTTAAGGTGGTGTTGAGCTGATTTCGCTTCTTTGTTAGGATCCTCATTGCACATGCATGAAAGCCACCCAAACTAGCTGCTAGGTTGGTGTCCCTGGCGTTGATTGGATCGCTCTTGCCACGGAGGCGCCATTTATAATCAGCCTCAGACTCAGTGCTGTGACGAGATCTCTTGACTACATGGCCATGACAACTAATCGCTGTTGTCTCTCCATAAAATGGATGCGGCGTCCTTGGCGGTGAAACCATCCTTCAACGATGCCATGAAGTCACCAGCCCATATGATATAAACATGTGATAAAAAGAATATGAAATGAATTTTCATTTTATACGGTATTATTCTATTTTCGTAATATCATGTGCTTTTTTCCTTTTTCATGCGATACTTTTGGTTTATTTTCATTACAAATTAAAGTGAACTTAAAAATCATTTTACCTATTTTCTCAGTGTGCAGAGACGACTCCTTAATGATCCTTAACAATGCCAAATGTCGGTTCCTGGAGACTTTGGTCTCGAGTAGGTGGTGGGCATTCTCCCCTGTAATACGGTTGGTTGCCACTCTGTTGGGATCTTCTCCATGTGTTCAGAAGTCCAGTCTTTAAAGTAGTTGTCAATGGTGGCGTTTTCATATGATACAGGCCCGGTCATACCTCGACATCTCTCTTGGAAATGTTGAGAAGAATGTAGATATATACAGTTAAAACCTTAAAATCCTTGATCCTCACCCTAAGCTGAAGTGGGCATGTGGTATGTTGCCCATTGCATTCCGGTAGTCCTCCAAGGAACATGCAGGTCTCATTGCTGATGGAAGTCTGTTCCAATCCCTGATGGTAGGTGGGAAGGAGAACTGGTATTGTAGCAGAGACTTTTCCCCCGGATAAACTGACCCAGTATAGAACTTCCCCCTGGAAAAACCGGCCCAGTGTAAATCTTCTCCCACGGAAAAAACGACCCAGCATAGTGATCCCTCATGGATAAAACAACCCAGTATAGCTTATCCCCCATGAGATCAGTATGCTTTTCCCCCTATAGAGATAAAATCCGGTATGGTTCGAATATTACAAGAAGTGAATGAAACTAAATATGCATAATACCTTACCATGTTTATTTGAAAAAATCACGTCGGATATCGGCACGTTGCCAGTTTGAAATTGAAATTTTGAAAAATCTGATTCCCTCGCATTTTGGCATTGGTTTATTTTGCAAATTAAAGATATCTCTTTACTCAGGTCCTGAATGAGAATCAAATTATGAATTGATTCCCCATTAGGACACCTAATCACCTACATGTCGAGTAAATGCAGATATAAAAACATAATTTTGATAAAATTACATTTAAGAAGCGCCAAAAATTAAATTTTTAATTTCCTTTGTTGAAAAGGGGCAGGCTTGATGTAGTGGTTTTAAAAGCGCTTGGCTTCCTGCGTCGACGATCCGGGTTCGATTCCCGGTTTGCGCCACTATGTCTAAGAGTTGGTTACCCCTTGCTTTTATGTCGAGATATAACTGAAATATTGTTGAAAGCGAGGTAAGACGCCAATCAACCAACCAACAACCAACCTTTGTGGAAATTATATGAAGTGACATTCAAAATTCGTTTAGCAATTCTTGGATCTAGAGAGTGGATGTAACTTGCAAAACTTTTCGGGGAAAGGAACCAAGGGATCCCTACAAGTTTTGCGAGAAGTATCACTGACGAGAAGATGTTTTTATCTTGGGAAGCTCTTTTCAGTATTTGTATAAGGATCATAAGATGCTGCATACCTGCATGCACATTTACATACAAGCCTCTCTCACTTACATGTAGCCGTCGGTATTATGCACCCGTAATTAAAGATTTGGGATATGTAGTTTTTGTCCTGTCCGTTAGTTTATCTGTCCGCAAAACTTAGACTTTACCCATAACTTTTGAATGGTATATGACAGAGCTTCCATCTTTCACGCGAGGAATAAGCCGGCGTGGCTTAGTGGTATCGCGCAGACTCCTGATCAGGCGGCCGGGGTTCGAGTCCCGCTCTGTTCATGCCGGTGTCCTGTCTTTCGGATGAGACAGTAAAAACTGAGGCCCCGTGTCGTGGTATGCATGGCACGTTAAAGATCCCTCACTGCTTCGTGTGGGTCCGTTGCAAAGGTCAAAATTTGTATATCCCGCATCAGGCAGATGCCGTCACCATATACGTGAAATATTCGTGGTGTGACGTAAAACAAAAATCAATCAATCAATTCACGCGAGGAATCCTTGTAATAAGACCTTTCCACTTGGTATATTTAAACATCGTCTTCTTTTGAAAATCTTTCATCTTGTTCATAACTTGTTGATTTGTAAGTGATAGGATGTTCATTATGTGTATTCCTTGTAGCAGAACCTTACCGCTGATATTGACAATTTTTACCTTCTGACTCTAACTTTGGTATATCTGACATACTTTTTAAAGACTTAAACCTTGGTCAGCACTTTCGAACGGTAAGCGATATGAATTTCATATTTCACACGTGTATTCTTTGTGTCAATACATTTTACTGGTACCAACATTTTGACCTCGTGACATTGACCTTCGCGTTTGACTTAATTCTGCAAAACTTTAACCTTGACCATAACTTTTGAGTAGTAAATGAAAGAACTTTCATATTTCATATGGGTATTCCTAATAGCATGTGTTTTATATGACTTTTGACTTTGACCTTCTAGCTTGACCTACTTTAGAATAACAGCTTATATTTGATAAACGGAGCTTCACAAACACATCTTGTTTACTTTGATGTTGTTTTATGTCGTAAAAATGTTCGCCTTGATCAAATAACATTTCGCCACAGATCTATCCGAATGATTTGCAAATATGTCTACGACATCCTTTCTTTGCGGGTTTTTGTTTTTTGGGATTTTTTTTTTTTTTTTTTTTTTTTTTTTTGATTTGGGTTTTTTTTTTTTGTTTTTTTGTTTTTTTTTTTTGTTTTTGGGGGGTTTTTTTTGTTTTTGTTTTTGTTTATTTTATTTTTATTTGTTTATTTATTTATTTATTTATTTATTTATTTATTTATTTATTTATTTATTTATTTATTTATTTTTTGCGTCCTTGTGTCATTAGAATTTGAACCCCAAAACCATGAAAACAACCAAAGGAAAACCATTTAGGGATTGAAACTTTTTTCTCAGTACAAAATCTGTTCTATTCTAATACAATTGAGATCTATGAAATAAGATGAAATGGCATCTTGACGCAATGATCAATACTGAAATTTTCCCAATGATTCTGCTCGATAATCATATACATGTATCTTATTTTTACTTTTTGCTGTGTATTTGATATAGTCTACACCATTATGATTGATGAAAATGGAACTTTGTTTTGTATGCATGCTTGCTTTTTTTTCCTCCATGGCTGCCATGGCTGATAGGTATTTTTGAATTTCAAAAGGACGTAAAATCAAGGCTAAATTACGGTTTGAGTTTCCGATTTGACCAGAATCCGGAATCAATAGGAGAAAGATGAACCCAGGTCGGTTTATCCGCCCAGGTGGGTGGGTGTCTATGCTGATAATCAGAAGGGAAAAAACGTACGTGCACAACTTGCCATTTAGAGGGGAAAAACCTATACTGGGTCGATTTTTCCGGGGTGGGGTCTATGCGGGGTTAAGTGTGTAGTTTATGCTACAACACCGGTACACATCCTTTCTCGTTGTTGGGATGCGAAATGTATGTTGTCCACTTGTCCTGGTGTCTGTCTGGATTAGGTCTGTGATGACATCAATGTGCTCGTTCCACTTCAAGTTCCTGCTGATTGCAACTCCCAGGTACTTGCTCGAGTCAAGTGCTATAGGGTCTTGCTGTAGACTGTTGCTGTCCTCTGTACTGTTGATCGGGTGGTACAGTAAACAATCATCTGCGAACAACTAGGTCTCTGACTTGGTGGCTTCTTGGAGGTCATTGATGAATGTGAGGAAGAGCAGCGGGCCAAGTACTGCTCCCTGTGGTACTCCCGATAGGACATCTGCACTAGTTGAGGCATGGCCGACTAGAAGGACTTGTTGTTGTTTGTTGTTCAGGAAGTCCTTAATCCATAGCAGAGTGTTGTCTCGTACACCGTAGTACTGCAGCTTATGCAGCAATCTCTGATGTGGCATCTTGTCAAATGCTTTCGAGAAGTCTAGCAGGACAATTTCAACTTGGCCTCCCTGGTCTAAAGTGCAGGCACTACTGTCTATGGTGATGGCTAGCTGAGTTTCAATTAACAATTTATTTATTTTCACATTTCACAACATAGAGAAGATAAGTACATAACATATACAACAGAACATACATATTACACATACACAACAGTGTATACACAATATCTTTCAAAACAATTCAATTGATGTTGCAGATCATCCTTAGTTTCGGAAATAAGAACAGTATCATCAGCGTATAACAGTACTATGATTTTTAGATATAAATTAAGTTCATTTTCAATTTCTTCCGACAACATATTTAAACCAATAACATTTTCCCGCGTCAAAAAATCTTCTAAATCATTCAAATAAATTGAAGAGGAACGCTTGGAAGTGAAGCCATATTGACTGTTGCTGAGGATAGAGTGCTGGTCAAAGTGGTCCATTACCTGGCTGTGGATGATGTGTTCCAGTAATTTACAGGAGATGGAGGTCAGGGAGACTGGTCTGTATTTGGAGGCCTGATGCTTATCGCCTTTCTTGTATACTGGAACAATAAATGCTGATCGCCAGACGTCTGGAATGGTGCCTGAATCCAATGAGATCTGGAAGACTTTTGATCAGTGCTGGGGCAATTTGGTCTGCATATTCATGTAGAAGCCTGGCTGGGATTCCATCTGGTCCTGTTGCTTTATTGGAGTCAGTGTTCCTGAGTAACTTGTGGACTCCTGCATTGCTGACTTAGATTGAAGGCATCGCTGGATAAAGACTCGCACCTGTGTTTGGCATCGATGTGCTATCCTCCCTGGTGAAGACGGAATGAAACTACTGGTTGAGTATTTCCGCTTTAGATTCAGTATCACTGTACAGGAGTCCATCTGTCTTCCTCAGTGGTGCTACTCCTTGAGAGTCCTGACGTTTGCTCTTCAGGTATGACCAGAATTTCTTGATGTTGTTCTGCATCTCACCACATACTGTTTGGTATATGAACTCATCATGGGCTGTCCAAATTTCACACTGTGCTGCTGCCTTGAGTTGTCAATATCGGGCCTGGTCCTTAGGGTTCACTTTGTGTCGTGCTTTCTTGAAGGCTTTCTGGCGTTGACGTAGTAGACGTTTGACCTTATTATAATCGGACGATGTGCCGTTCGTGAACATAGATTTAATGTGTTTCTTAATTTAAAAGCATATTTCAAGAATTTTCCAAAATTACATAGTTCTTTAGTATTATTTGAGCTGAGTAACTTCACACTAGTTAATTTAATTACAGAAGGTCTTCTGTAATAAAAGGGTTTCAAAAATTCAATTCTGAGTTCTAACAATGCGGTACATTTCAGAAGAAAATGAAACTCATCTTCAATGTCAGATTTACAGATAGTACAAATTCATCTTTCAATCGGAATATTTTTATACCAGCCAGTTTCAATATTTAGACAATATGAAGAAAGACGTATTCTACAAATAAGTATCTTATTTGTTTCAGTAAGAAAAGCCGTACGAGTAGATAAAACCAGAAACACATATGTCCCTGTTAAAACAAATCAGTTTGATTGGATATCGGCACATAAAACCAGTGGCGAGGATCTATTTCATTGAAAAGTGGGTGGGGGATTTTCATTCTTGTTTTGTTATTTAAGACAATTATATCTGTCAAAATCTGTTGCAAATTACGATGACCTTCCATACAACTTTATTGTCACTGATCTACAGCCAAGTTCAACAACTATGTCAAGAATTTCTCCGGGATAATTATGTCCTTGCAGCATCAATGACCTGCTATCACTCCATGCTTTTTCATCCTAGACCAGCAACCGCCAAAACCGATGAAACTGGGTGGAATTATGACAACCGGAAATGTCCTCGTCGATACACATATACATCCATCCGAGCGAGGTCTTTCTTCGAAAGGTCCAAGATACCCGTCTGATATAGAAATGGCTGCACATTATATGTTTCTAAGTGTCATCGAGTCTCCAGTCAAGGCGACGTGTGAACTAAAATAAATAAATGAATAAAATTAAAACTTCGGTGCCTATTAAATTCGAGATACCTGGTATTGTGGTGCAGACAGACGAGAGCTTATTCCGACATAAGCCAAAGTACTTGGAAGTGAGCAGTGGGCATTTGGTCCGGCACGTACATTCCTCCACTTCACCCTCTACAGGTTACATGCAACTGGTAGAACGAAATGCAGCAACCCTCTTCCCCATTGGTAGTATAATCCAGTGATGAATGGAAGCGCTTCAGGAGAGTTACGATCATCGTACTGTCAACCATTCAGTGGAATATGTCTGCAAAGAGACGAGCGTACGCACTCAAAGCATCGAACAACTGCTTGGGACTGGGCAAGAGCAAAACACAAGTTCAAGTCCATGAAGGAGGCTGACAGCCAGATTGTAAATAACAAGTTTCAGGAATTAATGTTCATTCCAATAATACTTGAAACTAGTATTGTAATTGAGTACAATAATAGAAAATAGGAGAGAATACTAGTATTAACAGTCACTTATATTTCTAAATTTAAATCTAATTTTGTATTAAAATTTGTATGCATGTATATTGTAAATTTCTAGTATTGTCCACTATTGCGTCGGCAATAGCTTGAAGTTTTCAGGATTCAACCGTTTTCGTTACTGGTTTTGTGACCGAGACATATAAGCGAATTTAACACCCTTGAAAGGGAGCTAACTTTTCTGATGGTGTGCTTATCCTCGCCCAGCTTTGTTGCAAAGTTAGCGGGCAACGGACGTCGAGTGCGGGCAGCGTCTGGATGGGTTCCCGCCGACACGTTACATTTGGTGGCAGCGTAGTGAAACTAGCATCTGAGTGATCGGTCTCCTAGTCATCCTATGTAGATGAAAAAGCGGTTGGCCTGTGGGCAGGGTGTTCCTGTATTTGTAGACCGTGTGTCTACGTAGTAAACTGGATATCTACTGTAGGAGACTGAGGTCACGGCTTGGTTGTCAAGAGAAACCGGCCCACAGACATAAGCTTCGAGTCTAAGCTTCCCTGAAGAGGAAGTAGTGTGACGAAGAAATATAGGTGAGTTTAACACCCTCGCAAGTGAGCTAGTTTTTCTGGCGATGTGGTTATCCTCGCCCAGCAATGTTGCAAAACGGTTAAACAGATGTGTGATCCGCCGACACGTTACATTTTCACATCCTACAATACTAATTTTCCGATATTGTAAGTACGTTACTGGTACATTTTTTCTTCCAGTATCTGTAACAAAACGAGTACATCAGTATCGCAACCACCAAGTTTTCACGATTACAGGACTTTTGGTTACGAATTACTTTGCTAAGACATGTCTTGAATGTGAATCGTCTTCGTATCACGATCGGCACTCTTCTGCAGATTTTACTATTGTATACGAAAAATCCAGTCGGTAGGGGAGATCCGAATATTAATATTATGAATGCGACAACGAGAAAGTTCAATAAATGTGTATTAGATAATATCTTCAGACAGAGGAGCACTTTAACCTCAGCAAAGTAATTAAAAGGTATAATTTTGTTCTTTCTTATTTCATAACTCTGTATCACCACATACCACAATGACTACAGAGTACAGTACAGTACAGTACTGTATAGTAATCTTCATTATTCATAAAAAATTTTTTTTTATATAAATATAAACCACTATAGTTGGACCGGTCATAATCTAGAACTAGAGTACTGATCTAGTACCTGATTACAGGGTATTGTATTGTACACAGATCTATAGTCGCCATGAACGTATTATAGCTAACTTTCAAATTTTCTTTAATTTTACTGCATTTTTAAACTAAAATGAAAAATTCATGTGATTGGATTTAATAGATTTAGAAGTGATTTCTGACAACCGTGATAAAATGTCACATTCTTTTGAATTTCAAATTTTCAAATGGCAGATAACCATTGGTTACACAGGATTGATTAGTATGAAATTTAATTTGTAAACAATATATAAGAAGAAAGCTATCATAAGTGATATACATTGATAATGTTATAAAATCTAAATAAATTCAATGAAGTAATACTAGTAGATATTATATACACATGTAAACACATATCAGGGGCATATGCAGAAATCTTTATGCCACAATTTACCCTAGGTGAAAAGTAAGTTTATTCCTTAACACGTTTATGACAGATATAACCAAAATATTCTTTACAAAATTTGCAAGGATGGTTGGATTCAGAAATGACCCCTGCAATAAAATATTTCATTTTTTAATATGTATCAAAATACAAAATGTATGCTAGAATCTTAATTGTGTGTATTTTGTTCCTAGAAAAGAGTGTACTCTTTGCAAGTAGCATTTCACATTCTAAGGGAAAAGGTTTGGTCACTTTCATCACAAACATCCTTCATAATTTTGTGAAATTTTGTAAATAAATTGTATTATCAGATAAATGAAATTACTCGTAGCATGTTTTTCCATAGTACATTGTACATGTAGGTTGTTTATAGATGAATTAATTTTGTGTATTTTATCTGATTTTATTGTAATGAAAGTAACATTGCAATATATTCAAGACTGAAAAAGGGGCATAGGGATATACTACAAGTATATGAATTCTCTCCTTCAGAAATAATGGAAATATTTTAAGGATTCTTAAAGTTTAAGAAGTCAAGGACCCCAGGCCCTACATGTACAAATGTTTATTTGTTTTCTGAGCCAGATCCATGAATGGTTGGATCCAGGACAGGGTAATTTTTAGGCCAAAAGGAAACCCCACTTTGACAATTTTTTTTTCAGAATGGTGGCACAGAACAATAAACTGAATGCACCAGAGCAATCTGTATGTCTGAAGAAATGTTTTTGTTGTTTGGTCCCCTCTGAAGGGAAATTTCTACACATTTTTGGTCTCTTTGTTTGACTCGGTCATTCTATGCATTTTTGTGTTAATTTCTTGATTTATATGTATTTGATATATTTAAAATATTTATTTGCTAACTTTAAATATCTTTTTCTTGGGTTATTTGAAAAGAACATGTCAAAATGAAGTTTTCTTGATTTTGTATGATTTGTTTCATACTTTGATGAGCTACATGTAATTCTGGCTTGCTGAAGGATAGCAGTTCAAACCTCACTACAGACAAACACCTTTTTTATTTCATTTTATACAAAAACAATCATTTAAATGTTTTTCAGCACCCATTATATTGAATTAAGTTATTTAGAAAAAGAAGTGGAAAAAACATCCTGATTTAATCTTAACCACATGTATGTATTTGTGTGTCAGTGTTTTGATTTATTCATTGTAGAGAAGCAAGTTTACAGTCATTTGTCAGTTGTCAAAAACACAGTTAACAAGGAAGTGCATGCATATGTATCTGCAAGTTTTTTCAAGCAGTCAGTTATTTGTTAATGAGCAAATTTTCTCAAGTGAGCGATATAGATACAGGCCCATTTGGCCTTTCGTTGGACATGTTTTTGGACTTTATTGTTTTTGCATATTTTCAATTTCAGGTAATTTCTGTGATTTTATTTTGGTAGGTTACTTATCATGCGTTAGATTTGAGGGGCTTTTCTTACTAACTAATTTTATTGAAATAAATGTAATTGAAAGAAATGGGATGGAAAAGTAATTTTAGGACTTTTTTTGCTTTGTTTAACTTTAAAAGGGGAGGTGGGAAATGCAAATCTGTATGTTATATATACATAAAGTTTGATGGACTTCTACTTTAGAACACATAGAAGGTTTTTGGTGAAACTTGGGGAAGAATGAAATAAACACTGTTACTCTTTGGAACTGCCCAGAGGTTGGTGCAGGTTATGGCAAGGTACAGTTAGGTTCAGGGAGGTACGACCTTTTTTTAAAAAAATATTGGATTATGTAAATTGAAAAATGAAATGTATGAGAGTCATGTTTTTAGAATTGAATTGTGTGGTTTTTGATTCATTGCTGAAACAAAATTTCTGAAAAAGGATCTTTTCATAAGGGAAAATTTTGATCCTTTCTACATGAGTTTTCATGTGCTCAATGTGCTCAGGTGAGTGGTAACTGATAAAGACCCACCTTGGCTTTTTGTTTCAACTTACTGTCATCAATACCCGAGGCTATCACTTGTTACATGTTTTTGGTACTACTATAACATTGTATATATCCATGTATAAAAATATACAAAATCTCAAGTCACTTCATTAACAAATAACAAACATCTTAATCAAAGTTACTAGTACTGCTGTCATAGGAATTTCTCTGTTTATGCAAAATAAATAGTTGACATAACACAGGGGTATTGTGCTGCAACCACAACATAGGGGCATCGTGGTGCTACCACAACAGAGTGGCACTGTGGTACTACCACAACATTAGGGCATTGTGCTGCCACCACAACATAAGGAATTGTGCTGCCACCACAACAAAGGGGCATTGTGCTACCACAACGTAGTGGCATTGTGCTGCTGCCACAACTTAGGGGTATTGTGCTGTAACCACAACATTTGGGCACTGTGCTGCTGCCACAACATAGGGGCATTATGCTGCTACCGCAACATAGGGGCATTGTACTGTGTCCACAATTTAAGGCATTGTGCAGCTACCACATCATAGTGGCATTGTGCTGCTTCCACAACATAGGGGCATTGTGCTGCTACCACAAGAAAGGAACATAGTGTAGCTTCCACAATATATTACATTGTGCTGCCACCATATCTTTGGGGCATTGTGCTGCTACCATAAAATTGAGGCATTGTGCTGCTACCTCAACATAGGGGCATTGCACTGCTTCCACAATATAAGGGCATTGTGCTGCTACCACAACATTGGGACACTGTACTGCTACCACAACATTAGGGCATTGTGCTGCTACCACAACATTGGGCTGCTACCATAACATAGGGACTTTTTGTTGCTTCTTTTACTATATTGCTTCTTTTACTATATAGGAAGATCTGTCTATGAATTATTTTCGAGACAATCATTCAAATGCATTACAATCTCTATCTGTTTTCAGGCATTCATTTTAATTAAAAAGTAAAAATTTTTATTTTTTGCTTGAAACTTTAAAAGGACTCATTGTCAACTTTCTTCAACATTCTAAACATAGTTTACTTTGCTCAAGCATACCTCTCAACCTAGCCAGACTTAAAATCTGCCTATGACATTTGATGTGGTTGTTTCAAGTTTCTAGTCATGACATTTGATGTGGTTGTTTCAAGTTTCTCGTCATAACATGTGATGTGGTTGTTTCAAGTTTCTCATCATGACATGTGATGTGGTTGTTTCAAGTTTCTAGACATGAGGTGTGATTACTTCATTTAATTTGTTAGGCATGTTTTATTTTATTCAAGAGAGTGTCTGGTTGTTTTATTTCAAAGCTTGTGTTTACAAACTGATTTTATCTGACGTATATGAGTGAAAAAACTGTATCATTTCTTATACACCCATCCATTTTTCCATCAAAAAAAACAACATTTAGCAAACTTTCAGTTGTTCAACCTGTTAAAATCTTCATGTATTTACATTATCTACTTTAACTCACTCCTGTTACCAATTTGTTGTGAAGGAAGGACTGGAAATTTTTGTTTTACATTGGACCTTTTGGGAGCATGAACTTCCACGCTCTTAAACTATAAAAATATTTTCCATAGGTACAAAAGCAGATGATATTGCTGATGCTGAAAAAGGTGTACTAACAATTATACTTTGGTTGGAAGGTGTGGCCAAACTTATTTCTTTATTTTTTATGAAGAGGAATTGTACAGTAATGTCAGGATACTAAATTAAACTAGGCAAACACTGAATAATGGCATTAATCAATTTTCACAGTTTAATTGGTCCTGCAGAACTGAAGTCCTGCAAGATGTGGAATTTTCCTTTTGGTGCTTTTTCATAAATTGTGAATAGACCTCTTTTCTTTAACTGGGGAGCTGTAACATTGAACGGCAAAATCATAAACGTTCCCTCCAAATCGATGAGAATGTCGGCAAAATACATTATGATGTAATAAAATTGGAGGAACATAAATCAATTTGCCATCCAATGTTACAGCTCCGCAGTTAAAGGAAAAAGGTCTATTCAAAAAGAAAAAAAAGAAAAAAGAAAGAAACAGGGGGGGGTGGGGGGCTGAAAATTGGAGCTGGCAGGGAGGAGAATATAGGAATTTTTTATTATGGCATAAGCATTAAAAATAAAATATTTTCAAGACTGGAACCTTTGGTTATAGCAATAATATAATTTTTTTTTTGCATTTTTTATCTTGACAAATCTGCTTGTTCTTTGTTGGAAAACCTTTCCATTATAAGCTCTTTTTTTTTGACAGACAGCAGAGTATGAAGGTTTTGATATACTGAAATTACATCAGATTCCTTAAATGGAAAGAGACAGAGGAATTATCATGACAGATCAAGAACGTCAAAGACTGATTACCAATGAAGGTATGATTTTTTTGCCATCACTTCGCTCTTTTCTGTAATCTAAGGGTTAGAAAATTTAAAGTTAGCTCGAAACCTTAAAGTAGGAGACAGTTATAGTTATGTTAATGCTGCAACCATGACTACATAAGGGAGGGAGAGGTTACCCCTACTCCAAGATGATTTGGTGATGATGGGCACTAGACATATGGAATATCTTGGTAAGGAAGGGATGTTTAAACATATAACATGTACAGTAACAAGAATACACAATGTATCTACTGTCAGTCAGTTCCTAAATACTGGTATTTCTGAATATTTCATGCTATTTTTATTCTATCATAATACAGATTGGAATTCATATTTTTATCATAAATCTAAAGAAAGTTCCCAAAACCATGAAAAACCAGATTGTGGAAAACTGGGGGGGGGGGTTATTTTCTTAAATGTCTGCATTATGAAAAAAAGTTGATCATCAGATTTTACTTTTATGAGTTAATCATCAAATGAGTTTTATGAGTTTACATCTAAATTATTCTGTGATACTTTTTAAATAAAGTATGATCAACAGTTTCACATCAATAACTTAAGTAATATTGTGTGCATCTTATTTACTTGTGCTTTTTGGAAAATGGAAAAACAACATAAACCATTGTTACAACTGTGATAGCTTGTACCTGTATAACAACTTCATAAAACTCACTGATAAACCCTTGCACTTTACCTGAGTAAACTTGTAGTAATGAATCTTCTTTACATATTTTCTTTCTTTTTTTGTTCGGATCTTGCCTAAGAGAAAGAGGTTAATATAATCTCCTTTTCTGTTTGTATGATACAATACAGATTGCTATACAGTAACACAATGCTTGCCTTTAAGATTAATCAATATCACACATATTATGCAATGTCAATAGATTATAAATAGATATCTTGATAAACCATATGTTGACAGATACAGAGGTGCATATAGGAAAATATGTAGATAATGATTTTATAGCTGGGTATGTAGATAATGACATTATAGCTGGTCATGTAGATAATGATATTATAGCTGGGTATGTAGATAATGGCTGAGATACCTTTTGATTACCTAGATAACTCAGAGGAACCGAATGCTGTCAGTTATGAGGAGGCATTGCAGAAAACAGGTATGTTTGTAGAATTGATCACTGATTAATTATTGATTTGATAAATATCTTTTTAAGTCACCTGAGCCAAAGGCTCATATGACCTATTTGGTTTGTTTTATGTCCATTGTCACGTTGTCAATTTCTTTTTGAGAACCATCCATAGGACTTTTATGAATGTCTGGTAGAAATGACGGTCTCATGTGACCAGATTGGTTCAGGGTAGGATCCAGGGATACCTTTTTCTTAAAAGCTCAATTTTATATGCCCATTCGTAAATGGGATAAATTATGTTAGAGTGCTATCCGTTTGACACTGTTTTATTTGTAAAACTTTTTAGTCATGCTTTGAGATGTTTAAGTGAAAATTGATGTGTATGTTAAATATAGGTCTTGCATATAAAGTTTGACATTTTCTGCAATTGACCGTATGATAGACAAGTTGTGCTTTGATTAAAATCATTATTCCGGAGGTCTTTTGGCCAGTCTTTAAGATATTGAAGTGAAACTAATATGTATTTTAGTATGAAGTCCTTCATACAAAGTTCTCCTTTTCTCACAATTGACCTCATTATGATTAATACAAAAGTCATTGCCCTGTGATGAAAATATTTTAGCTGTGGTTTAAAATATTCAGCTTTTATGTTTACTTAAAAATCATACAGAGTCTGTCACAACTGAGCCTTCTTACAAGTCATACAGACTCTGTCACAATTGACCTTTCTTACAAGTCATACAGAGCCTGTCACAATTGACCCTTTTTACAAGTCATACAGGGTCTGTCACAATTGATCCTTCTTATAAGTCATAGTGTGACATACAGAGTCTGTCACAATTGACCCTTCTTACAAGTCATAGAGAGTCTGTATCAATTGACCCTTCTTACAAGTCATACTGTGACATACAGAGTCTGTCACAATTGACCCTTCTTACAAGTCATATTGTGACATACAGAGTCTGTCACAATTGACCCTTCTTACAAGTCATACAGAGTCTGTCACAATTGACCTTTCTTACAAGTCATACTGTGACATACAGAGTCTGTCACAATTGACCCTTCTTACAAGTCATACAGAGTCTGTCACAATTGACCCTTTTTACAAATCATACAGAGTCTGTCACAATTGACCCTTCTTACAAGTCATACAGGGTCTGTCACAATTGACCCTTCTTACAAGTCATACAGAGTCTGTCACGATTGACCCTTCTTATAAGTCATACAGAGTCTGTCACAATTGACCCTTCTTACAAGTCATACTGTGAGATACAGAGTCTTGTCACAATTGACCCTTCTTACATTCTTCTATTTATTAAGCATCTTTTTAGCTCACCTGAGCCAAAGGCTCAAGTGAGCTATTGTGATCAATCACCGTCCGTCGTCCGTCGTTAACTTTTCACATTTTCGACTTCTTCTCCAGAACCACTGAACAGAATTTGATGAAACTTGATAAGCATGTAGTACTCATGGTCCCCTACAAGTGTTGTTGTTTTTCGTCCAGATTCATCAACAGGTGGCGCCACCACAGGCAAAAGTAGGTCAAAGAGGGTACCCTCCTTTGACAAACTTCTTCTTCAGACCGGGGGCATACAGAGACAAACCGAATGCATAGGAATGATCTAGAGGGATGTGTGAAGAAGTGTTGTTATTTTTGGTTCCGTTCCGAAATCAAATTTTTGACGTTTTTTTGTACTTGGTAGTTTTAATGCAGAAAAGAGGTATTTTTTTCTTTTAGTAAACATTGATGCATTAATTTGGTTTAATTTGATCATTTTGATGGTAAGAAATACTACTGCAAAGAAAATTTTTCAATATTTTATGTTTTGGATTTTTTATGAATTTTTTAAGACTTTCAAGAAAAAGGGGGGTGGGATAATTGGTGTAAACATTTCACAGTTTGAACTTTTTCTTCGGAACCACTCGCTGGAATTCAATGAAACTTGGCATGCATCAAATACTCAAGGTCCCCGACAAATGTGGTCATCTTTGTCAGGATCCATGAACAGGTGGCACCACCACAGACAAAAGTAGGTCACAGAGGGTACCCTCCTTTGACAAACTTCTTATTCAGATCGGGTGCATACAGCGACAAACCAACTGCATAGGAATGATTTAGAGGCATATGGGAAGAAGTGTTGATATTTTTGGTTCCATTCCGAAATCAAATTTTTGACGTTTTTTCATTTTTATTTTGGACTTTGTTATTTTAATGCATTAAAGAGCTATTATTTTCTTTTAGTAAACATTGATGCATTCATTTGGTTTCATTTAATCATTTCTATGGTAAGGAATGCTGGTGCGAAGGAATTTTTTCAATGTCTCGATTTTTGAATTTTTTATGAATTTTTTAAGACTTCCAAGAAAAGGGGGGGGGGGGGACAATTTTTCATATCTTCAACTTGATCTACAGAACAACTTGAAGGATTGTGATAAAACTGGGTAGGATGCAAGTACTCATAGTCCTTTTCAAAGGTTTTGTTTTTTGTGCGGATCATCCAAATTGGTTAACAGATAATGCCACCATGTCTAAAAGTAGGTCTCACAATGGTACATATACCACTTGGTAATTGAAATATGGAGAGTAGCGGTTCAAATCCAGCTGTGGTCAAAAAATTTTTTTTTTTTTTTTACACATCTAAATAAGTTTTTAGATGTTTCTCAACACTCAACATATGAAATTAGGAATTTTACGTTTAAGACTTCCAAAAAAAAAAAGGGGGGGGGGGGTGTTGCCCATTTTTCACATTTTCAACTTTTTCTACAAAACTGTTCGAAGGATTTTAATAAATCTTGGTAGAAATAAGTCACTTATGATCCTCTTCAAATTCTGTTGTTTTCGTCCAGACCTCTTTACAGGTGGCGCCACCATAGTCAAGAGTAGGTCACAAAAGAGTTCCCTCCTTTAACAATATTCTTTTTCATACGGGCTGTATACAGAGACAAACAGAATGCATAGAAATGATCTAGAGGGATGAGTGAAGATGTATTGTCATTTTGGTTACCTTCCAAAATCAAATTTTAGAATTTTTTTCGACATTTCTTTGGACTTGGTGATTCAATGCAGAAAAAAGTGTCATATTTCCTAGTTAATTGATAATGATGATTTCTTATGGACTATTGTGATCATAATTATGGTAAGGATTGTTACTTTGAAAGAATTTTGTCAATATCTCAATTTTTGGATTTTCTATGAATTTTTTAAGACTTCCAAATGAGGGTGTATAGGAACGATTCAATCACATTTTTCACTTCTGCTGTTATACCACATGAAAGATTTTAATGAAACATGGAATACATGAAGTACTAAAAGTCCTCTATCAATTTGGTAAATTTCATCCAAATTGGTTAACAGATAATGCCACCATGTCTAAAAAGCAGTTCTCACAATAGTACATATACCACTTGGTAATTGAAATATGGAGAGTAGCGGTTCAAATCCAGCTGTGGTCAAAATTTTTTTTTCATTTCTTTACACATCTAAATAAGTTTTTAGATGTTTCTCAACACTCAACATATGAAATTAGGCAATTTTAAGTTAGATCTGGACAATATTTGAAACAATTGTTGTTCATGACCCAGACTTAAAATCAGTCAACAAAAGGCCCCACCTAAAGAAAATGACTAACTTGTTGCCCTGAATGACTTCTTGCAGAGACAAAGGAAATGCTTAATATCAAAATCACCTGAATGGATGTGCAAAAAAGTGTTGTTTTTTATTCTAGCCTGAAATAAAATTTGACATATTTTCCACATCTGTGTTGACTTAGTCACATTAATGCAAAAATAAATGAATTCTTCCTTCATGCATGACTGATAATCTAGGTACTCAGGTGAGCGATATAGGCCCACTTGGGCCTCTTGTTTCTTTTATTTGTAACAAGTTGCTGTTTTGAGGCAACAGTTTATTTTCAACTAGATTTTTCAATAATTTTCATAGAAGTGAAGATGAAACTTTACAGAGATTATCATACATGATAACTGACAAACATTTCAAAATCATTTATTGGTTTCTTTCTTGTTTTAATAGCAGTCATAATGAAACTTCAGGAATGTTCTGTAGTTATCAGCATTTGGATACTCAGACTCTTATTTATCAAATACATCTTTTGTTTTATGTGAGAGAGAAAACAGAAGACATCTGAGCTGTACAAAGCTGTATGACACAAATCACCAAGGACACACACACAAAAAATGATAATAGTAGAATATACAAGGAAAAACAACTTTACAAAAATATTTGAATGTGCTTTGGTTACCATACCCACTTAGGACAGTCAATTGAAGTAACAAACATCACTTAATTGGTGTGGTTAACCGGTGTATGAGCACCCACCTTCCCACTCACTGCAAAAGCAGCACAATCATAGGACACATATTTGAAAATTTATAAATAATGATCAATTGGTATTTCCTCCATATATTGGTGTTCATTTCAGGTTATGGGAAATTCCACTGGATTGTACTGGTTTTATGTGGCTGGGCAGTGTCAAGTGATGCTATAGAGGTTCTATCTGTGTCGTTCATGTTACCATCAGCAACATGTGAACTAAACCTAAGTTCTGAAGACAAAGGATGGCTCAATGCAATCATATTTGTTGGTAAGTAGAATATGGATGCATTTCTTTGAAAATTTGCAGTATGAATTGTGTAATTAAGAATTACTTTGGTTGTTTTATTAATTTACACCTATGCATCTAACCTAAGGGTACACAAAGCAATGATAGTAATTTACATGCATTGTCTACTGTGACTCAAAACCTCAGTTTTTGCTGTCTCACCCAGAGGACAGATCACAAATGATCTGCAGAGAGACTTGAATGGTATTGAGACTTGTACCTTCAATCAGAATCCAAGCACCTGATAGAGCCTCATCAGTTCTAGTGAGTTGTCAGCTTCATACCTCATGGTAGTGGCACAAACTGTGCAAGTAATAAATAATAACTTACATCAAGGATTCTAGTAAAGTACTTATAGATTGCTGATCACATTGAAGGTCATCTAGTCAAAATCTTGTTATCACAGGACAGTAAGACTTATTAAAACCAGACCTTTACTAGATAGTAGGACATGACCTGCAAATGATCTTAAATGTTAATAACACCAACAAATGGTCAGAATGGCCACCTAATTGAAAATAGTACTCTTTCAGTATTTGAATTCTCTTGCTATTGATCCTCTCTCTGAAGGATAACTCCTGATCCAGATGATATGGGACTTGCTCTGTATTCTAGAATAACCCTTCACATATTCAAAATCATGAATCTTATTTATAATCTTATCTTTTCATAGACTTACCTCTTGTACCAGCAGTAGAGCTTTAGTTTTATTCATGAAACTTTGGTTTATTAATTTGTACTTCAGTATCATCTACTGTCATACTGCCCCACTGGTGATACCAATTTATTGATTGAACTACCAAAAGAAGAAGATGATGGTAAATGAGGAAACATAAGCTGTCTTACAACTTACAGGATTTGACATAATTTAATATGTAATAATTTCCTTTCTTGATTGAACTATGTGTACTGACTTCTTATATACATGTATACTTTACATATCATAATATGGATATTCTGTGATCATTCATTGCCAGCATGCATAATGTTACAGGTATGATGATTGGAGGATATTTCTGGGGGTCACTAGCTGATCAGCATGGTCGGAGAACAGTACTTCTGGGCTCTTTAACTGTGAATGGATTGGGTGGATTAGCATCCAGTGTGTCCCAAGTATTCTGGCTGTTTCTTATCATGAGGTTTATAAGTGGAGTGGGGTAAGTATCAACTGCATATACAGAGCATAATCATTCACAGTTGCTTTGGTTATTCCCTGATACTGCTGCATTATCAGGCAATTTGTGTCCCAAGTGTTCTTCCCAAACTTTGTCTTATTTCAAATTGTTGCACACACATTATGATCACTCTTTCTCTGCATATCAACTTGTTTCAAAGTGTATCAGGAAATTGATATTCCACATCCCCAGTTTAAGTAATTACATTATTGCTGATGTTTGATAGATATACTTCACGTTTGTTGTGTACCACACTATTTATCTTTCAGTGTTGGTGGCAGTATTCCTGTGATATTTTCTTACTTCACCGAATTCCAGCCAAAGGAGAGGAGAGGGATGATGATAAGTGCACTAGCTACATTCTGGATGTTTGGCAATATTATTGCTGCGGGTAAAATACTCTATGTATTGAAACTATATTGATAATTTCTTCATAGATGTGGTGTATGTATTTTGTATGGAGAGTCAACCCTTATGTACAAATCATGATGTAATAGTGTTAAAAGTAATATGTAAAATCTTTTGCCTGGTAGAGTGTAGTATCCCAATACTTCATAGGAGGGATCCAGAAGCAGAAGTTGAGGGGTTTGGAGGAAGCCCAAAGGGAGGACCTGAGGCAAAAGTGGCCAAAAGGGGAGGGTATGGGAGGGGGACTACCCCCACCAGTATGGGGGTCCAGGAGGTGTCCCCTGGGAAATTTGAAAATTTGGAATAAAATGGTGTAATCTGGTATATTTTCAGCCTATTTTTTCAATAATGACACAGGATTTTTTTTTTCTGTCTGCCAAGAACAAAGCCATAAAGTCATATCCATTTTGGCATTTTATTTCTTCATTATTAACTTTGATATGGTGCCGATATTGCATATATTTCACATAGTTTCCCTTAGCGTAAATTTACAATGTCAGAATAAATACATGTACACGGTGTTTTCATTCGGAAGTAGTTCACTAGACTGGCAATGCTGCTCAGTTTCAGTTCAGTTTTAGCTTGAAACTTCCTCCTCTGGTTAAGGAGCATCCCAAATGGGTAAAATAAGGATCTATTTTAGGTTTTAAAAACATATGTACAATGGTAAGAACAGAATGATAAGGGCCAAACACTAAGGGCCAAATATCACATAAGAGTATCTCATAAAACTGAAAATAAGGACCAAAAGTAAAATGTATAAAAGGAGTATGTAGTAAAATAATAACTGTATTGTTATGGGTCAGCTCCACCCAAGTTGTATAAATAAAGAACAGTAATACTGAATTAAATGAGCTGATGGGGATGGGGCTAGCGTCATTACGTCTAGGCCACTATCTTGGAACTATATTCACAAGTGCAGTTGGGGAAATTATAATTTGTAGGGAATTTATAATATGTAGGGGATATGTGACATCTAATTCTAGACAGAAGGTAATTTCAGAGTAGGCGCAATTTATCCATGGATCTTACAAATGCAGTTGGGAAATATATAACGTGTAGGGGACACTTATCATCTAGTTCTAGGTAGAGGGCAGTTTCAGAGTGGGGGAACTTTGTCCATGCATGGCTTGATAAAGCAGTTTTTTGGGCAGAAATCTTATTCATTGTATAGGCTGTCCATAAATAAATGAATAGATGAATAAATAAATAAATAACTAACTAGCTACTCAAGGTGGTTATATACAATCATATAGGGAAATTTGGTTTAGTATGGGACTGTATTACTTGATTTCAACATATATACAGTACTTAACTAAAACCTCTGCACAGTGTATACATGTATGTAGAGGTATGGTGTGTTTTAAACACAGTTTGACTTAATATGCTACATTATTATTATTAGGTCTTATTTATGGGTAAAAGGTACATTACTGTTACTATGCAGTTTGGTGGAAATTTCTACAAGTTAAGTATGGGAAAACAGTGAGAAAATGTTAGTCAAATGGATTGAAAACATATGATATACAATTTGGAAAAGGATCTGATGGCATTCTATATGAGTTTGTGTCATTTTAATATCTGAATCTACCCATTCACCATGTGTTATTTTAACATCTGAATTTACCCATTCAGACACCATGTGAAAATGTTACTGTAACATAAGCTCACATCACCTTGGATTGATTAGAAAGTGCAAGTCACATGATCTGAATATAAGTGCCATCAGAAACTGAAACTAAGTGTTATCAGATCCTTTTACAGTATATACTGTTTGAAATAAGATTTTTATGTGTCACAATCATGTGGCATGTGTGTTGCAAGATTTTATTCACCTGTATACAAATATACATTAAAATGATCTCTCTTTAAGAACTTTATTATCTCTATCCATTAAAAGGTTTGGCCTGGATTGTCATCCCAGAAGACATTGGTTATGACACAGCAAATTTCAAATACCTTAGTTGGAGGATATTCATAGCTTTATGTACTATACCCAGTCTCACATCTGCAATGTTCTTTGTTCTTATGCCAGAAAGTCCCAAGTTCCTGCTCTCAGTAAGTAATTCCATTTGGAATACCTATAATAATATTAATAATTTTGTTCTATATCATTAATTCATACAGACTGTGATGAATGTATAATTTATATATAAAAACATTTGTAAATCTGAAATTTATTTATAAATGTTCTCATTTGTGATCATAGATGTTATTCAACAATTGTCTTTATGAAGTGGAAGTTTCAACAGACTCTATGTAAGACATAATTGTGACTCATTTGTTGAACACTCTATTCGAAAATATATTTCTTATTATTGCAAAAAGGGATATTTGGAATAGTATTCCTTATATAGGTATACTTTATTTTTTTTTACCTAAGGTGAGGAAAACAGATGAAGCATTAACAGTACTGCAGAGAGTTCATGATACCAATAAACCAAACTCACCTCCATACCAGGTAAGTAATGTGATCATACATAGATTTGCTAAAATATACAAAACTCACCTTCATACCAAGTAAGTTATGTGATCATTCATAAATGTGCTAAAGATAAACCAAACTCACTCCCTACCAGGTAAGTAATGTGATCATACATAGATGTGCTAAAATATACAAAACTCACCTTCATACCAAGTAAGTAATGTGATCACTCATAAATGTGCTAAAGATAAACCAAACTCACCCCCTACCAGGTAAGCAATGTGATCATACATAGATGTGCTAAAATATACAAAACTCACCTTCATACCAAGTAAGTTATGTGATCATTCATAAATGTGCTAAAGATAAACCAAACTCACTCCCTACCAGGTAAGTAATGTGATCATACATAGATGTGCTAAAATATACAAAACTCACCTTCATACCAAGAAAGTTATGTGATCATTCATAAACTCATCTCCATACCAGGTAAGTTAGGTGCTCGGCTCATGATCAAGAGGTCCTGGGTTCGACCCCTACCCTGGGCACACCGGGTTCTGCCTTTCAGATGAGACAGTAAAACTCGAGGTCCCGTGTCCTGGTAGGTATGGCATGTAAAAGATCCCTCACTGCTTCGGGTGGGTCTGTTACAAAGGTCTAAATTTGTATGCAATGCATCAGGCAGATGCCGTCATCATATACGTGAAATATTCGTGGAGTGAGGTAAAACAATAATCCATCATTCTAAGGATAAACCAAACTCAAACCCCTACCAAGTAAGTTATGTGATCATACATAAATGTACTAAAGATAAACCAAATTCACCTCCATACCAGGTACGTTATATACATGATTATTTATACATGTATATCATTGCTAAAGATAAACCAAATTCACCTCCATACCAGGTACGTTATATACATGATTATTTATACATGTATATCATTGCTAAAGATAAACCAAATTCATCTACATACCAGGTACGTTATATACATGATTATTTATACATGTATATCATTGCTAAAGATAAACCAAATTCATCTACATACCAGGTACGTTATATACATGATTATTTATACATGTATATCATTGCTAAAGATAAACCAAATTCATCTACATACCCGGTAAGTTATGTATATGATTATTTCATTGTGGGGGCATAAAATGTTACCCTGTTCCATCATTCCATCATCATTGAGTTTCTGCTCATTTTTAGTCCCCTGCCAGTGAAACTGGAGGGTACTATAGTGTTTGTCGTTGTCCGTCTGTCTGGATGTTTCCAGACAATAACTTCAGTAAGGAATGACCAGTTTGCTTCAAACTTCATACAGTGTTAGCTTTTTGATATAAAGATCTAATATGGGAATGATTTTGGGGTCAAAAAATCAACTCTAAGGGTTATTCTTACTAAAAATAGACATTTATCATTGTATTTCGGTTTCCAGATGATAACTTGAATTAGGAATGATTGATTTGATTGATTTCTTTCAAACTTGATATAAGGCTAGCTCATATAAAGGTCTTGGGTGGGATTAATTTGGTGTCAAAAGGTCAATTCTAAAAATCACTGTTCCTAAAAAAAACCCCATTTATCACTGCATTTCATTTGCCAGATAATAATAATTAGTTAAGAACGATTGATTTCTTTTAAACTTCATATAAGGCTAGCTTATGTAAAGGTGTAGGATGAGATTGATTTTGGGGTCAAAAAGTCAATTCTAAGGATCACTGTTACTAAAAATAGACATTAGCATAGTTCAGTTGTAGACTTATTCCTGAGAATAATGATCCATCACCGTTTCATTTTCCAAATAATGACTATAGATACTGATATGAATAAAACTATGTAATCATGCAACATTAGCTGAGATTACATTTGAAATTACTGAACTTTTGAATGAATTTTACATGAAATTATTAGATAATTCCATTAAAGATGATATAATAGATCCTGTTATACTTGAAGTTCTCTTAAAGAATTTACAGAAACGAAACTTATACCAACGCAAACATTTCAAATAAGACCAATAACAGAAGCTAATGTTCACTATATCTTAAATAAATTAAATGATGGCAAATCAGCAGGTATCGACTCTTTAGGACCCAAGACACTTAAGCTATCTGCAGAATTAATCGCAAAGCCCATCGCCCATATGATAAATTTGAGCACAGATACTGGTATTTTCCCGGAAAATCTTAAAATAGCTAAAATAACCCCGATTTACAAAACAGGGGAAAAATCAAATCCTGGCAACTACAGACCTGTTTCTATTTTACCTACTATCTCAAAGTTGTTTGAAAGACACACATCAGAATTTCAGGATTACTTATTCGAACATAATTTACTTTACGGGTTTTTGCAAGCTGCATTCATGCCAAACAATTTTACCAAACTTCTGAAAAATGGATAGCTGATATCAACAGTGGTAATGTAACAGGTGTAGTTCTGCTAAACCCAAAAAAAAGTTTCGATCTTGTAAATTATCAAATTCTTGTAAAGAAATTGAAATGCTATAACTTTAACAACACCATTTTAAATTGATTCCAGTCATATTTGTCGAACAGAGTAGAATGATCTCCCGTTACATGTTAAAAACTCCTTTCTTGACCTATTTGCAGATGACGCAACACTATATAAATCTACTTCTTCAATAGAGGATGTTGAGAGTGGACTTAATGCTGATATGAACTATATTAGTACTTGGTGTAATGAAAACCGCATGGTCATTAAGGAGACTAAAACTAAGTGTATGTCGATTGGTTCACAACAAAGACTCTCAAAAATTTCAAAAACATCACTTTCCCTTTAAATTAATAATCAGTCCATAGAAAATAATCTTGACATTAAGTTACTAGGGAAACATATTGATAACAGGCTCTATTTTAACAAACATATTACTGAAGTTTGTAAAACTATTACATCGATTATGATTCTTTAACTATATATGGCAGTGCTGTGAAATCACAGCTAGAGCGATTACATAGGCTTAAGAAATGTGTATCACGAATAACCTTAGATGCACCGCCTGATGCACCATCCCAACCATTATTTGATAAACTGGGTTGGTTGAATGTTTTTGATAGATGTGATCTCAATAAGTGCATTCTTCTTTACAAAATATTGAATGATTTAACCCCTCCTTACTTAACAGATCTGTTTACATATAACACAAATGATAATTATGCTCTATGATCCATTGCTAGCAATGACTTAGTTTCCCCTTGTCACAATACGAAATTTTACAAGCGAGTTTAAGTTATAGTGGAGTAAACATATGGAATAGGCTCCCGACACACATACAAAACTCATGCTTTCTCTATACTTTTAAAAGTTCCTTTCAAAAATACTTAATAGAGAGGCGTAGTTAACCTAATCTAAATGAAACAAATTGTAGTATTACGTTTTTGCTAGTCTTATTTGATGATATCATTCATATATTCATCCTTGTATATATTTGTATATTTTTATGTATATATCCATGTTTTGTGAAGGCCTCATGGAAGAATAGTGTTTCACTAAACAAGTAACCTTCTTTAAATAGAGATGATTATTATTATTATTATTATTATTATTATTATTATTATTATAATGCTATATTTTTGTTGTTAGCATTTGGAAAGATGGTTTGTGTGATTTCAGTTCAAAAACAGTGATGAAGTAATGCTTTGTGTATATGGTCAAAAGGTTATAAGCCGTCGTGGCCTAGTGGTATCGTGCTTGCCTCCTGATCAGTAGGCCGGGTTCGAGTCCAGTTCTGGTCATTCTGGTGTCCTGTCCTGTCCTGATGAGACAGCAAAAACCGAGGCCCCATGGTATGCATGGCACGTTAAAGATCCCTCACCGCTTCGGGTTGGTCCATTGCAAAGGTCAAAATTTGTATGCCCCGCATCAGGCAGATGCCGTCACCATATACGTGAAATGTTCGTGGTGTGACGTTAAACAAAAATCAATCAATCAATCAAAAGGTTCCTGTTGAACAGAAATAAATGCAGTTTCAGATTTCTGACTCTTTCATGTGGTTATGTGGTTTTTGCCTTTTTCCTGTCAGAGGACTATTTTGGAAGGATACATATATCTATCATGTTTATACTTCTTCAATGCTTAATAAAAACAATCCAACATTTATATATTACAGAAGTTACCCCTTTGTTGCATATAATTATGCATTTCATATTTTGCTGTTAATTTCACTATAACTTGATGTAAACTTCACAAAATTCAATGTTATTTCTTATTAAATCATGCAAAAGGTTACCAAGTTCACATAACTGTTTCATTACAAATGTACTAGTCACTTTGAAAGTACAGGTTGTGGCAGGGGTTGTATGCAACACTGACTGTCTCTTTGAAGGTTGGATGGATTAAATTGATATTGGGTATACAGTTGTATCAAAAGAAAATGCAGGTCAAGTTCGAATATGGGTATGGTCCGGTAATTTTTGACAGAGTTATTGCCCTTGAACTTAGAAAATTTCATAAAAATGACAGTTTTTGCTTATTTTCTCTTTGAAAGTTTGATGGATTGAATTGATATTGAGAAAATAGATGTATCAAGGTAAAATACAGGTCATGATCGAATATGGGTGTGGTTCAGGAATTTTTGACAGAGTTATTACCCTTGAACATAGAAAATTTCTTAACAATGACAGTTTCTGCTTATTTTCTCTTTGAAGGTTTGATGGATTAAATTGATTTTGGGTATATAGATGTATCAAGGTAAAATGCAGGTCAAGTACAAATATGGGTGTGGTCTGATAATTTTTGACAGAGTTATTGCCCTTGAACATAGAAAATCTCTTTAAAATGACAGTTTCTGCTCATTTTCCCTTTGAAGATTTAATGGATTAAGTTGAAATTGGTTATTTAGATGTATCAAGGGAAAAAACAGGTCTAGTTCGAATATGGGTGTGTTCGGGTAATTTTTGACATAGTTATTGCCCTTGAACATTAAAAATTCTTGAATACATATTAGTTCTCTGGCAATTATATTTCACTGGCTTAACTGCCAGGGGGAGGGGGGGAGTGTTGACTAGCTGAACAATGTGTACATGATATGTATTTACCTGTGTTGAGTTAATCCAGTTAACAGCTTATACAGGAAAAATAATGTTGGTTGTTGCATCTCACTTAGCTCTGTTGATTTGTAATTGAACATGATGAGAAGACAATTTTCAATAGTTACATAAAATTTATGACGTCATGATAAAATGTGTCTTCTATGAAAAATGATGCAGTATGGAGGGGTTCAGTGTAAAATGACAACAGATACAATTTCTTTCTCATCAACTTTGCAATTTGCTTGCATTGAAGACAGATTGATTGATTGATTGATTGATTGATTTTTGTTTTACGTCACATCACGAATATTTCACGTATATGGTGACGGCATCTGCCTGATGCGGGGCATACAAATTTTGACCTTTGCAACGGACCCACCCGAAGCAGTGAGGGATCTTTAACGTGCCATGCATACCACGACACGGGGCCTCGGTTTTTACTGTCTCATCCGAAAGACATGACACCAGCATGACCAGAGCGGGACTCGAACCATAGCCTCCTGATCAGGAGTCCGACGCGATACCACTAGGCCAAGCCGGCTTGCATTGAAAACAGAGATATTTTTTGTGTTATTTTAAATAGTATGTTATTTTATTCAAAATCAGCCAGAAAAGAGATATCAGGAAATGTCAGAAACATTGATACTGCTTATGTGTCTCTCTATAAACATATTTATCATAAATCTCATAGATAGACTGTATACTAATAGACTATAATAAACTATATACCGGTAATAAAAATGCAGTGAATATCACAACATATTCACTCCCTCCAAAGTCCATAATTCTTCAGAGTTATTTTCCATGTGTATAGTATATATTTACTGCAAATGAAGAATATTATATATGTATTTTGATTTCCAAGTAAGAAGGAATTAATATCTGATAAAGCTGAATGCATTGGTGATAAATAGTAAGTTTCTTAGATTAACTCAAGAACAGTTTATGTTTGCAAGAAAATTTTATATCAGTATAAAATGTAGATTTCTATTGTAACAGGTAAAATCATTGAAATCAAATGATGAAAACCATCTTCAGAAGAATTTAGACAAATCAGCGAAATCTGGGAAATGTTGTTCATCTGTCTGTGTCAATGTTAAACAGGTACTGTATATCATTCATTTTGAATATAAATGAAAAGGGATCTTAAACTACTTGGGGTTTGAACTTAGCAAAACTTTCTGCTACTGAAATTGGCAATTTTAAAGGACTAGTAGACAACTTAAATGATTAATGATATTTTCTCAAATTCTAGGTTAACCTAAAAGATACTGGGTTATTTGTGATGACCTCATGACTGATCATTTCAAAGTTTACCTCCTGAGCATTTGTTTCTCATATATAAATGTCCCAATTTGATGAATTAAAATGCAGATCTTGAGGAGAAAATGCTATAAGGAATGACCCATCACAATATTCGTTAATCTGCACACATATACTCTTCGACTTGTTGATATCTTAGAAAATTACTGAAAAATTTATACTTTCAGTTGTTTCTTTAGAACATGGTTTATGACTCAAAGTCTACATGCATACCAATTATTCTATCAGATTCACAACACAGAGAACATAGACTTTAATTCGTATTGAGTGATATTTCTTTTACTTTCAGCTGGTTTCATCTTCAAAAGAGTTATTCACTTATCCACTGCAACGTTCAACTATCATAATGATCATCGTGAACTTTACTCTGAGTTTTGGGTGAGATAATCAAGTTTACTTTCCTATCTCTAAAATGCAAGAAAAACTTACATAACAGTTTTAAAAGAATAAAATGTTTTAATTTTTCTTTATGTCTAAAAGTAACACTTTTATGAATTATGGGTTTTCTCTTACTCTGTTACATAATCAGTTACAAGACTTCCTCCTTCAAGGCAACTTTTTCCCATCAGACCTATTCAGCTCAGGTGAGCTTTTCTGATTACCTGCTGTCTGTTGTCCATCTGTGTGTGTCCATCCCTCTGTCTGTAAACTTCTAACATTTTGTCTTCTTCTTCAGAACCACCTAAGAATCTTGATGAAACTTTATATACTCGAAGTATTATGGGTCCTCTGCCAGTTATGTTCATTTCGTCTAAATTCGTTCACTGGTGGCGTCACCATGGTCAAAAATAGGTCTCAGAGTGTACCCCTTTTTGAAAATCTTCTTCTCCTAAACCACTGCATGGATAAGAAAACTAATGGCATCTGAGTGATCTAGAAGGGTGTATGTTTCTAGTTGTTCATGTAGTTGAAATTTGGTAAATATTTTTTGATGCATTTTTGATATCTTCTTGAACTTTAACATTTTAATGCAAAATTAGGTGGAATTAAATGAAGGAATGCTTTAGAATTAAAGAATTAATTAAGACTGCAAAAGGAATGGGGGTTGATTTTTCACATTTTCAACTTCTTCTTCACTACTTCTTGACTGATTTTGAGGAAAATTGGTAGTTATTAAGTAAAGATGTTCGTGTACAATTTTACATGTTTTAAAGAAAGTAGAAACTTATGGTCACCTACAAGCATTGTTGTTTACTATCATTATGTGCAAGGTTTTCTATGTTTCAGATGAGCAATATTTTATATATCAATATATTATTTTCATATTAAGTTTATCTCTCATTAAATGTCTGCTGTATGATGTTTTGTCATGCATATTTGCATTATTCTTTTGTGACTTCAGAATCTAAGATTTAACATCATAATGAAAATTCTGGCTAAAAGTAGTTTGTACATCATTATGCCCCTTTTATGATGGAACATGTGAATATGCAAGATCATGGTTACTGATGGACCATTTTGACTTGTGCTTTTATACACGCCATTGTTTTGCTCTCCAGTGGGACAAAAATCTGTCCAAGTCTAGAACAATAAATTTGGTAGGTGATTCAAATGCAAAACATGAACATAATGAGTAATTGCAATCTTACATATTGCCAGTTTTCAGAAGTGTGACTGTATTATTGACAATGATTTGTGTGTGCCTGTGTATCCTCTAAAACCAAGATATCTTTCAGATTTTTTAATTTCCTCCATTTTACAATATTTCTTACCTTAGCCTTCTGCTTTGGATGCAAATAGCATAACAATTTAAATTATTTCATATCCATTTCCTTAAATTCAGAATCAGTAGTTTGGATGTTTTATGGTCTATCTCTCACGAATTTATCCTTGGTAGAATTTTCTATTCAATATCTTAATTAGGTATGTATTGATTTCATTTTTACTGCACCAGGTACTATGGTTTGTGGATGTGGTTTCCAGAACTTTTTAACCGAGTGGAGAAATATGGTGGTTCACCTTGTGACGTACATAACTTGAGTAATAACTTAACTAACTCTTCACTGCCAACCGACCCTTGTGAGAAACCAGATAACTGGATCTATTTTTCTGGATTTCTGACAGCACTCTCCAATCTTCCTGGAAATCTTTTGACAATATTCCTAATGGATAAAGTTGGCAGAAAATTACTTTTAGGTAAACATTGTCAGTTTTTGACCGGATTACAAAGCATGTTTAGTCTATAAATTGGCAAAGTCACTTTTGCTGTCCTAAATGCGACATTAACATCAAGCTTGATTTCTTGCATACAATTAATGATACCTCTATGTCAGACATTTATGAATTCTTCCCTATTCATGCGAAAATTGTTGATTTTGACCTTGATGTCACACTGTAGAGAACACGACTGATTTGCATTTAGCTTGATTTCTTGTTTACCAATAAAGATACCTACATCAAACATGGTAGGTTTGTAGACAATAATGAGTTTTTCCTGACCAATGCAAAATTAGGTTACCTTGACTTTGATGTCAAATTAGACATGTACTTTGCCAAAATTTTTTCAATGGTTTTTGTTTTGCAGTCAGGTCATACCATCTTTGATGATTTCTTGTTTCATCAGATATGAAGTAATCAAATTATTTATCTGTTGCTAACTAAATATGTCATCATATCTGAAGATCTGTTTACAGTTGCATATATCCCAGTTATATTAGATGTTTTTAGATACATTATTAGATACATTTTGCATGATCGTATTTACTGATGATCTCATCATCAGTGTATTTTGGAAATATGATTTTTGGGAGAGGTCATATACATGTTGAATTTTAATAGCTAAATGAAAGGTGGTTAGGACTTTGTATCAAGTGGAGTTTACTTTCATAATTATTTAAAATAAAGTGCTTGCAAATTGAAAGTGCTTTACAGTGCTTACAATTCTGCATTGATGAGTAGTGGAATACATTGTCATCTATCATTAACCTCTTATCAATTTCATCATATTTCACATATCTTACAGGTCAAGTTCTTTTAAACAGAGGTTATTTAAAATCTATTAAAAGGGGATGCTGATAGATTTGAGAGTCAGCATGTCAGAAAGGAAGGTCACTACTGGTAATATTTATAGGGGTTATGGCCCATGAAATTTATAATTAAAAATTAGTCAGGAAAGCTTTAATGCTGCTATGAAAAATTCCCACAGGTGGGCATATGTTTTATAAACATGCACTAGTTATAAAAACATGTTTGGAAAAAGGTGTTTTAATGGCTGTTAAGTAATATTGAAACATGTATTGAAAAACACTAATGCCCCCGGTGACAACAAAGTCCAAAAAGTTATTTTTAGCATGAAGGTCATTGTCAAGGTCAAAAGGTCATCAACCTTGGTGTCATTTCAAAGGGCTTTATTAGTTGAGTACGCATGTAAAATATGAAGTTTCTGCTCCTCCTGTTTATAAGTTATTGCCAAGGTTAAAGTTGACAACAAACAAACTGACAGACAGACAGGCCAAAAGAATATGCCCCTGATCTATCGATCCAGTGCCATAAAAATGTGTTTTGATGGCTGTTGAGTATATCAGGTGTCATAAAAATTCATGAATATAAATGACTGAAAATGCTTGATTGATCAACAAATATTCCTTCATATTACAGTAACCAGTATGCTAGCCTCTGGCATAAGTGTCTTTTTCATTCCTATCATCAAAAATAAAGCAGAGAATTTGGTTATTTCTTGTTTGTTTGGAGCTGTATCCACTATTGGGTGGAATGCTATAGATGTTTTGCAAGCAGAGTTATTTCCGACTAATGTCAGGTAGGTGACACCAAAAATAAAATCACTAAGTAAATCATATTTGACATTGTTTAGAATAAAGTGTTGCTTACTTTCATTTTAATTTTTGAAACCATTTTGTAATTTCTCTTAACATTAGTAACTATTATGTTTATTGTACTGTAATCACAAAAATAGTTTTAGTTCCTTAGCAGTGTTCCATGTCCAATACTGTGTTCCCAGTTTCGGAGTGTTTCATGAATTTCGAGGAGTCACATGTATGATAAGACCTACAGACCCTATTTTGTATAACACAATAAAAATTAATACTTCTTCTTGTTAAATAAGAAATTTTAAGAGTACAACCTTTACCTCTCTCAAATGTGTTTTCTCATCAAATTATATGGTACTTAACACATCTTTTGGTAGTTATTCTAATTACTAGTCCAGAGCCATTTAAGATTATTCCAGAGTGTCAAGGTCATACAAACTCAATCATTTTATATAATAGACAAATTAAATCCTTAGGACCCTACTTGTTTATGATCCCAGGACCTAGAGCAAGGACAAGGAGGTCATTTCTCAAAAACAAAAAAGTGGTGATCACATTAGGGATCATGGTTGCTTGGCAGTGGTAGAATCATCATTGGCACCAATTACTTGTACTGATTTAACTTTTAAAGAAATTCATTGACTTGTTCCATGACACATGTTAGTGACATTCATCCACCTGAACTTCAGTCATAGAATGCCAATGTGTCTAATGAGGAAACAGCTTTCTTGGACATACACATTAATATTGTTGACAACAATATACATGTATGTATATATAGTATTTATGATGACAACTTAGGTTTTCTTGTAGTAAATTTTCCCTGTTTAGATGGCATTGTCACTAGACTCAAATCATATGGTATATATATCTTAATTGGTTCAGTTTACTAGAGCTGGTACCCAACAGTACAAATTTCCATACAAAAAGTCTACAGATAACTTTCAAACTTATGACTCAGAGTAACAGATACCATCCTTCAAAATATATTAGGAAGATTTTGCAGATATAATCATGTTACTCAGATCTTTTATCTAAAAAAAAAAAAAATGATTCATCAGCAATACGTGTCCAAAGTAAATTCCTCATCTCCATCTCTACAGTGATTTAACACATAAACAATGAGGGACAAAGTTCTGATAATTTCATCTAAAAAAATTGTGAAATGCCTTTGACATTGACAGCATGACTTCAAGACTGTCACATAGACCATAAGGCTTGTATTGGGCCCCTCTATGTCCCTGTGCAGATTTTTCCTCGAGTGTTGCACTGTGACTAGCAGGGAAGTTTGGAATTAAAGACAAGCCTTGTCTTAACCTTTTCAGGGGAGATCGGAACTGAACCTCTTTCTCTCTGATTGTTATTGGGAACTACTACATATCAGGGACCTAAGCTCACTTTCAGTTAGGCAGAGCACTGTTGGCTCATGTTGATGTTGGTCAATATTTTTTATGTTTATATTTATTCCATATTGTTATTCATGTTCATACATATACATAAGACTTCTCAAATTTAGTAAACTGTTGATCTGTATTCTCTTTTTGAAATGTTTAAATTGTTCTTTGGTTGTAGTGCTTATACATTTAGTGGGAAGTTGAGCCTGTGAACCGGTTTACGACACCAATTCTCACTTCGGTTGACCATTCTTTGTCAGTACCACAACTGCATTTCTATCAAATATTTTTGTAATGTCTTATGTACTTATTCCTCTATGCTCAGAATCTCTGTGACGACTCATCTCATACAGCTAAATCAGATGTTTTCTCTCCTTTCTTTTGAATTTAGGTCTACAGCATTTGGAATCCTTACTGGTATTTCACGTATAGCTGCAATCTCTGGGAATGTAGTGTTTGGTGAATTAGTGGACATTCACTGTGCAATTCCTATGATTCTAGTGTCTGTTCTTCTAGTGTTTGGAGGACTCTGTTCAATCAAGCTACCTAATACAACAAAAGTAGATATCCATTGACCATACCATTGGATTAGTGTGGATAAGCCTACCTGCCTTACTTATTCAGGTTTCTGTACTGTTGCACTGATGTTGATTCAAATACAGTAATATTTGTATGCCTTTTATATATATGAATAAATGTAATATATTTTAATTCCATTTTGCATGTCAGTGTTTATAATCTGGTGAATTGAATAGTATTTAAAAGTATAATTTTGAAGGTCTTTTGCATTCAAGGGAGTAAACTTTGTTTGTTATGGTTTTAATATTTCAGAAAATGTATAACTTATATTTACAATATGTTATATCATAATATATCTTTATCTGAATGAATTATATTATTATGTCTATTATTGTCTTTCATTTTTTGAGATTGTTAATTTTGATACAGTTACTGCTGTGTTTGCTAATTAAATGAATAAGATAAACATTGAATCATAAATACCAGGAACATTAATATTGTACATCCCCATGGTGAGGGAAAAACCAATTGTTTAAAGGACAAGGTTCAAAGTTGCAGTAGCACTAAACTTAAGGTTCTAATACTCATAATATATATCTCTAAGCTAGATTTGCCCCTAATCATTATTTGTTATGAATACATGTGTGTAAGTTAAATCATTAAATTCTATAAGATACATGTATTTGGTAAAAAGTTGATGTACATGTATTTTGAGTGACAAGAATGGTCAATGGAGCCATGCTTAGGTGTTCTTACAGGGTTATTAAATTTGTGTTTTCTGTGGTTAACAAATAGTATGAAAAACAATACACTGCATCCAGAATAAATTTTATACACATTAAATATATGGGAAACATCAACTGAAACTGTAAAATATTTACTTCCCTGTATTTTTAGTGAGAAATCAATAAAACTTTAGTTGAAGTGTAGTTAAATTCAATCTTAGATTTTTATACTTTCACTTTTCATAACCCTCATGTTTTATGCACATATTTTCCTTTATGACTTTAAAATGAAAGCTTTGATCTTTTTAATTGTGTATGTCTTTTGATAATATGTCGATTTATTCTTACGCTAATGTGGATTTTGTGGGATGGAAAATTTAAGGCTACTTGCAACCTCTGAAATTCTGTAAGAAAGTGTTTGACCTAAAATTCAATCAAGCAATGGACTAATTATGTGATGTTGGTATTGCCCTGTCATTTTGAGATTTCGGGAAGCAAACTTATAGTAATGATGCATTACATATGATCCAGTTTTCAAAATAGTTTTAGTTTATCATTATCATAAATTCTATAAATTGCTTTATCCATACATATATGGTAAATTTTATACATAATATGTATGATTAAAAAACCATATGGTATAAACCTGTGATATGATCATACGTTTCACAATCTTACATTCTAATAACTAAGATAACTAAGAAAAAAATATATTTTGTTTCAAATTCCCTGAAAACTATCAGTTTGTATGCATTGGTATAGCCAAAGTATATGTCTGTGCCTTGCTGTACTAAGAAGATATGTGTGTTTGACTTTTGATAAACAATAATGCATTTTAAAATCTCTTTTGATGAATTCCTACAAGGTAGTTTAGTTTGAATGAATAATTTAACTTGCTTATTTTGTTGGGTTGCTGCTTGTTGAAACATGAATTTGTATAAAACTATACATGGGTAAGACTGAACATCCATTTTTGTGTTTAACCTAGTTTTGTTCTTTAACTACATACGACCCCAATGTATTCCAAACACCACACATAAATCATGAAAATCCCCCATCATTTTTGCTTAGTTATTCTCTAAAGTTCAAATAATTAAATAGTAGATACAAAAATCAGCATTTTGAAGAAAAATTTCAATTTCAGAATGCCTTGGTTGATTCAAAATTAAGTTTTAGTTGAACACTGAAATATATCACTTTACATGAATGTTTTGAATTTACATAATATATTGGTATATAATTTATCTGTTTAGTAGTTTTATCAGGACAGAAATGAGATATTATGTGATTTTCATTCATCGTGTCATTTTGTAGGAACATGGATTCAGTTCACATTATGTATACTGGTAACGTAGATTTATTTCATGTGTATGACAATCCGAGGCTCAGATGTATAACTCTCTATGACATAAGTTGCATGTATATTGAATTGTGGGTGTATAAGAAGTATCATGATACCCTGAGATATATTGTAGTACTGAGATATATTGTAGTACTGAGATACATTGTAGTACTGAGATATATTGTAGTACTGAGATACAATTTATGACAACTGAGTTTTCCACAAAGGTAATCTGCCTTTAGAGGAGGTATCTGAAAAAGAATAATTGTGACGTAAGCCTGTTCCATGGAAATCAATGTAAAATTAAAGGAAATGAAGGCACAAAAATAACACTTGCATAATAATTGTATAACATCACAGTGATTTTGATGTCAGATACCAACACAAATGGGAAATATCACTTTATTACAAAAATCGACAATTTTGATAGGCTTGTACAATATACATTTATATCCTGAAGTAGCAAGCTCACAAGATACTGAGGTGCTTAAAGGTATATTAGATTAAACAGATATCGATGATATTAAAAGCCTTAAATGTATACTCAGGGTTGTGACAATATGATAGCATCATGATATTGACTTCACTGTATTGACATGCATATCATGGTATGTGATATTTGACAATGAAAATGATACAGAACAAATTGTAGCTAAAACATTCAGCATGTAAGTATGTTTCTAATTTAAACTTTAATAGTAACTCATGCATCACATTTTATGGAAGGCTAAAGTTACAGATGATATAATTCATTTTCCATAGCCACGATAGAAAAATGAATTGTTTTATTGTATCATTTATGTACATGTATCGTGATACAGACTCATAGATGATGAATGAGTTATGTTAAAAGTTCAATGATTTTATATAACCTATGTATCATGAAAAACATCGTCTTTAAACATAATACACTGCTGGCAGTGTAATTTTTCAGTTTTAGTCTTTACAAAATAATACTGTATCAGTTGAATTGTTACACACCTTCCGTACAATACATTTTACTTCAAATAAACAAGGAATCGTGATAGTTTTCTGCGTAGATGTTTTGTATGTTTACATTTATTCTCTTTTGATATCATTAAGTGATAAGAGATTGTGAAGGAGAACCATCTTACATTTCTTGTCTTTAGACATGGAAAGAACACCCTCTGAAGATGTGCATATCAAAAAGGAATTTTCACATTTCAGTATTCAATACAATTGTAGTTGGTGTATTTAGGAAAGGATGGGGGATGTGATCATGGGAAATGATGAATGCTTATAGATGATCAATTAACCTACCAACGATTTAAGAAAAAAATTTAACTCTTTTACCAGTATCATAGGTAATCTACATTTATGACAATTACATATAAATCCAAATAATGTAATGAGTCCTCCAAAGGGAAGTTACTATAAAATAGTAACAAAACACTTTCTCCCCAAATTTTTGGCCACTTGGCCTTTATCAAGTGGAAACAAATACAATAATTGTGTTTGTTATTATTAGTTTAGATATAGTTCCAGTCTGTATGACACCTAGGATAGTAAAGAGCAGACATATTATGTGCCAATCAACGGTGCCTTATTTTTTCTGGACGTCTGATTTCAAAACAATAAATGTTATTGTGAAGAATTGGGATGCAAAATAACTTTTAAGATGATTTTAATTCCTATAAAATAAAATACTATTTTTATGATATACTACGCTCTGATGGACTTCTCCATGATTAATGAAAGGATTTTGATGAAACTTGGTATAATATAATGACCTATTTCACACACACACACATTATGAATTATTCACAATACCAAGTACAACAGATACACTTCCTATTCCAAATTTGTTGTCACAGGGGATATTATTCAAGTTCATAGACAAACAACTTTTTTTTATTATTTATAATTTGGGGGGGGGGGGGGGGGTATACTCACAAGCGAACTTTTTACTTGTGAAAATTCTGTTAATTTCTGACGCTTAGATGTGGGATATATACCAAATTGAGCCTCTCGTTTGGGTTTTTAGGGGGGGGAGGTTTAGCTTATTCACTCCATCAAGTCTTTTGACTTTTCGACACAACGATCCCTCATCAGAAATTAAAAGACAGATTAGCCTTAAATTATTCAAAATGCATTTACTAGTAAAAACGGAAGCCGCAAATTCAAATATATAGTAATAGGCCACGATAAAACTTACTTTGTTAGGGAGAATTCTGATTCCAAAAATAAATACACTGAGGCAGCTGTCATCCAGATGTTGAACTTTCTTATCGATAACATTTTTGTGGTGTTTGGAGGAAAGGTTTTTCAACAAATTGTCGGCATTCCAATGGGCACTAACTGTGCTCCGCTTCTGGTTGACATATTCCTTTACTCATACGAAGCTGAATTCATTCAGTCTTTGCTTTTGCAAGGAAAAAAACAATTGGCTCTTGGCTTCAATTCTGCTTACAGATATATAGATGACTTGCTTTCAATTAATAATCCTTCATTCGCGGATTACCTTAGCATCATCTATCCAAGTGAACTGGAGGTCAAAGAAACCACAGAAAGTAATAATTCTACTTCGTATTTAGATATTATGTTGTCTTTCGACATTAATGGTCAATTGAACACCTCACTCTATGACAAACGTGACGATTTCAATTTCGCTATCACAAACTTTCCATCATCGCCCGCATACGGCGTATTCATATCTCAGTTAATAAGTTATTCCAGAGCATGTTCAAATTACAATGACTTTGTTCTGAGGGCTAGGCGACTTTCAGTTAAGCTGCTCAACCAGGGTTATATATGTGCTAGACTAGCAACGTCACTGAGGAAGTTCTACGATCGTTACGAGACTCTTATTACTCCATATGATATCTCGTTATCCAGACTTTTAAATGATATTCTGGACTGAGACCGATTCCGATCATTTTACACAGATTTGACACCTTCTATACTTGAAGGTTACCTACTTCGACTTCTCCATATATAAATACATATGGAATTTACACGATTTGACTCTTTCTACTGGGTATATGTGACGGGTGTTGCTAGCAAGCAGGAGATGCTCACTCTCCCCAGGCACCTGATCTCGCTCCATTACAGGGGTTCACATATGCTCTTCAAGTAGACATATTTTGTTATTTTCCATTAGTTTTTCATTTTCACTGATTGTGTATGTCCTCTGCTTTCATGATTTTTGGACTTGTGGTTTGGATTTATCCATCATCTTTACATTTTAGATATGTTTATGTAGGAAAAGTAGTAAACATTTGATCTCAAGAACTTCCTTTTCACTGACCACAGTGTCTCATTGCAACAAATCGAATGAATTCTACTCAGAATAAAATTTGTTGATATTTTGATGCGGTTTATCCTTGATTACATCTTTGAATTTCGAGTATGTTGATAAAGCATAAATAGAAATCCAACATTTTGAAGATGGTTATTCTTTTTGGACATTTTTTTGTTCTCGCACAACATATATAATCACCCATTTGGTCGCACAACACGTATAATCGCCCATTTGGTATATACTTTGTTTGGTTTCATGATTACTGGCGAGGACAAGTTACCTAAAACATGAACATACAGTCCATAATGTTAGTTCTGTCTAGCATATCAATGGTGTGCTGTAGTTTTCAAGTCTCATTACATCTGTTAATGAATGTAAAGTAATACCGTCATGTGTCCGTTCGTGCGTCTGCCCGCCTTCTTTGTAGACGCTATTTTGCTACTTCAGTTTTAAGATAGAATAAGTTGTCCTCCAAAGGGAAGTAAAATACACTAAAAGAAACAACACAAACACTCTTTGCCGCAAATTTTCGGCCTCCTGGCCTTTATCAAGCAATTGTTAGAAAAGTACAGAAGAACTATGTAACATCCATCTTTACATGTCTAATATAAACAAGCTTGTTTATATTAGACATGTAAAGATGGATGTTACATAGTTCTTCTGTACTTTTCTAACAATTGCTTGATAAAGGCCAGGAGGCCGAAAATTTGCGGCAAAGAGTGTTTGTGTTGTTACTTCAGTTTTACTCTATCGACATTTTTAAACAACCGTCATAAACGAACATATTATGGTATGGCGTTGTGGCTCTGTCCGCGCATTGTTAACACAATACAGACCATATCGTTTAGGCTAGGGCTTTCAAACTTGGTACACTTATTACCTATGACATGAGGACGAATCCTATTGGTTTTCAATATCAAGGTCAAAGGTCAAGATCATTTCGGGGGCAAAATAGTAAATGTTTGAGAACTTGTAGACAAGGTACAAACCAGACTGTTTATGCAAGAACTTTTGAAGTTTACAGACTTATTTCTTATGACTGGAGGATGAACACTATTGATTTTCAAGGTCATACCTGCAAAGTCGAGGCCACAGTGCTTATGTCGGTTTCTTGTCTGGGCCATGACTTTCTACACCTTGCATGGATTTTAATAATATTTCACAGAATTGTTGCATACGATCCAAGGGTTGCCATGATATTGACTCAAAGGTTATATCAGCAAGGTCAAGGTCACAATGCATATGATGGGTAAATCTTTGTCCGGACCATTACTATTTACCCTTAACATTGATTTTAATAAGATTTCACAGAATTATGGCAAAGGGGGAATGTTTCCACACTTTAAAATTCCCTCCCTTCTAACCAAGTGACAGGCATATTATACCACGCTAGGCGTTGCTGTTGTCTTATATTGTGCTACTGCTACAACATAATGTTGAGTAACGATCAAACAAACATTTTGTAAAAGAATTTTCGAAATGTATTTACTCTCAGACGATTAAATTATGATTTTATCTGATATAATTTTGTTTTTAACGAGCAACATAAAGCGTGGCATCCCCGCGGACCGGCATATTTAAAGCTATCATGTATTGCTGATTGTAACTTTGAAATTTGACCTTAAAATCAGTAGGATTCCTCCACTATCCATGGAAAATATTTGTGGAAGGTTTGAGTAGTTTGTCAACTATTGCTTTACGATATTCCGGACACACATTATATGACATATGCACTGCAGTAAAGCTATGTTTCGAGAGGATAATCATATCATATTTCTAAATTTCATTTCCCAAAATTATATATATTTTAAGAACATTCAAGATGTCCTAAGTGATGATACCAAAGTGGTTAAGATAAAAAAAAAGTAGAATACAGTGACAAATATGAATTTGATAAGGAAATTAACAAGAGGAATGACTTTCTATACGAAATGACAAAAGATTTCTGGCATATATTTTTAATCACATTCTGCCTTGCCGAATTTTGCTATGGCAAAAGTCCGATTCGAATTATGATTTGGAATAAGTTATCAGTCAGTAAATCAAATGAGTCAAATAATGCTATTTTTAGTTATGAGTTAGCTGTTCTGAGTTTAAGACACGTTTTTATGGCCATGTTTTTGGAAATATTCAAATTATCGGGATTGTTCTGGCAAACGTTTTCTTTTTAAGGCGAGAAGAGTAGATGAGTGAATAATTTGCGTTTGCACAATCTTAGACTCGGGAACAATATCATGACGTCACAAGTCGTACGGCATCTAGTAGCAACGCTTAGCCATGGACGTGACCAGTCCTGGCAAAACTCCGTCGAATAATTCACTGTACGACTTCTTCGATGAGGGGTTTAAACAAAAATGCGGCTCGAATGAAATTACTAACATTGCAGCAGGAGATAAGTTAAGTTCTAGGTTCCCCAAATCGCCTACTTATTTACCTATTCAAGTAAACACGACTGAGGAAGAAAGTGAGGATGGGTACAGCACAGCCTTCTCGTCCGATTACGACACTGCAGAAGAGAGCATACAGCGGAACGAAAGTCCGGTTGATGCCGACACATTCGCCGAATGCGTTAACCATATAGGCCAGAATTGTATCGCTGTTGGTAGAAATACTACAGATATTGAGCAGTACAAATTAACCTCCTATAATCACGATATGAATGCTCATGTTACAACCGTGACAATGTCCAGCAAGACTACATATCAGTCGCCTCTGATAATAGGCGGTTTAAGATCAAGGAATGGAACCCCAGTAGCTTGTAATACTGAACAGGATTTGAAAAGCAACAGTGATGCCAGTATGGGCCATTCATCTGATACAGTGGAATTGGTTGTAGAAAGTGAATGTGGTCACGGAGGAAAGTCCTCCACAAATATGCAACAAAATATCTTGGCCAATAATCGCATAGTAAAGGAAAGGTCAAGGGATTCAATTGATGTTGAAGAGCAAACCGTATCTAATATATCGATTGACCAATCCCATAATGCTGATGATCATAATGTGGAAATTCCACGAAATGCAGCAACCCATACTGGGATCCTATGGCATATGGAGGGCGATGGAGTTAATCCTTTCCCTGGCACCACCCAGTCACAAAATGAAGAATATGAGGAAGAATACGAGTTCGATGATTATAATGAGCATCAGGACGAAGAGGGAGAAGAGAATGAAAAAGAAAATAAGGTAGATAATGACGAAGATGATGACAGAAAAACTGAGGGAGGAAATGAAAGTAAGGTTAAGAATCATCAAAATGGAGTAGAAGAAGAAAGAAATGAAACTTACGAAAAAGTCGTTGCTGATGACGATGCAAATGAAAACCCTAAAGAAGAAAGCGTTATAGGCAAGGTATCTATGATTTATGTGAAGATATTTCTGTATATCTTGATTTATTTACAAGTTACAAATGTTATCTTCACACATATGCTTATGTTTCAATTATTTCTTCCTTCATGAATAAATCGTTTTACATTTGTTTCTATAGCATAAAGAGATCCAGGCAGCAAAAGTTTTTGCAATGCAGACATTAGACTTCATAGTGAAAGGTGAAGAGCTAGTAGAAAACATGCGTGGACTACATCTTGCGCTCGTGTCGGATGAAAAAGTAAATGCTGGATCACAGAAAGGCAAAAACAGTCCTGTCAAAACAAACATTAGTTTTCATACCGAGAGCAAAAATAATTCATCTAAAGAAATTATAAAGCAAGAATTTGAAAGGCGCATACCCAAAACAGTATATAAAAATGAAAAGGCACCAATCCCCATGTACGAAACGATGCATCCAAACAAATTCAAACATAATAATGACGTCCTTAGTAATGTTTCTAAACCGCACGTCGCTATTGCACACAGTCGTGGATCTGATTCTCATAACGAGGCTGTCGTAAAAGTACAACATTTCCAAAGTGAAAACAGCATGGATAACATGGTAGGAAGTGAGAGTAGAGCTGATATATCGGAAATTGAGAGCAGATATTCAGAATGTGAAAGTGGAAGCCAAATGAGATATCTCAGCAGTGACAGTATTACTGGTAGTCAGTATGAAAGTAATGCAGGTGCCAGTTCCAATATGAGCGCATCGTATTCTGGCCAGTCCAGCGCATTAAAACTGCCAAAGATAAATACCTCTGTCCCAGTACAGCTCACCAGCCAAGCGAAATACACCAAAAGCTCTGACGATAGCAGAAGTGGTCATGGGCGAAAAACAAAACTTCTCCAAGCAAAGGCAAACTTGGTTGCAGAAAGGTTACGTCAAAAGAAAACCCCTGATGTCTTAATAGTTGAAACTCCACCGAACGAATTCACAAATCCACGACCACTAGCAGAAATCCCTAGAGTACCAGTACCATTAAAAGCTCATGCGTTATTACGAGATGGTCAACTGGAAGTTTCAGTTTTTGATGAACGTAAAAGTCTTCCTCCTGCGGAAAACATGCATGTCAAGATAACTCTCGTTCACAAACACATCAGAGAGAATAAAAAGCAAATGCCAGCTTCTGCTAAATGGAAAGCACCCAGGAGTGCCCACAATCGAGGACCGCCCGATTTGGACATCGTCAAGCATCGTGCCATGCATCCTCCTTTCAACACACATATAAATGATGAGGCCTCCAGAAGACATATTCAGTATTACGGTCTCAAATAAAACAGTGCATAGACAAAGTGTAAAAATAGATTTTTTTTTTTACATTGATTAAAATGATTTTAATTATTATCGAGTCATAATACCTTTTTATATGCCCGCATTTAAATGTGGGCGTATTATGCTATATCGTAGCTGTCTTTCCCCACAATTCTGTCCGCGGTTCTTTTCCTTAACATGACATGCAGATACAGTTTTGTAGGGGTATATGAAAGGGCATGACTAGAAGTTGTGTACATGAGTTTTAAACTGAGTCAGACCCCTGGGTCGGAGTTAAAATAAATTGTTCGCGCTTTATCTCCTTAACCAAGACAGATGCAGATCATTTAGCGGTAGTACTTGTATATGAAGGGGTCTGACTTGAAGAAGTTGTCTACATGGGTTTTAAACTAGGGTCTGGCCCCTGGGATAGGGGAAAATATTTTGGGTAGAAAAACTTGCCTGCGCTTCTTCTTGACCAAGACAGATTCAGATTATTTGGTGGTGATATATGAAAGGGTCTAACTTGAAGTTGTGCACATGGGTTTTAGTCTGGAGTCTGGGGCCTTATTTACAAAGAAACTCAAGTCTAAGTCTAAGAATTGAGACCTATATGGTAGCATATGTTTTAATTCTAAGAATTAATAAACAGTTTCTATAAACAGTATATCTGACAAGCTGTTCACCGACAAACTTTCGACAAATTCTTAGAATAATGACACATGGTATTTTAGGTCTCAGTTCTTAAGCTTAGACTTAAGTTTCTTTGTGAATAAGACCCCTGGTCCCTGGGGTAGGGAAAATGTGCAGAGTAAAAAAAACTTGTCTGCGTTTCTTCTCCAAAACAGATGCAGATTATTTGATGTCGGGCGGTATATATAAGAGTCCGACTTAAAGTTGCGGATGCAGATGATTTCACTGTGGCATATGAAAGGTCTGACTTGAAGTTGTGCACCTAGGTTTCAAAGTGGGGAGTCTTTCCTCCGAAGTTTGGAAATGAACAAGATAAAAAAAATCTTGTCTGTGCTTTTCTTTATCTGTGAGAGGTACATAGCTTTTAGCCTACGCTCAACAAGCTTGATACTACATGTCATAAGGATGCTGTATACTAAATATGAAGTCATTGTGGCTTGTAGTTCTTAAGGAGAGCGTTTTTAAAGATATTTCCTACATAACTCTATGTAAAATCTGTCAGCCCTGAGGTTGGTCCAAATATTGCCATACCGCCGTTCCCTGAACAAAACTGATACTGCATGTTATAAGGGATACCGCTGTATTCGAATTCTGAAGTCATTGTGGCAAGTGGTTCTTAAAATTTTATTTCCTATAGAAGCCTATGTAAATCTTTTGGAACCTGGGGGATGGCTAGATATTGTCACAGAACCACCCCTTAATACAGTTGATGCTTCATGTCATAAGGATGCCAATACACGCATATATATTTTCAATTTATCTATACCAAGTATGAAATTAGATCGGTTTACCATCGCTTTCTTTTAATGAAGAAAGCGGAATCTGCAATTGGCAAATGCCCTTGTCAACAGATGAACTCCGGATCCATCATGACCATTCCTAGATAATCCTCCTATCCCACCATGATTATTTTCTAGATAACCCTCCGGGTCCCCTCATGACCATTTTCCAATATAACCCTCCGATCTTATCATGATCATTCCCTAGATAGCCCTCCGATCCCATCTAGACCATTTCCTAGATAACCCTCCGATACCATCATGATCATTCCCGAGATAACCCCCCGGATCCCATCATGACCATTCTCTGAATAACCCTCCGGATCCCATCATGACCATTCTCTAGATAACCCTCCGGATCCCATCCTGACCATTCCGTAGATAACCCTCCGATCCCATCATGACCATTCCCTAGACAACCCTCCGATCTCATCATGACCATTCTCTAGATTACCCTCCGATCTCATCATGACCATTCTCTAGATAACCCTCCAATCTCATCATGACCATTCCCTAGATAACCCTCCGATACCATCATGACCCTTCCCGAGATAACCCTCCGGATCCCATCATGACCATTCTCTGAATAACCCTCCGGATCCCATAATGAGCATTCCGTAGATAGCCCTCCGATCCCATCATGACCATTCCCTAGATAACCCTCTGATCTCATCATGACCCTTCCCTAGATAACCCTCCGATCTCATCATGACCATTCCCTAGATAACCCTCCGGATCGCATCATGACCCTTCCCGAGATAACCCTCCGGATCCCATCATGACCATTCTCTAAATAACCCTCCGATCCCATCATGACCATTCCCTAGATAACCCTCTGATTTCATCATGACCCTTCCCTAGATAACCATCTGATTTCATCTTGACCATTCCCTAGATAACCATCCGTATCCCATCATGACCATTCCGTGGATAACCCTCCGATCCCATCATGACCATTCCCTAGATCACCCTTCGATCCCGTATACAAGTCTTTTACCAAACATCCACAGCTTTTAGTCACAGGACATAGATCTAACCGAGAGAACAGAAGTTGTGCACATGTATTGTGATATTATAAAATAAATAAGTTATTAGCTTAATAGGAATTATCCTACATAGCGGCAGTCATACGCTTGTTGAATCACCCGTACTGGTGAGATTAAGTTCTTACTAAAGATTAGACCAGGTCGGTGGAAGTCGTCATATTTAAATATGTTCGGTGTTCAGTGGTCTGTTTCAGCCATGTTTATCGTCTAAACAATATGTATTGTTAATACTAATTTAAATCAAATAGATCGGGTTTATTATCTTTAGCATTGTACTGGTGCCTTCGCGATTACTACAGATAACCTTGTTAGGATGTAAAGTTGTGCCGACCCAAAATGGCTTTCTTATGCCCAAGCAGGAAAGGCAGAGAAACGAAGGAGGGGAAAACGAAAGGTAAATCATATAATCTACTTATAATAATCTGAAGGGAACACATTATTCCTACAATATCCAATTCAGTTCAGGTGTGCATTTTCCAATAATAACAATGTACTGCAGCAAAAACTCATCTGAATGATGTCCCAAAATATAAGTGGAACATTAAATAAAGATGCTGATATTTATATTTATCGCTTGTAAAGAAATAAATCTTAATGTATTTCATTGGTATTATCTCGTTTTATTTGATACAGTGAATTTGGCACCGATGTTTCGTATGATCAACTTGCACAACATTGTATATAAAACTGATGCTGTGTAACAAATGTTACGGTTAATGCTCGTAAATTCTTTAAAATCAGAAGTGAGGCTAAGTGTGCGAGAGCAGAGAGTGTCTCCTGTTGGGATAACTACACCCAACATAAACGCCGAAGACTGGATAATACATACCGAAGACTTGATAATAATTCAATATTGAGATTTAACTGTATAGAAAGTGTCACAGTCACATACCAATAAGACATTGGTACAGCATCAGCCGAGACAAACCTCCGATGGGACCTTAAAAACTGCGAACGCAACATTGCAATGAAAGTAGTGTGACCCCCCCCTTTCCAAAAACAAATAAAAAAATTGATGAGAATGCAGTGGCGGATTTAGAGGGGGCCGCCCCCTTTTGGTCACATATTTACCAGTAAAAATCCAGATTTTGCACCAAAAATGACTGAAAAGTTTGGCTAATACCCATTTGCCCCCCCCCCTTTTCGGAAATCCTGGATCCGCCACTAGAATCGATACATGTATAAGTGTACTTCCTTTTTTCTGTCAATATCTAATGCATGAATGTAAATCAGTATGAGTGCGCCTTTATTTCGTCACATTAATTTGGAAAAGGGTGATTTCTCCTGCAATATATAGACATAACGTAAGTTGGCAATTAAAAAGTAGTATCAGTACCGGGTTTTGAGAAAACCCCGGGCGGGGGCAATCGGAACACCGTCGCCATTTTTTTACAAAAATTTGCGTACGGAAATGGACGAGTTGTTACGATGGGGGGAGGGGGAGGGGGCTCCCTCACCCTTTTCGCCACATATTTACAAGAAAAAAGAGGAGTTACTGGCTCAGTTATGTGGCAGAAGTCACCATGGAGCTATACAATACATGAATATAAATAATATACTAGAACATATAACACATTACAAAAATATTTGATTGTAGTGCAATTACGATACCGACTTAGGACGGTCATTTAATTTAACAAAAGCCAAACAAATGGTGTGGTTAAGTAAAACTCCAGATTTGGTACCCAAAATTGCTGAGTAGTTTGGCTAATACTTGACTTTCATATGTGGCCCCCTTTTTTCTCGGAAATCCCGGATCCGCTACCGAGTATGTATATTTAGAAAATGTAAGGACTTGTGTTACCATATGACATGATGTCGAAATATTACACATACGATACTTCAATCATGTTAACATTATGTCTCTTCTTAATAACACAGGAATTTCCTATCCCGGTATCTTGTTTTTGTTTTCGATACTGGAAACGGCTGGGTATGATACTACCAATGAACGTTGATAGTTAAGATGGTTATCTATATTTATGTCTATACCATCGGTTGATACAGAACATATGTGGTTTTAAGCATGTTAATTATTATTTTTTTATCCAACAGTGAAATCATCTGCTGCGTTTGGTCGCATAACTGGAAGTGACAGTGTAGATACTCTAGTGAAAGTTGGACTCGAGAAACAACATGGGCTTCCTGCAGACAGCAAACTTCTCGTGCTCCGAGATTTTATCCCCGTTTCTGATGACGAACTTCCGGTGTCACGTGGTCAGGAGGTCTATCTACTCTACAAAGAGAATGAGTGGTGCTACGTCATCAATGCCTATGGACAAGAAGGATTTGTACCGGAATCATTCTGTACACACGTTAAAAAAAAGATAAAAAATTCCGGCGAAAAGTTGGCAAGTCAAAGGAATCCTTGGTCATTGAACCAGAGCAATGCCATTAATGATTCCCTAGAAAGTGCTGACTCCGCGTTCACCGATGGGGCAATGTCAGCTTTTTCTGACCGAGACTCCGCCATGGCAGACTACATGACTGACCCAATTACACCGGAAATTCGACCATTTAGAAAAGCTTCGCATGGACAATACATAGCATTATTTGATTTCAAAGGCGTGGATGAAAATGATGCTTCCGTGGAAAGAGCAGAGTTATTTGAAGTTTTGAATATCGAAGATCCAGACTGGTCATGGATTCGAAAGTATAATAATCACGAAGGATTTGTTCCCAAGTCATTTATATGTCCAGTGGAACCACTTATTTTAAAAGGTGAGCAAATGACACTCATTTCAAACACTTCAAACGCCCGGAAGGAGTATGCATGTCTCCTGCTCTACCAGCTCCACACGCCATGTATGCCCAAAATAAAGACAAAATTAAACATTGTGGCACTGTTTGCATGAGATGACGGTATAAAAAGTGCAACATCCTCAAAACAAGGTTAAGATAACTTGGCACAGAAAGTGCCAAAATCAAAATAAGAATATGATAACATAGCACAGAAAGTGCCACAGCCTCAAAGTAAATGTTATGATAACAATACAGAAAATGCAACAGTCTCAAAACAAGGTTATGACAGTATAGCACAGAAAGTGCTATAAACTCGACACAAGGTTATAATAGCATAACACAGAAAGAGTCACAACCTCAAATTAAGGTTATGATAACATGGCACAGAAAAAGTACCACAGCCTCAACATATAGTATAATAACAAAGCACAGAAAGTGCCACGGCCTCAAAATATAGTATAATAACAAAGCACAGAATGTACCACAGCCTCAACATTTAGTATAATAACAAAGCACAGAATGTACCACGACCTCAACATATAGTATAATAACAAAGCACAGAAAGTGCCACGGCCTCAACATATAGTATAATAACAAAGCACAAAATGTACTGCGGCCTCAACATATAGTATAATAACAAAGCACAGAAAGTGCCACGGCCTCAAAATATAGTATAATAACAAAGCACAGAATGTACCACGACCTCAACATATAGTATAATAACAAAGCACAGAATGTACCACGGCCTCAAAATATAGTATAATAACAAAGCACAAAATGTACCGCGGCCTCAACATATAGTATAATAACAAAGCACAGAATGTACCAAGGCCTCAACATATAGTATAATTACAAAGAACAAAATGTACCGCGGCCTCAACATATAGTATAATAACAAAGCACAGAAAGTGCCACGGCCTCAACATATAGTATAATAACAAAGTACAAAATGTACCGCGGCCTCAACATATAGTATAATAACAAAGCACAGAATGTACCACAGCCTCAACATATAGTATAATAACAAAGCACAGAAAGTGCCACGGCCTCAACATATAGTATAATAACAAAGCACAAAATGTACTGCGGCCTCAACATAGAGTATAATAACAAAGCACAGAAAGTGCCACGGCCTCAAAATATAGTATAATAACAAAGCACAAAATGTACCGCGGCCTCAACATATAGTATAATAACAAAGCACAGAATGTACCACGGCCTGAACATTTAGTATAATAACAAAGCACAGAATGTACCACAGCCTCAACATATAGTATAATAACAAAGCACAGAATGTACCACAGCCTCAACATATAGTATAATAACAAAGCACAGAATGTACCACGACCTCAAAATATAGTATAATAACAAAGCACAGAATGTACCACAGCCTCAACATATAGTATAATTACAAAGCACAGAATGTACCACGGCCTGAACATTTAGTATAATAACAAAGCACAGAATGTACCACAGCCTCAACATATAGTATAATAACAAAGCACAAAATGTACCGCGGCCTCAAAATATAGTATAATTACAAAGCACAGAAAGTGCCACGACCTCAACATATAGTATAATTACAAAGCACAGAAAGTGCCACGACCTCAACATATAGTATAATAACAAAGCACAAAATGTACCGCGGCCTCAACATATAGTATAATAACAAAGCACAGAATGTACCACGACCTCAACATATAGTATAATAACAAAGCACAGAAAGTGCCACGGCCTCAACATAGTATAATAACAAAGCACAGAATGTACCACAGCCTCAACATATAGTATAATAACAAAGCACAAAATGTACCGCGGCCTCAACATATAGTATAATAACAAAGCACAGAATGTACCACGACCTCAACATATAGTATAATAACAAAGCACAGAATGTACCACGACCTCAAAATATAGTATAATTACAAAGCACAGAAAGTGCCACGGCCTCAACATATAGTATAATAACAAAGCACAAAATGTACCACGGCCTCAAAATATAGTATAATAACAAAGCACAAAATGTACCACGGCCTCAACATAGAGTATAATAACAAAGCACAGAATGTACCACGGCCTCAACATATAGTATAATTACAAAGCACAGAAAGTGCCACAGCCTCAACATATAGTATAATTACAAAGCACACAAAGTGCCACGGCCTCAACATATAGTATAATAACAAAGCACAGAATGTACCACAGCCTCAACATATAGTATAAAAACAAAGCACAGAATGTACCACGGCCTCATAATATAGTATAATTACAAAGCACAGAAAGTGCCACGGCCTCAACATATAGTATAATAACAAAGCACAGAATGAGCCACGGCCTCAAATTAAGGTTATTATAACAACACAGAAAATGCAATAATCTCAAAACAAGGTTATAATTACACTGCACAGAAGGTGCTACAACCTCAAAACAAGGTTATAATAACATGACACAGAAAGTGCTACAACTTCAAAATAATGGTTATAATAACAACACAGAGAGCGTCACAGTCTCAAAATAATGTTAAAATAAATCAAAAGTGCCACAATCTCAAATTAAAGTTATAATAACAACACAAAAAGTGCCACCGTTTCGGAACGATTAGATAATGGCAATGCGGACAGTGCTACTACCTAGAAATAATGTTAGTATAACACAGCATGGAAGTGTCACAATTTCGATAAAAGGTAATAAAACACAAAGCAGAAAGTGACTCGATCAGCCTCCACGTAGGTTATAATAACACAGCACAGAAAGTGCCACAACCTCAAAATAGGTTAAAATAACATAGCACAGAAAGTACCACAACCTTAAAACAATTTTATACTTACATAGCACAGAGAGTGCAACAGCCTCGAAAGAAGTTTATAATATCAAGCACAGAAAATGCTACACCCTCAAATTAAAGTTGATATAATAACAACACATAAAATGTCAGTTATAATAACAATGAAGCTAACAACAAGACGCATATCTTGATAAATGAGGAGAAAGATTAAGGTCATGTCAGTACTATAAAACGTTGGATCTGGAGCAAATGTGTTACACAATAAATTAAGCGTTATCAAGCGAACTACAACAAAATTTTGCCACTAACAGTTTATTGGCGGTATCTATTATGTTTGTGTCATGTTCTTCCAAATTTAATGGAGTAAAAATGTAAACGTAGACAATAAAATATTATAACATTAGAACATGCCAAAAGTCTCAAGGTTATGCTTTTTGCAATAGAATTAACCAAAGTTACAAGGTATTTTAAAATTTGCTGACTTAAATCTTGAAATATGAATGAAGTAATATTTCTAACATTTGTTAATTACATTTCGAATCAATTTAATTTCTATTTATTTTATTTCTGTGATGATTTTGTTTTGTTTTTACTTCGGCAGTACATGAGAGTTCAAAGCATTCCAAGCCATATCACCAGAGTTCTACAACTCCATGTATTCGCCAGACGCTATTGTCACGTGATACACCCACACGTTTCCATCAGTCTACACCTCAACCGAATACCAAACTCCCTATCCGGCCAACTATTTTAGAAGTGTCCAACTGCTACAAGGACTCAAATGTGTCCGATACAAAAAAAGAAATATCTACCATACACGATCACGATTCGTCCAATATAACAAAGAACGACAAACATTCTACTTTAAGATCAAGGTCACCAGCTACCTTGGATAGAACACATCTGAAAGTTAAATCAAAACCCGTTGATATGGCGAGGTCATTGTCCCCAGCAACATCAGACAGACTTAAACTAAGAGTCAGTTCTGTTCCTACCAACGAAATTCATCGATCTAGATCATCTACCCCATCTTCAGCACTCAATGTAAAGATGGAATCGGATATCGGGATTAATTCAGGATCATTGAATAGTATGTTGCCTTCCTTGGGCGTGAATGAAACCAAATGTCGGTTCGATTCCTCAAGTTTGTCCAGGTTGTCTGCGAATTTAGATTCGCCTACATCTTTCAGTCCGGTTTTTTCGAGTTCCCGACGACCTTCATATGCAAAACCAAATGATGAATCGGAGAGCCCCGAAATAAAGGAAAACTGTAACAGAGACAGTAATAGTATCTTTGTTAAGCACGATGAAAATATTGGAAATAATTACACAGAAAATCGCAACGATGGGTTTCGGTTGGGCAAAACTAGCATCGATAATTATCAATTCGGGGGAAATTACAATAATCCTTACCAGACTCGCAAAACCCATGATGATAACCAGTTAGAAGACCATTCCAATGTTAACTACCAGTCTGGAGAACGCAATGGTGCCGAATGTTGTCAATCAGAAGGTAGCAACTTCTCTCAAACGGATCACTTTGGCAACACACAGAATAGAATAAAATATGATTATCAGTTAAACGAGCCAGGGGAGTATCAGTATCCACAACCACAAATGGACGGACATGAAAACCACATTTCCCACCTTCGTCTCGATAAGATCGGTCCTCGGGATAACGAGAAATCAACAACAAAACCTTCCTCACCTCCGCCATATGAATATGCCATGGCACGATCTCGGCAACCTATATATACCCCGTCTCAACTCAGAAACTCACTAACTATGGCTGAAAACGAACGCATACACATAGGTGATTCACACATTCAAGCAAAACAAGGACATTTACACGATCGTTTACAAACCGATAACTTAAGTTTTCAAACTGATAATGACGATTTGCGTGTTTCCAACTCACGCAGCGGGACAGAAAATTCAATACCTTCGGCGAATATTTCGTACTTAAATTCTGATATTGTAGAATCCACGTCTGAAAATTACAATCTGCATTCCGAATATCTTCATCAGCTGAGTAATAAAACTGTACATTCTAAATCTCAAAGCACCTCGTCTTCATCTGTTTCAAACACACTGACACATACACATGCCCGTCACCACTCCACGGGAGATATCACTAGCAGAATTCGGATAGCTACAAGTCTACCCACCTCCAGGTGTACTTCACCAAGGCTTGAACTGGTTCAACCCAGAAAAGAACACGAAAAAGTAGTACGTAGTGCTGTCCATTCCAACCTCACAAGTGAAGAATATCGCCAATTCAGCAAGAAGCAATTTGCAAAGACCCTTCTACCTGACACTTCTTCACATAATGATATTCAGAGTCAGTATTTGGGGAAATCTTCCAGTGTAGGCAATCTTGTGGCTAAGTTTAATGCCGTTGCCGACATTAAGATACAAAATAACCCATTAGTCAGTTTTACAAAGACGGTATCACAATCCAAATCATCTGAAAATATCAGCAAACCAAGTAACCAATCGGAAAACTTGAACAATTTTACCACAGCATCGAGAGACAGTGTTCAAACTCTGCCCTTAACAACCAGGAATATCGACTACAGTACGTTAAGCGTGAAAACTGATGACGTTAGATCTTCTACACCGGTCACAAACACAGCAGGCGAAAATGTGAGTTCCGAGTTGGTGATGCTCTATGATTTCTCTAGTCAGACGGCTGATGGACTTGCAATCAGACGAGGGGAAGTTGTGTTTGTAGACGGTCCGGAGCAGCTTGACCCACATTGGCTCTGGGTGTTTTATCCCAGTGGTCAGAAATACGGATATGTTCCCAAAAATTACGTTAAATCAACGATGCTTAAAACAACTTTGTAATATAGGAATGTTCGTATATGACATAATTATTGAATTGAGTAATTAATTGCAGGATTTAAGAATTCTACAAGTTTAGACTTACTAGTCCTAATACTACTGTGCACTGATTTTGCAGTCATTATAACCTAATTTTTAAATAATAAACATTTCTATACTGTATACCGAGTTTAAAATGATTAATTTTTTCCTATACGATAAAAGGCATGATAATTATGCAATTGTAATAAGCAACTACATATACACGTAATTGATTTATTGGAAAGACAACATAATAAATGAGACTGATCAAGGATTTCCTGATGGTCTATAGTCCATACTCTCAAGTCTCATGACAATCACAAGAGCAATTCCAAACATTATACTACTAACGTTATGTTTTGCTAGTTTTACGCTACTCCAAATATGATTTCACGTATACTGCAACGGCACCAATCTGATTAAAACCATATCCTTATTCCGCTTCTCTATTTGTCTCATTGCAGATAATCAGTAAGGGGTCATGTTCCGGTGAACTCTGATGACGCTACAGTCACCGAAACGGTTATTTCCCATAGCCAATCAATGACTCGGCTAAGCACGTGATAGTGACGCAATGTGTAACACAGCAAAAATCCAGAGGGGTCCCGAGAACCAGACTACAAAGACCACCTTGTGGGTTACGCACGCTGTGGATGTTAATTTCATTCCTAGGAATTTGTAGCCGATCCACTGATTGGCTGAAAATCAGAGTTCAACAGAACATGACCCCTTACAGAGTTTCCCCAGATCTTTATCCGTAATGAGACAAACAGAGAACAGGAATAAAATATGGTTTTAATCAGATTGCAACAGCACCTACGTGGTGCCTAGCTTCATTATTTTGTACTATGATTCAAACCCACCCAATGTCGAGTTGGACCTTTTACATATCAACATATGCCTAGACACCAGGCCGTGTCGGACCATTTAGATACCAACGTATGCCCCGACAGCAGGCCGTGTCTTCCCTTATACATACCTAACCAAAATATGCCCCGACACCAGGCCGTGTTAAACCCTTTTACATACAAGCATATGCCCCGACACCAGGACGTGTCGAACCTTATACACACCAAACCAACATGAGCCCAATCTCATTAAAACTGGATCTATCACGCTCCTTAGTTTTTTCGTTGTCGCGACAACGAAAAAACTAAGGAGCGCGATAGATCCACTTTTAAGCCCTGGCTTCAAGCCGTGTCGGACCTTTCACATAACAGACAATGCCCGGACACCAGACCGTTTCAGACCTTTTATAATCCAACACCTACGTCGACACCATACCGTGTCAAACTTTTTACACACCAACATATACTCCGACACCAGGCCGTGTCGAACCTTTTACCTACCAACTTATGTTCCGACACCAGGTCGTGTCTGACCTTTTACACACCAACATGTCCCGTCATCAGGCCGTGTCAAACCTTTTATACACAAACATATGCCCCGACACTAAGCCGTGTCAGACCCTTTTACATGCCAATACCTGCCCCGACACAAGGCCGTGTCGAACCTTTTACACACCATCTTCCCAGACACCAAGCCGTGTCGGACCTTTTACACACAAATAAGACCATGTCGGACCATCTACACACCAACATCTGCGCTGACAGCAGGCCTCGCTTCATACCGACTCAACGGAAGGACAAACAAGAAGATGATAAATTATCAGAGTAAAGTCCAGCCGACAGCCAAAATAGAATCCCGATCCTCAGATTTCTTGTTCTTACTACTGGTTCAACCAGTCCGTTTATACTACTAATGACTTTACTGGACGAGATATAACCTGTAGTACAATGTCAACATGAAGATTTTTATCCAAATAGGTTGTAACATTCTTTAGTTTATTATTAAATAGTATATTGCCGATGTTGGTCATCAGTTTATACATCAACAAGAAACCACTGAAGACCGTGTGGCTGGATAGCAGCCTAGATGATTGATTGATTACTGTTTTACGTCACTCCACGGTTATTTCACGTATATGGTGACGGCATCTGCCTGATGCATTGCATAAAAATTTCTACCTTTGCAACGGACCCATGCGAAGCGGAGAGGCTTTTACGGTCTCATTCCAAAGACAGAACATCAGTGTGTCCAGGGCGGGAATCGAACCCGGGACCTCCAGCCCAGCACCTCATCCTCTAGGCCACACCGACTTACAACCTAGATGAGGGCAAAACATCACAGTGCTTGATTTCAACCCTTGTAAAATTTCTAAAATGACAAAGTCACTCGGCCATGAAATGGACTAAGTTAAATCGGAAACTAAAACTTCTATTGAATTCATTTCAAGTGTCAAGGAACATTACTTTTTTACAATAACATCTTTATTTATTTCTGAAATCATCAAGAAAACCCAAAATTTTCCTCATCTGAGCTTCAGGGAGTTACGACTTTGACCTTTGACATATTGTCCTCTAAATCAGTATGCTATTTCCCTCTAGATAAATAAAAAATATGGTGAAACTGATATCTTGTCAGAAGACAACATAGCTTGCTAGCAGGGCTGTCAGAGGGAAAGCATGTATTTTTAATTCATAATTCAAGGTCAACTCCAGTAATTGACAGTTATAGGCAAGGTTAATGTTTTAGGAAAGTAGGTCAAATGTCAACGTCAAGGTCATGGGGTAAAAATGATGGTAACATGGCAAAGTCTTGTCACAAGGAATGTACATGTGAAATGTAAAGTCCTTTGTTCAGTAATTTTGAAGGTATGGCAAAGGTTAAGTTTTTAATAAACATACTCTAAAGGTAGATCAAACCTCAAGTTTAAGGTCATGGGTTAAAAACTTTATTGGTACAGACAGAAAATTGTAGCCATAAAAGAACACAAATGTGAAGTGAAGTGTGAAAGCTCAACTCCATATAATTGATGAATTGAAGTTTTTGAAAAGTGGGTCAAACTTCAAGGTCAGAAATTGTTGTAAAGACTGAAAGGTCTAGCCATAATAAACACACTTGTGAAATATGAAGGCCCTAACTCTAGTCGTTGACGAGTTTTGGGCAAGGTTAATGTTTTTGAAAAGTTGTTCAAATTTCAAGGTCAAGGTCATAGGTACAAAATGATAGTACTGATGACAAGGTCTTGTCACAAGGAATGTACATGTGAAATACGAAAGCCGTATGTATATTAGTTCTGAAGGTATGGCCAAGGTTAAAGTTTATGTTTATGTCGTTGTCAACAATAGGGCTATGACATTAGCTTTAAGTATATTCAACCCAGCGAGATGAAAAGGTTTTTGGGACCTAATGATTAGTTTAAGTTTTACTAACAACAATAGGGCTATTGGCTATGACATTACCTTTCAGCAAAATCGTCCCAGTAAGCTGAGAAGGGTTTTGGGACCCAATGTTTAGTTTGAGTTTCTTGGGGTTTTTTTTGGTTTTGTATGTTCGAATAATCAAAATGAACATAAAAAATTTAAGTTTTCTTGAAAGGTACTCCAGTTATCATTCTGAGACCTTAAATTTCTCTTATTTTCAGTGCAAGTTCTGGAGCTGTCACCTTTACATCTATTTCACTAGGTGACTTTCTCTCTGGATAAGTAATACTATATCCAAAACTGGTTTGACTCCAGTGAATAGTTTTATCATCTCATAATACATGTACCAAACTTCTCCTTATTTTCAGTCTTAGTTCATGAGCTTTGACCTTGACCTTTGAATGACAGACCTCAAAACCAATATGCTATTTTCTCTCATGATAAATAACAACATATCAAAATTTGATTTTTTACTTGACGTATCACTCAGAAACTCTACATTTCCTTTATTTTCAGCCTAAATTCTGGAGCTGTAAACCTGACCTTGGACTGACTGACCTTATATCACTAATAACAGCAAAAGTTGGTTTGATTCTGATCAAGGATATTTGATTTATCATACAGAAATGATGTATGGGACAGATTACAGCATAACTGACTCTAAGAATGAGTATATACTTAATGCTACCGCCATTTCGTGGCAGGGGCATAGGAAATCATACAAATTGGTCTTGCACATTAATATAATTTACCAAAGTCATGTAAATCAAGTTTAATTCCGAAGACATCATATAAATTACATCATGCTATCTATCCAATGTCACCTCATGATGGGGAAAAATCCTAAATCCATCCTCCTACCATGTGCTCTTTATGAGGCTGAACATCTCTACCCTACAAAGAACAGATCTCTATTTCTTTGCATACAAACTATTACATTCATCTAGTTGAACACTTCAGACACTAGTATTTTCCCCTTAACTGTTTTGCTTTAAAGATCTCCCGACTTTTTTTTCCACAAGATGGCCTTCATATACCTTTCCTCTCTCCGTGCTATGTCTTTTTGCTGTTGTAAATACTTAACGTGTTTAAATGAACCAACAGGAGGTACTGGATTACCCTTCCTTAACTCAATATTTTTCAATCTATTCTTTTTTACATGAAATCTAATTATATCTTTATCTAGTCCATATTGTTCAATATCTCTTTCAACTTGATTCCAAACTTGTGTCTTTTCTTTTTCTAGATTTTCTTTCTCAGCATTTAATCTGGCCTCTATTTCCCCAATTTTTTCTTCAACTCTGGCATCTGCCTCTTCCTGTACTATTCGCTTCATCTTGGCTCGTCTGCTTTCCTTGGGTGGGGTATATGCCGGTACATACTGGATCTTCAGTTGATGTAGCAGCCACAAAAATCTCTCAAAATCCTTTTGTCTTAGCCACTTTAAGTGTCTTCTTCTTTTGGCTATCAATTCATGGAGAACAACCCTGTTTCGAACATCCTATAAAAAAAATTGAATCATTATTTGAAATTATTACCAATGAATTTGTTACGAAAATTTAACAGAATACACAGTTTAAGATTTCAAACACTGCTTCACAACAATATTATCCCATGCAAATGCAAGCTATGTTAATTAAGCATTCAAGAAATAATATTACATGTACATCTTCTTAACACTAGGACACATTACCATGAAATGGACACAAATTTTGGGTATTTGAAAATGATGCATAATGTGGAAATTCAGTATTTCAGTATATATATGCACCCACAAAACATGATGACATTAGCATGATAATAAACTCATATACAACACAACAGGCACAGTGTTAAGGAAATCCTATCTTGGACTTTTAATTCCTGGGGAAATATGCATACATGCTCTGAACATATTTTCAAAAACATAGGGAATAGAAAGTGAAAGCAAAATAATTTGGAAGGAGATTTAATCCCCTTTTGACCCCATTTAATTAACATTCCTGAAAATGTGTGAAATGACAAATATGTCAGTTTGACAGAATACCTACCCATCTACGTCAAAATTTATACACAGGTTCATCACATCATTTTGATAAACTTGGCTGAACATACAAAATTGAAAATACCAAATTTTATAATAACCCTGTATCAGGACCTCACTTAGAATGACCTCCAACTTGTGTCCAAAAAGGTCACATGCTTAACACATGTATAGCCTTAAAATAGATACATCTGTTACTTGCAAATATCTAACAAATGTTGATGATACAAAATAACTTTAATTCATTTTATGTGTTATGCATCCTTGAGAAAGATAATCAAAAAGCACTATCTACAAAAAAATATTGACCTGAGCAAATGCTGAGTAGAGATTAAGCATTAGGCTAATGGAACCATATAGACCCTTTCGATGTTATTGCGGGACTAACATTCTGGTTGGCAAAATGATAACTGTTCCCACAATATGACGTCAAAGACAATCAATTTTTATTATGTTGTCAACATTTTATGGAAAACGTTATCATTTGCTAACCAAAATGTTAATCCCGCAGTAACAGCGAAAAGGTCTGTAGCAAACTGAATCACATGACAGTAACATTCATTTAGCATCATATAATTTTCATTAATTTTAGTTTCTTGTCTTCCAGTTTTAAATATGTAATTTAATACTTATAATAATTGAGGATACAGTGATTACTTACAGGAGTGAATGTTACGATATTTAATGATACAGTGATTACTTACAGGAGTGAATGTTATGATATTTGATGATTCAGTGACTACTTACAGTATAAATGTTATGATATTTGATGATACAGTGAATACTTACCGTATAAATGTTATGATATTTGATGATACAGTGAATACTTACAGTATAAATGTTATTATATTTGATGATACAGTGATTACTAACAGGAATGAATGTTACAATATTTGATGATACAGTAATTACTTACAGGAGTGAATGTTATGATATTTGATGATATAGTGATTACTTTCAGGAGTGAATGTTTTGATAGTTAATGATATAGTGATTACTTTCAAGAGTGAATGTTTTAACGTTATGATATTTGATGATACATTGATTACTTACAGAAGTGAATGTTATAATGTTATGATATTTGATGATACAGTGATTACTTACTGTAGTGAATGTTACAATGTTATGATATTTGATGATACAGTGTTTACTTACAGTAGTGAATGTTATGATATTGAATGATACAGTGATTACTTATAGGAGTGAATGTTATGATACTGGATGATACAGTGATTACTTATAGGAGTGAATGTTATGATATTGGATGATACAGTGATTACTTATAGGAGTGAATGTTATGATATTGGATGATACAGTGAATACTTACTGTAGTGAATGTTATAATTTTATGATATTTGATGATAAAGTGATTACTTACAGAAGTGTATGTTATAATATTATGATATTTGATGATACAGTGATTACTTACAGAAGTGAATGTTATAATGTTATGATATTTGATGATACAGTGATTACTTACAGAAGTGAATGTTATAATGTTATGATATTTGATGATACAGTGATTACTTTTAGGAGTGAATGTTATAATATCTGACACTACAGTGATTACTTACAGGAGTGAATGTTTTCTGATGCAGCTTCAGGTTACGAATTTGCAGTGTCATTCTAGCAACTATAAACAGAAAAGAAACATAAAAAGTAATACCCACATCACAAAGTTTTAACTTTAAATTTACTAAATTAAAGATTAAAACTTTAAGGCCAAACAAAATTAATGTTTAGGTTGACAGGCACTGCCACATTATCGAAATACCCTCCCCCTCTCCCTCACCCACATTATGTTTTTTACAACCATTTTCACCGGATTTCAAAACCGTCACTTTGTCGTACCATTTCCAATTCAGGTTGTAATCAATGATTATAAAACCAACATCAGGAGTTTTCACAGCATTAGAGAATTTAAGAATCACTGATTTTAGTCACTACAGGATTATTTTACATATATAATGACGGCATCTGCTTGATGCATTGCATAAATATTTATGACTTTGAAACAGACCCACCCGAAGCACTGAAGGATCTATCACAGTCTTAAATCTTCTCCAAAAGACAGGACATCGGTGTGTCCATAGTGGGAGCTGAACCTGGGACCTTTCAGTCACGAGCAGAGCACCTCAAACAATGAGCCACGAATTGGAAAATTAAACGTCGCTTCTGAAGGTTGAAAATGACCCGTCTATCAACCACTATCGTTTAAAGGGCAATTATTGAAATAATGTTGCCTTGGACAGTTTTTGGAAACTACATGTATAGCCAACACTGTCCAATCTCAGAATTATTTGAAGTTATAAAAAGACTCCGATATAGTTTTGAATAAGTACAGTGTATAAATGAACATATGTACAGTTTGCATATGGCAATAACATGCATTTAAAGATTAAAATTTGGCATTGAGAATTTTATTTTCAGTCTGTCATTGCCAAGAAAAGAAGGAGATCTCTCATTAGATGTAAAGGGCACTGTCTGTCAAACATTACTATCCTTCAAATGAATTACAAATTACAAAAGAATCTGCTGAAAAGGGTCATCTATTAATAACGTTTGTAGGGTCATTACAAAGCAATGGTAATCCAAATTGCCACTGCAGCAAATCTAGACACTATAAATAAGCTACATGTACTTGTATGTCTAAATCTCAACCATTCAAGATTTCACAGAGTTCAAAAGAGTATTTCTTGTAAATGTATGGTTGCCTTTAATACAGACTAAGTCAAAGAATTAATCATGCTATATATATGAAAAAAAAAAAAAAACCTGCCTGCCTCACATTTTTTTTCTAAAAATTGCCCTTCAACCTAAACATTAAATTTGTTTGGCCTAAATTTACTAAATTTAAGTAAGCAGTGGCAGATTTAGTGGGGTTTGAAGGGGTTCGGAAAAACCCCCTTAGATACAAAAAATCTTTAAAATAAGCATAAATGATGGCTAATTTCTTGAAAATTTGGGATTAAAAAACCCCCTAACCCTGCAAAGAACCTCCCCAGATGAGCTTCTGGATCCGCCACTGGTAAGAATACTGTCATATGATTGATTGACTGACTGATTTTTATTTAACGTCACCACGAATATTTCACATATATGGTGACAGCATCTGCCTGATGCGGGCATACAAATTTTGACCTTTGCAAAAGACCCACCTAAAGCAGTGAGGAATCTTTAATGTGCCATGCATACCACAACACAGGACCTCGGTTTTTACTGTCTCATCAGAAAGACAGGACCCCGGCATGACCAGAGAGGGACTCGAACCCCAGCCTCCCACTCAGGAGAGCACGATACTAGGCCACGCCGGTTATATTGTCATATGCCTTTAACAAAATAATGAATATGTTTTCCACTCACTAGAGACCAATTACATAGTGACCCACTTTATAAGAGCAAAACAATGATATCTCAATTTCTAGCACTAATTTTCCCTGAGTTATTCTTTAATATTTCACTTAAGGGTGTGTCCCACTAGGAGCATTTAGAAAAAAAATCGACAAAAATTCAACAATTAAACAATATTAAACATATCATTCAAATCGAGATCCAGCTACCTTTGGGGGGGGATTAACACTAAACTGTTTTCTTACTTCTTTTACAAAATCCAACACATTTTGAAGTAAATTTTCCAAATACATGCAAAAAAAACTGAAATCAGTTTTTAAACTGAAGAAAATCATGTCTGACCTTAGCAACATGCATCTGAAGCAATGAGGGATATTTTATTTGGGTGCCTACGTTTGAAATTTAGACCTATTCAAGATGCATCAGAAGCAATGAGTGATTTTTATGTGCATATGAACATCTAACATGTCAGGGTTTACTGTCTCATCATAAAGACAGGGTATTATCAAGGCACTGGTAGGACTTGACCTTGGAAAGTTTCAGTCACTACAAGCCCACTACCAAAATATACCAGCACTAAAATAACTGAGGTATAATATCTTACTTATAAACTCATCTTCATCAGCATACTGGCACACCTCAAGAATTTCCTGCCGTGTCTTCCATAAAGCATGAGCGAGACGCTGTTGCTGTAAACAAATGATGAAAAGAATTACATAAATGTCTGACAACCAAAGAAATACATATCTGGTTACCATTGGTAGAACATATCAAGCTACCGTTGGTATAGAGCCAGAATAGCTTAATCTGTGGCATGTTTGGCTTGAAGCTGAGTAGTCCAAGATTCAAGCCCTATCAAACTCATTGGCATTTCTTTTTTTTTGGAACATGCCTGCTCTAGGAATCTATGAGAGAAACATTTTTCATTGAAAGAGAAACAAGAGGCCCATCATTGGGCATCAACCTTATTTGGTTTTTTTTTTTTGGTTTTTTCTTTTTTTTGGGGGTGGGGGGGTCTTCAAATCAGGTCTGTTATAAGGACCTTTCCCAATGGGAATTTCATTGATTTTTCCCAAAGTTTGTCAAAATTTTCCCCAAACATTGATCTTATAGCATTGTGCAAATGGGACAAAAAATTCCAAAATGCAAAGATATAGGCTAACTATATCATTATAAGCAATCACTGCATTTGATGTCTTAGTATGCTAACTGTACCATTATAAGCAATCACTGCATTTGATGTCTTAGTATGCTAACTGTATCATTATAAGCAATCACTGTCTTTGATGTCTTAGTATGCTAACTGTACCATTATAAGCAATCCCTGCATTTGATGTCTTAGTATGCTAACTGTATCATTATAAGCAATCCCTGCATTTGATGTCTTAGTATGCTAACTGTATCATTATAAGCAATCACTGCATTTGATGTCACAGTATGCTAACTGTACCATTATAAGCAATCACAGCATTTGATGTCTTAGTATGCTAACTGTATCATTATAAGCAATCACTGCATTTGATGTCTCAGTATGCTAACTGTATCATTATAAGCAATCACTGCATTTGATGTCTTAGTATACTAACTATATCATTATAAGCAATCACTGCATTTGATGTCTCAGTATGCTAACTGTATCATTATTAGCAATCACTGCATTTGAAGTCTTAGTATGCTAACTGTATCATTATAAGCAATCACTGCCTTTGATGTTTCAGTATGCTAACTGCATCATTATAAGCAATCACTGCATTTGATGTCTTAGTATGCTAATTGTACCATTATAAGCAATCACTGCATTTGATGTCTTAGTATGCTAACTGTACCATTATAAGCAATCACTGCATTTGATGTTTTAGTATGCTAACTGTATCATTATAAGCAATCACTGCATTTGATGTCTCAGTATGCTAACTGTATCATTATAAGCAATCCCTGCATTTGATGTCTTAGTATCCAAACTGTATCATAATAAGCAATCACTGCATATGATGTCTTAGTATGCTAACTGTATCATTATAAGCAATCACTGCATTTGATGTCTAAGTATTGTAACTGTACAATTATAAGCAGTCACTGCATATGATGTCTCTGTATGCTAACTGTACTATTATAAGCAATCACTGCATTTGATGTCTTAGTATTTCTCCATTACAAAGAGCTATACACAAAAGTCATCCTTTTCCTGTTGACATTAATTATGTTTTAAAGACAAGGACATAAATCATCAGAGGACAGACAGACAAACATGACATAATTAATATATGTGTCTAGCATAACTAAACATGCCACTTTATCATTTTGTCATGTTTCATTCCAGTCTGAAAAAGTGTATAAACAAACACATCCTCATATACAGGTATATATGCACAACCACTGTAATTGCCTGAGATAAAGCTTTCAAGACCTATGTATTTTATTTCTGTATAAAATAAATTACTTGATGACGTCATAACGCCCCATATTTGACCCACTTTTCGACATAGAAAGCGACGTTTGGCAGACTTTTGATTGTTATACGAATGACGTCATAATGAAATGTTCGACATTTCCAAACTTGCGTGACGTCATTAAAGTCGTATTTTGCCCTAAAGTGCTTGACATTTGACGAAATTGTCATTTTGGATAAATGTTACGTTGTCATGGGACACCAGCTGTTTCTTTCAATTTATAACTTCCCTCCTGAATGATTTAATGATGCAGTTTATAAATAGGAAATAGAAGTTTCCAGTATGATAGTTTGGCGTTAAAAGCGCATATATATAGAATAACTGTCTTATTTTGTGTTTTCATGCAGGAATAAAGAACAATGTCTGATGCATTTATGAGATATAATGCGCACATTATATCTAATAAATGCATCAGCCATTGCACTTTATTCCTGCATGAAAACACAAAATAAGACAGTTATTCTTTATATAAAGTAACGTTCTGGCATTTCTACACAGACAGAGTGATGGACAAGACAAAAACTATCTAAGTCTTATAATGTAAATACAGTGTTCCATGATTACGTTGGTAAGTTATTGGTAAGTCATTTTTAAAAGAAATCGAAAATACTGTTAATACATGTAGGTTAAGGAGTGCCTGTAGCATTCTGAAAACTTTCAAGAAACTGTCAAAGACATTATGACCGGATTGCAAAGTATTACATTTTTGCCCACCTGTAGAATCTTATCCAGAAACATGTCTCTTTAGGTCTGAAGACATTTCCATTTGTCTGAAGTTGGTATCATTAATGGTATGCAAGAGATCAAGCTAGATGCATAATCAGATTGAGTTCACTGAAGTGTAAACTGGAGGTCAAGGTCACCAAATTTTGTATCAGTCGTGAAAAACTTATCAATGTCTACAGTATGCTAGAGATCAAGCTAAATGCAAACTGTTGATGCAAAAAGGACTGAGAGACAGACAGACTTCACCAGTTTTGTGTAACTATTAAACTAAAAGATATGCAGTACAATACTTTTCTATAGTTTTTACGTTGTTTTGATCCCCAAAACACAATTTTATAGTAAGAAAATGGACAGAAGGGTAAATTATACATGCAGTCTAACTGCTATTCATAACTTGTTGAATACTTACACCATCACAAAATTCTAAAGTGGCTAATTTTTTAACATCTTCAGGTGCACTAAAATATAAGGAAATATTACAATCACAAACAAGACCAAACGAAACACCTCTAGTTAATAGAAATATAAATAAAACAACAATAGACAATATTTGCCTAAACTCAGTAATATTGTTCACTCATGAATTTCAAGGTATCAAGATATATAACCTGAGTTAATGTTACACTTAATGACTTATACAATACTAGTTGCAAGACATGGCCTAATATTTTGTTAAAATGGTCATAATTCCTAAAATGTGCAAACCTGCAATTTTCATAAATGGATTGGCTGGCAAGATTCAGTGCATTTCAGCATTAAGAGAAGCAAATATCATACATATAATAAATAAACATTAAACAAATGGCCGGCAATATTACTTTATGTCGATTTTATTGTTTATATGTTGTCTATATCATCCAGACATTTGATTCTGCCCAACAGATGCAATAACCCACTTCAAAAGGCAAAAGTCCAATGACTCATTAGATTTACTTCACTTAAAAAGAATACAAATGCAATATGAAATTATGATATTGTATTTAAATTGACTGTTGCTAATAAACCTACCTTTCTAATTCCTTCTGTAGTCCTCTGAATGGGAAAAAAATTTCAGATTTCTCATATTCCTCCATTTCCATTAAATCTCCTGTATGAATGATATTACACGTAAATATAACTTGTAATAGTCAAAGTATTATTACATGGAGAATATACTCATAAAATCATATAAAATTACATGTATTTATTTTTATTACTTGTTGCTAAACACCACAAGTTGAGTGACAACTGAACTAAAGACTGTTAGACAAATTCATACGTATGGGAAGATGCCAGACACCTAGATACATTGTATTTGACTGATGAAAAATCAGGCTATTAACCATTTGGTATACAATGATACATGTACAAGAACTCGAGATCTAACCACGGACTGTCAAAGGAGATGGACTAAGAGGAGATCTAAGAGAAGCAAGTCACATACCAAGTCCATTTGATATCTCAAAGCAAGATAAAAATCAAAGGACTCAAAAGTCCTGAGAGTCGGCTTTGCTGAATTTTAGTATGTAATCATTTTACCATTTTAGTGGTGGATTCAGGATTTCAGGAAAATGGGGGGGGGGGGCAAAAATTAGGTCTTTGTTGCAACTACATCGTCATTATACCTATGTACAAAATGCTAATTAAATTTGCTCTGTTCATACTAACTTACGGCAAAGAGTTTGCAATTGCTTGTATCTGAAATGAACGTGCAATCGACAACTTCATGGCAACAAGTTTTACTGCATTGTTGTCACCAAGTCGAAGCTGGGCCAAGGAACGACATTCCTTCAAGTGGGACATTAAATAACCATACATTCCTTCAAGTGGGACATTAAATAACCATCTTATTCACGGTTCTCATAATGTTTTAACATCATTTATATTTAGAAACATACAACATTTACCTAAATATTTATATTGCATTTTCATTATCAGAGGAAATGCGGGAAGATCGATCTTTAAATTTGTCATATATGTGAAAAAGAACTAAAGTTCCAGAATATGTTGGGGAAAACTTTAATTGAAATATCTCGATAAAAACAAGCGATACAAGATCAAGACAAATACTTTGTCCGGAGAACTACACAATCGAGTACATCCGACGGTGTCGGTGGTAAAACACATCGTAAAGTAGTCACAACTACATATTATTACGCGAAATTTGAAAACATTATTGCAACTCCTTTTTCGAGTTATTGAAACTAGTTTATGTTTAGCTTAAATTGACTGAGCTAAAGGTACATTGTGCTGATCAAGAATTTTTAAGACAACATCAGTAATTTTTCGGCACTTTATTTTTCAGCGGTGTAGTAAGCTCTATATCGGTAGTGAAAGTTATAACCCTGAAAAAAAGTGATTGCAATGAGTGCGGCTTCACCGAAGCCGACTCAAAAAACTGTGGAAAAAGTTTATCTTCATCAAAGAATGACTATATTTACTCGAATATAATACGCACTTTTTTCGCCAATTTGACCCCTCATTTTCTCACTGCGTATTATACACAGGGTTAGAAATCTGGAACTTTTTTCCACGCTTTTAAGCTTCAGTGGCAGATTTAGAGGAGTGCGTGTGTCCGTTAAAGTATCTAAAGTCGTCAATCAAACCCACGAGGCGTGAGATATATCTATTTTCTGTATACTGTCTGCTTCCCGTAGTAAATGCCCAAGGCGATAAAAGGAGTAAAGTCTACAATGCGGCAGAATACTTGCGCCGTGTTATTTAGCAATGGTTTCTGATTAACAGATTGTACAGGTGATATAATTATTTATCCTTACCGGGTAATTGGTTAATCGATAGTTATGCAACAGGTGAAACTACTTGACCGTAATGGCACGAGCATCGACAGTTTGGATAACATTCATTCATTAGTTGTTTTTTTTTCATATATATATTTTGTCTTTACAAACATTTGCGATCTTCGCGTTAAGTTCACATAGTATCAGGGATATATATCTACGTCCCTGATAGTATAGTAGACACGCACGTTCATTCTAACGAGAGAGTAAAAATGAAGCGATCGTTTGGGACGAGGGTACTAGTTAAAACATTTTAAGTCTATGCGAGTTTGATTGTAAATGAAATGAAAGAGAGAAAAGCGTTGATATGACACGATGAATAAAGGCTGGTCATTCTGTGTCGCTTTTGATAATAATACACGTTACGCGATTACACTGTAAAAGGTATACGGCAAAGCAAATTCAGCTCACGGTCTTATTGTTTCAACACGAAATTGACATCTTGTTTTTGGATTTTTCCCCTGCGTATTATACACGGAGTTAGACATTTTTTTATGATTTTCGAGGTCATTTGGGGGGGGGGGGGTTCCTAAACATAAGAAAGACACACACATAAAGTTTCAATTCAAATAATCTCAAAGCATTACAGAAAAATTGGGAAAACTAAAAACTGTAAAACTGTGGTCAGACAGATAGTCCAAGATCCTCTGTTTTTGTATACAAAATTTTTCTTCAATACCCCGGTAATATAAAAAGTGAGTTTAGGATCAGAGAATTTCGGAATAATAGATAGACAGAGTGAAAACAGTGTTCACAGCTGTGCTCATTGTATACTTAGAGAACTTTTTCTAGCCTAGCAATGAATTTGCAAAGACTGTGCTTGTGAAAGCACCATAACATATGATATATAGCATGTCCCATATAAACAGGCATATAAAAAGGTACTCAAAATTACCTGACTTTTCCCAGAACCTTGTTTTCTTTGATGGGGTTGGACCTTTCTTTTTAACTCCTGAAGACTTTTTCCCTGAACTCTGAGCTTCATTTTCTTTGGACTGATTTTCTGATGTTGCACCATTTGTTGAATATTTTCGAGTTTGGATATCTTCACCCACTGTATTACTAAGAACTGAATATAAATTTTATTTTCATTACATGAAAGCCAGGATGTAAATTGGTTTACAGCACAATAAACAAATGTGAAGTTAGGTTCAGAAAAAGGCTATGATCATCATTACAGTGTCCGCGAAACTTTGTTGAACTCCACAGGACATTCGGTCCTATTGGAAGACATATTTCATAGGACCAAAATCATTTCTGTCTGACCAAAATAGAAAATTGAAGAATTTTCAATGGGGTATTTAACATCGCCTTTTTGTCGGCGTCCGTCGATGTCAATTTTCTTTTGTTTAGTGGTTTTCCGGGGATTGCCCCCTCCACATATTTTAATTTCGCCAGAAAAGACATTCATGTACACTCAGGAACGCTCAAAATATAAAGGTCGTTATTAAATAGTATAAGTGCTTACAAGACTCCGTCTTTCCGCGGTATACATAGTATTGGAAGCAACATCGGACAAACCGGTCCGGCTAGAAAACGTGCAAATCGGACCGATCGCACTTTTGTCCGTTCGGTCTGATGGTCCAATGAATTTGGCGGACACTGTCATTAGCGTATGAGGTATAGAGTAGATACCTCTTTAAATACAAAACAAAAATAGTGTGTTTAATCATAACCTAACTCTTATACAGACTGATGTCAAGGACCATCGGGAACACACGAGTGGGTTCTTTATACTATGTAACAGTAACCAGACTCTGAAGTGAATGTATGAATATGTTAATATTTTACACGTAAATCGCCTCTGTATGTTTAAAACTGCGTGATTCGGCTTAGAAAATAGAACTAGATCTGATTTCAAACATCTGTAACACCAAATATTATTCATAATATTTCACATTTATTACTAGGTAAAGCACATTGAATTTAATTTCGGTTCTTCATACTATGTAACAGCAACCAGTGACATACCTCCACGACCAAAGAGCGATCATGTCTGGGTTTGTGTTTCTGTTTAAATAAAGAACCTGTGGGTTTTGCATGGTCAAGATTGATTGATTTTTGTTTAATGTCACACCCCGAAAATTTCACGTATATGGTGACAGCATCTGCCTGATGCGGGGCATACAAATTTTGACTTTTGCAACAGACCCACCTGAAGCAGTGAGGAATCTTGAACATGCCATGCATACCACAACACCAGGCCTATGTTTTTACTGTCTCATACGAAAGACAGAACACCGGTATGACCTGTGCAGGACTCAAACCCTGGCTTCCCGATCGGGAGGCGAGTGTGACACCACTATTCCACGCCGCACTGGTTTCGCATGGTCAAGGACACAGGTTCCCATATTTTTTGTATTGTAGAGTATCACTATGAAAAAACAACAAAATTGATCCGGGACTGAATCATAATTTCTCCGCCTATCCTTAAATTTCTATCATTATTCTACTTTTAATGCAAGAAAAATAATCAAATGCACGTTTCCCGAATTTCCTCAAAAATTTACATACCTCTTCCGCTAAAATTTGGGAAAACACTGTTAAGTATGCGATTACGTAAACAATTTGTATTCAACGTTATGACAGACTTTGTTCTAGTCAGTGTGCATGCAACGCGGGCAAAGCGAATTGAAATAATTTGTAAATTCTGCATATTTTGTCGGATATGGCATCTGAAAGCTGTGCCCGCCAACCGGATGTTCCCCGTAACCCCTCGGTCTTTACACATTCGTTTGAATATGGCGAATATGTATGCAATCCTTTTCGTATTGGTGAGCAAATATGAAGGATTTATTTAATATTTAAGTTGTGAAACGTATTAAGTCTAGTTATAACAATTACTACAATGAAGGTAGCATTAGTAAAGACCAGATTGATATCTATTGCCCGTTTTTAAATGTTAAATTGGGGGGGGGGGGATTGGACAGGGGGAATCTAACATGTCCCACCACACTCATTGTGGGCACCCATCCCCCCCCCCCCAAATTAATTTTTTTTTTGTGCTTTTAATAATGTTTGGAGTAATATGACTATAAGACCCGTACCCTCCCCTCAACACACACACACTTATTATTCGTCTTCCTCTCTCCCACTCCAGACTTTTCCCTTCTCCCACATTTAGTTACATGATATTGATAATAATAATAATTTAGCTATATACTTATTGACAGTCTGTGCATGTTGCTTTATTTGAATATAAATTAAACAAGTGATTGAATATTATTCCTAGACCCAGGTCCAAAAAATAGACAATAATATACCTGAATTTCACAAAATTATTTTCCATAAGCTAACTTGTTTACTGATGGTAATTGCATTCTAAATTTATATTTGTCTACTGAATTATATATGACATATTGTGTGAGTTCTGTAAAAAAAAAGTGTATGTGTTTGTATGTTTCCAACCACAAAAAATAGTTTCATGTGGATTTTTCCTAAAACCAATTTCTCATCCTGTGATTATCAAACCCTCCATTGTAAATAACAATTTTCAGTTATCATGGTTATGCTGACTCGCAATTAATTTAGATTATGTGATTTATGTCAAAACAATTAATGCATCTTCTTTAAAACTTAAACAAAATAATCCTCTTATGCTTAATACAGAAATGAACTGTCCTGTTATTTCTCAATTATCCAATATATTATATTATTTTCTTTTCAGATTACTCTAACCTTTTCTTCTGTAAACAGTATGTTTACAGAAGAAAACTTTGGTAGCGCTGCCAGAATTTCATTGGCTGATCATGTATGTATATTCCTAACTTGTTAGATGTACTTTTCAGCTGTAATTTCTATTTGGGAATTTTCCAAAAAAGATATCAGTTATTTGCAAATTTTATGCAAATTGCAAGTCATGTTTTCTAAGAAATAGAAAAAAATGAAAATGACATGCTAGCTATTGTAAATACATGTATATCTATACAATACATCATGAACATGTATTCTATTTTAATTGATAGGGTTTCCAACTGCCTTCCAATCCACATGAAGCTCTTGACCAGGATACACAAGCAAGTATTTTATTTCATAGATAAAGTTTTGTTTCTTCATCCTTTTTTGAAATGTATTGTTTTTTTTTTTTTTTTTTTGGTTACGTTTAAAAAATGCAAAAATATTCATAAGTACTTGGATACTACTGTAAAAATACTTATAAATACTTGAATACTACCGTAAAGTTTAGCTATTACTGTTACTTTTCATATGAAGATGAATTAATTCATCTCCTGTTTCTGTATTTTTGATACTGGCAATTAACACAAATCCCTTAAACATAATTAGTCTTCATCTGAATACATTGTTTCACGATTTTACAGTGATCAAATACAATATCTTTAGTACTTGTAGCCTTGCTTTAAATTTCCAGGAGTGTACTCTTATACTTATTTATTTAATATTATTTTTTATTTGCCATTCTACTTTCTCCACAAAATCTTTATTATTTAAAAATATGATTCAATGAGTCACTTGTATTCTATTTATCATGTTTTTATTTTACAGCTACTGTGCACTGTGGAAGATTATACAAACTTCAAACTTTATATCAAAGACAATGCCAGAGTTACCTAATTTTTGTCTTAATGTTTGGAGTAATATTGTAATATGACATCCAAGACATTAAAATAAAATGTCCTCCAAGTATTGAATACAGTGAAATTTCTTCATAACAAAATGAAAGTTCTAAACTGCAAGAAATTCAACATATTATGAGTTAAGTTTTATCTGAATTTGTCCTGAACATGTAATTGTTTAATGACTAAACTTATTTTTTAATCAGATGCCATCTAACTTAACCATCGAAAATGCCAGTCTGGTTAGTATGTGGAGTATGCATTAAATGTTTAACTACAATTTTTCTTCGTTCTGAGTGAGGAAGTGATTTACACATGTCGATTTCCATTGCTTTTTTTTTATTTCATGTTTGTAATTTCATGTCTTGTTATGTAATGTTATTTACTTATTATTGTTATATTATTTGATGTTATATACAGTTGAATGAACATTTGAATTTTTCATGAAATACAAAGTTGTTATTCTTTCCATGATCTTTACTATAATTAAATGTTTTCATTCAGAAGTATGGCAGATGCAGTTTTGATGTACATGTATATAAACTCCTATTAAAGGATTGCTTGTACAGATACTCAGATATAAAAATACTTTGAAGAGATTTTTTTCTTTATTTTGTGTATGAATTGTACATCCCTTCCTTTTATTATGTATAAGCATCCATTAATAAATGAATATGTTCATCTAACAATAAATTAATATATAAGTTTCAAACTTGTTAGTTAATAAAAGTTTAGATGTCATTGAAAAATAAATCAAAGGCCCTAACTGAAGAATCACATCAATTTTCAGCCACAGTTTTCTACATCTCAATTAGAGCGACAAGGTAATTACCTTCACAACTTTGGTCTGGCTAGAAGAGTGGTTTTGGGAGATGGCAATTGTCTTTTCCGAGCAATAAGCTTTGGGCTGTTGCAGACAGAAGAGTTTCATGGGGATTTAAGGAAATGTTCAAAGAATTTGGAGGTCGAATTTTATGTATTGACTCCACACACAGTACAACAGCTTATGATTTAAAGCTTGTGACATTGCTTGTTGTAGATGAGTTTCATAGAGGTTACCCTGTTGCATTTTGTATATGTAGCAAAGAGGATACAAGCATTCTTACAATTTTACTTAAGGCAGTTAAAGAAAAATGTCCATCCACAAATATAAAAAGGGTCATGACAGATGATGACTGTGCAGCCATTAATGCGGTTAAGACAGTTTATGGAAGTGATATAAAACACTATCTATGTATTGTATATGGTATGTGCATCAATCCTGGAAGAGGAAATTAGCTTCCATTGCCAATAAGAACCATAAATTGGAAATTTATTTCTTCCTTTGCAGTATGCTAAATACTAAAAGTCAGACAGAATTTCAGTTGTACAAGGATAAATTTATTTCCAAGTATTCAGCACTAGAACCAGGTTTTATAGATTATTTTGTAAAGAATTATATGTATAGATATGAAAAATGGGCATTATGTATGCGCGACAAAGATTTACAGACTGAGATTACTACTAACATGTTCATAGAAAGTTTTTCATAATAATCTAAAGACAAACTACATGAATAGGAAACACAATAAAAGGGTAGACAGATTATTGTACATATTGTTAGAAATGGACAAGCATTACTTTCTGTCACGATTTAAGAATGTTTTGTATAAAGACACCAGTAACAACAATGAAGTCTCTAACCAACACAGAACTGGTATGTCTATAGCAGATAATAATGTTATTATTTCGGGTGAAAATTGTTTTTCTGTTGTTTCACAAACATCTTCTGCTGTTTCCTATACTGTTGTCAAACATCTGAAAGACTGTCAATTTGAATCTTGTTTTAAAAGGTGTAATACACTTCCTTGTGTTAATCTGTGTAGCCATTTGTACACATGTGACTGTCCCGATTCGAATCCATTATGCAAGCATATTCATAAGGTCCATTCTTTATCCCACATTTCTGATGAAGAGGACTGTGAAACTGAAATAGAAATGCATCATTCAGAGCTGAAGACAAATAATGATCAAATTAAAATTGCTAACTTATTACACAGGTATGAAAAAGCTATTTCTGAAACTAGATAAGCAGGTGAAAAATTCTGACTTTAAACCCTTGGCATTGGAAAACATTGTACATCAACTAGAAAAGCTTGTGAAAGTAAATGAGGCATCATTACACATGACAATGCCTCCTAAACTGAAAGAAACTGAACGGGTTGCCTCTAACACCAATTTGATTAAACAGCCTTCTTTCAAAACAGTTGTAAAACGGAAGAATAAGAAGGTCCTTAGAGCTCCTAGTGACAAAGAAAGAAACAACTTATTGACGACTGGACAATCCTCAGTAAGTGTCTCAGAAACTGAATCTAGTAGTATTCAAGGACCTTCTGTTGCTCCATATCCTCTGGTTCAAATAGATCCACTGAGTGTATCAACTATGATAACTAATAACAATGACAATCAACAAGATCCATCTTCATTTGTTAGTGATACAGGGACTATTTCTGTTCCATCAAACTATTTGATCCCTCCATCTATGTGCAATCGTCCTTTTTCTATTAAACTCCCAAACGGGAAACAAATGAAAATAATACCCTTCACACAACGCAATGGTATTTCAGAAAATGAGCTGAATCAATAGGTCAGTATTTGGTGGGTATATACATGTATTCATGCTACTCCTGCCATTTTACCTATGCAAGACGATGACTAACATTTGAGTTTTGAAATGTCTTTTGTCATTTTCAACAATTTTTCAGTCATAATGCAAACAAGCTCTTGAACATGGTGGCACAATATGCAAATAGAATGCACCCTGTTTGCAATGTAAACACAAACATGTTAAACTGATGCATGAGTGAAATCTTTATTAAACTGAAAACTTCTTGATATTTATCAGTGTGGCTTAAAATTCCATGTATGTAATTTAATGAATGACTCCCAAATCACACTATCATTATCATCAATTACTTTTACCATGTTGGATGAAATATCATTCTTTGCTTTTTGGGGATTCCTTTTCATCAATGGCATCAGGAAATTTCACCAGTTACATTGAAATCTTTCTGTAATGTGTTGATGTTTCTAGCCTGGAAATAGAATATAAATATTACAATACAAAATTTAAGTAAGACATTTTCAACTAGTAATGGACTTCTTATTGTGGTCAAGCACAGCAACTGATACTAGATTCTCACTTCATATATATATATATTCTTTTTCTAAAGTTTGTAAATAACTTTCTTAATCTATTTACCTTCATTTAGAACACAGTAAAACATTTAGTATTGATTCTATAAAACCTGTATATGTTAATACAAGTTTTAAAAGTAATATATTGTTTAATTTGTTTAATGTATAATTCAAATCCCAATAAATGTATTTTTAGTAGAAGTTGTATTTAATTTAAGGAAATATTCTATTGAATATATTATGTTTACTTTTTCAACAATTGAGAATTAATGGGTAAACAATATGCAATGTGTTTGATATGTACATATGAGCAGAGAAACATGATTAAAATAAAGTTTATGCTCACAGTTGACCCATCTAAAGTAGATGAATGGTCAAAATAGAAATAAATTCATTATATAATTTTGATTACAATAGTAGGCACTCCAGAAGAGCATACACATGTATATCTTTAAAGAACAATTTTTATATATCATCATGAAAGTGACACAAAACATTAATCAACCAAATAAAATCACTATCCTGATCTTATGTACCCACTGACATTACCGTTATATCATTATATTAACACAGTACAACACATGGAAAATTAATTATTTCAAATCTTATAAGATTATTTAAGAATATATATTTATGGTGCTTAATCCATAAATGGAATGCATATCATGTAACATACATCTGTCAATTTATGTACAGTCAATCATCAAATGAATCATTTGCAGTACATAAAGAAACATTTTCTCTTGCATGATACACACACACACACACACACACACACACACACACACACACACACACACATATATATATATATATATATATATATATATCTCAATACTATACCAAATTTAATGATTTTTTATGCTTTTCTGTCACACAAAAATTATTTAATTTATATGGTGATGGCATCTCCTGATGCACTGAACACAGTTTCTACTTAGGTATAACAATGTCAATATATCTAACGTAGGAAGGGACATAAGGTTTTAAAAACTTTAGAACAATGAGTTACCTGTGGGACGAACCTAGAAGATCATGCAGCATACTCATGGCAATAATCTACTTTGCATGATATACATAAACATACATTACATAATAACTATATCAGCTGAATGAATAAAACCATCATACTCATTCATGTGAATCTTCATGTAAATATCTTTGAGGCTGAGACAACATCCACCTCCTGTCAGCACTTATGGTGTACACTGAAATGTAAACATTCAAGAAATCAATTATATGGTACACTCATAAAATTACATTACCAAATACATGTACCCGTACTTGCCATATGAAATCAAACATTCAGAAAGAAATCAAGTCTTTTAGATCCACTACACTGGAACGATTTTAAACTACTTATTTATTCATGTTACTATACATACATAGATATGGATGTTTAAGTGGTTTTAGATACTACGACGTACAATAAGACTGGACTCTCAGCTTAAAAGGGTACTTCAATAATATGCTTGCTAAGGTCTAACTTAATTATTACTATATCACTTATCAAATGTATATCACTATCTTCATATGTTATTACATGTAAAACCATTTTCAGTGATTGACCTACTATAGCTTTCAAGTCCATTATATGTAATATTGTAAATGTTCAAGTTTGACACCACACCACAGCAAGTTTATTTCACCTATATGTGTTCTTTTTCTTCTTTATGAAATGCACTCATAAGTTGAGTGCTAAACTTCATATATATAACATATATTATGTTCAGGAAATATCAACAAGATTTTTTGTATGTTAATATGTCCACACCAGGTTTACTTCACCTATATTATGTTTAGTAGCCATAAATTTGATTGTTTGTACATGTAATGTTCAATATCGCACCATACTTATACTATGGTTGGAGGAGGAGCTTACAATTTTATTTTTAAGTGCTTAATACCTCCATACCTAGCGTTATTGCACCTACAATGTTAAGATATCCATATGTAGGCAAGTCAGAGACTCTTACTCTTAGCTCTTGCCTGCAAGCTCAGAAATAGACTGCCTCATGAGATAGAAGTTCATATACACTACTGTAGAGTTTGTATCAGTGTATACCTTACTAATTCAAGGCCACGGATACTACATCAAGGGTACACAATTATACAGGCTACGAAAAATATTGATGTATTACCCATGTAATGTAAATGGGTAAAAAGTTGTATTTTTTCAGTACAACCCCCCCCCCCCCCCCTTTCCCTGAGGTTGAAAAAGAACGATATAGAATAATTTGTTAAACCAGATTCGAGTCTTCTTCGCCCAGCATATCTATCCAATCTTCTCAAAAAGCTGTGCCCTAATTCTACGATTGCTTCCATATTTTTCATCTTTAGTTTAATTGTCATGGACGATTATTTGCATAAGGCTAACTGCAGAGATGTTCCGACATCCGGGTTACCCGGCACAGCTATCATATGCCGTATTCTATTTTGTCATTCACATGGCCACCGGAAGTGAATTCATTACCGTACAAACTTCAACCGGATGTGGAAGTTTCGGTTTTGCGTCCATAGAAACGAGTGCATAAACTATCTTGATCCGGGCTACCATAACCTCGTTGCCTGACTACGGAGATTGTTGAGCCTCCATGATTATTTGCTCCATTGTTTTTGTAGAACTTAGTGTGGATTAGTTCACTTTACAGTACTTGAACATAGCTGAAAATTGAAGCAGCCGAAAGGCTTTATCTAAGAAAAATGTCGAAAACATTGTTTGAAACCCGAGTTCAAGAGAAAAAGAACTATGGAAGCAACAAGTGCAAGCCAACAACGACGGATGTCACTAAGAATGCCTTCACAACAAAAGCATACATGAAAGATTCAAAGGTATGTTTACTGTGAATGAAAATATAAACATATCATGAAGCTGACTCTGACTATTCTAAGTGATTTAAATTCGACAAATCTTGAATAAAAAAAAGAGACAAGGATGCTAACAATTACAAATATGATAGTATTAATACTATACAGTAGATCATTCATTAATCAGTATTTCATGCTTCAATTTTCTTTCAAGTTTGAACAATTTTCTCATATTCAGACATCAATGTCACAAGTTGGTAAACCACCAGAAGCAGGAGCATTCAAGGCACGACCAGCACCTCCAACTGCCTTCAGAAAATTCTATGAGAGAGGAGATTTCCCAATTGCATTAGAACATGATACAAAAGGCAATAAGATTGCATGGAAGGTAAACAATTTAGTTTTTAGCAGTATTGATACAGAAATAAAGAAACTTTACATTCTTTCATTCACTTTCTTGTTTTTCTCAATTCTTTACCCCTTTCCTTTTCATATTCTATGTTGTATCCCATCTTAAATTTCTACCTTGAACTGGATAAAATATAATTGCATTGATATTAATTGCTGCTAACTTTTCAGGTTGAAATTGAGAAACTTGATTATCATCACTACCTTCCTTTATTCTTTGATGGTCTATGTGAAACTACACATCCATATGAGTTCTTTGCAAGACAAGGTGTGCATGATATGTTAGAACACGGAGGATCAAAGATATTGCCAGTTATACCACAATTGATTATACCAATTAAAAGTAAGTACTTCAACTAATTACCTGGTGTTTAAAACCTGTCTTAAACCTCCTGAATCATGTGTCAAAGCTGACAAATTATTCAGTTAAAAGCCTCATACATGATAACTACTTCCCAAGAATATTTGGTCAATTTCATTTCTTTGATGCAGTACAAATTCACCTTCAATTTCTTATTTAATTTTGTAGATGCACTGAACCAGAGGAATCCACAGGTAATGTGTACAACACTTAAAGTCTTGCAACATTTGGTTGTTTCTGCAGACATGGTTGGGGAAGCACTTGTGCCTTATTACAGACAGATTCTACCCATTCTCAATATCTTCAAAAATAAGAATTGTAAGTCTATCCCTGGTTTGAATAACAATATTATATTTTAACTATCTTTAGGTAATGAATCTCTTTTTTTTACATTAATAAATTAACATCATTACATGGTTAATCAGAAGTGATTCCTATTTAAATTTGACTTGAAGACTTTCACTATCTAGTTGCACAAAATTTGATAATTCATCATTTTATTATTTTTTATCTACTAAAACGGAAAATTATATAATTGTTCATAAGAATAATATACTGAATTGTGTATGTTGTAAATAATATTCTGATGTATTCTGCTAACTATTAATTAGATATATATTTAAGAGGCAAAATTGTAACTTTTTGAAATTTTTTTTTCCACACAGTGAACTCAGGAGATGGAATAGACTATAGCCAACAGAAACGTGAGAATATTGGTGATCTTATTCAGGAAACATTAGAAGCTTTTGAACGTCATGGTGGTGAAGATGCATTTATAAACATTAAATACATGGTTCCAACATATGAATCATGTATGTTAAATTAATAGAAGTTATGGATATTTGCTGGACGATAACATTGTTGTTGAGAAGGAGCACTTTATAGATATACTCTCTCATTGCAAAATAAGATTATAGAAAAGGGGGGAGTTAAAAGACATTCTGTTCTTATAAAACTGTGATTTACTGTAAAACTAATTCTAAAAATGTTTTGTATTAGACAATAAATAGAGAAAAAATCAGCATACATATATATATATATGTGTATATATATATATATATATATATATATATATATATATATATATATATATATATATATATATATATATAAATTTTTTTAAGTGGAGAAGAATAAACATCGAGTTTGAGTTGTGATGACTGAGTGCTAACTTCCTCCCTGATTTACAGAACAATCTGAGATACAGCTGTTACGTGTTCAGTACATTGTGTCTAACACTTGAGTCATACTTGGTCATCCTTGACTAAAATATATGCAGTTAAAAGACCTAGCTCCATTAATATGTTGTTTTATTTTATTTTATTATTTTTTTTTGTTGAAATCATGTAATAATAGATAATTTCCGATGCTAGCCAAATAGGTGAACTAATACCAAAATTCCTCTAGAATAATCTTAATTTGATGTCATAATATTGTAGGAAAATCCCATCTTGAAATATTTTCTTTTTAAAAAATAAGAATTAGTGTCTTTTGAAAACATTTTGAAGCCAGGAATAAAAAGTCCACACTTCACAATTTTTAGAATATTAAATTATGCACTTACCAATGTATTCTGTAAAATATGAAGTTGTAGGTTTTTATTGAATTTCATTGAATGCATGTTTATTTTTCTGCCATTTTTTCAGGTATGAATGTGTTTGTTCAGTTCTCTGTGTATGTTCATTCAAAATTATTTCTGTGATCAGCTCAGTAATGTACTATATATACATGTATATACAATTCATATTGGAACATGCAGAGAAAGTTATGCATGACAGTTTAACACTAGCTGAGAAATATTCATTCTCTGTACATTTTTGTGTTACAAATTAAATCTATTTATACACCAATGTACTTGTAAATCATTTATTGTCTCTTTGAACCATTGTTGGAGTAAACTTTATGCATTAACAATAGAAAGTATCTTCCAGTATAATTATGAAGTCTGACACTTCACTTCACTTCACTGAAGTCACAGAGATTTTGTCTTTCACTGAAATTCACATGAATGGTCTGATTAGATTTTGTCTAAAGGGATTGACAGTGATGGAAATGATATAGTTTTGCTGTCTGTTAGAAATAAACAAAAATGCAGACCTTTTTCCTTAACAATTAGTAATGGTGATCTGTAGATAGGGATATAATTTTATAATCAAAATGTAATAATTCATCTTCTTGGGGAGGAGAATGAAATGTGGATATATTAATCGTGTAAAACTTCTTGCAGAAAAATTCTTTTCATATGAATACTTAAATAGTGGAATCTTATTAAAGGTCCTATAAAGAACCAATAGGTCTAAATATGCATGCATTCTTTATATAGCATTTGATCACTTTTGATTACAAAATTAGCTATGTTCTGCCGGAAATATAATAGTAATTAAGCACATAGACCAATGAATTGAAACCTCAATCCTTACATGTAACTACATTTACTTGTTTCAACATATTTCATTTACTTCGAGATTAAGTTAATTTTTCAATGTACAATTGCTACTAGCTGACCTGATGTAACTCGTATGTAGATTACCACCCATGTCAGCACGCCACAAGAGCATATCTATCCATTAATGCATCACAAGATGTAAAACAAGAGGCCCCACAATACTCATCTTAGCTAAACACTCGGAGTCAGTCTAGCCCTAGGATGGGATAAAACATTTCAACAAGGCCATTTTAGCTCACCTTAGCTGAATTAAGACTGAAGTGAGCCATTGTGATATTGCACTGCGTGTTGTCTAGCATTGTTGCCTGTTTTTCAACTTTTCACATTTTGTTCTTCCGAAGACCCACTTTCATGGATTTGGACAAAATATGGCAAGAAATTTGTCTATATCTTAATTTGGGGATTTTTAATGATTTTTTTAAAGGGGGAGTGGGGGAGGGTTCCACAATTTCAACTTCTGCTGCAGAATCACATGAAGGATTTTGATCAAACTTAGTAGGAATAAAGTACTCATGGTCTCTTGCAAGTGTTGATGTTTTTCATCCAGATCTGTGTACAGGTTTTTGAGCATTCATTTGCTGTAAGTTATTATAGATTTAAGGGTCGTGAATTTTAATTAGGCCTGCATAAACTTTTTTACGGTTGCTTAATGTTGATGATGATTCAAATTTTACACTCAGTTTTTAGAACAAAATGTAGTCACAACACAAAAAGCATCAGGGAATATATATATTTATCTGCAAATTTTTCCAGCTGTCGGTTGAATAAGCAAATAGTGTTAGGATGAACAATATAGGCCCATGTACCATACTTGGGCCTCTTGTTAGTTGTTTATTTGGTGGTTTATCTTTGTTGTTTTTTTTTTTTTTGGGGGGGGGGGGGTGTCTATTTGTTTGATTGCTTTGTTTTGTTTGCATTGGGATTTTTTTTTTTATTTTATTGGTAAAGTTTCTTGAACATTTTTTGGACTTGGTCAATTTTGCCTACTTTTGGGAAATTTGTAAATTTTCTCCTTGTTAAAGTTGCTTATAATGCATTGATTTTGTGTATTTTAATTGATATTATTGTAATAAATGTAAGTGGTTTACAAAAATAAGTTTTAGGATTTTTAACCATAATAATATATATTTTACTATGCAAGAAGTATTTAACTACAAACAAAGTCAAGAAAATAACTAATCTGCCCTACAATATCAAGGAAATAAATATTCCATTATTGATTCATTCAAAGATCTGGGTCTGGCGCCATAAACTGAGAAAATACTTAAGACACATTTTCAGATTCTTCTGTTCAACAATGAACTAATAACTGGGATTTGGATTTTATTGAGTTTTATTCTATTGATAAATATAATTATACCATTCTGCATGACAGTTTATTTGAATGTTCTACAATGAAATAAATTAAAATGAAATGACTAATTCTCAGTTTATGGCGCCGGACCCTGAAAATAGATAATCCGACTCGACAGATTTAAAAGGGGAGATGTACTATTGGTATATAACGATTAACTTTGATGGACTATTCCGTAGGAAACAGTTGACAGATTCTGATGAAACTTGGTAGTATGGGGTACTCAAGGTCCCCTACAAATTTTATATTGTTGCTTTACAGAAATCTGTCGAAAGTTGGACACAGCGTGGTAGTATGAGGCACTCAAGGTCCCCTACATTGATTGACTGATTTTTGTTTAACGTCATACCACGAATATTTCACGTATATAGTGACGGCATCTGCCTGATGCGGGGCATACAAATTTTGACCTTTGCAACGGACCCACCCGAAGCAGTGAGGGATCTTTAACGTGCCATGCATACCACGACACGGGGCCCCGGTTTTTACTGTCTCATCCGAAAGACAGGACACCGGCATGACCAGAGCGGGAATGGAACCCCGGCCTCCCGATTAGGAGTCCAGCGCGATACCACTAGGTCACGCCGGCTTAAAGGACCCCTACACATTTGATGTTGTTTTACAAACAAATCTGTCGAGAGGTTGGATACAGTGTTATCACCGATGAAAAAAACACTAAGTCTATGAGAAATATCTTGTCTCCTTCGCTTAAATAAATTACACGTACATTCGGTTTTCTAGTCAATTTATCTGTTCTAAATTTGCGCGGTCTCTTTCATATGGCCTCTAATATCTTTCGGGGATGGATTTAGGTCAAGACAAGTCTGTAAGTATGTTAATCAAGATTCATGTATATGTTTGTTTTCTAGTTAAGGGGCGACCATCTGATTTTGAGGGAGGGAATCCAATCTGGAAAGAAATATTCTGGTTCCGAATAATTCGAAAAAAAAAAATTCGGTAAGCTGACTTCGTTTGGGGTAAAATAAATTTAATATTTTTCCGGATGTATTGTAAGGAGTTTTTTCCTGGATCGCTTAATTCGAGTGTCATCATCTGGATTTCAAATATCTCTCTATAATTTGGCAACGGGGGCATTTTGCTGCACAGGTGGGGATCATTGGTTATGACGACCTGAGAAAATATCTTAACAAAGAAATTGGTTGATTGATTGATTAATTGATTGATATCAATCAATCAAGTTTCTGTTTGACGCAAAATCTCAGCAACTAAGTGAATTGTATCTATAATACTTCACGCATAGATTAAGTATGACCAAAGCTTTTAAATTATGCCATAACGATTGACCTTAACCTTGGACTTTCACATACTTAAAAAAACTTTAATTTGGCGATATAATTCTTGAATCAATAGGGACAGGCTTTGATACTTCACGCATGGTTTCTTTATGACCAGACCTTTCAATTGATACCTTGACCTTGTTTTCAATTTGCTTTGCAATCCGGTCATTCTGTCTTTAAGCGGTTTGTTGTTGTTGTTGTTGTAAATGATGAGCTTACTGATACAGGTACGTATCTTATCGTTCTCACTTGAAGTACTTTTGCACTATCGTTATACATATTAATCAATAATCAATCGTGATTCCCTGCAGTTCAAGTTTCTATTTGTTTTATACTCAAATTCATTTGTTGGGTCATCCATGGCGGACATGGCTTGCTGGCAGGATATGCACTCATCATGTGCACCAGATGTCAAATGATGGTCTTTGTGTTCACCTACTGCTTTTGACAACCTTAGTATTACGGTATACTAAGCAATGATTTCATTAGCTTTAATAAGGCTAAGCGGTTGTCCCCACTTAAAAACATGTTTGTTGCTGGGTTGGATCGTTGTGGCTCTCAGATTCTGAGTATGCGAATTATTAATTCTGATAAAGGATTGAAAGCCATTTTTATGCCTACGGAGTCACAGATTCTGGGGCATCTAGTTTTTGGCCTGTCTGTCTGTTTGTTTGTCCGTTTGTATGTGTAAAAACCTTTTAACATTTCAAATAAATTTTCAACTGTAAGAGACAGGTTTTTCATATTTCGCATGCGTAATCATTGTGACAAGACTTTTCCCTCGGTACAGTAATGTGTTACCCCATGACCTTGACCGTGACCCTTGACCCATATTTCTAAAACTTTAACATTGGGTATAACTTTTTACCGTCGGTACCAAAATTTTGACCTTGTGCCGTTGACCTGGGAGTTTGACCTAGTTTTAGGATAACAGCTGATATTGACTATTGAAGTTGCCGCCTGGGGCATTCGTATTTCATAAATACACTCGGTTTGTTTTGTTTTTATTTTTGCAAGGTCACTGCAGTGACCATGCTGTCTTTGTCAATTTACTACAGGGTTGGCAAATCGCGGAATTTCATCTTTGATTCTTTATTTAGTCGGTAGAAACTAACAAATTTAATTGTCTTCGGATTCAGAAAACCTGCTTACTACTGTATAAAATCATCCAAGTGTCCTGATACGTTCATTTTATGTGTGGTGATGCAAAGAAAGACGTGTAAAATGAAGTGAATATGTGATGTTCTTGTAACTGTTACCCAATAGTATTTCTTCACTGGAAATAAAATCTGTAAGAATAAACTTCACCCATTAAAGTGCTTGAAATGCATATATTAGCCAACCACCCAGCTACACAATATCTGATTAAAACTTCGACTACACCGGGGACTGGATTATGCAATCTCTCGATTAAAATCAGATATTTACTTCGCTTCTTTATATATATGAAGTATAACTCTCAAATTTTGAGTACACTTATATTTGAATAAGACATCACATAGCGGTGTATTTACCACTAAGAAGCAGAAATGCAGTATATAGCTTTGATCAGACTGTTAGTTGCAATACCCTACTCTCACTGGCTCGTTTAGCTAGCAGTATAATTACTAGGGAATATGTATAAAACATATGCTTCAGCAATTTTATCTCTGACCTTTGGCCTATCGACCCTGAATAATTAGACATTATTCACTTTTCACAGGATTAAATACACCCAGATACGATTTGTATAGTATGCATGGTAATAGATTTTCCATCTGGAAACCACTAACAGATTTATTTTTGGGGATCAGTGACAACCTTGCCTTTTGACTTATTGACCCCAATATAATGGGAATCTTCCCCTTTTTGGTGATAATCAATATATCAAAATTTTATTTGTATGGAATGCATGGTACTTTATTTATCAATCTGATTAAAACCATATCTTTATTCCGCTTTTCTGTTTGTCCCATTGCATCTCCGCAATGGGACAAACAGAGAAGTGAAAGAAAGATATGGTTTAAATCAGATTGTTGATTTATCACCCGGACAGCTTGAAAGCGGAGTGTTTTCGAAAACTTGTAGTGACCTCGGTCTTTGGCCCATTTACCCCTTAATAAATGGACTTTTCGCCCTTTACATAAAGGATGTACCCGAATTTATATTAGATTGAAATCAAGGAACTGAATTCTGTGATCATCCGGAAAACAATTGCGTGACAGAGGGACAGAAGCAAGACAAACGCTCAATGCGCCAGAATGTACCTATGGCGAAGGTGTAAAAAGGTTCAGTAAGAGTAATGTGTCCACATTAGTTCACGAATTGTTTAAAAAGTCTAGTTTTCTTGATGAATTTACACATGCAGGGCAAATACTTGTCTTCTATTCATGTTCAATTTACAATTTAGTAAGGGTATCTCATATCTACGGAAGCGTATTAGTGCCACATTGAAACATTTTTATTTTTCGTTTTTCCAACATTAATCTTGGAAATTCCAACATTAATCTTGGAATTTCCAATTTAATCTTGGAAATTCCAACTTTAATCTTGGAAATTCCAACATTAATCTTGGAATTTCCAACATTAATCTTGGAAATTCCAACTTTAATCTTGGAAGTTCCAACTTTAATCTTGGAATTTCCAACTTTAATCTTGGAAATTCCAACATTAATCTTGGAAATTCCAACTTTAATCTTGGAAATTCCAACATTAATCTTGGTATTTCCAACTTTAATCTTGGAAATTCCAACTTTAATCTTGGAAATTCCAACTTTAATCTTGGAAATTCCAACTTTAATCTTGGAAATTCCAACTTTAATCTTGGAAATTCCAACATTAATCTTGGAAATTCCAACATTAATCTTGGAATTTCCAACTTTAATCTTGGAAATTCCAACTTTAATCTTGGAAATTCCAACATTAATCTTGGAAATTCCAACTTTAATCTTGGAAATTCCAACATTAATCTTGGAAATTCCAACTTTAATCTTGGAAATTCCAACTTTAATCTTGGAATTTCCAACTTTAATCTTGGAAATTCCAACTTTAATCTTGGAAATTCCAACATTAATGTTGGAAATTCCAACTTTAATCTTGGAAATTCCAACTTTAATCTTCCTTTAATATTGGACATTGCAACATTAATTTTACTTTGTTCTTGGACATTGTCACTTTAAAGTTAATAATGCTCTTTATTAACCCTGATGTAAAGAAATTACACATGTTGTAAAAGGAATACATTGAAAAAATAAATAGGAAAAAATAAATCCAACACCAAGCAATTCTATTATCCCTGGCACTATAAACCATGTCAATGCCAGAGGTGTCCCATTCAGAATTAATTAAATTTTTATAGTAGTATTTAATGTATTTTTACAAAGATTACAATGCATTGTAAACGCAAAATAGCGCATATGGTATTTATGGTACAGATATTGTAGGTAACTAAAATAAAGTTTATTTTGGTGATTAGTACATGTATTACTAAATAATTCCAAATAACCAATGTCCGTATGGGATACGCAAATAACTCTACATATCATGCATGTGAGATCAAAATGTGCAAGCGTAGCGAATCGAATTATTGGGGGCAATATTGTTTTTGTACTGTCTGTCTATCCATTTGTCTGTTTGTCTATCCGTCTGTCTGTCCAATACTTTAACTTTGGCATCATTAGAAATAGAGACTTGATATTCTGCATGGATATTCCACTACAACTGACACTACAGTCAATTACCTAGTGACCTTGACCGGGACATTTTGCTTAAATAGTATTTTAGCTCGTCTGGACGAATGTCCGGAGAGCTAATGTCATACCCCCGACGTCCTCGGGCACAGAACATTAAACTTGGCTATATGTTTTGAACTTTCGATAGTAAAGCCTTATTTGATATTTAATATGTAGACTCCTCATGATGCAAGATTTCGTTTGGGATCATGACTTTTGACCTAGTGATCTTGACCTTGGGCTTTTACCTACTGTGCTATATCTTTTGAACCGTTGGCGGATGAGCTGTCATATTTCACATATCAATTTCTCATAATTAATTGTTTCATTTTATTCCGTTTTATTTTTATCTTGACCTTTGACATGATATTGGATTTAAAACTATTTAAGATACATGCTTCCTTATGACAATGCCCCACCGGCTAGCTATGTTGTCTCCTGACAACTCTTGTTGGACTTTGTTGTCCCAGGAAACATAGTATTTCAAAAATATATCCTGTTTAAATATGTACTTTCTGTGCGTAATTATTTTGATTTCACATGCCTCATATCTGCCGTTATCTGCTTATATGTGTTGCGTATCCCATACGGACCAGGGTAATTAGGAAATATTTAGTAATACATGTGCTAATCACCACCACCCCCTGGCACTCTCACTAAAATCAATCTTCATTTTGATTGCCTACAATATCTGTATTGTAAATACTATATATGCCATTTTTCGTATAAAATGCATTGTAATCTTTATGAAAATGCATATTATACAACTATAATAATTTAATCAATTCTGAATGGGATACCTCTAGCATTGGTTTATAATGCCAGATGGTATAGAATTGCTTGGTGTTGTATTTATTTCTTCTTATTTATTTTTTTAAATGAAATTCCTTTTACAATAAGTGTAATTTCTTACATCAAGGGTTGATACAGAGCATTATCACTTTTAAAGTTGGAATGTCCAAGATTAAAGTAAGATTAAAGTTGCAATGTCCAATATGAAAGTAAGATTCAAGATTAAAGTTGGAATTACCAAGATTAAAGTTGGAATTTCCAACATTAATGTTGGAATTTCCAAGATTAAAGTTGGAATTTCCAAGATTAAAGTTGGAAATTCCAAGATTAATGTTGGAATTTCCAAGATTAAAGTTGGAATTACCAAGATTAAAGTTGGAATTTCCAAGAATAAAGTTGGAATTTCCAACATTAATGTTGGAATTTCCAAGATTAAAGTTGGAATTTCCAAGATTAAAGTTGGAAATTCCAAGATTAATGTTGGAATTTCCAAGATTAAAGTTGGAATTTCCAAGATTAATGTTGGAATTTCCAACATTAATGTTGGAAAAACGAAAAATAAAAATATTTCAATTACTAGATTAGCCATGGGCCGCAAAGCAATATGTGCTTTACTTGGAAGCGGTATGCACGGGGAAAATGGACTTTCCCCAATAATAACCACCAACATATGGATGACTTTTGCAATTCCTAGAATCTTACACGGCATTGAGCTGTTAAATTATAGGAAAAAGGACCTTGAGAGCCTAGAAAAATTCCAAAGACAAACTCCCAGACAATTGCAGACCTTGCATAATAGAGCAGCAAACATTGCAGTCACTTCACTGGTTGGTGTCTTACAAACAGAAGGACAGATTGACCTACCTTCCTTAATATTGCAAAGAACCCACAATCTATAGAGCATATTATTACTATCAGACAGTTGGCAGTCAAGGGTCCGGGTAGCCACAGTTTATTCATTAAAGTGATACACACACTCAAGAAATATGACCTCCCTGACCCAATTATTTCCCATTGTTTCCCCATACTTAACCTGTAGAAATTTCCATTGATTTATTGATTGATTATTGTTTTACGTCACTCCACGATTATTTCATATGGTGAGGCATCTGCCTGATGCATTGCATAGAAATTTAGACCCATCCGAAGCAGTGAGGGATATTTTACGTGCCACGCTTACCGTGACACTGTGTATACACTGTGTAGAGGCTTTAGTTAAGTACTGTATATATGTTGAATTCAAGTAATGCAGTCCATACTAAATCAAACTTCCCTATGATTGTATATGTATATAACCACCTTGAGTAGCTATTTAGTTATTTCTTTATTCATTCATCTATCCACTTATTTATGGATAGCCTACACACTGAATAAGATCTCTGTCCCCCCCCCCAAAAAAAACCCAAAACAAAACAAAAAAAACCCCCAAAAACAAAAAACGGCTTTATCTAGCCATACATTAAACTGCTCCCACTCTGAAATTGCCCTCTACCTAGAATTAGATGATAAGTGTCCCCTACACGTTATATATTTCCCAACTGCATTTGTAGATCCATGGATAAATTGCGCCTTCTCTGAAATTACTCACTGTCTAGAATTAGATGTTACGTATACCCTACATATTATAAATTCCCCTACAAATTATAATTTCTCCAACTGCACTTGTGAATATAGTTCCAAGATAGTGGCCTAGACGCAATGAGGCTGGCCCTATCCCCATCAGCCCATTTAACTCCGTATTATTGCTCTTTATTGTTGCAACGTGGGTGCTGCTGACCCAAAAGAATATAATTACTTTTTTTTTACTACATACTCCTTTTATACATTTTACTTTTTGCCCTTATTTTTAGTTTTATTAGATACTCTTATGTGATATATGGCCCTTAGTGTTTGGCCCTTATCATTCTGTTCTTACCATTGTATATATGTTCTTAAAACCTAAAATAGATCCTTATTTTACCCATTTGGGGTGCTCCTTAACCAGATGAGGAAGTTCCCAGCTGAAACTGAAACTGAAATTGAACAATCATCTTAATAGTCCTCCGAAGGGAAGTGTCATAAAACAAAGAACAATACCTTCACCTTTCTGTGTGAAAAATGTGACAAGGTAGTATATGTAGGCGAAACGGAAAGGACTTTACGGGAAAAGATTCAAGAGCATAAACGCGACATTACATATGAGAAAGAGAAACCGATAATGAGACATTTTGTTGATCATGCCGCAAGTGATCTTAGCTTCGGGTAGCTATACTTGAGAGAACGACTGGACAATCAAAACATTTTAGACTTATAGCGGAGGAAAACTGGATTAGAAACTTAGAGACCAGGATACCATATGGATGTAACGTAAAACTAAACAATTGACATTTTTTTATTATTTACATACACACACAAACCCCTCTTATTTTATTTATATATATAGAGAGATATTATTCTTAATTGTATACACACACACACACACACACACACACACACACACACACACACACACACACACACATATATATATATATATATATATATATATATATATATATATATATATATATATATATATATATATATATATATATATATATATATATATATATATATATATATATATATTTAGTTCTTATGTTTTCGAGTAATTATATTAACATATCATGTTATTATTTATGGTACTATATTAAATTAAGGGCTTAAAGGCTTAAATGAGAAGTGGATATAGGGTACCCCTCTCCCACCTCCTCCCTCCCACAAACAACTAGTGTGGTTATTTTTGTCGTTTTTAAATTAATGTAAGATCCCCCTCCCTAGTCTAGTCTAGTCTCCTTTTCCCTTTCACCCGATCCGATACTTTATGTATTACATCCTAGTTAATTATTATATTATTTTATAGTTATTATCTTGTTTAACATATATTATCTTAATGTTACACTCCCTCCACCCTACCTCCTCCCTCCCACTTATTTGAGAACATCTTATGTGATTATTTCTGTAGTTTTAAAATCAGTGTAAGACCCCCACCCCCTACTACATAATTCCCCTTTCCCGCTCCCCCACCCCTCCTCTTTTTTACCTCCCATGTCCTCTCACCCTATCCGACACCTCATATATAACATCTTTGTTAATTAATATATATATATTATAGTTATTATCTTAAATGTCTTATAGTTATATTTGTAATAACGCTATATATTGAATATGTAATTTTAGCGGAAACACGCTAAATGTTATACGTGTATACGCTATGACGTAATTCTTTGTTAATTGTAATTTTTCATATATCGGTTATGAAATATGATGGATATTACATAGCTTAAGCCACCAATACCAATAAAATTCACTAGAAGAAAGTCAGGAGACCGAAATATTGTGAATACTGAGTTAATTGTTCTTTGAAATCAGTTGAACAGGCATTGACAATCTAGTGAACTACTTCCGAATGAAAAGACTGTGTACACGTTTTTATTCTGACACTGCAAATTTACGTTAAGAGAAACTATGTGAAATATATGCACCATATCAAAGTTAATAATGAATAAATAAAGTGACCAAATGGATATAACTTTATGGCTTTGTTCTTAACAGGCAGAAAAAAAATCCTGTGTCATTATATTGAAAAAAGGCTGAATACATTCCAGATTACATCATTTATTCGAAATATTAAAAAATTCCCGGAGGCCCCCCCCCCGGACCCCCCTTACAGGATGGGGTAGACCCCCTCCCCCTCTCGACACTTCGTGTTTTGGGGGGAGGCCCTTTGTGCCCTCCCCCCCCCACACACACACACGCGCGCGCGCACACGTGCACACACTTCTGCTTTGTGATCCGCCCCTGCAATATGGTTGCATATGTGTCTTAATTCTACGAAATGAACAAAAGTTTCTGTAAACAGTATGTCTGACAAGTTATTCACAGTCAAACTTTCGACAAATTCTTAGAATAATAACACATGGTATTTTAGGTCTCAATTCTTCGACTAAAGTTTCTTTGTGAATAAAATCCCTGTGTCTTTATCTAAAGTATAATTTTACATGCAAAGGTTCATAATCAACAGACCTTCAAGATTAATTAGTTTTAAATTTGTTTAGCCTTTATCATTTGAAGTAACATTATTTTTAAAGTCAAACAAAACGGAAGGGGATGGGGCTCCCTTCCATTCCGGATTCGCAAAACGGCATGTCCGTTTTATTTCGAAATTTATATTCAATTACATCACAAGTCATGTGATAAAATTTCACGTGATGTTATTGTGAGTCAAACAAGAGCAAATACCTAGTGAATAGACATTGCTTTGTAAGATAAGCGAGTAAGTATATCTTATTTATGTTATCTATCTACCTATCAGCACTGTTCGCCTTCCACTTGGAGTACTCTAAAGAGGGTGTTGATGTAGATCTATATCATTAAACCATTGATTTATCATTTATCAAATATCATTATCAAACATTTTATTTTTATTTGTTTTTCGATATACAGTACACTGATATACCTTTGTCAACACCAGAACACTGTTGATTTATAATTATAAAACAGTTAGATGTAAACATTTTGTGAAATTTATGTGCGAAATGCGGCAGAAACTAGAAGTTTAAACTGAAGTTTGGAGACCGAGAATTCCCCTTCTCATGATTTTTTGACTTTTTCCAATTTTATATGAATTTTAGTTCGTAGCTGAGAAGTTTTGTATAAATATCGGAAAAATCTATCTATCTTTTAGGTACAATAGCTCTTTTGTTGCAGTCGTAACTACTATTAGGTATGGCAGTTCTCATTGCTTCCCCCTCCTTCTTCTCTCAGATGAAGTACTTACTGGTATACCCTTTGGTCTTTTTCAGTCACAGTGTGAATAAAAGAGTGTGCCACTGTACTTTAATTATAATCTCTTTTGAGATTCTTGCATATGACTGTTTTGTTATGCTGTCGTTTACTTTTGACACACGCCAGAGTCGCAATAGTAAAGACGGCATAATAAAACGGCCATGTGCAAGAATCTCAAAAGAGATTACTGTAACTAGACCCTGGATTTAATAATATTTACAATTCATGAGGCCATCCAGCATAACTCATTGTGTAATTCATACTTGCCTGGAAACCAAGAGATCCCAGGTTTGAGTCCCATTGGTGACTCGTCACAGATGAGACAGTAAAACCAAAGGCTACAAAGTGCTGTGTCACAGTCACCATGTGATTTTGCTGATTTTGTTTAGTCACTCTTTCATTGGAACAATCAAGTTCACTGCTGCTTCATTTTATTTTACATCCGTCATAGATGGGACATATTATTTTATGGCATTGTCCATCCGTCCATGCATGCGTCTGTCCGAGGTCATGATTTACGGAATTTTTTCTGCAGTCTTTCAGGGTACATGTATTGGATTGAAACTTGGCATATAACTTTATATTAATGAGTGTAGGTACCAGTTCGCATTTCGGTATGATTGACTCGGTTTTGCCATAGTTATGACCCTTGAACTTAGAAAATTTTAAGGATTTTACAGTTTTGCAGAGTTCTTTCTGCAGTCTTTCAAAGTATTGGATTGAAACTTGTCATATAACTTTATATCAATGAGGATACATGTAAGTATCCTAGCGTAACCGGTTTCAACGCACATAAGCATTTGGAATTAAAATGCAAACGTAAATTAGGTCAATGTCTGGGTTACCCAAGTACAACACCTTCACCAGCCTCTCTACTACAAAACACCAGATTCGTGTCCTCTCACCTGCTACAATTAAAAAGTATTGCCTTCACTTTGTAAACAACTCGTATCGGCCGCCATTTTTGTAAGGATCACCTATTATTGCGCACTTCCGTTTTTCGTCGAAATCACCGGGTACAAACAATGTTGCGGCAATTGATTTTTCAGATTTTAGATTTTATGACCACATGAAAAGAATACTATTATATAGACGGAAATAACTTTAATATATTGGTAAGATAGTTATATGATCAAACATTGAGTGAATTATTGTTATGGATTATTATTAAAATCATTAAAAATCATAAAATTTTCAACAATAACAACATGAACAGAAAATTTCAGCTGGCAATACACATAGAAAATATTTTTTTGAATATTAGCTCTGACAGTTTGTCCTCTCATACAGCCAGTATTCACTTGTCCTGTCTGCATGGTACACCATGACATGGACAAAAAAAATTGTGATGTCTCCTGATGCACGTAACGTCACAACAATAGCGCAAGTGTGTCCAGTGCTCACACCCTTCCCAGTCACACTTTGCCCACATTACAACAATCCCCTCATCTTCGTCTTCCAGCTCCTTCGGCAGCCCGGGACGTCCGCAAACGCAACATGGGACATTATCCTCTTCAGCATTGTCCTCGCTCATGTGGGTGTCATCATCTTCAGTTACAACAGCGGTAATGTCAGTGACGGATTTGTCAGCTTTAGCTCTCTTCGTCTGTTTTCGCTGGCCTGTTGGTGGTCTTTTTGCCTTTTTTTGTGTTTGGTGATTCTGTATTTCAGATACAATGTCCTCTTCGGTTATGGCCCTACCACTGACAACACTACTTAAATATTTTCTTTGAGTGTTTCTAGTTTTCTTTCGCTTTAGATTGTTCTCTTTTTCGACAAAGAAGCTGGCAACGTTGTCCTGGCCTCTGTTCTCTTCAGGCTCAACCTCCACCTCATGGGGATTTTCTTGTGGTTGTGGAGCAGCTTCAGTTTCAGTTTCAGGAGCTGTAGTCTCAGTTTCCGCCTCCGCCTCAGACACCTCGGGATCAGTCACCAGTACCGTGGCAGGTAGGAAATTGTTCTTATCAACAGCCTCTGGATTAAACGGGAAGATCCCAGACTTTCTGAAAGCTGACTGTAGATTGTCCTGCGACAGGGCCTTCACATATGCCTTGCAGCCAAGTTCACATATGCTGTAACGGGTGATGGATTGGCCTGGGTGCTCCCGCATGTACTTGTGGGACATACCATTAAAGATGCGTTCGAATCGTCCAAAGCAACCCACGTCCATCGGCTGAAGCACATGACTGGTATGGGCCGGTAGGACAAAGAGGATCAAGTTCACGGATTTAGCCCACTGTACCAGGCCTAGAGATATGTGTGATTTGTGACCATCGTACATAAGTAACACTGGTGTGTCGGTTCGGTCAGGCAAGTACTTCATCAAGTGGTGCTCCAGGTAGTTACGGAAGATGGTTGAGTTAGACCATCCAGACTCAGTTACGTCTCCATCTGCACCAGCTGTCTTCCCCTCCAGTAGCTCCTGTCGCATCCTTTTCCCTGGAAAAACAAAGTATGGCGGTACTTGATTCCCCAAAGCACTCCCACATCCAAGTACAGTGATGTTCTGTCTTGTGCCCGACTTTACTGCCACTGGTTTACTGTCCACTAGAGCTACAACATTTGGGGCATTGTGAGATGTCGAAAGTCCCTTCTCATCTACGTTATATATCCTTTCCGGCTTATCTAGTAAGTCATACTTCACCAGGATTTTATTCAACTCTGTGTAGTACTTGTTGACAGACTCTACCGACGTTGCCTTGGCCCGCTGCATCTCAAGTCCCCATGGCTTGATGACCTTGAGCTCCGGCCAACGGGACATGAAATTCTGGTACCATTTCATACTAAGTGGGTGCTCTCTGTCCCTGATCTGGAGGTATATGGCATACTCTGAGGCAATGTCGATAACTTCTGCCCTGAAATGCAATTAAGAGCCAATGTACTACATGTATCTTCTTTAGGTCAAAAGACACTTAAATTGAAGATCAAAATCAAGAGTCCATATATTATTATTCTTGTTTATGAAATTTGTAATTTAAATGGTACCTGCTGTATCTATATCCAACGCTGGCCGTAAACTTTAAATGCTCCACCAGCACTGCCTCCTCTTCCTGAGAGAACAAAGGGGGTGGTCCAGATCTAACAGCCTCAAGGGCATGCCTTCCAGATAGTCTGTGGTGCAGGGTTGCCTCAGGTACATTGTACTCTCTGGCTGTTTTTCTGATGCCAGTGATTTCTTCCTTCACTTTTAGGATGGCATTTGTCAATTGCGTGGGTGAATAATTTCTGTAAGATTTGGTTTTCTGAAAAATAAACATTTATTTGATACAGAGGTGCTCATTTGAAGAAAGGATTTACAAAACAACAACAAAAAAGTACGTAAAATATGTGTAGTTTAATTTTTTGCTCATTAAGATAAACGAAAATAACGTTCATATGTTAAAAAATAATATAAGGACAGTAACTGCTACACACCGTGATATTTTTCTAAAAATACGTTGCGACCCCGTGACAGTCACGTGACTTTGACAAGATACGATGGCTCTGTCGTCTGACGGCGAAACAGCGAGATCGGCGTTTTTTTATAATTAGAATAATGGGTTTATATGCATCTGTATACATCTGTATTTTGGAATTAGTGAACAGCAAGGTAAATCTACACATTGAAATAAGATAATAGCATTCTTACCGCTTGTTTGTTTTTTTGGTCCATTTTAATCAGGGAGTCATAAGAGTGGTCTCTTCTTCCGAACAGCAAAACAAATGATGTCATCAACTTAACGGTACTAACTAAAAGTGGAAAAAAACCCGAAGTGCGTCGAAATTGGTGTGTGTCGAAATAGGTTTCAGGACGATACCAGTTCGCATTTTGGTATAATTGACTTGGGTTTGCCAGAGATATGCCCCTTGAATTTAGAATTTTTTTTTCATTGATAGCATAATGGCAGTTTTTATGGTATATAACAACTTCATTGATCCTGAATTGATTTTCTTAAAACTCATACAGAATATTCTTTTCCTAAAATGAGAGGATGTACCCAACCTGTTTAATATGAAAGTCACTTCTGCCCCTAAGATGCAAATATTAGGAGAACTGTACTGGAGGCTCTTACGGTACATTTTAGAATTAAGTAAAATCTACTTTAGTCAGTTAAAACTTAAGTACATGTAAATGATGGAAATGAAATTTGAAGTTGAACCACTAAATTCTGTCCTACTTAACTTATAAAACTAAAAGAGGCATTATGTTTTAATTATATATTTTACATGTATGACCTATTGAGATGATGCCACATATGCAGTCTTTCACTTAAATGGAAGAAGAAGATTTACATGTTACTGTCTATAGTTATTTGTAATTGTGTCCCAAACTTAAAACAAAGGTTTGAAGTGAAATAACTGGAAAATATTTTACATGATGAAGTGATGGTAGGTTGCCTAATGACAACTTGATCATGTTGCAAATATGATACATTATACATTGTACAAGTTATTTATTGTAATAACCAATTAAGTATTATAATTAGGGTTTCATTTTAGATTTCTGTAACAGTACATGTACATGTATTTAGGAGTTATTTTCTTTCTACTTGTATATGTTACAATTACACATGTGTATATGTCTTTTATTACACTATACAAATGATAAATTGTATGGTAAAAACGTTGAATTAATATCGCATAAAAAAATAAAACAAAATTAGAATAAAATACCACTTTAGCATCATTCATCTAAAACTGTTGTAGCTGCTTATCTGTTAAATGCATTTGCTTTTGATAACAATATTGTGTTCAAGGCAACTGGCAACCTACATATGTATAGGGCCCATAGATGAGTAAACTACACTAAATGGTATCCAAAAGTCCATAGACCGCTTTACCATGACAGATGGCAACCAAAAGCCCACAGATCCTTTAGCTACACCACTTTGAAACATATATGTAGGGTCTGTAGACTAGTTATCCACACCAAATGGTAATGCAGGACCCTTAAATGTGTAAACCCAACAACGGACAGCTTAGGGCCATACACCCGTTAACTGTACTAAATGGCAACCTATGGCTTTGACATGTAGGCTAATTACAGCAATAGGAGCTGCTTTCATTCTACATGTACAAGTTACGACTTGATCTCATGATGTATGCAGTCATGTGACACTGGAACAGCTGTGGCTTTTATTATGTCACATGGTATTATTCATTGAACTCTTGAATATAGTCAACTGATCTAAATGTGGTTAGATAAGGAAAGTAATTTACATCATGATTTCCTTAATCATGTGACTCTGACATGTGATCTAACAAAGACTTGTGACAGGTATCTGTTTGTATATAAGGACGTGTATAATATAGAAGAAAGATATTCAGTGAATACTGTGTAACGAAAGCACAGGTGCTTTACTTAGTTGAAAGGTAATGTTTAGTGAAGTAAAATCATGGTTTTGGCTTATAATGTAAGTTAGTCATCATGATAAATACATGTATAAAAATTCCAAATGTAGAACATGTAGGTAATTAGAAGGAACTGAATGTAAGCAAGACAGTGTTTATCTAGTGTAATTTGAAACAATATTTTCCTAGATTTGATGGTCATTATAATTTGCATAAATTAATGGTCATTATAATTTGCATATATTCGGAATACTATATTTTGTAGTCTTTGTTAAATACTGTGGCATAATAGCCTTTGCTGAATACATTTACTCTGTTATATTGTAGTCTGTGTTTAATTCAGTGTTATAGTCTTTGTTTAATACAAAGTAAATATTGTAATTGTTTTTATTAAAAAGAAGAATAGTTCAGGGTAATGAGGGTAGTATGGAGAATTTGATGCACATATTGTATGATTGTATTCTTGTGAATAATGATAGTATTTAGAAGAGAATTAAGAAAGGAATATGCATACCTATTTAAACTTATACATGTCTGTATTATTTGTACATGTGAAATAAAATAACATTATTAATTACATGTGTTTATCGTATAATTATTTTCTGTATCATATTTCAGATATTTTGATATTGATACAAGATGCATGGGATAAGTGTTGTATTAGCCTTGATTGTTGCTGTATCAGCGGCCCCTAAGAATGTACAGTGGTTTGAGATAGAACCTGCAAAAGTAGCAGAGAAATCCAAACTTCATAGCAAGGCAGCAACAGACTTCAGTCCTTATGAGAGTGCTTGGAAAGAATTCAAAATTATACATGGTAATTACATAAATTATATTTCCTACTTGATGATTTCTCATTTCATATACATGTATGTGTATTACATTATATAGCAGGCATTTGTTGGGAAGTAATATGAGACACTGTGCTATATCTACTGCAGTGTTTCACCGGTAACAAGATACCTTGTTGGCCTATAGCGGACTTAGATTTCTTCTCACCACTGAGAAATCTTAGAATAATGCCCTGTTTCTTCAACACAAAAGGTTACTACCAGAATGTTACAAAATTTTCTGTGATACTCTGACATCTTAGTTGAAGGCAGAAGTATTTTGATAACTCCTCATCTTGCGTCTGATCATCCGTTCAGCCAGATTTGTGAGGGATGGGATCCAAGGTGGGGCACCATATATGCCCCATGGTGTACCCTCCTGTAACAAACAAGTTCTGCATAAGTTAGTCAATTAACTGCATCAAAATGGTCTAGAAGGGTGTCTATTTGAATTTAATCAATTTTTCACTTTTATGATGTATTCAATATAGAGATGCAATACATGTGTAAACCATTTATTTACCATCTTTTATCAGAGAATATCTATTCCAATGTTATTTGACCATACTGTAGAGTAGCATGTATAAATTTGCCATTGTAGTGTATCTGTAGTATACAATAGATTAAGATACAAATTGAGGACTTGAACTTTACTTTCAGATGAAAGTAACTTCAAATTCAGTGACTTCAACAAACATGTTTATAATAATCAATTTCTCCAAAAAGATATGAAAAATGTCACTGAAAATCAAATTCTCTGAAAAAATATGAAAAATGTCACTGATAATCAAACTTCTAAAAAGATATGAAAAAATCCAATTCTCCAAAAATTTAGGAACAAAAGATGAAAAAAGTCTGAAATGCAGTTAAATTTTATGCTTTCAAATACAGGTGCATGTAATTAGAACTTTGGAGAGGACTTATTGTTTTACAAAGTCCCATGTCAAGTGTAACAATTTATCATTTAAAAACTTAAGTCTTCTTGTTCCTGAAACAGGTAAAGTTTGATTTATGGAGATAGAATTGTAATTTGTATATACATTTAGATTCAATTGTATGTTTATTTTAATGTTATCCTTTGTCCTTAGTAAACACAATTAATGAATGTTACTTTGCTCCTTATATGTAATTTGTATCGTATTTGTACATTTTGTATTATTTAGGATAAGTCCAATAAATTTGCTTGTGTACTCGCTAAAGGTGTGTCTACATGTATAATGAAATGGTATGCGAGCAAATGAGTGCATCCAATTATCTAAAGAAGCATCATTTTTATTGATAATTTTTTTTTAATAAATCTGTAGAAAAAGGAAGTCCTCAGTAAAATAGATCTAAAGAGATAAAAGTTTGAATGAGTTGTTAAGCATTTTCTATTCATTTTAGCTCACCTAAGCCAAAAGCTTACACATATAAGACATAAGTGAAGCTGTTGTCATAGCACATTTGTCTGGTGTTCGTCGTCTGTAGTCCATCCATCAGATAAATTTCTTCTTCAGAAGTGATTTAAAGGAGTTTGTTGAAACTTGGTAGGGATAAAGTGTTCAATGCAATTCAGGTGTTGCTTGTTTTTTTTTTTTTTGGTTTGTTTTGTTTTTTTTTTTTTGGGCCAGATCCATCAAGGTATGGATCCAGGGAAGGGCAACATAAGGCCAAGGGGGTACCCTCTTTTGACAAACTTCTTTTCATACTGGCTGTATAGATGGACAACCTGAATGAGCCAGAATGATCTAGAAGGGTGCCTACATGTAATAAGTGTTGTTATGCCCCTGGAAGTCCATCCTTCTGTCCTTTTGTCTTTCCATCCTTCCTCACACATCAGTTTCTGGATGATAACTGAAGTACCTTTCAACATATTCAAACCAAATTTGGATGTATGCTTACTTATTAAGAGAGGGAGAACCTATTGATTTGGGGGTCATAAAGTCAAAGGTCAACCTCACAGCTGATAGAAAAGGCTGAAATTAGTGGTTTCCAGGTGATTTTCATATTTTATTAAATGTACATGTACATCAGAATTTGATCATATTTCACATATTTTACAGATCAAGTTCTTTTAAACAGAGGTAATTTGAAATCTTATTAAAAGGGAAGGGTGACTATAGATTTTAGGGTCAATGTGTCAAAAGGCAATACTATACTACTGGTAATATTCATAGGAGTCATGGCCCATGAAACTTTTAATTTAGGAAGGCCTTGTTGCTCTTTTGAATTAAACCCATGCAGGGGCATATGTTTTACATACATGCTCTAGTTGTTTTTGGTTTAATTCCTAAATCAAACCTTTGACGTCTTCTTTGATTTGTCCTTTTTGTACATTTTTTGGATTATTTTTCTTTATTTTCTCATTGTGCTTACAGTGAATTAAATTTTTGCATTTTATCTTATTCTAAAATTTACTTTCAAGAAACTGAATGCAAATTTGCTTTTAGAAATTTTGTCGTCCTCCTTTTTTTTTTAAATACTCAAATAAAAAGGGAGAGGAGAGGTGGGGATGAAGCCCCAAAACTGTATTTATTCATATTGTTTATGTATAAAGTTCAGATGAACTTCATCAGATCAGATAGAAGGATTTTGATCAAATTTGGCATAAGTGAATTACTCATTGTTCTTAAAACTTCTTTTCAAGTGCTGTTGCTCTTTTGATTGGATCTACCCAGGTGTCTATGGTGTGGCAAGTAGGTCTGGAGATTATATGCCATCTTTTGTAAGAGAAATTTTAGATATATTACTTAGAATAAAAAACAAAATGTATGAAAGTGTTTTAGAATGATTTGGTATTGTTTATGGTTAAAAAGACATTTTGGATACTTTTTAAGTTTTTCATGTGCTGAAGGTGCTGAGGTGAGCATGATAGACCTATTTGGGCATCCTCAAGTTCTTTGCTTCACTTGGAATTGTACTAGATCTGTTTAATAATGAGATGGCCACACACAGGTTTAATATTGCAGTTTAGTGTAGAAAATTTTTTATCTTTAATAGCATTTAAATTAAAAAAAAAAAAAAGGTGAGGGTATAAATTTTAAACAGGTACAGGCAGGAAATTTTGAAAGGAATACTTGGTACAGTATAAATAGTATGTTTCAGAACTTATGTTTCCTGCTCAACTAAACACTGGCAGCAATGATACAGGTGAAATAGTCCGTGTGGCACAAAAATGTTTCAAGTGACAAGTCAGAATGTGCATTTGTAGTAACTGGTTATTAAGCCCCATTTTTAGCTCACCTGAGTCAAAGGCTCAAGTGAGCTATATTCATAGTGTGCCGTCCGTCGTCGTCGTCCATCGGTCGTTAACTTTTTCACATTTTCCACTTCTTCTCTGGAACTACATTGCAGATTTGGATCAAACTTTGTACAAATGATGTACTCAAGGTCCCCTACTAAAATTGTGTTCGGGATCCAGATTCCCTCAGGTGGATCCAGGGCAGGCTGAAAGTGCCCAAAACCGTACCCCTCTTCAAACATTTTCTCCTCCAGAACCAGTACATAAATGGGAAACTAATTGCATTTCTACAATCTATAAAGATGGGTTATCAGAAATTGTGTTCGGGATTGAGATCATTCAAATAGAATTTTACGCTTTTTTGACGTGTTTCTGGACTTAGTAATTTCAGTGCAGAAAAGTGTCATGTTTTTCAGTTAATTGATATTAATGATTTCTTAATGACTATTTTGATCATAATGGTGGTAAGGAATATTACTGTGAAAGAATTTCGTCAATATCTCAAGTTTTGGTTTTTTTATGAATTTTTTAAGACTTCAAAAAAAAAGGGGGGGGGGGGGGGGGGGGTTGGCCATTTCTCACATTTTCAACTTTTTCTGCAAAACTGTTCAAGGGATTTTAATAAATCTTGGTAGAAATAAATCACTTATGATCCTCTTCAAATTCTAATGTTTGCGTCCAGACCTCTTTACAGGTGGCACCACCATAATCAAAAGTAGGTCACAAAAGAGTACCCTCCTTTGACAATATTCTTCTTCGTACGGGCTGTATACAGAGGCAAACAGAATGCATAGAAATGATCTAGAGGAATGAGTTAAGATGTATTGTCATTTTGGTTCCCTTCCAAAATCAAATTTTAGAATTTTTTTTGGACATTTGTTTGGACTTGGTGTTTTCAATGCAGAAAAGTGTCATATTTCCTAGTTAATTGATAATGATGATATCTTATGAACTATTGTGATCATAGTTATGGTAAGGAATGTTACTTTGAAAAAATTTTGTCAATATCTCAATTTTTGGATTTTCTATGAATTTTTTAAGACTTCCAAATGAGGGTGTATGGGAACAATTCTTCACATTTTGAACTTCTGCTGTTATACCACATGAAGATTTGAATGAAACATGGAATACATGAAGTACTATAGGTCCTTTATCAATTTAAAAAAAAGATAATGCCACCTTGTCTAAAAACTAGGTCTCACAATGGTACATATACCACTTGGTAATTAACGTATGGAGAGTAGCGGTTCAAATCCAGCTGTGGTCAAAATTTTTTTTTCATTTCTTTACACATCTAAATAAGTTTTTAGATGTTTCTCAACACTCAACATATGAAATTAGGCAATTTTAAGTTAGATCTGGACAATATTTGAAACAATTGTTGTTCATGACCCAGACTTGAAATCAGTCAACAAAAGGCCCCACCTAAAGAAAATGACTCACTTTTTGCCCTGAATCACATCTTGCAGAGACAAAGCAAATGCTTAATATCAAAATCACCTGAATGGATGTGCAAAAAGTTGTTTTTTATTCTGGTCTGAAATGAAATTTGACATATTTTCAACATTTTTGTTGTCTTAGTCACAGTAATGCAAAAATAAATGAACTCTTCCTTCCTGCATGACTGATCATCTCGGTACTCAGGTGAGCGATATAGGCCCACTTGGGCCTCTTGGGTTTTTTTTACAGCAGTTATATCAAATCTGTTACCTTACACTTTTATCCCAGTCAAATTATGTTGTGTCACTTTGCATATGTTTCAGTATCGCATGATCATGCAGGAAGTACTTGATTTTCAGTACTTTAATGGATAAACATGCTTTAATTGTGTTAACAGGAAATATATCTAATAGAAAATACCATGCTGTTTAATACCAGGAAATATTTTTGATAGAATGTTATAAAAATAGTTTAAGGATGCTTGGAAAAACACAAAGAATTTTGGGGGAGCATGTTCAATATCAAAGTCAAGTAATTGATATGATACAAGTAATTAGCAAGATGTAGCCCTTGTGTGAGAATGTAGAATGTTTGAGCAAAGTGATGAAGTTGGTCTTGTTAAATCTTACTGAAAATAACAAACTTGAAATTTAAGAGTGAAAAGAAATGGAAGACTTAAGTTCAGTAGGTCAAAATTTCTTTCTGAATTTCACATTATCACTTAGAGTATGCCGTAATTTTTGTATAATCAGTAATCATGGCTCTTCTTCAAAGCTCTTTTTAAAAATCATCTTTTTTCCCCCATTCTATCATTAACATTGTATATGTTTATTTAACAAAAGAAATTTATGCTAAATTTGGAGTATACCTACTAGCTATTGATATATTATTGTTATCTTCAATTTCAGAAAAGATTTATGAAACTGTAGAGGAAGAAATTCATAGGTTCAACATTTTCAAAGAAACTGTAAAAAGGATAGAGGAACACAACAAAAAGTTCCATATGGGCAAAAAGTCATATTATTTGGGTATCAATCAGTTCTCGGATTTGGTGAGTGTTTTAAGAAAAAATAAGTCAAACCTTGTAGGAAGATTCAATAATGTGATTTCCCTGTCCTCTCTCATTGTCAGATGACCATACAAATAAGAAGAATAGCTTGAATTAAAATCATTGCTCTCATTCTTTTCCCCTTCTGCTGATTAGCTAATTAAATAAGAGCAGATAACTCACCTTATTGAACTGGTCCATAGTTAAGTATGAGTAATAAGTGATAGGTCTACATGGGAACAAAAATGATGCGATTAGTAAGAAGCAGGGAATTGAATTTAGATACCAGTCACAGACATAACAGACTAAAAGGAATAACAAGGATAGGTTTGGCATACTGCTCTGGTTTTCTTCTAAAATATATCGTGGAGGTACTGGTAAATGTGATACTTGGTAAAGTGTCTAAAACTTGTTTCAATAAAGAAAACAGTTTCAAGTACTGTACAGATACATGTATAAGACAATTTTTACATCTAAGGAATGGGAAACTGTATATGAAGCATCACTCCCCACACACAGTTTTGGTTGATATTGGCACATGTATACATTAAAGAATCACAGCGTCTAATGTCCAGTTATTAACGAAATTTGAATATTTATCTTTGAGTGTATTCTTTTTCATACAATCTCTTTATTATCACACCTGGTCCTATTTATACATGTACTGTAAAACTCGTTGCAGCCCTTCTTATGCCCTTTAAATCCAGCCAAAAGAAACTTGAATTTAACAATATTGAAAAAAAGATTTACTTCATTAGATGTTTGTCTCCTTGATGTTTGTGCCCCAAGTGCTAAGCATTTTAAGAATGTTATTCCTCTTGTGTCTAGGGTCATGTGAATCATGATATAGATGTGATAAATAGAATAAAACTTGTAATATCTTCCTTCTTCCTGGTACAAAGTCAAATTAAATTTTAAAGGGTTCATAAAGCTTTTATGAAATTCCATCATACATTCTTTATTTACATTCATTCTAAATTTTACATTCATTATGCCCCTGGATCGATATAACTTTTTTTGGTTTTTTTGGGGTTTTTTTAATATTAAACCCATATACAAATTTAATATATCCTGGGTCTGAATATCTCTGGTCAGGATATGTTATAACAATAATATCAAGCTGTACAATGTCTAGTTTTATACAATACAAGATTACACATTTGTACAAGTTAGATTTATTAATAACATCAATTTTCATATTGCAATTGCTATACATGTACAGTCCAACTATGATAACTCGAAGTGCTCAGGACCTACGAAATCACTTCGAGTTTTGGTAGGTTCGAGTTTTAGAAGTTGCAGAAATTTGCGGGAAATTAGAAGGAGAAAGATCAAACATTATTACCTACGTACGTTTTGTACTACTGTAACACTAAAATTAGCATAAAGATGATATAATATTCCAAATTTATTTAATTTAAATGTATATCATGTCACATACCATCTGCATATTTAATAAAACTAATAAAAATGTTTAACATGGAGATCTGCCCTTATAAAGCCATTCTATCGGCTTTGTGTTCAATGGGGCTTGGCTCATTATCTTAGATAAAGTTACTGTATAAAATTTACAGCTTGTATAATTCAAGACAATTTTCACCATTAGCAGTTTTTAATAACCTTCTTTCATAATTACGGCAGTTAAAATTAAAATAAATAATCTATAGATAGTAACGATGATACCCTGAATGTTTAATTACTAAATGTGGATGAAACATGTAATATACGATCCCATACACAAGTGCGTTAATCCATCAAACTTGGACGCACACAACCATGTAATTTTAATTGCTGTGTAAACAAGTCATTTTGCTTTCTATGCTGTTATTTGCTTCGAGTTTCCGATGGTAAAATGCTTCGAGTTTTAGAAGATGAAATTAAGTACAAATTTGTCATTGGGACTTGAAAGTTACTTCAAGTTTTCAGGGGTATTCAAGTTTCAGAAGTTTGAGTTTGAGAAAGCAGATAACATTAAAATATTCGAAATGTTCTCGTGACTGTAGCGTGACTTCGAATTTGTAGGGGTTTTCGACATTCATTTGTGTTATGGAAGTTTGACTGTATTTCAATATTTCATACCGAAAATTCATTATAACATTTCTTTATAATTATGATTTAATGTATGTTCTATTCTTTTTCCTTTAAGCTATCTAGTCTACAGAATATTTTAGATTTATAGACTTTAATTAGAGCAACACAAGAAATAATATTTTTCAGCAGTATATTTTATCATCATTTAAAGTGGAAAAATGCCAATCAGAGATTTGCTTTAAGATATGACATTACATGTACCTGTAAATAATAAGAGATGGGGTTTTTGTTTCGATGTTTCACATCTGTATTTCTTGTGACAGCTCCTTTTAGTTTGACTTCAAAATTTATTCTTGATCATGATATTTGACCTACTTGTCAGAAATCTCAACATTGGCTGCTGTCCGAGGACTTCAAAGTACATTGTATATATTCTGTTTGTAGAAAATTATGTGCAACAAAAATGTTTTTAAGTTTGCTTGAAACTGTATTGACGCATAATCACTAAGGATGTGCTCCACTATTTTGAATTTATTGTCTTGTTTGTTGTTTTTGTGAATTGATTTATACTGGTACCTTGTGGTGCAGTCTTAGGATTATGTAAATTAAATGAAGAAGGATCATGCTTTATCTTGAACAGGCAGAATTTTATAAGAAAATAAAACCTTAAACATGTCCTTGCATAAGCAAAGATTTGAGTCCATTACAAAGTGACTCTGTAAATTTTTTTTTGTAGAAGTTCCTGTGTGGCTTAACTAATAGGGTTTTTATTCTTGTTTTAGTGTTAAGTTTTACTTTGTGACATCTTCAGAATATACAAAATCCCATCCCACTTACCGGTATTTAGGAGTAATTTGTAACTTACTTAGTAGAGTTGATTACCTGGAAAAGCAGTTGGTAAACCTGCTATAACAGTTACCTGAATTAGACAGTCACTTCTTAAACACCTACATTGTTGTTTTCTGTCAAAACAAAACATTTCATAGGTCATGATAGGAAATCAGTCATCAGTTATTCCCTTCCCCTCTATTGGCTACTTTAGACCAGCGTCACCGCTATTAAAAATTATGCATTCTGTTTTTGGAAAAATGTGTCACATGTGATACATTGTAAGCAGTCATTTTGCACACATCTATCTAGGTAGAAATCTTAGGACATCTTTCATGAGTGTCTTGTTTACTCACATCATTGATTATTACAGACCCATGATGAGTACCTGAAATTCAATGGGCTCAAAAAGACTGGTGCTCGTGAGGGAGGTTGTAGCACTTATTTGAAAGCTAACAACTTGATGGCCCCTAATAATGTGGACTGGAGAAATAAGGGCTATGTCACACCAGTCAAGAACCAGGTAATATTTTCTGTTTAATACAAATCGTTTGATTTATGTCGACCCTTAATATTTTTTAATGTTTTTTCTGTCTTTAAGATGTACAAATCTGTTTCCTCTAATACATTGATATCATTTAGATAAAGTTTTACATTGCTATAGTGTGTAATATCTTTTATAAAACAAAAATATGTTAGTTCATAAATACCTTTTAAATATACATTTTCTGTACCAGTACATATTGTAATGAGTTTTGAAGTTTATCACTTACGTATAAAATTTTAAGGCAACTACAATGTCTCCTTAATATAGTCCTAATTTTACAACATGGGTATATAATCCTTTCAGGGACAATGTGGATCTTGCTGGTCTTTCAGTACAGTGAGTATTTTTTAAACTTGAAAAAATGTTTATAAATTTCTCTGTAAAACTTCTCTAATACATGTTTTAAAACCTTGTATATAGGGATGGCTTTGTAACATGGTCAGTTAGACTTGACAAAAATGCAAGAATATGTGTAAAAAAAGAGATATAACTTGTTATTTTCATGTTTTTCACATCTAGGTTTAGTAAAAGATATTTTGTATATTGTACTGTGTTTGGATATACTGTTTGCATCAGTATTTTTGCAGGAATGAAGATATGCTTCACAAACTTTCTCTGCTGTTTGATTTTATAAATGAACTGCTGTGCTGATACATCTTCTGATCTGTATGTAATTTAGGTTCTATTCCCTCTCGGGTCAGATTAGAAGGTCCATCAGTGTAGCTGTTATATGGCAGTGGTTTACTGTGGGTACTCCCAGCTTGAATGCTCCACAAATCCATTTAATCCAGCTCATTATAATTTCATTGATTTTTCATTGATTTCACAATGAAATGGAATGGCATATGACATAACCATGAAAACATGTATTTACAGGTGAAATGTTAATATTTGGTGAATATTCATTCTCCTCTGCCACGAAACACTGGCTGCCATCTTGTAGATAATATGACAAGGCAATTAAGAATACATTAGTTGATTTTATAGTGCTGAGAGAAAAGTTCCACTGAACAAATTTGTACCAATACAGTTATCTTTTTTAGACTGGTTCTCTGGAAGGACAGCACTTCAGGAAAACTGGGAAATTGGTCTCTCTGAGTGAACAACAGTTGGTTGACTGTTCTGGAAAGTTTGGTAATGAGGGCTGTAATGGTGGACTGATGGACAATGCTTTTCTGTACGTCAAGAAAGCTGGTGGTATTGAGGGTGAGGATGATTATCCCTACAAAGCAGAGGTATGTTTGAAAACATTTACTTCTCATTTTTTTTACTTTTAACTAGCGTGTTCCCCAATATAATGTATTGATACCGTAATATAAATTGAAAAAAATTGAAAACACAATTGTAATTTCAATTTATTATGTAGTCTTAAGTTAGAATAATAGTATTTTCTGATTTACAATTTGTGTCTAAAAAAGTTAAATATAAAGAATTGAATCTGTTGATCTTTAATGGAAACTTACGTTCAATGATGAAATTTTGCATTTAGTAATATACACCATTGACAATTTATTTTGTGTATTATGATATTTTCACTGTACACAGAATTGATAATAATGTAATACAATGTATTTGCTTTTTTATGTTATTTTGCAATAGTCAGTGTTTGAGTTTAAATTTCTAAGTAAATGTATAGGCATCTGTTATAATGTATTATTGAGAAAAGAATATAGACAGTCTTCAGAATTTTTGAAAATTTTATAAAGCACCTCTTTTCTCACCAAAGAAAGATCAAAATTCAAATGACACATTCTATTTAATCTTTAGGTGACAACACAAGAGGGATGTACACACATCATTTTAATCCATCTGTTAACACTATCCCATGGTCTGAGCTTTATGATATCAGTAACTACTTCTATATTAACAAAACTCAGATGAAATTAATAATGATAATTCAAAAATATTTCATTTACTAGAAAACAGTAATAAGAGTCAGATTTAAAAGTATTGTCATATTGGTTATAGCAAGGAAGATGTAAAGTGGACAAAAGCTTGTTCAAAGCTGACGACATTGGATGTGTTGATGTCACTAGTGGTGATGAAGATGCCTTGAAGAGTTCTGTAGCAGAAGTTGGCCCAGTTTCCGTAGCAATAGATGCCAGTCACTCTTCGTTTCAGTCATATGCTGGTGGTCAGTAATATCCTAGATTAATAAGGTTCATAACTGAGTTCGGGGTCTGGTCCCATAAACTGAGAAAATACTTAGGTCATATGTTCAACAATGAATTAATAACTGGGATTTTGACTTTATTGCGTTTTATTCCATCAATAAATAGAATTAAACCATTCTGCATGACAATTTATTTGAACGTTTGATAATGGAATAAATTAAAATGAAATAATTGACTTAAATATTTTCTCATTGTATGGTGCTGAACCCAGATCTCAGGTGTATATCTCCTTGGTAGAGGCATAAAGCTGGTACCTGCATCAATGATACTTCTGACACATCTAGTATTTATTTTATAGTTCATAGCACAGATGCTTAGCTGTCAAAATTATACTTAAATGTGAAATAGGACGTTTTATCTGTTAAATGAGATTTTATTACATGTGTGGAAATTTACCCTATCTGTAACATAAAAGTTAAAAAAACAGAATACAATTAGATACTTACCTTGTGCATGCATCGTTTTGTTTTAAGGTATTTATGATGAACCAGAATGCAGCAGCCACAGGTTGGACCATGGAGTGTTGACTGTAGGATATGGCACTGATGATGAAGGACAGGATTACTGGCTTGTCAAAAACAGGTAAAATCTTAATTATCCTGTTATAGTTTACAGTTTGTCCTAGTATTTTGAAAAAAAAGGTAGAAATAGCTGCAGAGGAAAATTAACTTCAAATTTACCCCTTGAATAGGACAGATATGATTTCTAGAATGAATCAAAACACCTGAACTTTATGCGATTCATAAACTATGCTAATTTAGTAACACAGAAATTAAATGAAAAACCTTTTAATCAAAAAGATTTTCTTTTGATCTACTTGTTATGTATGCCAGTGTTAGCTAAAACTAACAGTAAAATTCAAATGGTTACTCTCAGAATTCAATACGGAGTATCCATGTTCAGCACATGGTACATTGGATGTATGGGTGTTGACAAAAGGATATTCAATATGACGAAACTATAATATTGTTGACTCCAAGAGTGACTCCAAGAGAAAACCTGAGATACTGTATCATCCTTGTGAGGTGTTGATTTACAGCTAATGAATGACTTCATTTTCATTCTGTCATGCATTATCAATGGCAGTGGTGTTATTGTCAAGGTCATAGTTTACCCCAAAATCTAGCATTTTTACATTCTTGGAAAACATACTACTTGTACTTCAGTCAAAATATGACTGCACCGAGAGAAGTTGTATGAGATTAAGTGTTATTTATTAGTGTGAGCCGTATCAGTTCTACCTCTGTCTTCATGTACAGTAATAATTTATCTTTATTATTTATTTCAGTTGGGGAACCACGTGGGGAGATGAAGGCTATATAAAAATGAGCAGGAACAAGGATAACCAGTGTGGTATAGCAACACAGGCCAGTTATCCTAAGGTCTAAAGATATGGTAAATGAATACCAAAGATTTATCAGTTTGTAAATACTTGAACCATAGAATTTAGTCTAGTGAAGACTTGATTAAGAATACAAAAATTTGAATATATAAGATAATTGCTTGCCATTAGTGCTGTAAAAGTTCAGCATGGCCAAGTTATTAGCTAGTCGATATTATGCTGAAATCTTCTCCATCTTCTAAGATTATGTTGACCAGCAGATACTGTTCACATATACATGTATTTGAAATCTTATTATTAGTCCTTGATTAAATGAAGTGTATATTCTTTTTCAGGTTTCCGTCTTGGAAAAACTTCAGTGAAAGCTCTACTTTAGTCTAGCAGTATTTCCTTATAACATGAACACCAAAACCCTAATTGATATTACTTTACTATCAAATGTAACTTCTAAAAGCATTCCATAAATATAGAAATAATTGAACTACATTTTTTTTATTGCTCTTTAGCACTTTGAGTTGTAAAACTGTGAGGAACATATTATACATATAGTGGACTCTGAAATCTCATTGTAATTATATACGATCATGTATAGCGTATATACTTTTAAATCAAGATCTGTTTCAAATTACATAATATGTTGTGTGTTCTCCTTTTCCAACTTCAGTCTGCATTGTACATTAAATATAGATATTGAATCTTTGAAAGGTGAATGTTTGAGGATGCATGGGTGGGCATGTGTGAGTCTACATTTGTAAATCTAGTATCATTCATAAAAGGAATTCAGGATCATGAAGAAGTGGTTGAAGCATATGTTTATTACTTTTAGGAAATACATCTTGCTTTATTTTTAGTTTGTTTGTTTGGTTTTTTTTTTTTTTTTTTTTGAAATATGCAAATTTCTGTCTTACATATCTTGAAAAATATAGTGGCAATATTCTTTAAATATTTATTGGTAAAACAGGCTGAGGAAACAAATATTCTGCATGGTGATTGAATTGTGATTTCCTTTAAGGACTAAGTCCACTTTTGTACCGGTTATAATTGTTTGAATTTTTTGTACAATGACTTATATTTGATATTAAAATGTTTCTGTATAGTTGTGTTAATTTGTGTATTCAAAGTTAACCAAGAGAACAAGCATCAGTAAAAATGACCATTAAAGTTTTCAGAACATGATATCATTGATGCATTGTTTTTAGCTTGTGTAACGTCTTGGATCAGGTAAACTAGAATGATAGCCATGAACATGATGAAACTGTTCACCTGTTCACTTTCAACTTATCCTTCAGAAACACTGAATGGATTATCATGAAACTTGGCAAAATACTCGAGGTACTTGACAGCTATTGGGTTTGTCTCCAGTCAAATGTCAAACTGCATGGCTCTTCATAACTTGACAGTTTTCAAGTTGACTCTTTGATGAATGGAGATGCTGAACCAAGGTGATAAACACATACATGTATACACAATGTAGTTGTATCACAGGAAGATGTATGTCATGTTCTAACTTGGTTCCAGTCACTTGATCTGTAGTCAAGTTATGGGGCTTGCACAAAGAGGAATTTAAAGACTTCAGTTTCTAATTATCAATAACAAATGGAAATGTGGAATATGGTTGTAGAAGGTCAAGTTGTAATTGGGTTCTGATCGATTATTTATGGAGTTACGGGGCTTGGACTACAATAAGTTTAAAGAATTTTCAGCATCTGAGCAAAACTTGCTAGTAAAAAGAGATGCTGAATTGAAACAAGGTACATGTATCTAGTTTTTCACCATGATAAATAGAACGAGCTGTGAGATGATTCCACAACTTGACATAAAATTTAGAAGGGGTCATTCTAGATGCAGTATTAATTTTAGATGATAATAGAATATTCTAATAAAAGGAAACATAGGTCAAACTTAAGGTCAATGTCACTAACTCAGGGTCCAAATAAAAATGCCATGTAGAATCTGTATAATGCTGAAAACATGAAAGCCAAATCAAAGGATACAGCTCAAGTAGTAACATTTTTAAAAGAAATTTAAAAGTCCAATGTCAAAATCACTGGATTAAAATTCATTACCAAATGAAGGCTCCGATCCAGAAGAATCCATATTTTGAAGTATGAAGGCCCCATCTTTAATGATTTAAAAGAAATTGCCAGGGTTAATGTTTTTGAATACTAGTAGTAGTTCCAAATCTCTTGTCAAGGTCAAAAGATTAAAAGTCAGGATACAGAATGAAAGCCCTGATCCTGTGGAATCTAAATACCCTGTATATGGTCCAAAGTAAGTTTTTCAGTTTTGAATAACACTAAATGAAAGCTTTGTGTTCGGAGGAATCTTTATGTGGGCTATCAAAGCCTCATCCTTTGTAGTTCAATAGATATTCACCAGGTTCAAGTTCTTAAAAGTAGGTCGAACTCAAAGGTCAAAGTCACGGAATGAAAACTCTGAATCTGTGTGTGAAATATCAAAGCACTGTCCCTTGCAGTTCAAAAAAGATAGCCCAGGTTATTTGTCCACAAATACCGACTGGATATGGCATCAACTCTCTGGACTTTCTTACCGACGAGCTTAACTAGAGCAGTCCTAATGGGACAAATACCCCCCATGGCAACAAAGTAGAAACATGCAATAATTCATCCCAATATGCATCACTGGTATAAGTGTAATGGATGTCCCATTTACAAGCACATTTTGAGGTATAATCAATGAAAACATGGTTTTACCCATTCTATCTTGAACTTTGACCTATGATCTTGGTTCAAGGTCATGACACACCCTTAGATCCTAAGTAACAATTCTGTGAAATATTATTGATTGATTGATTTTTGTTTAACGTCACACCACGAATATTTCACGTATATGGTGACGGCATCTGCCTGAGGCGGGGCATACAAATTTTGACCTTTGCAACGGACCCACCCGAAGCAGTGAGGGATCTTTAACGTGCCATGCATACCACGAAATGGGGCCTCGGTTTTTACTGTCTCATCCGAAAGACATGACACCGGCATGACCAGAGCGGGAATCGAACCCCGGCCTCCCGATCAGGAGTCCAGCGCGATACCACTAGGCCACGCCGGCTTGAAATATTATTGAAATCTGTACACGGAGAAGAAGTTACGGTCCGGACAATGTTATAACAATTGTGTCTATTGTGACCTCTGACTAATGACTGCGCTTCAAGGTCATGACACACCCTTGGATCCAAAGCAACAATTCCATGAAATATTATTGAAACCTGTGCACAGGGTGAGAAGTTATGGCCTGGACAAAGTTTTTTTTATTGTGTCTATTATGGCCTTGACCTTTGACCTATGTTCAAGGTCATGACATGCCCCTGGATCCTAAGCAACAATTCGGTGAAATATTGAAATTTGTGCACAGGGGAAGAAGTTATGGCCCAGACAAGGTTTTATTTATTGTGTCTATTATAACCTTGACCTTTGACCTATGAACTTGGTTTAAGTCGTGACAAACCCTTGGATCCTAAGCAACAATTCTGTGAAATATTATTGAAATCCATTCTCGAGGGAAGAAGTTATAGAATGGACCAGGTTTTACTTATTGTTTCTATCATGACCTTGACCTTTGTTCACGGTCATGACAAACCCTTGGACACTAAGCAACAATTCTGTGACATTGAAATCTGTGCACAGGGTGAGAAGTTATGATGCGGACAAAGTTTTTCTTATTGTGTCTATTATCACCTTGACCTATGACCTTGGCTCAAGGTCATGACACACCCTTAGGTCATGCGCAACAATATTGTGAAATATTATCTAAATCCATCCACCCAATAACAAGAGGCCCAAGTGGGCCTATATCGCTCACCTGAGTACCTAGATTATAAGTCATGCATGAAGGAAGAATTCATTTATTTTTGCATTAATGTGACTAAGTCAACACAGATGTTGAAAATATGTCAAATTTTATTTCAGGCTAGAATAAAAAACAACACTTTTTTGCACATCCATTCAGGTGATTTTGATATTAAGCATTTCCTTTGTCTCTGCAAGAAGTCATTCAGGGCAACAAGTTAGTCATTTTCTTTAGGTGGGGCCTTTTGTTGACTGATTTCAAGTCTGGGTCATGAACAACAATTGTTTCAAATATTGTCCAGATCTAACTTAAAATTGCCTAATTTCATATGTTGAGTGTTGAGAAATATCTAAAAACTTATTTAAATGTGTAAAGAAATGAAAAAAAAATTTTGACCACAGCTGGATTTGAACCGCTACTCTCCATATTTCAATTACCAAGTGGTATATGTACTATTGTGAGAACTGCTTTTTAGACATGGTGGCATTATCTGTTAACCAATTTGGATGAAATTTACCAAATTGATAGAGGACTTTTAGTACTTCATGTATTCCATGTTTCATTAAAATCTTTCATGTGGTATAACAGCAGAAGTGAAAAATGTGATTGAATTGTTCCTGTACACCCTCATTTGGAAGTCTTAAAAAATTCATAGAAAATCCAAAAATTGAGATATTGACAAAATTCTTTCAAAGTAACAATCCTTACCATAATTATGATCACAATAGTCCATAAGAAATCATCATTATCAATTAACTAGGAAATATGACACTTTTTTCTGCATTGAATCACCAAGTCCAAAGAAATGTCGAAAAAATTCTAAAATTTGATTTTGGTTGGTTGGTTGATTGGTGTTTTACGTCGCTTTCAACAATATTTCAGTTATATCGCGACATGGAAGCAGGAGGTTACCAACCTCTTAAACATAGTGGCGCAACCCGGGAATCGAACCCGGATCGTCGGCGCCGCAAGCCAAGCGCTTAACCACTACACCACGCCTGCCCCTAATTTGATTTTGGAAGGGAACCAAAATGACAATACATCTTCATTCATCCCTCTAGATCATTTCTATGCATTGTGTTTGTCTCTGTATACAGCCCGTATGAAAAAGAATATTGTTAAACGAGGGAATTCTTTTGTGACCTACTCTTGACTATGGTGGCGCCACCTGTAAAGAGGTCTGGACGAAAACAACAGAATTTGAAGAGGATCATAAGTGACTTATTTCTACCAAGATTTATTAAAATCCTTCAAACAGTTTTGTAGAAAAAGTTGAAAATGTGAAAAATGGCCAAACCCAACCCCCCCCCCCCCCCCTTTTTTTTTTTAAGTCTTAAACGTAAAATTCCTTATTTCATATGTTGAGTGTTGAGAAACATCTAAAAACTTATTTAGATGTGTAAAAAAAAAAAAAAATTTTTTTGACCACAGCTGGATTTGAACCGCTACTCTCCATATTTCAATTACCAAGTGATATATGTACCTTTGTGAGACCTACTTTTAAACATGGTGGCATTATCTGTTAACCAATTTGGATGATCCGCACAAAAAACATAACCTTTGAAAAGGACTATGAGTACTTGCATCCTACCCAGTTTTATCACAATCCTTTAAGTTGTTCTGTAGATCAAGTTGAAGATATGAAAAATTGTCCCCCTCCCCCCCTTTTTCTTGGAAGTCTTAAAAAATTCAAAAATCGAGATATTGAAAAAATTCCTTCGCACCAGCATTCCTTACCATAGAAATGATTAAATGAAACCAAATGAATGCATCAATGTTTACTAAAAGAAAATAATAACTCTTTAATGCATTAAAATAACAAAGTCCAAAATAAAAATGAAAAAACGTTAAAAATTTGATTTCGGAATGGAACCAAAAATATCAACACTTCTTCCCATATGCCTCTAAATCATTCCTATGCAGTCGGTTTGTCGCTGTATGCACCCGATCTGAATAAGAAGTTTGTCAAAGGAGGGTACCCTCTGTGACCTACTTTTGTCTGTGGTGGTGCCACCTGTTCATGGATCCTGACAAAGATGACCACATTTGTCGGGGACCTTGAGTATTTGATGCATGCCAAGTTTCATTGAATTCCAGCAAGTGGTTCCGAAGAAAAAGTTCAAACTGTGAAATGTTTACACCAATTATCCCACCCCCCTTTTTCTTGAAAGTCTTAAAAAATTCATAAAAAATCCAAAACATAAAATATTGAAAAATTTTCTTCGCAGTAGTATTTCTTACCATCAAAATGATCAAATTAAACCAAATTAATGCATCAATGTTTACTAAAAGAAAAAAATACCTCTTTTCTGCATTAAAACTACCAAGTACAAAAAAACGTCAAAAATTTGATTTCAGAACGGAACCAAAAATAACAACACTTCTTCACACATCCCTCTAGATCATTCCTATGCATTCGGTTTGTCTCTGTATGCCCCCAGTCTGAAGAAGAAGTTTGTCAAAGGAGGGTACCCTCTTTGACCTACTTTTGCCTGTGGTGGCGCCACCTGTTGATGAATCCGGACGAAAAACAACAACACTTGTAGGGGACCATGAGTACTACATGCTTATCAAGTTTCATCAAATTCTGTTCAGTGGTTCTGGAGAAGAAGTCGAAAATGTGAAAAGTTAACGACGGACGGTGATTGATCACAATAGCTCACTTGAGCCTTTGGCTCAGGTGAGCTAAAAAGATATAGCTGGAACATGATGTTAATAACCAAGTTCACAGTGACCTTGACCTTGGTCAAGGTCATGACACACCCTTGGGTCATGGACAACAATCCTGTGAAATGTTATCTAAATCCATCCATCCAATAAAAAGATATGGCCTGGACACAGTTTTAACAACCCAGTTGAGTGACCTTGACCTTTGACTTAAGACCTTGGATTAGGTCATGACACACCCTTGGGTCATGGGCAACAATATTGTGAAATATTATCTAAATCCATCCACCCAATAAAAAGATATGGCCCGGACACGAATCGGGGCAGACGGACAGGGTGATTCCTATATACCCCCCCCCAATACTTCGTTTGCAGGGGTATAAAAATTAAAGTGAAATGAGGCATATTTATGCAATATGAACTGATGCAGGACTCAACTTTCTTCAATGATGGACATAGGGAAATAAAATAGTATTTAAAAAGGAGGAAGCCAAGGCCACAATTTGCTGTTAGCCAACAGGCATTTTGTCGCTTTTAACAGGACTTGCAAGCAGGTGACCAACCTTTTAACATGATGGTGTAATCTGGGTGTTGTACTTGGAACACCTGTACTGTAAACCAAGCAATTAACCATTCACCCATGTCTGTTCTCCATTCTATTTGTCCCATTTCAATTTTGTTCAGTTAGGAAAATTCATTTCATTTCAACACACCTTGATTACTGCCAGATCCATCTAGGGATGGATTTAAGGCAGGACAATGTAAGCATCAGAGGGTACCTTTTTTGACTAACACTTGCTACACAGATTGACATACAATGATGCCATGATTGAAAGTTGGACAAGAAAGTACCTTCATAGTTTAATAACCTTAATGGCATGATCGGAAGTTAAAGTCATAACACAACATTTTGGTATGAAAATCACATGTGCCAAGAATGATCTTAGCCAAATAATGTGTATGGTAAGTAGTCACACCCTAATATACATGTATATCCCATTCCTGACTTTGATAAATACCTCTCAGTTTCTTACGTAAGCAAGCTAAAAACTCAAATCAGTCTTCAAGAACTTCAATATTTGAACAAATTATGAAGCAGGTCCCTTTCAGTACTTAAAGCTAGGGATTTAATGGTATCAGATACTAATCTTGTCACATATTATTGTGACCTTCACCTAAGAAGTATGACTTAATGTCTATGTCATAACATACCATTGCATCATTAGTAATGATAATGTGAAACATCAAGTTCATCAAAGCAAACCACAGATTTATGGTAAAAATTTGTATTCTAAACATTGCTATAGTGGTATTTGTCTACAGACAGCCCCATTTCAACTAAAGTTGTGGGGGTATAAAGAAGAATCGATAAAAACAAAAACTGCAGAATACAAACACATATACTTTAATGCATCAACTGATTATTCATATTCAAAATTCTCCATCTAATTTCAATACCAATCAATTATGTAAACCTATTAAATACAAATGTAATTTACTGCTGTATCATTGACACTGTCATGTATAAAAGATAAGAAATAAATTAATGACTACAAAGTTCATAGATGCTGATTTAATTCTCAGTAACTGTAATAAGTGTTATATGTTCTTTCCCATTCACAGTATAAAATGAACACAGGTCCTCACATTTTGAAAATGAGGTCTGTATACTGACAAAGCAACTTATTTCATATACTTGCATACCAAACATATCTTTCAATTAACTTTATCACTGAGCTGCACAAAATGTTGAATCGCATTCCATACAAAAGTAATCATATCCTTAAATCTGCACTTCTTCATATCTAGAATTTGAGTCACAGATGATGGACAATGCTAAGCCTAAGTATCTGTAAAGAAGAGAAAATGATACAAGAAATGTGAACAAACCAGATTGGCATCTGTTAAAACAAAGACTAAATACTGTAGATTCCTTATTTTTTGTGAGTACTTAATTCCAAAAATTTGCCATTTTGCATAAAATTGCAAGAACGTACAATTGTGATCCCACACCATCTGGAACTAATATTTCGTGTTCTCAATCTGATTACAGTAATTACACACTCATTCACCAACTCAATTATACATCTCCATTATTAACATTATTTCATTAATTACTATACATTTTTATTGATTAATTGCAATTATTTAAAAGGTCAAGTTGGTAATGCATATCTGTAGCGCTGGACCATCTTTGGTTATGTAATTTTTCAAGCCAATTTAATGGTCAATCTACATTTTCACTATAGATTTAATTACTTTGTTTGCTTTATACTTGTCTCAAGGCACTACTTATTTGTTTGATTTGTATCTTTGCATTGTCAAGCAAGAGTTCAAGTTATCAAAAAATTACGAAATTCAAATTACAGTATTTTAAAAAAATTCATAAAATAATTTCAGAAAAAAATGATTTTTTCCATAAATGATGGAATCAGTCGAATTACTACACAGGTTTAGTTGACTAGTTCTGTTAAATTTAAATTGCGTTTTATTATTCTATGGAGTAATAAAACACAAAATAAATACCCGGTAAGCGATGGTTTAAAGTCTGTGAGAGTGTCTGCTCACGTAATAACGCAGATATTAATTCCTCACTTTTATTTAGGAATTTACAGTACTCATATTTTTTTTTTATTCGAAATTTTACCAGAAGTGTTACTAAAGTCAAAATAACCCTAAGAGATTTACAAACAATAGGGAAATGCATCTTCCACTCATGGTGAGTAAGTGTAGGCAATGCAATAGCACTAAAGGTATTGGACTTACTGATATCCCACTTCTATGACCTTTACCTTTGGACTTTTGATCTCAGAAACCATAGGGCACAACTTCCACTCAAGGTGAGTAACTGTAAAAAGTTTCACTGCTATAGCACTAAATGTATTGGACTTATGGACAAGAATCCAATTTCTTATATTAAACTCCTAGACCTTAACCTTTGACCCCAGAAACTTGTTTCATTGCAATAACACTAAACATATTGGACTTTTGGTCCGGAAACCAATTTTTGATACCCCACTCCTATGACCTTGACCTTTGTCCTTTTGACCTCACATCAAATTAAGAGCTGAGTTTTGCAACTCAGCTAAAAAAGCATTCTGAGAGTTGCTGAAGCAATAAATTTCCCTAGTATCTCCAACAAAGTGTACAATGCATACATTTATAAGAGGCTGATACTGTCAATATATTTCTGGGAATACATATTGTACAACTGAGTCTTTGCATTAATTTCCTGCATCTAAGAGCCTTAACTCAGCGAAAAATTAATGAACACAAACAAAATTGGAACTTGATCTGTAACTTGTCATGGTAAAGCAATGTATCAAATATCAAATGATAATCTGCAAGCATGATAAAAAAGGCAAGAGTTGTAAGAAGACAACAGAGCTCGCCAGTGACAACCAAACCTAAACCACAAAAGTTTTTTGTAATTATGTTAATTTTCAAAGTCAAGGTCAAAACGTAAAAAATGTTGATACATAATGAAAGGTCTTCTCACAAGGAATACACACACGAAATATTTAAGCCCTATCTCTTACTGTTTGCAAGTTATGACCACAGTTAAAGTATTTTAAAAGTAGATCATACCTTAAGGTCAAGGTTAAAAGATCAAAATTTCATACTAAATGAAAGGAATACAGATGTGAAATATTAAAGGCCCATCTCTAATGGTTTTAAAATTATGATAAGGATTTAAGTTTTTTTAAGACGATGACACCAGGTGTATGACAATAGCTCTCCAGACATTTGTCCCGGCAAGCTAAAAATGCAGAAAACTGAGTATTTGCATTAAGTTTCCAAATCCAAAAGAGATATCTCAACAAAAAAATAACAAACCAGAACAAAATTCAAACTTAAGGCCACACCAAATTAATTATTAGTTCTTCAGACATATTTGATAATTTTAAGGGGCGAGCGGGCGCAAAAATAAATTAAATTAATTTTCAAAATGAAGTTGAAATTACAAAAGTTTGACAAAATAAGGACCTATAGAGTTACAGAAGTTATGAAATATTGATAAGATCTGCCTCATTTTGAAAATATCGATGTCTTAACCAATAAAAATGACTCCATTTGAAGCCTTTAAACGCAAATCATCATCAATTTGGTATACAATTCTGACTCGGGAATCTATCAGGTCGTTTATGAAGACCAGTAACATCTTTTTTAAAGCATATTAAGGAAGCTTAGTGTCAAATCTAGAAGGAAAAATAGCTCCTGGCGTTCGATTGGAAAATTCATGCAGGATTATTTTTTTAATATTAAAATTGGCAATTATAGGTGCGGTCGCTCTTGAAGAACTAATAATTAATTTGATGTGGCCTAATCTGTAACCTGTCACAGTAAAGCAATGTACCAAACATCATAAAGCAATGTACCAAACATCAAATGATAATCTGCAAGCATGACGAAAACAAGAGGCCTAAATGGGCCTATATCGCTCACCTGAGCACAAATTGCTTATTTACAATAAAATGACAGCTCATTTTCAGTAGAAAATTTTGCTTTTTTTCTACAAGACTTTCTACAAAGTTTGGTGATATTTTGTGCAGTCGTTTTGAAGAAGTCCAAAATGTGTCAACCTATCAGAGCCAATGGTGGCCATGTTGGATTACGGATCAGCACAAAAAACACAAACTTGGTAGAGAACCTCAAGTACTTACTTCCTATGAGGTTTGGTGGAATTCTGCGCAGCGCTTCTGGAGAAGAAGTCCAAAATGTGTTAACCAAATCAAATCAAATCAAATCAAATTTGATTTTGATTTGATCTGATTTGGAGAAGAAGTCCAAAATGTGTTAACCAATCAGAGCCAATGGTGGCCATCTTGGATTATGGATGGGCATGAAAAACACAAACTTGGTAGAGGACCTTGAGTACTTACTGCCTATGAAGTTTGGTGGAATTCTGTGCAATCGCTCTGGAGAAGAAGTAGAAAATAAGTCAACCAATCAGAGCCAATGGCAGCTATCTTGGATTATGGATGGGCACGAAAAACACAAACTTGGTAGAGGACTTTGAGTACTTACTTCCTATAAATTTGGTGAAATTCTGTGCAGCGCTTCTGGAGAAGAAGTCAAAAATGCATCAACCAATCAGAGCCAATGGCGGCCATCTTGGATTACAGATCGGCACGAAAAACACAAACTTGGTAGAGGACCTTGAGTACTTACTTTCTACGAGGGTTGGTGAAATTCTGTGCTGCCGTTCTGGAGAAGAAGTCCAAAATGTGTTAACCAATCAGAGCCAATGGCAGCCATCTTGGATTACGGATGGCCACGAAAAACACAAACTTGTTAGAGGACCTTAAGTACTTACTTTCTATGAAGTATGATGGAATTCTGTGCAATCGTTCTGGAGAAGTAGAAAACGTGTCAACCAATTAGAGCCAATGGCAGCCATCTTGGATTACAGATGGGCACGAAAAAAAAACTTGGTAGAGGACCTTGAGTACTTATTGGTACTTCCTATGAAGTTTGGTGAAATTCTCTGCAGTGGTTCTGGAGAAGAAGTCAAAAATATAGAAAAGCTAACGACGGACAGACGACAGACGGTGATTGATTACAATAGCTCACTTGAGCCTTTGGCTCAGGTGAGCTAAAACAAAAAGTGCAGAAAACAGATTTGCCAGACTGAAGAATGAACTGACAGACGGAGTGCAAACTGAAAGTCCCATTTTGCAAAATTCGCCGTTATAGAAAAGAAAAGTACAACATTTCTAAAATTGGGGGCAAGAATCATTTTAATTAAGCATACCCAAAATGTGCTGGCTTTGTAAGACAATAAGACCACAGTGCCAAATTTTAAATTTTAAAGAAAATATTCCACATTGAGAATTGCCCTCATTAAAGTTGCATCCACATAAAACTCTACTTCATCATTCAGTACTGATGTGTACCTAGTACTCAATACACAGAGACCTAAAAAAATAAAAACCCATCAAATTAAAATAAAACGAACAATAATTCCTACGTCAAACAAGTAATATCAAACAAAAGAATTCCATACTAATTTTAGCTAACATACCTGTGTAGTAGGAGTCTCAGAAAGTGTTGTGAGTAGTAGCCATCATCTTACTCAGAACTCCCTCTTCCCAATATTCCTTGTCATGCTTGCTATAAGTAGTAATAATATTTAACAAGTTGTGTTTATGAAACACTAATGCCCCCAGTGGCAACAAAGTCCAATGCAGGACTCCCCTAATAAAAATGCATTCAACGATACCAAATGAGACAATCACTGGTCCTCTATTACATTTTATGTGTAAATCTGGTTGCGTTAAAATAAGTAAACATACAGTATTCATTGACTGTACTTTACAATGCTCTTGATTTTAATATACATACCTACCTTGTTGCCACAAAGTGTCACCCATTATCTTTACTGCAGAGCAAATGCCAGAGCTTATTGCATGTTTGGATTTTCATCTGATGAAATGTTCATTAGTTAACCTCTGCCTATACCTTGTTTTATATTCCTGGTCATCGTAACAAAGATGGAATGCTAAGATGTAAAAAGAAAATCAATACAATGAAATTAGTTTAGAATTTAGTACCAGGGCTTGTGGTTCTTCACCTAAAAAAAAAATTTTCACAGCAGTTATGAACAAAATGAGAATAAGAATTGTTTATTTATTTTCCACATTTCCACCACCTGGAATTTGAGAAACCAAGACACTTATTCTGATAATACATCTCCGAACAAAGAATCAACATCACAAAGAATCAATATTTCATGCAACAAATTTATGCTTACCTCGTTAATGTTTATGTACTTTTTTTTCAAATACTAGTAACCTTCTAATCTCTATATAGCTTGACAATTTGATTTAACACACTTGATCTCCATATGAGTCAATTATTGAAAAACTTTTTCCTCATGATTAACGTTTCCATGATGAAGTGTATCGGCATCATATTGATCTATAATGCATTTGTTAAATGCTATTTCCTGTGCAAGATTCATTCCCTCTGCAAGAGCTCAGTTCTGATGATATCATATTCTATGTCAATGAACTGATAAATATAATGTACGCTATTAATTTAGAACACTAGTTTCCATTTCAATACTTCTCAATGCATGATATTGTTATATCAGAAATATGCTAGAATTATGCCTTTAATTTCCACAACTTTCTATCACAACACATCAAATCTATTAATAAATCTTCACCATGCAGGATCACACCTGTGTCCACAAAATTTGGGTACAAAATACACAGATAAGGTACCAAAGAATTTTTCAAGAACCTTTCAACGACAATCAAGATTTGATAACTACTCAATAATAACAGACTTTTTAAAATTTATATAGTGCTACAACCCAATAATACACATGAAGAACCATGTGCAGACCCCAAGGAATTATTATCATTACCTGCTGAAGAATGGCAGAAATTTTGTGAATACATTTGGTGTAAGTGACACCTTCTGAATGTTCTCAGAGAACAAAAACTTTTGACATTTTTCAACATTTCTTCAAGAACCAAGTTCATTACAACTGCATCTATATATTTTTAAACAAACAAGAAATAGTCAAGATTCTACTGGTGATTCTCTTGAAGAAGAATAGGGGATGGTTGAGAATTCTTTTTATTTTTTGAGATACTCCTGTTCTTCATCAGATAGTCTCCTATGATAACAAATATAAAAGAAATAGATGAATAAAACAAGATACAATGTAAAACTCTGTATCCCTGACAGTAGCAAGAATTAATGAGAACATCTTTAGTACGAGGTTTCTGACAGTTCAAATATTATAGTCAACTAAATATTGGAGATAGAAAAAACAAGATACTCGAAGGTTCTGAATGATCATCATTTAAAAAATTCAAGAAAAGGACACCCTATTATTTCATCAAAATATTATGTGTGATTCTGTTGAATCATCATTTTATACTATACTAAGTACCAAACTCCAACTTTTTTTCACCAAAAAACAAAACAAAAAAAAAAAACACAAAAAAATCCATAATTTATTGCTTAAAGTCACATCTACAGTATTCCACACATATTCAGAGCATCTTTGATAAATTGCACAGTTCTAGATCTATTTATGCAATAGCCTTATTCGAAGCGATGAGGTATCTTTTAAAAGCAAAGGACCCATCCAAAGCAGTGAGTGATATTTACTTGCCTTCAGTGACACAGTATAATTACTAAAGTCTCATTTTATAGACAGGCCACCATCACTGGAATGTGAAAGCTGGATCTCTTGAATATAAGTCCGCATGTTATTGTGTTAAGCCAGCTCCAATAGTTGTATTCTTGAAGAAGTAGTATCTCAAGGAAGGTTACCCTTTACTATTGACCCTAAAGCTAGACAAACCTGAAGAAGTAACACTAGTAAGGACAATGAATACCTCATCCCTACCAATTTTCATCCTATGATTGGTTATTGAGAAGTTGAAAATATGAATTGACGGACATCACAAGAGAAGAACTTGTGTATATTTAAAGAATCCTCCTGATATATAAAATTATATAATAAATCACTCCCTACCTGTTGCTAATGGAAAATGGGGATCTTCCTAAAGATTTATTGATTATTGTTTTACGTAGCTCCACGATTATTTCACGTATATGGTGACGGCATCTGCCTGATGCATTGCAAACAAATTTAGACCTTTGCAACGGCCCCCACCCGAAGCAGTGAGGGATCTTTTACGTGCCATGCCTACCGTGACACGGGACCTCGGCTTTTACTGTCTCATCTGAAAGACAGAACACCAGTGTGCCCAGGGTCGGAGTCGAACCCGGGTCCTCTCGATGACGAGCTGAGCACCTTATCCACTAGGCCACATGGGCTTAGGGTCTTCCTGAAAAAAGAGCATGGTTCATGAATGAAAATACATGGATGTATTGAATGAGAAGAGGTCTTATCTGTCACCTAACTCTAGATACTCCTATAAAACTATACATTACAAAGTGTTAAAAATGGCAACACAAAACATGGCATCTTCCTGCATGGCAGCAAAATCTGACCATGACCTTTGACCCCAAAATCAAAAAGGATCTTCCTTTCATTGTACTAAAGCAATATGTAAAGTATGAACCCAACAGGGCTAATATTGTGGCTTCTAAAGTGTTTAAAAGATTTTCTTATGATAACTTATGGTGACCTTAACCTTTGAACCCCAAACAATCTTCCTTTACTGAAATTGTATGTGAAGTATGAACCATATAGGACCAAAACTGTGACTTCTACAATGTCTACAAGGTTTTGTTACAGATACATGCATGCACCAAAAACCAATAGGGATCTTAATTTTCTTGTACTAAAGCTGTATGCCAGGTATGAATTACCCTATAGGGCCAAAACTGTGACTTGTAGAATGTCTACATGGTTTTGTTACAGACATATGCACATGCCCACACACAAACAGTAGTGTTACCAATGTTCCCCCACGATGCTGTCGCAAGGGGATAATAAATATGGGACACAACCATGGTGTTATGCTCCTGATTATGGTTGTAAAAGCTTTATCACAATTTCAAATTTGAACAATATCAAGATGTTATTTAGCAAAAAATGTTCACATTTACCAGTATTGGTAGAATACTCTGAAACTTGCATGCAGAGCTTATAACATCAATCGTTAGAACTGTATACTTTCTGAAGTTCAAGCAAAATTTCAAATATCGATTCCTTTTAAAATCTTTGAGGTTGCATCGCTCTAACAGAGAGAGAATCAGAGTCACAAGACTTTCTCACATAAAACTAAAAGTACATGTAAATCAATTGTGACACAATCGAAATTTGATCAGTAACTTACCGATTCAATACTACATACTCACTTCATTAAATATAGGGCAAGTCACAAAGCTTTCTTCACCTTGGCTATTTGCCCCTCTCCTAGTGGTCAGACCTCCAGTTTGAAACAGAGGTGCACATTTTTAAGTGATTGTATTTCACATACCACCACTAGATCATTTTCATCTTTAATGGTTAGAAGAAGTGCAGGTAAGAATTAACTAATCTTATTTGGATGTAAAAAAAATTTCACTTCTGAATGTATGGATGGTTTAAATGTTCTAATCAAATTTATCTAATGCACTTGATCAATACTAAAAAGCATTAATATAGAACAAAAATACATCGAAAATCTTAAAATGTTCTTCTTAACATTTCATGCCATATTCTGAAACTGCATAGTAACTTACCTTGTTTAAGAGTTTCTAAACCAAGACCTACTACTGAACACAAAGGAATTGCTTAACAATCCCTGGTTCATGGGAAACATCTGAAGTTGAAACACTCCTGAAGAATAGCTGATTTATTTTCTAACAAGCATTTCACTCCTTACTGGGTAAATCACCTTTAATGCACCTTTTTCCAATTGATTATACATTTCACTTCATGCTAAACATACCATAAGCTTCTGTAAAAAAGCTGTGCCATTCTACTATAATGTCACAATGCTAAATTTTGCCACCGATGTCATTGAGAAAATCCTGGCAAAAAGAATCAATGTCTAGCATAAGGTCTCCTGCATCATGTTCAATTGGAAAAACTAACGCAATAATGTGTTCAAAGAATTATGTTGACCAAGAAAAATGATAAGACGCTCAAATGGACCTGTATCACTTACCTGAACACTTAAGTATGTTTTCAAACACAAGTATTCTTTTTCTAATAATTAATTTCAAAACTGCACAAAACCGATACCACATCATTTTCAAACATCCATACATTGTGAAAACCGAAGACAACAACTGAAAATGTGCAAAAACAAAGAATCCAAATTGATGTCAAAATCTGATTTTGAAAGGTAACCCAAAATCAAAAGACTTTTTAAGACACCCTCCAAAATCACTCTAGTGCATTAAGCTGCTCAATACATTCAGTTTGTTGATCTATCCCCAAGAAGTCTGGCCTGAAGAAGTATAGTTTGTGAGGGAAGAAACTGGGTACTATGTGACTTTGCCCTAGATTTACCCCTTGATCAATCTGATTTAAAAACACCAAAATTTGTGACTTTGAGTACTTCAAACATTTCAAGGTCCATCACAAACTTTCATTAGGTTCTGAGGGAGGAATACATCAAAACCTTTTTATCATTTAAAGAATAAGTATCTTATTTTGTGTTTTCATGCAGGAATAAATTACAATGGCTGATGCATTTATTAGATATAATGTGCATTAGTTCATTCCTGCATGAAAACACAAAATAAGGGAAGTTATAAATTGAAAGAAACAGCCTGTGTCCCATGACAACATAACGTTTATCCAGAATGACACACTTTCGTTGAATGTCAAGCACTGTAGCGCAAAATACAACTTTGATGACATCACGCAAGATTGGAAATGTTGTACATTTTATTATGATGTCATAAGCACAACAATCAAAAGTCTGCCAAACATCACTTTCTGTGCTGAAAAGTGGATCAAATATGGGGCATTATGACATCACTGATCAATGTTATTCATATAGAAATAAACAACATAGGTCTTGAAAGCTTTATCTCGGGGAGTTACAGTGGTTGTGCATATATATATATAGTGTATCCCACGTCAACTTTTTATGTTGAAAAATTACAAAAAAATTGTACAAATATATTTGTATTGCATTTCTTTCAAATTACATTTACAATAAAATCAGTTAAAGAAAAGCAATGCATTATACACATGAAAAAATTACAAGAGGAAAAAGAAGGAATATACCTGAAAAGAGACAAAAATAATAAACATCAAAATGAGATAAAAAGAAGACATCGTAAATGTGATTTCATCATAAAACAAAAAACAATACTTCTTAGGGCACCCTTCCATCCTTCTAAATCATTCAGACACATTTGGTTTGATAATCTATGCAGCTTGTCTAAAGAAGTCTGTCAAATATGGGTATTTTATATGGACTATATTCCCCTACCATGGATTAGGGTATCTTGAGTGCTTCAAGACATCCCTACCAAGTTTGATCAAAATCTCTAGCAATTCTGAAGAAATCAAAAGTATGAAAAGTTATACCAGACAGACAGACAGGTGAAGAGTGATCACAATATCTCACTTGAGCCTTCTGTTCAGGTGAACTGAAAATAGTGGACAAGGTTTGTTCTTATTTTAATTACTTACCCATACAGAAAGCACAAATGTCCTAACGTGACAAATACTCCCTGCATACAACAAATATGGTCATAAGCTCAATGTGACCTCAACCTTGTATATATGGCTTTGAGTCAAGGTCACAACACACCTATATATCATGGATAACAATTATAAATCTTAAGTGCCGAGTATTATGAATCTAGGTTGAAAATTCATGGACTCTGCAAGTCCATTAATGCTTTCAAAAGCTTTCACAAAACAAAGTCCTTGACCTCTGAACCCAATAAGGCTACGCTCATGGTCATGGACATCTTATGTCTAAAGTACCACAAATCTAATTTGAAAAGCTACCAATCTAAAGTCCACAAACACTTTCTTAGGACAGATGAACACATAGATTCTGACAGTGACTCATGTATGGTATACCACAACAACTTTGTTTGCCGAGACTAAAATAAGAACTGTAATGCATTTCTTCCAAAAAATTTGAACATTTCACTTACAAATCTTGGCATATATTTGCACATTTTCTTTACTTACCTAGTTATGTACAGAGTAAAAGACATGCAAGCAATATTCAATGCTTTTGAAGCACAACACTATGTTACTGTAATAACAACAATTAAACAATCTAAAGGATTCACAGATGACACTTTATGTATTAGTGACAGAAATGTAAACACTGAGTGTTACTTATTAATCAGATGTTTAGTTACTAATATATTTCAATTCATAACATACAACATAGGTTGTAAAAGTAGACAAGCAAATTCAGAAAATGTGGTCCCCTACATTCGAGGTTATATTAGTTAGGGTGCAGTGATGGTCTGTGACATATTGCCATGGTTGTGCATGTCTACATGTATCTGCAGCGCCAATAGGGACACACAAGCCAAATATGAAAGCCCCACATCTTACGGTTAAAAAGTTACATTGAAGTAGGTCAAAGGTCATGGTCAAGGTCACATGATAAATTTTTTTGGTACCAACGGAAAGGTATTGCAATTAGGGACGGACATGCCAAATATGAAGTTCCTACGTCTAACGATTAAAAAGTTACAATTAAGTAGGTCAAAGGTCATGGTCATATGATAAAAATTTTTGGTATCAACAGAAAGGTATTGCAATTAAGGACACACATATTAAATATCACGGCCCTATGTCTCACGGTCAAAAAGTTATGACCAAGGTTAAAAGTTTTTGTGACAGACGGATGGACAGACAGACTAATGAGATTTAATGTCCCAAAGTTTTGCAAAAAGAGGGGGACAAAAACATATCTTCATGATCTGTGAAAATGACTCTTGAAAAATGGTTTTGTCCACAAACAATTTACAATAAACATATCAAACGGTAATTACCGTGCAACTGTTGAACTTATATGTAAACGGTTGAATTCTAAATTTATCGAAGAGAAGTCAATGGAATCATACTCAAGTTTTCATACTATACCAAAACTTCTCTCTAACTTGCCAACAAGCCATGCAGCTTCTGCCCGACCCTAGAATAGCGTTACTCTTGGATTCTCTAAGGCAAAAATACATATGGTATTGATATCAATTACCACTATGTGATACACATGAACTCCTTCTATGTCAGCATCAAAGTCGTAATATCAGCCATAGTATTTCAGTCTTCCCACTCAATGATCACTTCATTATTTTCACATTATCATGCCAACATTAAAAGATGAAAGAAAGCATGTAAACAAAATCTAAATGAAAATGACAGGTTCGCCTCTTGAGATTTAAAAATTGTTTTATGTAAAGGCCCTTTCTGCGGGAGTGATGTTTTGAGTGGTAAATAATTTTGCTTCCTGAAAACTTAACAATCAAAATGTTAAATCCAAGGTCAAGGTCAAAAGCCAAGGTATCAAATGAAAGCTCTTATGTGTAAAGTATCAAAACCTCACCCCTTATAGTTCTTACAGATATAGCAAAGGTTAAAGTTTTGTCTAAAGACGCTACTGTCTGTGCAAACTATAGGTGAGCTACACTTTATAAATCAAAGGACTCAAAAGTCCGGAGAGTCGGCTTTGCTGATTTTAAGTATGTAATCATTTTACCATTTAAGTGGGGGGGGCAAAAATTTGGTCTTTGTTGCAACTACATCGTCATTATACCTATGTACAAAATGCTAATAAAATTTGCTCTCTTCATACTATCTTACGGCAAAGAATTTGCAATTGCTTGTATCCGAAATGAACGTGCAATCGACAAGTTCATGGCAACAAGTTTTACTGTAATTTCTATTGAAACGGTCGGCTCATATAGAAATTAGTTTTACTGCATTGTTGTCACGAGTCGAAGCTGAGCCAAGGAACGACATTCCTTCAGGTGGGACATTAAATAACCATCTTATTCACGATTCTCATAATGTTTTAACATCATTTATATTTAGAAACATACAACATTTACCTAAATATTTATATTGCATTTTCTTTATCAGAGGAAATGCGGGAAGATCGATCTTTAAATTTGTCATATATGTGAAAAAGAACTTAAGTTCCAGAACATGTTGGGGAAAACTTTAATTGAAATATCTCGATAAAAACAAGCGATACAAGATCAAGACAAATGCTTTGTCGGGAGAATTATACAATCGAGTACATCCAACGGTGTCGGTGGTAAACACATCGTAAAGTAGTCACAACTACATATTATTACGCAAAATTTGAAAACATTATTGCAACTCCTTTTTCGAGTTATTGAAACTAGTTTATGTTTAGCTTAAATTAACTGAGCTAAAGGTACATTGTGCTGATCAAGAATTTTTAAGACAACATCAGTAATTTTTCGGCACTTTATTTTTCAGCGGCGTAGTAAGATCTATATTGGTAGTGAAAGTTATAACCCCTGAAAAGAAAGTGATTGCAATGAGTCCGGCTTCGCCGACTCAAAAAACATTTATAATACTTGTATAAGTAAAAAATGTCTTGTATATTCTAGGAACTGGGTATACACACAAATCTGAAAATAAAAACTTATAAAACATTACAAATGTGTCCATGACCAATGACTTAGACTCGATACAAATGGAAAGACTTTTTTCAGTAGTTTCATGTTACACCAAGATTATTTCACTTGCATGGCTTCGGCATCAGTTTGATGCATCACACAAAAAACAAGTCCAAGGCAATGCACCTCTACCAAGCAGCATAAGATTTTGTCATGCCAGTTCTTCCATGACACAGGACCACAGTTTTTACTACTGTATCTGAAGAACTGGACAACGATCAGTCAGTGGTGGAACTCGCACTTGGGACATATGGTCATAAGCCAATCACCTCAATGAGTCACCTACGTAGATTTAAACTCTGTGGAATGAAATGTTTATAAGATCACAAAAAATTCTGCCTTAGTATTTTTTATCACAAAATCAGCATACGTTTTTCTAAATGTGCAGCATCCACCATTTAACCTAAATCATGTAATTTAATGTCAATAATTGAGTATCAAGGCTAAAAGGATACCCTTATCAAAAGTTATTATTTGACCATAACTGGTTGTTTTTCTCTGATTTTGAAGAAAATTTGTAAGCCGGTTTTCTCATATAAAAATTCTCATGCCCAGAGTTGACTTTTTTCATTGTTGCAAACTGAATATCATTGTTTTACATGTGTTGATGTTAACCAAGCTCCAATGGTATTTCAATAAAATGGTGCAGGCAGTTTTGAGTATTGGAAAAAGTACCTTGAGAAACCACTGACCCAAAACAAATTGTCTGATGTCACATGAGGATGATTTCACCTAGATGATGACAATTACTTCTTGAAGAAACTGAAAATGTGATGAACAATGCCATCAAACCATTATAAACAAGAGTCTGTCCATTACAAGAGATTTACGTAAAACTTTATCACATTTCATAAATATTTGTATATTACCATTCAATATAAATTTTGTTTTATAATGTCTGTGCACAAAGGTTGAAACAAATCAGTTTGAAACTGGCCTTCTGGATCTACATGATCATCACATTTTCACAGTACAATATCAATCCACTGAAAGCAACTGAGAATTATTTGTTGATAATATCAGTACTGTAAACAGAAGGAGAGCCAAAACCTTCCAAAATTGAAAATAGAGATATGGTTTATTAAAAGATCAAAAATCATTGAAATTGAGTCAATACACCTCTATTAATAAAAATAGAGTGACATTAAAATGATAAAAACACTATGACCCTGAAAACAATTAAACTGGAACTTTGACCTCATTGGAAACAGCCAAAAGTTACTTCAAAGTTGGTTGCAATTAGATAAAAAAAATACATCCTTCAATTCTTCAATCAAAGGAGCACCTGAGCAACTCTCCCCCTCCCTCTCCTTCCTGTAATATCCAAACAATAGAAAAAAGATTTGAAAATAATTTTTTAATTTGATTTTTATATAATTACATTTTCCCCACATTCTAATCAAATAATTGATATTGATGCATTATAATTCATGAGAAAAAAAAGTTCCCGTACCGGTAAACTAGAAAATCCCTACAATATGATCAGTCAAAAGCAGTGCAACAATGACATACTATTTGCTGTTAATAGGTGACCCTTGAACTAATACTTAGATCTATATTTGTGAAGAATGATAGCATCCAAGTCTATCACCAATACCTTTCAACAACAATGCCCTTACTCTAGTGCCCATTGTGAATGTTGTACATGCATAATAACATAAACACACACAGCATCACATAGACTACATGTACACGATTTAGTCTGTAAAGACACCATATCAAATACAATGTATGAGCAGAAAATAACATAACTGATTGTCATTTCATCCAACCCAATCACAACATGAAGGTAAGACAAACTAATTTTCTAGTCAGCATACTCAGATTTGAATGTACATTTTACTGGAACCCCTGAATATCTTACCATTTCCCTTATCCTTGCTTGTCAACAGTCAACCGTACATATAAATATCATTGTTACTATGTTGAAGTGGGTATATTTCATATGACCTGCAGCTGATCACGCTTTACAAGAATGATGTTTTTTTCATTTTGTCCCACATCAAGATTATTTCCAGTATGTGATAGAGGTACCTGCCTGTTTGTACTGTATAAGTTTATGACAAATGGGAAGCATAAGACTATCAACTACCTAGAAGAAAACACCAATCATCAAGCTTGAATCAAATCTGGGTGTTCATAGTAAGGCAATACCGCTCGAGCAAATGCTATGCTGAAGTCAACAAATGTAAGCTGCAATTACATAATTGTTAAGTGCACATTATATTATTTAGTACAGATTATTTAATAGTAAATCCACCACTGGTACCTTTTAATGGTGATAGTCATTTGGTTTTACTAATAACACCAGTATTAAATCAGATGATGCTGCAACTTTGAAAATATCAATGCACTATGTATGATATATGCAGTGACTTGTATTATCTATTGTCGTGCCAGGATGGCAGCTACTGTTTCATTTATTGACACAGTAAAATATAAAGTACCATTCATAGACATGGAATTGACAGTTGAAACTATTGACAGTTGAAACTAGTTGTGTGGTTATATCTGAGGGAATGGGACCATAGCATTCCACACAATGGAGATAACCTCAAACCTGTGAAGGTAATCGTTACTGACCCTTTTATGACTGATTGATTGAATATTGTTTTACGTCACTTCACAGTTATTTCATGCATACGGTGACGGCATCTGCCTGATGCATTGCATAGAAATTAATAGCTTTGCAACACACCCACCCGAAGCATTGAGGAATCTATTATGTGCCAAGCCTACCATGACACGGGACCTTGGTTTTTACGGTCTCATCCGAAAGACAGCACTGGTGTGTCCAAGGCTGGAATCAAACCCCGGACCTCTAGGTCATGAGTTGACCACTTCATCCACTAGGCCACACTGGCTTTACCCTTTTATGGAAACATTTACATCATCTTATTGTTTACAATACATGTACTGAACAATAATATTTCATCCATGATTTCTTTAAAATAAAACTCCGATAAGACTTCACAAAAATAATATTCATTAAACAGTGAGATGGTCATTAAATAAATACTGTATGCAAGTTTGAAATACTATTCTCTCAGGGCTGTCGTCGGCTTCGTAGTCTTCATGTACTCTTGTCAAACAATGTACACTAGCACACATGAGCATTGATTAACATCAATTCGATGTCAACTAGTGCAAAACCTGTATAATGCTTTATATTTCATTTTATTAAGAATTCACGTTTTAAGGATTTACGAGCTGGAAAATTAGTTTTTCAGTTTAACTCTCTAAATAAGCATTTTTGGATCAAATGAGATAAGGAGATCTTGGAATACCCAGCATCAAGGTGATTTAGTAATGCAATCAGCCCCAATCAAGCTTTAGACGGACTGATGGTTTGACAAAACAACTGTTGCTCAACTGCTCCGTTTTTGGCATTTTTTTTAAACATATGCAACACATTGATCAATTTGTTTCTACAAATAATGGCCTTGAAATAATGAGTAGAAATTGTATGGTATACAGCACTTTGGGACAGCAAAATAACTTCAATTTCAGTGGAATTTTAATTGAACTGAAGTAAAATTCATACAAGAAATGATTTTTAAATAAAATGAATTTTGAGTCAAGTCACTTCGCTCTAACTTTTTATAACAGTTTTGACTGTGTATGTACATGTATATGCAGAATATTAACACCTTATCTAAGGACCGGCATAGCTATGCGTTAAACTGAAGTTTCTAACAGATAGACTTTTCCACATTCTCCCCCAAATTTTATGACATTTATAACCAACAAACTCATTTTTTTCCATCACCGATTCATTATCTTTAAATCACATTTCTCAAAATGCTCAGTTTGAGGAAACTCTGGAATATATCATTTCAAGTTAAATTTCTGCAATGATATGTTAGATATAAACGTGAGTTTCTAATACTACAGTACAATCATATTTTTTAATCAGAAAAGAGAGAGCTTTAATTAATGTTTATTTTATTGACACAAAGACAGAATGCATCCATCTGCATACTTACACAAAAATATACAACATAATTTTTACTACACATTCAATGCTGTCATCTACACATGATAAATTTCTGACGTATAATGGGATATAAGTTTAGTACATGGTTTTATTAAAATCAATGGAAAATCAAGGACTTTCCCTCTATAAAGGATAGCAAGGAATTGGAAATAAAATGAGGGTGAAAAACATGAAAACTATGAATGATAAAAGAAACACATTACAAACAATGCTATATAATGATCTGCTTTTTCAAGTTCTTTGCACAAATGATGAATGTGAATTATCAACAGCTGCAACTTCCAGTGCTAAACCATATAATATTATGTATATGATTATATTATCTTCGGCAATATTTTTCAACCTTCCATTTCTACACAAAACATGATCTGCAAAATATTATTGTGTAGCTGCATTTCTAAAAACCATCTGGTTGTAACGTGTTCATAAGATGTTTAAAACCTTCTCATTCTCTTCATTTCATAGTCGTCCCTAGGACCTGGCCCACCAGCTTGACGTCGCCTATCCATTCCTGCATCCCCAGGGCCACGTCCCATTCCACGGTTTCCATACATCCCCCCTTGACCGGCTCCAGGCAAGGCCCCTTGACCACGGCTTCCAAACCCACCACCAGAACCCCCAAACCCACCACTAGGGCTATCAAACCGACCCTGTACCAACAAAACATTCGCAAGTTCATAAATCAAAACATTCCAATGTTCATGGTATCGGTAAAAGTTCATCATCCATAATTTAATGTACGTGTCACGATTATTTGATGTTGTTCAAGGTCGCATCGATTCATCAGCATCAACAGGACATCCAAAGGAATCATAGGAAAAAAGGAATAAAAAGAAAATATATTAGAGATAATTTGAATCATCTTACCCTGGCGCTTCGGGTTTAACATATTCATCATACTGCGATATCAAATATATATATCAGTACAAAGCGTTGCTGCAACTCTAGACTGTCTATACCCCTGTGCAAGAATTCAAAAGCATCATTTACATATTGGGACACCATATATACCTGTCATATAGCACTTCCTATTTCATTACTCAAATATCTAACGCAGTCTATTTCTGTAAATCTCTTATAGCACATTCACAACTGTAATATCAAACATTACATCCAGGGATACAAATAAAATTCCAATATTTGCCCTTCAGATAAAACATCCACAGATTTTCACAGATGCTGAGGAGATACTCAAAATACAAGTATGTTTCAACTACAATGAATACTTCTTGCAACAATTCCACATAGTTAAAACTATATGCAAGATCTTTATAACATACGTCATTCCACTTTGGAATATAACTATATATTTATGAATCATTTTCATTACCTGTGATTCAACAAGACTCACAGACTATAACATACCAATACATGTCAATCTTTTTCCAGTTTGAATATCCAAGACTTCATCAGGAACTTGGTACAAAATCCAAATAGTAATAAATTCTGGTTTAGCTCAATTTACTCAAAGTTACGATTAAAAGATAGAATTGCAAATTTAGCTGTAAAAGTCTAATCAACCAAATTACAAATTTCCAAAGTTGCAATTTTAATAAAACTAGAAAAATACATCATAGCCCCGGCAAAATGCTCCAAACTATGTCAGTAAACAGAAGTCTCAGTCCATGTTTAAAACAAGTGCCATCCTTTAAATGGAACTCTGAATAGCTGATCTCATATTTTCATATTCAGATATCATTCTAATTTAACTAGTTAGAAATTGAAAAAGATTCCACCTCTATGTCGCTCAATTCGATTTTATTGTACAAGAATTTCATGTGCTGGTATTTTTAAATCTCTGCAAACATTCTAATGATGCAACAAATTCATAACGATAATCTCTTGTTTTAAGCAACCATCACAAGTTTATCAAACTAACTATTTAATTATATTTTCGATACCATCTTCCGATTAATGAGAGACAAATGTTCCTTCTTAAAAAAAAAAAAAAAAAAAAAAAAAAAAAAAAAATTTTACAATATTAAAATTTTTTTTACAATATTATTGCACCAATACGATAAACTCTGTTACTTCAATTCAGAATGCACACTGTAATTGCTTGTGCACTCAAAACCTCTCAGTTTTGAAAGGTTTTTTGTGGGGCTCAATTATTTGAAAAAAAAAAAAAACAAAGAAAAAAAACCCCAGAAATTTTACAACAGGGTTTTATCAGTACACCCTGATTCAGTGCTATATGACAATGTATAAGGTGATCCATTCATTACGTCCTGCACAGGAACAAAGGACAGCTTTTTAATCAGGACGATCAATAATTATAGACATGGTCCTGGTGATTTCAATATAATCTGAAATAAACTACATTGTCAAACATCATATAAATAGTGAAGACAAATTCTTATAGACGGTTTTGCTTTATATTAACCTTGCATGCAATATATAAAACGGAGTCCCTTGCATCAGTTTCAAGCAGTTTCTCAGAAGTGTGTACATCAATAAAGTCATCAATGATCACAAGAATTGTAGATGGATTATAAGTAGTGGTTTTAATTCATTTTGTTGCATTTCCATTTACATGAAAGACTCATTCTATGTCAAGAACTTTTAAACACAACATGTAGTTTTCCTAGAACAATTCTATTCTTTCAATTCACGGATTCATATTTATGAGTACTGACATATATACGATATAACACATTCAGCTGTACTATTTGTGATATCTTTGTACACTACATCTTTCACTTATTGTTGGACATCCAGGACAACTCCAATTTTCAACCTGGTTTGGATCAATACTAAAAGCTTTTAATTTACTTTAACAATTTTTCAGTTGTATCACACACATGAATGCAATTGGTTTTGACATTCTCATGAAGATTTATTGAGTTTATTTATATAGAGCTTTGCTGTTTGACAACACATACTTACTGAGAAGCTTATTCGTTGTACTTACAAAATGATTCCCTTGTTGCTAAAGATTTTGCTCAACAATGAATCAAATAATGTACAGATACAAACTACAAACCTCTTACGTAATGTAAACACACTTACTAATACATCAATCTTATTAAAACGCGACTTGTACTCTGTTCCTCTACGCTACTCTCCATGTACAAGATCTTACAACTGCCGATTCGAGGTCATCTCAGGATGACCTTTCAGAACAGCCAATCAGAATTGGAGTTAGAGATCTTTCGGTGTTATATTACATACAAACAATACCGAAAGATCTCTAACTCAAATTCTGACTGGCTGTACTGAAAGGTCATCCTGAGATGACCTCGAATCGGCAGTTGTAAGATCTTGTACATGGAGAGTAGCGTAGAGGAGCGAAATGCAAGTCGCGTTTCAATAAGATTGACTAATACATGTATCAACATTAACAGAATGTTCAAGAAGCTATTGCAGTAAATATTATTTCCACGCCAAGATGCTTTTAATTTGTAATAAAAATCATTCAGTTGAAAGCACAAGGATTACAGTAGTCAAATGACCATCTTTGAATGCTCTCATACCACATCTTACCTATGGATAGTTCAGTAATGATTGACCCATCTATTTGCACTCCTCACATTAAACAAATTTCTTACAAATACACTGATGTTAGTTTATTAAAAAGGTAAGCATTCAACCATTTCTCATATATGGGACATCAAGAGGTGCTATGTAGATAAACCATCGGAACATTACATATTCCTTCATCAAGGGAACTCACTCCTTTATATACTCTTCATATACAACTACTCAATGGTACATGTAGAAGAAACTCCAAATATGACACTACCAATATCACTTTTTTTGTGGGTAAGATGTTTGTAGGATTCTGTGAAAGGCAAGTGTACTTTGAATGCTTAGGAAAATGCATCGCTTGAAACCTTATGTATATGGTACCAAACAGTTTTACCATTCAATACTTTATTAATAAAACTTTTCCCAATACGATAACAGCAACTTACATAGCTTGAATCCATTCAAAATAACACAAAATATGTGAACCACTCATGACCTTGGTGGTGGGACAGCAACAATTTGCCCTAAAATATTAAAGTTTTACAAAGCAGGGCATACAAACAGGCAGTAAAACAGGTAGAAATCATTATTTACAAAAAGGGAGCATAACCACACCTAGTATACTGAGAGTGTAAGAATCAAACATTTAAATTTACAAAGAAATTATTCATTTCAGGCAAAAGTTAAAAGGGTATTGAACTCTGCAATATTGTTTTCTTGATCCTTAAACAGCTCAGGCCATCTACTATAAGCTTTAAATTCTGTATACCGTAGTCAGATTCAAGTAAGTTGACCATACTTGGCTACAAGGAGCTTTGTTTACCTTTTCTTTTTTTGAAACAAGTATATAAATAAGAAATCATCAACTTTTGTATTTGTCCACATTACTGTATGTCTTTGACACAAGGCTTGCACTGCCCTTCGCCATTTTCACCACTGGCGAAAGAAGTTCAGAATTGGCGAAAGAAATTATAATTTGGCGAAAGTAAATTTTTCCGTGTTTTGAATTTTCTCTTGTATTGAATTGATACAAGTAAAGGCTGAACGTAAAAGTCACTGGCATGTGAAATCTTTCGTCTGTGTGTTGTAGTCAAATAGCGGTTGATGACTTAATTGACTGATTGGATTAATCCCTGGTAGACAACATTAACACCTTGTCAAGAAGACATCAAGGTAGGTACACACGTTTATTATGTTAATTAATTAATGTGTTTTCATAAGGATTATCCTTGATCATAAATATGGTACTTCGATTAGACTAAGTTTAAAACAACACCGTTTTAATTATGAGAAACTACAATCAGGGACGTATATAACACATATGTTATATACGTCCCTGCTACAATTAGTCATTTGTTTGTAATTAGTTTTTAATTTCCGATTAGAATACGACAATGAAATATTTCATCATTCTTTATGTGACTGAGGACTTGATAACATAATTAAACGAAATTTACAATTGATCAACGATCAGTCTAGTAAATCTCAAACTTTCTGCTCTTTATCTTCAAAGTAAAAAATGCTGAGTCAAAGTCAAAATCTTTTATAAAGGATAATGTCTCTATTTAGAAATTAACTTCAGTTAGAAAATTTAATCCTAGCCGGTGTTTCAATCGCGAATGGTAAAGTATGCCTCGGTTTTAGACCTTATGTTTTGCAACGTATGTATCAGAGCTTGCGTCCAAAATTTATTTACTTATGGCTGCACTGTGATGAAAAAGACAATCATAAAAATCGAAAAGGTATATAAAATGATACTAACATTTTAAGCATATGCGACTTTTAAAATCAAATATTTCGTCACTCTATGCAAGTGCAATGAATCAGTTTAGTCTATTTGTAGTCCTGTTTATTTTTGTATATAGAATTTATGTATATTTTAAATAACTAATTAATTAAATGAATTGAACATATTTTCTTATGTTTTCGGCTCATATATTTCAGGTGGCAACATCCATACTGTAGCCGCAAGGAAACTCTGAGAGGGTTCCAACATGGACGTAGCCCGCGTCATTACCCTGTCTAAGAGTAAGACTGCAGTGGGTTCTTGTGAAAAATAGAAGAATAATGGTTCAAAAGTACTAGTGACTGACAGTGTCCCATGGTTAATTTTAAAACTAGTGCCAATATTTGTTTATTTTGTGAGAATCATTCTGCTAGTACATCACTGTATTTATCAGATTTGATAATTTTCTACATTTAGCAATTTTTTAACTGTTCATTGTATAATAATTTGATAATTAGTGACAATAAATATATAAAAACAAAGAAAAGTGTTATGCATTAAACAGCTGTAAATTGGTACTTTAAGCTGAGAAAGACATTGAGCCCCTGCGATACATCTTTCACGAGCAAAGTGGCTACACTTTTTTTCAAGCCAGTGTGAGCCCTGTTGACCTGTGACACTTGCACATGCAAAGAAGCTGATTCATTATCTTGTAAAATTTGAGAATCGAACTTGGCATGTTTTCAGATTTTTGTAAGTCCATAATTATATATTTCTTCGATGTCTTTTATAGATGTGGATTCTGGCAACACACCATCAATCCAAAATAACACTAGCACATGTAAGACTTTAGTTGTTTTGTTTGCATACAAATTATCACTTCAAATTTGAATTTCGGTACCAACAACTTACTACAAAATACTTAATTATATAAAAATGAAGAAATTTTACCCATGAGACCTTTTTTTAATCACAATTTAAGTTCACTTCATATATTTTTCTGTATCATTATTTGGAAATAAAGCAGAGAAATTAAACTAGATTCTCAATAAACATATCTTTAGTAAATGTATTTGATACTAGCAGTCCTCCAGCTTTTTCTAATACCGTAATTACCAATGTATACGGTAATGCACACCTCTTTTCAGGATTTTTCATGTCAATTTTGTTGGTGTGTATTATACATGGGAACTACAATGTAACGAGTTTTATTCCAAAGGATTTGTGGGTAATGTCGATCTGAAGTTGACCGCTAAATAGTCAGCATGTACATGTACACTCCTGGAAGATAATCTACCATGGAATGTGTACACAATTTTTTGTTCTCGTATGTCTGATAATTCAGAGACGATTTATGTATAATGTTGCTATGTTAACCCGGGCTCTGATTATCTGGAAAATCCTTTTATCCGGCAAAAAGTGCAGGAATGGATTTCCTTATATATTATTTTGCACCGATAATCCAGAAGTCATTGTTCCGGATCCAGAAGAAAATTTAGGGAACAGACTTCCAAATTAACGTTAAAAACTTATCTGTTAATCCAGACTAATTTCTACCTCTGGAACACAATTTAGCAAATTTGCCTTTTCAATTAATTTATGAAGCCCTGTGATTTACTTTTCGGCATCTTTTGATTATTTAATGCATCAACACAACATTTATCTCGTGTCCCTAGTGCAGTATATCAACTACCTGGTCATCCAACAATAAACAGCTTGGGATATGTAGTCAAATGACATCTTAGCCCTCACTGATGATTGCTTTTTGATATTTAGTACATGCTCACATAGATCAGAGTTATTTGCTGATTTCACTTAGAACAATGTTATTAAATGGCAAGGTTTCAAATAAAAGTGAAACATCCAAAAGGAAAATTAAATTTATTTTCTTGTTTGTAATTTTTTTTTTCAGGCATTCCAAGCTGAAATCTATATCTGATGACATATGAACCCGAACTTCTATCTTTACTGCCTCATTCTGACTACAAGACATCAATAAGTTAGTGATGGGAGTCACAGCCGGGACCTCTTTGCCATGCTATATTAAATTTTAATCATTATTCCCATAGATGGTGATGCCTGGTATTTCTTTTATTTTGTTATAATCAATGGTACACATATTAGATAAACATTCTGTTTTATTACTCCCATGTTACGCACCAGGTTTTCCAATTTGGACAAGTCAAACCAGTGTTAGTAATTTCTCAAAGATAAACTTGGTTTAGTGCTTATTGATAGAAAAGATGTTTGGGACTGTGATGCTATAAAAAATAAAGAAATAATAAAAACATGTACACAAGAAATTATATTTTCTATACACAAAAGTGGACATGCCAGTGTCTACATTATAAACATACAATCTTTGAGAAGTAAGACACTGGACAAATACTTGTACATCTGTACAATGATCCGGTAGTTCAGAAAATCTGTTTATCTGGAAAATTTGCAAGGAACAAGCATTTCCAGATTAACAGAGCATCACTGTTTTGACGTTTTTACTAAAGTTTTATGAATTTAATTGTAAGATACACTGAACATGGTATCAATGTTTAATAATAAGACAGTCATCTTTCACCTATACAGTTACTTATCCGCTGTGCTCAGTATAAATGTCACCTTCTAACAGTACCTGATCAACTAAATGGCAAAAGTTGTACACACACACTTCAATCAGACCGAAAGTGTTAATTCAGCAAATAACAAGATCATCAAGTATAATCCGCACAAAGGTAAATAGGGTATATCTCTAACTGCGATAAAATCAATTTGTTACCCACCTACAATAACCATATCATAATAATTATGAGACGCAGAATAATAAATCCCATAACTGACATATGCAAATCTGACACCTCTGAACAAATTTCTGTAATATATGAAGATGGTTTACCTACATAGCACAGAGTATAGGGTAAATGTGTATATTGATTCTTTAATGTTTTACAAATATTCACAATTTTTTCACTATATCTGTGGCAACTTTACCATTATGTGGTTCAAAGTGAGACATGGTTTTAAACATCCTTTCTATACAATCATTACAGACAGACTAAGGAATCTACCATGACAGTTACATCTTTGACAAAGACTGTCTGTCCCAGACATAGGGTGTATTTCCAACCTGACCATAGTTGCCCATGACTGAAACTACAAATATTGCATTAAAAGTTGAAATAAACCACTGGTCATGCCACACTTCTACATAATGTGAAACCCACTATCCCCAATATGTTTTCCTTTGTACATAGATCTTTCAGCTTTCAAGTCACAACATCAAAACTTTCACTCTAGATCAAAGAGTGCTCTAATACCGTCACTAAACAATATCTCAAGAAATCTTTGATAAATGTGGATTTCTATTGACTAGAAAGCAAGAAACCAAGAAACATACAACGTTAATATGTATGTCTTGCAACAAAGCACTGAACAAAACATGTAGTAATGTATCAATATAGTTTACACATGTACGTATGTATAGATATATAGCGGTTTGTACTGAAAAATATCTTGTAACTCAACAAAACAAATGCTTGAAAACTGGATGCAAGGGACTGGTATAACAAATTGTTCATGGTAATAGATTCATTGTGGTTTAAACTTCTTAGACTCAAAGTTGGAGAAAAACTTCATCGATTTCGTCAAGCAGTTTTTTTTGGGTTTTTTTTCGGAACATACATCACAAATTATTGTGTAACATTCTGTATTCTATCATTATTGTGATGAACGGTAACGTTTGATTTCGTTGAAAAAGAAAATGAGGTTGGATGTGTAGATATGATATGGAAATTTTTTCACATCAATACTGATTCAAAGGGATTTCAGACACCATTATCTCACATTCTCAATTTGATACCAGCAACAGTATGCAATAATGTTGATCTCAAATCCTTCACAATATCTTTCAACATCCATGTTTTCCATTTGCAAAATATGTTGTTGTATGAGACTTTCAGCAGAATGACTTCTTGGCATTTTGTGTGAATTTAAACCTTCCACAAATCAGTTGCATTTTATGTGCAAAATATCCTATCTGGCAAATTTGTATGGACATAAGTTATCTTGCAAACAATAACAGAGTTAATGTAGTCATTTTCCACGAAATAAAGACTAGAACATTGTTCACTCTTAAATTACCAAATAACGACAACATTGAACATTTGCTGATTTCTTCTTGGAAGGTATCAAACAAATTATAAGACAAGCATGTATACATTACCATTTTGTCTTCAGGATTACTGGGTGGACCTCCTCCAAATCCCTACAATTACCAAATAATGCCATGCTTTCAGGCAGAGTACTAACAGGTAGTACTTTTATATGAATCAAGAAAAGTCTGACAATTCTTGTACAATAAAATTCTAGCACTTGAAAAAGCACTTGTCACTGAATTGATTTAATTTAAATTTGGGAATCAAAAAAGGGTTTTACCTCAGAAGGACTGTCAAATCCCAGAGCAGCTGGAGGGGCAGGAGGAGGGGGAAGAGATGAACTAGTTCCTCTTGGACCTTCAGGATGAGGATTCTCTTGTCTCATACTCATACTACGAGGCTAAATTGTCAAATAGTAACTGGTTATTTTACCAAGATTCATTCTATGCATTAATTTTACCTTTGGGGTAAATAAGAACTTAGTTTACACTTAAGCAAACACATATATACTCCTGATCTTTTAATGAAAAAAGGTACTATATTTGAATTGCTGTTGCTTATTACTGTATTCAATCACAATTCCATTACATAATGTCAAGATTAATGCCAATACAAAATTAGACATGATAAAACTTTGATATGATACCAGGAACTGCCATTCATATTTTATATATTTTATTTTGCAAATCACCTTTGACTTAAATAAATTCCTCTAATAAAAGAATACTTCTAGTCCAGTGTTTGCCAAACTCACAAGACCCACAGAAATATCTAGTAAAAACTGATTTAGTTTTGTAAAACTTTCACACACATATACTCCAAATGAAAATGCGTCTGGTGAAAATCAAATTCATATTTTCTCAATTTATAGAGCAAAATCCCATTTTCTACAACTTGTGAGTTTAAATGATATAACATCATAATACTTACCTGATCCATTCCTCGTCCACTATTTGCTCGCATCATCATTTCTCTACGTCTCTCCTCATCTTCACGCAGCATCCTCAGATCATCTTCTCTTCTGAAAAAAATTACAATATTGTTCTGACCTTTCATACTATACATACGTATTGAAATTCTTATTTAACTTTTTATATAGTTACTCAAGTTTTGATAACAGTTCTAAGAATTTGGTTTGGTTGTTTTGTGTTTAATGTTTCTTTCAACAATAGTTATACTGCAACTTGATAACAGGAGGTAATCAACCTATCAAACACTGCGGTGCAATATTGAAATCAAACCCAGAATGTCTGCACAGCACTGCAAGAAAAGTGCTACCCACAGCCTGTCCAAATACCTTTATAAGCATTTGAGCATTTCCGTTCAACACATGCAATCCCACCCCCCTTCCTAAGAGCAAATTTCCTAACAGTAACTAAGCTATTCTTACTAACCTTTTTTTTTAAATTCAAAAAGCAAGGGGCCATTACTACTATTAGATAAAGTTCCACTTTGACCTTGAACTGAAAAATCTTTTTTATTAGCCTTTTTTAATATACTGTACTCCTGCATTTACTGTTTATTCACAAAGTTGCTGAGTATCATACCACAAAAAAAAAGAGCTTGCTTTTTATTTATGCAAAACAATCTGTATGAAATCAGAATCATGAAAAAGCAAAAGAAAGTGTCATTCATAATTAATTTAGTGTCTTCTGCCAATATTCCACTTGGTGGTGCCATTAATACAAGCAGAATCAATACCTCTACCATATCCCCTTCCTCAACAATGCCCATGTCTGTATTGGGTGCCCATACATGATTGTTGAACATTTACAGAGTCTCATTAGGCTTTCTGAATGAATACATGTATCGCTTTCATTTCTATTATCATTGCCATCCATGCTCCCTGAATCATCTGTGCAACAACCTTATATATTGTTATTTGTTTACTTGTTGTCCTTGGGTTTTTAGGCTCAAAATTGTGAAAATGCAGTAAAAAAAATAAAAAATAACAAGAACCTCCTTGATTTTATACACCAATGCTCATATGACAGAAAGTTTCTGATTCTTTCTACAGAAGCAACATACAAACAAAGAGGTGTAGCAGCCTAAAATCCACATTTCTGCGGTCCAAAATCCATATTTCTAACAAAATGTTTTCTAATTGCATGTGTTCAAAAGGTTGATAAGTTTGGGGAAAGGTCCTTGAGTTAACCAGAAACCATAAATTTTCTTCATTTTTTGCCTAGGTGTGTGAGCTGTGACTTGAAACTTTTAAGCAATTGGCCTCAAAATCTGATATATATCACAGAGGCTTTTTCAGCTTCTAAACACAGGGGCCAGTGCCATTCATACTGGGTACTTTCCCTAAAATTGGAATTTCTTCTATCATCATATGTAACTTTTTATTGTATTTACTGTTTAATGGGGCTTTAGTTTCAATATTGTTGTTAGATCAAATTTCCTCTGATTTTGAAGTTGATAGTACAGAGACATCATTTCTAAAATTTAAATTTCACTATTAGGCCCAAAAAAGAACTTTGCCGGTGACCTTGCTCTCCCTCTCTTACTCATCAGCAGATGCAAGATAAGATGGACACATTGTCACAGAGTTCAACAAGCACTGGACTCAACATCCACATAGGGAAAAGCAAAATTCTCTGGGTCAATACAGCCAACAACACCCCGTCTTGCTAGAAGGCCAGGCACTGGATGATGTGGACTGCTTCACATGCCCTAGCAGCATAGTAGACAAACAGGTGCCTGAAGACAATTGGGTGGCCTACATGTATGTTTTGCCAAAGACCACAAGTGGAAGTGAAGTGAACACTTTATAGGAGAGGGTACCATAGTAAGACACATTAAAGCCCAATTAAAGGTGATTGTAGAATTCAGATGACCCATAGAATAAATACAAATGAAATCTTCAGAACATATACTGCTGTAATTACCCATGTATAATGCACACCCCCAAAATCCAGAAAAAAATTCAAGAAAAACCCAACTTCCTGCGTATAATGCACAGGAAAAAAACTGATAAACAGTGAGCCACTGTGAAGCTAAAATTCCTGCTGTTAATGTACAGTAGCTTGAATTATTCATCAATTTCACGTTTTTCACACATCAATAAATACAAACTGGGCAAACCTCAGAGATGTTTATTTATAGTGGTTATCGTAGGTTGGCAAGAAATTAATTCATCTCAGTCAAAGTTACAGATATACTCCACTTCCTTGTTATTTATAGAATTAGGACTTTCTGTCTGATTGATGTGTGCGTAACGGTCGGTTGACCAGGTATTGATAGGTGACATCTAAACCCAGCAAAGCGTATATTTATATGTAAACATAAAAGGGCCAATTATCGTTAATTTCATGACCGTCTTGTTAAACATCAAAGCCACATTCAATGTAACTTATAATCAGATACGTAAAACTCTAGTAAATACATCAATGCATAGACCATCAGAAGTATCAGACACACGATAACGAAGGACTGTGAATTCATTGCATGGTAAATTAACTTCCTAGTGTGAATTTAGCAAATACTGACATTTTTAGGTCATATTCAGATCGACATCACGAACAGAAACTTGGGAAAAAAACTTGTTATAATTTAGTTCCTATGTATAATGCACATCTACGAAATTGACGTCAGATATTTTTAAAAAGATTGTGCATTATACACAGGTAATTATAGTACTTACTAATTATCAATTCACTAATTACTTTGATTCGATTTCATATTAATTAACTACTTGCCTGGATTCCATCTCATATCAATTAACTACTTGCCTAGATTCCATCTCATATTAATGAACTACTTGTCTAGATTCTATCTCATATTAATTAACTACTTACCTAGATTCCATTTCAGATTAATTAATGACTTACCTAGATTCCATCTCATTAATTAATGACTTGCCTAGATTCCATCTCATATTAATTAACTACTTGACTAGATTCTATCTCAGATTAATTAACTACTTGTCTAGATTCCATCTCAGATTAATTAATGACTTGCCTAGATTCCATCTCCTGGCGTCTTCTTATCTGTTCAGATTTCATCTCCTCTAATCTTCTCAACTCTTCTTGCTGTCTGATCAGATCTGCAATAGACATGAGATTATAACGTAAACCTTCCAAGATTTTTTTCACTATTTGTGCAAACATGGTTATATTACTAATCATTAACGATAGTAGTTGTATTGTAATGTGAACTTGGGAATTTCACAGAACATTGGGACTTTGAAATCAATTTGAGTCAACTGAAAAATCAAGTTATCACTACTTGAGTAACGAAATTGCTTCTTATTTCTTTTAAAAGATTGCAATGATAAATGCAGTTTTAAGGATGCTATTTTTTTAATCTTTTTGCATCTGATTTTAAGTAATTCAGATGTGATTCTCTATTGCAATATTTGTGAAATGTTTCATATACAAGAACTGACCACAAGTACAGAAACAAAAACATGTGTTGCTTTTGACTTGGTAAAATTGGCTTCAAAGGTTTGTTCAGGGGTATAACCAAGTTGTTCTTATCAAATGAGTATAAAATTTTAAATGGTAGCATTTACTATCAACTTCACAACCTCCTTGACCTGGTAATATGCAAGATTGCACATATTCTTTCCGCTTGTGTTTTGTATTTTAGTAACCTACCAAATCTGGTCTGCCCCACTGGAGAACATAAGAATGGCATGTATGAAAGCATGAGTCATAACAGTCAATTAGTAATCATGATCTTGCATACCAATCTTATTAAAATCATGTGATCTGGCAAAACCCCGTAAGGGGCATACCTGCCAACCCCTAGAAGATGGTTAAGAGGAACAGTTGCTGCTGAAAAAATTTTTCAATTTTTTTACCATAAAATGACCTCACAGACTGACAGTTATCAACAAATTACACAGAGAAAAAATAACAAATTATACAATCTCCTTTCTGGAAATAACAAACAAAAAGGTGAAAACTGTGTTTATGAGACACTGATGCCATAAGGTGAAGAAAGTCCAAAAAGTTGTCTATGATGCTTTTGAGAAAAATGTCGATATTTTCTCATTCTGTTGTTCAGAAACCAAAGTGTTTCTGATTCCCAATGTGTCTGTGATTCCCCTATGGGAGATAGTAAAATCACATCTGCACACTGCACAGTAAGCGAACTTGGGCCCCCTTTTACTTTGGGCAACGACCCTGTTAAAACAGGAAACGTATTCATTTCTGAAGTTTTGTTTGCTGCATACATTCCTTATCTTTTAAGGCTATGCCTCATCGTAGTGTTTCGCCACTGTCAGATTTGTTGTTTTTGTCCTTTGTCAGTCCCAGTCACTGCATTTTGTTTCTGTTTCTGTACTGAAGTCGCCATGTTTGTTGTCATTTTTGTCACATTCATCCTTTGCAAGGTTGGCGCTTTAAACATACGTCGTTTAAAGATACAATTAAGCATTTACAAGAGTGTGACGAAAAAAGAGGTATTAACTCTAATCTAAAGAGTACAATAATTACCAAAAGCGGAACGGACAACTCTAAATCTGGAATGCGGAATTAACAAGTAAAACTGGAAAAATTCCGCCAAATCGGAACAGATGGCAGGTACGTAAGGGGTCATATTCTGGTGAACTTTGATGACGTCTCAGTAACCGAAACCTTTATTTCCCAAAGCCAATCAATGACTTAGCTAGGCACGTGATAGTGACACAATATGTAACAAACACTAATAAATAACTACCTTGTGGGTTATGCACACTGGGGATGTTAATTTCATTCCTAGGAATTTGTAGCCGATCCACTGATGGGCTGGAAATCAGAGTTCACCAGAACACGACTCCTTATGGGCTATCACCAGATCTTTATCCGTAATAGGACAAACAGAAAAGCAGAATAAAGATATGGTTTTAATCAGATTGCTTGCATACTAGGGTAAACCTGGTACACGACTCTATTACATGTATACAACTGCCAATTGCTCCTTGACAAAAGACATTCATACTACTCACTAGTTAGCATGAACGTCTCTGCTTTGACCTTTACAGCAAACTGACCTATATAAAGATCAACTTTGAGAAATCCCCCCTTCCAAGCCCTTGACCTGTGATCCATTGTGATCTATGGTCTACAGTAAGAATTACTGTATACAAAACCTTTGATTAAAAAGAAAAGAAAAAAAAATTCAAACTCCTATTGATTTCCTCTATAGAAGTTCTACAGTTTGGTGAAACATTTCAGAGAGTATAAAATGACCTCCTATAGTTGTTTACCTGCTCTAATTTGTTCTGCCTGATAATCATATATTGAAGCCTCCATTTCAGATTCAAGTTTAATTCTCTGCTGTTCCATTTCCTGTTTGACCCTCTCAATTTGTTGCTTTTCCAAATCATCAATATCTCTATACTTCATTGCAAATCTGTATTCAAATGAACCTACTGGAGCAAATCTTGGTTCCTTTTCCCTATCTCTTCTCACCAAATCGTTTCGAGGTAGATATTTTTCTTGGAGTCCATCTTCATCATCCCTAGGTTCAATGATTTCCACAGTGACTGGTCGAGGGTATCTAAACAAACAAACACAATTTTAGAACAACATAAAAGAAAATATACAAAATCACCATACCCCCCGTTACAATTTAGACTTTTGTCAAGACTTTTGAAAGGTGTTAAAAAATACTTTTAGAAATTTGCATTAATGCTGAATAATATCATAGCATGTTCATAAAACAAATGCTCTCACGGTGGGCTTATATCCTAGCTGCAAAAACACTATTCTGGTTTACCCTGTTTAACTGAAATATAAATGGCCATAACTCTGTTATAACAAAAATTTTCTTTGATAAAACTATGAGTAATTATCTGAAAACCCTATATTGTAAGTATCTTGCATTTTTATCCTTAATTAAGGAGCTGTAACCTTGACCAATGACCCTATAGAATTTTTTCTCTCTTGACCACTTACAATATATCCATGTTTGGTTCTATTTATTTGATGCATGCTTGGATTACCGTATTTACTCAAATATAATATACATCCAAGTATAATACGCACCTTAAAAATTACCTCGAAAATAAAAAAAAAGCAAAAAACATCTAACAATGCATATAATACTCAGGAAAAAAAGTCCAAAACACAATGTCAATTCATATTGAAACAGCAGGACCGCGAGACACAATTGAGATTTTTCAGCACATGTATATGTTTCTGTTTTTTTGTTTAGTAATTCATTTGTGTACCTCTTCGATAAACCAGTCATTTCATCTTTGATGTTGTCAACTGAATTTGCTTTGCCACATATTTTTTACAAAATGATTGAGTTACATGTATTATCATCAAAAGTCATATGGAACGACCAGCCTTTATTCATTGTGCAATATCAACACTTTTCAAACTCGCCTACACTTCAAATTTCTTAACTACTGCAGCCATAAGAGTAGTTTAACTCTCGTCCCAAACAACCACTTCACATTTTTTTTCTCCTTAGAATGAGTGTGCATGTCCACATAAATTACGTGAATTTTACGTGGGGATCACCCATGTTTGTGAAGACATAATAAAAAAAGAATAAATGAACCGAGTGTCATTTGCAAACATAGCAGTCAATGTGAAAGTCCTTAATCTGTCGGATTTTTCTGGTTAAATTAGAGTAAGGAAGGTAAAACACTTGCTGAAGCTAGACCAATTGAACAGCGAGAAAATTTCAACTAGAGAAAATTCGAACTGAAATAATTGCGGAGAATGTTGTTTGTTAAGTCAGTTTATTGAAGTTCTACTGTTTACTGGGACGCATAAATACTATAAATGCCCCTTTAACATTTATTTCATGCAGCGTAATTCACTTACACGTTCCATCTGGTATAGATTTTTATTTTAGTACAATACCTTCAGGTCTGATTTCGATTTTTAAACATGCAGTCAAATATTAATAGCATTTGTGAATTTTTGATTTTTGAAGCAAAATACTGCAGTCTGGTTAAAGTTGGCTACAAACTTAACAGACCAATTGTCCTATGAAAATTGCAAATTGCAGTTAAATTCGTTTGTAAAAAAAAATGCAAATTCAAGTTCTTAAAAAACAACAATAGGGGTAACATTAGAAAACAATGTGAAAATGTATGTTCTGGAGATAGTAAATATTTGACCCCATGTAGTACTCCACACCCCTCTAAATCTCCCACTGAAGTTTAAATCATGGTTAACACAAAATCAATGAGAGTGTGGGAAAAAAGTTACAGATTTATAATCTTGTGTATAATACACAGACAAACTGGCTAAAACAAGTGTGTATTATATTCAAGTGTCAGTATTTATGGTATCATCCAGAAGCCCTAAACTTACCATATTTTCAACTACAGTTCAAGTGCTAGGAATTTTACTCATAACAATTACATTAAAAGGTATGTTTTATCTAACTGTGCATTATACTTTTACAATAAAGCATTTTGATGACTGTGATTTATATCTGTCCCAGCAATTTCACTTGTTTGTTTTTCCGATTTTGGTACTGACATAGATCAATTTGTTTTATCTGAGCAGTTATATTCCCATTTAACAATGTATGTTTCATTTATTTTGATTTACTTTTTACATTGATTACATCTAGTTTAATAATTATAAAAAAATTCTAGTCTACTATTGCTGAAAAAGATCTAGAGATCAATCTGGCGATCTGCTGAACGTACCACTTGGCTCTTGGTAATAAAAATGTTGCACAATTCAAATCATTATCGGAAGACACAGGTCAAGATGACTGTGTCAGAACTGATTTAATCAACAATAGCTTCCCGAGAGCCATCAGGATACCAGTAGTAGCAGTGACACTAAAGTGACTATCGTCCCCATGTCTATATGTACACCAATTAGATCAAGTTTAAAACAAGAGACATTAGAGGGCACAGTGAGATGTGCTTCTGTTGGAGGGCAGTCCTTGACCAAATTGTATTTAAATGCCACAAATTTTCCCAATTAGATGGACCCAAAGTAAATTCCCCTGATTTCTACATGTCTGGATATTTGGTAATACCCTCCATTTTACTTAGAGGTATGAAACACAGTCAAGGTCATGACACACATTCCAATAGGAATCATTTTTAACACATTAACCCTAGTCATGATATATACAATACTTAGAAAAAGTGCTGTTAGCTGAGTATTTTTCTGGTTTTTTTTTTAAACAGAAGGATGCTTTTGTACGCTGTTTTATGAAGGTTGTTTGCATAATATAGACTTATTATTTACCATAATGTTAAGGAAAGTTTAAAAAGTTTATGAAAATTGTAGAAGTTTGACCACAATTTTATGCACAGTAAAGGTAAACTGCAGGTAAATACAGGTAAAATGACAAAAAGCTAGATTTAGCAATAAATCAAAGGCTTGGAGAGCCAAAAAGGTGTCAAGCTTAATTTGATTTAAAGATGTCAAAAGTAGCAGAAATCAATTTGTGTTCATCTTTTTAGTTGAATTTCGGTAATTTTTGGAAAAGAGTAAAAATAAAAGCTTAAGGACCAAAAGCCATATATAATATAATATCAAAATGTGAATGAAAGTTGTCAGTGGGCAACTTTCCAGTAGGGCTTTGTCATAAAGTAAGTTGCATGGTAAACAGCTTCCTGATGGTCCCGGTTGTCATGAGGAAGTCCAGGGTTATAAGTGGTATTGAATATGACATCATAAAAACATTTTTTTGTTCTTTATGTCATTCATGCAGAAACATGTCAAATGTCTTATCACAAAGAAGGTACAAGTGAAATCAATAAAAAGCCATTGCCATTTTTTTTTTACAAAGATTGAAACGGACGAGTTGGTACCATTGCCTTAAAATATGGAAGCCCTAGGTTACAGTATTTGTCTACGCTACTAACACTGACAATAGGGCTAACAGCTTCCATATATTGTCCTAACACACTATTTATTATTTGGTCGTTTATTGTTTGCGCACGTGTAAGGGCTACACGCATGCCCTTCGCTGTAATGACGCAAGCCGATTGTGAATCACAATTGCACTTTATTGGTTGATTTGGAATAAAATCTTCACATGCGAGTTCTACTTAATTTATTTTTCATACATTCAATCTAATTTAATCCATGCTATCATCCTTTACATCCGCATTAAATTTTGCAGGCGATTTGAAAACTTTCTCGGCTGCCATTATTTATGCTGTCGTGGGTACTTTTCTAAATATGGGGAAAACCATGTAATATATACACAACATCTTTATTTAAAATAGATTGGAGTTACCTGCTCTTGCTTGCTGTTGCTGCGCGAAGAAACAAGTGACCACCGCCATTCTGTAGAGGCTATTCCCTGTCCAGCAAGTGTTATTTATAGCACAGGCGGTAAGGGCAGATAAAAACTGTACACACTGCGTGTAGATATTTTTAAAATTGGTCTGCAGTAGCATACACAGCATAGGTATACAGTACCAGATGTAATTTACGAGAGGCTCGTGATGTTTAGCCTTGATGATGTGATTAATTTTGTCGATATTTGTTGATTCTAGGTTAAATGAATGAAACAAAACGAAATCCAGTGAAATAAAAATAACCGATAACGTTTCATGTCAAAATTGGTCAGCCTTGTTATGAATTAGTAGTCACCTGTCTAGATAATTTAAGATCTTTGTGACAGGCATTGCTAGTCTATATTTAGGATTCTATGAAATACTTTATTTGTTCTTTTTTAAACTGAAATTTATATCTAAATATATCATTCATATATTATTTATATTATTATATATATTTCGAAGTTACATATTGGCGCTTTTATGTCGAATCAGGCCTTGTGTTACAAGCGTTCTACTACGATTTCTCCAAATAAAGCAATATGTCAAGTGGTCTTCCATAATTGGAAAAATTCCTAGGAATTGCGATTGTAATTCATAATCGGCTTGCGTCATAATGGCGAATGAATATATTTAAACACACACAATAAGCGACAGAATAATAAGTGTTTTAAGGCAATATATTGATAATTTAAGTTAAGCAGACCTATGCTTAAAGCTATTTTTGTGCAATAAAATTTCAATAACAAGGATAACAAACCCGGTTTTGCAAGAACTTTTACTACTTTAAGTACTTTAAAGAAGGTACTACTTTGCTACGTAAATTAAAATGGCGATGCAGAGGTAAAATTTTTACGATTGATAGAAGACTATTGAGCAAAAGAATTTATTTTTAAAAATTACAATAAATGAGACTGAAAATATTGAAAAATGAAATAATAATTAAAACAAGCTGTGAAAACACTAATGCCTAAGGAAATCCAAAGAAGATTGACGGTCTTCAGTCATGTTTACAAACAGCTGTACAATCTCAGGTCAACACGTGGCCGGCTGTCGTCATATGCCCATCAATTACTCATGAAATCTACCTGATCATACACTTTTCATAATCACTAATGTTTATAACTCCTCCATCTTGAAATACAAATTTGATCTCACCTTTTCCCACATCTTTATATATGAACCAATCAAATTTAAGACGACGTTATGGAATTTTTTAAAGATAGGAATTCCATCTCCATTTATGGAAAGTCTTTTTATAACATTTGCAACGATTGGAAGGCTAGAAATACGATCAGGTATAGTCGACCTAGATGTTACCCGAAATATTCTGGGGTCAGCTCATAGCGTGTACGTTTGATTTCAAGAATATTTTGGGTTCAGAATGACTAGGGTCAACTTTCTGGAATTATATATAGGAGTTATGCCATCGATTAATTGGTGTTTTACATCGCTTTCAACAATATTTCAGTTATATCGCAGCATGGAAACAGGAAGTTACCAACCTCTGGTAATGCAACCCAGGAATTGAACCCGGATCGTCAGACCCGCAAGCCATGCGCTTAACCACTACACAAAGCCTGCCTCATGCTCCTGTTTAATTAAGGGCATATAAAAACTGAACATAAAATTAATGAATTAATAGTTTAGGAAATATTTTTCTTCCATGTTCTATTATGACTCACTCATCATCAAGTAGGTATTTGCAACCATTGCAAATCACATTTTAGTTTTTTGTATTTCAGACTGCAAACTTACGATGACATCAGGAGGACTCCTTCATTTATTCTTCTCATGCATTGTTGAACAGCAGGCTTCCTGGCAAACTCAACTATGCCTTCACCCAAAGATCTACCTCTATCATCTGTTACCACTATGGCCCTTTCCACTTCTCCAAATTGAGAGAATGCTTGTTCAAGCAATTCATTGGATACATAAGGCGAGAGATTTTTAACCTTTACTGCTGCCCCATGATTAGCAAATCTTATCCTAACAGTGCGGCCATTTTGGTTAGTACCATCTAGAGCTGCTTTAGCTGCCTCTGCATTATGTCTGTAGTCCTAAAGAAATTAAGAAACTTTATGGATTATACAGTCATTTGTCTTTAAAATCCAGACAGAAATGTGGTATGAATGAGCAAACGGTAAATTTCCACTTGGATTTCCTTTGTGATTTTGGAGTTTTTCCCAATGGCAATGTGTTTTGCGCAATTTCTTCAAAACACCTGGACTGTACTACAGTACAGTTGGCATGGAATAAGGAAAATCAACGAGCGCCAAAGGGCAGGCCACGCAATGCAGTTGACAGGCAGTCCATTGGCGGCATTAAAATTGTCCACTTGACCCTATTACATGCCCATGATGATGCCGGCAGACAACTGAACACACTAATTGTGCATCGCCTAGGTGTGAAAGACCTCATTGTACATGTACATGTATAGGCAGGAATTTCAGAATTCTATCACAAATTTAATACCAAACCAAATGTCTAAAATGGCACCTTGATTCAAACACCACTTCATTGCATATTTTTAAAAAGAATTATGAGTGTTTGTTTTGACAGTGTCAGTTAGTTTCACCAGTGATGAAAACCTTAAGAAATTGTGATATCTTTATAGATGTAAACAGTGCAACTGTTATCATGTTTTTCTATATCCTGGATTGTTACTGTCTAATTGACATGCGCTGGACAAAAGGGATTGAATGTATTGACATTTCAGGGTCATTTACACAAGATGATTTGTTTTATTAATTATAGTTGATAGGGGGTCTAAAGAATCTCAGACTGGTGGACAAAAGTATGTGTTTAACCATCAGAATACATAATGACTTATTTGAACTTCAAACTGCCTTACTGTTAATTAAGTTCAACACATTTTCTCGCTCGGTGGCATGAAAGGGGCACTCATAACAGTAACTTTTTTTGTCTTGTTTATTCATTAGGGAAGCGCTACCTGTGCAAGATCTAAATGAAGAAGTCTTCGAACGTTCTTTTAAGTACTGTATGCACATGAAGTACATGTACATATACATTCTATAAAAAAAACAAAAATATGTGTACTTATCTATTATAAGTCAAGTTGTAGAGGTGATCTCCTGTAGCTTTGTCATACTGCTAAATATCAGTAACACCCCTTACGGGGGCCCCTTTCACACCCAATTACATCAAATGTTATTTTAAGCGAGTAAGCGAATCGGGAGCACACCGGCATGGACTAGGGCATAATTAATTAATACTGGATAATTACACTAATTTCCCTGAGTGAAATTAACAATTTTGTCATGAAAAGTTTGTTTACATGTACATCTTTTATCCTTATAAACGATTTAAAATACATTGTAATTATCGCTCGCTACTATATGCGATTCTTGATGCTAGTCATGTAATAATATATTCAGTGAAAGCGTAAATTACATTAAAATCAAATCTCCGACTTTGACATGTACAACTGTATAACATTCTTATGAATGAAATAAGTACATTCGACCAAATTTGATGCTAGCGCTAACTCTGACTAATGTCCATTGGTTGCATTGTTATTTAAACGAGATGAGTGTATAGTGACCACGCTCAAACGACCACGCTGCAAACGGAAAAACGACTGAATAAAAATTATCCTGTATTATACAATTGTTTTCACTTCTGGTGTACAGTATTATGCATTTTATTCTATTTCCGGTTTTGAAACTAAAGCCCAACATGGAATCCATCTAGGAGAAAAAGCATAGCTTGACATCCATCCATCTGTTGAAATAAAGGCATTAAATGACCCCATCTGTTGACCAATACTTTTGTCATCAGTATTTTGTCTCAGGAATCCAAAAATCAAAAAATTAAATCCTCCTAGCTGCTTCTTCTTTTTGGTGACCCTGGATGCTAATCTACTTAAGTTAACCTGGCCTTATGGGTGTACAGAAAGTATTCTAACATTCCATTTTATAATGACTTATTAATGTAAGAAGGCTTAAAAGGAACTTCGCTTCTTCTTTTTTGGTGACCTTGGATGCTAATCTACTAATTAAGTTAAATTGGCATTTTGGGCGTACAGAAACTATTCTAACGATCCATTCTATAATGACTTAATAATGTACGAAGGCTTAAAAAGAAACTTAGCTTCTACTTTTTTCTTTTTTTTGGGGGGGGGGGGGACCCTGCATTCTGCTCTCCATCTACCTCAGAATTAAATCAACATCCTCTCCCCATCCCCCACCCCACACCACTTGCCCTCATAAAAGGGTCCATCATTAAAGCAAAGAGAAACCAAATACTAACCAAACGAATAAAGCCAAAACCTTTAGAACCATTAACAAAGACTTCTCCTATTTCTCCAAAAGGTTTGAACATTTCCTGAAACTGTTCTTCTGTGGTCTCTGGGGTGATGTTTCCAACAAAAAGTCTGCACCTGCCTGTAAACTTCTTTTTGACTTTTGTCGTCTCCTGTTCTTCAATAAACATGCTTTCAGACTGATTTTGAAAATCATTGAATCCTTGATTTGACTTTTGCTGGTAAAAATCTTGTTGATCACGGCTATTACCGCCACCACGACCCCCTCTGCCTCTGCCTGGCATGTTAGGACCTCGGCCTCCCCTTCCTCTGTCACCTCGACCACGATTACTACCACCTCTGTTATCTCGTTTATTTTGGTTGTCGTCGTTATTTTTTGATGGAGTGTTTGGCTGTTTCTTTACATCTTTTGCGTCTTTGTCGTCTGTGCTTTTATTTACAGGTAATTTCGAATCCATTTTGTATCTCTCTAGAATGCTGTTCCTTTTCTTCTCACAAATGGCGTCGCTTTTTCTTGAATGTCACGTGACTAATTATGCATGCTCTACTTTTATCGATGTTCGATGCAGAGTTACGTGCTCTTATATCCTTGCCGTTCAGTGTATTGATAGAATTTTAGGCGGTTAACTTTTCTTAATTAGTTATATCCTTCGATTTAAGGTTCTTAAATTATTACTTAAGGCTAATCTTATCTATAGAAAACACGTTTAGGTATTGGGATTATTTCTTAAAATTACTTTTCTTTACGGTAGATTTTAAGCTATTGTACTCAAAATAGTTATATACGAGCACGAGTAACCTCGTTAAGACCCCCACCTTAAATCTGCCACTGTTAACAACTCAGATAGCATGACTACGTCGACCCAACGTCGATACATGGTTGGCATCGTCACATTCTGGGGTGTTTTCCCGGTTTTTTTTTGGGGGGGGGGGGTGTTTGTTCGTTTGCTGGTTTTTGTTTTTGTTTTGGACTGCCTTCTGAGGCTTTTATCTTTACTGCCACATGAAGTATGACACTCACTTATGAGTACACTTCGTAATGGAAGAAGAAGAAGAAGACGTAGCCAGAGTGCAAATGATATGTACGCACTATTAATGCAGGGGGTTTGGGGACTGCTTTGAATACCACAGTGGGTTTAGGGCAAAGCCCTACTAGGGGTCCAAGGGGCGAAGCTAATAGATTTTAGATTTCCGAACCTTTGTTAAAGGAAAGAAATGTTCAAATATGAATATCTTTTTGAAAAACAAATATATATATATATATATACATATATATATATATATATATATATATATATATATATATATATATATATATATATATATATATATATATATATATATATATACATGTATATATATATATATATATATATATATATATATATATATATATATATATATATATATATATATATATATATATATATATATATATATGTGTAATACTAATAATGTTTTTTTTTCTGTTTATATATATACAACCCTTTCAACCCAATTAACTTTGTAAAAGAAAGATCGATCATCATCCAAACAGTATAGTAGACTTCTTAACTTCACACCGAATACGCATTTTTAAAATTACATATAACGACTCTCTCTCTCTCTCATGAGACACTATATTTTTCACAAAATGATGTGTACGCACGTGCGTATTTGGCGTATAGTAATGGTAGCTACGCCACTGGCATTACGTCGGCGTTGGGCCAATGTTGGTCCGATGGAAAACGACAGTGATAAAGTTAATGTTGGTTAACAATTGCAAGTCCAACATCGGACCAAGGTTATCATTTTGACATTAGAAAAGATTTTTTTTCACTTTCATTTTTATGGTGGTGGTGGGGGGGGGGGGGGTTGAAGTGTGGTGATGTTTGACTTCATCATTTGTAGATTTTAATTCTACGAAAGACAAGCGATCTATTCCCAACATGGCCGAGTCATAACTGAATGAATTAATTTATTTATAATCTACTTATCAAATTATCTATATTTACTGATTTATTTTTAAACATTTATATAAAACACCGTATATAATCATATGTATATATTGTTCTGCCTACACGTATGCATCGGTCAGTTATCTTGCGTACTTCTGCTGATGAGGCTACTAAGAAATAGGAGTAGATGTAAATTGGGGGGGGGGGGGGGGTTAAAGCCTCAATGAGGCTTAAAGCCTCATTAAAGCCTCAATGAGGCTTAAAGCCTCATTTTAAAGCCTCAATGAGGCTTAAAGCCTCATTAAAGCCTCAATGACGCTTAAAGCCTCAATGAGGCTTAAAGCCTCAATGAGGCTCATCCTCAATGAGGCTCATACTTAATGAGCCTTCTTAAAACCTTTGTTGAATCTCGATACCAGTAGGGGTAAAATGGTGACCAGCTAATCTCCCTAGCCACCCTTAACCTCCCAAGAGGCTCTTAACCTCCCTCCCTTAACCTCCCAAAAGGCTTAGCTCCTTTAACCACCTTTAACCTCCCAAGAGGCTTAGCTCCTTTAACCTCCTTTAATCTCCCAAGAGGCTAAGCTTAACCTCTCAACTAAACAACACCTAGTGACTATGCAAATCATAACGGTTGTCAATCTCAGTGAAGACACACCTGTTTTAGATATGACCTAAAAAGGAGTTTTGAAACACAACCACACAGACAGACTAACACAGTGATCTCTATAATTATGTTGCTTTATACCTATAACATAACAATTTAACATTCAATATTAAAGGTGTGTAGAGACAAAGTTATTCCATTATACCATATTAACCATATTATACCATATTAACTTTATTGCAAAGGTATAATATTAAACATAACACCGTACAGTGTTTATAGAACTTATATCATCTTCTTTGATGATACAAAAATTAACTAGTAATTCTACATGATGCTTTGAACAATATAAAAAACACCTCTTTAAGTCAACTCTTAAAGTTATACTGTGTACTAGTAAACCTATTGGTTTTGATCAGTTAAGACATGTTAAAATACACCTTTTGACACAAATTTAGTTGAGGTGAAATAGATTATTTTACCTTGCCCACACATATATCTATCATCATTCAGTGTGAACTACATCACAATGGCACTAATATATTGTATATGTAATGAAATATTTTGATAGTTTCGCTCTGGTAAAATACTCTGTTTACGACACACCTTTTGGTCTATGACCTATCGTATATAGTGCTATTTGAACTACTCTGATCACGCACGTTAATCAATTCCACCATGAAGAAACCATATCTGTTATAAAAAGTGGCGTGGTGGGTATATGAAAGTATGGTTAAAATTTTGAAGTCCACGTCAGGCCTATTTGACGGATCTTAACCCCGAACACAATTTTTGATAACCCATTTTTATAGATTGTTGAAATGCAATTAGTTTCCCCATTTATGTACTGGTTCTGAAGGAGAAGATGATTGAAGAAGGGTACCGTTTTGGGCACTTTTGGCCCCGCCCTGAATCCACCCCTGCGGGAATCTGGACCCCGAACACAATTTTAGTAGGGGACCTTGAGTACATCATTTATACAAAGTTTGATCCAAATCTGCAATGTAGTTCATAAAAAAAGACAACTATGGAATTCAGAATTGGTGACAAATACACCTATATGAAACGTAATGATGAACCTTCTCTATATACAACATAGACATAAATGCATAAAACCATGCATCGTAAAAGTGACACAAATATGACAATTTCAGTTTTAACTTCTCATACAATGTTTCGAGCACATTGCACTTTTCAAACACATTTACACAATGTGCAATACACATTTCAAACACATTGCACATTTTTGCACATTTACACAATGTGCAATACGCATTTCAAGCACCTTGCACATTTTTGCACATTTACACAATGTGCGATACACATTTACACAATGTGCGATACACATTTACACAATGTGCGATACACCTTTCAAGCACATTTACACAATGTGCGATACACTTTGCTTTTTTCAAGCACATTCCATTTCTTTTTTATTTATCAATTTATTTTTTTATTATTATTTTTTTTGAAAGGAAAGAGTGAATTTTTGAAAGAAAAGAGTGATTTTTAAAGTTTTTTATCATTTACCAAGATACTGTTGATGGAAGCACTTCGGTGTAAGTGGTGCTCACGTGAATTTGCTAGACCATATACTTTAAAAAGACACACAGAAACATTTGTTTGTAGAAAAGATCCTAAGATGAGTTATCGATACAGATATAAGTTTTCTAACACGAATATGAATGAAAACAGTAGTGAAAATTAATCAACAAGTGAAAGTTTAGATTCTGAAGATGAAGTGGACACTGAAACGGAAAATCAATCAAGTAGTGATAGAAGTGAAGATGACAGTGAGATTGAAGGAAATAAAAATGACGGAGACGATAATGAGTATGAAGGTGATGATGATGAAGGTGATGATGAGGAGGATGACGATGAAGGTGATGATGAAGAGGATGACGATGAAGGTGATGATGAGGAGGAGGATGGTGACAATAATGACAGTGATGATAATTTCTGGGACCAAGCTGTAAACACAGTGTACAGGCATTTACAACCTAAATTTGACAAATCATTTATCTGCAACGAAGAAAAACGGATCAGTTCGCAATTTAGAAAAGTCAGTTTATACTAAACTAAAAGCACTCTATAGCGCTAGACTTCGAAAATATTATCTTACATTTTTAGCGCAAATGAATTTTTTGCGAAAAGACCCAACTCATAAAAGCATCATGGAAACAGCTAAACGATTGCGTGATGAAGAGGATTATGGATATGATGAATCGCTTCACTATGCAGTGAAAAAAAGAAAATATTTGATAGATAAAAAACTTGAAGAGTATAGAGAACCAGAAGTTGAGAATGATGTCAACAAATGATGTCAACAAATGATTGACTTTCTTTTAATTTGGTTTTCTGATGCGATATCTTCATCTTTTCTGCCACCCTCCCATGTTAAGAAACACTAAAGTAATATAAGTTGGCAAATCATACACGGATTTGATATATGTTTATGTACTGATTTCATCACATGATCTTTTTATTACTCTTTTAAGAACATTCGTTCGTTTGAAAGTCTATGAATAAGATAGAAATGAATAAAAACTATATTATTACAGCCTTCATGCTGTTATCTATTAATATCATCTTTATCAAGTTTTATACACACAAACATTGCATCAATAACTAATAAACAATTAATGTTCTAACAAAGTTTCAGAATAACATGTCACATATACGGCTTTTAAAACATTTGATAGATTTGGAATTCACTTACTTTGTTGCGTACACCTGAAACAGACATGATCAAAACAAAAAAAGTTTCTGGATGTATCTGCATTTAAATGTTGGAATTGAGTAATAAGATATAAAATGAAATACCAAACTTATAAAGGAATGAAGATTCATTTATTTGACGGTGTACCATACATTGCAAGGAAGGATATAAGATAACGTAGATTTCTATTAGATGTGTGTATGTCTTATCAAAATCGATTTTATAAAATTGGAATTTTAATTTTTCTGTTATTATTATTTTAAAATTATCGCTAAAAGACTTCTTTTACGGCTAAAATTTAGTTCACTTATTGTCACGTGATATCGTTCGGTGTCGTAGGTCACATGATTGTTAGATTGGCAATTGCACGGGGTTTTTTGTTGTCTTTTAGCATTTAGGTATGAGTTTTAGTTTTACACACTTTCACGATTTCCTTGACTATTGCATACAGTTAGCACAATAGTTTAGGTCAATTTGAACCCGGGGTGGCCCAGTAGTGTCGCGCTCGCCTTCTTGTCTGGAGGCCGAGGTTCGCTCTGGTCATGCCGGTGTCCTGTCTCTCGGATGAGACAGTAAAAACCGAGGCCCCGTGTCGTGGTATGCATGGCACGTTAAAGGTCTCTCTTTGTTTCGGGTGAGTCCGTTGCAAAGGTAAACATTTGTATACCCTGCATCAGACAGATGCCGTCACCGTATACGTGAAATATTCGTGGCGTGACGTTAAACAAAAATCAGTCAATCAGTAGGACAATATACTCAAAGACTGATTGCAGGAAAAACAGTAAATTCCTACTGCATTTTTAAAACATCATGTTTTTCTTCAACAGAGGCAGTACGGAAAACAGGCTGTGCTCGTCAGCTTCCGATGTAGAAATATGCACCATTTGTAGACTCGTTCAGATATGCGGAAGATCGAGAGGGAGGGGGCGAGAAAGGAGAAGAAAGAATAATAATGAAAGGATATCAGGAAAGGAACGGAAGATGATGGTAGTCAAATTGAATAATGAGTGACATACCAGTTGTTGAAAGTAGCATATAACACTATGAATATGTATATATATTTTAACATTTATAAATCACGATTGTGTTCATTTAATTATTGATTTTGACATTAAAACATACATTAAACTTAACTTTTAAAATTAAAGTCATGTATTATGATAGTGTTTATGATTTCAACACATAACTGCTGTCAGTTTATGATTTTCTGTGGTACTGTTTGTCTGCAAACAGCGAAGGTCAATGTTGTAAGACATACATTGAGAACTGATACTAATTTAGATTTGCAATATGCTGCCTTATAGATTAGATTGTTGACTTAAAAGGAATTCTCCAGCTGCATTTAACCCGAGCAAGACAACGGATGAGATAAATTTTGTTGGGCAAATGCACGGCCAACCTACATACTAGTATTAGTTGGGGTAACTTTGATGGGCCGATATTGGACCTGCATCAGTCTTACTTATAATTGGGATCATTTTATTGGGCCAACAATGGGCCAACGTCTGTAGTAAATATAATTTGGGATCTCTTTGTTGGACCAACGTTGGGCCAACGTCAGTAAAGTATATGACTGGCATCTCAGTTTGGCCAAGGCTGGGCCATTGTTGTAGAATCAATTTTCACAGTTGGCCCAACATTGGACCAAGAAAGGAATGAAGATTCATTTATTTGACGGTGTACCATACATTGCAAGGAAGGATATAAGAAGATACACGTTTATAAATTCAGTTTACGAAAAGCGTGAAAATGGTCGTTATGTTTCTCTTCAAAAATTCACAGAAAATCGTAAAATAGTTTTAAAGCGTAAGTTCTACAATATTGTCAATCGTTTGATTTGGCATCGAAAGGGTATTCTTGGGAAATGGTATAATACCATGGCTCAAGTATTACACAGAGCTAGTTGTGAAAGACTTGTATTCAGATTAAGGAAATATTCATTTGGAAGGCAAATCAAGAAGTCCAGAATTTTCAAAGACTTAAGAAAGCGTATTGAACAAAATAAGAAATGCCCGGAATGTGAAACAATTGATTTGTATAATACAACAGGACCATGTGAATGTCATATATGTGAGAATTGGATTTCTACATCTTGTAATAAAAAAGAACCGGAAATTTAAAGATGTAAAAACTGTACTTACAGTCGCAGATGTGAATTCTTTTACCGATGTAGTTACCCATATAAATATGATATATGAAAATTGATAATTCAAAACGTGTTGAATGCAATGTGAATTATTGTCCTGAACGAGTTGTGAATACATTTTTGCACTGCTATATTATCTGCAAGTTTGAATAATGTTGGTGAGTGATGCCACCCAAATGCCTTATCAAAGTTCACAGGTATTCGCCTGTATGCAGACATTACTGATGTCGAAAGGTAACCAGATCCGACATGATGCAATGGTTCATGTTGTATCACTTAGCGATCCTGTCCAAGACATAAAGGAAAGATGACATCGCTCGTATCATGTACCAATAAATCGAGAGAACGTAAGCCTAGAGAAGCACAGAATCACGTGTATCCCGCTTTGAACTGTGTTTTGACTTTTTTCTTACTCATGATTGTATGCATTCAATTGTTCATTGTAGCTTTGAGTCACTATGCATTTTTAATATCTGTCGAGTATCCGAAATGATGAAACTTGGACGATGGAGACATCGCTCCGAGCCGTACGGCAAAGTTTAAACAAAGTAGTGAGACAGATATGATATATCATGTACCTTTGTCAGATTGATTATGTACATATGCATTGTAAGTGAAGAACAAAGGAACGGTTTTAATCCTTGTTCCTCAAACTGTATTTGCAGAACAATAAAATTTTCGTCATTCACCTCGTCGTTTATCTCCTATTTCTCAAATCCAGTTCAAGGTTGTCAGTACAAAATCAAGATCAAGGTCGTCAGTACATAGTCGATGGACTTCGATCAAGTTCAGGGTCGTAAAGAGAACAAAGTCAATATTGTCAGTATAGATTTAAAAAACCAAAAAAAAACTAAAGTTGGCAACACATCATTAATGTGCGTGAAGTGTGTATCGAACATTGTGTAAATGTGCTTGAAAGGTGTATCGCACATTGTGTAAATGTGTATCGCACATTGTGTAAATGTGCAAAAATGTGCAAGGTGCTTGAAATGCGTATTGCACATTGTGTAAATGTGCAAAAATGTGCAATGTGTTTGAAATGTGTATTGCACATTGTGTAAATGTGTTTGAAAAGTGCAATGTGCTCGAAACATTGTATGAGAAGTTAAAACTGAAATTGTCATATTTGTGTCACTTTTACGATGCATGGTTTTATGCATTTATGTCTATGTTGTATATAGAGAAGGTTCATCATTACGTTTCATATAGGTGTATTTGTCACCAATTCTGAATTCCATAGTTGTCTTTTTTTATGAACTACATTGCAGATTTGGATCAAACTTTGTATAAATGATGTACTCAAGGTCCCCTACTGAAATTGTGTTCGGGATCCAGATTCCCGCAGGGGTGGATTCAGGGCGGGGCCAAAAGTGCCCAAAACGGTACCCTTCTTCAATCATCTTCTCCTTCAGAACCAGTACATAAATGGGGAAATTAATTGCATTTCAACAATCTATAAAAATGGGTTATCAAAAATTGTGTTCGGGGTTAAGATCCGTCAAATAGGCCTGACGTGGACTTCAAAATTTTAACCATACTTTCATATACCCACCACGCCACTTTTTATAACAGATATGGTTTCTTCATGGTGGAATTGATTAACGTGCGTGATCAGAGTAGTTCAAATAGCACTATATACGATAGGTCATAGACCAAAAGGTGTGTCGTAAACAGAGTATTTTACCAGAGCGAAAACTATCAAAATATTTCATTACATATACAATATATTAGTGCCATTGTGATGTAGTTCACACTGAATGATGATAGATATATGTGTGGGCAAGGTAAAATAATCTATTTCACCTCAACTAAATTTGTGTCAAAAGGTGTATTTTAACATGTCTTAACTGATCAAAACCAATAGGTTTACTAGTACACAGTATAACTTTAAGAGTTGACTTAAAGAGGTGTTTTTTATATTGTTCAAAGCATCATGTAGAATTACTAGTTAATTTTTATATCATCAAAGAAGATGATATAAGTTCTATAAACACTATACAGTGTTATGTTTAATATTATACCTTTGCAATAAAGTTAATATGGTATAATATGGTTAATATGGTATAATGGAATAACTTTGTCTCTACACACCTTTAATATTGAATGTTAAATTGTTATGTTATAGGTATAAAGCAACATAATTATAGAGATCACTGTGTTAGTCTGTCTGTGTGGTTGTGTTTCAAAACTCCTTTTTATATATAGGTCATATCTAAAACAGGTGTGTCTTCACTGAGATTGACAACCGTTATGATTTGCATAGTCACTAGGTGTTGTTTAGCTGAGAGGTTAAGCTTAGCCTCTTGAGAGGTTAAAGGAGATTAAGCTTAGCCTCTTGGGAGGTTAAAGGAGGTTAAAGGAGCTTAGCCTTTTGGGAGGTTAAGGGAGGTTAAGAGCCTCTTGGGAGGTTAAGGGAGGCTAGGGAGATTAGCTGGTCACCATTTTACCCCTACTGGTATCGAGATTCAACAAAGGTTTTAAGAAGGCTCATTAAGTATGAGCCTCATTGAGGATAAGTGGGTTTTATACTTTTAGATGTTCTTAGTGCTTGCATTTTCACCTAAACCAGTTTTAAGATGTTTTTAGCCACTGCTGCCGCATTTTTATCCAGGAGTGCTTCGATAGGAATGAAGAAAAGAAGAATACCTAGTGCTGATGTTTGAAATGAAATCTATCGAATCTTCAAAAGCAAGAGTATGTGGAGATCAGCCAAGGATTTATAAAGAAGTCATTGGGCTTAGCCTATATCGGCGAGACTTCGCAAACCTTGAAAATCGTGTTCTTAGTCATATAACATCTGAAATAATTCCCGACGTAAATACAAAAACTTTCTTCATAATCACTACATCAAACGCATATCATTATTATTCATGATGTGAAACTCACCCAATCGAATAAAAATATTACTAAATTCAGTAAATTGTCAGGAGAAAAAATCTCTAGTTTAACAAAAAAAAAACCAAACAAACAAAACAAAACAAAACAAACCCCTCCCCCCAATATTAACAACACCCCCAAAACAGCTATTAAAAACAGAACTTTGTTGGGTTAGCGGTTGCAGAGTCCATATCCACTTAGTCTCAAGGACATAATAATGGCAGCTACAGAAAACACAATTAATTAAATAGATCATTAGAAGATCTTCTGCGTATAGCCAGAAACAACGACCGTCACAAACTACGTGACGAGGGCTGATTGATATGTTGTGAGCCTCATACGTAAGGGTTTGAATTTTGGCAGATATATTGCATTATTTTTCAACATGATCCCCTTCAGCGTCTATACACTTTTGCCAGCGATGTTTAAGGGCCTCAGTACATGTCACTTTTAAAGTTGTATACCATATTTTCGCTAATACAGTGCATATTATAGGTAAATTTATTCTAAACTGTTTTGATTATATATATAGGCTTAAAACATATTAAACAAGAGCAACCCCTAGCGTGGCATAATACTTTGGACGGGATCAATGTGAACGTATGGTTTTATTACCCCCAAACATGGGTCTCTTTGGTAATACTTTTATGAAATATTGAAATCCAAAATGAGGGATCCAAGTCCCATAACTCTGTAACAACAACATGGAATTTGCTCAAAACTGAAAAGTGGCTTCCCCTACACTCTTTAAGCATTCTGTGTAAGTTTCATGAAAAACAAACGACGTTTACTTGAGTTATCACGTTACGTAACATCTCCACAGCATCTTATCATAGTAACAAAGTTTTATTCACGTTGCATGTTGTGACCTTGATTTTTGATGGTCAAGGTCATAACACACCCTTGGGTGCTAAGTAACAATTCTGTGAAATATTGTTGAAATCTATGCACAGGGGAAGAAATTATGGCCCGAACAAGGTTTTACTCACTTTGCATGTGGTGACCTTGACCTTTGACCATGACCTTGGGTCAAGTGTAAGAATTCCGTGAAATATTATTGAAATCCATGCACAGGGGAAGAAGTTAATGCCCGAACAAGGTTTAACTCATTTTGCATGTTGTGATCTTTGGTCAAGATCATGACACACACTTCGGCCCAAGTAACTATTCTGTGAAATATTATTGAAATCCATGCACAGGGGAAGATGTAATAGTCCGGACAAGGTTTTACTCACATCGCATGTTGTGACCATGACATTTAGCCTATGACCTTGGGTCAAGCTCATGACACAATTTTTGGTCCTAAGTAACAATTCTGTGAAATATTATTGAAATCCATGCACAGAGAAAGAAGTTATGGCCCGGATAAAATTTTACTCACTTTGCATGTTGTGACCCTGACCTTTGACCCATGACCTTGGGTCAGTTCATAAAACACCCTTGGGTCTTAAGTAACAATTCTGTGAAATATTATTGAAATCCATGCACAGGGGAAGAAGTTGTGGCCCGGACAAGGTTTTACTCACTTTGGATGTTGTGACCTTGACCTTTGATCTATGACCTTGGTTCAAAGTCATGACACACATTTGGATCCTAAGCAACAATTCTGTGAAATATTATTGAAATCCATGTACAGGGGAAGAAGTTATGGCCCGAAAAAGCTTATCCCTGACGCCGGCCGACGGACACCGAAAGGACAACGCCATAACATAATACGCCCGTCTTAAGACGGGCGTATAAAAATAACCTTTGCAAATGTTGTGACCCTGACCTTTGACCTATGACCTTAGGTCAGGTCATGACACACCCTTGGGTCCTAAGTAACAATTCTGTGAAATATTATTGAAATGCATGCACAGGGGAAGAAGTTGTTTCCCGGATAAGGTTTTCTCACTCTGCATGTTGTGACCTTGACCTTTGACCTAGGTTCAAGGTCATAACACACATTTGGATCCTAAGCAACAATTCTGTGAAATATTACTGAAATCCATGAACAGGGGAAGAAGTTATGGCCCGAACAATGTTTTACTCACTTTGCATGTTGTGACCTAGACCTATGACCTTGGTTCAAGGTCATGACACACATTTGGATCCTAAGCAACAATTCTGTGAAATATTACTGAAATCCATGAACAGGGGAAGAAGTTATGGCCCGAACAATGTTTTACTCACTTTGCATGTTGTGACCTAGACCTATGACCTTGGTTCAAGGTCATGACACACATTTGGATCCTAAGCAACAATTCTGTGAAATATTACTGAAATCCATGCACAGGGGAAGAAGTTATGGCCCGGACAAGCGGACACCGGACGGACAACGCCATAACATAATACGCCCCGTCTTAAGACGGGCGTATAAAAATGACCTTTGCAAATGTTGTGGTCAATTTCGTCGTATTAACTGAGATATGGCTGTCTAAAAGGCGATGTTTGTAAACAGAATGTTTACAACCAACTTATCACGTGATCTAATTCACAGAGGGCGAGGTAAATAAATTTGAAAAGTAACTTTAAAAATCTGCATTAAAGTCTGCTACAGTAAGTATTTACTGAAATTGTTTTCTTGTAGGGTCTCCTTTTATCGTATCGTATTTGTTTGGATTAAACTGCGCATGCGTCAAGTCAGGTTATGGTTGTACTTATGGAATGCCTTCTTTATTTACGAAGTACATGTATTTTCTTTTTATTTATTTTGATATATCTGGGGGTATGAAGCAACAAAAAAATGTTATTAACGCAAAGTTAGAAATAGGTGAAAGTCTGATGGAGCGAGATCAAGCGAATAAAGCGGATGCTCGATCAATTTAAAGCCACAATCTTAATGGTAGCCGTTGCAATGACAGACTTTGAACAGGGGCATTGTCCTGGTGGAATAACACACCGTACTGAGGTTTCCGCGGCGTTTGAGCTTAATATATTCCCATAACTGCATAAAAATGATGCATAATATGTTTGGTTGATTGTTTGTCTTAATAGTAAGGGACATAGTAATATGAAATAATAATGAGGTTATGCAAATATTTTTCAATGGATTCTGCCAAAAAAATAACTAGCTTGGTGGGCTGCTCTCTTCACACATTGGAGCAAAGTTGCTACGCTTGATGGTATATCATCCATAGCTCTATTTTTGCGTGTGAAAAGATCATTTCTTGCCTCATTTACGATCACACTATCATTTGTGTGGTCGTATAATACATGTAATACCAAATATCTTTCAAGAGTTGGCATCTGGTCACACCCAGTGAATGCATGGGACGCAAGAAGAACTACTGCCTTCTCCCTGCCAATATGTTGCACAACGTTGTGGACAGCAATATATTTGACATGTTTCCCAGAACATTTATCCACACCTCCTGAAGATTCAGTAACGGAAAGAAAGCACGCATTTACACATCAGTATTCACTGCTCAGGTTGAAACTACTTTGAATCTCTTTGCACTAACATTTGACAAATGCAGGAGTAAGCGTGCGTCTGCTTATTCGCGAGAACATGGACACGATAAGCATACATCGGATTCATTGTGTAAGTTATGCAATATATTTTCACCATATGTTGTTATAAAATCTTTCTCGAAATTTTGTGAGTTCATTGACCAAAAACAGGAAAAGCTCTGCTTTATTGTTCTCATTCTTCAAAAACAGATTCCAATTTCCTGGAGGGCATGTATGTGCAGCTACCCTTCTCCTATTGCCTTTACCTTGAAGTACCTGTCCCATGCAATATCAATTCCTTGCACTTTTTGAAGTTGGCCCTTAATATATATGACACCAACACTTCATCTGAAAGTCTTCAAGAGCAGTACCATCGATAAGTCAATTAACCCAACATCTTGTTGTAAACACTGAATTAGATCCGACTTGTTTCCGGATCTAAGCTGACCAAACGTAGACCAAAATGGAGGGCTTGTTGATAAAAGATTGTAAATAATTCTAAAGTTAAGAAGTACCTCCCTCGTGCACAGCCCGGTCCTTAGACTGGTGTTTTGGTCAATTTTGTCATTAGTTTGTTCTTCAGGATTTCCATAGGTTCGGTCTTGAGCATCACTGAAGAGACATATAAGTTGTCGAAAGGTGCACATATGGCCATTAGACTAATAATATGTCCTGTTATTTATTATTACAGTTGCGGTATACAGTACTGACTTGGGCACTGGAAAGAGGGTGGGGTGGGGTTTAAACTTTCAATGAGTTAGGTATCCAAGGACGTGCGGCTGGAGTCGTTAACATCTTCTGGTGCGGATCCAGAAATTCTGTCGAGAGGGGATCCACTCCCACGAATTTTCCGAGAGGAGTCCAGTCATGTTTTTGTGTATAAATTTATTTATTTTTACATAGAAAAATAACAAAAAAAGTCATTTTCGCCGAATCTCAGGGTGGGTCCAAAGCCCCGGCCCGGTCTACCCCTCTGATCCGCGAACGAGCTGCATTCACGTACTTGACATAGAGTGGAAACATCCCCATTCCTGCAGATTCGTGAGCAAATATATGGTCTCATCTGATCTACACATGTTTGTTAATACAAGGGCTGATTGATATGTTGTGAGTCTTGTATTGAAGGATATTGACAGAAAAGACTGGTGTAATTTGGTCAGTTCCATATCAACGAGGTAGCACTCTAAAGTAAACAAGGCAAGTGACTTTTGCAAAATGGACAAAATCGGTGATCCAGTATTTGCATAAGAAAGGCTTAGCACCTAAGGATATCCATATTGATATGGTAGCAACACTAGGGAAAGGTGCCGCTACATATGCTACAGCCTACAGTAAAAAGACGGCTGGCGTAATTTAAGCGCGGCAGACAGAACCCGGAGGATGACCCCCGTCCTGGAAGGCCTGTCATTGTTGCAAGGCCGGAAATGATCAGCAATTAAAGTTCATGATATTGCTATAAGACTGACAGGCCAGTTACAGAAAATATATATAGCCAGTACAGTTGGCATATCCCAGGAAGGAGTATGATTACATTCTGACAGAGGATCTTGCAATTGAGAAAGCTTTCAGCCTAGCTGTTGGGCACCAAGACTTAATCTGACAGTTGATCAGAAGCACACCTGAGGCACATATTGTCGCGTGCAAATTTTAACCTTTTAGAGATAGATCCTGCTAACTTTCTTCAGAGATTTGTTACTATGGATGAAACGTGGGTCCATCGATCATCTCGCCACAGTGGCCAAACCACAGTCTAGACAATGGAAGCACCCTGGTTCACCCCCGCCAAAGAAGACTAAGACTATTCCATCAGTTGGAAAGGTACGTTATGTCCTCGGTTTTCCGGGATGCTGATGGTAGAGTATCTCCAAAAGAGACAGACAATCAATGGCACATACTATGCATCACTTTTGATGCAGTAACGGGAATATATTAACTAACTTCGAACGCCGTGTGTTGTTCCACCAAGAAAATGCCCCTGTTCACTACTCATTGCCATGACTGCCGTTAACGATTGGTTGATGAAGTCATACGTGCAGTGGAGGATTTTCTGAAAGGTCAAAAGAAGGACTTCTTTAAAAGTGGCATAATGTTGCCCTTATACATCGCTGGCAAAAGTGTATCATATTGAAGGGGATTATGTTGAAAATTCATGCAATATGTCCGCCAAAATTCAAACCGGCTTTACATATTCACGAGGCTCACAACATATCAATCAGCCCTCATACTAGGCCTACTGATATACTCTTTTATACTCTTTTAATAAATTCATATACAATGGTTTTAAATGAAAATGATATCATTACATTGATTACATTCATTATATCAGGGACGTATATATATCTATCTTAGATATATACGTCCCTGATTATATTGGAACTATATACATATTTACGTGTAGTTATTATAAGTAAAGTACATTAGATATTATGTATATATCGCATTTCAGTCGCAGGTTTCATAAGATTTCTAATAATGAATAGCTAGGACTTAATTGATTTAACTTCCGACCAGGCCGGATTAAACCCGCCCCCGAAACTTCTGGACTTAGTATGACATTGTAGACTTTGTAGGCCTACTCATAGACTATTGCAGGCCTAATTCAACATGTTTAAAAAACTGCCAAATCGGCGGAGCCTCGGGGCAGGGAGGGGCCCCTTAATTTTGTTCTCTGTATAAAAACTCAAACAATTAAGAGAATGAGATGAATTATAGTTTTTCTTTTCACTTTCAGTTTGCATGTCTTTATGAAATATTCGCATTGCCAGGAAAAGAAAAGAACAAGGTGGGGGGGGGGGGGGCAACTTTCAAAAGCACCTTTAAGCAGAGAAAAACGATGATCGAGAACACGTTTGTGTAGATTCTGAACTATTATAGTACGCCAGTTCAGCTACGTCATAAAATGGGGAGGGGCACCAACACGATTACAACGCACGAACACTCGTCCACCATGCACCCCTTTCTTCTGACATAAAAGTCTAACGTACAAGTTGTAGTTATACAGACTACAGTACAGTACAAATTCGATATTGCATGTGTTCTCATTACACCCTACTAGTTCTATCTTCCGAAAAATCGGGCTTTTTGATCGAGCGCTTGTTAAAGACATTTTCACGTCGGATACTCCTTCCCCCCCCCCCTTTTTTTTTCTTCTTGTTTAAGGGACTATCTCGGGTTATTCGATTAAAGGACAGGTCGCAAATGTGGTTCCAATTTTAGAACGAGGCTTGATCGTAGCCGCCATATTTTGCATCATCGATGCTTGAACTCGGCGGAGCACATCGAAACATATTTATATATTTTACTACAGACATAGCTTCATAAGGAGCCGAGATTTATATGACGTATCGTTACATTGTGTGTAATATATTTGCGCATTTCGACGACACCAAATCAAATGTCTGAACTTGAGGCAGAGCCCGCGGGTGATCGGGCAGATGGCGCTCGGGCCGAGGAGAGTGAGGTGACCTCTTATACAGTATGTATATGCATCGCGCTTTGGCAACAAACTCTTTTTTCATAATTGTTTTTAACTGATAATATATCTGTGATTGTCATGTACACATTTGCAGACTGTACAGACTACGGTACGTACAGTATATACTGTACTATGCAAAAAAAAAAAGGTCAACGGGAGATAACTCTTATTCGTGATAAACATTGAAGAATAATGATCGGTCCCTTTACAACCCTTAGAAGATTTATACTACAAAAAATAGTAAGACAGATGTGAAAAAAGAAAGAAGCAGAAAGAGAGAGAGAAAAAAATGAATTAAGCATAGTCTGCATCTACTGGATAGTATTGATATACAGTAGTAACAGTACTACATAAATTTTCATTTGTCACTATACATGTACAGTAGTGTACTATGAGTAAGTAACTTCAGTAAGAAAGTTAACTTCAGTAAGAAAATTAACTTGGAGACAACACACAGCATCACAGGCAATCTTATATTAATTTAAGGAGGTGGTGCAGGAATGGTTACTCATATCACACAAAACTACGATTGCCAGTGAGACAATAGGAGGATGTGGGGAGGGGGCACTAGACTAGTGTTTGGTGGTGCACACCGTAGGTCTACATGATACATTTAAACTGTCAGTTGACCTGTAATGAATACTATTTCATAGGTGATTAATAAATGAATGCATAAAATCAAGTCAAAATTAGACAGAGGTGGCTAAAATTTTATTTTATTGTAAATTTCCCTTACTTGGATGGCGATGTCCCTCGACTCCCATCATATGGTATCTATATATCTCAATTAGTTTGATTTGTCAGAGGCTGCACCTATGTTTTGGACTTTCATAAAAGAAATTTACAAATTACTACTAAACTTTTAACTCAGGGTTACAGATATCACAAGCTAAGAAAAACATTCGACAAATTCTTCAGATCTTATTCAGAACTTCTATCTAAATTTGGAAATATTTCTTTTCAACAGTATGTATCCAATGGAATTTCCCATCCTAATTTTTACGGTGATCTCGTATATAAACTAAGGAAAGTAAAAGGCTCAGATAACGTTATTTTATCATGTAATAAAATAGTCAAACGTCTTCTAAATAGACAATATGATATTGAGATCATCAAAAAGACTATAGGTCTTGTATTTGGCCCCTCTACAGCCTTATGCAGACTTTTACTTGAACGTTGTACGCTGACTAACAGGGCGGTGGGGACTATATGATGGGCCTTGTCCAAACCTCTTTCAGAGGAGACATGGTCCTGAACCTCATCCCCTCTGACTGTTAGTCGGGACTCCTACAGATCTAGGGTCTTGGCTCGCTTTCAGACTGGCAGAGCACAATTTATCATGTTTATGTGGCATATATTTTTATACCATTATGTGTTTTACAATACCTTACGTGTTTATATTTTTATGACCTCTCAATATGCGATACCTGTTGACCCTTGTTCTTTACATGGAGGATTATTTATGAATTTTCAAATGTACGTCCTTTGGTTGTTCTGCTGTTACGGTGAGTGGGAAGGTGGGCCCGTAAACCGGTTAACCATACCATTTGTTTGGCTTTTGTCAAATTAAATGACCGTCCTAAGTCGGTATCGTAATTGCACCACAATCAAATATTTTTGTAATGTGTTATATGTTCTAGTATATTATTTATATTCATGTATTGTATAGCTCCATGGTGACTTCTGCCACATAACTGAGACAGTAACTCCTCTTTTTTCTTTTAAAAATATTTCATTTATTTATTTAAAAAAATCTCAGGGGCAGATCTAGAAGCAGAAGAGGGGGGGGGGGGGGTTGGTTGGAGGAGGACCAAAGTGCTGAGGGGGAAGGGTATAGGAGGGGGTCAATCCCCTCCTGTTGGGGGTCCCTATTTTTTTTAAATTTCAAATAAAATGGTGTAATTTGGTATATTTTTCAGCCTTTTTTTCAATAATGACACAGGATTTTTTTTCTATCTGCTAAGAACAAAACCATAAAGTCATATCCATTTTGTCACTTTTTTTCTTCATTATTATCCCCTCGAGCAACTTGTTGTGGAGGGGATATAGTAATGCCACCGTCTGTATGTATGTATGTGTGTGTGTTCGCTTGTCCGGGCCATAACTTTTTAACGCCATGATAGATTTCAATAACATTACACATGATTGTTGATTACATCTCAAGGAAGTGTCATGACCTTGTCTCAGGGTCAAATTCTCAAGGTCAAGGTCACAATGGGCTGGAATGGTAAAAACTTGTCCGGGCCATAACTTTTTAATGCCTTGATGTATTTCAATAATATTACACATGATTGCTGCTTACATCTCAAGGAAGTGTCATGACCTTGTCTCAGGGTCAAATTCTCAAAGTCAAAGTCACAATGGAATGGTAATAAATTGGTTGAATTTTATGCCATGCGATGGGATGCTATGCTTAGCGTTGCTCTTGTTAACTTTGATATGGTGCTGAAATTACATATATTTCACATCATTTCCCTTAACATAAATTTACGATGTCAGAATAAATATACGTGTACACAGTGTTTTCATTTGGAAGTAGTTCACTAGAGTGGCAATGCCTGTTCAATTTCAGTTTCAGTTCCAGCTTGGAACTTCCTCCTCTGGTTAAGAAGCACCCCAAATGGGTAAAAGAAGGATCTATTTTAGCTTTTAAGAATATATGTACAATGATAAGAACATAATTATAAGGGCCAAACACTAAGGGCCTAATAGACCATATTCCGGTTTTGATAAATGACGACTTTTTGTCCGAGCTAATACCTTTTGGCGTTGTTTTTCATAGTGACGTTATAATGAATCTATGTCATGCGTTATGATGTCACTGAAAAACAAAGCCAAAATGTATTAGCTCGGACAAAAAGACAGCAATTATCAAAACCGGAATATGGTCTATATCACATAAGAATAACTAATAAAACTAAAAATAAGGGCCAAAAGTAAAATGTATAATAGGAGTGTGTGGTAAAAATAATTATGATATTGTTTTGGGTCAGTAGCACCCAAGTTGCATAAATAAAGAGCAATAATACCTAGTTAAATCGGCTGATGGGGATGGGGCTAGCCCCATATTGCGTCTAGGCCACTATCTTGGAACTATATTGACAAGCACAGTTGGGGAAATTATAATTTGTAGGGGAATTTATAATATGTACAGGATACGCAACATCTAATTCTAGACAGTTTGTCCAGGGCATGGCTAGAGAAAGCAGTTTTTTGGGCAGAGATGTTATTCAGTGTGTAGGCTATCCCTAAATAAGTGTATAGATGAATAAATAAATAACTAACTAACTCACTCAAGGTGGTTATATAAATCATATAGGGAAGTTTGGTTTAGTATGGGACTGCATCACTTGAATTTAAGATATATATATAGTACTGAACTTAAGCCTCTGCACAGTGTATATGTAGAAGTATAGTGTGTTTTTAAAAAACAGTTTGACTTAATATGATACAACAATATTATTAGGTCTAATAACTCTAATATGTAGGTAAAAAATACATTACTGTTACTATGCAGTGTGGTGGAAATTTCTACAGGTTAAGTATGGGGAAATGATGGGAAAATGTTAGTCATATGGAATGAAAATATAATATATGGGATTTAGATTATTAGCCATGGTTGGTTGTAGTACACTATGCACTGGTCTATATACATTTAATATAAATGGCACAGGGACAATTGTCCTTAATGTCTCTAACACATACAAAGTATAGCACAAGGCACAGTGCTCTGACATTGTGATATAAACAGCATATGAAAAGAGAGGTGGATCACCACCATGCCCGCATTTTCTATGGATCAGCAAATGTGATCTATCATATGTAGATAAAATGGTCTATTCGTAAATTAAAAGATAAAGCTTTTGTCTGCGGCCAGTATTTAATAATGGGGGCAATAATACTTGTATATGATGCCATGAGCTTTGGGATAAATTCCTTAGAACTTACAAGATAGTATATAAACTGGGTTTTTTTTTCAGTACTTTGGGAATGGGGCCGGGTCCCTTGCAGTTGGGAAAATTAGCACAATTTTGTTACATTTTGGAAAAATGTATAAAAAACCATCATAAATTAAACATGTACATCAAGATGTTATTAATTTTGTAAAACATAAAACCTGAACTGGTTATACAAATTACGAAATTATAGCACCGCAACGTGTACGTATGAGTTTGAGACTGAGCTCTGTCTTTGTGTAGGGTATATAACAGATCCTGAGCCACTGCCTCAATGCTGAGAGGAACATCATCCCCTCCTCTCAGCCTTTGAAGTAATTTTGACGACATGCAGTCGATTATTAGTTGTAATGCTAAATCCTTATTGTCTAGAATTTCCCTGGCCTGCACTGGGCCTACTTTTTCGTCCTGCACACATTGTATGACTGCTATGTACTTTTTTCTAATATTGGATAGTTTAATACAGTGTAAAATGAAATGCTCTCTGTCTTCGGAGCCCTGTTTACATAAAAGACATGTAGGGTCTATTTTATAATGGTTAAATTTACTTCTGAGACGATATACATTTTTCATAATCTGGACCTTAACTGCGGCCTTTTCTGAGGCTTTTTGGAGAATGGAGAGTGCTTAATTTTCCATACCAAATGTGAAACTTTAGTAGAGTTATCTTGAATCTGGATGGAAGCTAAGGTAGTCTTTCCTGCCATGTCAGACTCATTAAGGGCATGCCACACGCTATGTATGGCTGCCTTTATTTTAAATTTTAAGTGATTTTTGGACATGTCACTTCTAGTATTCTCCAAGAAATAATTGGGGTCTGGGAGGTCATATTTCTGGAGTGTGTGTTTGACCTTAGTGAACCAACTGTGGCTATCCGGACCCTTGGGGTGGGGTAGGGGGGTTGGACCCCCCAAACCCCCCTAAATCTGCCCTTGGATCTATCTATATTTCTGTTCAAAGGAAAATTGTAGATCTCTGTTTAAAGTAGAGATACCTTAATCTGAAAAGGAAATATCACTATCTGAAATATCTCTTTTGCAAATACACTAGCTTTAGTCAGAGGCATACAACATTATATATATATGTCTCTGCAGCTATAGTTAACTTTAATTTTTTGTCAGTTTTTATGTCCCCCTCCCATTCCACTCCAGACATGGCATAAATTGACAAAGTGTTTGCTTTGTCTGTCACTCTTTCACACAACTGGTTTCCAGAAGTCTCGACCTTGCATTTTATCCAAAGCAAATTTGGATACTTATCAAGTTTAAGTATGAATTACCAAATAGAGATATCTAATAAAGATTTTTAATAAAAATTTCAATGAATGCTCTATTGTTGTAATTCATTTATGAATATTTTAGAAAAATCTCAATTCAGGCAAAATGAAGTAAAATTCCCAATGCGAAAGGCCCATGCAGGCCTTATTCCCAAAAAAGTAAAGAAAATCCCAGATAGAGTTATCTTTCAATTAAGATTTTAATCACAGGCTTTGTTTTATTCAACAATGATAATTATATTTGCTGGAAATGTCATGATTAGTCTTGATTTAGTTTTTATATAAAAATTGGAAAATTCTTCATTTCTGTGATGAAATTAAATATAATAGCATTAATTTAAGTATCAAATTTTGTGGAAAACTTTTTCAGAGTGATATTCCTGTAGCAAACCTGAAAGACAGCATAACCTTAGAGACAACTGTTACAGATCCATCTGCGGTGATAAATGGTAATTGTTAGAATTGAAATACTCATCAAGGTTTAATTCTTCAGAAATTTGGAACTAGGTTATCCAAGGGGGATTATAGAATTGCCTCCAGTTTTTATCTTCTATCTATTCTACACAGTACATGAATAGACCCTTTCACTGTTACTGCAGGACTAACATTTTGGTCGACTAAATGATAATTGTTCCCACAAAATGACACCAGAGACAATAAATTTTTTATAATGATATGAAAACTTTTACCGGAAACGTTATCATTTGCCAACCAAAATGTTAGTCCCACAGTAACAATGGAAGGGTCTATATTAGCATGTTATTTTTTATTATATTTGATACACGTGATAGGATGACTGCTGGTAGGTAGGTGTGGGTACACTGGAACTACATGTACCATGTCTATCTCTCTGTGGAATTAAGATGATAAGGTAAATGTGAAGATCGTTATAAATATATATATATATATAAATATATACATGTATATATCTTTTTAGTATAAATTAATTTGGTATTGTGATTATTGAAAAAAGAAAACAAAACAAAAACAAAGCTTCATCCATCCCTGAGCTATTAGCCAGGACCCATGTGTGGATTTCTTTATGTAATACTATTTTACTTTTTTCTTCATTATGTTTATTTGGTTTAATATTTTGGTCATATTTCCAAAAGTCATTGAATGATTTTTGGAGATGGGAGAGTTTCACTGATGTCTTCCCAACAGCAACAAATCGGTGACAAATCTTCAATTATTGTCAAGCATCTGTAGGTATACATGTACCATACAGTACACAAAAATCGTACAGTGTAGTACTGACTCTCTCAGGGTATCTGTAGGTATACATGTACCATACAGTACACAAAAATCGTACAGTGTAGTACTGACTCTCTCAGGGTATCTGTAGGTATACATGTACCATACAGTAGACAAAAATCGTACAGTGTAGAACTGAGTCTCTCAGGGTATCTGTAGGTATACATGTACCATACAGTACACAAAAATCGTACAGTGTAGTACTGACTCTCTCAGGGTATCTGTAGGTATACATGTACCATACAGTACACAAAAATCGTACAGTGTAGTACTGACTCTCTCAGGGTATCTGTAGGTATACATGTACCATACAGTAGACAAAAATCGTACAGTGTAGAACTGACTCTCTCAGGGTATCTGTAGGTATACATGTACCATACAGTACACAAAAATCGTACAGTGTAGAACTGACTCTCTCAGGGTATCTGTAGGTATACATGTACCATACAGTACACAAAAATCGTACAGTGTAGTACTGACTCTTTCAGGGTATCTGTTACTTTGTCTGGCATCTGGGTGTAGCACACCATGCTATTAAGTATTTGTGGGAGATTTTTTTTGAGGAGTACATGTGCATTTATATCTTTTGGAGTGTAGTTTTGTTTGCTAGCTTCCAAGGTAAAGCAATGTGACTACCTGAGAAATTCTGTGTGCTGAAATTTTTTTAACCCTTTAAGATGTTTACAGCATGGTAGCTTGCCTGCTGATAATTGGTGAGACAATTTAGTGTTGTTAGGATTATGGTCTCGAGGATGTGATTCTGACTCTCTGATGTCGAAAGGTGGCCAGAGAGTCCCTTAATGGCTATTGCCTTAGTTCTTATCATTCTTACAGATAAGCTTTTTTAGCTCACCTGAGCCAAAGGCTGAAGTGAACTATTGTGATCAATCACCGTCCGTCGTCTGTCGTCCGTCGTTAACTTTTCACATTTTTGACTTCTTCTCCAGAACCACTGAACAGAATTTGATGAAACTTGATAAGCATGTAGTACTCATGGTCCCCTACAAGTGTTGTTGTTTTTCGTCCGGATTCATTAACAGGTGGCGCCACCACAGGCAAAAGTAGTTCAAAGAGGGTACCCTCCTTTGACAAACTTCTTCTTCAGACCGGGGGCATACAGAGACAAACCGAATGCATAGGAATGATCTAAAGGGATGTGTGAAGAAGTGTTGTTATTTTTGGTTCCGTTCCGAAATCAAATTTTTGACGTTTTTTTGTACTTGGTAGTTTTAATGCAGAAAAGAGGTATTTTTTTCTTTTAGTAAACATTGATGCATTAATTTGGTTTAATTTGATCATTTTGATGGTGAGAAATACTACTGCGAAGAAAATTTTTCAATATTTTATGTTTTGGATTTTTTATGAATTTTTTAAGACTTTCAAGAAAAAGGGGGGTCGGATAATTGGTGTAAACATTTCACATTTTGAACTTTTTCTTCGGAACCACTAGCTGGAATTCAATGAAACTTGGCATGCATCAAATACTAAAGGTCCCCGACAAATGTGGTCATCTTTGTCAGGATCCATGAACAGGTGGCACCACCACAGACAAAAGTAGGTCACAGAGGGTACCCTCCTTTGACAAACTTCTTATTCAGATCGGGTGCATACAGCGACAAACCGACTGCATAGGAATGATTTAGAGGCATATGGAAAGAAGTGTTGATATTTTTAATTCCATTCCGAAATCAAATTTTTGACGTTTTTTCATTTTAATTTTGGACTTTGTTATTTTAATGCATTTAAGAGTTATTATTTTCTTTTAGTAAACATTGATGCATTCATTTGGTTTCATTTAATCATTTCTATGGTAAGGAATGCTGGTGCGAAGGAATTTTTTCAATATCTCGATTTTTGAATTTTTTATGAATTTTTTAAGACTTCCAAGAAAAGGGGGGGGGGGGGACAATTTTTCATATCTTCAACTTGATCTACAGAGCAACTTGAAGGATTGTGATAAAACTGGGTAGGATGCAAGTACTCATAGTCCTTTTCAAAGGTTTTGTTTTTTGTGCGGATCATCCAAATTGGTTAACAGATAATGCCACCATGTCTAAAAGTAGGTCTCACAATCGTACATATACCACTTGGTAATTGAAATATGAAGAGTAGCGGTTCAAATCCAGCTGTGGTCAAAAAATTTTTTTTTTTTTTTACACATCTAAATAAGTTTTTAGATATTTCTCAACACTCAACATATGAAATTAGGAATTTTACGTTTAAGACTTCAAAAAAAAAAGGGGGGGGGGGCGGTTTTAGCCATTTTTCACATTTTCAACTTTTTCTACAAAACTGTTTGAAGGATTTTAATAAATCTTGGTAGAAATAAGTCACTTATGATCCTCTTCAAATTCTGTTGTTTTCGTCCAGACCTCTTTACAGGTGGCGCCACCATAGTCAAGAGTAGGTCACAAAAGAATTCCCTCGTTTAACAATATTCTTTTTCATACGGGCTGTATACAGAGACAAACAGAATGCATAGAAATGATCTAGAGGGATGAGTGAAGATGTATTGTCATTTTGGTTCCCTTCCAAAATCAAATTTTAGAATTTTTTTTCGACATTTCTTTGGACTTGGTGATTTCAATGCAGAAAAGTGTCATATTTCCTAGTTAATTGATAATGATGATTTCTTATGGACTATTGTGATCATAATTATGGTAAGGATTGTTACTTTGAAAGAATTTTGTCAATATCTCAATTTTTGGATTTTCTATGAATTTTTTAAGACTTCCAAATGAGGGTGTATAGGAACAATTCAATCACATTTTTCACTTCTGCTGTTATACCACATGAAAGATTTTAATGAAACATGGAATACATGAAGTACTAAAAGTCCTCTATCAATTTGGTAAATTTCATCCAAATTGGTTAACAGATAATGCCACCATGTCTAAAAAGCAGTTCTCACAATCGTACATATACCACTTGGTAATTGAAATATGGAGAGTAGCGGTTCAAATCCAGCTGTGGTCAAAATTTTTTTTTCATTTCTTTACACATCTAAATAAGTTTTTAGATGTTTCTCAACACTCAACATATGAAATTAGGCAATTTTAAGTTAGATCTGGACAATATTTGAAACAATTGTTGTTCATGACCCAGACTTGAAATCACTCAACAAAAGGCCCCACCTAAAGAAAATGACTAACTTGTTGCCCTGAATGACTTCTTGCAGAGACAAAGGAAATGCTTAATATCAAAATCACCTGAATGAATGTGCAAAAAAGTGTTGTTTTTTATTCTAGCCTGAAATAAAATTTGACATATTTTCAACATCTGTGTTGACTTAGTCACATTAATGCAAAAATAAATGAATTCTTCCTTCATGCATGACTGATAATCTAGGTACTCAGGTGAGCGATATAGGCCCACTTGGGCCTCTTGTTTATCCAACTCATCAGAAGAAAATAACTCAGTAACATTTTCTTATGATAAGATCACTGACACCCACATTTTGAAAGGCTACTGTAGGATGCTGAAAAGTCATCTGTGCACCTCCCTGCAACTTTTAAATGTTAGCCAGCAACGTAATCAAGCTGGTGTTGCCTAGTGGATGAGGTGCCCTGAGCGCACCGGTCGTCTGTCTTTCGGATGAGACAGTAAAAATCGAGGTCCTGTGTCACGGTGGGTGTGGCAGGTAAAAGATCCCTCACTGTTTCGGATGGGTCTGTTGCAAAGGTTTAAATTTGTATGCAATGCATCAGGCAGATGCTGTCGGCATATACATTAGATAATTGTGGAATGGCGTGAAACAGTATTCAATGGATCAATCAATTAATCAATCAGCAACCTAATCATTTAAATGGTGGATATGTAACCAGAGTAACAGTCTTGCTTTTTCCCTTCATACAACAGTACATGTATGTCACTTGTCAATGACTCAAAGGATGCCATCAGCATGACCCAGTGTCATATCACCAAAGTCAAGGTCACTGATAATTAAACTTTGTGTCAAAGTTTTATCTAGGCAAATTTTGCTTTTGGTCACATTGATGATTATCAAGGTTTAGTATGTTATTGGCCTGTGATAGAAATATGACATGGTCATGGCCAAAAGGTTTATCTCTATTTTCGCTTTGAAATTTTCTGTTTATGATCCTCATAATATAAAGGAGTGTCAGATAAAATATACATTTTAATACCTAAATTCCATTAGGAAATTTAACTGCTGTTTCTGTTTGTTCTTCTACAAACAATCCTGGTAAGAATGGAATATTTATGGTTTGTATCTTTGGTAAATTTTCAGTGTTTATACGTAGTAGAAGTACAATGTATTTCAAGATGTAAGTTACCGTATATATTTCAGGTATAGATGAAACTGAGAGTCCAACTTCTCATAAAGAGTATAACACTGCAAACCCTGCAGATGTTGCAACCATGGATACAGAGGACTGGAACCTAGACTTATCTGAAAATAAAAGTAATAGTCAAGAAGTGGGATCTGTCATGAATGAAGGTACTGAAGAGGTTGATACAACTCAGACATCTGTTAATGAGGAAGAGGAAACACAGCTGAAAGTGGACAGTGAGCAGCAAGATAAGCCGGATGAGGGATCAGTAATAAGAGAGAGTTCTGAAAGCAAGGGCAATGAAATCCAAAGTGTAGAAAATTCAGAAGAGATGCAGTCCTATGATGCACATGGGCCCTTACAAAATCTAACTGCAGAAGCTGACCAGAAAGCAAGCAATGGAAATATATGTGAAGTGGAAGAACCTGATCAAGAGACAAGCAATTCAAATATATCAGAGGAAATTCAGACTGGAGATGCTAAGGAAAATGAGGAAGGAAACAATGCAGAGGAAACAGGAGGACAGGAAACAGACATGTTATGTAATCAGAGTCTTGATATACATGCCCCTGAAGATACCATCGAAGATGACACCTCACAAGACTTTAACCAAGAAATTATTGGTTATAGTATTTCTGAGACAGAAGATGCAGCTTTTACTGAAAGTCAGCAGGAAGATGATGTCAGTGTTAACAAAGAGACAGAAAATAACAATATGAATGTTGATGATGAGTCAGCCATTAAAGATATGTCTGTGGAAGGTAATGAAGATTTCATATGTCAAGAGAACTCAAATTCTCAAGATTCAGAGCAGCTTTCATCTAATCCTGAAGATTTAGAAGATGTGACAGTAACGAAGAAAGATGATAATGCTGTTAGTGTAGAGCTCACAGAAAAGGAAGATAATAATCAACTTAATGAAGAAAGAAACCAGTTGCTGAATGAAGATAACCAGTTAATAGATGAAGACAATACACAGAAAAGTGAAGACTGCAAGCAGTTGCAAAATGAAAAAGCAGATCATACCAGTACAACTAATTTACAAACCTGTGAAGACAATTATGATGGTCTTTCTTCTATCAGCATTCAAAATGTAGAATCTCATGCTGTAACTGACGATAGCATACATGCAGGAAGTCAAGAAGAAATATTTCAAGAATATGATTTATTGAAAGATAATGACATCAAAATGGACACTAGTAGTGAAGAAAAGGTTGATGAAGATGATTTGTTGAAGGAAGATGAAAATACAGATAAAGTACATGAAAAGAAATCAGCAGATGAAAGTGTAAGTGGTTCCACTGATAACAAGGTTATCATGGATATGGATGATCAGATGGGTGATAATGATACAAGTGATCAGGTAATGAGTGAGCAGGTTACAGGTGATTCCACAGGGGAGGTAAAAGAAGTAGCAGATGTGGAGATGGCAGATACGGAAACTTCAGTCGCACAGACCACAGAGTTGGATTCTGAGAAGGTAACTGAAGGAAAAAGCACAGTAACATTAGTGGATGAAGAAGCAAAAACTGCAGTGAAAAGTGAAAAAGAAGCCACAAAAGACCAAGGTAAATGTACATTATATGGAGATTGCAGTAACTATTCCAGGTATAACAATTTTCTACAAGCAAAAATTCATATCAAGCAGCCATAACTTCAAAGTTTCCATTTTATAGCAATATAGTTTGCTCTTGAATGCAGTTTGCCAATGAACCCCATGATATGGTATATTATTTTCTTAATTGTTTTCCAGATGGTAAAATGGAAGATAATTCAGCAACAGAAATAAAGGTAGAAGCAAAAAAAGAAGAACCAAAGGAAGTGGTAGAGATAGATGATGATGTTATTATTACAGATGTACAGAGTGCTGGTGAGATTTAAATATGAAAAATTATTTACTTTGTTTTTTAGAGAACTATACAGGTAGAACTTAAGAAGATCATGATTTTGAACAAAGTTACTATTGCTTTGCAGGTTAAGTATTTAGCTTATTACCAAGAGGTTCTACATAATGTTCAAGAATTTTGGTGATTTGGTTTCCTTTACTTCATGCAAATCGGTAAAATGCCCAATTATGAGTTTCATATGGATCTAGTATTACATGAGGAAATTATGTTATTGACATGTGTTAAAAAGACTCCAAGGGAATTATGATATAACTGTCATTGGTTCCAGAAGATTTTGATGAAATTTTGTCCAAGTACTTCAACTGGTATATATAATTACAGCCCCTAAACAGGACTCTGATGGAGGAGGTGAGATGTGTTTACAGATATCTTCTGTTAGTGGAGGGAAAGATGTCAGTGATGTCCTTAAAGAAGAAGAAAAGAAACAAGTAAGAAGTCATGTGTATTATCACTATCAGGAAATTCATTAAACTTTTTCAGAATTTATTATTCAGTATGTAGTCAACATTAAACTTTTCTTGTAATTTCTCTTTTGTATTTGATTCTATCTAGAACCATTTGGCTGTTTTTACTTTCTTGGTTTCTGTAACCTCCTCCCCCTCCCCATTGTACAATGTATACAGTGAAATGAGATTGAATTTCTTTATCTCTGACAATCTTGATTCAGTCAAAGACCTGTGGGCAAAAATAAAGATGCTGAAAAGGGAGGCTGCTGTAGATTTCCCCACTAAATTATTCCTTCTTTATAAGGTTTATTATCAGCTTCATTCTAGAAATGACGTGCTTTTAATACTTATGAACTAATATGAAAAGTAAAATGTAGTTAATACACACATTTCAAAGAGAAATATTTGTGTACCTCTATTGTTAAATGGGACATATAATGTTGTGGTGCTGTTCATCCAAGGTTATTTTCTTCCAGAAAATTTTGAGTTTTAGATATTGAAGTGAAACTTGGTGTTTATATAAAATATGAGGCCCTACATACATGTATGAAATTCAACTTTGTTTCATATTTGACCTTTTTTCAAGGAGTTATTGCCCTAAATAAAAATCTGTTTTCAAGGTTTTTTTGTCTTATGTTCGAAATATTAAACCCTGTGTGCATGTTTACTGGATAGCGACAGACAAAGTTACACTTTTGTCAAATTTACCACCTATTTTTACAAGCATTACATGCATTTCCTTTCAGTAAGTGATATTTTTTCCTGTTGTAGAAAGTTGCTATCCTGAAATGCAGTAATGGGTGTAATTTTTAATTTAAGCATTGCATTTGTTATTGAAATGAATTGAATCATTTAAAGTGAAGACTGCAACTGATTTAACTGCCAGTTTATTTCTTCAATTTGAATTTTACCTGTCTCTGTTTTATTTTTAGAATGAATCCATGTTGAAAACTGACAAACAAGAACAAGGTAATTTGACTTTGTTTATTGTAATTTTACTCTTATAATGTAAAAAATGCAAAGGTTTTGTTTATAACCTTTATATTAGCTTGATTGGTTAAGCTTCTTTAGACCTCTTATTTAAACTTGGTATATGTTTGATTTTACTTCACTTTAAGTTGACACAAAAGTTAAATAATATATCTGTACCTGTAATCATACTGGTATTCAAAATGACTTCTTTTCCTGGCCAGACTTAATGTTCCACAATTACATTCATGCATTTAATCAAGCAAAACTATAGGGGACTTTCTGTGATGAACAATTCAGAGGAGTAATGCAAATTTGTATTTGATTTATGTAAAAATAATATAAAACATTGTTGATAGTAACAGACTTAATTAGTAAGACATATTGTGGATAAAAAATATGATGTTTACAAAATGTCTCATACAATACATTCTGTGGTGTTAAGTATTTGCTACATGTAAACGTTTTGTGTCTATTCAGTAATTAAAAGAGAGGCCAAAGCTGTACCTACCAAACCAGTGAAACCAGCAACGCGTCAGCAAGGCAAAATGCAGACCTGCATTGTTTGTATGAGGGTAAGATAAATATAGTCATTTATATTGTATTCACTTCCCATGTATTGTATTGATATTTATACTATATATTGATTGTGTAATGCATTTAAATAATTTGATCTTTTAACAGACTACCAAATGCAAGTACAACATTGTAAGAAATGGTGATGTCAAACATCTCTGTGATGACATCTGCTTTCAAAAGTTCCGTAGTAGTCCAACCTCCTATCTAAGAGGACCCCCAGCTGGAGCATCTGTAACACCTCCTCAGAACAAACCACGCCCTCCACCTACTTCTGCCCCAGTACAAGAACAGCATTACAAAACATGTTATGTCTGCCAGCTAATGAATATAAAAACTTCCAAACCATTTCTAAACTGGCAGAGCATGGACTTTTGTGGAGAAGATTGTTTGGGCAAGTTCCAGGGCAGCCTCAATGCATCTTGTTCAAACTGTGGCACACTGGTACAACACACATCCAAAGGCAAGTTCTGTCTTAGACAAGGAAATGATGTCAAGCAGTTCTGCTCAAATAATTGTTACATGGGCTTCAAAAAGCGACAGAAATTGTGTGAATGTTGCCAGAAGGATATTTCTAAAACAGCTGAGGCTTTTGTGGCCCCTGTTGGTAAAGATGGACTTTTCAAAGATTTCTGTAGCCAGGGTTGTCTGCAGAAGTATGAAGACAAGACTAACAATGATGTGGAGATAGTAGGGGTTGAGAAGGCCCACAAATCTAAAGTGCCACCAGTTGGTTTGTTCAGCTGCTCTGTATGTAGAAAACAGAAAACATGTAAACATGAAATTAGACTTGATGGTAAAGTCCACCGTTTGTGTAGCGATCCATGTTTATCTGCTTTTCAGTATGCCAACAAACTGACAATGAACACTTGTGATAACTGTGGTGTGTTCTGTTATAATGAGGGCATGTCTCCTCAATATATTCAATTTGAAGGTCAACAGAAAAGGTTCTGCAGCTTTATATGTGTCAATCAATTCAAAAATGAAAACAAGAAAACTGTAACATGTGCTTGGTGTAATTGCAAGAAGAGTAATTTTGATATGATAGAACGTGTGGATGCCAACAATAAATATCAGCTATTCTGTTCCCTGAATTGCCTGTCTCTATACCGTGTAAACCTTCAAGCAACTTCCAATCAAGCAGTCAAGTGTGACCAGTGTAAAAAGCATGTTCCAGCTCAGTATCATTTAACAATGAGTGATGCCTCCGTAAGGAACTTCTGCTCCTATCAGTGTGTGATGACTTTCCAGTCTCAATTTACTGGTAAACAATCTCAGCCTCCTCCTCCACCTCCTCCTCCTCCTCCTGCTCAGAACAACAAACAGACACCTCCCAGCAACCGGACAATGAACACAAGACAGTCGACAAGAGGTAAATGCCTTTATTTGATACATTGTTATATACATTTGTGTGGCCATGTATAAAATATATGTTTTAAATTTTAGTATATGTTTTAATGCCATTAATTACCTTATTATGGCATCTTCTTAATAGAGTTTCATTTGTATGTGTTTACAGTCTTTTCCATTTCGTATGAAGTGAGTGTATTTCCATATGGTTATGGTAACATTTACACTCTTAATATTACGAGAAATCGTGGATTAACCTAGTTGTTAATCCGTTTATTAGGATATTAATACCCAAAACATATGATCAGAGTATGTTATTAATACAAATCTGTGTTAATTGTGTAAAAGTCTCCTACATTTAATTTTACTAAGGAGTAGTGTTTGCCCCAGAAATACCATGTAAGTTGACTGTCAGCTGAATTAAATTCTATTTTTTCTCTCTTTAGAATAATTAAAAGCAATATATGTACAAAGATACATTTTATTTGACTGCTATGATGTCATGTTAGATTGGATGTATGATTATGTATCACAGGCTTAACAATTGATAGTCTGCTTTATGTTATCTTTTTGTTGAAAAAAAATGTATTGGTGTTTGTAAAAGGTGAGGTTCTTTTTGTTTCGTGAGACTTCATTACATCCCATAGAAAGGTGTCTTCTGATTTTATTTTTATGGAAATCTTATAAATATAACTTAGATTTCTGTAGGTACGGTAGGCATGTAAAATAACACATACTTTGTTATTCTAGGTACAGGACCAATCAAGCAGACTCCCACAGGGACACTAAAGAATGTAAACATTCCTATTATCTCCAACGTGGTGTCACTTGCTCCACAAGGTAAACATATCTCTACAGACTGGGAATCCAATATTGACTCATTCACATTGGTGCAATTACGTATTGTGATTAAGAAGATGTGGTCATATAGTTTTTGGTCTATAAGTCTTATTAATATGGGACATTGACTATATGATACTTTAGGACCTAGAATTGGTCTTAAATGAAAATCAGATGTTCAAGTACATGTAGTAACCTTGATGACCATCATCAATCTTTTCTTGTTGCGGCTTTTTCAGAACAGTCAAGACTTTTTTCATAGAAGTGAATGAAGTATAGGGTACAATAAAAAAGATTTATTCTTTTGATATTCAAAACAACAAATAGTCATTAACAGCTGTTTATCAAAGCAGACAATTATTGTTGATATCTGTCTTATGCCATTGTAGTTGATGAAGCTGTGGATCCTAAAAATTGAATTTTGGGTCATATCTGTTGAGTTAAGTAAGAGATTATGTTATCATGTTTAGAAAGGTGCTTCCTTACTGAAATACCTCATAGACAAATTGCATCATTTACTTTAAACTCAGCTTGTGATGCCTAACATCTCTCAAATATTTTGTATTCAGGAAAGCAGCAGGTGAATGTGAAAACCAATTCCAATGTCCCTGTCATGGTTAATAATCCACAAACGCAGCAAGCAAGCAGGGTATGTTAAATGTTATGTAAAACTCAGTCTAGCATTGGGAATACATAAAATAGTAAAATATATATAAAAAACTGCATAGGAAATCTAATATTACCAATGAAATGAAATTTTACTTTATGATTCTCTCATATATTATTATATACCAGTAGGTCTGTCTGTAGTTTTGCATCCCAATCTGAGTGACTTTGGAAAGAATGTCTTGAATTTGTCAGACAGCAGTCTATATATATCAATCTTAAATCGATCAATCATATTGTCAGTGATTTCAAACCATTTCAAGGGATAAAACTGTATGGTTTGATTTAAACCAAAGATACATGCAGATAAATGAGAGCATGATTTTCAGCAGTCGTATTTGACTTGAATAGAAGTAAATCTAGGAATAATGCGATATTGCTTCTATTTTCAGGGAACTGTTACCCAACAGATCATCATCCAGCCTGCTGCTCCAAAATCAGTAAAAAACAAATCACTTTTATGTAAACCATTTGTACAGACAAAGGCCACATCCTGCCGTCCTCACACACAAACAAAGGAGACACAAACAGGTACATATTGGTTGCTTTTAATGTAGACTTTTCTCTAAAAATCTCATTAGGTTAAGTTTTCTTTTCAGTACACTTATTGTGACTGGTATGAAATAAAATTATTGTACTTGTAGTCTCTAACATTGTATGAGAGTTTTGTGTGGGAGAGTTGTAAGATCTGCTATTGTGTCTACTCAAGGTAAGCAGTCCTCTCAAGTATCTCAGATTTCCATAAAATTATTATTTATTTGTCCTGTTTATTGAATAGGTACAAATCAAAGATATTGATCCGATATCCACAACTTGAAGTCGAAGTAACACGACAATACATATGTAAATAAAATATTAGCAATCATGAACCTCTGTCAAAGCAGGGGTGGGATCAGGTGCTATGGAGGAGTAAGCATCCCCTGCTGACCGGTCACATATTGAGTCTAGCATTGGGAATACATAAAATAGTAAAATATTTATAAAAAAAACTGCATAGGAAATCTAATATTACCAATGAAATGAAATTTTACTTTATGATTCTCTCATATTTTATTATATACCAGTAGGTCTGTCTGTAATTTTGTATCCCAATCTGAGTGACTTTGGAAAGAATGTCTTGAGCAGACTTGCCTATTTATCTTAATGGATTTACAGAAAGGGAGTGAACAATAAATGTTATTTAGTAAAATTTAAAAGTTATGAAGGTTTTTAAATATTTGATGCAGATCTGCATTAAGTAGATGGATTGTATGTTTTTATAGAGGAAGACTTTGAGCCAAAGACTGTGCTAATCCCTGTGCCAGTGCCAGTGTATGTACCATGTCCAATGGCCATGTATACACAGCCAACTCCTGTACCCTTCCCAATACCTGTGCCAATACCCATACCTTGCTTTATACCAACAACCAAAAAGTCGTCCGAGAAAATACTCAAGCAGATCAAGGTCAGTATTAATGTTATACAAGGTGATATTATTCAGATTAAAAGAGAATAAAACGTAGAGGAGACACATCTTACCTTAATCACCTGTTTATAATGCACACCTCCCAAAGTTGGGAGAAAATGTCAAGAAAAAGCTTACATTCATTGTAAGTCATGTATGTCAAAATTGATGAAGAGTGTGGGTGCTAAGTTGAGATTGGATGGTAAAGCATTACAACGTTCATCTTGGTGCATGCACCATTTCTATTTGACATGTGCATTCATAATGGCCTGGTTATGCAACTTCATAAGCTAGTGTCTCTTGACAAAGATGACATAATGAATGTTAGTTTGACACAATGTTTTAATAACTCTTTTAATTGTAGGACAAAACATGATAGGATTTTTAATTTTCCGGGATGAATGTCCTCAGAGCTATTGCCATATTCCCATTGTCATTGTTGTTGCTGTCTGTAGATAAATCATAACTGTAGAACCATAAGCAACAAGGCTTTAATATTTCACATATGTATTCCTTATGCCAAAACCTTTCATTGGGTACCAGAATTTTTGACTTTGTGACATTGACATAGAAGTTTGACCTACTTTTAAAACAACTTTCACCTTGGTCATAACTTATGAACAGTAAGAAATTGGGCTTAAACATTTCATGTGTGCATTCCTTGTGACACAACCTTTCATTACCGGTACATATCAATTTTTTTTTTCAATTTGACCTTGAAGATTGACTCAATCACAAAAAACTTTTGCTATTTAAATTTGGTTGCCATCAGCAAGCTCTGTTGTCTTCTGACAACTCTCTAAGAAAAGTGGTATACAAAAATCATACCAAATAATGAGTAATACAGTATGAATGGATCAATTATTGTGAAGGATTTCAATATGTCTGTCATTTATCTTGGGTATATGTAACAACATTTCAATTTCAGACAGCACTAAATATCATCATAATGCATGTTCTTTGAACCATTAAACTACTTGCTGATTACATACTTTATTGCTCACTTATACTTTGTATACTTAATAGCAAATAATGAACCAAGAGTGGTTAAACATATGCAATTTACTGTATATAAGGTTGTTTTCTATACTCCAGGAGTTGTGTATTATTTTTGGATTATACCTGTATATCTTTTAATTAATCAAACATCAACAAACACTTACTGAAGCATTACCAATTTTTTTCACTTGCCCACAGCTGGTAATATACATTACAACTACGCTGAAAGTACAGCAATTATGAACATTCTTGCACAGATATCACTTTTAAAAGAAAAAGTTGTATTTCATTATTACTACCAGTATTATATTGTTATTCATATACATAATGGTAATTTAGGCAAAGAGAAGTATAGCAGGACCAATAACAATGTGCATGTTTTAGAATTATAGTGGGCCTCAGCTGTGATACACCTCTGTAGTTCAAAATTGCAGAGCCACAACAAATAGTTAAATAGCAAAATTTTATTAAGTAGTAGTACAATGTATTTATAAGAAGCATGCAATATGAAAATTAAGTAGTTTATCAATAATCAGGATTTTAAAAAAGTGCTCATCAGTAGTCTATTAATTTGTTAAGTTATTTTATTGATATTGGGGAATACATAGTCTTGATCATGTTCAGTTTGGCTTGCTTTCCAGGAAATTCGTGAGAAAATTCCTGATGATCCTTTAGAAGCAGAACTTCTTATGATGGCAGAGGTGGTAGCTGGAGCTGATGAGGAATCCGATTCAGATACTGATGTGGAGATGGAACCACCAGCAAAAGAGCCTGTCAAGAGTACGTCAACACTTGTTACAATATAGGTTCTAATTGCTGATTGCATAATCTCTACTACAGATTGGCTCGTTCAATACGTTTTGTAATATGTGTCAGTAATCTTCATAAAGTCTTCTTCATGAGTCAAATCGTGAAAGATTCTATCACACATTATCATTATCCATTTTCTATAGAATCTCAAAGAGCAATTACACCTACTCCAGTTCCTGCACCTGAAGGGGATAGTCCTCAAGAAGAAGCTGACCTTGGAGAAGACATGCTCCAGATGGCGCTGCGAATGGCAACAGAAATGACAGAGCCAGTGATGGATCTTGAAACCTCTATAGATCCTGTCCCAGTCAACACAGGTATGTGAATAGAAAGGGACCAAAGAGGATATGGTTGACTGGAGTTTAAACATTATATTCTTTACAAGTTCTTAGTCATATTACAACAAGGAAGCAGAAGATAACAAAACTATTGAACACAGTGGTGCATTGAGGTTATCAAACCTTATCAGCACCACGAACCAAGTGGTGCGATGAGGGAATCTAATCCAATTGTCAGCACCACGAACAAAGTTTTGCGATAACAGTCTCAAATTCATTTGTCAGCACCACAAACCAAGTTGTGGAATGAGGGAATCAGATCCAGTTGTCAGCACCACAAACTAAGTGGTGCATTTAGGGAATCAAATCCAATTGTCAGCACCACAAATCAACTGATGGAATGAGGGAATCAAATCTAGTTGTCAGCACCACAAACCAAGTGGTGGAATGAGGGAATCAAATCCAATTGTCAGCACCACAAACCAAGTGGTGCAATGAGTGCATCAAATCCAATTGTCAGCACCACAAACCAAGTGGTGCAATGAGTGCATCAAATCCAATTGTCAGCACCACAAATCGAGTGGTGCAATGAGGGAGTCAAATCCAGTTATCAGAACTACAAACTAAGTGCTTTCATAGTCACTATTTTAAGTCTCTTTCTTAATAAGAATAAGAAATCGAATATGAGGACATATACTCGAAGAGACATAGCTAAGTCATATGTATAATGGTGATGATCTAGGAATTCTTGTTGTACATAGTATTTGTTATATATTTATCACCAAAACAAATTCTTCTGCCTTGCCTCTTTCATTTCAAATGTGAAAGTACACAGACATAAGTGAAACTTGAAAAGTACTTGAAGTTCTTTCAATAAAATATCTAACAGTATCAGATATTTATAGATGTAATATTACAGTTGTACATTGAAAATATTTATTCTGAATTTAAGGTATTCTAATAGATTTGTGTTATATAAGAAACATTTTTTTGACTGGTATGAAAGGAATATGTATCTTAAACTTGCTTTGTTCTCCAGGGATCCTCATACTTTTTTATTTCTTCAGAACAAAGATTTCACTGGTTTAATTAATACTAATTTTAAAAAGGTGTCCACACAAAAGTTGTTTGTGTTACAAAAATTTTATTACATATATTTGTTTTCATACTTTCTTACTACTGAACAGTCTGTAAATCTTCAAAAGAAAACAAAATTGTTTGATTTTAGTCGAGCAGATTTCTGAATAACCTAAATTAAATTCTAAGATTACAATCATTGTAAAGAATGTCCATCTAAATGTGATAGGTGAACTTTCAGTAAGTGCGTTGATGATAAGAAAGTAATAGACTGGGAACTGGATACCGATTGTAATGTTTTTATACCTGTTGTGGACATAAGAAAAAAAAAATCAATTTTGTTTTCAACAAGTGTTTGTTACGAGTACAATTAAAATAGAAATTGAGACATACATTCTGGAGTGTAGAAAACCATCATATATATACAAAGTAACTTTATGTAAAGTATAACTTGCACAAACTCATATGTTAATGTCGCTGATCATTAATTTGAACTTTAGATAACTCAAACTATTTTACATGGTCCCTTTTAGTTCAAATTATCAAGAGTTGACTCTATATATACATACTTGATCATGTTTTAGATCCTCCTACTAAGCCAAAGTCTGACTTAATAGAAGAGGAAGAAGAAGATGTTCTAGTATACAAAGTAAGAGAGACTCGCTCAAAGAGAGGTCCAGTAAAGAGGTCAAGAGGTGGAGGAACAAAAAAAAGTAAACGGCAGAAAACTAACCCTCAGCAACAAATAGAAAGTTCAGCTGATGATTCAGTTGTGTCAGGAGGTCAAGAAGAACAGGTAGGGTTCTTATATCTTGCTTTATCAATTACATGTAGAATAATTATTGTCTCTCAGGCCCTGACATCATTTTGAGGTCACCTATGCATTTGTAAAGCTGCTTAGTGAGTGTTAACTGCATTGTATTTTTGAAAAGTATTTCATGGGATTTACCTCAGAAAATTCATAGTTAAGACGTTCATTTGTTGGACTCTTTTTTCTTTAAAGAAAGACTTAGAATCAAAATTTAAGCTTCTTTTTTTTTTTTAAGATCTAAGATTTACATAAAGATTTAGAAACAATTTATCATTGATTGTAGATGTTTGCCTGTAAAATCTTCTTCAGTCTTTGTTTTACTTCCTAAAAATTATTAGCAGTATTTATATCAATAATAGCTGATTTCTAAATTCTACAGGAACCCCCAGCTGATGCAAATATGTATTTGAAGTTCACCTATGGGGTAAATGCTTGGAAACACTGGGTGTTGAACAAAAATGCTCAACTAGAAAAGGTTTCTAGAGAGGGATCTGGTCGTCTCAAGTTGTTTAAAACTGACATGATGGGATGCACAGCAGATGAACTAAATTACTCACTATGTTTGTTTGTTAAAGAAGTCAGGAAACCAAACGGAGAGGAATATGCTCCAGATAGTATTTTCTATCTTTGTCTAGGTACATGTAAATGAATTGTTTTATTTTCTAACACACAAATTAGTGTTTAATGTACTTGAGATGTGTACCATAAATTATTATCTTGATTCCATACACATTAAAAACATTTCGATGCTCATGGCAAGGATATTTGGCATTAATTCATATTAAGGTACATGTATTTGCAACCCACCACAATACAAGTAAAAGATCTTGAAAATGATGTAAAAAGAACAGCTAAAATGTATTGATGTCTAAGACATTATTGTTGTAATAGAAAACACTCAATATTAGAATTTATCACAACTGTCTGTGTAATATGAGTTATTTCTTTTGTCAGGAATTCAACAATTTTTGTTTGAGAGTGGCAGAATAGATAATATCTTCACAGACATGTATTATGAGAAGTTTACAGAATGTTTAAATGAAGTTCTACTTAGATACGAACCAAAGGTCAACACAGCAGGTATCTATAGGGACATCACTCACTTTTACAAAGTCGATTTAAAAGATTTGATTGAAGCTTTGTAGATATGCTAGATTGGCTATCAGAAGGTGTCCACTTTAAATTCCATCATGCTTACTTACATTGCATGAGGTGCTTTTAGTTAAGAAATTTTCTTGTGCTGCCTGCAAGTGATATGGCATATATTCATAAAATGATAAAAGTTCCTGTTAAGTCAGCTTATTATTTACTTGTTAACATGAAACCTGACTTTTGATTTTCACGTACCTGATATTTGATTTCCACACTAGGTCAGCTGGTATGTAGGATAGAAGAGGAACATTTATGGGAATCGAAGCAGCTAGGGGCACACTCGCCACATGTATTGTTAAACACTCTAGTGTACTTCAATACAAAATTCTTTATGCTTAGAACAGCTGAGGATCACTTAAAGCTGTCCTTCACACACATCATGAAGCATTGGAAGAAAACACCAACTATGAAGGGAAACACAACAGGACGCAGTGTATACCTACGCTATTACTGCCCTACACCTCAGAAAGTCCAAAGTATGTTGTTTGTTTGATTGTTTCAACAGTATTATGCCCCTTTTAAAGGTTTCCATGTCCTGGGTAAATAGTAGTTATCATGTTAATGCTTCCCTACACACCTTTGCCTTTCTGTTTTCCTTTTTAATATCATTCATTTCTCATATTAAAGAAAAACCCTTGAAGATAATTATATACCACTTCATACACAAATATATGTTGTTGAGAATATTTCACGCAGACCAGAATTGTTTTTTTCAAAGACCTTTCTTTTGACCTTGACTTAATGTAAAACTTTTGTGCCTAGTTCATCTTCTTGAATATGTTTGTTAGACTCTATTGTCAGAATCCCACGGTTGGTTGCACTTGTAATACCTCATCGACGATGGTAAGACTCCTATATACAATGATACATCTTAGTGAAAGCATTTCAACTGTTTCTCTTTGACATTGAACTTTTACATCATTTTGCACTTCTGAAAAAGGTGTTCAAGGTAATTTGAAAAGTAGAAACTAAATACATTTTTTTTCCGATTTAAAATTTACATTAATTTCTACTATTGTATAAAACTACTATGTGAAGTGAAGATGTATGAGGAAAAAGATACTGAAATTTTTCGGAAGTATTTTTACTCTGATGATCAGTGTCACTAACCCCACCCTCCAATTTTGTGATTATTTAAATGATCTAATTTTGTTTAATTTTCTCTGTGAATGTCTGCCAATTGACATAAGATTTTTTTTCAAACAGTGACGTAACTTTTCGACAGTATGACATCATATAGATGTGCCATATTTGCATAGAAGTGCAAGATACCTTGGAAAATGCTAAAATTTAAGTCTTTCTTCAAAAATTTATCGTAGAGCACAAGCTTAGCCCAATTTTGTTTATTGCTAGAGTTGTTAATTCTTTGGTAGACAACTTATGATTATGATATCACATTAGGTCTTGCATGTGCTCATATCAAAATTTATCACCTTGCTTCTAATTTGTACTGATTTTGACAAAGATGCCAATTTTCCACGGTCTTTGTTGGAATTTAGTTTTCCCATGAATATGTGAAATGTTCATTAACTTCAGATTTTGATTGTGTGTAATAGAAGGATCATCTGATGATTAATTATTATTAATTTATTAATTAAATATTTCGGAAATGTTTCAAATTTAGGCCGATTTAAGGATTAGTGAATCTTGTCCTTGCGCTTCAGCCAAAAGTTGTATATATTACAAAAGGAAAAAACAGATCTTTGGCAAAAGAAATGAAGGAATACAGATTTAATGTCTTAAATTACTATTTTCCACAATATCTGGTGATGAGTTACACATAATATCTTGAAATATCTAATCTTTGAAAGGTTAAAGGTTAGATTCTTCATTTCATTGATTTCTTTCTTTAAAGATGACAATAATTCAAAGAAGAAGAAAGATGAAATGCCTATTTATGAACAAGCTGAAAATCTAGACAACCCGTTGAGGTGCCCAGTTAAGCTGTATGAATTCTACCTCTCTAAATGGTATGCTTCTTACTTATACTGACTCATTAGCTCTCCTGAGCCAAAGACTAGTGAGCTATTGTCATAGCGTGTCGTCCTGTGTCCATTGTTGTGAACTTTCCACATTTTTAGCGTGCCTGCACTTGTGTGCAGAAGAGGCATTGCTATGCCCCTGGCGTCCGTGTCGAAGTCAGCGTCCACATACAGACTGATAGGGCAAATGTTGAAATCTTAGAATTTCATGCTTATTGATTTCTTTTCGTATTTTAACTTAATGTATAATGCTGATATATTCCTATTAACTATTATGAATGAATATCTGAACTCTCTTGGGATTGGGATGGCTCATGTGATATGAAATGTTGAGGTGTTCAAACTTCAATGTTATTGTGTTTCTTTCTGTACTTTTGTTGTGTGAATGAAATGAATTACATGTACAATATCTACCCATGTCCCATATCATTATACTCCCAAGGGGGGGGGGGGGGCAAATATTAAGATGTTGAAATTTCCATGTTAAGATGTTGAAATTTCCATGCTTTTGTGTTTTTTTTCTTCATTTTTGTTATATGACTGAAAACTAATAATGAATTACAATATCTACCCATGTACCGTATCATTATACCCTCCTTGATTTAGCCCAGGAGGCTGGGGTCATTACCGGTAGCTATAATGAAAAAATGACAAATGTTAAGATGTTGAAATTTCAGTACTTTTGCTTTTCTATCTATATTTTTGTTGACCACATTGCAAAGCAAGTCTGGTCTATGAATTTTTGAAGTCTGTCTGTCCGTCCCTCTGTCTGTCCGCCATCCATCCATACGGCATCAACAGTTTATGCTTAGCTTGGTTTCTTTAATACCATTAATGATACTTATGTCAAATTTGGTGAGTTTGTAGAAATTGATAAGTTCTTTCTGACTGTCTGGAAATTTGGTTACCTTGACCTTGATTTCACGCTTCAGTGAACACAGATTGATTTTGTGTCTAGCTTGATCTCTTTCATACCATTAATGATGCTTTAATCTTTTTAGCTCACCTGAGCCAAAGGCTCAAGTGAGCTATAGTCATAGTGCGCCGTCTGGTGTCCGTCGTCGTCGTCGTCATCCGTCTGTCGTTAACTTTTTCACATTTTCGACTTCTTCTCTGGAACTACATTGCAGATTTGGATCAAACTTTGTGTAAATGATGTACTCAAGGTCCCATTCTTTTGTGTTCGGGATCCAGATTCCCTCAGGGGTGGATCCAGGGCGGGGCCAAAAGTGCCCAAAACGGTACCCCTCTTCAAACATCTTCTTCTCCAGAACCAGTACATATATGGGGAAACTAATTGCATTTCAATAATCTATAAAGATGGGTTATTAAAAATTGTGATAAGATCCGTCAAATAGAAATTTACGCTTTTTTGACATGTTTTTGGACTTAGTCATTTCAATGCTGAAATGTGTCATGTTTTTCAGATAATTGATATTGATGATTTCTTAATGACTATTTTGATCATACTTGTGGTAAGGAATATTATTGTGAAAGAATTTTGTCATTATCTCAATTTTTGGATTTTTTATGAATTTTTTAAGACTTCCCCAAAAAAGGGGGGTTGGCCATTTTTCACATTTTAAACTTTTTCTACAAAACCACATGAAAGATTTTAATGAAACATGGAATACATGAAGTACTAAAGGTCCTCTATCAATTTGTTAAATTTCATCCAAATTGGTTAACAGATAATGCCACCATGTCTAAAAAGTAGGTCTCACAATGGTACATATACCACTTGGTAATTGAAATATGGAGAGTAGCGGTTCAAATCCAGCTGTGGTCAAAAATTTTTTTTTTTTTTTTTTACACATCTCAATAAGTTTTTAGATGTTTCTCAACACTCAACATATGAAATTAGACAATTTTAAGTTTAAGACTTCAAAAAAAAAAGGGGGGGGGGGTTGGCCATTTTTCACATTTTCAACTTTTTCTACAAAACTGTTTGAAGGATTTTAATAAATCTTGGTAGAAATAAGTCACTTACGATCCTCTTCAAATTCTGTTGTTTTGGTCCAGACCTCTTTACAGATGGCGCCACCATAGTCAAAAGTAGGTCACAAAAGAGTTCCCTCCTTTAACAATATTCTTTTTCATACGGGCTGTATACAGAGACAAACAGAATGCAAAGAAATGACCTAGAGGGATGAGTGAAGATGTATTGTCATTTTGGTTCCCTTCCAAAATCAAAGTTTAGAATTTTTTTTCGACATTTCTTTGGGCTTGGTGATTTCAATGCAGAAAAGTGTCATTTTTCCTAGTTATTGATAATGATGATTTCTTATGGACTATTGTGATCATAATTATGGTAAGGATTGTTACTTTGAAAGAATTTTGTCAATATCTCAATTTTTGGATTTTCTATGAATTTTTTAAGACTTCCTGAGGGTGTATAGGAACAATTCAATCACATTTTTCACTTCTGATGTTATACCACATGAAAGATTTTAATGAAACATGGAATACATGAAGTACTAAAGGTCCTCTTTCAATTTGGTAAATTTCATCCAAATTGGTTAACAGATAATGCCACCATGTCTAAAAAGTAGGTCTCACAATGGTACATATACCACTTGGTAATTAAAATATGGAGAGTAGCGGTTCATATCCAGCTGTGGTCAGAAATTTTTTTTCATTTCTTTACACATCTAAATAAGATTTTTGATGTTTCTTAATACTCAACATATGAAATTAGGCAATTTTAAGTTAGATCTGGACAATATTTGAAACAATTGTTGTTCATGACCCAGACTTGAAATCACTCAACAAAAGGCCCCACCTAAAGAAAATGACTAACTTGTTGCCCTAAATGACATCTTGCAGAGACAAAGGAAATGCTTAATATCAAAATCACCTGAATGGATGTGCAAAAAAGTGTTGTTTTTTATTCTAGTCTGAAATAAAATTTGACATATTTTCAACATTTGTGTTGACTTAGTCACAGTAATGCAAAAATAAATGAATTCTTCCTTCATGCATGACTGATCATCTACATGTAGGTACTCATTTGAGCGATATAGGCCCACTTTGGCCTCTTGTTTTGCCTTTTCTTTAAGATTAGACAGAGATACAGTAATCAAACTTCACCTAAGGTTTCTCACACTTTACTGAAGCCACATGCCCAGGGTGGTGGGGAAGGGTCAAAATGTAGGATATTGAATTTTTTGCCTTTTTGAGTCGGCTTCGGTGAAGCCGCACTCATTGCAATCACTTTCTTTTCATGGGTTATAACTTTCACTACCGATATAGAGCTTACTATGCTGCTGAAAAATAAAGTGCCGAAAAATTACTGATGTTGTCTTAAAAATTCTTGATCAGCACAATGTACCTTTAGCTCAGTTAATTTAAGCTAAACATAAACTAGTTTCAATAACTTGAAAAAGGAGTTGCAATAATGTTTTCAAATTTCGCGTAATAATATGTAGTTGTGACTACTTTACGATGTGTTAACCACTGACAACGTCGGATGTACCCGATTGTGTAATTCTCTGGACAAAGCATTTGTCTTGATCTTGTATCGCTTGTTTTTATCGAGATATTTCAATTAAAGTTTTCCCCAACATGTTCTAGAACTTAAGTTCTTTCTCACATATATGACAAATTTAAAGATCGATCTTCCCGCATTTCCTCTGATAAAGAAAATGCAATATAAATATTTAGGTAAATGTTGTATGTTTCCATGTTGCGATATAACTGAAATATTGTTGAAAGTGACGTAAAACACCAATCAACCAACCAACCAAAATCATATGAGTGTTACTCAGGACCTTCAGTCCTTTGATATATATTCTTGTGACAAAAATCATAATGAATACAATGTATTTGTTTGAATTCAAAGCATTTATAGTTTAATTATTAACTAAATTTGAAATTAAAAAAGACCTTTTTTTACTTTTTCAGCCCAGAAAGTATCAAAAACAGGAATGATGCATTTTACCTAGTTCCCGAGCGTTCATGTGTTCCAGACAGCCCTGTATGGTATTCAACGATGAATCTGTCTGCAGAAGCTTTAAATAAGATGTTAAACAGGTTACGATTAGTTAGAGAGATACAAGAAGCTTTACTAAATACATCGCCAGTTTATTTGTAAGAAACTTACATGAGCTGAATATAGTTGGACATTGTAGATACAAGAGGTCCATTAGTGTAAACAGTGTAAAATATTGTAAAAGAGAAATGGTGTATCAGACGATTACATGTATAGTCAATAAAGGGATGATTATGGAGATTCATGAACAGATATCATATATGAGCATACCAACATGATACAGATAGACCTTGGTCCAAAACTGCAGACCCATGTAGTTTATGCTGAGGTCTATTCCCTAAGACTCCACAAAAGAGTTACACTGAAGAGTAATTAAGGATCTACTGAATGATGAAAAATACCAATGGATGATTAGAATGTGTCTTACGAATTATGAAAAAATGAGTATCAGGTGCCATTGAAAATTGTTATTGAGTCGCAACGAGTAAGAAGATTAGTGACACTGTACCACAGCATTGGATTGTTATACATGTACATGGTAGTATAATTGATGCCATTTTCTTTTGTGTATATATTATTGTTGTACAGAAGTAATGTATATTTTGATGCCCTTCCATTGAAAATGGTCAGGGCATATAGTGTTACTCTTTTCTGTCATTCTGTTATTCCACCATTTTGTTTCTGTGCTCTATCTCTGCAACTGCTGAACATATTGAATTGAAATTTTATTTACTGATACATCATGAGATAATTTAGGTCAGGTTCTGTATTGGTTTTCGTTGAATAATTTTTGAAGGAGTTATGTTCATTGAACTTAGAAAATTTACAATAATAACTGTTTCCGTGCTTTATTTCTGCAACAGATGAACATGTTTAATTGAAATTTTATGTACTGATATATCATGAGATAATTTAGGTCAGGTTCTCATTTGCTCTGGTCAAATAATTTTTGATGGAGTTGTGCTCCTTGAACTAAGAAAGAAGAAAATTTACAATAATAATAGTTTTCATGCTCTATCACTGCAACGTGTAAGCGTATTGAATTGATTTGGTATAATGATACATCACAAGATAATTTAGGTCAAGTCCTGATTTAATTTCAGTCAAATATTTTTTGACGTAGTAATGCCCCTTGGACATAAAAAATTTCCGATAATTAACAGTTTCCATGCTCTGTCACTACAATGAATGCACAAATTGGCTTGAAATTTGGTATGCAGATACATCATGATAATATCTAGGTCAGGTATAAAATTGGTGCGATCGAATAAGTTTTGATGGAATTATGCCCCTTTGACTCTGATGTCTATGTATATATTGTAAATTCAACTTGTCTTCGCAACTCAGCCTTAACTGTTGTGAGGATTTCAATAAAACTTGGTACAACCAAAAATCACAACATTTAGATGTGCATATAAGAAGGGGAATGCTATTTTTTACAGGAGTTCTGGTCTGTGGACTACATGTTCTGTTAAAAAATGTCATATTTCACTTTCGTTATTCATGGTGTATTGACACATCTAGTTGATTTTTATGTCATCTGATAAAAATATCAGGGGCATACTGTTTTATCTTGTCTCTTTGTCTGCCTGGCAGTAACTTTAACCTTGCCTATAACTTTTGAACCATAAAAGATAAAGTTTTAGTATAAATTTTTGCTTTTGTTTTCCATCAATGAAGGTGTTTCAAGTGACACCAAGACCAATAACCAACCTTTATGCCAAAAACAGATTTTATGTCAGTATTGTCTATGTCTCGTGATATCTCAAGTTTACCTTGAGAGATTTAGATGATAATATAATACATTCAGTGTCAGATCTAAGGAGGACCCCTTTCGTTTTTCATGAAATTCTGTCATGTAGTTGTGGTAATTGCAAATTAAAGAAGCATTTATTCAGGCATATAAAGTCTATGTCCACAATAACTAAAAGTTTGTCATGAGATGTATGTAATATTACATGTCCAATATCAGGACCTAATGAAAAGTTCTTTCATTTTTGATGAAATTCTTTTGCATTGTTGCAGAGTTACGATACTTGTAAGTTAAAAATAGCTTATATTAAGGCATATATTGTTTAGGTCTGGCAATAATGCAAGTTTGCTTTGAGAGATTTATATAATAATAATGCATTCAATATCCAGACCAATTTCTGTTGCTACCAGGGCATAATGCTTCACAAAGACATGTAAAAGCTCCTGGATCGATAGATTGGGGGCATATTGTTTTTGTCCTGTCTGTTTGCTTGTTTGTCTGTCTGTTGTCCACTTAAACTTGGCTGTAACTTTTGAACCATGAGGGTTAGAGACCTCAAGTTTGACATGCTTATTCAATTAATGTATCCTTTTCAAATGACAACAAGGTCAATGACCTTTTGACCTTGACAATGACCTTTACACTAAAGATAACTTTTTGGGTTTTGATGCCGCCGGGGGCATGAGTGTTTGACAAACACAGCTTGTTAATCCCTCAGATTCAATGGTAGAGGGATGTTGGATTTGTTGGGACATGATGTATCATTATAGGACATGGCATTTTGGGTTGTTATCTGTTGCCATGTTTACCTTTATGATGAGTATTTTAGAAAGTGTAAAAGATTTAACTTTAGGTTATTTGGTCAACATGCTTGCATACTTTGATAGTTTTACTCATAAATGTTGAGTACCACAGAAGAAAAGTGTTCAGAAAGCATTCTTGAGCTATTTGTTTGAAGATTTCTTTGTGTTTTATTTTGTATGTCAGATTCATTAAATGTACTGTATAAAGAAGCTCTTGAACATAAAGTATTAGATACTGCTTCAAACAATTTCTATTTTGGATGTAATAAGTAAAATATGTACCTCAACCAGTGTATGTTTGTTACAGTTTTACACTAAATGCATTAATGATGTTGAACTTTATGTACAAGGTTTGCATTACTATTAAATATGAAGACACATAAACCATTGTTCTTTTACCATACTTCTATTCTAACCTTCTTTTCAAGTGACATATGTGCTTGTCTTTCTTTATTATCCCCGTGTAGCAGTTTTGCAGGGGGATATAGTAATGGTTCCATTGATGTGTGGGTACATGTGTCTGTAACAAAACAATGTAGACACTCTAGAAGTCACAGTTTTGTACCTATGGAGTTCATACTTCACATGTAACTGAAGTATAAGGAGGGGAAGATCTCTATTGATTTTAGGATATAAAGGTCGGAGGTTGAGGTCACTAAAGGTAATCATAGAAAAAGTTTTTAGACACTCTAAAACTCACAGTTTGGACCTATTGGGTTCATACTTCATATATAGTTTAAATATAAGCAGAGGAAGATCCTTATTGATTTTGGATCAAAAGGTCAAAGGTTAAGGTCAAATCAGTACCATGGACTTTCCTGCCATGCAAAGGGATGCCACTCTTGTCCTTGTTCTAACAATATTTGCAGGCAACATGTGATTATTGTACTCTGCTTTTCGCGACCGCATGGGGACATTAAATCTCATTCGTCTGTCTGTCTGTCCATCTGTTTGTCTGTCACAAAAACTTTAACCTTGGTCATATTTTTTTAATCGTAAGACACAGGACCTTCATATTTAGCATGTAAGTCCCTAATTGCAATACCTTTCCGTTGGTTCCAGAATTTTTTATCATGTGACCTTGACTGTGACCTTTGACCTACTTCAATGTATTTTTTTACCATGAGAGGTAGAGGCCAATATGTCACAGATCACTGCACCCTTACTGATAGAACCTTGAAAGCAGGGGACCACAATTCTCTGAATTTGCTTGTCATTATTTATTTATATTAACTATGTTGGCAGGTTAATAAGATGTATTTGTCTTTATTTATTCAAACAGTCTTTGCAAGTGACATGTGCTCGTCAGCCATAATTTGCATGTACCATGTGTTTGCCATCTATTTATTTTTGCAGGCGACATGTGACCATTACCTTTATTCTTGCATTCTCTGAAGATATGTTTGTAATACTCTATTCTAACAATCTATTCAGGCGATACTAGTATGTTCTTTTCATCCTTTATTTCAACTATCTTTGAAGGTAACATGTGTTTTTCATGCTCTGTTGCAGCTACTTTTGTCATCCTCTATTCTAACTTTCTTGCTAGATGACATGTTTTTGTCATCCTTCCCTCTATCTTTGCAGATGTCACCATCTTTTCAAGCTATTTTTTATGATGACATGTCTGCTATCCCCTGTTTCATCTATCCCTGCAGCTGTCCTGTGTGACATTGACTATATTTCTGCAGCAGTAATTTTTCATTTTATGTCAATAAAATGTACTCATAACTAGGTAAGCTTTAGATTCTTATATTTGTTTAGTAAAGTGATTTGATAAAACATGTATGTCCTGGCAGAGTATTAGTCCTACTCTGCAGACAGCTGTCTTTTTGCAGCTACAGGTCTATTGTATAATGGATCTGTACTGGATCAGACTTGGGCTTACATCCTAGCCTCTAGATGTAAATGTCACATGACTATTGGTCAACCAAGATCTGACCTGGAACCAATTATGATTTGTACTCCATTAGGGCTCAACAGTGCCATAATCTTACAATGTGAAATATTAAAAAAAGTTTGAGTGTTTTGAGGGGATGATCTCTGTAATGTAATGTGAAGCTGTTTCTGTCTGTTAGACAGGCAGAACAGTAGGTAATACATAAACAATTTTCATCAATGAGGCTCAATAAAACATTTTAACTTATCTAAATTATATGCTACTTGATTTAAACATCCATTATTTGTTATCTCCAACTCATGAACTTCTTAACCATTACATATTGATCTATTTTTAATGAGAAATCAGAAAATTTTGATGTTGAAATAAAAATTCATATTATGGAAATAGCTTATATTTGATAGACTTCTTTATAGGTTAATCTTTTTTATCCCCATCAAGGTTTTGACCAACATGATGGTGGCACCTGTCTATTGCAGGACCTTGTAATCTTATCTATGCTAACCCAAAGTAGTGAAGGATCTCAGAATCAACCCAAAGCATTAAAGGATCTCATATGTACTAATATCTTCAGTATCACAGGGACTCGTAATCTTACCTTTACCAAGGGCCAACCAGAAACAATGAAGGATCTTGGTACCAGGATCTTTGGTGTCACGAGGTCTTGTAATCTTACCTATGCCCCGGCTTGCCCAAAGCAGTGAAGGATCTCGGTACCAGCATCTTCAATGTCATAAGGATTTGTAATCTTACCTATGCCATGGGCCAACCCAAAGCAGTGAAGTATCTAGGTACCAGCATCTTCAGTGTCACAGGGACTCGTAACCTTAACTATGCCATGGGCCAACCCAAAACAGTGAAGGGTCTTGGTACCAACATCTTCAGTGTCATAGAGACTTGTAATCTTACCTATGCCACAGGTCAATCCAAAGCAGTGAAGGATCTCAGTACCAGCATCTTCAGTGTCACGGGGCCTTGTATTCTTACCTATGCCACGGACAATCCACACTGTGAAGGATCTCAGTACCAACAGGCTAAAGCAGTGAAGGATCTCAGTACCAGCATCTTCAGTGTCACGGGGCCTTGTATTCTTACCTATGCCACGGACAATCCACACTGTGAAGGATCTCAGTACCAACATCATAATTGTCACAGGGCCTCGTAATCTTACCAATGCCACTGGCCATCCTAAAGCAGTGAAGATTTCATATGTACCAACATATTCAGTATCACAAGGACTAATAATCTTACAAATGCCACAGGCCAACCCAAAGCAGTGAAAGATCTTGGTACCAACATCTTCAGTATCACAGGGCCTTGTAATCTTGCCTACTCCACGGGACAACACAAAGCAGTGAAAAGTCTCATTTTCAACATCTTCAGTGTCATGGGGCCACAGTTCGAGATCTCTCGTGTGACCAAACACCAAGTCACCAGTTAGTCATTGAGATGTCTTATATGACCAAACACCAATTCACTGGTTACTGTTTGAGACGTTTTATGTGACCAAACAACAAATCACCAATTAGTCTTTGAGATGCTTCATGTGACCAAACACCAAATCACCGCTTAATCTTGGCCATTAGCTATACACACTATCGACTGACCTACGTTGGTTCTCTCAGACTTAAAAATATTCACATTAAAAAATCTGCACTTTTTAAACTAGATCTGAGTTTATACTGTCTCATTCAGTTGACACTTTTAGAGACAGCAGATGATAGACAACCATAGAAAAATAAAATCCTTTACAATGCACAGGTTTTGGAAGATAAACCTTGACAGATACTTTCCAACAGTTTTGTTCAAACACTTGGATTAGAAATCCAATGTGATATCACTGGATCCACCAGTCAATGAAATTTGAGTGAGCATAATTGTAGACCTTGCCAGTTTTTTATGTGGAATCTAACCAACCTATGCCATGGGCCAACCCAAAACCATGAAGGATCTCAGAATCAACATCTTTTGTGTCATGGGGCCTCCTAATCTTACCTATGCCACGGGGTCAGGCTAAAGCAGTAAAGGATCTCGGTACCAAAATCTTTTTTGTCACGGGGGCTTCTTAATCTTACCTATACCACAAGTCAAGCCAAAGCAGTGAAGGATCTCGTTGCCAACATCTTTCGTGTCACAGGGCCTCGTTACCTTACCTATGCCACGGGCCAACCCAAAGCAGTGAAGATCTCATATGTACCAACATCTTCAGTATCATAGGGACTTGTAATCTTACCTGTACTAAGGGCCAATCCATGTTTTGAAAGATCTCAGTACCAACATATTAAATGTCATAGGGTCTTGTAGTGTTACCTATGCCACGGGCCAATCCAAAGCAGTGAAGGATCTCATATGTATCAACACCTTCAGTATCACGGGGCCAAGTAAGCTTACCTATGCCATGGGCCAATCCAAAGCAGTGAAGGATTTCATGTGTACCAACATCTTAAGTGTCACAGGGCCTCGTAATGTTACCTATGCCATGGGCCAGTCCAAAGCAGTGAAGGATCTCGTAAGTATCAACATCTTCAGTATCATGGGGCCTAGTAAGCTTACCTATGCCATGGGCCAATCCAAAGTAGTGAAGGATCTCAGAACAAACCCAAAGCATTGAATGATCTCATATGTACCAAAATTTTCAGTGTCATGGGGCCTCTTAATATTACTTATGCCACAGACCAACCCATGTATCAACATCTTCAGTGTCACAAGGACTCAAAATCTTAATTATACCATAGGCCAACCCACAGCAGTGAAAGATCTTGGTACTAACATCTCGAAATGAATGACATCATACACACAATAGAGTAGCTGTGAAATTTATTGCTTCTAAAACAATTATCAACAAGCATACATGAAATAGACATCTGCCTTTAAAGACAAAAATAACTACTTTATAACAACGTCCATTTAGATCATGACATTAGAGAATATTCTCAATTATGGCAAGGCTGAACAATTAAGCACAAAGTCTGTGAAATCTCTGACATTAACTAACAATAAAGGGAAAAGGGGTTAATGGAATATTTTCTAAAAGTGAGTTCTCTTTAACTAAGTAAAATGTGAAGTGGATATCGGAATGCATTTGATTTGGAATCTAAATAGAGTATACTGAGTCATATTGAGATAACTGAACACTGGCTTGGCTTCAGAATTTTAAGTTTTAGTTACACATTTATACTGTGTGGACCAGTGTTCAATTGTGGACAAAACCTGGAGAATTTACACAAACTGTCAGTCTTAGGTATGTCCAAAGAGTCTTGTGCATTGTCTTTGACTTACAAAGGAATCCAAACTTCACAAACATACATAGGTACTCTGTAATATTTTGTTGATGTAGTAATTGAGCTTATGTTTGAGACTATATATGGAAATCATGTAGATATAAAGAGAATCTGTATTATTTTCAGACTGAAAATGATTTGTGTATAAAGTCATTAAACACAAAAAAGTCATTAAAGTTCCTGGAATTTAAATGGGAAAATCCTTATGGGAACATCTAAAGATTTGGAGGGAATGTTAATTCACAATAATTTAGAATTATGCAAAGAAAAAAAACCCCCAAAACCTGCCCCCCAAAAATAACTAATCACAGGTTGTGTTACAAAATAAATGCTTTAGGTGAGTTTTCTCTACACATTTATCATATAATAGTAATTAGATTTATGTTCTGTTCTAAACTACCGGTACTCTACAACACCTACATATAGTGTGCCTTTATAATATTTGTGCTGACTAGAAATGAAATTTTATTAAAATAAATATGTACTGAACGCAACATATTTATTTTAATATCTTTGTTTTATTGACAAAATAAAACATCGGAGTCCAAGTGGGCCTATATCACTTATCTGAATACAATCTGCTCATCCACAAACACAAAAAATCCAAGAAAATATTTCTGCATTTCATTTCTTTGCAATAACATTTATTACAATAAAATCTGTTAAAACACACAAAATCGATGCATTATAAATGAGCTAAAAGGAGAAAATCTAAGAAATTACCCCCAAAAAGGCCAATATGACAAAGTCCAAAGAAACTTCTTTTTCCAATTTGAATAAAAAGAACATACTTCAATCTTACACCCTTCTAGAAGGCTCAGATATCATTTCATTTTTATCCATGCATCCATTCTTAAGAAGATTTTCAAAGAAGGGTATACTCTTGGGCATACTGTTGTCTATGGTGGAGCTACCTGTTGACAGATCTGAATAAAAAAAAAACCACAAACGTTGTTAAGGCCCACTACTACTAAAGTATACATGTACAAATTTAATATCAAAATCTGTTGGGCCATTTAGGAAGAAAAGATGATAAATTGAAAAATTTATGACAATAGACAAATGATGGATGAAGTGCCATGACAAAATCTCACTTGTGCCTTTGGCTAAGATGGGCTAAATAAGCATTCTGAAAATACTGCTGAAGCAATACATGTCCCATGTTCAATAAGAGGCTGTAAGGAAGGGGTAATTTAAGTTTGCCAAAAGTAGGCCAATGGTAACAGCTTGAATTTGATTAGTAACTAAGTGCATGTATTAAAAAGCCACCTTTCATATTTAACTGTATTCACAGGAAAACTTAACTTCGTATATCATAAATAAAAATATATTCCTTTATATTCTGTTAGAGTTTGAATGGAAAAACTGGCAATGGTTTTGACCTAAAAATCAATAGGAATCTTCCTGTTTTCATGATTAAGTATATATATTGCAATTCAGATGAATTCTGATGTATAATATTTAAGTTATCATTTGAGAACAATGTTTTTACTATATTTGTAGTTATGACATTGACATTTTGACTTTAAAATGCATACGCATTTTTGTCTCTTTATGACTAAGTATGTAACTAAATATGGTTTGAATCTGATGCATGGTATGGAGGTCATGTTTGTATCATATTTTCACTCCAAGGTTTCTGGTTGTGACCTTGATCTTTAACCTGAAAACTGATAGGCATCTTTGTCTCTTATTAACTAAACACATACCCAAATTTGGTTTAAGTCTGGTTTGGATACGTAGTTTTTGAAATATCATCTGGAAACTGTTTTGTGATGGAATGACTGATGGACAGACAGATAGAGAGAAAACCTAAAATCCCTCCAGCAACTCAAAAATACAAGAGTATCAGTAAAACTGATGTATGCTGCTCGAACGGCAGTTATGATGCAGGAAATTTATGACTCAATTTATATACAAAAAATCAGTCAATTTGATGGATGCTCCAAGAAGCACAGCAATAATGAAGGAAACGAATGACTCAGTATATAGAAAATCATTGTATTAATTGACAACGATTTCAAATCTCAATGTATCACATGGATATCAAATTGAGTCAATTGTAAAACAACAAGCCTTACAGAAATGACCTTGAGTAAACTTTGTCCAAAACCCTTAACCTAAATAACATTTAAGTGAAGTATGATCAAATTCTGATGAAAGGTGTAGGAAATATGAGTACTTCATGGTATTTTAAGTCAAAGTTAATAAGTAACCTTGACCTTTCAGAAATGACCTTGAATGACCTTTGTCCAAAAGCCCTTAACCTAAATAATATTTTGGTGAAGTATGATCAAATTCTGATGAAAGGTGTAGGAGATATGAGTACTTCATGGTATTTTAAGTCAAAGTTAATAAGTAACCTTGACCTTTCAGAAATGACCTTGAATGACCTTTGTCCAAAAGCCCTTAACCTAAATAATATTTTGGTGAAGTATGATCAAATTCTGATGAAAGCTGCAGGAGATATACGCATTTCATGGTATTTGAAGTTATAGTTAATAAGTTACATTGACCTTTTAGAAAAGACCTTGAGTGACCTTTGTCCCAAAGCCCATAACCTAAATAATATTTTGGTGAAATATGATCAAATTCTGGTGAAAGGTATAGGAGATATGAGCTCAGACTGTACGACAGATGGACAGACAGACACACGGATACGACAGTGACTATATGCTCCCCTGAAAGTTTTCAGAGAGTATAAAGATGGTAAGAAAATAATTATATACTTATCTTGTCTTATTTCATTACCCATGAACTGTTTAAAAACCTGTGCTTTAAAAGTAAAAACTAACAAAAGACAACAAACAACACAGCTCGCCAGTGGAAAAGATTTTTGTAAGAAGGTTAATCTTCAAGGTCAAAGTCAAAAAGGGTACAAAATTTTGGTATGTAATGAAAGGTCTTGTCACAAGGAATACACACATGAAATATTTAAACCCTATCTTTTAATGTTCTTAGGTTATGAAAAAGGCTAAAGTTTTATAAAAGTAAATTACTCTTCAAGGTCAATGTCACAAGGTAAAAATTTTGGTACCCAATGAAAGGTCCTGGCACAAGGAATACACATGTGAAATATTAAAGCTCTGTCTCTAAAAGTTCTAAAGTATGACCCAGGTTATAGTTTCTGTAAGTATGTCAATCTTCAAGGTGAAGGTCAACTGTCGAAACACTTTGATATGCTATGAAAGGTCTTGTCATAAGGAATACACACATGAAATATTTAAGCCCTATCTCTTCCTGTTCTTTAGTTATGACAAAGATTAAAGTTTATTAAAAGTAGATTAAACTTCAAGGTCAAGGTCACAAGGTAAAACATTTTGGTACCCAATGAAAGGTTTTGGCACAAGGAATACACATGTGTAATATTAAAGCCCTGTCTCTAATAGTTCTAAAGTTATGATCCAGGTTAAGGTATTTGTCTACAGATGACGCCGCCTGGGGTATGACAATAGCTCTCTGGACATTTGTCCCGGCGAGCTAAAAATATGAGGAAGAAAAGATGCTTGGCAGAATAACAAAGAAATGATTCAATGACTAGCACTAAGAATTTTCAGTATGTATCTTAGCATTTGAAGGTATAATGAAATGACATAAAATGGATGTATTTAATGCTACAAAACCCAATGAATGTTTACATATGAAATGTAAATACCCCCATCACCGATTACAAGGTAGTAGGTCACTGAAATTAATCTCATACATAAAACCTTAATTTAATCAGGCCAAACATCATGTCACATTCAACATTTTAGTGTGCAGAAATTTTTCATTGAATTAAAATACATATTGTTATGGAAGTTTTATTATCGACATTGATATTTGTAACATAGACCTTATGAGATACGAGATAGTCATTTGACAGTAGAAATCCAATCTCACATCAGGGTCATGTTTCCAAACTAAAATGTAATACTGATATATATTATGTTCATGTGCTAGTATTTGATCTTTAAAGACAATTTTTTAATATCCCAAAACATAAGAAAAACAGTTACGACTTCCATCATAAATCTACTATGTACTATAGTAACATTTGGACTGTACCAGTAGTTCACATGTACTGGATATAAGGAAATCTTATCTGGATGATGGGTACTGGATGCCAGCAGTATATTTCAGTGATGCTAAATTTAATGATAATTTAAATTATGATTTGCCTATGCAAATATGAACTTAAGAAACATTATCATTATATTAATAAATGTATGGACCTATGATATCTCTCCGATATATATAATAACATCTGTACTTCAGAGTAATATACTATACCACCATATTATGGCCATACACTAAGACTGTGGGAAATCATAGAGCTATATCTATGTACCAGAAAACAACTACTAAAATTGATACATGTATTCTTAACAGTTAAGTTATATACAATATAAACACTAGACAGCAGTTAAAAGAATATAAATGCTCTAAGTTAGTTTCTTATTGGGTCAAGGTAACAGCAAGGCCATACAATAATTATATGATTAAATAACTCATCTAAATGCTTTCGTCTCTGTAATACTATAAGGACAACCTTCATAATATTAGGAAAATTTACTAAAAGCAAGATTATTAAATTGTTATCCAAATCAAGCTGAAGATCTACAACCATCAAAATGAGGCAGGATTTTAAATCACTTGGTATTATGCCTCTGTATTCAATCTAACTAAGACATCCTTTACAGCACTGAATAAGTGAATTAAATGTAATCTGTCAAAAAATATGAAAACCATTTATGGCCAAGGTCATCAAATTTTGAAATAGTTATAATATTCTCAACAAGTAAGTACAGAGCTTAATAAGGGTAATTTTCACATACTTTTCTGGAATCAAGTTAAAAAGAAAGCAACAGACATTTATAAGAGAAAACAAACACCCAATTAGCTCTATATACAATGTGCATGGCAGGACATAGAATTTTCAACAGTGCCATTTATAAATAATGCAGAGGAAACAATAACTACACAAGTGAATAACAATTACATCTACTTAAATGTTAAATCACATGTATTTATGAGAAAAATATGGGATTCTAGCACTCAAGGGATTAAAACAATCTGAAAGCACTGGAATTGAATACAAATATCACAGACAATAAGCACATTATCTAGGAGAATTCATGAGAGTAGTGAATAGAGTATACTGTGACATGGGTAATGGAGGGAATAGGAATTAATAAAAGTGTTGAATAAATTCGTAAGTGGTGAGTAAATTCTAAAGTAATATAGGCAATGGAGAAAATAGGAAAGAATAAAGATGATGTATTAATTACTATGTGATGGTGGTTATAGAGAGAATGGGAGTGTATTAAGGTGGTAAATAAATTATCATATGACTTACACAATAGTGAGAATGAAAATGAATAGATAGGGAGTAGCTGGTAGCATAACATGGACTGGAGAGAACTAAATCAGAGAGAACTGGAGTGAAGAAAGAGATTGAGTAAATGTGATTAGGAATTTATAATGTGACACAGACAACAGTATCAATGCTATTTTTGAATCTTGCAAAGTGCAATAATAAAACATGCATTAATAGCTATTTTGAATAAATCTTGCAAAGTGCAATAATATAACATGCACTAATCTAAGGTACACTACATATCACATAAACAATAAAAATTACAGAGATACTTTATGAGTGATCATTTCAACCAATGGTCCACTTACACAAATCATGTCATAATATTCATAAAGTTAAGGTAAAAGATGAAAAAAAAATCTCAAAACCATAAAAATGTTTTACATAATAATTAACATGATTCTATGTCAAAGTGAAACGTTTTCTCAGACATGTATGTATATATGATACATTACTGAGTGTTTTCAAGGTTCTTCAGAGTTCTAAATACAAGCAGCAATTCCGAGTTTAATTTTTCATGAAGTAGATGAACTCAATCTAGGCAGCTCATTCATACATATTTCAGACTCACTGATGTGTATTACATCATTGTCTGTTAATGATACATATCAGCAGTAAGGTATCTCGGTATCAATATACATAGTTACATCTCTGGTATATATGAATGAAAACTTGATATATAAAACAAAGAAATGTAAGTATGGTAGTGAACATGTTTACCTGATTGACACACAAAGAAATCTTGAGCTGTATGAACATAACAGTGATTTACTTGAGATATTTTACATATTATATGCTTAACTTGAAATACAGTTAACAAGATTATATGCTTGACAAGCTACAAGCTACTATGATTAGGTGCTTTATGCTGACTTGAAGTACTTTTGGCATTATTTGCAGGTCTGTTGGTTTAGATTTTATGTTGCTTTCAATATATTTCATTTATTCTGCAACATGAAGCAGCATTAAGCAACCTATAAATATGTGGTTTAATCATGGAATCCAACCCTGATTGCCTGTGTCACAAACCAAACACTTGACCCTACAACATGTCTACTCTTTACTTTCTGTACAATAATCATAATTATGTGTTTGACTTGCAGTACAATAACTATAACTGTGTTTGACTTGCAGTACAATAACTATGACTGTGTTTGACTTGCAGTACAATAACTATGACTGTGTTTGACTTGCAGTACAATTACCATTATTATGTTTTACTTGCACTACAATAACACTATTTACGTGCTTGATTTGCAGTATAACTGCAATTATGACTTGCAGTACAATTATTTTGTGTTTAACTTACAGTGCAATTACCATTGTTATGTGCTTGACTTGTAGTACAATAATTACTGTGTGTTCAACTGGCAGTACAATAACTATCATGTGTTTGACTTGCAGTACGATAACTTCTTGTGTGTTTGATTGGCAGCACAATATCTAGTATGAGTTTGACTTGCAATATAATAACTTATTGTGTGTTTCACTTGCAGTACAATAATTAATTGTGTGTTTGACCTGCAGTACAATATCTATTATGTGTTTAACTAGCAGTACAATAAATATCATGTGTTTGATTTGCAGTACTCTAACTTAATGTGTGTTTGTACAATAACTTTTGTGTGAATGACTTGAAAATGATGTGCTTAACATTAAGATATTGTGTTTGACAACAAATGTACTTTACATGAACAAGTACTACATTCATCAATGCTAAACAACATATACAATAATAATATAATTATGAACTGAGTATTATCACATGGCATTCTATCCACTATCTTTTTAGATTGAAAAAATGAAAACCACATACACTATACAAGCTTTGTAACATCATACACTGTCAGTATTATTAGTCTGACTCCATCCAGATCTAGGATGATAAATTCATTTGTAGATGCAAAGGACTTGATTTACAGCATTTAATACATATATTACTTCACTAAAAAAACAAATATAACTTATCAATGGCTGCCACATTTTTGTTGCTTAGTTAATAGGGACTATGATAGTGGTGATCAGTAATGTGAACATGTACCTGCTTAACTTCAGGACAAGCATACCTTGTATGTGAGACATTTAATAGAGACTAGAAATAATTATAAATCCTGTGGTAAAACACAACTAAAGATTATATAAATAATGTACAGAATTTTATGAAAGTACAAGCATTTAGTTGCCTGCATTTGAAATAACTTCAGCAAGATAATTTAAGTTAAATCATCTTCAGGACTGCTTAATGTTCTTCAGCTGTAGAAACAAGGAGTGTAGAATATCAGCTTATGCAGTAAAAGGGATACTGTTACTCTAGTTCATTTTGAAAATTTTCAGAACATATGTATCATATAATATTACGACTTCACACTTCAAAGCCTAATTAGATCCATAAAACATCAGATCAGAGACACAGCTCTTTAATAGACTCCAACACTTCAGACCCTAGCATCAATTGTTATCACCTCTGCAGAGATGCAGCACCTAAGATTTAATAGACAGAGGACCTTACCATCAATCACAATGTACAGTATAAGCTTTAATCTATAGTGGAGCTAAAAATGTTTAAATAATACATTTTATACAATAAACACATATGACACTGCTTTTATTTACTATACATCCATCATATTGTGGCATTTTTTTTTCAAATATAGGAGAAATGTTGTAAACTCTGATATATAATTTGTAACATTGAATACCCAAGAAACATTAGCTGATTAATTACTGTACATCTAAGTCATAACAATGAACAATAACTTACAAAAAAATTGTGCGCCTTTTAAAAAGCAAAACTCAGTGAGGGTCAGACAGGAGGTCTTCATAACATGAATGACACTTATATAGCTAGTATCATAAACATAGCCATAACATAGTATCATGATTTTAAATCTTTAATAGAAAATTTTCCCTGTGGCTGAGCACAATGCTTGACACCAAAACCTTGTGTAGTAATATTTTTTGAGAGGTACAAAGTATGCAAAAATGAATACTGAATTTCACAGTAAATGGCAATAACTAATTTTTATCATTTACATTCACTACAAATGTATAGTGCTTGTTTTCCTGTGTCACTTAAGAATTGTTTCATCTGTATTACAGTACACTATGCACCTATCTTACTGACATCAAGAGATCATTAATGTGCTACACTATCCTTGACATAATGAAGTTTGAAGGACTGACATTTTTGTTTACAGTGACCTGGATTACATTTTCTATATGCAGAAATCATATTCTCTTAATACAATGACAAAGAGTATGTAAACCCCAGAAATTGCACATCAGATATTGGAAACAATTATTTCAGACTTATTCTACACAATTAATACACCAAGATTTGTCTGGCAAATGACAATATAATAAACTTTGTGTGACACCTTCCTGTATTTCTCTTCCTGAAACAACATGATGCCAGTATTATGCAGCCATCAAGTCACAACCCATTATTTGAGCTTCAGAGCAAACCTTTATTGTCCAGTTTTCATCATACTGGGTGTGTTAAGCTTTCCTCATTGTACACCATCTCTCTCTAGTTCTAGTTTACTCTTTCTGACTTTAAGATTTTGTATTCCTGTAAGAAATAAAACAATTAGACCAGTAAGCTACTCTATTCTTTTTTCAATATACAAACTCTGCTTCGTAGCTTCACTTCGACCAAATAGGCATTTTTCATAGCAGTTTCATCTTACATTAAATGTCCAACATACGTTGTTTTGTCGCCTGAAGTTGTGTCACTGTATTGTGAGATAACAATCCATGCCTTGAATTATTAATGATAATTCTGGTAAAACATATTTTGTCAGACATTTGGTCCATTGCATCATATAGAATATGAAATTTGTGTGACAAGTATCTAATAACAATCTGAATGATTAGACTATAGTCAGTATGTCAAACAATTATCAGTAAGTCACCATTGCCCACCCAATTTATTGAACTGTTCATTTCAGAGGATGACAAGCTACATATTCTTTCCAGGTCAGACACAATTTATAAATGTACATGTACCAGTACATACACTGGAAAATACTGGATCAATTTATCCTTCTGATAATTCTAGTATTTAATCAAAGATTTCTTAAAGAGACTGAAAAACAGCAAATATTGCCCTGTGAAGTATATATTTTTAACACTAACTAAAGAATTACATTCAGTTATGGGATTAATTTCAAACTGGAACGGGAGTATCAGTAAAATTGATGGATGCTCCTCGAACGGCAGTTATGATGTAGGAAATTGATGACTCAATCCATATATAAACTAAAGTATCCGTAAAACTGATGTACGCTCCCCAAACGGCAGTTATGATGCAGGAAATTGATGACTCAATTTACATACAAACATGAAACCGTTAAGGACAGTATGACCGGATTGCAAATGCTAAACGCAAAATGTTGACGTCGGACGGACGGATGGACAAACAGACAGACGGACGATTTATACAATTTAAGACCGGAATTGCTTTGCATTAACAATACATGTATGCAAGTAGTCACCTTAAAGGCAAAAAAACAGTGTGTGTTCACTGAAGCTTAAAGTCAAGGTCAAGGTCACTAAATTTTTGTATTGGTTGGATAGAACATTCAAGTATCTACAAACCTACGAACTTTGACATAAGTACCCTTTAGGGTATGAAAGAAACCAAGCTAAACCCAAATGCTAAACGCAAAATATTGACGCCCTGCAGTCGGATAGATGTATTTCGCCAATTCATAGGCCGGAATTGCTTTGCAATCCGGTCAAAAATCAGTAAATTTGATGGATGCTCCAAGAAGCACAGCAATAATGATGGAAATGAATGACTCAGTATATAGAAAATCATTGTATTAATTATTGACGATTTCAAATCTCAATGTATCATATGGATATCCATTTGAGTCAACTGTAGAACAACAAGTGATCACAGTATCTTACACTAAATTGAGTAAGCTTGACCTTGATTAGTTATGAAATAAAACTTTTTATTGTGAACATAACCTTTCAGAAATGATCTTGAGTGACCTTTGTCCAAAAGCTCTTAACCTAAATAACATCTTTGGTGAAGTATGATCAAATTATGACGAAAGGTGTAAGAGATGTAAGTACTTCATGGTATTTGAAGTCATAGTTAATAAGTGACCTTGACCTTACAGAAATGACCTTGAGAGAACTTTGTCCAAAACCCTTAACGTAAATAACATTTTGATGAAGCATGATCAGATTCTGATAAAAGGTGTAGGAGATATAAGTACTTCATGGTATTTTAAGTCATAGTTAATAAGTAACCTTAACCTTTCAGAAATGACCTTGAGTGAACTTTGTCCAAAAGTCCTTAACCTAAATAATATTTTGGTGAAGTATGATCAAATTCTGATAAAAGGTGTAGCAGATATATGTACTTCATGGTATTTTAAGTCATAGTTAATAAGTGACCTTTACCTTTCACAAGTGACCTTGAGTGACCTTTTTCCGAAAGCTCTTAACCTAAATACTATTTTAGTGAAGTATGATCAAATTCTGATGAAAGGTGTAAGAGATATAAGAATGTCACTGTATTTCAAGTCGTAGTTAATAAGTGACCTTGACTTTTCACAAATGACTTTGAGTGACCTTTGTCCCAAAGCCTTTAACCTAAATAATATTTTGGTGAAGTATGATCAAATTCTGATGAAAGTTATAGGAGATATGAGCTTTGGCAGATGGACAGAAGAACGTACGGACAGACTGACAGACACAAAAGCGACTATATGCTGCCCCGAAAGTTTTCGGGTAACATAAAAATAGAGTTTGAATATGCAAATGCAACTTACCAAATATAGAGAAAAATAGCACTAGTCTATAGGTCAAAGAAAGGTAATTAACGAGAGCCGTGATTGGCTGATGTGGTGTAGGGAGAGAGGGACTACTATTTCAATGTATCAGGAGCTGTGATTGGATGAAATTATTTGATCTATGTATAAATAAAGATTGATTCTGCTGTAAAATCATGAATTTTTATCTCATTTCGCTAATGTAAAGATTTAATGACCTAAAAAGGGGTGGTTGTTTACATTTGAATTTTGGCCAATTTTTGGGGGTATCCCCCTTCCAGCATGATTTTCTCGAAATTAAGGTGGATAACCTATGGTAAACTGTTAAAATTCTGAAAGAGGAGGGTCTGACAAACATTTTGATATGTAGATTGTATATAGCTAAAATGTAGGATATTGTGTAAATCTTGCTGGAAGTTCGGTAATTTAACATGGGACCCTATGGGAAATGGAATTACTATGCATTGACCTATAATGAGAGTGTATGTGCATCATTGTACACATATACATGTACGTTATACTGATGAATTATGTATCATTAACTCTGAAATCAACTGACCAATCAGGAGAGTGATTCATATAGATTATATCTATACTGTATGTTTCTTTTAATATCATAAATATCTTTTTGTGCATGATACTTGATATTACTGTCTTTGCAACCAAATCTGTGTGCCAGAAAAACTACCATTATTTTCATACAATAACAAATACAATCTGATTAAAACCATATCTTTATTCCGCTTCTCTATTTGTCCCATCACGGATAAACATTTGACAAAACTCCGTAAGGGGTCATGTTCTGGTGAACTCTGATGACGTTTCAGTCATCGAAACCGTTATTTCCAATAGCCAATCAATGACTCGGCTAAGCCCATGATAGTGACGCAATATGTAACAAACACTGTTCACAAACTACCTTGTGGGTCCCACACGCTGTGGATGTTAATTTCATTCCTAGGAATTTGTAGCCGATCCACTGATTGGCTGAAAATCAAAGTTCACCAGAACAAGAACCCGTACGGAGATTCGCCAGATCTTTATCCGCAATGGGACAAATAGAGAAGCGGAATAAAGATTTGGTTTTAATCAGATTGTAACAAATAATACTGTATTTCTGAAAATGTCATCAAAGAAACTTGTTTACAAAATCAAAACAACTAAATCCTAGCAGGATTTATTATTTGTTAATATTAACCAAAAGTCAATTTCAATAGCATTTTTCCCACAATAAATTTAAGTAGGGCAGAATATGATACTAAGTTGCAATTCAAATTAGAAAGAAAATTTTGCCCAAAATATACTTATGATTATAATAACAATCTTAACACCAAATGTAAAAGAAATTTGTCAGTATTTCTAAGATATATGGTATTTTGAAAATTATTTCTCAAACCAAGTTTTTGTTCTTGACATTGTTAATTTCCCTATCAAATTTTAATCTGGTATCATTACTTATGACAAAATGAATCTGATTTACATGAATAGAAATATCAGTGATGAATTTGGAAATATGAAAGTAGCTGCAAATCTTCAGATGCATGAATTTGGTGGCAAGGATAGTAAGTGAGTACACTGACATACCTTTCTATTTGTAGTTGCCATATGAAAGGATAACTTAGAATTAAAGAGTGAAAGATGTTTTAAAAAAGAATTCCAGCTCAGTACTTTAGCCTACCAGACCTCAAGGCTCACATAATTAATACATAATTAAACAGTGAATAAAAGCCTACTGTGGGTTACCCTTACTTCTTGTTCTAGAATATCAAAAGTATTTTTTTAAATTATGTGAAGTACATGTCATATTGTACACAGCTGAATCAGAATTATTTTGTCGTAATTAAATATGGTCATTTGTTACTTATATGTACTCACAATTGGATAACGTATTGATTTTATTGTTTTGATAGGGGATATCCTATGTTAAAAATACATTTTTTGGCACTTAACTAAGTATTGTAGAATATGCTAATGCATGCACATGGATGAAATCTAACGTTCCATTTAAAGATGCCATTTAATGATGACCTATTGATGTAAGAATCTATTAAAACTAATAAAAGCACCTTTTGTGTTATTTTGGCCTAAGAACATTTACTTTACATGCAACTTTTAGTTTTATTTCCACTAATGTGACATTATACATCCCTTTAATCTTTAATGGAACCACCACTGATGACATCATTTCACATGCTGATTTTACTTACCGTAAAATTGTTATTTTCACAAAAGATATTTGTCTATATCCAAACGATATCTTTGAATTATTCTTATCAAAAGAAAGTTTTGAGTTAAGAAAAACGAAAGTAAATGACAACTATATTTATTTTGTTCTAATTTTTGAAAAAAGTGAAATAAATTGAAATTTTGCTTGACAATGATGTAACTGCTAGTATCCTTTGCCCTACCTCATATTCCTTCTCTTCCAGCACTCCTACCACTGCTACTATCTGATACTGTCGAGCCTTCAGGCCATTGACTGTACGATGTATGGTGCGTAGAACATTGCCATTAATAACACCCTGGAACTGCTGCATCTGCTTCTTTGAAGTGCTTGGATCAAATATGAGAAGTCTTACAGATTCATCCTTCATTTCTTCTATACCCACCACAGTTCTGCTGTGACCTAATGAATAATTACATTTATGATACATCAAAATGATTTCCTACTCTCTCCTTTAATATCATAAAGGACATAATTTATTACGGTGTAAACTGTCAAAACTAGACAGTTACAGGACAGATATTCTGTCTGCTTTGGACCGATATCTGGTAATCAGATTATGATGAAATCAAGGGCTGAGAAGTGGGGAATAACATAGAGAAATGTGTTATTTCATTCAAGTATAATGTATTCAGAATTGTTGTTTCTTTGAATTTGTGATCATTGTGCAAATGTTTGAAATTATAAAGCTTGCTTTAATTTGTTTGATCATTCTGTAGTTATAGCCTAAACACATACATATATGATGAAAACACTAAATAATATGACAGAGCTCTGTAACAATCTTGCGTTAAGTGGACATGCTTATCAGGTAGCAGTGTGTCCAGCATCCAGAGTAGACAGGTGTCCGATATTTGAAGAGTTTTGAGTCAAAGAAAGTGGTAAACGAGAATGTTTCAAAACTATGTTCTAGGTGTATAGTAAAGTAATAGAAAATGTATAGAACAAAATGCTAATGGTTGAGAGAGGAAAAATTTTTTCTTGAGAAATAATTATTCGGATTTTTCTAAAATTCAACTACGGTGGCAGGGATTTATTACAGTATACATTGTTCTACCACTCTTCATCCAAATGAGCTGATAACTACCGGGTATCATCTTAAACTGGTAATAGGGCTATATTGTAAATCCATCAATATCGGAAACAGGAAAAATAAGGTTAACATCCTAAACATAGACTTATTACTTCAACAAATTAGCATGATAAAAATGAAGAGAAAGGAACATGCTTTGTCATATCCTGTACCTTGATGCTGTAGATAGAGTGGAAGTGTATAATGTCGAGGCTGTTGGAAATACTCTTTTATCCACTGGAAAAGCTTTGGATGTGTTCCATTAGGACCAGAAGGAGCATGAAAATCTAGCAGTTTACATCTGCAAAACAAATACAATAATAACGTAAATCAATTTAACAAACAGAAAGTGTTTAAGATGTTAGGAAATTATCTAATGTAAGTGCACTATAACTTTACAACAATTAATTGATTCTTATTTTTCAAAATTAGCAAAGTTGTGTAATTTTGCTAATTCATTTGATTGTTTAAAAACCAGAAAAAGCAACACTCCATAAACGTTTTCCTCTGCATACAAAGTCTACCTATAACATAGCTCTGTGCTGAATCTAATACCTTTTACATGCTATGGATTAATTTTCATTTACTTTATACAAGATTTTCATCAATTTTGCATTTCTGTATTAGCATCACTGCATTATTCGAAATTTTGAGCCATGTAACTGGACAACATAACTATGTGTCGAGTGAAATTCAAGTCAAAAGATTTTAGATTATGACAATTAATCAGCCATGCAACACTTCAAAATACTATGAAATCTAGTAAAACTCTTTGTGCCTGATCATGCTTACTTTACTTTAAGAGACAACAATGTCGCTGCAATTTCTGTGGCCCCTATCCATTTAGTAGTATCGATGACCTTGCCTCCAAGTTGTTCACTTCCTTGTCTATCAAAGCCTTTACTCCATGCTGTTTCTATCAAACGCTGTATCTTCGGAATCGAAGGTATTTGTGGCTTATCTGTAAGAAGAAATTTATGTTTTAAACTATTGTTATTTTCCTTGAAATAAATTCCGAACTATACTATGTTGGTATCTGCAATGAAAACTCTAAATTTTTCACTGGTTAAACATCTTACCTGTATGCCTTAAAATTTTGCTAATTGATCATTCAAAATTTCTTCCTTTTAGTGAAAATAGAAAAATTCGTGGATTTACAGTAATTTACTAGAGTATATACAGACTTCAAAACACTTTTACTTAAAATTTAAAATACATATATACATAAATAGAGTATTTCAGGTGTGTTCAAAATACAACCTAGGTATTTTGGATCATTCACCATACTGATATAAAACATTAAAATTTTAAAAAAAATCATTAAAAGAAAGATATTGACAACAAAAAAAAAACCTCCCCAAAATCATAAACTTACTATTAAAAACAATTTTACTGTATGTTGGATTTGCTGCCATAGATGACAGCAGCATTTGGAAATTTCTATAACCACATCCCCAACCTTTGTCACCATAGGAACCACAATAATGATCAACATGATTGGCCAAATACACTTCTAGTATGTTAGATGGGCGTGTCTTGTAGTAAGATGCTAGACAGTCCATCACACCTGGAAAAATATATATATCATTATAATTCCTGCTTACAGCATTACATAAAATCTATGATATTACACTGCAAATCTTTTAAAGAAAGGTTATCCAAGTTATAAATATACCAACTTAAAACACATACAGTTTAGACATGAGTCATTAAATATGAACACAATAATTACCAGTGACTGTTACTTCAACTTACTGACCTTTGGTTACAGTGTGACCATCATCTATTCCATTGAGTTCTCTCCCTTTCATGGTCTGCCTACGCATGTGATACTCTGAAATAGTTAACTCTCCTTTGGTTAGAGCTTTATCCAAGTTTCTCTCATACTGCTTCTTGTAGTTAGAGCTGCCTGTCATTCCATACATTGCCTGGAAAGTTATAATCTTAGTTTCAGAATTTCAACCGTAGATTTTGAAAAGTATGATTAACGAGTTATTGTTTTTACTTTTAATATAATGTGCTATGATAACTTTAGATACCTCAAGTACCAAGCCAGTTTAAATTTGAAATGCATAAGCAATTAAATCAGTCTGGTTCATATTTTATGTCAGGTGATTAGGAAAAGCATAACACATTTATGATTCCTAACTGAATTTAACGAAAGTGCTCCAATAAAAGACATCTGTTCAAATGTACAGACACTAGAACATGTACATATAAAGCTCCCCCCTTGGTTCAAAAGTTATAGCTAAGTTTAAAATTTTTGAAAAGTACATCAAACTGCAATGTCAAAGGTCATGTTCCCAAATGAAAGGGCTTTCCGAAAGGTATCATGTGTGAAGTTTAAAGCTCTATCCCTTTTGGTTCAGAAGTTATAGTTAAGTTTAGTTTTTGAAAAGCAGGTCAAACTGCAAGGTAAAGGTCAAAGATCATGATCCTTAATAAAAGGGTCTTCACAAGGTATCCTTGTGTGAAATTGCAAAGCCAAACTCATCCTGGTTCAAAAGTTATAGCCAAAGTTAAAGTTTTTGAAAAGAAGGTCAAGGTCTCAAGGTCAAAGGACATGGTCCCAAATGAAAAAGGCTTTCAACAAGGTGTCCATGTGTAAAGTTTCAAATCCCTAACCCTCTTGATTCAAAAATTATAACCAAAGCAAAAGATTTTGAAAAGTAGGTCAAACTCCAAAGTCAAGGTCACAAGGTCAAAAGTCATGGTCCCAAATGAAAGCTCCTTCCACAATGTATCCATGTGTGAAGTTTCAATGCTTTACCCTTCTTGGTTCAAAGGTTATAGCCCAGGTTAAAGTTTTTGTCTACAGACGCCAACAACGATGATAACGTAGACAATGATGCCAAGGGTATGACATTAGCTCTCCGGACTTTAGTCCCGGCGAACTAAAAAATCTGAACAAAACATCTTAAATTTCTGAATCTATTGGTGCATATTTACTCCTGTACAGTAAAGAATGGCATTATACAAATATACATGAGAATTATTATGGAAAGGAAAAATAACTTCCATGTTATTTTACCTGCAAAGCATGAAATTCTCTCTGTTCACGTATATGTTCATCTTCTTCAGATTTTGATAATTCTTCTGCCAGAATATAATCAGTAGCTTCTAAAACTAAGATAATAAAAAATATAAATACCCAGGTACTAGCTAACTTACCGGATGTATGGATATGCCACGAATGCCCTACCAGCAGCAAAAGTCAAATATGACATTTTTTGAACAACACAAGTAGTCCAAGGGCCATAACTCCTGTACAAATTTTGAACAGCACTCCCCTCATAATATGCACATCTACATACATGTGATGTTTGGATGTATCAAGTTTCATTGAAGTGCTCCTAATTGTTAAGGATTTGTGAAGACAATGTGAATTTAACATATATGTGCTGACATCAAATTCCAAGGGGTATAACTCCCTCAAAAAGTATTGTACCAACATCTTTATACCTGACCTAGTGTATCTGTATTCAAAATTTCAAGTCAATATGTGCATTCATTGCAGAGACAGAGCACAGAAACTGTTAATTATTGGAACTTTGCTATGTCCAAGGTGCATAACTATTCAACCAAATCCAAATCAGACCTTGATCTAGATTATCTTGTTATGTATCAGTTTACCAAATTTCAATTCAATATGTGCACCCATTGCGAAGATGGAGCACGGAAACGAAATGATGACAGAATGATGGAAGGACAGAAAGGGGCAATACTTCATGCCCCAATTATTTTCAATGGCAGGGCATAAAACCTATTAAATAAGAGGAAAGATACGAAGTTATGAAAGCAAAATTTTCTTGTAAATACATACATGTATATAAATCTACCTCCCATATGGTGCTCTATTTATTGCTTAAGATTTATATGCAATTGTAACAGTCCTTGCAAGAAAAATACCCCCTCTAGGTGGCAGCAGAGTGTTGCAGGGAAGAATACTGTGTTTGAGAAATTCTACAAAAACTACTTCTTTACATTCATGAGTCTGCAATTTAAGTAAGTTCCTTTTCAAAAACTAAAATTGTATAAAAACGAAAGTGCTTATTAATTCTGAACCTTCATGTTAAATAATGTGAGTGTCAAACAATATTTACTGAACATAATATAATACAAGTAAACCAATCATTACTTATTTCTATACCTGGTGTTTGTTCTGCTGAGAAGTGACCATTAACATGAATTTGTAGAATGGCAGCATCATCAAACTCCTGGTCACAAACAGGACATGTCACAATTTGGCCAAACATCATATCTACATCACCATTGTTTTTACTGGAATGTGGACGTGCTGGGCTCAAGATATCAGAATGACTCCTATTCACATGGAGCTGCAATTCTTCCGGGGAAGGTAAAATGGCACCACAGAGGGGACAAAGATGTCCTGCATCTTCCTGCTCATTTTTACATGGACTCAGGATATCCATGTGGTCCCTATTGACATGTGTCTGAATATCAGCTTCTGATATAGTGCTGAACTGACATAATGGACAGGTAAACTCCCCTGGTATATTACAGTTAATATCAGGCTCAACATTATCATTGATATCTGGTATTACAATGGGTTGTACTGGATGCCTAACACTTGGGACATTCAATCCCCTATGAACAGCGCCTAGGGATGTTGAAAGCCCCACATTTAGTCCATTACGATGAAAATTTGGACTCATGCGTAGAACACCAACAGATTCTGAGCTATTTATATCAAGAGTCAGTTTGGACTTATCTGCACTCTCTGACTTTATCGTGGTCTTTTGAATGTTTTCTTTCATATCTTCATCTTCTGAAGCTTTTTCTGATACCTGATCCTCAGATTTCTTCAGGTTAGCTTTGTTTTTAGATCCCTTATCACAAAGATCATGATCTGTGGTCTCTTCTTTATCAGGCAGGAAATAATCATTAAGGTGAACTTGATTGACATGTAAGTTCATCTCATTTTCTGTAATGCCACTGAGATCACAGAATGGACAGCACACTTCACTCTCCACATGTTCTGACATAATATGTTGGCGCATCTCATTCTCTGTCAGTCCTTTCTGACCACATATTAGACATGGGAATTCCCCATTACCTTCCACAATGGATCCTCCCTCTGCCATTTACTTTACTTCACTTCTTACTCTGTAACACAAAAATGTGGCTAAAGATCAAAACATTAAAAACAAAAATTCTGTAAATAACGACGCAACAACATGCTCCGTATCAGTTCCAGCAAATTTCAAACTCACAGTAGGTCAACCAAGACAAAATTGAACTTATTCTTTAACTTATCATGAAACGTTGCAGACCAACCATCATTTAAATATCTAACTGTATAAATAAAAAAGGAAAACTTAAATTAATGCATTATTAAAGAGCAGAACTCTGGAAAAAGTAGGCCAACTACAAGCAAACTCAGACTTGATCTGTAGTTTACCATAACTAGAACTAGAAAGCAAAAAAGTTTTATGTCTGCCATTTTGAATTTGAAAGCTAGCATAAGAATTTAAGGCTCGGTTTTGCTACGTAGTGTCTAGGCGAGCAGAGTGTTCAGTTACCAAGCAGAGCTAGCAGCTACATAGCCGCTACGATTCTAAATGCACCACAGGTGTTGATGGATCATCATACAGGTACCTGAAAACTGAGAAACAGACAGAAACAACATGAAAAGAAACAAAAAGAAACTTATTTTGGTAAAGCAAGAAATGAAGTAATGAAAAGATACCATAAGAGAACATAACAAAAACAGTGGAGAGAAAAAAAAGGAAAACAAAATGCCTATTCCACGTTAAACCATGGATAGATCTGGCCAAAACATGATAAGACTTGAAGGAAACTGCGAGTACATAACTCTACCAAGTTAGTTTCAATCAAATCCATGCACTTATTTCTAGAGAAAATGTTGAAAAGTTCCAAGTTTATGACAGCAAAAGACATCTACCACCATTTGATGCATCAAGACAATGGCTCACTTGAAATCACTGAAGAAACATACAAAGATGAAATATTCTTAATTGTGTTCTCACATTTGGAGGAAGTTGACTCAGCAAAGTATCTGGGTGTTAACATACATAAGACTCTCAAATGGACCACCCATATCAATGCCAAATAAGCCAATGCCACACGGAGCTTTCCTCAATGTAACATCTATCAATGTCCCTGTTCTACAAAAGCTCTATGCTACACAACTCTTGTTAGACCACCAAAGGAGTATGCAAGCTTGATATGGGATCCATACACCACAACCAACATTAACCAACTGTAGATGGTACAGAGAAGGGCAGCCTGGTTTGTCACTGGAGACTACCATCAGACTAGTAGAGTTACTACCATGCTACATCACCTCCAGTGGCCCACACTCCATAGGAGAGACCCCTTGAGTTTTAAATATTCTAAATATAATTTTAATCATAAACATTATAAAAGAATGTAGCAGATGAATACTTAATCTTTACTATACATTCAGTATTCATATTCAATTCCAAGTTCTAATTCTACAGACAATTTTGTAGAGCAAGTTTGCCATGCCTGAGAACCAGGATGTAAGGAGCTGGACTTGTTTGTCCAACACTCCTTACATACAGAACATATCATACTCAGAGATTTGTTTTCATGAGTTAATCACTCACAGCCGATGGGCCAATGATATCTAAATTCTCGCACTCATATTTCCTTCTCATGTTTCACCTTCTTTTTTCTTCTGATCAGTACTCCCCTTTCATTCTAATGACTGTGGTGGCTTCTTTGAGTGTTTTCACCCTCAAAATATTTTAGGTTAAGGTTTACTAGATGTAAGACTGGTGTTTTTGAGGTTTACTAGATGTAAACTGGTGATTTTGCATGGTGTAATACCCATGGCTTTTGCATTCTTTTTTGATAAACGATAGGAGTAAAGTCAATTATACGATTTTTTTGGTTTGGTTTATAGACATAATTATTGTATCAAATGCTTAGATGACTAAGATTTGATAAAATGGAATAGCCCACTTGGTCTAATTCAATTTGACACGATACAGTCTGACGCAATTTGGGATACATTCAGGCAGTGGACAGATGGCAGATTCGCACAATGTGTACCACATTGTGCACAACATAGTGGATATTCCAACAACAAATCCCCACAGCAACAACAGTGCGAGAACACAACCAGCATTTCCTAGTGCCCTTTGCAAGAACCCAGACATACCAACACTCGTTCTTTCCTGGAGCCATTAAAATCTGGAACAATCTACCATACACCACTGCAGAGCTGCACATCATACTAGAGGACAATGTCCATTTTAACTATTAAAACATTCTTTTACTCTCAACTATGAATATGGATTCACTCGCATCACATGCCGTAAAGTACAATACTACACCAGAAGGTGGATTGTGCTGGTAAAAGGTTGATCTGGCTCCAAAGAGATTCAACCCCAGTCTGATCATGCCCCAAGTCAATCTGGCCCCAGTCAATTCGGCCCCAGTCGATCAAGCCCCAATCGATCTGGCCCCACTTTCTCTTAAGCTTGTGTAACCAACATCATTACTACATCATTTGTGATGAAACTTTACCAATCATCAGCTTGGGTCAATATAGTGAAGCTCAGCTCTCTTTAAAATTAGTGCAGTTACTGTTACTGAATCATCAGCTTGGATCTTGAACACAAAACGAAAAAAAAACCAACAGAAAAAAAGAAAGAAAAACGAGGAAAGAAAGAAATAACAAATAGAAGAAAGAAAGAATCAATATAGATTTATAGGTACTAATGTGTAAATTCTTAGGAAAAAGTGGGGACCGGATCGGATGTATTCTCTAAGTGGGATTGGTCGCATAACCCAATATGCGCTATGTTAGTTGAGGGATAAGTCTCATGATTTATCATCGGTTTATACGAAAAATCTGATATTTTGAAATCTCATTATTTCAAATTGCAGTCATATCAAATTAAAAGAAGAATAGGGGGCAATCATCGTAGAATTCTTCAAAGAATTACGGCAGTTTAATGACTCATATAGCTTTTGTGTTCAAAATATTATTAAGCAAAGTTGTATTACGGTTTATGATGAATACCGAGTTTATCCCCCAGGTCATCCTTGTAATGTTTCAGGGATAATCTTTGTTTAGATGTTGGCGTGATGTCACGCTGACCTAAGGAATATGCATTTTTAACATTAACAGCTGATCTTATGTCATATATAGAAATAACAATATTAAAAGTGGGGCCGGATGAGTACCGGGGTCGGATGGGTTTGGGGCAAAATTGACTGGGCATTGGAGCCGGAACAACCATAAATCGACTGTACCATATACATGTATAATATATGATAGCGGCATACCTAATTGAAGACCTACAGGTAATTGAAGACCTATGGAAGACCTACATTTTATCTACACATTATTATTAAAAATTGTTATTAAAAATGTGTTACTTTTATTAAAAAAGACAACATAGATATTTAGTTCTGTAATATCAATAATTTATACTGCATTTTTGACCAAATTATTGTGTAGGTCTTCTTTCGATCGAAATGGCCAGCAATACTATTTTATGGAGTAATTAAAAATTCACTGCCATTCATAAAATGTGATATCGTAGAGGAACGGATATTTTGCTTAAATATACATTAATATATATACAGGAATAAGATCAGATATGTTCTGACTACTGTATTGTATGTTTACAGTACACTTGAGTATACAGCTCTAATGGTGGCAACATTCGTATTTCAATCCACAGAAGACTTGTATATTATTTGATTTATAACATGCCATAAAAACACAAAGTTATATAATTTTTTGGTGAAATATACACTTTTGTAGCATGATAAATATGTGTCTGAAATTGTATTTTAATAACAATGTCTGGATAAATGTGGGTTTTCCGTAGGTCTTGCAAACATTTACGATGCCAACAAAAACACAGTGCTGTGGTTAGAAGGAGATCTTAATCTACCCGACATAGTATGGGAAACACTAGGGGTCAAAGAAAACCAGATAGCTAGGGCCATCTACCAACGTTTTTTGGACATGCTACATAACTGTGTTCTTGAGCAGATTGTTACTTTTCCAACTAGCAACAACAACACCCTTGATTTATTCCTCACCAATCGACCTGGATTCATTAACAAGTGCGTACATGTACCTATACCTGGCCTATCAGATCATGACGGTGTATCAGTGGAGTCGGCAACAATGGCAAATAAGACCAAACCAGTGAAACGGAAGAACTCCCTGTGGAAAAGGGCCAAATTAGATGACATGAAACAATCCTGCTTGGAGTTTCAACACCAGTTCCTGTCATATTACAACAAGACTAGTTGTGTGAAGGACATGTGGACAGACATCAAAACCAACCTTGACACCATACTATAGTCATCCGTACCATCTAAAATGACAAGTAGAAGGTTCAGCCAACCATGGATCAACCGAGATGTGAAAACTCTCTCACGGCGAAAGAAAAGAAGCTTCTATCATGGCACGACGAACAGGACATCACAGAGATATAAGCGTTATCAGTCAATGAAAAAGGCAACTAGATCAGCCTGCAAGAGAGCATACAACAACTATGTGACAAACATCATATCACCTGACAGCACCACTAACCCCAAGCGTTTCTGGAGCTTTATCAACAGCAGACGCAAAGACAACTCGGGTGTGGCACCATTAAAGTCAACAGATGGCATCACAGACTTCGACCCAGAACGCAAAGCGAACATTCTGAATGACCAGTTCACATCAGTCTTCAGCTCTGGGGAGCCAACAGACAACATTAGACCAATGGGAAACAGCACCTTCACATCAATGCTGGACATCACCGTAACTTCTAAGGGGATCAGTAAGTTATTAAACTGTCTTCAGATACACAAGGCAACTGGACCAGATGGTATTTCAACCAGACTGCTAGAGGAGCTGGCAGAAGAATTAACACCCATTTTCTTCCAAACATCACTGAACCAGGGAGGGTTACCATCAGAGTGGAGGAATGCGGATGTAGTTCCCATTTACAAAAAAAGTGCAAAGAACAAGGCAGAGAACTACAGGCCGGTCTCCCTGACTTTCATTTCGTGCAAGATGCTTGAGCATATCATCACCAGCAGTATCATGAACCACCTGGAGAAGCACAACATATTAACAGATGTACAACATGGCTTTAGAAAGAGGCGCTCCTATGAGACACAGCTCATATTGATAATCCAGGACCTTGCCAAAACCATAGATAACAGAGGCCAGACTGATGTTATAATACTGGATTTTTCTAAGGCCTTCAACAAAGTGTCCCATGCCAGGCTTCTCCATAAGATTCATCACTATGGAGTCAGGAACAACATACACCAGTTGATAACCAACTTCCTACGTGGGAGGGAACAGTAGGTTGTACTGGAAGGATACAAATCCAGGAAGTCACCTGTACACTCTGGAGTGCCCCAGGGGAGTGTACTCAGCCCTCTATTGTTCCTCCTGTATGTTAATGACCTACCCGACTACATTTAACATGGATCTATTGCACGCCTGTTTGCCGACGACTGTGTATTGTATCTGACCATAACATCAGCCGACGATGCACAGAAGCTTCAGAAAGACCTTGAAGCACTCCAGAGGTCGGAGAAGGACTGGCTGATGGAATTTCATCCACAGAAGTGCCAGGTACTCCACATTACCAACAGGAGGAACCCACTACGTGAGCCTTATAACATCCATGGCCACATTCTGGAGGAAGTGGATTCAGCAAAGTACCTGGGCATCAACATTCATAAATCCCTCAACTGGACAACCCATATCAACACAGTAGCCAAGAAAGCTAATGCCACTAGAAGCTTTCTACAACATAACATCTACCAGTGTCCTAGGGCAACAAAGGTGCTGTGCTACACAACACTCATCCGGCCTCAAATGGAGTATGCCAGCTTGATATGGGATCCTTACACTTACAGCAACATCAACCAACTGGAAATGGTGCAGAGACAGGCAGCAAGGTTTGTCACTGGAAACTACCATTGGACAAGCAGCGTTACCACCATGCCTTCTCAACTCCAGTGGCCCACACTCCAGGAGCATAGGATAACTAGTAGAGCCATCCTGATGTACTGCATAATCAACTGCATGGTGGACATACCAAAAGTACATCTCATTCCCACAGCAAGCATAGTACGGGGACATAACCAGCGTTGCCTAGCCTGCCCTACACAAGAACCTAGGCTTACCAACACTCGTTCTTCCTTGGAGTCATCAGAGTATGGTAGTCTGCCACAGTCCACCATGGCCTGCAACTTCTTAGACACCTTCAAGGAGGAGCTGCAGAGGACATCGTACTAGAGGGCCCATATGTTTTAACTGTATATTAATTCTTTTAACCTCACCAGTCAATATTGGGTCCACTTGCACCATACATTGCGATAGTGCGATGTTACATCAGATGGTGGACTGTACTTCAACGGAAGAAGAAGAAGATCTTCAATTACCCGTAGGTCTTCATTTAGGTACGCCCGTACGATAGTACATGTATACAGGTATATAGGAAAAAGAAGAAATAATATTTGATAAATTACAGTGATTATACTAATGGAATGAAATCTGACACATGTAAAAAAATCTATACATCGAACGAGAGATAATATCATATCAACGTGGAATTACCTGAATGGCCTAATGGAGAAAATAAAATTATAATGTAAATATATCCCCCACTTTCTTTACTACTTTCAGTTTCGTTTGAAAGTGTTATATCGTCCGTCAGTCATTTCGTTAAAGAATTAATTCTGTTATACAAATTTTCACAGTTTTATTAATGTTTTATTGTAATGAATATTAGTATAAATATATTGAAATGTAGAAATTAGTCAAAATAGGTTTTAAGTTACTAGTCTAATGAACTAATCTTGCTTTCTTGCGTGCTTTGAATCTAATTATTTCCGGATTTTCTCCCTCCAGAACGGGTTGAAATTTATTTATGCTAAGAGTAGAAATCGGGCTAGGCAAAATTAAAAATTAAGCCTTTGGTGACGTATGGTATTAACATAGGTCAGTGATCAGTGGGTGTAAGAAAAATATGAAGATAATATCCTATTATTTAATTTCTATTATTTACCCCGCAGTAATTTTCACTTGTATTGATGACTGACATTAGCAAGGACTTATAAACAAGACTCCTCGACATTAGCAAGAACAAAAACTTCTCCCTGGCTTTGGCTTGCTCTGCAGGCGACCCCGTGCAGGCCCAAGATTGTTAACTTACATTCTAATATGGGCTATATCCTGTTATTTGCCCCGCTCTCTCTACGTATTTTTACAATGTCTCGTTTTATTCCGTATAATACGGAATAAAGCAAATGGAAATTAATAAAAAGTTTTCAAACATGCTGTTTTAGTCAAATAGACATCAACTATTAGGCTATATCCTGTTTTATTAATTTCCATTTGCTTTATTCCGTATTATATGGAATAAAACAAGACATTGTATAAATACTTAGAGAGAGCAGGGCAAATAACAAAATATAGCCTAATAATTGATGTCTATTTGACTAAATCATGCAGCATGTTGGAAAACTTTTTATTAAATTCCATTTGCTTTATCCCATATTATACGGAATAAAACGAGACATTATTAAAATACTTGGAGAGAGCGGGGCAAATAACAGGATATAGCCCTAATATGACTTAAGATTTTCGCCTAATATATCTTCCATAGAGCTCACCCGGTGATTATTCTTTGACACATTCCCGCTCAGATATGCCAGGCCTATTGTACAATAGATGATTTTCATATTTTACATGATATAAGCGTCCCAAGACCCGACATGCAACTCTTTGCCGGGATTTTTATTTTGACGTTATTGCTTAACTTGTGACGTCACTATCTAGTTCTTTACATCAAAATGAAAACCCCGGCAAAAAGTAACATGCTGGGTCTTGAGCTGCTTATATCATGTTAAATATGAAGATCGTCAATTGGAGTTCTTATAATGCTCCACCCATTTTATTGCTGAAAACTGAATTATTGATTTTAGCATACTTGTCATCTGCAGAAACATACGAGAATAGAAATAATAACTACCTAGCCTTGGTTTATACTCCAGTAATTTCCCTTGGCGCATAAACCAAGCAAATTACCACCTCACGGCTCAGTGATTATTTGATTGGTTCACACGGCTCATGGAATTACTGAACAATAAACCAATGCTAGGTAGTTGTTATTTCTTAAGTATACTAGTACTTATACAGTATTGGTACTGTAGCAGACATTTTGCTGGTTTCAGTGTAATGGACAAGAAATCATTCAAAATTTTATTTCAAAATTAATGATATTTAATGGAGAATTAGATTTTTCTGGTAAAAATTTCAATTTATGCCTTTTCTCTTTTTTATTTATTACATTAATTCACATTCTGACCTACATTCAATACATATGCAAAAGAAAGGTGCTCTTGATTGATGAAACTAAAGTCAGTTCATGTAATGCAATATTTTCATTAATAAGCATTTGTATAAGCTTTATGACCTTTGAAGTTATCAAATGCCATGTTTGTTTATCCACTTATAATATCGGTAGACTAGAGCATCCTAGAAACATTACTATGAAGTCGGTAAAGTTGGCCAAACAGGAGAGTCGTAAGAAATGCATAAAATGTTTGACTTTGTTCTATATATAATGGTAAACATTATGCACTGTACCATACTTCATGTATTTTTGTCTGTTGTAACAAAACTTGTTTGCAGAAAATGTAAAAAATCGTCGGGAAACTGTACTGGACCAGTACAGAAGGGTAAATAAACATACAGACTACAGTATATGACTAAATTTTCAGTTTCACTTTAAAATAACCTTTGCACATTTTTATTGTTTTCTTATGTTTTATTTCATATTTTACAGAAAATTTGACAAATAACAGGATATTGCCAAAAAGTACTTTATTTTGCAATATTCTTAAACTTAATTTACATTCAAATGAATTAAGTCAGATTAGTTACCAGTACAACAAAAGAACTGATAAGCTCAGTCATTGTCTTTTCTTTATATAGTATCACTCAGGTTGGGACCAATATCTCATTTAAGAGACAATCCTTGAATTATGTAATAGTCTCTGTTTTCAGTAATCAATTTCAAGTATTAATCAAATTCTAAAATAATAAATCCTGACATACATTACACTGAACATAGTTTATAAAACAATCTGACCTTCTGAACTATCCCTGGAATGGTGAATTCATAAGGTCAGCTTCTTTTGTAAACTACATGTATATTTTCTCAAAGAAGAGGTTGTTTCCCAAATGTGTAGTTTTCTGGATATTGTGCTTTAGTCTTAACATAGTCTTGATTTAACATTTACTTAAATTAGACAAAGGCAGTCAGATATTTGGTCATGTTGTAAGCAATAACATGGTCATGGATCATTGGATCATGCAGTATTGATAAAATCAGTGACATGGTATGAGTAAGCATATTCTGCATGCACACTAGCCATGAATAAAACTAGAGTCAATGTTAAATATGTAGTGCTTGACCGATACAAGTGCTTCTTCAGTTAAAAGATAACTGTAGATATAGAATAAACTGAAAATCAAGTATACATGACCATGATGACCTATGTGTACTTAGTCCTCCTCAAAATTTGAAGAGTCCTCTTGTTATGTACAACAGTGCAGAATTATTATACTAAAGTGGATATACAGTAAAAAGACAGATGAATGAACTGCATAAAATTTTAAATAGTATTTTTGTTTTTGGAGAAATTGCACTTGGCATAAACATCAAGCATCATATTTGAAAATAATGGCTACAGGCAGAATTAAGACTTGTATTTTGGACGAGGACTATTACATGGACTCTATTTTCTCTGAATCAAAATATGAACTAAATCATGAAAAGGTTGACAATGCATGGAAGGTATGTTTATTTCTTGTTTCACGTCATGCCAAGATTTACAGATAAACTTACATGGTGACAGCATCTGCTTGATACAATGCATGAAAGTTTTTACTTATCCAACATTCCCAGTGAGAGATCTTTTGTATGCCCATGTCTATCCATCGTGTGAACCCCCGTCTCATGAAGAACGAGAGAAGGAGAGATGAGACAGGGGTTCACACGATGATGTCTATCATGACAGTTTGCTTTTCAATTTACCTGAACTGAAGCTTTTTTCTAATGAGATATTCTGATCCCCTGATGTGCAGGTTAAATACTCATACATTGTGGAAGGAGCTTTCATTTGGAACCATGACCTTTGACCTTGACCTTGGAGTTTGACCTATTTTTCAAAAACATTAACCTTGGCTATAACTTTTGAACCAAGAGGGGTAGGGCTTTAAAATTTCACACATGGATACCTTGTGGAAGGCCCTTTCATTTGGGACCATGATCTTTGACCATGTGACCTTGACCTTAAAATTTGACCTTTTTTAAAACTAACCTTGGCTATAACTTTTGAACCAAGAGGGGTTTGGCTTTGAAATTTCACACATGGATACCTTGTGAAAGACCCTTTCATTTGGGGTCATGATCTTTGACCTGTTGACCTTGATTTGAAGTTTGACCCACTTTCAAGAATTAAAACTTAATTGTAATTTTTTAACTAAAAAGGATAAGGCTTTGAAATTTCACACATGGATACCTTGTGGAGAGCCCTTTCATTTGGGACCATGATCTTTGAGCTGTTGACCTTGATTTGAAGTTTGACCCACTTTCAAGAATTAAAACTTAATTGTAATTTTTTAACTAAAAAGGATAATGCTTTGAAACTTCATACATGGATACCTTGTGGAGAGCCCTTTCATTTGGGACCATGACCTTTGACCTTGCCATTTGACCTACTTTTCTAAAACTTCAACCTTGGCAGTAACTTTTGAACCAAGAGGGGTAGAGTGTTTAAGCTTCACAAATGTTGAAGGCTGCTTCATTTGGAACCATGATGTTTGAACTTGTGACCTGGACCTTGGAATTTGACCTAACTTTTCAAAAATTTTAACATTGGCTACAACATTTAAACGAAGGGGGGTAGGGCTTAAAAACTCCACATATGGATTCCTTGTGACAAGAAATTTCATTTGGTACCATAACCTTTGATCTTGAACTGTGACCTTATTTCGAAAAACTTTAAATTGGGCTATATCTTTTAAACAGACAGAGTTGAGGTTTTGATACTTCACTCTTACATTCCCCGTGACAAGAAATTTCATTTGGTACCATAGTCTTTGACCTTGTGACCTTGATCTTCGAGTTTGAACTACTTTTCAAAAACTTTTACTTGGTCGTTTTCTTTTGAAATATTAGAAATAAGGATTTCACTTGTAGGTAAATTGTGACCAGAGCTTTCATCTGGTTAACTTTTGACCTTTACCTTGGACTTGACCTTGAATTAAGAGAACATTAAAATACATGCTTTTCATCTGATAATGCCTGCCAGGGAGCTATGTTGTCTTCTGACAAATCTTGTTTATTCAGGTCTGTGTACAGGTGGCATCACTGACTAGACAAAAGTATGCTCCAAATGGTACCTTCTTTTGAAAATCTTCTTCAGACGGGATGTATAGATTACAAATGTAATAGTATTTGAGTTTTCTAAAAAGATAAAAAAAATATCAAGTTTGTTCTTTTTGTTCAAATCAGAATAAGGATTGTTTTTTATGTTTTTTATGTCTTAGGACTTGCACAATGTAGTCATTTTTAGCTCATTTGAACAAAGTTGAGATAAAGTTATGCTCTACCTTTGCGCATCCATGTCCCCATCTGTTCGGTTAAATAGATTGGGGTAGCTCGTTATTGGACAAAATACTCATGCCAGACTGACCAAACTTACATCAGGGGTTCATCTTATGAAACTAAGATGGACCCATGTACATGTATCAGATGCCACATCTGACCTACATTTTTGGCTTGAGTGACTTGGTTAAAAAGCTTGTTTGACAACTTATTCATGCCAAAGTGACCAAACATTCACCAGGTATTCGTTGTAAGATAGCGAGATGGGCCTATGCATGCATACTTTCTCTGCTTGAGTGACTTAGATAAGAAGGTTTTGGTAGCTTTTATCATCAAAATTGAATTTGTGCTGACTATATCATTATATTTTTAAAGAAATATTTCATGCTATATAAATGCAAGATCAACAAAGTCCAATGCTGCCCTTGAGGTGAGGTAAATAATCTTTGATTGCCCTGTGTTTGCTTATTTTCTGGTATTTTCTTAGATTTTCTTTTTGTAGAGGTTGCATTGATTTTATGAATGAATAATTTTATTGTAATAAATGCATTTGAAAAAAAGTGGAATACAGAAAGAATTTCTTGGGTTTTTTGCCTTTAAAGATTAAAAAAAGGGGGATTAATAGTTCATAATAATTTGCTTTGATGGACTTCTTCTTCAAGAACTAATCGAAAGATTTTAATGAAAGTTGGTATAGATGAAGTACTCAAGGTCTTCTACTAATCAGTCAAGAGTCAATCCCGGATGGAGGAACATAGGCCCAAGAGTGTACCCTCCTTTGACAAGCTCTTCTTTATACCAGCTAAATAGAATATCAAACTAAAAGCATCAAAGTGATCAAGAAGGATGTTTTAAGAAGTGGTGTTGTGTTTGGTTCCAATCTGTACTGATATACAGTGTAGACATATTATGATATACAAATGGCTATCCGTCCATCTGTCAGTGCATTTGTCCATTGATCCATTGTCCACATGTTGCACATCTTGAGAATGCTTGTTGTGAATTATAATACTTCAAATTTCACACAGTTGTTTGTTGTCAAGGCTTCAAAATCTGTGTACTTTTTGGTTAAATTTCAGTATTTTGTACTGGAGTTAAGGGACATTATATGTCAAAATTTGTCCAATTTTTTATATATTGCAATGAATTTTGGGACTATTTGCTATTTACTTCATATTCCACACAGCTGGTTGTTGTGGTAACCTAAAGATCTGTATACTTTATGGTTATATTTAAATTTTCACACAGTTTTGTCATGATTATAACGTCAAAGTCTGTATACTTTTGGGTTGAATTTTGATTTGTTGTTATGGAATCATGGAAATTTTTTCATCAAAATTTGGCAAAAGTTTTACATGTCATAATGTAATTGCAGGACGTCTTAACTGATTTTAACCAAAAACACTTCCTTTGTCACAATAATAGAGTAAATATACTGAGTTTACATCACTAGTTAGCTCTTATCTACCAAGAGATGTATAATGTGCTTATGATACTGATGATGTTTTTTGGTCATTTTGGATATAGTCATTTACCCTACATTTTTGTGTCATTCAGTTTGATTTATTCAATGAAAGAAGCAATAAAAGCTAATGTTTATTTGAAAATGTTTGTTTCAAGGGTTATTTGAAAGTGTCATGTGAAAACTTTTTTCTAGATTCTGATTTTTTATCTATTTCATATATAGGCCAATCCTGGCATGCTGTATCTTTGCTAGCCAAGTGTCGGTCACTTTGATTTGCTCTAGCAAACCAGAAGTCTGGCTAGCAAAGATGGGCATGCTAGAGGTTAGCGTTTTCATCCTGCCTTGAGGCAAAACAATTTTTCATTTCATTTTACACGAAAACAAGTTTTTTTAAAAGTGTTTCACAGCAGTCAACACCTCATAGAAAAAAAAAATTATAGACTTAAGTCTTTTTTACATTTTTGTGTCATTTTCTTGATTTATTCAATATATATAAAAAGCAAAAAATCATGTATTTACCAAGTCTTATTAGAAAATATCTATTGGAAAGGATTATTAGAAAATTTCATGTCTTTCTTGATTCTTATTACCTTTTTTCTAATTTTGAAATAAGCCAGTTCTAGCATACTGAAGGCAAGCAGTTCAAACCCCCCTATAGGCAAAAATCTTTTACATCAAAAAAAGATTTTAAATGTTTTGCTGCACCTAATATATTAAATAAGTCATTTAAGAAAACAAAAAAGACAAAAATGGATAAAAGAATTCTGATTTAATCTTTAAATAGACTTTTGTGTATTTGCTTGATTTATTCATTTAAGAAAAGCAATTTTAAAAATTTACAGTCTTTTATCAATTTTCAAAAACACAATAAGCAAAGGAATATATGTATCTGTGACTTTCATTCTTCTGTTTGTGAATGAGCAAATTGTGTTCAGATGAGATATATAGAACATTAATTTGGGTCTTTTGTTATCTCACCTGAGCTGAAAGCTCAAGTGAGCAATTGTCATAGCATGTCGTTCGGTGTCTGTCTGTCCGTTGTTATAAACTTTTCACGTTTTAGACCATCTCGATAATTACCATTGTAATAGATAGAAAAATCTTTATCAGATTTATAGAAAAGAATAGCACCATTCTGTTCCATCTCTATGTTTCTCTCCTCGTTTGATAAATGGACGGAGAACATTGTGCTTTTAATCCAGTTCATATGAGAATTTAGAGAAATGTTCTATCTACAAATGAAAAACTTCAGAGAAACCTGATTATAAGTTGTGATATAAGGATTCAAATTAGATTTTTGACACCTTATGCATGTCATCTATATAATATTTATTAATATCTTAGAAAGCATGTTCAAGTAATTCACTGTATTCTGAATTTCAATGGTTCTATGGTGACAATATTGTTACACTCATGGGAAAGTGCAAAGTAGAAAAAAAAAATTGGGAAGGTATTTAACCCCAATTTTGTGAGCTTCACTTCATAATGTCACAAAGATACACATTAGTGTCTTTCAAATACCCTGCAGATTTTGATGATACTTCTTGATGTTTAGTTTTTGTTACTTTACTGTCATGATTACATCTATCTTGAAATGAAAAATATTAAACATTTTCATTAAGTACAACCGATGAGAGAGTTAATAACTTCGAGTGTTAAATGTAAGGAGGTCAAATAGTAATCATCATGTATTTTCAGATATTCCCAGAAAACCACCATGGGATGTCAATGTATTTTCTCAATTGAGAAGGTTGGGATAGGTTACAAAATAGATAAAACTTTATAGATATTATCAACAGACACTCAGTCTTTCTGAAACATTTTTCTGAAATTTCAATTTCTGCTGTAGATTTTGGTGATACTTGGTGGGAATGAAGTACTCATGGTCTCTTTCAAGTGCTGTTATTTTCATCCAGATCTGTGTACAGGTTTTTGTGCATTCATTCGCTGTAAATTATTATAGATTTTAGGGTTATGAATTTTAATTAGGCTTGCATTAACAATTGCTTAATGTAGATGATGATTCAGATTTTACACTCAGTTTTCAGTACAAAATGTAATCACAACACAATAAACATCAGGGAATATATATATTTGTCTGTGAATTTTCAAGTTTTCCGTTGAATAAGCAAATTGTGTTCAGGTGATCAATATAGGCCCATTTGGGCCTTTTGTTGCACTTTGTATGTTATACTCGATAAAGGCATATTCTTTAGGAATAATCATTAGAAAAGTAGCTTGCATGTTAATGACAAGGTAAATTTCTCATATATTTACCTTTGACCTTCTGCTTAAGGGTATTAGAAGTTTGAAACTAAGAATTGGTCATTTTTGAATAGAAGACCCTCCACCAGAATATGAAGTTCATGATACTGGGTCAGGGGTTCAAACTCTTGGTGAGTTCTAATTGAGTCCTCATCAGTAATCCTTACAAATGAATTTTAAAAATGACAAACAGTTAACCATAGTACTACATATGCTGATGTTTTTAAGTACTTTGGAACTGTAAAATTGTTTAAATATTTCCTTTAAGAGATTAACTTTAATTTTTGTGTATATGTTTGTGTTATTTCAGTGAATTATGGCTTTTCTTGCCAGAATTGGTATCAGGATACCACAGAGCAGTAGATGTCATGTTAGAACCTTTTTAACATCAGGAACATTGAGAGTAAAAAGTAAGGATAGTTTTTTTTGTTCTTCTCATTTCTTGTGTATTTTTGAAGATTTTTAATTTCTGATGGTTTCATTAATATAGTATACATAGAGAAATTATTCCATTATACATGTAAATTTAAAACTGTATGATGTAAGAAAGTACATGTAAATCCTTATTGGCTGCCTGTGTTGGCTATTATCATAAGTTTCCAGATTTGAACCTTGACAGTACCTTGCTTATGTTGTGAATGATGGTATCATAGACTGGTAAAGCTAGAACATGACTGCCTTTTTTAAGATCCTTTTTGAACATATTGAAATCTTTTAATATTTTACTGTAAACTGAGAGTTGAAGGATATTAATGCTAGAAATATAAAGATGAATAACTTAAATGTATAGATATTTATGTAGCATAAGACAGAAAAACATTAATCATATCAGATTTAGAAAAATTATTTTGCATGAATACTTAAGCTTTAGGTTAAAAATTCATAATAATATTTATTGTAGACACCTCCAGCTGGGATGCAGATCATATTTTTCCAACCAAATTTCAAAAATTTCTACTAGTATGGGGCAAGATATATCCAACAATGGGATCAGTGCCAGAGGTTATTGGGTAAATTTAATATTTTATAACTTTCATGACAGAAAACATTTTGTGTACATAACATGTGTAAGACAAATAATTTTAATCTTCCACCAGAAATAGCAGAGGTACTTTTGTTGTTATCTGTCCCAGTGGATGATCTGGTATAATTAACAGGTCGTTGTGTAATTTCCACATCCCTTGAAATAGTTGTATAATGTATGCATATAAGGTCTGTGCCACAACACCATACCTTTTGATAGGATGCATGCATTTGCTTCAAGTAGTGCTGACAGATGAATATTTCAATTGGATATCAAATAATCCATTATATTGTTTATAGGGGCTAATTTGTCTGATTACAGCAACTTCTGTTCTTGTAAATCTACAAGCTATAAGCCATCATTCAGGGATCTCTGGAAATATGTGCCATTTGGATAAACAGAACACCACTTTACAAATTATATATGTAATATGTACTAACTTTTTTTTTTATTTCTATTTTTCCCTCATAATATGAAATTTACTAACTTTTGAAATGTTACGGCAGCAGTTATAAAGATATCTGTAAAATAATTTTATTTTGTACCACATGAGATATTTTGCTGAGATTTATTTATTTGAAATACATTTATTTCATGTAATTTGCAGCTGGTACATATGTTTGGTCATGAGTGGCAGGCATGGAAGCTAATCAGGAAATTTAGTTTCTGATAAAAGTTTTTATACTCTCTTCTTAAGACGGAGCGTTTATGTTATGGTGTCCAGGTAAAGCTGTGTGTCATGACCTTGACCCAAGGTCATAGGTCAAAGGTCACAACATGCAAAGTGAGTAAAACCTTGTCCGGGCCATAACTTCTTCCCCTGTGCATGGATTTCAATAATATTTCACAGAATTGTTACTTAGGACCCAAGAGTGTGTAATGATGTTGAACAAAGGTCATAGGTCAAAGGTCAAGGTCACAACATGCAAAGTAAGTAAAACCTTGTCCATACTATTACACATGTACTTCTTCCCCTGTGCATGGATTTCAGTAATATTTCACAGAATTGTTGCTTAGGACCCAAGGGTGTGTCCTGACCTTGACCCTAGGTCATAGATCAAAGGTCAAGGTCCCAACATGCAATGAGTAAAACCTTGTTTGGGCGATAACTTCCTCCTCTGTGCATGGATTTCAATAATATTTCACAGTATTATTACTTAGGATCCAAGGGTGTGTCATTACCTTGACCCAAGATCATAGGTCAAAAGTTAAGGTCACATCATGCAAAGTGAATAAAACTTTGTTACTATGATAAGATGCTATGGAGATGCTATGTAACGTGATAACTCAAGTAAACCTCAGTTGTTTTTCGTGAAACTTATACAGAATGCTTAAATAGTGTAGGGGAAGCCACTTTTCAGTTCTGAGCAAATCCATTTTGTTGTTACAGAGTTATGGCACTTGGATCCCTCTTTTTGGATTTTAGTATTTCATAAAAGTATTACCAAAGAGACCCATGTTTGGGGGTAATAAAACCATACGTTCACATTGATCCCGTCCAAAGTAAGCGAGGGGCGTATTATGCCACGCCAGGCATTGCTCTCGTTTATAATACTTTGATTTTATTTGCAGGCCGAATGAAATATATGATGCAGTGGATGTTATAAAGATAAAATTTGCAATTTATGTGATGTTCACAGCTGGAGCTGGAGCGTATTTCAGTCATCAACAAGCCAAATGGGACATAGCCCATGGAAAAAGAGGCTACCTACAAGGTTCACAGGAAGAGTATGATCAAAATAATCGGTTTAAATATCTTGTGGAAGAGGACAAAAAACAAGAGATCATGTTACAGAATATACTGAAAGATTGTGAGGAAAAAGAAGGAGTTGTCCTCAAATCATCAAAATTAACTATGGTGTAAAAGGTGGAAACTTCTCTACCTTAACAACTCCTGCCTTGTTATATAATCATGGCTTTATAGATTTGGTTGAAATATATCATGTTTGTAATATTGCAAAGTAAACAAAATTATTCTTTTTCATTCCTTGATACTAGTGATAATTTGTTGAGCTACTCTGAAAGTTTGAGTTCACTGTTGTCCTGCTTTGATATCAGCAAGTGCAAAATATGAAACATCTCAAATTATGAACAGCATTTCACAGTTAATGCTACAAGTGATTCAAACATAAAATGAGGTATCAGATGAAGCAAATAGAAAATTTGACAGAATTTGCGACATATTTTGTACTATACATTAAATCAGCCCACTCTGGATCTTGAGTAATATTGTACAAGCATTTGAACCCTGTTTTTTCCTTTATAAAAAACAACCCTCTCTACTCTGCTTTTGTAGAGAATATTGAGATGATAATATTGTTCAGAAAAGCTACCAAGAAGTTAATTGATTGATTAATTATTGTTTTACGTCACTCCATGGTTATTTCATGAATATGGTAACGGCATCTGCCTAATGCATTGCACAGAAATTTCTACCTTTGCAACAGACCAACCCGAAGCAGTGAGGGAACTTTTAGGTGCCAAGCCTAGTGTGACACAGGACCTCGGTTTTTACTGTCTCAACCATAAGACAACACCAGCATGAACAGGACGGGAATTGAACCTGGGACCTCTAAGTCACGAGCCAAAAACTTCATTTACTAGATCACACTGGCTTCCAAGAAGTCAAACAAAAATGAAAAGTTGATATAAATACTATTGAGAAGGGGAACAATTTTCATCATGAACAGTGAAAACATGATGCGTCCAATAAGTTTTACAGATTAATAGTACATGTAATGTTTTACTGTAACGGATTAAATATTGTCTAGTCTGCAATGACCATATTGGTCAAACCACACCATAGCTTACATTGTATTCAGAAGTATCTAAAATTTTCAGCCAAAATTAGCCATTGACCACAAAAGTTAGTCTCACACTAAGCTGTAATAGAAAGATTGTACTGTATCAAAAGTTGCATGTATGCCATATTTAACTACAAACAAACTTTAAAGTGCTATTTGAATGCTGGGGGATTTTGTATTTTTATAAAATTCTAACTGAATAATTATAAAATTCATTAAAATTACTGCTTTCTCTGCTTTAGTTTTTTCCAGAGAGATTTCTAAAAATACCCATTTACCAGATTTTACGGAAAAATCTGAGTAAAATAAAGGCCTCCGGTTCAACTTGTTGCACAACTTTCAACATCTTTTTACTGTGGCGTCACAATTCAAATAGTAACATCATAATTAAAAATCAGGGAACAGTAGCTTTGCATCTGCACAACTTCATACATCACATATTATGGAGACTGATGACCGAAAAAATCCATTTAGCTGTTAATGGATTATTTGATCTATCTTGTGATCGGAGTCAGGCAGATGCAATTCATGTATGTAGATTTGCACATTATATAGAAAAATTGTGAACATTCTAATAGCACTTGACTATTAATTGTTATGATCATAATTCAGACAATTATCTGAGCATTTACAATTTGTCAGTTTAAAATACAAGAGGCCCAAGTTGGCCTATATTGCTCACCTGAGCACAATTTGCTTATTCACAAACAACAGCTAAATTTTGGTAGAAGACTTAGAATACTTTCAGTACTTATTTTCTTTATGATTTGGTGAAATTCTGTGAAGTAGTTAATGAAAAGAAGTAGAAAAATATGTCAGCCAATCATAGCTTTTGGCAGCCATCTTGAATGACAGAATGGGTCAAAAGATACAATTTTGGTATGGGATCTTGATAACTTGCTTACTGTATGTTTTGGTGATACTCTGTACAGCAGTTACCGAAAAGATGTCAAAATATATCCGTCAATCAGGCAGGCATCTTGAATGACTGATCTGATCAAAAGATATAATCTTGGTAGAGGACCTTGAGTACTTGTGCCTTGTACAATTTTTGGTGAAATTCTGTGAAGCTGTTAATGAAAAGAAGGTAAAAATGTGTCAGCCAATCAGAGCCCATGGTAGCCATCTTGGATTACGGATTAGGTCGAAAAACACAAACTTAATAGAGGAATTTGATTACTTATTTTTTGTAACGTCTGGTGAAATATTATGCAGCAATTGTTGAGAAGAAGTCGATAATGTGTCAACCAATCTGGGCCAATGGCAGGCAGCTTAGATTATGGTTTGGGTCAAAAAACACAAACTTGGTAGAGAACCTTGAGTACTTACTTCATGTATGTTTTTGTGAAATTCTGAAAAGCGGTTTTGGAGAAGAAGGCGAAAATGTATCAGTCAATAAGGACACATGGCAGCCATCTTGGATTACAGACCAAAGAAAAACACAAACTTGGTAGAGGACCTTGAGCACTTACTTCCTGTATGTTTTAGAGAAATTCTGTGCAACAGTTTCATAGAAAAAGTCGAAAATGTGTCAACCAATCAGAGCCAATGACAGTCATCTAGATCATTCTTATGCATTTAGGGGTCAGTTGTTCAAAACTTCAACAACTGGTTAAGCTAATCATGGGTTTAAGTTTGAGAGACAATTAATTTAATATATAAGATTTCTGTATAAAAATCTATATTACTTTACAAAGCTTGTTTCATATCTATAAATCAGTACACAGACTATGAATAAGTCTTCTGACTTCAAAAATATGATCAGATGAAATTATTATATTAGTTAGCTTAACCAGTGGTTAAAGTTTTGAATAACTGGTCCCTGTTTGTCTCTGTAAAGAGCCAGTCTGAAGAAGCTGTTTGTCAAAGGATGGTAACCTCTGTGGCCTACTTTTGTTTGTGGTGGCACCACTTATTGATGGATCTGGAAAAGAAGCATTAACTTAAAGGGGACCATGAATACTTCATGCCTACAAAGTTTTACCAAAATCCTTCCAGTGGTTCTGAAGAAGTTGAAAATATGAAAAGCTTACGACGGATGACACACTATGACAACATCTTACTAAAGATGTAAGATTGAAAAACTTTACACAACCTCAGATCTTAGATTAGCTAAAATCTCTTTCTGACAGAAAAGAGCCAAATATTCATAAAAGTATGCAGAAGAAAACTTCACTTCTTCTCATACTTAGTTCTTTAAAAACAAAATATAAAGTATAACAGGGAGCAGAGAAGAAATGAAAATTAACAGAGACTTGTGAAAGTCATCTTGGGTTTAAGACGTGACACACTATTGGGTTTAGAACCTGACATACTTTTGGGTTCTGGGAATCTTTGATATGGGACTGGTCAAGATCCTTAAGAAAGCGCTGAATCCAGCCATGATATCAATATTAACAAAATTATCATGATGACATTAAAATATCATCACCTTGGGTCAAGGTAACAAAATACATACAAGTCATGGATGAAAGTACAGAGAGCTAATGTCATACCCCTGCATCAAACTTAATCTTGGCAGTATCTTTTGAATTGCAAAGGATGGACTGTTTACTCTGCTCATAGATTCCCGATGGCCAGAGCCCTGATTTAAGGAAATGACTTACAAAGTGCTGCAAAACACTTATAAACTTGTTGTGTAAAACTGAATGAAATAAATTTTTGCCTCCAGTGGGTTTGAACCTCTAGCTCTCAGCATGCCAGAGCTGGCCTTTATCAAATATAGCAAAAAAATCCCGAAAAAAACCTGACTTTTTCAAATAACCCTAGAAATAGATATTTTCAAATTGAAAAAAAAGGAAACAAAATGTGTGGAAAAGACCAAGTCAAAAAAAAATGTCAGAAGGAAACCAATCCCCAAATTATTTTAAGACACCCTTCTAGATCACTCTGATGCATAAGGTTTGATGATCTATGCAGCTGGTCTGAAGAAATTTGTCAAAGGACAGTAACATCTTAGACCTGTCTTGGATCCACCCCTCTTCAGATCTGGTTTAAAAGATCAACATTTGTGGGGGACTTTTAATAATTCATAACTACCAAATTTCATCAAAATCAGTTCTGAAGCAGAAGTCATCACAGCTAATTATAATAAACCAATAATATCCCTCCCCCTTTTTTATGCCCCATGAATCAAAGATTTGGGGGCATCTATTTTTTGGCTTGTCTGTTTGTTTGTTATCATTGGTTATAACTTTGAATTGCAAAAGGTAGGACTTTAATATTTGCAAATTCCTTTCCGTTGGTACAATGAGTTTTGACCTAATGAACTTGACCGTAACCTTTGACTTACATTTCAAAAACTTTTAACATTGGGTACATCTTGTGAATGATAAGTGATAGGGCTTTCATATTTCACATGCGTATTCCTTGTGACTAGACCTTTCTGTCAGTACCAAAATTTTGACCATGGAGTTTGATCTAGTTTTAGGATAACAGCTTACATGGACAAAGTAGCCCTGGGGGCATTGATATTTCGCAAATGCATCTTGTTTAATCTTTGAAAAATGGCAAGAAAATCCAAACTAGAAGAGCGTGTTCGTTGACAGGGCTACCCCCGACAGTGGCAAAATTCATTTGACTTGACTTTTAATGCATTGGTGCGACACAAATGCCCCCGATGGTAGCTAAGCTAGTGAATATAATTGCCAGAGCACTAATATTTTCAAGAAATTTTAATGTCAAGGGCAATTACTCTGTCAAAAATGACCAGAACACATCCATATTCGAAGTTTAGCTGCATTTCTCCATGATATATCTATATACAAAATATCAATTTTCCCTTGATACATCTATATACCCAATATCAATTTAATCTATCAAACTATCATCAAGAAAATGAGAAATTTTCTATGTTCAAGAGCAGTCACTTTGTCAAATATTACCAGACACACCCATATTTGAACTTCACCTGCATTTTCCCTTGATACATCTATATACCCAATATAAATCTAATCCATCAAATTTTCAGAAAGAAAATGAGTGGAAACTGTCATTTTAAAGAATTTTTTTACGTTCAATTACTCTGTCAAAAATAACCGGACCACACCCATATTCAAACTTCACCTGCATCGTCCCTTGATACATCTGTATGTCCAATATTAATTTCATCCATTAAACATTCAAAGAGAAAATGAGCGGAAACTCAATGATGACGGAACAGGGTAAAAATACATGCCCCCTGCCATTTCACGGCGGGACATAAAAATTATTTCTGTATACTATTTCTTCCCATTTATATTTATTTTTACACAATCATTTAAAGTACACAAAATCAATGTATCATAAGCAACATACAAGGAGGAAATCTTAGAAAATACCAGAAAATATGCAAAAATGACACTCCAAAAAGATGTCAAAACTGTTTGAAGGAAAAAAATAAACTTGAATCTTTCATCATCTCAATCATATTAAAATGTGACTTGTATTTCGTTCCTCTATGATACTCTCCATGTACAAGATCTTACAAATGCTGATTTGAAGTCATCTTAAGATGACCTTTCAGTACAGCCAATCAGAATTTGAGTTGGAAATCTTTCGGTATCGTTTGTATGCAAAATAACACTGAAATTTCTGACTCAAATTCTGATTGGCTGTATTAAAAGGTCATCCTGAGATGACCTTGAATCAAAAGTTGTACATGGAGAGTATCGTAGAGGAACAAAGTACAAGTCCTATTTGAATAAGATTGCCATCATCTAAAACTCTCCTATACCAAAAGGTTTTTAATCCATTTTTAAAGGAAGTTACCTTTATGGGTATACTTTTGTCTATAATGGCGACACCTGTTGACAGATCAGAACAAAAACAGAGACTTCATAGAGGTTCACTAGTACAATAAGTATACCAAGTTTAATCAAAATCTGTCAAGCAGGTGAGCAAATGTAAGGTTTTTAATATGATAATGATAACAAAGTAGGTCAATTAACTTATTTTAATTCATGGGTCTCAATTCATTGTAAAGCTCTCTTTTGTGCCAGCAATTAATATTGACTCTTAAAATACATGCACTCTTTCTTTGAAAGGTTGGAGTTTATCACAATTTCTTTGGTATGACGCTGAAGGCCACATCATAGGAAATTTAAAAGTATGAGTGTATGATTTACTTTGTCTGTATGTTTACAACTAAGGGTATAACAATAGCTCTCTTTCACAATTGGACACCAAATTAAGATGATAAGCACTGTCCTAATAGGACAAATATTCCCAGCAAAGTTGAATAACAAAAATTTTTTTTCATGGGTTTAAAAGTGACAAACTGTTGTGCCAACCCTCCAAAACAAAAGTCAAAATTCAAGGTCAAAATCACTGTGTGTTTGTTGATCTGTGTTTAGGGAATTCAGTTACACTCCAGAAACTATATTTTAGTTATCCATGCTTTGTAACCTTGACCTTTAAACCTCCAAATTAATAGAGGACATCTTTGGCTCACAGTCTGTGTAAGAAGTTTCAGGTTGATAAGTGTAAATGGAATTCATTTATGAACCAGAAACTATTTCAGTTATCCAAGCTGTGGCCTTGACCTTTGGCATCAAAATCCAATCATGTATTATGTTTCACCTATATAGGTGTAAAGGGAACCGAGTTATGGTCTGTAAAACCATTTTCAGTACTATGTGACTTTGACCTTTGGACCTCTAAATCAGTTGGTGATAGAGGTGTATAGAAACTGATGAATCAAAGACGAAACTAAAATATAATTCTATATAATCATCCTTTATTACAAAAGAAGTTCATTAAAATATGTTGACAGCATTTGGTACTTTGCTGAATAAACGTTATAATAAATCACACACAGAATCATAACAAATTTTCCTTCGCTTTCTTCAAAAGTGTCCGGCTACTTTATCCATAACAATCTTAAAGTAAACACAAAGACTTGGAATTACTGGTCCAACCAATGCATGATAATTCATAAAATACTAGACGATGGCTTTTATCATTCTCTTGGCATGTTGGGAGGTCTATAGTGTTCTCGACATCTTTCATGTATTGCCTGTCACAAAAGGAAAAAGAGCACAAATATCTTTATCACTCGTCTGAATACAAATATACATTGTCTTATGATGAAAAATATGACACTGTGGCACCAACTGCCGCAATAGACTTCATGGACTCTGTGATAAGGTATAAAACCATGGTGGAATGTCTCCTGTTTGGTTAGACACATCTGTCTATGTGTACCAACAAAAACTCTGTGGTTTCTTTGGATACCATGGGGTTCTCTACCAAAACTAAACCCCAAACAATGGTCATAACCATATATGTGAAATAATCCTGCTGTGTAATTTACAATAAAAAGTCTGAAGTATTTTATTATTTTTTTTATGAACTTCCATGAGGATCTATTTGTTTAAGAATCTGTAGTGGTGCTTTTTTTTTTTATTTTTTATTTATTTACTTACCTTTAGGGTTCTATCTTTGATTATTTCTTCTACATTCAATTCTGTTTGCATTAATCTTAGCTGTAAATAATTATATGATTTTGTTACTTTCTCTGTAATCAATGCATTTAAATCAAGAGCTTAACCACTAAACCGAATTTCACTTGTATAATGTTAGAGCTAAAACATGAATAAGTTTCCAGGATGACAAAATTCAGATAAGATACACTGACAAAATTTTAATCAATACATGTACACATGTATTATGAAATATCAGGGGATGAGCAATTACTGCACAAAGAATAAGTTAGTATCAATTGTATCTTACAATTTTTTTAAAAGTGTACAATAGAATCGTTCACTGGTTAGCAAGGGGAACTTGACCTAAATATGACTCATAAAAATGATCTCAACTAAAGATCATAATATGTAAATTTTCAAAAAAGAGCTGTGAGAAATATGTTACCAAAATCCAAGATCATTTGAAGTTAGATTATAGATTTATCATACTAATAAATGAACTGATAAATGACAAGTTCTCAATATCATCTTGCTTATGCATATATTTCTCAGAACTTTTTTGAAAGAATAAATTTAAAGTCACATCTAGTATTCAAAAATTAGACTGTTTTGCTTCTACAGTATAAATGCTTATACATGCATTTGTTTGATCACTGATAGATAATAAACTGAACATAAAAATTTCAGTTGAACCAGTGAAAGAGTAACATATTATCTTTGACAAAAATCTCTCACTATCATATTTCAAGTATTCCATCTTTTCTGTTCATAAACTATGAACACTATATCTATTTTCACTCTGTCTTTTAAAGAACTTGTATATCAGACATGTTACTCGATAACATAACAAACAAGAGGCCCAAGTGGGCCTATATTGCTCATCTGATTACAATTTTCTTATTCAACTGACACCAGATAAATCTATATATTTCCTGATGTTTATTATGTTGTAACTACATTTTGTACTGAAAACTGATTTAAATCAATATCAACATTAAGCAATTGTTTATACAGGCCAAATTTAAATTCATAACCCTTAAATCTATACTAATTTATAGCAAATGAATGCCCAAAATCATGTACACAGAACTGGATGAAAAGCATCAACACTTCATTCCCACCAAGTTTCATCAAAATCCTTCCAGTGGTTCTGCAGCAGGAGTTGAAATAGTGGCAAAATGTTCCTCCCCCCACCCCTTTTGTTTTGGCTGTCTTAAAAATTCATGAAAAATCCCAAAATTAAGTTATTGCCAAAATTCTTTCACAGTTACATTTCTTCCCAGGGGACGCTCACTTCTCCCAGGCACCTGATCTCACCTCGATTTTATTGGGGTTCGCATTTGTCTGAATATGACACTATATCCGATATTGTCCTTTTATTCCACGGACTATGAGATATGGTTTACTCTTTGGTACTTCTTCATTTTTTACTTATCATAATTATCATTGAAAGAGACCAAATTAAAGCAATATTGTCAACTTAAGGATTAAAATCACACTTTTCTTCATTGAAATCACCAAGCTCAAAAAGATGTTGGAAAAATGTCAAAACTTGAGTTCAGAATGGAACCAACAACGACAACACTTTTGAAGTTTGAAGTTTGTCAAAGGAGGGTACCATCTGTGACCTATTTTGCCTGAGGTGATGTCACCTGTTGACAGATCTGAATGAAAAACAGCAACATTTGTTGGGGACCAGGAATACTTCATTCCTACCAAGTTTCATAAAAATCATTCAAATGGTTTTAAAGTAGGAGTTGAAAAACCCCCCCCCCCCCCCCCCCACTTATTTGAACAGTCTTAAAAAATGAATGAAAATCCAAAAATTGATATATTGACAAAATTCTTTCACAGTTACATTCCTTACCATGATTATGATAAAAAGAAACCAAATTAAAGCAACATTATCACCTGAAGGAGAAAAATTTCACTTTCCCCAAAAATGTTGAATTTCGGAATAGAACCAAAAACAACAACACTCTTTCACATATCCCACTAGATTATTCCTATGCATTAAGTTTGTCCCTGTTGGCAACCAGTCTGAAGAAGTTTGTCAAAAGAAGTTTACGAAGACGGATGGATGCCGGACATGCTATGACAATATCTCACTCAAGCCTTTGGCTCAAGTTAATTAAAAACCTTAGTTTGTTCCTTCCTGAGTGATTTTATGACTTCTACATTGTCTGCATCTATGCTTCTTTGTTCTCTTAAATATTTCACTCTTCCAGAGACGGTATCAATACAGTACTTTATTGCATTTTCTCGTGCAGTGTATGACTCAAATAACTGAAACAAATGATATAAATTGTATATATTTGTATTTATGTCAATCTAATTAATATCAATTCTCTGTAAAAATCAAAATCAGATGGCCAAAACATGCCATAGATTTTTTTGATTTTCTCCATAATTGGTATAATTAATGCACAAAAGATGAAAATGAAAACAGAATCCCCTTGAAAACAATTTTCAATTTATTAATTCAAATACAAATCAATGTAATTGATCCATCGCTTTTGAAGAATATTTATTGAATTTTGGGACATCGCAATACATTTTCATTGTTTGTCTGAGGTATGACCATGGTGTAAAGTATTGTGATGTCATCCAATTTAACAGTTTCTAGCATATAAATGGAAAGGTCAATTTTATAAAACAATAACAGAGTTGGTTTGTGGGTAAAAAGATCATAGAGTCTTTTACTAGATAATAAATACCGCAAAATCATCTATATAAATTTCACACTTATTCTTATACCCGTACTTTGGAACAGACAACCCCGGGTTGTGCATTGATTTCTTATGCACTGCTCCATTACCTAAGTTTTGTTGTAATGAGTACCCATTTTGCTTTAATCAATTCCAGTTGCTTATATAATGTGAAATCTGCATTACTAGTATATATATATATATATATACATATATATATATATACATATATATATATATATATATATATACATATATATATATATATATATATATATATATATATATCTGATTTGTGTTACCACTATTACCATGGCATTCTTTAATCCTTGTAGCGATCTTTTATTCCATTTAATTATTAAAATAATTGAGTTATGGAGAACATTTATCTGAAGTATATCAAGAATCCATGATCATTAATAACTGCAATACATCCCAGACACAAATCTGCACAATCTTTTTCATGGTGTCTTTGAAAAAGGACAAATGACCTTTGGTCCATGTCATAACCAACTTTTGTGTTGCAGGGACATCTATTTAAAACTGGATCAAGACCCTTTGAAAAATGGCAAAATACAACCAAGACACAAATAATAACAAATCACAGTGACCTTGAAATGGGACATATATGGCTAAGGGAAAAAATAGTGTTGACACAAATTTACAGTCTGAATATTAACATAGTGAATTTAAATACATGTTTATGTGATAAATTACCTTGGTTCAAGATTACAGCACATATTTGGATTATATAGAACATTTGTGTGAAGTTTGATAAAAATCCATTATGAAATACTGGACATACAGTCCAGAAAATTTTAATAACGTCACCATAGTGACTTTAAAAGAGGACAAATGATCTGTGACTAAGTTTAATCAAGATTCACTGCTAAATAGAGGAAATGCAGTCCAAATAGGAAGTAGGACAGCTGGCCATATGAGTGATCTGATGCAGAGATGGGTGCAAAGGCTGCTCATAAGTTGTCCACTTGATGTGAGCCAAAATTAATTACAAAAGGATTTGAACTTCTTTTACTCCAATCTTATGTCTTACGCTTTAGATACTGTATTAAGGGTCCTGGAATAGTGGTCTGGACCATAAGCAATAATTTTATTGCAGTCAACTTTATCTGGTTAATATATAAAAGGTATTTAGCAAATTCTGATATAGGTAGTGAGGAGTGTAACAGGTGGTTCATGAAAATTTATGGCTAAACTGTCTGTTACAGAACTGGAGGTTCAACCCACTCTCATCATCTGGCTGTTTATGTGTTGTGTGTGAAGGCCATCATCTGGCTGTTTATGTGCTGTGTGTGTTAAGCCCATCATCTGGCTGTTTATATGTGTTGTGTGTGTGAAGGCCATCATCTGGCTGTTTATGTGCTGTGTGTGTGAAGGCCATCATCTGGCTGTTTATATGTGTTGTGTGTGTGAAGGCCATCATCTGGCTGTTTATGTGTTGTGTGTGTGAAGGCCATCATCTGGCTGTTTATGTGTTGTGTGTGTGTGAAGGTCATCATGTGGCTGTTTATGTGTTGTGTGTGTGAAGGCAATCATCTGGCTGTTTATGTGTGGCATGTGTGTGGAGGCCATCATCTGGCTGTTTATGTGTGGCATGTGTGTGGAGGCCATCATCTGGCCGTTTATGTGTGGCATGTGTGTGAAGGCCATCATCTGGCTGTTTATGTGTTGTGTGTGTGAAGGCCATCATCTGGCTGTTTATGTGTTGTGTGTGTGTGGAGGCCATCATCTGGCTGCTTATGTGTTGTGTGTGTGAAGGCAATCATCTGCCTGTTTATGTGTGGCATGTGTGTGAAGGCCATCATCTGGCTGTTTATATGTGGAGTGTGTGTGGAGGCCATCATCTGGCTGTTTAGTTGTAGCATGTGTGTGGAGGCCATCATCTGGCTGTTTATGTGTAGCATGTGTGTGGAGGCCATCATCTGGCTGAATATGTGTAGCATGTGTGTGGAGGCCATCATCTGGCTGTTTATGTGTGGAATGTGTGTGAAGGCAATCATCTGCCTGTTTATGTGTGGCGTGTGTGTGAAGGCCATCATCTGGCTGAATATGTGTAGCATGTGTGTGGAGGCCATCATCTGGCTGTTTATGTGTGGCATGTGTGTGAAGGCCATCATCTGGCTGTTTATGTGTGGCATGTGTGTGGAGGCCATCATCTGGCTGTTTATGTGTGGCATGTGTGTGAAGGCAATCATCTGGCTGAATATGTGTGGCATGTGTGGAGGTCATCATCTGACTGCATGTGTCTGGCCTGTGTGTGGAGGACATCATCTGGCTGTTTATGTGTGGCAAATGAGTGGAAGCCATCATCTGGCTGTTTATGTGTGACGTGTGTGGAGGCCATCATCTAGTAGTTAATGAGTGGCTTGTGTGTGTGTGTGTGTGGTGGCCATCATCTGGTTGTATGAGTCTGCCATGTGTGTGGCGGCCACTATGAAAGGAGGACGTTGATTTGTGAAGTTGGCTGTTAGGGAAGGAATATGACAGAGTGGAATGTTGGTTCAGTTACCACAGAATCTTCATGGTAGGTGGAAGACTCTAGGGTTTTAATCCCAGTCTGCACATCAATTTTTCACACTGCCAGTTACAAACAGCATCAAAAAAAGGGTATCCCTTTACACAGATATGAGTCAGAGTGAACAAAACACAGGAATAAGTACAATGTACACACAAATAACAGCATTACTCCATATACAGTTAGCTCTCATTTACTTAAACACTGATAAGTCTACCCGGTAATTTCCTGTCAGGTTGAACAGTTCTTAAAATCCAAATTGTCATTTTTTATACTTGAATATGTATGCTTAATGTGCACAATCGTAAGTACTGATTGACCATTTTGGCTTGTACTTTTATACACACCATTCTTTTGTTCTCCTGTGGGGCAGAAAATCTGCCCAAGTTCAGAACAATAGATTTGGTAGGTGACTAAAATAATAAACATGAATGGAATGAGTATTTGCAATCTTATGAATTCAGACTCTGCTTAAGAATAAGTCTTGTATGTGGTCCCTCTAAGTTTGTGTTACAGGATTTTTTATAAAAATGACACCCAAAAGAAATACAGCTGTTGGGCTGCTGATCAGTTTCTGACATCTCTTTCCATCCTAGTTATATTAGTTCTGATCTCACACATGTGAATCTTTTATGATCTAAAGTATGTTTCATATATATTCAAAACAAGAAATATACAGATATAAAATGCAATGAGCTTAATAGCATGTCAAGGTATTATGAAAAGGGTAACATTTTATTGTAAAAGAGAAAACAGAAGACATCTGAAAATGCTGTATGACACAAATCACCAAAGACAATCATACAAAACATAGATAATAGTAGAATATACACAGAAAAACGACATTACAAAAATATTCGATTATGCTGCGGTTACGATACCGACTTAGAACGGTCAATTAAAGTAACAAATGTCACTCCATTGGTGTGGTTACCCTGTTAATGGGCGCCCACCTTCCCACTCACTGCAAAAGCAGTGCAATCAAAGGACACACATTTAAAAATTTATAAATAATCCTCCATATAGAGAACAAGGATCAAGGAATAAATGTTTAAAATATTTTGCACCATTAAAGCATATACTTACTTGATTATATAAACTTTCACATTGTTTGCTGTGGTCCTTCTCTCCTGAGAAAGATTTCAGAGGGACAGTATGGTTCAGTACATTTATTACTCTATCATCCACAGTTCTCTCTTTCTTTAACTTCTCCTAATTAAATTATATATCAAAATCAGCAATAAAATACTCCTATCTAAAAGCATTATTTAAGTTATGGTTATTTCATACTGTCCTCAAAGTCACTGTCTTATCACTGGAGTAGACATGTTTTTAATACGAGGGCATAGAGCATCTGAGGGCGAAACCACGCCTACCCATTAATAAGACAGCTACCAGTACTACGAGGACAGTATGATATAACCAACATGTCACATATTCACATTCAGCACAATTAACGAACACTGGGTCGAAAGCCACCTGATATTGAACAAAATGGGAGAAGTGTTGGTTATTGTATATGTGATTATAAATTTCTGTTAAAATAACTGATTATCATATGGATAGAACAAAGGAAAAGAACATAAATATGTGACAAATGAATGTACAAAGAAAGGCTTTACAGTTTATGCATGTTGTGGTTCTGCTTACATGTATAACAATGTTTACAAGAAACATCAGGAGGTCAGATGGGTTTCATAAACTCTGTAAATTTATGCATTATTTTTATAAACATGCAATGACTTTTATCTTGGACTGTAGTTTCAAGTAACATAAACAATTTCATAATAACCTTCGCCTTTAAATATTATCATGACTGACCTTAATTCAGAAGTTTGGGCACTGTTTCTGTTATGTGATGTCAACAGTACATTTATACAAAGCAGTTTAAAATAGGTACAATAATTAACAAAATATACTTCAAATAGAGTAAACCACTCAAAACCCATGTAAATTCAGGTGTAAGTTTTCTTCTGCTTGTTAACATTTTTGTATAAAATCAGAGCGTTTTGTTCAGTCTCGAAACTTACACCTGCATTAGGATCACTGCACTGCACTGAGACTTATGTACCAAATCAACTATGTGTATATGGAGTTCAAAGGAAGTAACCAGATCTTTACCAATTCAAGGGTGACCGATGTTTTTGTGAATTATGGTAAGATTCTTCAATCTTAATAAGAGATGAATGTAAAACACATATGCCCCCCTTCTAGTACTGTACTGTTTAAACTGCATAAGGTAATACATGCACTCAGTAACCTTTGACCTTTTGACTTGAGAATAGATAAGGGTCATCTACTACTCATAACCAACCAACATATGAAGTATCACCTCTATCAAACAAAGGGATTTCAAGATATTGAGTGGACGCCAATAATATAAAGTACTACATTGCACTTGATGACCATTGACCTTTTGAAAATCAATAGGGGTCATCTACTTAGTGTTCCAGAAATTTTTCAAAACAAGAGGCCCAAGTGGGCCTATATCGCTCACCCGAGTACCTAGATGATCAGTAATGCATGAAGGAAGAATTCATTTATTTTTGCATAACTGTGACTAAGTCAACACAAATGTTGAAAATATGTCAAATTTTATTTCAGACGAGAATAAAAACAACACTTTTTTGCACATCCATTCAGGTGATTTTGATATTAAGCATTTCCTTTGTCTCTGCAAGATGTCATTCAGGGCAACAAGTTAGTCATTTTCTTTAGGTGGGGCCTTTTGTTGACTGATTTCAAGTCTGGGTCATGAACAACAATTGTTTCAAATATTGTCCAGATCTAACTTAAAATTGCCTAATTTCATATGTTGAGTGTTGAGAAACATCTAAAAACTTATTTAGATGTGTAAAGAAATGAAAAAAACTTTTTTAACCACAGCTGGATTTGAACCGCTACTCTCCATATTTCAATTACCAAGTGGTACCGGTATATGCACCATTGTGAGACCTACTTTTTAGACATGGTGGCATTATCTGTTAATCAATTTGGATGAAATTTTACAAATTGAAAGAGGACCTTTAGTACTTCATGTATTCCATGTTTCATTAAAATCTTTCATGTGGTATAACAGCAGAAGTGAAAAATGTGATTGGATTGTTCCTATACACCCTCATTTGGAAGTCTTAAAAAATTCATAGAAAATCCAAAAATTGAGATATTGACAAAATTCTTTCAAAGTAACATTCCTTACCATAATTATGATCACAATAGTCCATAAGAAATCATCATTATAAATTAACTAGGAAATATGACACTTTTCTGCATTGAAATCACCAACTGACCAAGTCCAAAGAAATGTCGAAAAAAAATTCTAAAATTTGATTTTGGAAGGGAACCAAAATGACAATACATCTTCACTCATCCCTCTAGATACAGCCCGTATGAAAAAGAATATTGTTAAACGAGGGAACTCTTTTGTGACCTACTCTTGACTATGGTGGCGCCACCTGTAAAGAGGTCTGGACGAAAACAACAGAATTTGAAGAGGATCATAAGTGACTTATTTCTACCAAGATTTATTAAAATCCTTCAAACAGTTTTGTAGAAAAAGTTGAAAATGTGAAAAATGGCCAACCCCCCCCCCCCCCCCCTTTTTTTTTTTTGGAAGTCTTAAACGTAAAATTCCTAATTTCATATGTTGATAAACATCTAAAAACTTATTTAGATGTGTAAAAAAAAAAAATAAATTTTTGACCACAGCTGGATTTGAACCGCTACTCTCCATATTTCAATTACCAAGTGGTATATGTACCATTGTGAGACCTACTTTTAGACATGGTGGCATAATCTGTTAACCAATTTGGATGATCTGCACAAAAAACAAAACCTTTGAAAAGGACTATGAGTACTTGCATCCTACCCAGTTTTATCACAATCCTTCAAGTTGTTCTGTAGATCAAGTTGAAGATATGAAAAATTGTCCCCCCCCCCCTTTTCTTGGAAGTCTTACAAAATTCATAAAAAATTCAAAAATCGAGATATTGAAAAAATTCCTTCGCACCAGCATTCCTTACCATAGAAATGATTAAATGAAACCAAATGAATGCATCAATGTTTACTAAAAGAAAATAATAACTCTTTAATGCATTAAAATAACAAAGTCCAAAATAAAAATGAAAAAATGTCAAAAATTTGATTTCGGAATGGAACCAAAAATATCAACACTTCTTCCCATATGCCTCTAAATCATTCCTATGCAGTCGGTTTGTCGCTGTATGCACCCGATCTGAATAAGAAGTTTGTCAAAGGAGGGTACCCTCTGTGACCTACTTTTGTCTGTGGTGGTGCCACCTGTTCATGGATCCTGACAAAGATGACCACATTTGTCGGGGACCTTGAGTATTTGATGCATGCCAAGTTTCATTGAATTCCAGCAAGTGGTTCCGAAGAAAAAGTTCAAACTGTGAAATGTTTACACCAATTATCCCACCCCCCTTTTTCTTGAAAGTCTTAAAAAATTCATAAAAAATCCAAAACATAAAATATTGAAAAATTTTCTTCGCAGTAGTATTTCTTACCATCAAAATGATCAAATTAAACCAAATTAATGCATCAATGTTTACTAAAAGAAAAAAATACCTCTTTTCTGCATTAAAACTACCAAGTACAAAAAAACGTCAAAAATTTGATTTCGGAACGGAACCAAAAATAACAACACTTCTTCACACATCCCTCTAGATCATTCCTATGCATTCGGTTTGTCTCTGTATGCCCCCGGTCTGAAGAAGAAGTTTGTCAAAGGAGGGTACCCTCTTTGACCTACTTTTGCCTGTGGTGGCGCCACCTGTTGATGAATCCGGACGAAAAACAACAACACTTGTAGGGGACCATGAGTACTACATGCTTATCAAGTTTCATCAAATTCTGTTCAGTCGTTCTGGAGAAGATGTCGAAAATGTGAAAAGTTAACGACGGACGGTGATTGATCACAATAGCTCACTTGAGCCTTTGGCTCAGGTGAGCTAAAAAGTGTAAATTTCTATTTGACGGATCTTAACTCTGAACAAAAATTTTAATAACCCATCTTTATAGATTGTTGAAATGCAATTAGTTTCCCCATGTATGTACTGGTTCTGGAGGAGAAGATGTTTGAAGAGGGGTACAGTTTTGGGCACTTTTGGCCCCGCCCTGGATCCACCCCTGAGGGAATCTGGATCCCGAACACAATTTTAGTAGGGGACCTTGAGTACATTATTTACACAAAGTTTGATCCAAATCTACGATGTAGTTCCAGAGAAGAAGTCGAAAATGTGAAAAAGTTAACGACGGACGGACGACACACTATGACTATAGCTCCCTTGAGCCTCTGGCTCAGGTGAGCTAAAAAGCACTTACCAACTGGTAAGTGACTTACTGAAATCCACTTACCCAGGGTGAAAATGTACTTACCCAAAGTAAAAGGGATGTTCAGGACTTAATCCTGAGAAAAGCATAAAGCAGTTGAGACTGTTTTATGTGACTTTCCAAGGGACCAAGATAAAAAGATCACATAACACAGGGAATGATTTTTTGTCGTTTAACACAGTACAAGTCTACCCAACATTTAATTTTTCATAAATTGCTTACCAAATCTTCTTATTTACAACCACAGATTTGCTAATCTTCTCATTTTAAAATTTCTTTTTCAACGGATTTACCCTTTTCTTACCGACCTTTCGTTCCAATACGGATATCTGAGTTGAGGTCTAATAAACTTGGTGAAAGTGAAATGTTCTCAATTTTCAGAATGTAGATGTTGATCTATATCGGGAAAGCTACAGTACTTTTATAAGGACAGTATCATGTATGAGGCGAATCTGTTTACATTTGTTTAGTTACATTTGATCATTTTGAAGGAGATTACTAATGAATGTTAGCAAATTAAATGTTTATATAGCTATTAAATGATTATGAAGTTATCTTTTCTTCAAACGATGTCTGTGTGATGATTGTCTATCACAATGTAATAGCCAAATTTTCAGCAAGCATTTTGAAAACAGGTAAGTTAATTAACCATGAAGTGTTTCTGTTGTAAATGTCTGGTACCTGCTGAGAATAAATGAAACTACCATAAATGCTCTTCAATATTATATTAAGACAAAACCCAGGGGCGAATACAAAAGCTGAAGTGGAGGGGTTTGGAGAAGGCCCAAAGGGCCGACCCAAGGCACGATGTGCCAAGAGTGGGAGGGTACAGGAAGGAGTGTAGCCCCTCCTGCTGGGGGAGTCCAGGGGCATCCCCCAGGAAATTATGTAAAATTTCGAATAAAATTGTGCATACATTTTTCAGCCTTTTTTTCAATAATGACACAGGATTTTTTTGGCATACATGTATTCAGGTTTGCTGCAACGGTCACATAAATGACCAATAATAAATGTGGCAATATTGTAGTATTCACTTGCGTTTCAAAACTAGCATACGCTTCCTTGCAGTAAGGCAGTGGCCATAGTTAATGGTATCATTTTTGTAAATGTTTTCGAGAATGATTATGGAGAACACTGCTACTACATGTATTCATAACCAGTGCATATCTGATTATGAAATATCATCACTATCAAGCATAGGGTTCTCAAGATATTGGGCAAACATTCATTGTACACAGTACTGCATTGAACTCGGTGAACCTTTTGACCTGAAAATCAATAGGGGTCATGTATGTAGATGTATTTGTATGCCAAATTTCCTTTCAATATATGTACCCATTGCAGAGATAATGAACGAAAACTAGGAACTAGGACCTAGATATTCTTGTGATGTACCTGTATACTAAATTTCATTTCAGTATGGGCATCATTGCAGAGATTATGAACAGAAACTGTTTAAGTTACAGACCTACCGACAGCAACAAATGAATATACACCCTCTTCTTCGAAGGGGGAATAAAAAGAATAATCAGACTTCGTGTTTCCAACCTCAAATGCAGTCAAATCAAAACCCCACCTGACCATCGGACAAATCCGGTAAAATTCACTTCGGTCTGGTAAAATTTTCGTATTTTCCAGACCGACTGTCCGGTATCACATCCGTGACTGGTTTTGTTCATTACGCTCTAAAACTGCATTACCACTTAGCTCTCAGCGCGTGCTGCTGACATCGTAATATTCTTTTGTATTTCAAAATTAAATACGTGGAGGGAGCCATCCCAGTGAAGCCACTAAAGCGAAAGAATAAAAAAAAAGTCAAATGAAGAGAGGATCGAAAAATAAAATAAAATAAAAAATACGAGAAAGAAATTTTCTTGACAAGTGAAAGGAGAGTAGGCCATGGTTTATGTACAACTCTCGAAGTCGGACATCCAGGTATTTGATAGCGAGCATTTGGAACATTTGGGGTAAAGCATCGGACTTAATCATAGAGAGCAATGTGTATTCCGAGAGAAATTTGGGTAAAAACCAGTAATTCAAATATTTTGTCATTAGAACAAGTGTTTAATAATAAAACCCCTTCCAAATTGATACAGAAGAACTTAAAGTTATATTAATACTAATGATAAACCCCAAATTTTACCCCAAGTGTCATAACCCGGACTCCTCGGGTATCTACATAGAGCAGTAGAGACATTTACGTCACGCCAACTTCAAGAATGTGAATGACGGTACAATGTCGTGCTACACCTGTACAACTTTTTTCGAAAAATCAGAATTCTCCCTTAATGGGCAAAACAAATTTATTAAAGATGCAGTAATATGAGGGTCAGGGCAGTTATTGAAATGATGATGACATGGAGCTTTTTGAGAAATTATATGTAAACAAAGATAATGATGAATTTTGTGATGACTTTAGGGTGCAAAGTGATGTCTTGGAGGACTTGTTTATATTCTCAAGAGAGTGATACATGTAGAAATAAATCAAACCAGAAATGTTTCAATTTTATGTATTTATTGAATTGTTTTGGTCGGTCTGGTAAAAATTCATTCGGTTAGGTATATCCTACAGACTTACCAGACCGAATGTCCTGTAAATGAAAAGTAAGTTTCGCTAAGACTGCAAATGATCTTGACCTTTGATAAATGACCAACATACATGTATATTGTTGATGTCAGAGGAGACATCATGAGTTATGCATGTGTAAATCATGACCATAATCTTTCATGTAAATAGTATTCATGATCAAAAATCCAAATGACTTTTTGAATTAATTGATTTTGAATTCATGTAAAAGTGGATGCATGCATGGAACAGGGCTCACGCTGCCCTTCACCATTTTCACCATTGTCGAAAGAAGTTCAGAATCGGCGAAAGAAATTATAAATTGGCGAAAGCCAATTTTTCCGTGTTTTGAATTTTCTCTTGTATTGAATTGATACAAGTTAAGGCTGAACGTAAAAGTCACTGGCGCGTGAAGTCTTTTGTCCAAGTGTTGTAGTCAAATAACGGTTGATGACTTAATTGGTTGATTGGATTAATCCCCGTTAGATAACTTTAACACCTCGTCGAGAAAGTGTCAAGGTAGGTACAAACGTTTATTATGTTTATTAATTAATGAGTTTTCATAACGATTATCCGTGGTCATAACTTATAAGTATGCTATTTCGATTGGATTAAGTTTAAAAGAATACGTTTTAATTATGAGAAACTACAATTAATCATTTGTTTCTTATTAGTTTGTAATTTCCGATTAGAATACGACAATGAAATATTTCATTATTCTTTATGCAACTGAGAACTTGATTACATACATGTAGTTAAACGAAATTTTGAACTGACTGACGATCGGTCTAGTAAATCTCATACTTTCTGCCCATATCTTTAAAGTAAAAAATACCAAGTTGAAATCAAAATCTTTTGTCAAAGAAGATGTCTCTGTTTAGAAGTCAACTTCAGTTAAAAAACTCTAGCTGGCGTTTCAGTCGCTAATAGTAAAGTATGACTCGGTTTTAGCTCTTATGTTTAATGACGTATGTATCAAAACTTGCGTCCAAAATTCATTTAATGATGTCTGCAATGTGATAAAAAAGGACAACATAGATAATCATGAGAACCGTAAAGGTATATAAAATGATTTTAACATTTTACGCATACGTGACTTATAAAATAAAATATCTAGTAACTGTATGCAAGCATAGTGAATCACTTTAGTCTATCGGCAGTATATTTGTAGTCCTGTCTATTTTGGCACATAGAATTAATATATACTTTAAATCACTCATTAATTAAATGAATGGAACATATTTTTTAATGTTTTTGGCTCATGTATTTCAGCTGGTGACAGCCATACTGTAGCCGTGATGAAACTATGAGAGGGTTCTATCATGGACGTAGCCCGCGTGAATGCAATGTTTAAGAGTAGACTGCAGTGGGTTCTTGTGAAAGATAGAAGAATTATGGTTCCAAAGTACTAGGGAGTGACTTACAGTGTCCCACAGTTCATTTTGAAACAAGTGCCAATGTTTGTTTATTTTGTGAGAGAATCATTATGCAAGTACATCACTGTCCTTATTTGATAATTTTTACATTTAGCAATATTTTAACTGTCCATTGTATAATAATATGTTTAGTGACAATAAATATATAAAAACAAAGAAAAGTCTTATGCATTTGTTAAACAGCTGTAAATAGGTAACTTAAGCTGAGAAAGACATTGTGCCCCTGCGATATATCTTTCATGAGAAAAGTGGCTACACATTTTTTCAAGCCAGTGTGAGCCCTGATGGAATGGATTTTCAGGACATGATAATCAATTCTTAAGGAAGTATGATGTAAATTTGTGAGCCGTTATTTATGGAAACATTACTTCGGAGAGCTTATTAATAATGTAAGCCGGCGTGGCCCAGTGGTCGGCTCCTGATCGGGAGGCCGGGGTTCGAGTCCCGCTCTGGTCATGCCGGTGTCATGTCTTTCGGATGAGACAGTAAAAACCGAGGCCCCGTGTCGTGGTATGCATGGCACGTTAAAGATCCCTCACTGCTTTGGGTGGGTCCGTTGCAAAGGTCAAAATTTGTATGTCCCGCATCAGGCAGATGCCGTCACCATATACGTGAAATATTCATGGTGTGACGTAAAACAAAAATCAATCAATCAATCAATTAATAATGTTATCCTACTAAAGGGTAGGAAACTGAGTGAGGTCTTATATTTTTGTTATTAACTCATTTTCTACAGTGAAATAAATATCATAAAATTATAATACAAGTATACATAATAAACAGTTTAGTTGGTACAGTGTTTGACCTTTAAAACATTGGGTTGCAATTTTGAAATTATATGCCTACATTTTGTACATGTACCTGTAAATTGCCTATCATTACATGAGTATTAGTATGACACAAACAGTGTGTTAACTATAAAAGATAAACAGATTAGGGATAACCTCTCATTTGAGAGAAAATCCCTCAACATTTAATAGTCTCTGTTTTCAATTTCAATGATTTAACAGATGTAATGAAGTGCTGCAAAAAGGAAAAAATTCAGAAATTTGATTTCAAACCCAACAACAAGGGCACATATGATTGTGAGTAAATAGATAAATAAAGTTTAAAAGAAGTTGACCTCTTCAACTTATTGTTTGTGAGTTTATAGTTGCACAAACTCTAAAAAGGTCAACTTCATTTGTAAACTCTGTTCAGGCGCCCTTAGATAAAGAAACTGGAAATTTCCCATTGAAACTTCATTGAAAATCCAGTGTTTTAGCAGTTATCATTGAAATAACATTAAAATACCATTGTTTTGCCTTGTAGTCTCAGTAAACCAGTTACTCTAAGACCATTGAAATTCATGTTTTATCATAACTGTGATTTTAATGCCTCAATATTTCCATTGAAATACCATTATCTCAAATAACTGGTCATTTAGTATAACAATTATACATTGATATAGCATTTATTTTCTAAAGCAGTTTTTCTCAATTCAATGGTTGTACATACACATAGTCTATAGGTATGTATATGTGCGGCGAGTTGTTTCTGAACACAACAAAACTCAAGTTTGAAAAGGGATACAAATATACAGAAATCCACGGGAAAAGAGTTACATGTATTTAGATGGACAGACGCATTAATTTACTACGTCTATCTTGTAAACTCCCGTTATATAATGATTGTATGATAATTGGAACCCATCTACGATCTTCAAAATATTTCAATAAGGATCGTATTCCATCCGTGTTAACGAAGTATGTATCGTTACTCCCTATCAATTTATACCAGAGACCTTCAAAGATACGATTTACTCAAATGTGAAATACCGTAGGTATCCGTCAAGCACCTATACATGCATATACATGGTGCCAAAATGTACGGCAAAGGCGATAGTGGACCAGCGCTCACTTCTTCGATGTCAATTTTCAATCTTGCCGATTAATTTTCAGAGGCACTGTGCCAAATTATGATAAAATCATCGTTTACATTTGGTTTCCTTTCAAATCACTTTGAATAGGCATGATATCGTCCATTCCTGATAACGAACTGTATTATATAACACGTTTCGAGAATCATGGGAAAATGACCTTCTTATACAGCCTAGTATCATTTGAATATGAAGCAGCATCCGATCGAGCGCCATGATTCAATTTGAGAAAACGTCGTGTATATCGTTGTGTACGTGCTCTTGCATTTATTTGTAAAAGATAGTCAAACAATTGGCGAGCATATTTACAAGTGACGATGATGGAATAATGCAAAATAAAAAGACGGATTTGGTTGCATATATAAATGTACCATCAGATGGTCTCGGAGGGCATTCTTTTCACTAACGTACCGGTAAGTATTGGTTTTTATTATTTGTTTTTTAAACTTTCAGTGTTCTTCTGCTTGGATGCTGCATGTTAATTATTAATTGGGCACTGTCTTTCTTTTAGAAAAAGAAACTAACAATGAGAGTGAAATGATTGATGCGTTATTTAACTTGAAATGATTCAACTTTATGCTTACGAGTAATATAGGATTGCATTTCTGTAAAGTTGATAATCCTCATGATAACTCGTCGAACCCATCACTTGTAAGTTATTGATATCAAAATCAAATGGCGCTCGGCGGGACATTCTCTTTCGCTGAAGAGGCCGGGAAATATGATACAGGTTAATTAGAAGAGAATGAAGGTCAGTGATTATTGCAAGCTGACGGATGTGTGTACAAAATGTGCACCTGTTTTGAATGTATCGGAACACACGGAGGATTAATATAGTGTTAGATGTAACTTGCATAGAATTTTTCAAGAAATATAAACACTTAAAATACTCGAGAATGAGTCTGTCCGTACATGTACTTTGATATACTTTCATTATTGTCACGTTTTCTGCGATCTCGTGTGTTTGCAATTGGGGTTGTCTCATGTTAACAAGTAATTAGTAATAATGCATTATACCTTCGATAGGAGCATAGTCAGGCGCGGATCCAGAAATTTTGGTCGAGGGGGGTGGGGGGTGTTCATCCATATTTTTGTAACAATATCAAGAAAACAATTTTCGTCAAATCTTAGGGTCAGTCCGGAGCCCCGATGCATCCCTCTGGATCCGCGCACGACAGTGGTCGTGAGTAAGGTGGTCAATAAAGAGTATGGCTCTTCCTTTTTTACCTCTTCTCACCCTGTCTCCCCATTCTTTTCTTTATCTTTTACTCATCCCGTTCATATAGACTACTCTGTCCACCCCATTGTACCTTTGTCCTGATAAACTTAAATTGGTAATTCATTTGTGATATTTATTTTTACAGATCTTTGCAACATGTCAGTGATCACCTGCCTCAAAAACATTCATGGCAACTTTGCTCAATGAAATTGGAAACAAAACAGAAAGTGGTAAAGGATGTACCAAGATTTTGAAAGATGTACAGAATGAGAAAAAATGTGTGCAGAAAAACTGTGTGAAATGCTAGAATGCATAAAATTGATACATGAAGAAGTGATTTAAACTAAAATTTATACATGGAAATGTGATTTTAACTATGTGATAAGCATACAAAGGTGACATTTTTACAGAAAAAGTGACATGCACAGGAAGGAGACATGTATCCAAAAGTATTATGAAGACTTTGTGGATCTTCATGCCATAATAAGTTACTTAATGTTGTTGAGTGACAATATGTGAATTAATCATATGGAATTCTGATGATGTTTTCAGGGAATTTAATTTTGTTCTATAAATTGATTTAATTTGTTTATATATGAACATTTTCCAAAATTCTGAAAAACAAGGTAGGTTACTGAACATTTAAATATGAGAACGTTCAATGAATATACATGTTCATTTTCATTTAGTAGGCTATACATTATCTGTTAGTAAGATGATCTTTGTATATCTAATTAAAGTTTAATATCAGTTCTTTGATAATTAACATAGTGGCATTGGATGTGAAGAACACAATAAAACTTCTGTTTCTATAAGTCATTGTAATTTTTTTCTTTTGTGGTATAACTGGGTAAGGAATGGTATTTCAATGGTTTTCTGAAAGCTGTATTTCAAAATTGATTTTCCAGTTAAATGTGACGTCATTTAACTGGTTCTACCTAATTTAAATAATTCGCCGATTTCATTGGTATTTCAATGGACTTTGAATGGTATTGCAATGGGTTTTTACAGAAAACTGGAAAATCAATGGTTTTTACACATACATTTTACATTACCAGTTTGCATCTAATTAGTAGAACAGCAAAAGTAATGGGATTTCAATGGAAAGAATATAACTGTAAAAGCAATGGAAGTTCGATGACATTCTTTTCTGTAAGGGCCGGATGTTATGAAGATGCATTTTTTAAAATTTTCAATCATATTTCTGAAATTTATTTTAAAATAAGTATTTTATAAATACAGGTAATATCAACGTCTCTCAAACATTTTAAATTTGGATATACTAAAAAGGTAGGAAAAAATTCCTAATCCTTATTTATTTCAAGAAATTATTTGACACACATCTGACAACACCCCCCCCCCCCTTTTTGTACTCTTTCAAACCAACCCATAAGAAATGAAGTGTATTTTAATTTTGAAAAGTTTTGTTACCCGTTTCCCGATTGAGATTTTGATTTTTATTGCACTTATCTAAACCAGAGGTAATGTACAAGATGTAACATTATGCAACACACTACTAGGCACTAGAGTAGACAGGAAGGGACATAACTCAGTTAATTGCGAAACGATCAGTACGGTTTGACTGTGTAGAAGTGACTTACAGTCAATTTATATTTTACAACCCTCTTTATTTAAACTGTTAAAATTAGGCGTAAAGCAAGGTATAACGTATATAACCTGAAATCCAATAATATCTTCGCATATATCCTCACATAGGTCAAATTCATGCTTTCCATTGGGCGCAGCCATAGTTTTGTAACAACACTCTCGTAATCTCGAGAAATTTTATTTGGTTTTTCATTTTTTGATCACTGAATATTTCTCATAATAAAGAGTCTAGAGCAAGTTTTTCCACATCACTATGGAATTATAAATTTAAATATAAAAAATACGGGAAAATATTAATAGTACACGCATGCCCGACTCTGTCGAAATCAATGGTGGACGACCGAGAAAGAAGAAAGAGCACATTTATATGCCTTACTTTACACCGGATAACTAAATGCCTGTCGACGTAAGACATGTTTTATTCTCATATATAGAATAAGAAAAAGATGTATTTATATATATAAATTATTGGTCATGAATGATTGCGAATTGGTTCTTATTGTTAGATCTAGTGTCATCGAATTTTTTGCACTCTCATGATCACGATGAACTTGTGTCGGGTTGAATGGCCAATACATTTTAGAAGAGCCATAACAGTGAAAAGTATCAAAGTCTACAAAACGATTATAAATTAAAATTTAAGTTTTGACGAATAAAAACATTTACATTTACTGAATAGACAAACTTTCATTTATATTTGGCCCATTATTTTTATAATGAAGAATTTCCAGTTCCAAGAAGGAGGAGTGAATGGAGTGGTCTTTTCTAAAATCAGGTGGGAGGTACAAAAGGAAATCTTTCCTTTACTTTTGCCAAGTCTTTGAAATTGATTACTGAAAACAGAGATTGTAATACATTTGAGTGATTGTCTCTCAAATGAAGGTTTACTGCCCATGCTCTTCAATCATCATTCTCATTTCACTTGTGGGGTCCATAGAATTACAGAAATCACCGAAATCCCGTGCATTTACAGAAATCCCCCGTAAAAAACACAGAAATTCCCATTACTTTATCAAAAATCACCGATATGTAAATAGATAGGACCATTATTCACCCTTATAGCAAGTTTCAGATATATTAAACAACAATTGATAGACTTATAACCATTTTATTTTTTTAATTTTAATGATCCACTACTGGCGGCCATGTTGGATTGGAAGTATACATAATAGTAACGCAGTCGAAGATCGTACAGTAGTATTAATTAATTTTATTTTCAAAATACCTTCAATAAATGGCAAATATATTTCACAAAGAGGCTTGTTATTGTTGAATTCAGTAAATGTATGTATTATATATTGGTGTCGCTTGTTACGGTGTTTGTTTATTTCAAACGTATATAATTAGATAAACTTAGATAAAGTTTTACTTAACTGTCTTTACTAGATTTTAACCTTATGATCAGTTTATGTTAATTTACAAGTATGAACATCTTATACAGTTTATATTATAAAGTATAGCAAAACTCTGACATTTATCAAAGTCAAAGATACAATAAACAACAAGTACTGCAGTATAATTTTCATATTTTGAGATATAACACAGGGTACATACATACATATATAAACAAGATATGCATAAATACAGCACTAAAATTGTTGGTACATATGTGTTTCAAAAAAGATATCTTTCCAAAAAGTGTTTATTAAAAAAAGACCTCATCTTTACGGAATTATACGCAAATTTATCCCTACAGCAGGACATGGAATCAATTTTAATAAATACTACTTAATGTACTAGGTATATAAACCTACATGTTACAATACAAAGTTATTAATATAAAATAATATAATTTTATTGTATTCATTAAAAGCAGACCTCATCTTAGTAGACTCATTGGAAATATAGTAATTCTATAAAGATTGTCCCTACAGCAGGACGCGGAACCACTTTTAATAAATACAGTGGACTCCATTTTATCTGATATCGTATTATCTGATATTTCGTTTTATCTGATATGATATTAAAACACCAAACCGTTTCTATGTATTTCTATAATAATTTGTCTTTTTTATCTGATAGTGAAAAGTCCAAGTTTCGCTTTATCTGATAGCAAATTTACCGTTGATAAAATATTTCACCCCGAATTTAGCCTATTTTAAGGCCGGATATTGTTGTGAAATCACCCAGCTGTGACAACATAGGCATATAACACCACCTACGGCAATACGATGACGACTAAGGAATAATAATTGATTGTTTGTGTACACAACAATTGACATCTCATTGAAGTACCTGTACAGGTTTAATTAGTGATCGCTGTGGTGTCATTTGTAATTAATGAAATATGTTGATGACTGAAATTGAGAGTAGATGTACCGTAAATGCTCGAGTATAATACGCACCTAAAAATGACCTAAAAAAACATGAAGAACCGTCGAATTCGGTGTCTAATACGCATGGGGGAGGGGGAAATAAAAAAAAATAAAATGTTAATTTCGTAATGAAACAGCAAGACCGCGAGACGCAATCGATATTGCTTAGCACGTGTATATGATTTTGTTTTGATGTTTAGTGATTCGTCTTTTGTGTACCTCCTCAATTAACCTGTCATTTCTTCGTTGATTTTGTCGATTGAATTTGCTTTGCCGTATTCTATCACAATGAGATTGCGTTACGTATATTATCATCAAAAGCAACATGGAACGACCAGCCTTTATTCATCGTGTGATATCAACGCTTTTCTCTCATTCACTTCATTTACGATCAAACTCGCATAGACTTCAAATAGTTAAACCCTCGTTCCAAACGACCGCTTCAATTTTTTTTCTCGTTAGAATGAACGTGCGTGTCTACATAAATTACGCGAACTGTACGCGGGTATCGCACATGTTGGTGAAGATATAATAAAGAATGAATCGAGTGTTATAAGCAGACATAGTCCAATTTAAATACAATTCTTAAATTAATCTAACATTCTTATGATAGTAAGCCACGCTGCCGATGATCGTGCCGTTATGGTCAAGTAATTTCACTTGCTGCGTAACTATCAATTAACCAATTAAGGTTAGATCACCCGTACACTCTGCTAATCAGAAATCATTGCTAAATAAACACATCGCAAGTCTTCTATTGTATTCGTTTTTAATAGCACTCTGTAGACATTACTCCTGTTATCGCCTTGGTAATTTACTACGGGAAGCAGACAGTATACAGACAATAGACATATCTCACACCTCGTAGATTTGATTGACGGCTTTAGGTACTTTAACACCATGTAAGCCGTCGTGTATCTCTGAATGAAAACAACCGCTATCAAACGTCCATATGAGTAGACATCTATGACATGTTACACAACATAAAGCATCAACTTTCGCAATTTCGTCTAATCTGATAGCCCGCTTTATCTGATATTTTATTCGCGCAAATAGACTATCAGATTAAACGGAATCCACTGTACTTATAATGTAATATGACAAAATGAATAAATCATCTTATCAAGTGAAACACATGTTGAAGAACTAGAACTACTTTTGTGTATTTAGAAAAACGAGTGAATTACAGCCACTTATCAGTTGTTAGGAAAAAAAAGGGGGGGGGGGGTAAGTCACAATGACAATGAGTTTATTCTCATCCTATAATGGACAGTGTAAAATAAAATGCTTTTCGGATTTAATATCATTATTTTCACAAAGGACGAAAATTCAGTCTTCAACCGACTCCCCTGAATAACGGCCAGTTTCTCATATAAGGGAGATTTTAACCGGAAATATTACATAATTATAAAATAGGTTAAACAGAGGTTAGAAGAGAGTAATATATTCATATCCTAATAAAATTATCTTATTATTTATATTTATATATATTATATAATTTAAACCTGTATTCAAACTATTATTATTTTGATTTATAAAGATTTATTACAAGTTTAACAACAATAATGATAGTGTGTCAAAGCAATACCAGACTTACATCACTATATTATCTGTTCTAATTAACATCGTATGATACAACTTATACGTTATTTATTTGTTTAATTATATATATATATTTATTGTTATTTTTTTTTTTTTTTTTTTTTTTTTTTTGGTAATAAATTAATGAATTAAGAATAAACTTACCTATGTATCCACTTGCTGCAAGCTGAACACTGTATATGTTTCTTTATACCTTCTCATCATTATATATTAATAAACACATAAGCCCAGACTGTATTTAATTTTTATCTTTAAAAACATAGAACCCTTTGAACATTCAAATATTAAACAAAGCCATTCTCACATTATTATACATTAATTACTTTGCAAAGCCATGCTAATAGATTACACCCTCATTAGTTTAGATATTAATCTAATTCAATACTTATCTAATTTATATATTTACACTGTATTTCACATACCGATAATAGCTCTAAGCTACGTGCATTAAGTTTGTATGGAGCAGTCTAATTTATATACACACACACACACACACACACACACACACATATATATATATATATATATATATATATATATATATATATATATTACCACTAAGCATCTTACGTAATTTAATTAAATTGGTTATCAAATAAATACAAAAAAGCAAGTGAAAATCAATAACAAATTTTAATATAAAAACAATTCAATGATAAGAAAAATACACATTGACAATGCATAACAATATTCTTTTTTAAAACCGTTGGCCGTCCTGTAATCTGTTATCCAACATGGCCGCGCAGTTGGCATGCCGCATCATGAAAAATAAAGGAAAATGGTTATAAGTCTATCAATTGTTGTTTAATATATCTGGAACTTGCTATAAGGGTGAATGATGGTCCTATCTCTCACATATCGGTGATTTTTGATAAAGTAATGGGGATTTCTGTGTTTTTTACGGGGATTTCTGTAAATACATGGGTATTTCGGTGATTTCTGTAATTCTATGGACCGCACTTGTGAATAAGACCTAAATGTTGCAAACAGTTGATAGTGATATCAGTATCTTATGTACTTTAGTCTTTAGGAATGTGGATAAAGTGTATACATTGGACTTCAGTTAATCTGATAGTGATAATATGTCAGTGATGGGTCGTTTCGCACTTGGTCCTGTTTGCCCTGGCTTGTTTCGCACTTGGGTGATTTCGCCCAAAATAGTGAGGTCGTTTCGCCCTAAATATTGGAAATATTATTTTTTTGTATGATGCAAGAGTATTGGTATATATAACTAATAAGAGAATTATAAACAAAAGGATCATTATAAATACATTCTATTCCTACTTCATTTTAACGATATATAGAGTCAAAAATAAACAGATAGGCCTATGTCATGTGTAATATTGTTCTTTCAAAAGTAGTCTATGTTTCTGCACCAGTCAATTACAACAGATTAATTGTCGTTAATTGTGGTTAATTTGTGTGATTACAAATCATTAAAGCAAGACGACTTGAAATAACACTTTGTGATATCATTCATTGCTTAAATTGTGAACTTTCATTGTAATGTTTATTGTAAATTCTTAGTAATAGCTCATTAAAGTTTTATAACTTATCGTACAGTATCTTAAATTTTACCAATGTATAATATATTTTATTCCATGACGGTAGAGGATTATCTTATTCTATTATTTTATCATTTCCATATTGCAAACTGTTAAACGTATAGATTGTTGTGTGTTTAATTCTAAATACTACTATTACGTGTTGCAGTTATAAAAGAATGAATCAGCATGAATCATCTGCCTTATGGAATTTTTTGAACAAGGAGGAAACGCAGGTTATTGGCTTTTAATTTATGAATATGTACTGTATTTGTAGATGTCAGCCGATTCTAACAATGTTTCAAACTCCAGAATAAAGGCTTACAAGAACAAAGCTCTTGACTCTCAAGAACTAAGGAGACGACGTGAAGAAGAAGGGGTACAACTCCGTAAACAAAAAAGGGATGAACAGGTAAACATTTCCAAAAGATGTTGATGAAATACATATCAGAATAGTCTTTACCAAACATTGATACACGTAAAACTTTATCACTACAGTCTTTTTATGGCCATGGTCTTTTAGACAGACGTACAACAGCATTCCCATTCACACAGAATCCCAGTTTAGGCTAGGACTTTCAAACTTGGTACACTTATTCCTAATGACATGAGGACTAACCCTCATGATTTTCAATATCAAGGTCAAGGTCATTTTTGAGGCAAAAATATCAAATTTTTGAGAATGCAACTTGTAAACAAGGTACAGACAAACTGTTTATGCTAGAACTTTAAAAGTACTTGATGACCAGGGAATATCGCATGTACTATCTATGTTGCGTGATGTCTGCATCATCCATTCATCAACGGCAAAGTTTGACTTCAGATCAAGGTTGGATTTTTTCCTCTTGTGTAGTATCGCACCTTTAAGTCGGTTGTGCCTTTTTGATCACAATATTTTTCTCATTGTAGGCAAGTATATACGGTAGGTTCTTGTCCAGTCCTTAACTTTTTACACCGTGCATGGATTTGAGTAATATTTCACAGAATTGTTGCCCAGTACCCATGGGTGTGTCATGACGTCAACTAAAAGGTCATATCTGCAAGACCAAGGTCACAATGCATATGATAGATAAATCTTTGTCCGAGCTATAGCTTTTAACCCTTGTATAGATTTAAGTAATATTTCACAGAATTATTGCCCAGGAGCATTATATCTGCAAGGTCAAGGTCACAATGCAAATGATGGGGAACTCTTTGTCGAGCCCATAACTTTTTCCCCTTACATAGATTTGAGTAATATTTCACAGAATTGTTGTCCTTAACCCAAGTGTGTGTCTTGACATGAACCAAGGTTATATCTGCAAAGTTAAGGTCACATTGCATATGATGGGTCAATCTTTGTTTGGTCCATAAGTTTTTGCCCATTGCACGGATTTGAATAACTCAAGACTTAATGTCAATTGACCAAGAAATAGACCCTTTCACGTTAACTAGGGGACTAATGTTTTGACTGAGTGGCAAAATCATCATTGTTCCTGCTGAATGATGTAAGGCACACTCAAAATTATCTTATGATATCAAAAGTTTTTATGGCAATGTAACCGAGTTTAACTCAAAACAACAGTCCCGAAGTTAATGTGAAAGGGTGTATTGGTCATTTGGCTGCCAATGTGTTTTTATGCCCCCGAATTGGTAAATTGTGGGCATATTTTCTTTTTTAGCTCACCTGAGCCAAAGGCTCAAGTGAGCTATAGTCATAGTGCGCTGTCTGTCATCGTCCGTCCATCGTTAACTTTTTCACATTTTCGACTTCTTCTCTGGAACTACATGGCAGATTTGGATCAAACTTTGTGTAAATGATGTACTCAAGGTCCCCTACTAAAATTGTGTTTGGGATCCAGATTCCCTTGGGGTGGATCCAGGGCGGGGCCAAAAGTGCCCAAAACGGTACCCCTCTTCAAACATTTTCTCCTCCAGAACCAGTACATAAATGGGGAAACTAATTGCATTTTAACAATTTATAAAGATGGGTTATTAAAAAATTGTGTTCGGGGTTAAGATCCGTCAAATAGAAGTTTATGCTTTTTAGCTCACCTGAGCCAAAGGCTCAAGTGAGCTATTGTGATCAATCACCGTCCGTCGTCCGTCCGTCGTCCGTCGTCCGTCGTTAACTTTTCACATTTTCGACTTCTTCTCCAGAACCACTGAACAGAATTTGATGAAACTTGATAAGCATGTAGTACTCATGGTCCCCTACAAGTGTTGTTGTTTTTTGTCCGGATTCATCAATAGGTGGCGCCACCACAGGCAAAAGTAGGTCAAAGAGGGTACCCTCCTTTGACAAACTTCTTCTTCAGACCGGGGGCATACAGAGACAAACCGAATGCATAGGAATGTTCTAGAGGGATGTGTGAAGAAGTGTTGTTATTTTTGGTTCCGTTCCGAAATCAAATTTTTGATGTTTTTTTTGACGTTTTTTTGTACTTGGTAGTTTTAATGCAGAAAAGAGGTATTTTTTTCTTTTAGTAAACATTGATGCATTAATTTGGTTTAATTTGATCATTTTGATGGTAAGAAATACTACTGCAAAGAAAATTTTTCAATATTTTATGTTTTGGATTTTTTATGAATTTTTTAAGACTTTCAAGAAAAAGGGGGGTGGGATAATTGGTGTAAACATTTCACAGTTTGAACTTTTTCTTCGGAACCACTTGCAGGAATTCAATGAAACTTGGCATGCATCAAATACTCAAGGTCCCCGACAAATGTGGTCATCTTTGTCAGGATCCATGAACAGGTGGCACCACCACAGACAAAAGTAGGTCACAGAGGGTACCCTCCTTTGACAAACTTCTTATTCAGATCGGGTGCATACAGCGACAAACCGACTGCATAGGAATGATTTAGAGGCATATGGGAAGAAGTGTTGATATTTTTGGTTCCATTCCGAAATCAAATTTTTGACGTTTTTTTCATTTTTATTTTGGACTTTGTTATTTTAATGCATTAAAGAGTTATTATTTTCTTTTAGTAAACATTGATGCATTCATTTGGTTTCATTTAATCATTTCTATGGTAAGGAATGCTGGTGCGAAGGAATTTTTTCAATATCTCGATTTTTGAATTTTTTATGAATTTTTTAAGACTTCCAAGAAAAGGGGGGGGGGGGGGGCACAATTTTTCATATCTTCAACTTGATCTACAGAACAACTTGAAGGATTGTGATAAAACTGGGTAGGATGCAAGTACTCATAGTCCTTTTCAAAGGTTTTGTTTTTTGTGCGGATCATCCAAATTGGTTAACAGATAATGTCACCATGTCTAAAAGTAGGTCTCACAATGGTACATATACCACTTGGTAATTGAAATATGGAGAGTAGCGGTTCAAATCCAGCTGTGGTCAAAAAAATTTTTTTTTTTTTTTTACACATCTAAATAAGTTTTTAGATGTTTCTCAACACTCAACATATGAAATTAGGAATTTTACGTTTAAGACTTCCAAAAAAAAAGGGGGGGGGGTGTTTTGGCCATTTTTCACATTTTCAACTTTTTCTACAAAACCACATGAAAGATTTTAATGAGACATGGAATGCATGAAGTACTAAAGGTCCTCTATCAATTTGGTAAATTTCATCCAAATTGGTTAACAGATAATGCCACCATGTCTAAAAAGTAGGTCTCACAAGTGGTATATATACCACTTGGTAATTGAAATATGGAGAGTAGCGGTTCAAATCCAGCTGTGGTCAACATTTTTTGTTTGAAGGATTTTAATAAATCTTGGTAGAAATAAGTCACTTATGATCCTCTTCAAATTCTGTTGTTTTCGTCCAGACCTCTTTACAGGTGGCGCCACCATAGTCAAGAGTAGGTCACAAAAGAGTTCCCTCGTTTAACAATATTCTTTTTCATACGGGCTGTATACAGAGACAAACAGAATGCATAGAAATGATCTAGAGGGATGAGTGAAGATGTATTGTCATTTTGGTTACCTTCCAAAATCAAATTTTAGAATTTTTTTCGACATTTCTTTGGACTTGGTGATTCAATGCAGAAAAAAAGTGTCATATTTCCTAGTTAATTGATAATGATGATTTCTTATGGACTATTGTGATCATAATTATGGTAAGGATTGTTACTTTGAAAGAATTTTGTCAATATCTCAATTTTTGGATTTTCTATGAATTTTTTAAGACTTCCAAATGAGGGTGTATAGGAACGATTCAATCACATTTTTTCACTTCTGCTGTTATACCACATGAAAGATTTTAATGAAACATGGAATACATGAAGTACTAAAAGTCCTCTATCAATTTGGTAAATTTCATCCAAATTGGTTAACAGATAATGCCACCATGTCTAAAAAGCAGTTCTCACAATAGTACATATACCACTTGGTAATTAAAATATGGAGAGTAGCGGTTCAAATCCAGCTGTGGTCAAAATTTTTTTTTCATTTCTTTACACATCTAAATAAGTTTTTAGATGTTTCTCAACACTCAACATATGAAATTAGGCAATTTTAAGTTAGATCTGGACAATATTTGAAACAATTGTTGTTCATGACCCAGACTTGAAATCAGTCAACAAAAGGCCCCACCTAAAGAAAATGACTAACTTGTTGCCCTGAATGACTTCTTGCAGAGACAAAGGAAATGCTTAATATCAAAATCACCTGAATGGATGTGCAAAAAAGTGTTGTTTTTTATTCTAGCCTGAAATAAAATTTGACATATTTTCCACATCTGTGTTGACTTAGTCACATTAATGCAAAAATAAATGAATTCTTCCTTCATGCATGACTGATAATCTAGGTACTCAGGTGAGCGATATAGGCCCACTTGGGCCTCTTGTTTGACATGTTTCTGGACTTAGTAATTTCAATGCAGAAAAGTGTCATGTTTTTCAGTTAATTGATATTGATGATTTCTTAATGACTATTTTGATCATAATTGTGGTAAAGAATATCATTGTGAAAGAATTTTGTTATTATCTCAATTTTGGATTTTTTATGAATTTTTTAAGACTTCTAAAAAAAAGGAGGGGGGGGGGATTGGCCATTTTTCACATTTTCAACTTTTTCTACAAAACCACATGAAAGATTTTAATGAGACATGGAATGCATGAAGTACTAAAGGTCCTCTATCAATTTGGTAAATTTCATCCAAATTGGTTAACAGATAATGCCACCATGTCTAAAAAGTAGGTCTCACAAGTGGTATATATACCACTTGGTAATTGAAATATGGAGAGTAGCGGTTCAAATCCAGCTGTGGTCAACATTTTTTTTTTCATTTCTTTACACATCTAAATAAGTTTTTAGATGTTTCTCAACACTCAACATATGAAATTAGGCAATTTTAAGTTAGATCTGGACAATATTTGAAACAATCATGACCCAGACTTGAAATCAGTCAACAAAAGGCACCACCTAAAGAAAATGACTAACTTGTTGCCCTGAATGACATCTTGCAGAGACAAAGGAAATGCTTAATATCAAAATCACCTGAATGGATGTGCAAAAAAGTGTTGTTTTTGGTCGGAATTGCATAGCAATCCCAGACCGTAGTTGTTACAATATGCTGTGGTAAACGCGTGGAACGCAGAAAATACCTCCTCGTGTATCGTCAAACCCCCTAACTACGACACTACCTTAACTCCGACACTTTAGGGAAAACCGTCGTCGTTTGTAAATAATAGCGATTATGACGTCATTTTTCTTTTGTTTCAAATCTTGGATCGATTTTCTGTCAATAAATACAAACTTCCAAGAAAATGCCTCAAAAACAAATAATGTATGCATTACATATATTTAATATTATGATAAACTTATTCCAATCACTAAGTCATTTTTACATAGCACCTAAATGAGTCGTGATTTCCCCAACAGAGTTACACACGTTTACATCCACTTGTCAGTCATATTGGGAAAGGTCAATGCCAAAGGTGTCCCCTGATTTTTCAGAATAGAATGAGGCCAATTATAATTTTTTGTTATTTTATTGCAAATAACACGCTATGTATTTTCCATTGTTGGTAATGACGTTTTTGGCGCAATATAGAAGTTATAGTGAGTAGTAGCAATGTTTACAGATATATTGGGTTAAAACGTGGATGATAAAGTGATATATATGACAATTATAATGCAAGTTTTTGCAAATAGGGTACTTCTCTGTCTTGGTATTCCAATTAAATATTTCAATATTAAGTTATTATCCCTTTAGGTGATTGGAGAAATGTTAAATGTTTAAAACTTGTTTTAATATATTACTTCATTCAATAACAAAATAGATATTAAATAATTGATAATTTATTTCAATAATATTCAGTAAAATTATAAAAGAAACCCCCCCCCCCTTTCCCTCATGATACAAAATAGTAGTTCTAAGCATAAAAAATAAAACTGATTTTCAGACAATCCTAAGAAAGTTAAGAGAAGGAAAACAGGACTTGTTATCCTCAATCCCTACAAAATGCGTACATTTACTATTTGTAAATTGGCGGCAATGTGACATATGTAGACACTGGGTCCATTAAAATACTGCACCAATTTAGCTGCAACGAGAGGAGGGGCCATATTCAAATGCATTCTTTGTTATTAATGCAACTGCTGTGATATTGACTGTTGAAATGTTCTTTAATATCATTCTCATTCTACTATTGATTACAAACATTTATTTTCTTTAATATAATTGTATTAAACCATTATAATTATTGAAATATATGTTTATGTCGTATTTAATGATAATAGTTGTAATAATAATTGACAACAAACACACAATTCAAGAAATTTAATTGTTTTGGCCCCTAAAGTACCGCGGTGACTAGTTACATTCATTTGACACAGATTACACATGTCTGACCCCGGATCGATTCAGACACTTATCCAAGTACTGTGGTCGCTGTTTGCTGCTAAAAATGATGTGAAGATACGCAAAAAGATTTGATTTATTGACTGATATATAGAAATAACCATACAAATTACTAAATGAAAAACGCTTCAGTGTTAAATGCTTAAGGTGTTGCAGTTCGGGGGTTCGAGGATATATATAGTGCGTCGATATTTAGAAAAAGCGTGATTAGATTTACTTTTAGTACTTATAGTTCATATTGTACGAGTCAATACAAGATAAGTTTGATCAGATGAGAAAATAGATGAGCCTTTATTCCATCGATTTAGACGAATTATATTCATGCGCTTGAGGACATGCAGTCTTTCCGAATACTCGACGGAAAGTCCGGAAAAAGTACGATTGACATTATTGTGTAGCTGTGCCGTAATTTAAGAAGTACACTACTAGTCCGCATTAGTATCCATTGTATTATAATTAATAAAACTTGAGAATATCGCTTCTGTTTATAGCAGTGGAATTCAAAGTACTCTACAATCTTCTCGTCACAACGATAAACAAACGTCTTGGTAGTTGTTGATGTGTAATGCTACTAAAAATAGCCAGTTATTTATAGATCTACATGTGTAGACATGGTTTTCCCCAAATGTACATGTACAGTGGGAGACTGTCCAGATTGCTAATTTCACACTACTGTCAAGATCAAAAGTGATAAGAGAGAATGAGATAACTATATAGTATGAGACGGAGACGTACAGGGCAGAGCCGTTGTTTATATGAAAACGAGCACCTGTGTGCAGACCGTGTTTTGTCAATACTGATCCTAAACATTACACGCTTGGTGTGTGATCTCTTGGTGGATCACGACTTTATTACCTTTGATGTACTTGACCATGCAATTCCGACATTGAGGACTTTCAAGTCCTTTCATTTATTCTAGTCTGAAATAAAATTTGACATATTTTCAACATTTGTGTTGACTTAGTCACAGTAATGCAAAAATAAATGAATTCTTCCTTCATTCATGACTGATCATCTAGGTACTCAGGCGAGCAATATAGGCCCACTTGGGCCTCTTGTTTACATGTGCTTGTCTGTCTGTTTTTCTGTCTGTTTGTCATCAACTTTAACCTTCGTCATATCTTTTGCACCTCGAGAGGTAGAGATTTCATAATTGGCATGCATACTCCTCTAATAAAGGCCTTTCAAAATACACCAATGTCATTGACTTTGTGACTTTTACCATGACCTTTGATTGACATTTCATAATTTCCCTTATTTGGACTTTGTTGCAATGGGGGAGGGGGGGGGGAGATTCATGTTTCACAAACACATCCTGTTTATGGATGAAATTTTTATATACCCCACCTAAAAATACAGATTTTTCTTGTCAGACACTTGGTCTGTATTCCAGATTTGTCTTCTCATGCTTTATGCTTTATTCAAAAATCAAATATGTTTGTCCTTCTATCTGGTTCGACTTCAGTGAAGAAATTTTTCCTGATTTGAGAAAAAAATATGAATGTCTCTGGCACCTGCTTTGGGAATCTAAAAAACCTCCCTACTTTATAATTTGTTATAACTTTACTTTACATGTGCAGGTTTTCAAGCGACGTAATGTTGCAATGCCGGTGCTGGGCCCGGATGATTACTCAGGATCAGATGCTCAGGATAACATGGTGTCTTCTACTCCCTACACGGTATGTCATTTAATACTTTGTATCAGAAAATCAACTTCAATTCAACCTACCACCCTAAGAGTCAGTGCTCGGGATAACATGGTGTCTTCTACTCCCTACACAGTATGTCATTTAATACTTTGTATCAGAAAATAAACTTCAATTCAACCTTCAACCCTAAGAGTCAATGCTCAGGATATCATGGTGTCTTCTACTCCCTACACAGTATGTCATTTAATACTTTGTATCAGAAAATAAACTTCAATTCAACCTTCAACCCTAAGAGTCAATGCTCAGGATAACATGGTGTCTTCTACTCCCTACATGGTATGTCATTTAATACTTTGTATCAGAAAATAAACTTCAATTCAACCTTCAACCCTAAGAGTCAGTGCTCGGGATAACATGGTGTCTTCTACTCCCTACACAGTATGTCATTTAACACTTTGTATCAGAAAATAAACTTCAATTCAACCTTCAACCCTAAGAGTCAATGCTCAGGATAACATGGTGTCTTCTACTCCCTACACGGTATGTCATTTAATACTTTGTATCAGAAAATAAACTTCAATTCAACCTTCAACCCTAAGAGTCAATGCTCAGGATAACATGGTGTCTTCTACTCCCTACACAGTATGTCATTTAATACTTTGTATCAGAAAGTAAAGTTTATTTCAAGCTTCAACCGTAAGAGTCAGTGCTATGTAGACTGTGACTGTCTAATCGATGGTTGCCATTGAATCAAATGATAAGATAACCTTATGAGCAGGTTTCTCTGTGCACTACCTTATTTCCATGCGTTTGTAAAAACATAACTCATTTCAATCAACTTCATACAAAATGAGTCCTTAGTATGATAAATATAGATTTCTACTCACAAGATGTGAGTAGGAGTATCTTTCAGGACCTCCTGTCCTTTGAATTCTTAATTGGCTCTGAAGTAAAAAATAAAATTTGTTAACTTTGATACTGGAGTTAAAAAGAAATAATCCTGAAAACTCAACATTAGTGTTTATGAAATGAAGTTCTTGTAATTTCTTAACAATGCCCTCCACATATGGAATTTTGTGAGACACATAGGAATCATCCTGTCAGTTTTGCCTGTCTGACTAGTTAAATTTTTTTTAAAAGCTCATATATGTACTATAAATAAGTAAATATGGGTAGGGTTTTGATATTTCAAACATTGTGTGCTTATGATATGTGCATTTCATTGGCACCATGATGTTTGACCTGATGATATTAACCTTGAGTTTGACCTTAATTTTTAAAACTTTGTAACATTTTATCATATCTTTTAACTTAACTGTAAAGGGTTAGGGGTTTAATGCATCATACCTTTATTCCTCAGTACCATATTAATTTTCATTTGGTGTGTTTCTTTTGACCTAATCATCTCAAGTGATATGACATGTCTGTTTTTCCCCTTCTCATCCCAAATTGCTTCCAAACAGAGACCTTATATTTCCTTTAAAACAGCTCCCACAGGAGACCTTCTTTAAACATGCATGTCAACCATTTTTATAAACTAATGAGTAAAAATCAAATAAAAACTGACAAAAATCTAAATTTGATGGAATGTTGAGTGAATTTGGATTCAACTGCATCATAATTACTTCTCTCTATGTGAAATAACATATTATTTGATACATACCAATTTTTAAACTTTTACTATTTTTAAGGATATTCTGTTATATTTAGTTTTACTTCATACTGGTTTCTTCCTGTGCTATTTTAGACAGATGTCCTTGAGTAAATGTTGCTTGACATTGACAGTAGTATGTGTTGTTGATATGTGTTGGATTCCATTTTGTAACATTAAAATTTGCACTTCTAAGGTATTTAGAAATAAATTTTACCCATATATTTATTGTCAGACACAAAGTTTGTGTCCATTGACAGAAAACCAGGATTTTTGCATTGAGTCATGTTCATGAAATTACACTAAAATAAAGTCCTCTTAAATCCACCCTTCCACAAAACACATTGTTTGCATTGTGATGATGTCATATGAGGTCCGACAGAACTCGGACAAATGAAGCATTTGTTTATGACGTCATAAATGGAATATATATAAATTGCATGAATGTCAAGTTCTTTTATGAACTGTGGAATGGTGAATTAGAAAAATATTACAGGATTCACTTGAATAATTTAAACAGCCCCCAGAAATACTGAGATTTTCTTCAGAAATACTTGTAGGAGTTTTTAGGAATAAAATACATAATTAAGCATCCTTTGAAATTTTCTTAAGAAGGTTTTTACCCTTAATCCTTGAAACTGTTTTGTTGTTGTGTGTGTGTTTTATTTTTTTTACATGTCATTCAGGTCTTTGATTAATACATAATTACATTATTTCTAAACAAGACTGTATCTTTTAGGGTGGCATCAACCAAGACTTGGTCAAAGCATTGTATAGTGATCGAATAGAAGAACAGGAGGAGGCCACACAACATTTCAGGAAACTTCTTTCTCGAGGTAATATATAAAATCAATTTGAAGAAACTTTTTCACATACTAGATATTTACTGAAAACATACAGAGGTAGAAATTGCAATCCTGATGTCAAATACAAGTGAGAAAATGTTAAGCTGATTTAGCTGATTTATTGTGACCTTTAACAAAATTATTATGATCATGAGAAGCAATATTTTGTACTTATGACTTGTCTAAGTTTTTTAATGTAAAGAAGATATGCCACATTGAAAAGCATGATAGAAAGAATGTAAACTTCTATTTTATCTTTTTCGAAAGAGAATGATTTTATCACTACAGTGCCCGCCACTTAATTGAATGTCGCATTATTGAATATTTCGTTTTATTGAATAAGATCCTGAAATCCAAAACCATTTTCTATCAAATCGATTGAAAATCCGCCACTTATTACACTAAAATAAAGAAGCGACTTCGTTTGTTTGAATAGCGCGATTATTCTACCAAGCATACTTTTGTTAAAACTTCAATGTATCATGCCCGTGGTCAAGTTGTTTACTACGGTGCGAGCGACCTATCGATTAGAGATAAATGGTTTCACACTTGTCCAAGTTATCTCGAAAGAGATTGCTGTCCAGGTAACAGTTGTTGACCAAATCACACGTTAATTGTCTAATAGGCCGCGGCGGTAGGAATGAAAGGATTAATTAATTACCAACTGCTGAAGCCATATCGTACACAAGGTCATTGGAGACATCGACATGACGCTGTCAGCCAACGGCACTGTGTGAAGACTAACCCTACTAGATGCCGTTCACTTACTCCGTTAAGCCTGGCGCACTGTCAAGCCAACAACCCTCGCCAACTGCTTCTGAAAGGTTGGCTTTGCCCCATCAGACAACGACACAAACGAAACTGACGATGTCCGGCCGCCAGAGGATGTTGATAGCTAGACGTTTGATACCTTCATCACAAACGATGGTAACCTGGAGAGCTAAGCTGTCCGGACTGACAAGAAAATATTCGCGAGTTTCCATGAAGATGAGCCCCGACCATGCGACGCCAGTGACGACGAAGAGGCTGAAGAATCGGTACGAGTAACGTACAGACGCAATGGCCACAATTCGACGATTCCTTGGGGAAAAGCAAAACGACGATTTCAGCCTGTTCTATCAGATGGAAAATTGAAATTTCTCACTCGCTTGAATATGCCTTTTAATTTGCCTTTGCTAAAACAAATTGTTTAACCTGTCTTATGTCTTTGATCACCCTGGTTACACGACTGAGATACAATTACGTGCATTTGAATAGACGACGGTTTTATCTTTACGGTCAGTTGAGCATGTGTAATGTAGCTCTTTAATAACATTTGGTCACTGTACTTAAAACGACAGTTGCAGAATTATCGAAAATGTAGCTCAAGCAAACAGTAAAGGGATCTAAGAGAGGTAACTCTAGTGTAGCTATATATAGATACATGTACACTGATTTCATTATGTCAGATACGGCGAAAGTTAAACACGTATGCAATTCTTGCAAAATCTGTCGATCATCTGGTCTTTGAAAATGCATTCGTTCGTCATGCCGTATAATTGAATATTCGTTTATTTGAATAACAAAGTCCTGACAAATAGCCTATTCAATTAAGTGGCTTGCACTGTAATATGATATTGTGTTGCTTATGGTTTATTGTTTGAATTTTGACAGAACCCAACCCACCAATTGATGAAGTTATAAACACAGGTATTGTTCCTCGCTTTGTGGAATACTTACAGAAAGATGGAAACTGTTCCCTTCAGGTATCATATTAATTAGTATTCACTAATGTTCCATAATATTCTTTGAAGTTATATCACATTTTATTTACACATGAAGACATGCAAGTCCGTGGTGTAATATACATATTTGAACATACAATTCCGATCTTGAGGACTATCAATCCTTTCATAATTATTATAGTCAAACCTGTCTTAGGTGACTGATTGATTGATTGGTTATTGTTTTAAGTCGCTCGACAATTATTTCATGTATATGGTGAAGGCATATGCCTGATGCACTGCATAAAATTTTATACCTTTGCAACAGATCCACCGGCAGCAGTAAGGATTTTTTTTACGTGCCATGCCCACTGTGACACTGAGACTCACTTTTTATTGCTGCATCCGATTGATAGGACACCAGTGATCCCGGCAGGAGTTGACCACGAAACCTTTCGTTCACAAGCCGAGTGCCTCATCCACTGAGCCACACTAGCTTGTCTTATGTGACTGTTTAAGGGATGAAAGATAAAAGGTCACCCAAGATAGATGGTTTCTGAATACAGGTTCTGGTTTGAAATGTGCCATGTTCCTCTTGAACAACTGTTGTTGTTACTTTGTGCAGCTGAAAATTGCATTTTTTGGCAATTCAATATTTATTGAAAAAATAACTTTGAGTGCAGACTAAAAGTGTGTGTACCCTATGCAAATTGGGAAGGTGGCACAGGCCATGAAAATACATTTGATGAGAATCTAGCAATTTCTTTTATTATAGGCCTTAGTGGCATTAGGTAGGATGTCGTTACAGAAATTTAGCATGTAGGAAAAACATTTAGGAGGGATAAAAAGGTTGTATAAAACAGGAAGTCATCATCAAGAGGGTCACATTAAGACAGGTTTGACTGTATCTGATTTATCACTCATCACCATAACGAATTTTCAGATGTTCAAACGTTGATCTAAGAAAACTTATGTTGCCAAGACTGTACTGAAGTTGAGATGAAAATCAAATTCCATTGTTTCTGTTATTAGATAGAATTTCAGTGCCCTTTTTGATTTGAAAATAGTTACAAATATGGAACTTTTAGCCTGTTTATTTATGCATTTGATGAGAACGAAACATCATTGATTCTGATGATAAAAAGTATTTTAAAACAAAATAGCATTGCTAATACCATCTGTAGCAAGCATAGTGTCAGTAAAATTCATTAAGTGTGCCAGGAAGGGTCCAAGAATGTAATTGCATCATTTCATTTGAAAGCATTTTTAAGTTTGTAAACAGTCTCTGAAGAGCTGAAATAGGTCAATCGGTTAGATGCTTGGCTCATGAACAAAGGGTCCTGTATTCAAATCCCACCAGTGGTTCCTTGGTGTTGTGTCTTTCTGATGACACAATGAAACCTGTTCTGTGTCACGACAGACATGCACCTAAATGGGTAGATTTGTTGCAAAGGCCTAAATTTCTGTGTGACACATCAGGCAGCTTTCATGATACAAGTGACATAATCTTGACATATAGCTAGAATGGAAAAACTCTTTTCCTCAATAGACAAAATTAAGTACAAATATTGAAAAAAAAGGAAATCCAGTCTACCTACCCTAATTTTTCAGAGTGAAGGCCAGAAAACAGAATGGTTTCTTTTTTTTTTTTTTTTTTTCTTTTTTTTTTTTTCTCAGCATTGTACTGAACTAAAATCCTTTATTCTAATCATAGATTGAATTAGTTTCTGTATTCATTGAAAATAGTTGAAGTTAAAACTTTTAAGATAGTGCCAATCTCTACCTGAGGATGCTCTTGGGTTTGCATTCCCTCTGTTGTCGGCTAATTTACAAGAGTCTTGTAAAATTCAGAACATTCTCATACTTTTAACTCACTATAGATTTATTCAAGTTGAAACATATAATCATTACTAAAAAGTGAATTTGCTGTTCTTTGTTTTGTCTCATGATGACTGTTTATTGACTAATAATCAGGGACTTATTTCTTTCATTTTTGTAAGCTTTACTTTCGCCACATATTTACAAGTAAGAATCCAGATTTTGCACCAAAAAAATTATGACACAATGAAAGTGAATGATAAGCTTTTTAATTACAGTGGATTCCGTTTAATCTTATAGTCTATTTGCGTGAATAAAATATCAAATAAAGCGGGCTATCAGATTAGGCGAAATTACGAAAGTTGATGCTTTATGCTGTGTAACATGTTACAGATGTCAACTCATATGAACGTTTGATAGCGGTTGTTTTCATTTAGAGATATACGACCGCTAACATGGTGTTAAAGTACCTAATGCCGTCAATCAAACCTACGAGGTGTGAGATATGCCTATTGTCTGTATACTGTCTGCTTCCCATAGTAATTGACCAAGGCGATTACAGGAGTAATGTCTACAGAGTGCTATTTAAAAACAATACAGTAGAAGACTTGTGCTGTGTTTATTTAGCAATGACTTCTGATTAGCAAAGTGTACGGGTGATATAGTGATCTAAACTTAATTGGTTAATTGATAGTTACACAGCAAGTGAAATTACTTGACCGTAACGCCACGAGCATCGTAACTTGATCTCATTGTGATAGAAATACGACAAAGCAAATTCAATTGACAACATCAACGATTAAATGACAGGAGATACACAAAAGACGAATCACTAAACATCAAAACAAAATCATATACATGTGCTAAGTCTCGCGGTCTTGCTGTTTCATTACGAAATTGACATTATTCTTTTGAATTTTCCCTGCGTATTATACACGGAGTTAGACGCTTTTTCGTGATTTTTTAGGTGCATATTATACTCGGGTGCGTATTATATCCGATTATTTACAGTACATCTACTCAATTTTGGTCATCATCATATTTCATTAATTACGAATGACGCTACAGCGTTCACTAATTAAACCTGTACAGGTACTTCGAAGAGATGTCAATTGATGTGTACACAAACAATCAATTATTATTCCTTAGTCGTCGTCGTATTGCCGTAGGTGTTGTTATATGCCTATGTTGTCACGGCTGGGTGGTTTCACAATAATATCTGGGCTTGAAATAGGCTAAAATCGGGGTGAAATATTTTTTCAACGGTGAATTTGCTATCAGATGATCCGAAACTTGGACTTTTCAATATCAGATAAAAAAGACAAATTATTACAGAAATACATAGAAACGGTTTGGTGTTTTAATATCATATCAGATAAAACGAAATATCAGATAATACAATATCAGATAAAATGGAGTCCACTATACAATGTTATCACTTGGTAAATCATGTGATGCTCCTCACTGTTTCTTGCTAACAACAGAGAAATGCATACCTGAAGGTGCCCTCTTGTAGAGTTTTAATAAATGCATGTATGATTTGACACTTTTATCATTTTCATTAGTTTGAAGCAGCTTGGGCCCTAACTAATATAGCGTCAGGAACGTCTGTACAGACTCGAGTTGTAATAGCTGCAGGAGCTGTGCCAATCTTCATCAGATTGTTGAGCTCAGAAATCGAAGATGTTCAGGAACAGGCAGTATGGGCCCTGGGAAACATAGCAGGAGATAGTCCAGAATGTAGAGATTATGTACTAAATGATGGGATTATGGTACCTTTATTACAGTAAGCAAATTTATTAATTGTTCTTAGAAACTCTACTCTTTGTTTGATTGGAAAACTTATATTGTGTATATTTTGTCTTTATACAAGGGGTGAAACATAGCACTACAAGATCACTTGCACAGGGTTCATTTTGTCCGATTCAGTTCCTTTCAGTTCATTACAACTTAGGGGTGTTTTTACCTGTGAAGTAACTTGAAACCAGAGATCACTTTGTCTGGAGTCCCTCTGTCTGTCTTTCTGATAAGACTTGCAGTTTTAAATCAAATAATGATAGGGCATATATACAGGCCATTTTACCAATATATGTCGTTTGTAGTTGTTGCCCTTTTTTCAACAGTATCTCATTATAAACTTTATCATATCTTAAAAAATTAAGTTTCCTCTGATATATTTAGCCCATCGTCAGGCTAAAAAATTTTTGTCTTAATTTCTAAGTATACAAATTTACAATGACATTGATAATTAAAGCTACGTAATACCAAATAAAAGAAACAACCATAATTTACACATTTGACCATGAAACCTGAAACCAGAAAATTTACTTAAATCAGAATGTCTACAATCAGTGGCAGTGTACGTGTTGGATAACAGTCACTGTATCCTTCACGTGACTCCCATCAGTGAAACATTAACTGTAAATAATCTGAAATATAGCAAAAGGATTAAAATGATACATAGCTAAATGGCATCTCCCAAAAATGTTAGAAACTACAGTGTTTACCAAATCCTTGCTCCCGTACATACTCAATATGACCTATAAAAAGGGAAATATTCTATATTGAAATTTTTTGAAACAAATCAGCAATTGAGTTTTTACAACTTCCACAGAATATCATAAAGATGAAGAATGATGATATAGCAGAGACTAATAAGTAATATTGGTAATAAACAACTCTATATTAAAGAAGGAGACTACTATTATAGAAAGTCTTTAATCAAATTATAATGATAATTGAAGCAATAGGAATGCGTTGATATTAAAATCTTGATAGGTGCATTAAACAAGCTTGCTGTTTATTCTTCTTTGGAATGAGTTTGATATAAAGTTACAGTACAGTTTTTATCTTTTTTAGACTCCTTAGTAAGAATTATAGCAGTTTATCTATGACACGAAATGCAGTATGGTGTTTATCAAATTTATGTAGAGGTAAAAGTCCACCACCAGCATTTGAGCAGGTTTGTATGAAAACAGAAAATTCCCTGATAATTTTACTTGCATGTTTATACCCTTGAAATTCCTTGTCATAAAAACAATAAAGTCTGAAGTTTTTTTCTAGGTGAATAAGGTTATCTTTACATGAATTTCAGGCATTATTCAATTTGTGTATTATATTTTGGGTTTTATTTTTTGGGAGTTGGGGTTTTGGGAATTTTATCCAAGCAAGTTACAGCTGGCAAAATGTACTGGTTTGTGTTTTTTGCCAGTAAAATAGCATATGTTGAAACAGATAACTCCTTTTCAGGTGAGTCCAGCATTACCAGTTCTTGCAAGATTATTGTTCCATTCAGACAAGGATGTGTTGGCAGATGCATGTTGGGCATTGTCATATTTATCTGATGGTCCAAATGAGAAGATCCAGGCTGTGATTGACTCAGGAGTATGCAGAAGATTGGTTGAACTCCTAATGTAAGTTATTATTTACATTATATGTTTGTATATATTTATGTTGCTTGTGAACAGTTTTCTTTAGTTTATTGCAGTTCAATTTCCAGTATAATGGCACTAGGTAGATGCAAGATAGAGCTAGAACAGAAATTTTCTTAAAATATCAAATTATTTAGAAAAAAATATTGGATTTACAGTATATATAAACATTTGAGATTAAATTTTACTTAGAATAGGATAGGAAAATAAGTTTTTTGTAACTTCATGATTTTTCCTATTTCTACATAAATGCAAAATGGGCTTTACTTTTAAAAAGTGAAAAGGAAAACTGTTTTTTTTTTATTTAAGTAGCTTCTTGTGTGATGTCTTTTATGTAGAGCATGTCATGCACTGAATATCTTTCTTTGTTTAAGGTATTATCAACAAAGTGTAATAGCTGCAGCTTTGAGGGTAGTAGGAAACATAGTAACAGGAGATGACTTCCAAACACAAGTATGTCATACAATAGTACAAACTTACTCATAGTCTTTTCTGTTTATTTGTTAGAACCTTAGTGGCTGAATGTGCTCCATATGCATAAGATGGGTGTTTGCATTGGTCATGTTACCAACCAAGTGAAGTGAAAGTTATAGAATATGAGTAGATTCAATAGTAATTCTGAAAAATAAAGTTAATCTGAGGCCAACGGCGAAACTAACATCAGTTATGACAGTCATCTACTTCAAAGGAATAAAGCAGATGGTGTGGTTATTTAGATAATTGGTACCAAACCCTCCATCTTCCCAGTACACCAGAAAAACCGAGACAACATTTTTTTCATGAGATGAAACTTTGGTTTGGGCCCCCCTTTTTGATTTGCTTCTTATACCACAGAGATTTGAACAATCTTTTGTACTATATACAACAAGTCACAGTTACTATCTGAACGTAAATTAAAGAGAGGAAAATGCTGCAAGATTTAAAACCTGTACACTATATTGTAGATAATAAAAGGTTTGTATTTTCAGGTGATATTAAATTGTTCAGCCTTACCCTGCCTTCTTCATTTGCTGGGCAATGCCAAAGAATCAATACGTAAAGAAGCATGTTGGACAATATCTAATATAACAGCAGGAAATAGGGTGCAAATTCAGGTAAGAAGAGTCTGGTAGTAACTTAACAAAATATAACATAACACAAAATATAATCATGATTGTACTTTACAAAAAAAAGTGTTAACTTATAGTGCCTAGGTCATTATGATCTAAGGGCATATGATGTTGGTCAGTTCATCTGTCTATTTGTCTGTCTATCTATCCCATTTAGTTTGTCTTTAATGCAGCTCTGGGGCATCTGTTTCTTACTCACATCCCATTGTAAATTTAAATCCAAGAACTGATATGTTAGTACATACACAGACTCTATCCAAAAAAGGTTAAGGTTTAGAATGTTTTTAGCAATAAAAGGAAAATCATCGTTATGTTAAATATATTTTCTGAGAAATTTATTTACATTGTATATTGTAGAATGTAATAGATGCCAACATCTTCCCAGTGCTAATTGAAATTTTGGGCAAAGCAGATTTCAAGACAAGGAAAGAAGCAGCTTGGGCTATCACAAACGCTACATCAGGTGGATCACCAGAACAAATTAGGTCTGATATCAGGGTATTATGTAATGGAATAGTAGCCATGTTTAGTCCGTCATTTTAGACAATGACGTTACTTTAATAGTATAATTGAGTCACTGTATAATAAGTAAGTTGGAAAGAAAAGTAAGTGCATTGGACATCAACTTTTGGCATATAATTCATAGATGAATTATTCCTGATGCAATGCTTTAAAGGTATACATAGTAATTATCTTTGTCAGTGAATTACATGGCACATGGAAACTTCTATTTCATTTATTTATCCTCTTTCTCTTTTTGAACTCTGTTATTGTACCTCCTTTGGTATCTTTATGTGTATGGATGCAGAAAATAATATTAGGGCCCTGCTGCATTAGTGTATGCATTTTAGTAATCATTCTGTCAGCAAATAACTTTGACATTGGCCATAGTCAATACACTGTCTTAGGTAGAGCTTTCATATTTGGCATGTGTGTTCCTTATTAGAAGACCAAAATTTTTGATCATATGATCTTGAAAGTGACCTTTGACCGGCATTTTAAAAACATAAACATTTACCATAACTATTGAACCATAAGAAGTAGGGCTTTCATATTTGACATGTGTTTTCCTTAGGACAAGACCTTTCTGTTGGTGCCAGAATTTTTTAACATGTGACCTTAATGGTGACCTTTGACCTGCATTTGAAAAACTTTAACATTGTCCATAACTAATGAACTTTTAGAAGTAGGGCTTTCATATTTGGCATCTGCTTTCCTTATGACAAGACCTTTCTGCTCATTCCAAATTAAGGTCAAGGTCATGGTGACAGGCATCCCACGGGGCCCATCTGACTTTGTCAGTTTTCTAGCTTTAACAAATTTCATAAAGTTTGGGTCTTTTATTAATACTTGTTATACCTTTCACCTTCAGTAATGCCTTTCATATATATGCAGAAAGTATTATGTATAAGATATGACCTTTCAGCATTAACTTTTAGCTCACCAGGACAAATGTACAGAGAGCTAATGTCATAGCCAAAGTGTCAGTGACCGAGTCGGTATCGGCGGCATAGACTAAAACTTTAATCTTGGCCATACCTTTAAAACTATTAAACTTAGGGCATTCCTATGTCACGTGTACATTCCTTTTAACAAGACCCTGCCATTGGTACTTTCATTTTGGACCATGTGACTTTGATCTTGATGTTTGACATACTTTCCAACAACTTAAACCTTGCCCCTAACTTGCCAATTACTTGACTTGACCTTGAATTAAGAAACATTGACAATACATGCTATCCCTCCGACAGTGCCCCACTGGCAAGCTTTATTGTCTTCTGACAACTCTTTGTTCTATCAATCTGTCATATGCAAAGATAAAGCCTTATGAATTTTTATGCATGTTTGCAGATACATGCCTCATCAAGTATATTTTTTTTTCAAGCGAACTTGTACAATATACAAGGCTGAAATAACCTCTCATTCCTAATGTATACCTTTGTAAAGATGTAGTGATAGGCCTTGTTTGACTTGTTCACATGTGTGCTGTAGTGTGAAGAGTAATAGGTTCATTTTAAGGGTCAGAATGATATCTAGAATGTTTGTTGCAGGTTTTTGGTTGATCAAGGTTGTATTCCCCCGCTATGTGATTTATTAACTGTGATGGATGCCAAGATTGTTCAAGTTGCATTAAATGGCTTGGAGAACATTTTACGCCTTGGTGAACAGGATGCAAAAAACCACAGTGGCACAAACCCGTATGCAGTTATGATAGAGGAATGTTATGGTATATGGTTTTAGCTTACATTTCTTTGAGCGTTTCTTAATGAATCACACTTTATTAGTAAAACAAAATAATTCAAAAAAAAAAACATTTCAATGATTCGATAAAGATGAAACTGGGTAGAATGCAGTACTCAAGTTTCCCTACAAACGTTGTTGTTTTCTGGCCAGATCTGTCAAGGGATGGATGAAGAGTAACTTAGGTTCAAGAGGGTACCCTCCCTTGACAAACTTCATCAGACTGGCTTCATAGATCAACAATTGAATGCATCAGGGTAATTTAGAAAGGTGTGTTAAAAGTGCCATTGTTTGTTATTCAATTCCAAAATCAAATTTTGTACATTTTAGACTAAGTTTGCACATTTTCAGGTGTTTCCTTGATTTTCATACCGTATTCACTCATGTATAGTACGCATCTGTGTATAATACGCACCCCCAACTTTTGGAAAATAATTGGAGAAGTCTACATCTCGTGTGTAATACGCAGGTAAAATTGCCGCATAAGCAAGTGATCAAGAACCTTAAGTTTACCTAGGAAAAACCTCTGTATTACAAACAAATTTTACATTACGGAAAACAAAATTGGTTACGTGTCTGAACCTTAGGATATTTAAAGACTGGGATAAACCCAGTTGCCGTAATAGAATTAATTTGTGATCCAAACATTGTGTTGATACATTGTAGAAAGAAAACTGTAAAGAATGGTTAATAAAATTGTAACAATTAGCCACTGTAATCAGTAATCTTGTTAAAATACCGGTAATGAAGCAAAACAGCCACTTTCTAAATATTTTACACTCGTTATCTCAAAATGTCAATGTTTGTACAAAATAAATTAATTAACACAGCAGTAAAGGTAGATGAAATTATCCCAGCAGGATGTACAGTGATAGCTAATTGTTTGACCGTGAAGCCATTTCACCTTGATCGACCATGACTAGATAATTGGATTGCATCAGCACTTGGTGTTTTAAAATATGCTAGTCTCATTTCTAAAAATATCTTAATTTCAGTGCATATTATACAGTGTTCCAGGGAGTAAACTTAACACTCGCCCACTTGCCCAAGACGAGTAAAATTTGTTGTGGACGACCAAGAAACACTTCCTACTCGCCCAGGTGGCGAACGAAAAATCTGCAAGACGAATCGGCCGTTCCCTTGTTGAATTCTAATCTGAATCATCTAGACGCTTAATTCCGTCACTGAGTAAGAGGAACTAAGCATCTAGATGTTTCAAATCCGGACAGGTTCTTTTTATTTGTTAGTTAGCAATATCCGGTTTCACGTTTGTTTATAGAGGTCAAAGCATAGTAATTCCATTTCCCATAAGGTCCCATGTTAAATTGCCAAACTTCCAGCAAGATTTACACAACATCCTGCATTTTAGCTATATACAATTCATTAATCAAAATGTTTGTCTGACCGTCTTCTATTGGAATTTTAACAATTTACCATACGCTATCCACCTTAATTTTGAGAAAATTATGCTGGAAGGGGGTCACCCCCCAAAATTGGCCAAAATTCAAATGTAAACAACCACCCCTTTTTAGGTTATAAAATTTCTGCATTAACAAAATGAGATAAAAATTCATGATTTTACAGCAGAATAAAACTTTATTTATAGATAGATCAAATAATTTCATCCAATCACAGCTCCTGATACATTAATTTCTATTGAAATGGTCGGCTCATACCTTCACCACCGTTTCTATTTCACCATTCATATTTTGTGTGGGAAAACTTTGCTGATAGAAACTGGGTCATTGCATCCAAAAAATGGAGTGACGGGCACAAATAAATTACCTTTTCAGCTAATTAAATCCTTAACTATTCATATCTATCCATTTTCTTGTAAAACAATCCATGTATACTCAAATAAATACATCCCAAAATATTTGGTGTATTTCTCCATTACTTTCAAACGGCCATGTTCAAACTAGATGGAGTGCGCATGTGTGAGGCCACTAGGTTAAATAGGAAAAAAATTAAAGCCTAATTTTTTTTCATAAAATCCTGCCAATTAAATTGCAGATATCTTAAAATCACTTTGAATACAAATAATTAATAAATGTCTAGGAAAAATTCAGTGAAAAATAACCCTTTTCTTCATTTTTATAACCATGTTTTCCTTGGATGCCCCCAGTAATTAGAACTCTTCAGCCAGCGAAACCACATATTAACATAATTTAAAATGGCAGTTTGGAAGTAATGGAGAGCTACACCAAATGTGTTGTGATGTATTTATTCGAGTATACATGGATTGTTTTTTACAAGAAAATGGATAGATATGAATAGTTATGGATTTAATTAGCTGAATAGGTAAGTGATTTGTGCCTGTCACTCCCTTTTTTGGATGCAATGACCCAGTTTCTATCAGCAAAGTTTTCCCACACAAAATATGAATGGTGAAATAGAAACGGTGGTGAAGGTATGAGCTGACCGTTTCAATATAAATTACTGATACATTGAAATAGTTAAGTCCCTTTCTCCCCTACACCACATCAACTAATCACAACTCTCGTTAATTACTTTTCATTGACCTCTAAATTATGGCTCCACAAGCCCAGTTAGGAAGTTTTTTTCGCAGTTCCCAAGAAACGAAATGTATCGCCGACAAAACGGGACGATTACTTCAAGGAGTAAAATTGAAGAGAAATTGTTGTGTAATGTAATAAAATTCAGAAAAATTAATAATTGATTACTTTTTCTTGCAATTTTTGAATGGTTTCAGTGTGGGCTCATAAAGATCGCTGTGGGCCCATAGATTCCGAGTCTTACGAGCCCACATGGCTCGTAAAAATTTCTGTTAAGTTTATTCCCTGAGTTCAACACAAGGAGGTAGAACTGTAATAATAATCTCTTTATTAAGTGTCTAAAATCCATTTCGGTGGTCAAGTAAGGGTTCGCAAAGTCTAATTGTCATGTTCTGATCATTGTCTGCGGACATTTACAGCAATAGCGCTGCGGAAATATGAATTCTTAAGTCTGGAAAAAAGGTTCTTGTTTGAGATCTCTTGTGTAATATGCACCTGGAAAATCGAAGAAAGATTTTATGAAAAAATGTGTATTATACACGAGTGAATACGGTAATTTATGAGTGTTTAAGAATGATATGGTGTTTTTTAGCTCACCTTAGCCAAAGACTCGAGTGAGCTATAGTCATAGTGCGCCGTCCATTGTCGTCCGTCCGTCGTTGCCTTTTTCACATTTTCGACTTCTTCTCTGGAACTGCTTTGCAGATTTGGATCAAACTTTGTATATATGATGTACTCAAGGTCCCCTACTAAAATTGTGTTCCAGGGCGGGGCCAAAAGTGCCCAAAACAGTACCCCTCTTCAAAAATCTTCTCCTCCAGAACCAGTGCATAATTGGGGAAACTAATTGCATTTCAACAATCTATAAAGATGGGTTAATATAAATTGATCCGTCAAATAGAAATTTGTTTGGACTTGGTGATTTCAATGCAGAAAAGTGTCGTATTTCCTAGTTAATTGATAATGATGATATCTTATGAACTATTGTAATCATAGTTATGGTAAGGAATGATACTTTGAAAGATTTTGTCAATATCTCAATTTTTTGATTTCCTATGAATTTTTTTCAGACTTCCAAATGAGGGTGTATAGGAACATTTCCTCACATTTTGAACTTCTGCTGTTATACCACATGAAAGATTTTAATGAAACATGGTATACATGAAGGTCCTCTATGAATTTTGTTCATTTCATCCAAATTGGTGAACAGATGATGCCACCAAGTCTAAAAACTAAGTCTCACAATGGTACATATACCACTTGGTAGTTAAAATATGGAGAGTAGCGGTTCAAATCCAGCTGTGGTCAGAAATTTTTTTTTTTTCATTTCTTTACACATCTAAATAAGTTTTTAGATGTTTCTCAACACTCAACATATGAAACTAGACCATTTTAAGTTGGATCTGGATAATATTTGAAACAATTTTTTTTCATGACCCATACTTGAAATCAGTCAACAAAAGGTCACACCTTAAGAAAATGACTAACTTGTTGCCCTGAATCACATCTTGCAGAGACAAAGGAAATGCTTAATATCAAAATCACCTGAATGGATGTGCAAATAAGTGTTGTTTTTAATTCTAGTCTGAAATAAAATTTGACATATTTTCAACGTTTGTGTTGACTTAGTCACAGTAATGCAAAAATAAATGAATTCTTCCTTCCTGCATGACTGATCATCTTGGTGCTCAGGTGAGCGATATAGGCCCACTTGGGCCTCTTGTTTTGGTTCAATTTGAAATAAATTAAAAAAACAAAAGAAACTTTTGTTAGAGAACATTCCAGAAGTTTCGAAATTTCTCAAAATGCTTAGGTGAGCAATAGTGCCCTATTTGAAACGCTTCCTTTTTTTTCCATTTCATTTTGTACCTAAATATTTGCTGTAGATCATAAGAATCTTTGAGATTTAAGGTTGATTTTTAGATTTTCTATCCCAATTTAAGTTTCATGTATGAAATTTTTCTCTTTTTTTTTGGGGGGGGGGGGAATAGCCTGTTCTGGCCTGTGTAAAGTTGATGATATACCTGCAGATTTTTGAAAACAATCAGTTGTTTATGAATGAGGAAATTTTGCACAGTGATTTTGGTCATCTTTGAACAATTTTTGGAAGAGTTGTACCCTTTTAACAAGTAGTAGAATTAAGTTTTCCTGACTTTTTCTGAGGTAAAGTTATGTTTTTGAGAGAAATTTTATTTTATGTGATGCTTTTCTTTTAACATGTAGTAAGTTACAGATCAAGTTTAAACTGTGCCATGGTGGACCTACTTTTGGTTTGAACTGTGTTGGGACCCACAGGGGTCATGTATTATCTCAACAGTACTTTCAAAATGCTTCCTCACACATTCTTTCTTTTTCTTTGTAGGTCTAGATAAAATTGAGTTTCTACAGAGTCATCAAAACAGAGAAATTTACCAAAAAGCATTTGATATGATTGAAAGATATTTTGGAACAGAAGAAGAGGATAAGAATTTGGCACCTCAAGTAGATGAAAACTCGCAACAATTTCAGTTTAATGCTGCAGAAAATGTACAGATGGGAGAGTTTCAGTTTTAAGATCTAAACATGCTGTTTGATACAGTGTCCCAAGTTACCTTCCAGGAATAAATGAGCCACTTGTTATTTCTCTGTGCAACAGTATCAAAACTTGAATCATGCTGATCTCAGAATAGTGTACCCCTCACTATAGATGTTCTCCCAGAGCTTAATGGAACTGCTTCATATGATAACTCAAAGAGCATGCTGGGAAGTAGCATATTGTTTGTACGGAACTATTGAACTTACAATTTTGGGGTCTACGTTTATGGTATGGCACCCATAAATAAACCAAAGTAGGATTCATGTAAAGCTTAACTTTTCTATTTAGTTTATATTTTTTTAAGACATGTAACTTAAAAGTGTGTACATGTTATTCACATTTATTGAAGTATTTTAAGGGAGGTAACTCTAATTACAAATTTCACAATTCAGTTACATGAGCTTACCAAATTGGAGAAATTTGTGCATAGTACTCTTTCACCATGGGATACCTTACAGATCATTTTGCAACATTTCATAAGTCTAAACATTTCATGTTATTATTTATTTTGTAATGTTGTGAATGGCATTGGCATGGTTTTTTTTTTTTTTTTTTGGTTCCTCTAAATTTTGAGAAGAGTAGAAGATCTTTTTCAGAATTTAAATTAAAATGTTCATAAGTTGTTAAGTTTAATCAAAACTTACTTACCTAGTCATCAGTGTATGAAAACTTGAAAGAAAAGTTTTCTTCTTTAAATTTTGACTTTACGAAAAGGTGTACATGGTACATTTAATAAGTGGTAAAAGCATTTCCCCTGACATGGAAATTAGAAACAAGAAAACATTTCTTATTTGAATAAACATTAAATATACTTTGAAAATCTAAATAGTTAAAGTGCTTTTGCATGCAGAAAGGTGAATACATATATTTTGGGATAGTGTATCTACGATGGAATGTTTGATTTTGCATCATGTCTTCTTTTTTTCAACAGATAATGATTCTTTTGTTCTATATTAAATCTTTCATGTTTAGACAAGCTTTATAAATGTTATTTCATTCCACTTTGTTACTCAGATTTTATTGTGAATTGCTAAGTTACTTTTTGTTTGTTGCTCTTTGTATTTTGAGTACCTCTAGATTTAATTCCTGAGCTTAAGATCATTGAAGATAAAATTCTATATTTATATCATACATGCATATATCTGTTACTTTATTACTTACACATGTATATATTATGATTTTACATGTAAGCATATGTAATCTTTAGTGTAAGTTCCTTTGGCTTTGCTTAAACTTTTTGTTGATATATATATATATATATATATCTACTTCCATAGTAATTTCCAAAGAAAGGATTTATTTAGATGTGGGAAGCCTTATTTTCCAACTTTCCATTTCTGTTTCATACTAGATCTGAGTCTATCCCGGTATTATTTCTTGTAGGTGTGCTTCTTCCAGGTAATTTTTTCAAATTGTTTGGTTACTAAAATATGTTTTTAACATTAAGCATACTTAAAATTCAGTTCTTTGTTCAGTTGAGTTAACAAGAGAAAAACTTTTTTCAAGTAGTGTTTAAAATAAATCGTTTTACCTCAACTTGTGGTCAATACATGGTGTATTAAATTCTAATTCAGTGCTTTTCTAGGATAATGAATATTGTTATTGTGCATGTACATACACACATAGTTACATGTGTATATACACACTTAAATACATGTGTACAAACATCCACAAGCATTCTGTGATACAGACTTGCATCAACAGCTTACAACATATATACACAAGGTCATTTATTGTGAATCTTACCAATGCTTTATGGCAGATGATGCCTTTAAAATGGGGATGAAGATATTGTACAGATCCCTTTCATATGGGATCCAATTTTCATGGTTTTTAGAAGATGGTAAGAAATAATAATTGCTAATGTTTTATATGATATTTTTGTAGAAATTTAATGTCAAGGACAATAGGAAAAATAAGATCCATATGAAAAAAGTGAATTTTACAATAAATGGTACCTTGACATTTGTCTGGTACTTGGCTGCCCTATGTAGTGAGATGTTAGTTTAAAGATTATTTTGCAAAGTGAATATATTTACTGTTTATCATTACTTGTTGACCTTTGCCAACACACTGTCTCGTTGAAAATATGAAAATTGAATGGCACATGAAGGAGATTTAGACAGAGTTAGATATGAATATATAATTTAAATTTTAGTATATTAAGTTCTTCCTTCTTGAATGTTCAGAAATTATAATATATTCATATCTTGTTTATAAAGACTACCCTTTGTGTTCTGTTCTGTGATGTTTACTGTCTACTATTGTTACCAAGATATGCATTGTAAGCAGTTAGAGAAGAGCAAAAAATCTAGTTTAAAAAACATAGTATATGAAACAAATGTGTAATACTTAATTTTAATTTAAGGTTTATTTTGGAGGGGGAGGGTGGTTAAATGTGGGATTAATAGACAAGTACCATATTTACTCAAATATAATATGCACCCGAGTATAATATGCACCCCCCAAAATGACCTCTAAAATCATGAAAAAACGTCTAACTCCGTGTATAATACGCAGGGGAAAAATCCAAAACAAGATGTCATTTTCGTGTTGAAACAGCAAGATCACGAGCTGAATTTGCTTTACCGTATACCTTTTACAATGTAATTGTGTAACGTGTATTATCAAAAGCGGCACAGAACGACCAGTCTTTATTCATCGTGTATTCAACGCTTTTCTCTCTTTCATTTCATTTACAATCAATCTCATATAGACTTAAAATGTTTAGCTAGTACCCTCGTCCCAAACGATCACTTCATTTTTTCTCTCTCGTTAGAATATATACGTCCCTGATACTATGTGACCTTTACGCGGAGATCACAAATGTTTGTGAAGACAAAATATATAAAAAAAAACTAATGCATGAATGTTATCCAAACTGTCGATGCTCGTGCCGTTACGGTCAAGTATTTTCACCTGTTGCGTAACTATCGATTAACCAATTAAGGATAAATTAAGGATAATATCACCCATACAATCTGCTAATCAGAAACCATTGCTAAATAACAGCACAAGTATTCTGCCACATTATAGACTTTATTCCTTTTATCGCCTTGGGCATTTACTATGGGAAGCAGACAGTTTACAGACAATAGATATATCTCACGACTCGTAGGTTTGATTGAAGGCTTTAGATACTTTAACGGACATATGCACTCCTCTAAATCCGCCACTGAAGCTTAAAAGCGTGGAAAAAAAGTTCCAGATTTCGAACCCTATGTATAATACGCAGTGAGAAAATGAGGGGTCAAATTGGCGAAAAAAAGTGCGTATTATATTCGAGTAAATACGGTATATTCCAATTTTACGAAGTAAATGTGGAATATACTTAACATTAGTTAAAGATTCTAAAATATTGTATACTTCTATTTGAAAAACAGAAAAAAAAAAAAACAACAACAAAGAAACCCAAAATATTTAACTTTTATCCAAAATAGTTTTATTTCAAATAAAAAGGACAAAGTACCAATATTCTATTTTCAAATATTGGTATAGAGCTTATAAGTCTTAAAATCGGTCCTCAAATCACTATAGCAGTAGACTATATGTTTAGGTCAGAAAGATTATCATCTTATGTTTCTTGTTAAAAATGTGTCCTGTAAACAGTTTTGTATTTTATGCCTTGTATTAATGTTGTAGAGCAGTTTACTGTCTGTTATATATATATATGTTCTCTTTTCTATGATATGAAAGAAAACCATACAGATATGACATTTCTCAATATTCAACACAGATTCAACATCGAATTAAACAATTGCAACAACAATGCTACATTATTTGAAAGATACATACATTTACTCAAACTGTAGACAAGAAAACAAAATGAGTGTAAAAATTATTAAAGGGAAAGAATTCATTGTTAATATGGAATTAGAAAGAGGTCTAATAGTAAGTGGAGGAATTTAGGAGGGGGGAATGAAAAGGCCCTTGTCTTATTTATCATATCCAAGTGCTATTTATTTGTTACCAGTCCTTGGGTGAATCTCTTCCATTGTCTTTGAGACAACACATTGTTATACAGAAGTGGTCTGTATAACACTATCTACACATGTATTCAATATTTTCCCAGTGTCGGAGTTTATTATTGTCTTTCTGGAAGCAGAGAGAAGGAACACAAACTGTGTTCTTTTTGTTGCAATATAATGGCAGCTGATTATGTTTGTTGATGAATGTTGCCTAGTCATCAACTGAGGAGAGCTGAGGTGATTGCTCACATGGGAGCAATTGAAATAGCTTTCAGGGAGGCTAATTTAACAGCTCATAAAAGAGCTGTATGGATCCTAGTTTGTTATAACCCTAGGGAGGAACTGGTCCTGTTGCCAGTATATTATTTATGTAGTATATGACTGCCCTACTTAATGTCCCATGATTATGATCAATTAGTGCTACTGTTTGGTGCTATAGTTGATGATTCTGTTTATGTTTAAGTGACAATGCTTATGAAATCAAGAGTGTAATTGTTTAATTACAGACTGCTCTAATGGCATAATATGTTCATGGGAGAATTTCTTTTCACAAAGTTACATACAGTTTGAAAGTATACATCAGTCTTTTAATTTAAATTTTATTGAGATTTTGTAACACTTGTAATGCTTATGAGAAAATATGACAACAAAAATTGATTGAGAAAATTGATATACATGTATTATGCTGGCTTGTATTATCACATCAGCAGTACAAAATAACTTAAGACATTAGTCAAGTAGAAAATGCACACAAATCAGCATTATAAAGAGATTTTTGGGGTTTTTTTGGATATAAGGATACTTGACATATTAATAACTATTGAACCTATAAAGTAAATGCTTGAAAAAATAATACAATCCTGTAATGTGGTAAGACAGATAACTGCACCCAAATTGAGACAACCATAATTAAAATTAGGAATTTTGAAGGGTCATTTTGGTTATTATAAACAGAAAAAGAATTTTTATGAAGGAATTGGATTTGGGAGGGGGATTAGGGGTTGTTTACACTTATTAATGCCCATGAGAGAAAAACCTCGAGAATGAGACCTCAGGGTGGGTGTCACTCACATGAACATCTATATACTACTATACATGCTACATACACTTGTACATGACACAATATAGTCACATGACCAGTGTAACAAAACATGATAATAGAATACAAAATATGATTAAGTCATAGGTTCTGATTCTCACGCAGACAGGTATGAATCACGAATAACATATAGAGCCAGATTTTGTGTTGGTTGAAGTAGGAAATTAACCATGTGCTGAACATCTTAATTTGTTGTCTGTAGTTTATGTGTACTTTACACATTGGTCATGTTTCTGTCGATTTTATTTCTTTGTCACACAGGTCAATGCCACAATCACAGACTCTTTTATTCTGTCATTATCTTGTGTGAAAATTTGTCCAAAAATAAACATGTAAAAATCTGCATAATAATCGTCTTTGTAATATTTATTGATATACCATATTCTTTGGAAGTTTCCATTTCTAATACCTGTGGCTGAAGATGTTAATACACCCCCCCACCCACCCACCCCACACCTTAGCTTTATTTTACATTTGATACCTCTCCATAAGCAAGTATGTTAGTTGGTACACATGTCAAAATTGATCATGCTTTGACCACTTATAGCCTAGATTCATCTTAGTGGATGCACCTGACCTTGGAAAGGTGTATTGTGGTTCAGAACTAGTAGGTCATGGTGACCTCGATGAATGTTGTATTCACAGTGAATTTGCTAGAACTGTGAACATAATGATGCCTGTTTGGGAAGGTGGAATCACATGCAAAGTGAAAATGACCTTGTTTATAATAACAAAGCTATTTAAATTTTTTTTTAAATCATATTTTATAGTCAAGGTCTATAATCCTTAAACTGTTGATTGCACAGGGCTACCAGAATCACTTGGGGTGACCCATTGTCATTAGTTTTTGATGGTCAACAATTGCACATTTTTACTCTTCATGAAACCAAATTTCACATGAAACACATTGGAACATTGCCAGAAATAGCCCAATATTAAAAAAAGTTCTCTACTACACATCTGAAGAAGAACTCTGTATAGCAAAATTTATAACCTTTGGGTTACATTCATCCTCGTGATTGGGCCGATATGGGCAGATTGTGAAACCTGGAAAATTGCTCCTAGTGTATTGTTGTGATAATCTGTTTAAGTGATCATAAAGAGCATAAAACCTTCTACCTAAATTGTGAAATTCATGAACTTTTTAAGCGTGGAGAGACAGAGATGCCCATTGACTTTGGGGTTGGTCAATATCATGCCAGTGCTTCAGGAGAATGTTCCCTTCTGTATAGACCTTACTGTATCTGCTGGAACTGCTTTGGAATGCTTGTTTGCTTGATTTAATTTACCTGAATGGTTTAGATACGGGTTCAATTCTAAACAAATACTTAATTTCGGTAATCATACATTTATTGTCAAGAATGCTGGCCAGCAGTTTTGTAAAGGACTGATCTGGAACATTTCCAAAACATCCTAAATAATCCAAAAGTGCAGTGGCAGTATTTCACACTTGCAGCACTATGGTTGTATAAGTGTCGTCTTCTGGAAGCTAATACCTAGTAATGCCTAGTGTCTTCAATGCAGCACTATGGTTGTAGTGTCACCTTCTAGGACCTCATGCCTAGTAATACCTATTGTTTCCATTGCAGCACTATGATTGTACAGAGTCACTTTCTGTGAGCTCATGCATATAGTCTCCACTGCTGGAAACTTAAAATCGATGCCTAGCAGCCTGCAACCTTTAGGTCTACTCTACGATGATCTTTAAAGTGAGTGAATAAGAATTGTACATGTAAGATTTTTATTTTGAATAGCTATACACAAAGCAATTGAAACATGATTTAACAATGTGTACTTCTAGTACATCTCCATGGCAATACTTTCATGTAATTAAACTTTATCACAGACTTTTCACAGCATCTATTTATAATTATCACATAATGTAAACCTGTCGAACAAAAATCATTTAAACTAAGAAATATGTGTGTATATATATATAAATTTCTTTCAGAGAAAAAAGTGAAAAGAGTAAAGTAAATATCTAAGATTCTTGGTGATACAGAACAGAGATAACCACAATTCCACTGAATTTGGTGTAAAAACTATAATGCATTATAAGAAACAATAATAAATTGACAGTAAAATATGTAGACAACTATTTAACACCTTTATGTATGGAATAAATCTTAAAATGAAATTAAATACATATAATTCACTGGATATAATTTCTTAGTAGTATAAAAAATAATGTAATCTTCAAAGAATCATACAATTATTAATGTTTATTTTTTACTTTTTTTGATGACCAGAAAGACAACATTACATGATGTAATGTCATAATGGACCAGCTATGATACATGACAAATTACTGAACACACACAAAGTATAAATGCCTATCCAAAGATTGTTGGGATGAATCTGTGCAAGGCAGTTTTTATGATATGCAGACATAAAGGGTTTCATCTAAACAAGTTTTACTCATTCATAATGAATTTCTAAGAGATAACACTGCTGACCTTACAAATGAAATGTAAATATAAATTAATACTGTTACATAGATCTAAAATCACAGCTCTAGCAAACAAAACACAATATTTGACACATAATAAATACTTTCTGAATGATTTAGCACTGTACACACTTCATAAAGCCCAGAAAAGTAATATTTGAAATCTACAAGTATGTAAATGTTTGACAAAAGATTTTGCACTGTGCTTTCGAAAGATCATAACATGATTAAAGTGGAGAAATCATAACACCAAAAGAAGCTATTCTTGACTGGTTTGTCTACACCATGAGTCTGGATCCAGGGATGTATCTGGACTCACTCCAGATGTTGGATTCTCCACAGTTTGCTAGCTTCCGTTTACACTGGTTACATCTGTTATATTTATCACACTGCTCATGGAGGAGGAGAGCAGGCTGTAGAAGATGTAGACGTTCCTCCATGTCCCGCTGTCGCTTCAACTGTGCGGCTGTCATCCATTCCTCTTCAAGACGCTTCCTCATATTCATGCGCCGACCGTAACGGTGTGCACGGTCATCCAGTAATCTAAAATACATTGTAAAGATAATATTTCAGAAACTCAAAGAAAATTAAGGTCAATGTCCAATCTATCAAAGAAAAAGAAAAACCCCAACATTTCTCTAAACCATGAAAGCTTTTGAGGTTTGAGCTTTGAAATACTTGGATTGTATAGCACTAAATTGATGAGCCATACTGAGCAGGACACCAATCAGAACAGAACATCTTTCCAGATGATGGCAGTACACACAGATTTTAATGGTAATCTTAGCAGCTTAATGTTAGCAGAATTGGTGCTAAAATTTAGTTTCACCAAAAAACAAGAGGCCCAAGTGGGCCTATATCGCTCTCCTGAGTACCTAGATGATCAGTCATGCAGGAAGGAAGAATTCATTTATTTTTGCATTACTGTGACTAAGTCAACACAAATGTTGAAAATATGTCAAATTTCATTTCAGACCAGAATAAATAACAACACTTTTTTGCACATCCATTCAGGTGATTATGATATTGAGCATTTGCTTTGTCTCTGCAAGATGTGATTCAGGGCAACAAGTTAGTCATTTTCTTTAGATGGGGCCTTTTGTTGACTGATTTCAAGTCTGGGTCATGAATAACAATTGTTTCAAATATTGTCCAGATCTAACTTAAAATTGCCTAATTTCACATGTTGAGTGTTGAGAAACATCTAAAAACTTATTTAGATGTGTAAAGAAATTTTAAAAAAAATTTTGACCACAGCTGGTTTTGAACCGCTACTCTCCATATTTTAATTACTAAGTGGTATATGTACCATTGTGAGACCTAGTTTTTAGACATGGTGGCATTATCTACTAACCAATTTGGATGAAATTTACAAAATTGATAGCGGACCTATAGTACTTCATGTATTCCATGTTTCATTAAAATCTTTCATGTGATATAACAGCAGAAGTTAAAAATGTGAAGAATTGTTCCTATACACCCTCATTTGGAAGTCTTAAAAAATTCATAGAAAGTTAAAAAATTGAGATATTGACAAAATTCTTTCAAAGTAACATTCCTTACCATAACTATGAACACAATAGTCCATAAGAAATCATCATTATCAATTAACTAGGAAATATGACACTTTTCTGCATTGAAATCACCAAGTCCAAAGAAATGTCGAAAAAAAATTCTAAAATTTGATTTTGGAAGGGAACCAAAATGACAATATGTCTTCACTCATCCCTCTAGATCATTTCTATGCATTCTGTTTGTTTCTGTATACAACCAGTATGAAGGGGAATATTGTCAAAGGAGGGTACTCTTTTGTGACCTACTTTTGACTATGGTGGCGCCACCTGTAAAGAGGTCTGGACCAAAACAACAGAATTTTGAGGATCATAAGTGATTTATTTCTACCAAGATTTATTAAAATCCTTTGAACAGAAATGCAGAAAAAGTTGAAAAATGTGAGAAATGGCCAACCCCCCCCCCCCCCCCAATCCCCACCTTTTTTTGGAAGTCTTAAAAAATTCATAAAAAATCCAAAAAATTGAGATATTGACAAAATTCTTTCACAATAATATTCCTTACCACAATTATGATCAAAATAGTCATTAAGAAATCATCAATATCAATTAACTGAAAAACATGACACTTTTCTGCATTGAAATTACTAAGTCCAGAAACACGTCAAAAAAGCGTAAAATTTAAAAGCATAAAATTCTATTTGACGGATCTTAACCCCGAACACAATTTTTGATAACCCATCTTAAATAGATTGTTGAAATGCAATTAGTTTCCCCATTTATGTACTGGTTCTAGAGAGGGGTACCGTTTTGGGCACTTTTGGCCCACCCTGGATCCACCACTCAGTGAATAAGGATCCTGAACACAATTTTAGTAGGGGACCTTGAGTACATCATTTATACAAAGTTTGATCCAAATCTGCAATGTAGTTCCAGAGAAGAAGTTGAAAATGTGAAAAAGTTATCGACGGACGGACGGCGCACTATGACTACAGTTCACTTAAGCCTTTGGCTCAGGTGAGCTAAAAAAGCACAAGTGCAGATGAATTTAGTTTGTAAATATAATTAAAATTACAAAGTAATTCCTTATGTTAAAATGATCTCTATAAATCAATTACAGTCTGCATGTACTTAATGTTTGTGATGCAGGTTTTAAATTTTGCTTACATTTTTGTATTTCTCTGAAGAAATGTTAATATAAGAATATTTACATTCCTATGAATTGATTAAAATTGTTTCAATGTAGGATAGAAAATAACTTACTCTTTCTTGGTCCTATCCAGTATATTTTCTTCCTCCTTCTGTTCTGTCAACCGTTTCAAGATGGCCTCTCTCTTCTTCTGTGCTACTAGATCTTGCTGTTCTCTGAATAAATCAAAAGCCTGACTTCTTCTTGCAGCCATTTTCTCATTGGTCATATCGTTCTTACCAAAGACTTCGTTATCAGACTCTCTTGCAGGCACTTGGAGAGGTTTGTATCTCAGCTAGAAAACAACATAGCAAAACAGTCCTCAATGAAATCTCTCACAAAAGTATAATTTAAAGTTGGAACTTAAAATGTTATCGACATTTCCATAAAACTTTCATTGTTATTTTCCACATGAGAAAATCCAATAATGTTTTATTTCTCTTTCGTCAAGTAATAATGTCTCTCTGCAGTATAATTACTTTAAAGGTAAGTCAAATACATACAGAATTTCAATTAAATCATAGGTACTATCAAATACATTCTGCTCAATTTTCTGACTTGATAACAAAGGGTTAAATATCAGCAATTACTACTTTGCAGGAAACAATGTAATGGCAGCACACTGAATATTGTCTATTCAAGTGTTGGAACAACAATTAAATACTAAATAAACATCAATCTGTTTTGAACTTTTGTGAGTGTGAAAACTTTCCTAAGTTTCTGTGTTTCCCATGAATTATTACAATTAAGATAATAACACTAATCTCAGTTTACACTTATAAAATAATTATGAAGAAAAAAGACCAAAACATCAAGTTAATTGATATTTTAGAAGTAGAACATAACAAATCAAGTCATGCAACCAGTTAGCCCGTTTTGACGATGAGACAGTTTTTTGATAGTTCTAGAAATGAAGTTTCTTCTATTCAAAGGTCAGACTCTTCTGGTTGATCAATGGAGTTTTCAAATGGTTGCAATTTATTTTGGTGAATGAAAGTGTACCTCAAGAGAAATAATTTGCAAGTTGTATAAATGATAATGTACAAGCGTATCATGGGATTATATCACTGTAGATCTTCAAGTTTTACTTGAAGGATTTTAGAGATATCAGTTTCAAGACAAAGAGGTAGTTTAATAAAATTTTGACATTTGTTTATCTCTGGCAAAACCTTTCCCCGTTTTATGAGTACAAATGTCAGATGCTACGATAATGCCAATTACAAAACTGTCTCAGCGTCAAAAGGGGTTGATTGGTTGGACTGCAGACCAAAGTAGATATAAGCTTAGAATCAACATAATGTGTTGCTAATACTTTCAAGTAATTATATAGTTCTTGGGATAAGTCTTTCAGTAACCTTAATTGTTGTATCTATAAGAATATATCATAACACTCCTCCCTCCCCTAAAAAAAAGCCTGCAAAAAACAAAAAACATAGAGTCTTGAAGGTCACCTGAGGAAGGAAGTCCTTCAAAAGAAAATTGTAGAAACATGCATATCTATATTGCTATATATTATACTCTACTGCATATCCCCCTATTCACTAAAATAGCTGAAAGAAGTTTTTTTTAAAGAAAATAAAAGCACACACACTACAAAATAAGTGTATGAGGGTTGATTGATATGTTGTGAGCCTCGTATTGAAGGGGTCAATAATGGACAATAAAGTCCATGATATTGTTATGACTGACAGATGAGTTAAAGAAAGATATACATGTATAGCCAGTACAATTGGCATTTCACAGGTAAGAGTACATTCCATTCTGACAGAGGATCTTGCAATGAGAGAGCTTTTGGCCTGTTGGGTACCAAGACTTCTGACAGCTGATCTGAAGCACACCATGCACACATTAATCACATGCTAATCTTGATCTTTTTGAGGAAGATCTTGCCTTCAGACATTTGTCACTATGGATGAAGCATGAGTCCATCATTTTACCCCAGAGGCCAAACAACAATAGAAACAATGGAAGCACCTTGGCTCACCCCTGCCAAAGAAGGCAAAGATTGTGCCATCAGCTGGGAAGGTTATGGTTTCGGTTTTCAGGGATGCAGATGGTATTCTGCTGATCTGATTATCTACAAAAGGGGCAAACAAACAATGGCACATACTAATGTTCACTTCTGATGCAGTTATGGGAAAATATTAAACTTAAGCGCCGCAGAAAGCTCAATGAAGGTGTATTAATTGTTCCATCAGGACAATGCTCCTGTTCACAAGTCTGTCACTGCCTTGGCTGCCATTCATGATTGTGGCTTTAAATTGATTGAACATCCACCTTATTCACCTGATTAAGAATCGCTACATCAGACTTTCATCTATTTCCAAAACTGAAAACAGCTATTTCCGGCACCCACTTTCAGTCCAATGATGACGTCATAAATGCAGTGGATGACTTTCTGAACAGCCAAGAAAAGGAGTTCTTTTAAGTGGCATTGAGGCCCTTAAACACCGCTGGCAAAAGGGTATTGATACTGAAGGGAATTATGTTGAAAAATAACGCAATATGTCCGACAAAATTCAAATCCTTCAATATTAGAATCATAACATATCAATCAGCCCTTGTATATACTAGCTGTTACATAATAGATATTTTCAATGCATTATATTACTTTAGAGAAGACAAAGACTTTAAAGAAGACATAACTAAAGCTCAAATCAAGCAAAAGATGATTTAATGGAAAAAAAGGTCCCAACCCCTGGATCCAATTAAATAGATTTGGTAAAAAAAAATTAAAGCACATGTAGGAAATCTACGTATTTCACTTCTATGTGTTTTAAGTCTGGTAAAAAGCTGATGATGGTTCTGAAAAAAGAGTCTTTCGAATCTATATTAAACTGCTATTAAAATACTGGGGGGATTTTGTACTTTCCTAAAATCCAAGCTGAATTATATAAAATTCATAAAAATTACTGCTCCTTCTACAGTATTTCTCAGAGAGATATCTAAAGATACCCATTTGATCGATTTTTTACGGGAAAACCTGAGTAAAATGAAGGCTTCCTGTTCAACTAATAGTACGACTTTTGCATCATTTTACTGTGACATCACAATTTGAACATAATTAAAGTCCATGGAAAAGTAGCATTAGTACAACTATACACATACATACTATGGAGATTAACAAATGAAAAAATCATTTGAGCTGTTTATGGATTATTGTATATATCTTGTGACATTGCACTTGCAATGGATCATGAGTACTTCATTCCTATTTAATTTGATCACAATTCTATGATTAGTTCTAGAGAACTAATAAAAAATATAACTTTTTTCAGATGTTAAGATCTGTGGAATTAATTTCAGAAAAGAGCCATAACTCCAACACAAAGTACGTCAAATGAGTGAAAATTGAAACATGATCTGAAGCTGTTGGTGGTAAAGATCTGTACTAAACTTCAGTCAAATATCTCAAAGGGTCTGAGAAAAAAGTTCATAAAACCAATATAAGATAAGGTAGTAAATTCAACAGCACAACGGCAGTCCTTTGAAGTTGTTGATAGTAAAAATATGTACCAAGTTTCAGTTCACTATCTAAAGAAAAAAAGTGTGGTAAAAAGAGCAGGAAACTTGTATACTTCCATAACATTTGTTGCAGAGGTATAACAAAGTCAGTAGGTCAAGAACTGTGGTAGCAATGTTAAGGACTCATCACAAGGAATGCAATGCGAAAGATGAAAACCCTACCTGTAAGTAGTCCAAAAGTTATAACAACGGTTAAAGTTTTTTTTGCCACAGACAGACAGAGAGACAGATGGGCAGACACACAGACAGGCCAAAAACTAGATGCCTGAAATTCATTCTAGGGGCATAATAAGGTATATAAGACCAAAGATAAATTTGTGAAAATGATATATATTCATAAATACTATGTTTAAACATGTTTATATATATACATATAAATAGCATGCATTATAAACCATTGTACACATGATAATTATTGTGTTAGAGATGTACAGAAGTACCATGTGATCTCTAAACTGGATATTTTTAAGTACCCTAGATCCTGAGAATCTCCTTAAATCTTCATTTAATCTATCTCGCGAGGCTTCTGCAAACGGCTTGAGAACCTTTGGAATCATGGGAAGGGAAAAGGCAGAATTGCTGAGACGAGAGCGGGATGGCATAGGATCAGAGGCTACAAAGCGATGGCCAAGTAAAAGAGAAGGGGGGCTGGGAGTACGTAACAGACCATCTGGCTTTCGGAACTTATCACGTGTAAGGATCTAAATGAAATAAGTAGGTTAGTACAAAACAGAAAAACAGCAAGTGACTACTCATGCCATAAATGACTAGTGTATAAATGATTCTTTCAGTAACAAATCTGTTTTCTTTAGCAATCTTTCAGAAAAATATTCATCTTTTTCAAGAACATTATAATACATTAGTAACATTGTAAAATTAAAAGCTATGGCATGAGATTGTCATTATAGTTTATAAATGCAAGGAAAATTGTAAAAATAGGTGATGCATACTAATGATAACAAATGCTGAACCAGAAATAGCAGAAATCATGCTTGAATGAATTAATCATTTAGAAGTATTTATATGAACTTATGATTCACATGCATTAAACAATGATACTACAGTATGACAAAATTTTAAAACATAATGAAAATGTTATTTTTGTTTTAATATCATGAAAATTTTAACTGAATTTTTCATCAGATCATAACTGTTGCACAATAGATAAGCACATAATTTACTACTGAAGAATAAAACAGCAAACTAAAATGATTGGTGGTATCTAGCATACACAGAGTTGTATAATTCTAAAAATAGGAGTTATCTGTCCTTACCTGAGCCTCTAGAGCACGCTTGTACATGTCTTGTTGGTCCTGCTTATCCTTCAAGAATTGCTCTCTTTGAGCAGCCAAACTGAAAGACAAATATGTCAATATGTAACCTTGAAGATATTATCTAATTTACAACATAATCCATATTTCTCAACAATAAGCGTTGTAGGTAACAAACAAGATAAGACAATACTAGGAAACAGTACCATAAAAATGGTATAAAATAAAAGGACTTACTCCTCTGCAAGTTGAACTTGTTCTAATCTCTCTAGGAACTCTTCATCAGACTTCCTCTTACACTTAACCTCTTCTTTTGCATTCACCTAAATAACATATTTGACAATAAATAATCGCACAATACTACAAATAAAACAAATTGTACATAACATTTTAACAATGTTTACTCTACTATTGAAAGTTTAATGCTGACTGAATGCATTATTACAAGATAAACATATGCATAATTATTTCTTTTTGCTAATTTATGTAAAAATATTTTGGTAGTTTATTAGAATTCTTCTGATATTACAAAGAAATTGATAAAATTTGAGTCATTGAAATTTGATACTTCTTGGATAAAAATTAAAACACGGAAGTGATTTTGTTTTTTCCCTAAGTGGTTTGGATAGCAATCTCTGTTTTAATCTTTTCGAAAAAAAATTTAAGTATCATCTTTGTTCATCTGACTATTTGCAAATCAGTCTTAACAACTTTTCACATCAATGAATTAATCAAGTGCTAGATTTGATAACCTTTAATCAAAATTAATCTCCTATCAGTCATTTTACCTGCTGAGCAAGATCTCCAGAATATTCTTGTTGCTTGTAAACTCTAGGTGGGGTTAAAGGTCTTCTCTGGAAAATGTAAGATTTCTGCAAAAGGAGAAAATTTATTAAATACCTGTTTTTATTTCCTAGGTGAAAATCAAAAAACAAAAATTTGTATCTTAAATAAAGGTATACCAATCATTTTATATTCCAGTAAATATAATTATAAGGCACCTAGAGATATTTATCTCCTCAATTGTCCATATTGTTGTACCGTATATACTCGCATATAAGTCGACCCGCGTATAAGTTGGGGGGGGGTGTACGTTTTGGAGTTCAATTCTGGGATTTGCCTTGACCTGCATTTAAGTCAGTTGGAATTTTTGAGTGAACAAAGCCTGTACATATTAACTGACATTTATTCATAGAAATATATACAAAGGTTTGGGAGAATTTTTCCGCTCTGATGATCGTGCGTAATCACACTACGGGAATTTAATTGACATATTCAATAGAGGGGCATATAAAACGTGACATATAAAAGATGTATTTATTTAAGATAAAACAATCTATCTGATGTTACTTCATAGCTTAAATGACTACTTTTCGAATAATTTGGTGGCCGTGAAAACGGCTGTTTTTTGTGGCCGTGATCGTGGCTTCATTGCTTGTTTATTAAGTAATTAATTCATTAACTAATTAATTCATTAACGCAGTGAAACCCTACTATGAATCGGTGAATGATACCTGACAAAGACTCTTTTACCACACCGACAAACCCACCGGTATCATTAACATACTTCTAGTGTCGGACCGTTATTTAACCAATGGCCATCACGTCACGGCACAATAAACCTGTAGACACACTGTAGCGGATTTGTTTTACCTTTTGTAATGGATATTTCAACAACAAATAAGCGATATATTACGACTTTTTAGTACAGAATCTTTTGGTCACAAAATATACATTTTATTGTCATAGAATCAAATTTTTTTCACCTACATTATCTATCATGTCTTATGTCTTCATTATCTGATAATAAACTGGAAAGTTTGGCTTCAGTCCAAGGTCGCATTTTTTTCTCTCCGTCAGTATCTCGCAAATAAGTCGGTAGTGCTTTTCGACCACGATTTTTTACTCCCAAAAAATCGACTTACATGCGAGTATATACGGTATATTTTTAATGAAAAATCCCATCAAATCTTCAGGTTTTAAATTACAAGTTGAGTGTATTTCATAAAAGGTTGCTCACTTTTTATAGGTATGCTGCATAGACCAAAATATCAGTGCAATGTAGATGCTGTCATTATACACATGGAAGTAAAATGAATAATTTATACTAAATGCAAACCAATTCAACTATAGTAAATGTATTACATGTACTCACATGAAATTCGGTATCCCTAGATCTCTTCTTTGCATTCACAGCCTCTGATACACCCAAATTAAAAGCTGCCATTTTCTGGAGGTCGTGTCGCTTGGCAAGCTGAGTTTCCTGAAAGACACAAAAATAAAGGTTTTCACAATATTTTTGCTAATTTCTAAAACTTTCAAATACCTTTGAAACTCATCCTTAGTAACCCCAGACAATTTTCATGCTTTATTAAACCCTAAGTGAAAACAGCCTGAGGTACAGTTGACTCCTGATTACTCGAGGGGACCATGTAAAACAGTCCCAGTTAAGCAGAGTTTGAATAAAGGATATATGTTTATATTAAGAAACTGGAATTGAGACGAGCTGACAGAAAATTTGTGTTATCAGTATTTGAGGAAATTACAGTCTACTATATATAATACATGTAGATACAAGTATGAGTGCTCAAAATGTTTCTTTTCTTGAATATTAAGAATTTTTGTTTTCTAACTGAAAATAACAAAAGTTTTTGACCTAAGAATTTCTAAATAATTACTGCCATACACTTTTAAGTTACAGTCAGACCTTTGCTTGACAATTTTTTCATAAATATCATTACTATTTATTCTTGGTAAAATTGAATTTTAATTAACCTGGTGAGCGAGAGTGTCTTCTGCATCTTTCATGTACTGGAACTGTTGGAGTAATTTATCTTCCTCTTCCTCCCTTCTCTTGCGTTCCTCAGTGAAGGACACAGGGATATTACGTCTAGCCCTCTGGTGGCAAAGATAACATAACTCCTGTCCAGCATTGGGATGACCACAAGCAGATTTGGGAGGTTCTGGGGCCTTTTCTTCTGGGGGCACCATTTCACTGAGGCTGTGGGACCTCTGAAGGGGAGCTAACTTTGGAGAACCTGACAAACGAGGCTGTGCACTGCAAACATATTGATAATATCAATTTTTATTTAACAGAGTATTTTTCATATAGATGTTTGGGTTTTTGATGATTACAGCAGATAGTTTATGCTTATGGATCTTCCCTATTCTATACAAAGGTAAAAATACCCTTTCTTGCTCAAAGAGGACCTGTGAATTTTAGTGTAGAGTACAAACATCTACATACATTTAAATTTGTGTACATATTTGGATATGTCATACATGTTCAAAAAATTGTTACTTATATGCAAGAAAAAACTTTTAACAATGTCATAAGTACCCAATTCTGAACATTAAACTTACGCAGTACTATTAGCACAATGTATATAAGAATGTTTGAAAACATATTAATTTAACCAATAAGCTTGATATATGATCATATCCTTTGTGAACTTGTAAGTTTGTTTGAGTCATTTGTTTAAGACAACCAGATAAAAATGCCTAAATAAACCACAAAAAAGTAAAAAAAAGAAAACAAAAAAGGAAAAAAAAGAAAACAGTAACTTATTAACTTATTGTGTGATGTACCTTTCTACACGTCCAACACTATTCTTACTAAGAACATTATGCAGAATGTGGTGCCATATCCCTTCAGACAATAGAGACAATAACCAATTTCTATTCATCACAGCAAGGAATGCCTCTGCATACAATGTGTGATGCTGCTAACTAGCAGTATTTTCATGTATATTTTTACAATGTTGCTGTAATATAGTGGACTATCACTTATAGCACTTACCCATCAGTCACATCTCTGAAGGGAGAGATACTAGATTTGTTATTCATCCCAGGGGAAGGAGCTGATTTAGGCGTCTGGACAGAGGGCATGAGCTCATCTAATAAACTGACTCCATTGGCTTTAGCCAGAGGCATGGCCATACGGGATCCAGAGCGACTTGGCACAACACTTGGGGGCTTCTTCAAATCTGATATAGAGAGGACATTTTAAACACTTTTTAGATTGTAAATCGTTAACAATGAAAGGATGCTTCCTAATTGGTAAAATGTTACATTTTCATATTTTGATTGTTTTCTATCTCTCCCTAAACATTTGTTTCTAACTAAATTCTTTTCCTGAAAATAATCAGAAATAACTTAGTCCTAAAACTCTTAGAATCAACACAAAAATGCTCTGAATATAAACACAATTGAATAAGTTTTTTATGAACATTATTCATTGCTTCTTACAAAATATACATAATTCATTTCTTTTCTTAAGGAAAGAAACAAAATACTGGAATAATATTGCTAATATGAGACAATACTGAGCAGTTTAAATGGCAGAAAATGCACAGAGATGAACCAAATAACAGGGAAACGACGTGGAATTATGAGCTAGGAAATGGTCATTAAATACTGAAGGAGACCATCGATTTTATCTTGGACTATTACACTTCAGAATTTGTGTACATGTGATGAAATAGCATGCTATAATCATAAATATTATAGAATGTAATACCCCATTAACAAATCCATTTAATCAATGGGCTAACTTTAATGGCGGCTTCTACAGTATCATCATCAAGTCCCAAGTGAATTTCAGATACACTTATCATTTATTGCTTTAATATTTTTTAAATCCATATACCTGTATCTATCATAAATTTAACATTTATTTCAAATTTCACAAATATATCTTACAAAATTTTCATGTGATTTAATAAATCTAAAATGGAGTTGACTGTTGAGACCATTTGCGATAAATATCTTTAATCTGTGTTAAACTGTCTTTCTTACAGAAATAAGCACTACAAAAATTTTCCAACAAATATCCCCTTAATAAACTGGATTTAAGAAATTCTCAAAGTGGGTTTACTTTTTGCAATTATTCTTCATTAGAACTCCCCCAACCATGGGCCAAATTTTCAGAGAAAAAAAAGACATGCATTTGTTAACTATATTCATGTAAATACATATATAAATTTATAGTTATACACTTGTTTTAAGACCTACTTTATTTAATGTTAAACAATTCTTTTATATTAAAATTTATTTTTCACAAAGTCTGTAACATTTCTTCTAATTTATAACAAATACTTTTCTGTATGATTAAATTACCTTTTCTCTTTGTTTCAAACTGTCCAGTGTAACTTGGCCAGCCATTAAATATGCTAAGTCCAAACATTTTACTTTGTTACAACTCAAAATGTAAATTCCAAGTATCCAAGATAAGTTGGAAACATATCCATCAATCATTTATATTGCCATGACAACGACCTAAGGTCAGGGATGAGAGCAGCAGTGTTAAATAGAACCAGTATACTATATGTTGCCCACCACTGGTTGTCAGACACTGTCAGTCATCCGAGGTTCCGTTATAAAATACTTCTCTAGTATTCTGTTCACGATACAAATGGTGGGATATGGATGGTTATTGATTTACCAAAGGTTTAAGAGTTTGCTTTGTTGTCTGGGTATGCATTTTTTATGTGCATCTTCATAACTGTAACATTTGGATGATAACAAAGTATGATGTTTGATGCACATGAATTCCCCTGAACTGAAGGAAATCTAACAAAATCATACAAAATGTATAAGACTAATTACTGTATGAAAAATATCAATACATACTGCTATCACAAACTATCATGATATATATAAGGCTCATTTCACTCTGATGTTATGTATAAAACCACAAAAAAAGAAGTAAATAATGAAGCTTTATTAGTAGATCTGTGTGTGAAAACATTGCTTGCAAAGTACAAAAAATTTAAGCCAGACAAAAAAAATCAATGAAAACGTAATTAATTAGTAAGCCATCAAATCTAATCACCACACAAATTCGACAAATTAAACAAATCTGAGTTCAGTAATGGAACCTATGAGAAGTAAAGGATTTCATGAATGACTAATTTCAAAATGAAACAATAGATTGCAATTAGTTGCTCAGGTAACCTGGTTTTGTTGGTGATTATCGAACTTTGTTTTCATGAATACTTAATAATGCAGCATTAAGGTCAGAATAAGTACACCTCTACATGCAATAAGAAGGAAACATTTGTAAATATCTGTACCTATATAAAGCACAAAAATATCTTATTGTTTACATTAAGTAGCCTTTTATTTCAAGTACAATGTATTGTTACCAGCTTTCTTATTTACATTGTTTTTATTTTCAGCAATACATTTAATTAAAATCAAGAACCCCAGAAATTAATATCATTATGTACATTTATCGATTAAAAAAGCATTTTTTAAGTTACAATTTTGAAAACAATATCACCACAACTTCATGGTTTATACCTAAAGACATAAATCATTGGTTTATTAACTCTTAGTAATTACTGGAAAATTGTGCTATCTCTTTGAAAGAAAAAAAGGCTTTAATTATCATGCATCTCAATGGTCCAAGTAATTACTAATCAATACTGGGCACATTACCACAAGGGTATGTCACGAAAGTTCTACCCATCACTTTGATATCGGATATGGATAATAAATGTCTTATTTATAGGGTAATTATTTACAATAAAATGGGGATATCAATCAGCAATGTGGAATCTGGTCAATAATCTATACCTGACTAGCATCAAGACGAGCTCTCAACCTTAAAATCTAACCTAGTGTATCCAATGCTGCTTTTTCTTGTGCCTTTTTTTTCGTGTGCATTTTATAAATTCAAAAAGCTCTCAAAAGTTCGAAATGGAAAATATTGTTTGAATGATTTAATTTGCAGCTGCTAAAGCCAGATAGGAAATTTTAAGAAATGATAACAATGGTCATGTATAAACTAACATCATTCAAACATTCTAAGCATCTTCAAGCATTTAACAACTACTTCTTAACATAAACTATGAACAAAACAAATTTAAGTCAATGTTTTGCACAAAAAAGGTCAGATTTCTCTCGAAGTTTGAAACACTGGTAACAGCTTTATCAATGCTAAAGTATATCATATCTACACAATTAGAACAATTACACTGTAAAGCTGGGTATTCAATTGTGGCCATTGTGACCGTAAGTGTTGGATTTACATGTATTATTAGACTTGACAGACATGTATATCCTGACTGTCCTAGTCAAGATATGTATGGTGTACAAAGAAAATCCAAACAGCTCATGGGAGCAATGTTTCAGAATTGTACCCAAAGGGAAAAATTTGATTCTATGCCCCAAGGTGCAATTGGTCACTTGAGTAAAACTGAGGTTGTGAATTATAAATTCATTTTCTTATGAGGGTTTCACTGATATTTATACTTATGTATACAGTAATTATGACCACAATGCACAACAGTAAGAAAAATTTCTAAGAAGAAAATAACCAATTAGAAACTGACGGTCCTACCCTCTCTAGATTCTGAACTACTGCCCCAATGATCTGAAACATGAAGTTTATTGCCACAAAGCACTGGAATAAAGAGGAAGGTAGAAAAGATTTCACTACACAGCTATAAGGGCTCCAACCTTAATTCTGAATCTTAGGCTCAAGGATAATGTTTTTTACAATTTTCAAATTGGTAGAGACTCCCAGCCTTTTATTCTTCACAACCATACATACACTTTATCAACATAAGGCAAAGGAATAAAGAATTTTCTTAAAGTAGCCATTTAAACCTCTCAGAGCCTTAAACCTTGACTGGGAACCTGAACTTTTACAATTTATATGTAGGGCTTGCTGCTCTTTATCTGTATGAATATAGTTTTTCTACCAGATGTGCAGAAGTAAAACTATAAAAGAAGATGTTTAAAGCTTGAGCTATATTTGCAGTTTTGACCCCATCCCTTGGGCCCTAATGGTGCTGGGATAATGAAATTCACAAAATGAATTTTTTCATCTTCTAGATGCTTCATGTGAAACATGGAGACATATGACCTATTACTTCTAATAACAACATAAAATATGAATTGCTTTAAACACATAATGCATGTTGAATGACAGATGAAGACCAAAGGTAAAAGATCACCTGAGAGATTATAGGTGACCTAATAAAAAGAGATTTAAAAAATTCAAGTTTATATTTTTGCTCATTGTAATATAGATGTTAGATTTTCACAGCAGTTGTTAGTTCAAAACGTCAAAAGGGACCTAAATCTTCAGAATTCCCTACTTACGTTCACCAATTGGCGGTAAAATTCGTTCAGTATCAATGAAATTATCCACTGTATCAAAAATGATATAGTTTTGTTAGATGGCATTTGTATGATATTGCTAAAAGTGAAATGTTAGCTCCATGCCATACTTACACTCTTTTAATTCAATCTCATTTTCTGTCACAGAAATGATCTTTTTATATCAACAGGACATATATTTTCCAAGTTTGAGTATTTTGTGAGGTGAAACATTTTTATCAATCAGATGTAAACATGAAACAATTCAATATTCTTAGATCTCATCTCTACAATGTCATTTGACTTATAAGCTACAAAAAGCAATGTTTTGCATAAATTACATACCTACAATCTGAATAAAATATCTCTTAAGTTATTGTACATTACAATTATTTTACAAAAAATGTTAATGTCCAGATCCAAGTTAATATATAAATCATTGAAGGCAAAATAAAAGGACACCTAGCTTTTTTAAGAAAGACATAAGAGAAGTATGCTACAATACTGAAGACCAAGTATTACAAAGTACATACCTTCCTGGTCTCCTCCTGTCTCTAGCTCTCCATGAACTGGTACATTGATTGCCTGAAGAGCTTTCTCACTGATGGTGTTGGGCATCCCCTCTCCTTGATACTCAATATGACGTATGGCCTCTGCAGTAGCCATGTCTGTATTATCCAGACCAACCATTCCTTCATTCTGTACAATCTCTTCTACCGGTACTGCTGGTGGGTGAGGTTCAAAGTATTGGTTCTCCTGCTGACAAGGGTCTTCAAACATTGGCTGAGGCTGCATGTTATCCAGCACTTCAGCAGGACCAGTTGGGTTAGGAATGTGGTTCATGAAGTCTTCCTCCTGTTCAGCAACAGGAGCTAGGCCACCACCTCCTCCAGGAGCCAAGTTTGTGTTTGATATTCTGTTAATATAGATCATGTTTTAATAATGATGTGATGCACCTCTTTACTAAGAAAAGTAACTCTTACACTTAAAATTTGTTATCATTATCTAACATATTATTAAATCTTAACAGTTACTCTACTTAAAAGGCATGTTGAGACCTCTAGTATTATGATAATTTGGCATAGTGCAAGATGTTAAGATGTGTAAAATCAAGAAATTAAAAAGGTCTTGTTTCCATTTTTTCCACTTCATATATTATCATTTTATCAATTATTATTATTACATGTATAAATATTACTTTCTGTTTGTATGAGAAAAAGGGGAAAAGCACAATCGAGATAAGACTCCATTTCAATATTCAAAATTCCATCAGTAGAATCAATAAATGATACTCATAATCATAAAGTTAATGTGGAATTAAGTAGAACTCACTTCGGCAACACAACTGTTGCACTCGAGGCAGGTCTTGAAGGAATACGATCTGACATTACAGAATCTACTGTACCAGGTCTCTGAAAACAGATCCATAAAATATTTCATTAACAGATCTAAGTTACCATTTACAAAATGTAAATACATATGCATATAAAGTTCAGAGATCATAAATAAATGTTCAAACAAATAAGTCACTGTAGTATATATATTTATCTTATAAATTCTGTTTGTAAAACACATAGCTTTGACTTACATTTTGCATAGAATCTAACAATTTCCCTGTGCCATCCATCTGGTTAATAAATTCCTTATAAAACCTCATTTTAACTCGTGAATCTCGGATAGTTAAACGTCCAATTCCATTAAATGTCAATTCTACATTTTTTCTGGCACCAACAGCACGTGACACAGCTCCTAAAATTTCCTTGACACAACTTTCAACACTATCACGATCGAATGGACTATCAAATGACATGGCAGAAAAGTTCAACTGTACAACAGGAATGGTACCTGTGAAAAAATACAAAATTCATGTTAAACTGGGTGTTAACTCTTAATCATTAATCTGCTACATTGTTCTCAATATTCATTCGTGTCTAGGCTGAACTGTTTAGGCATTTTCATATCAATTTGGCAAAGTGTGTTATATTACCTAATCTCGGTTTATGAACTGAAAATTTTCAGATAACATTATGCATATTTAACATAATATTTTTATAGAGTTTCACAATTAAGTCTTCCTGTAACATTGTTTCCATGGCAACAATTTGTGATTGTGATTTTATAAAGCACCAAGGTATTCCTTTGTAATATGAAATTCCAGATTTTGTTTGCAGATGCTTTGCAATAATTATTAGTAAATCCCAAGTCTCAATTCATTATTAAAGATTTGCAAACATTGAAAAAGGAACATTTTTGTTGACCTGCTTTTAGACATACAGCCTATTTTAGAGGAGTGTTCAACTGTGTGATATTTTCATACCCCCAATTGTTTGTTTTCTTAGTAGTATTGTCAACATAAATATTCAATTCATTATCAATATATAATATTGACAATGTGTACCTTATTATGTGACTTCCACAAGGTGGGTCAAGGTCACAAATCAAGGTTTAATTTAAGATATATAGATTATTGACATTGATTTTGAGAACAACAAGGAATTCATTCTTCTTTCTCTACTAAAAGGATAACCAACTCCAAGATAAATATAGTTCTACTTTACACTTGTAAAAATACCAAATTCTGAATATTAACTTCAACTAAAGTGTGCTTGGCCTTGCCCTTCCAAGTTCATCATTACAACAATCTGAGACTGTGACATTTCTATGTCTTGTGAGTAAGCATACCAAGTTTTAGTTACTGGGTATGAATCACGTTACTTGTACATGTAGTAAATGTACATAACCCAGCATTTACAGAAACTGTCAATTTCATTGAATGTCCAATTTTGTAAACCATGGAAATAATACATTACAGGAAAATATCTAGAACGCATTATAATTAAGTTTAATAAAGTTAAAATATTTTCAATGAAAATTCTTTTATTCCATCTTTCCAGGCTTACTGATGATATCTAAGTGTCAACACGTTTGAAAGATGTTATCAATACCAGTTTTAAATAAGGTTTTTAAATGTGTGATTAGATTTTCTAAAGATGAGTTACAACAAGTACCAAATAACTACATTTTTTTTTTTCAAAACAACAACATACTATACATGTACTAATTGTGGAAAGCTTTATTTCTTTTAATTTCATTTTGTAGTTATTGAATATATTGTTTCATTTAAGAACATATAATATTAATTTGCACAAACTGACAGTTATTCTGAAGACTGATACAAATGTTTGTAAAACAAAGGTATGCTTTATGTATTGATACATATTTGTATAAGAATTATTGAATTTAATAATGTTTTTGTTGATCACATCATAAGTCAGATATATATCATTTCTAATTAAACTTTTAAAATTAAATCAAACATTGTTATAATTTATGTTTAAAAATACAAGTGGAAATAACCCTAACTCAAAACCTGATCTATTTATTTCAATGTGTTTGTTTCAAGTTTTTCTAGTTTATATCCTTTTATCTGTAAAGTAAGTAAAGATAATTCTAAACTACAGCAAGTTTGTAAAATATATGCCCCTATGTGGGTTTAATTCATAGCAGCAACCAAGCTTTCCTAAATTATAAGTTTCATGGGCCATAACTCCTATAAATATTACCAGTAGTGTACCATTGCCTTTTGACAAATTGACTCTCAAATCTATAGGAATCCTTCCCTTTTTAGTAAGATTTTAGATTACCTCTGTTTAAAAGAACTTGATCTGTAAAATATTTGAAATATGATCAAATTCTGATGAGTATTTAATAATATATGATAATATATGAGAATCATCTGAAAACCAGCCAGCTGTGACCTTGACCCTTGACTCTTTAACCACAAAATCAATAGGGTTTTTCTTCTCTTGATAAGTAAGCATATATCCACAGTTGGTTTGAATATGATGAAAGGTACTTGAGTTATCATCTTGAAACCAATAATTACAGTATATTTCCATCAGCTGTGACCCAATCTGATTAAAAACATATCTTTATTCCGCTTCTCTATTTGTCCCATTACGGATAAAGATCTGGCGAAACTCCATAAGGGGTCATGTTCTAGTGAACTCTGATTTTCAGCCAATCTGTGGATTGCCTACAAATTCCTAAGAATGAAATTAACATCCACAGTGTGCATGACCCACAAGGTAGTTTTTGAACAGCGTTTGTTACATACTGCATCACTATCATGTGCCTAGCCGAGTCATTGATTGGCTATGGGAAATAAAAGATTCAGTGACTGAAACGTCATCAGATTTCATCAAAACATGACCTCTTACAGGGCTTCGCAAGATCTTTACCTGCAATGGGACAAATAGAGAAGTGGAATAAAGATATGGTTTTAATCAGATTGGTTATGACCATGACCTTTGGACCCCAAAATCAATAGGGTTCTTCCTGCCTTGATAAGTAAGCAAATATCCAAATTTGGTTTGAATATGTTGAAAGGTACTCGAGTTCTCATGCAGAAACCAATGTGTGACGGAAGGACAGAAGGTCACAGACAAAGCAAACAGTTAATGCCCCCTTGCTATACCTGAAGGGGGCAAAAAAAGTAATTTTTAAAATAGACCTTTTTCCTATTGATCTTTTTTCCATTCCAATTTCCATACAAGACACACGATAATTTGCCATAAAAATTTACATGATTTTATTCTGACATCACTATGCTGGCATTAATGTTATAATAAAAATCCCCGCAAAATGTCTGGCATAAGGCCCCTTACATCATGTTAAATGGGAAAAAAAATCTATAACTTGTCATGTATCTGGGGTATCAATTTTCACATTGTCATTTCATTTCCATGTATATGACCATACCAAATTGAAATGTGTGTTATTTTATTTCATTGCATATATATTTGTATTAGTATAATTTTCAAGACCTTTTAATCAGTGTTTTGACTAATTAAATATATAATCCATCATAAGCTTGATACAATCTTACAAGTAGTTACTTGTAATATATGTAATATGAAATCCAGAGTTAATCAATTAACTACATTGCAATTAAGACATTGCAAGATTAAACTACAGATTATAAGAATATTCTGACATGTTAGAAGTTTTATCTCTCTAATCCTTTATTTTACACAAAATAGAGAAAATCTAGTAATAACCAAAATTCAAGTAAGTACAATGTAACTGATTCATTTACACAGATATAATATAATATATAATAATAATAAATAAATACTAAATACATTTAACTCAGTCTTAATATTTTGTCAGTATTTCACTAGAGTAGTATAAAGTTTCCTTCATCAAAATGATACAGATTTTGCAGACATTTAGATTTCAAGTTTATTTTGTGCAATTTTAATAAATCTGTTAGTTTTTTCTTAAGTTGTTGCCATTTTGTAAATACAATGTACAATGCTTATTCAATATGCACTGTACTGATTAAAAAAGAAACTGATTAATCATATGGAATACTTGTTACTGTACGACAACAAATTTAAAATAGCGCAGAAAAAAATTAAATGATTCGAATATAAATAAAAACTTCTGTTCTTTTCCCTCTCCTCAACCGAAATTATAAATTTGAAACTTTAATAAATCAATATAAAATCATAAACAAGTCAGGAGACTTTTTAAGTTTTCATGAGTTAACCTTTGGTGTTGAATACATTTATGTCAATATCAATAGTTAAACTTGATAATGCAGACCCACAAGTTCTTGTTTTCTATAACTCTGGTGATTTAAAGCTTGGCACTTAATGCTATGGTAAATATTAACTTGTAACTACAAAGTTTAAATGTACATAGTTGAAATGTGTCTCTTTGTGTAGGTATATGTGTGAGCAATACATAAGGTAGTATGTTTAAAGGGAATTCAGTCTATTTAGGACAGGGTTCTCTTTAAATAGGTAGCTTAGCAGTAAATTTCCCTACATAGGTGATTACATTTCTATGCAGTATGCCATTTAAATTCTCTATTCAGTCACATATTAAATCCTCTATATGTAGTTGTCATCATGTGTACACAATGTATTCCAAGACCATTATGAGAAAATAGAGGATTTTAGTGAATGCTAGTAATGGTGCAACCATTTTCAATAAAGATTTACTTTTCAATATATAAGGTATATTCATTAAAGTTTTATTTTGATTAAAATATCATTTATTCTAATTTTTTTCTCACTTGGGTACCAATTAAGATGTTGGAGTTTATTAAATACTTGGTTTTCATTTTAAATTGAAGAAAAATGTGAAGAAATTGCCCTTGAATATTAGTAGTTTAATGATTTAAGCAATATTTACTCAAATAATAAATAGGACTGGAGATTTTCAAGATCCTGAACTTGTACTTAAACTGAAAAATAGAGGAATGTTCATCATTTTTATGATGCACAAAATCTTAACTTTGCAAATTTAGTATAAGTAAATCTTATATTTAATAAAAAAATTTGCAAAGTTTCATAAAAAAAAAAACTTAACATGTTTTCAGGCAACTCCAAGTTCCAAGTATAGATCAGTAATTTTGGAATTTGTAATAGCTAGATGCTGTATAAATTTTGTTAACTGATTTCCAACCCTAATATAATACCCTGTCAAAAATACACGTAAGCAACAAGTATGTTAATGATATAAAGTTATCTTCAGGATATTTTTTAAATTACAAATATCTTAAATGGACTATGAAAGAATATTATATTTTCAAAATTAAGAAAATTATACATGTGTAATTCTACAATTAAAAGATACTGAGGAAGAAAATGCCTGTTTATTCTAACATGTACCCATATATTATACATTCACATAAATGATTCCTGGACAATTTGAACTTATCTCTGAAGAGGCACAGTAGTTATGAGAAATGTGACTCTCATTTATTATGCCCCTGATTGGGATGAATGCCTTGTTAAGACTGATAAATTTACTATTATTTTACAATGGGTCCATGTTTATTAAATATTAGATATAGCCATGAACTACTGCTCATTACCTTCACAAAAATACCTGTAAAAATAGTATTATACATTTCTATTAATAAAAGATTTGAAAGTTTCCAATATCAAAAATACATAATAATACACTCACCTGGTACATGATACTTTGTGTATTGAAGTCCATGAGTTTGAGCAAATTTTTCAGAGAGTACAAAAAGAGGTCTTTGCATCATTATGAATTTATTATTTCCAATATCAAGTTTCTTCTGTGTGAAAGTAAAGGTTCCCAAGGCTGGTATACTGACACCCTAAAATAAAATAAATATTAGGTGAAAACTGCACATATAATACACATTTTGTATATGATTCCTTTTCGAAATTTCAATAATCATATTCGGTCTTTTCGTTATACAGAGTTACTTCCAATTTGGGACGGTATCTGATGTAAAACAATTATGAAATCATCAAATTCTATGGAAACCGATCTAAAACTCGAGGAAATGATAGTCCACAAATGACGTTTTCATAGGAATTTGATGACGTCATAATTGTTTTACGTCAAGTACCATCCCAAATAGGAAGTAACTATGTTTAACGAAAAGACTCAATAAGCATGATACAAAAACTTGATACCTTAAGAGTAAACAATTCAATTAATTAATCAATTACTGGTAATACTTAAATATGAAGCATTAAGTTTCAATCAATTACAATAGTTTTTTTTTCAATTACAGCCAGAATTAAAACACTCAACCTTCTGCTCATCATACAGATTATCTATCAACCTAGTTATATGAGCAAATAACAAAGATTGCTACACATTTTACAGAATTTTAAAATGATGTAAATTTATAATCAATAAGAATATGTAACTTACTTTGCCCTGAGCCATTTGTCTTTCAATAAAGCTGGATACATTTTCCCATACACTGGCTACATCTGTGAAGGCAGATTATTAAAAAATTAAACATATCTACAAACTTATTAAAGTTAATTAAGTGGGGTTTATTACTGAAATGAACTTTATCTCTTCTTCTGTTATAATGCAGACCATATAAGTATTTTCGCACTAGCGTGGTGAGGATATAAACATCTATGTACAGTGAAAGTTAAAAACAGGATAAAATACAATCGACTAGTTGATGTTGGGCTTAGACAGCTGAGTCTTGAAACTCATGTCTAGGGTGCTGGATTTCACCACACATAGTGGTAGCCGGTTATCGAGTCTAATGGTCTGTGGGAAGAATGACATGTCCTGTACACTGTAGTTTGTGTGTAAGATACAAGGAATCAGAGCTGATGGCCCCTGGTTCTGAGTAAAGACTAGTGAAGGTACTGCTCTACTGGCATGTCCACAAGACATGTGAAAGTGTAATAACCTTTTGCACCAAAGCAATAATTTTCAGGAAAAGTAACTTTACCACTTCTAACATAAGCTGTATAGATATATTCATTACAAAGTGTTTATAGAAATACAAAACATACATAAAAGTCATGCTAACAATACTGGAATATGTATAGTCTATCATACAGATATGCATGAGTTTACATAAGAATGCACAGGCATAGAATTACTGAAACAAAAGATGAAAAAAAACCCACAAGAATTACACTCATGTAAATCAATACATAAGATGTGTCCTTTTGATGGTAGTTGTTATAATTAATTAATCATCTTTTAATTCTGGTCATTCTGGTATTCTAGCTTAGCCTAGATGAACTTGTGTATAAGTATCATGTATATCAATTGCACAGCATACTTAATGAGACCAATTTAGAAATGTGATTTTTATAAATTTAACTTACTATTTCAGTATATCTTTTCATTCTGGTATTCTAGCCTAGCCTAGATTAACTTGTGCAAGTATCATGTATATCAATTGCACAGCATACTTAATGGGACAAATTTAGAAATGTGATTTTTATAAATTTAACTTACTATTTCAAAATATTTATGATAAATAATATAAACAGAATCACTTAAAAACAATTTATTCTGAAGCATATAATGCATATAGTGATGTAACCAGTGTGTCTCCCGTTGGAAGTCACCAGATTCTATTGTTACCTGGTGCTAAAGAGGTTAAATTTTGCTAAAATGTTTTAGGATGGTGTAACAGGCAGGATGAAAAATTGTGGTCAGACCCAGGAATAGAACCCACCATTGAGCTATCCAGGAAGATACAGGCATCCCTCACAAAGGAATTTCACATAGTAGCTAATGTGGCACAACGCCATTGTGAATAGCAGAATTCAAAGGTGATTTTTTTAACAGAAAGATTGATTGAATGTGCAACCACATAGAACTAACAATAGTGCTAGTAACACACCTATTAGTTTATGACAGTATGCATTTATCGTGCTTTATACTTAAATAAACAGCGATGTAAAGAATTATGGTTGTTTCTGCACCTATAAGTTGTTTCGGCACCTAAATGTACGTTTCGGCACCTGATACGTACGTCTCTGCACCTGGTGATAAAAACTGCTATAATGGGCCAATTTTTCTTCAGTGTTCTTGATTATGAAATGATATTTTGTTGGTGGTAATTTCTAACGGATTAAATGTAACAAATGACAAACATTTTTATTCAATGCAAATGTTTACAATTGAACTGGGAAAGAATAATAACATCAATTTTACTATCAAATTTACTATTGAAAGATAAACATGTCCATATTAACAAAATGATAATTAAGTCATAGATAAACATTTAAACTGTTTTATTACTAATTAAAATGTGTAGGTACTGAAACTGCTTTGTTGGGTGCCGAAACCACTTTCAATGAGTGCTGAAACAACTTTAAACAGGTGACAAAACATCCTCTAAATCGGGTGCCGAAACAGCCTGGTGCCAAAACGTCCTGTACCCCTATGTAAAATAAACTAGTTCCATATATATTCCCACAAAGCAGTGGAAATATTGTTTTACACAATATTAATTTCCAAAACTTAAATAATGATATATATCTCAAATAATGTCTCGTAAATTCCTCGAAATAACACTATACGGTCACGATGGGTGGAGACAGTCGATATAGTGATATACAATTTTCAGGCCCCTATTTTTCATGAACGCGGTTTGATCCTTGGCTGAAACAATTTTAAAGAGATTATACTAAATATGTATTAAAACAAAAGGGTTATATGTAGATATATGAACAACTTGGAAGAAACTGTGAATCGCTCAAAGCCAGTATTCCTTTAGTTTTGATTTAGATAAGACACGAGGTCAAACTCCGAATGTTTGCACTTACCATCTTCGGACAATGTATCCTTTATCAGTGAATATCTGTTCTTCTTGGCCTCGGCCAAGAGGCCTTGCATTGCATCCGCCATGTTTTCACTGGTTTTCAACTAAATCATCATACAAGCGACATTGTTTATGTATAAATCATTCACGCCATTACTGACGGTAACCCACCAGTGTCCATAGACAAACGTTGCCAGGGAAAATGAGATTTCATTGGTTAACGCAGGAAACGTCATGAGATAATCTGATTTGAAGTTTCGTAGTTTAACGTGTAAACAATTTACCGTGTAATTTAATGTTTGTGTTATGTGCGTTTTATAATCATTATATGTAAAAATGTAAAAGGGATCGCATATTTCATTAAATATCACGTACAATATGTGAAATACGAAACCATTATATAATTAAAACCTATAACAAATAGATATTTCCGGTTACTCATCGTAATCTGACTTATATATTTTATTTGCAAACCAATTTAACAATGGCGAAAATCTTGGTCAATTTTGATAGAGCAAATCCTTTATAATGACTGATAAAGACCAAATCCTAACTGCAGGAATAGAAAACATAGAAATTAAACCGTTTATATGTAATAGTGACGCGTACTTAAATACTCGTTTTTTTTTCCAAAAAGTAATTGATTTGAATCGTCTGGAGGAAAGCATCGTGCATGCAAAGATAGTAGGCTGATTCCGTACAGCCAGCCATCAACGGGAATAAGTCAACTCGCTCTCTCTTCCCCGTCGTGTTAAGTCTGAGGGGCCCTGTAGGACGTATCTATCTGGATCGAGATCCAGAATGTTTTTAAAAAGATTAAGAGAAAGAGATTGCTTGTTGAATGACCGTTTAAAGTTCCTATTTTGTGTACTGGTCGAGGACCAGTTCCCAGCCAATGACCATGCATTTGTATGCAATGCATAGGGCAACTACCACTACCATAACTCCTATATATTAGTAACCACTTTAGTAAATCACTAGATGATGGAAAAGAAGTAAGGGTGGTATTTCTAGACATAAGTAAGGCTTTTGATAAAGTATGGCACAAGGGTCTAATTGTAAAAATTCAAAATTTAGGGATCGATGGAAACTTACTACTTTGGCTTAAAAACTACCTTTCAACCAGATCTCAAAAAGTTGTTATAAACGGAACTGGTTCATCTCTTCTTAACACAAACGCAGGAGTTCCACAAGGATCCATTCTTGGTCCTCTATTATTTTTAATATTCATAAATGATATAGTCGTGGAACTAAACTGCTCAATCAAACTATATGCTGACGACACTTCAATATATGTTACAGTTGAAAACCCTATTGCTTCAGCCAATATTTTAAATGAGAACCTTTTGAAAATACATGAATGGTCAAAGAAATGGCTCGTTTACTTCAACCCTATTAAAACAGAAGCATTACTTATAAGTAGGAAAACCAATACAAACATAAATCACCCTCCCCTTTATCTCAATGACCACCCTATTCTTGAATGTAATACCCATAAACATCTCGGTTTAATATTTAATAATACTTGTCAATGGCAAGATCACATCGATCATTTAATAAATGCCGCTTCCATAAAATTGAATATTTTGCGTAAACTCAAATGTGAGTTGGACAGAAAGACACTGGAAACCCTCTACATTTCATTTATACGCCCCTCGCTTGAATATGCTGACATAATTTGGGACAATTGTCAACAGTATTTAAAAGATAAACTAGAAAAAATAAACATAGAAGCTGCTAGAATAGTAACAGGTACCACAAAACTCGTAAGTCTTAATACACTTTATAAGGAATGTGGCTGGGAAAAGCTCTCCGAAAGAAGAGAAAAACACAAACTTATACAATTCTGTAAAATAATATCTGGATTAACACCCGCATACTTACAAGAATCCATACCACAACAACACTACCAACACCACAACTATAATACACGCAACAGACAACACTTTCAATCCATAAATTGTCATAGCACTCACCATTTTAATAGTTTTTATCCAAGCTGCACTCGTTTATGGAATAATCTGTCGTCCGAAATTCAAGATGCTCCCAGTTTAAACATATTTAAAAGTAAACTATTCGAAAACTTCCAAAACTCTAAAGTACCCAAATATTATTACCTTGGAACACGTCGTGGTCAAATCCTTCACTCTCGATTAAGAACAAAATGTAGTTCACTTAAACAGCACTTACACTAAAAAAAAACATTGAACTCGATCCATACTGCGTGTGTGGAGTCCCAGAGACCACATCCCACTATTTATTACACTGCAAACAATTCGAACGGCAAAGAACATATTTATATGCTTTAAATATTCCTCTCAACCATGATATACTTTTATATGGAGATGATAACAAGTCATTTGAATATAATGAACGTATATTCTTATCAGTGCAAAAATTTATCTTACAGACTAAACGCTTTACATAAAGTTGTTCGCCCCCCCCCCTCCCTCTTTCTCTCTCTTCTTCAATACTTTTCATTGTTTCATTTTATACATTACACTATAGACACATATCACATTGTATTTCAATATTATTCTGTATTATGTGCATGCGCTTTTACAAGGGAAATGAATTTGTATAAGCGGACTGTCGCTTGTTTTCAGATCCCAGCAATGTAATAATGTATACTGATATTTGTAACTGAATGCATTGCAATAAATACGTTTAAACTAACTACCATTACATACGGAAATTTCGTAAATTCACATTTTGAACGATACTCCTATTAACATAGTGATATAATGGTCTTAGTTGGGAACAGGTCCTCGAACAATTGTCTTGTAGTTGCTAAAATCAGTATCAAGATGATTATGTCATTTTTTGAAAGTACAAGTAATTTTGATCAGTATATACTAATATAATTTTATGATGTTTTATAAGATTGTTCTCATATCTTGTGTGATGAAGTATATGCAAGAACCATTTACTTTATCATGGATGTGCCAATAAGGCAATGATTATTGTCATTTGACATTTGGCAATTTTGGAGCCTAAAATTGCGCATTTTCACTTCAATTGACCGTTCTCAATCGGTATCGCAGCTGCCGTGTAAACGAAGCTTTTTGTGATGTTATCCATACATGTACTAGTATCTTGTCCATACGTTGTTATTCTTGTTGTATATGTGGTGGATTTTGTCATACAGCTGAATCAGATCTGATCTTCTACTAAATCTGATTCAAATACATCGCAACATCCACCATTATTACTTTTAGCACACAGAATTGAAACATCTATGCTAGGCGAATATAGTAATGGTTGAAGAAGTGTTTGCGACTTTCCCAATCTGATTAAAACCCTATCTTTATTCCGCTTCTCTATTCGTTCTATTGCGGATAAAGATCTGGCGAAACCCGTACGGGGGTCTTGTTCTTGTGAGTGAACTCTTATTTTCAGCCAATCAGTGGATCGGCTACAAATTCCTAGGAATGAAATTAACATCCGCAGCGTGCGTGACCCACGAGGTAGTTTTTGAACACTGTTTGTTACATATTGCGACTCTATCACGTGCCAAGCCGATTCATTGATTGGCTATGGGAAATAACGGTTTTGGACTGGTTTAAATCAGACTGCGACTTGCCATGAATGTTTTTCAGACGGAAAAGTGTGGGTTTGGGTTGAAGCCATTAACCTAGGAAAAATGACCTTTGTTGGGCAAACTTTTTCGACCAAAAGGGATGCAATCCCCCGTCCCCTGCTTACTACCAATTTTCTTTCATTAAATGGGTTGGCGGAGCTTACAGACCGAACGTGTGTATTGGAATTTTTTCACCCGGATGGTTTTTGTAATTGTCTTGATAGGTAAAGAAATCAAGTCGTATTAGAGTATACAATAATAAACATCTATATTGGAAAAGAAACCATAACAAGATTTCAAAACCACGCCTATTTCCCACCCCCTGACTGGACTCCGACTCAAAATTACACCGTCACGGGCATACACTAAATCATAGGGAATACTTCTAGCCCATAATCAAATCTCAGAAGAGTAGCGATAACGAGCAAATTGTTTACAGATGGGCGGACGGACGACGAGAAGTATCGCATAAGTTCTACTGATCTCTGGCCAGTAGACCAAATAAAAAGCAAACAAAAGAATAAACATTTATTTATTTACAACAAATGATGTAGACGAACACACAGTTCAAATACTTTTTTCTGTAAGCCTTACACTGAGCAAAATCAAATTTACTTCAAGAGATTTGTGGCCTGATCATTTTCTGTTGCAAATCTTGAAAAATGGACTCTGCACCAACATTGAGGGGGCAGACACGTCATAGGGGAGGAGGGTGTTACGTCCCTTTTCTCCCTTTCTTCATCTTCCCTGAATGGAGCGCGCTTCACACCCGCAATTTTTCCTCCGGAGAAGTCAAGTAGATGTATGATTATCGAATAATTATAGTATAACGCGTTTCTCTTTTAGGGGTGGAGGGCGAACGCCCCCTCTGAAACTGCCACTGGGCTGGGTGGATCCAGAAAAGGGGGTTTAGAGCTATAGTATATCTCTTCCGTACCGGTACGTACATTACCTTATTTTCATGATTTCGATTTACACAATGTTCAGCCTTGAAATGAAGATAGTAATGAACGGGAACTACGTATGCGTAGGACGAGTGGTGGTGATGCGTGTGTTACAAGTGGTAAAATGGGTTTGTGTAGACCAACCTTTAATGTAGTGTTTATTAATTTGGGTTTTTTTGAGCGAACAATAAAGAGACACAGAAACTATTGAAAAGTTTTCTTTGTAACTTTTTAATAAAATGAGAATAAAGTAGACATTTGTGATGAAAATTCTCCGAGGACATGCAATCAAAAACTATTGTTTAGGGACAGAAAGAGAGACGAAGAAAGGACGAAGGATGACAGAAACAAATAAGTAAATAAATAACAAAATATTAAAGTATCCAAAATGGGAAAGATGCATAATCATCATCCAATGTTGCATCTGAAATTCTGTATAAATAGTAATCACAAGTATTTGTTGATCTACTATTTTCTGTTTATGATTATCTAGCTCATATTCAAAACGAAAGAAGCTATTTTATAGTACAACCGTCAGTGTCTCTGCCAATCTGATTAAAACCATATTCTTACTCAGCTTCTCTATTTGTCCCATTGCGGAAAAAGATCTGGCGAAACCCCGTAAGGGGCCATGTTCTGGTGAACTCTTACGTTTCAGTCATCGAAACCGTTATTTTCCCATAGCCAATTAATAACTCGGCTTGGCACGTGATAGTTACGCAATATGTAACACTGTTCAAATACCACCTTGTGGGTCACGCACGCTGGGGACGTTAATTTCATCCCTAGGAATTTGTAGCCGATCCACTGATTGGCTGGAAATCAGAGTTCACAAAAACATGACCCCTTATGGGGTTTCGCCAGATCTTGATCCGCAATGGGACAAACAGAGAAGCGTATTAGATATGGTTTTAATCAGATTGTATCTCTGCATTTCGAAAACCCATTTAACTCCAGTCTTATCAAATACACAACTCCATAGATACGGCTATATAGTCCTACAGTGACAATGTAGGAAATAAACTTCATTACCTGGAGTTGGTCGGTGGGGAAGAGAAGGAGCAGGGGTGGGGTTGTAATTTTCTATTCAAAGGTATATGTAGACATATGACTGGAAATGGATACAGTCTAAGGCAATCCAATATATGAATAAGTATAATTTTCACTTGAAATAGATATCAATAGGTATTAATTTTTCTATAATCCGGGAGGTACACATTCTAACAAGAATTTCAAATTACTAACCTACCGGTTTTGTTTTGTTTGTTTGGTTTTTATCTTCAAACGCTTTGCTGTGATGAATCCCCATCCGCAGTACTGCCATTCTAAATGTCCATCGAACTTACATCCCGAAAAACAAAATATTAATCGAAAATCGGATTGCTTACTGCACTCCTCTATGGTAACATCTGTCTTATGTGTTACACAGTGTGGACTTTTACAACGGATCCATCCTAAGCAATGATGGATCTTTAACGTGTCACAGAACCTCGGTTTTCGCTGTCTCATTCGAAAGACAAGACACGGGTGTGTCCACGACTGGAGTCTAGCCCGGGACTTCTTGGTCAGGAGTCGGGAGCCTCATCCACTGGGCTACATCGGCATCAATAAAGAGTGGATTCTGAAGATATCATTAGCAAGCGTAACTTGTTAACTATTCGGCTACTTTAGCTACAGAAATGCATAAATTAATTTGTTTGACGTTCTACATTACGTCATCCTTACACAGTGTTGGCATCAATCTTATAAATCACATCGAAAATTCCATTCCATCTATGTAAAGGACCCAAACGAAATGGTGTGAAATCTTTTGCTTGCTAACGTTCATCGTAACAAGGAACCTCGCTTTTTACTTATCCACTGAAAAGGCAGGACATACACCATTTACGCTATCAACTGAGCCGGATAACATTCTTTAGATATGAAGAGTAGAGTATCCCAACTCGGGATAACTGTAACAGAAATGTGCACAAACTCAAGAGGAGTATATCTATATTCACGATTTCTGGAGCAGAACTTGCTTAACATAACATTCACTCAATGCATTACACAAATGTGCAACTGAAAGTGATATTACCACTCGCTAATAGACAAACTAGCTTTGCCTCTGACCCGGAGTGAAGACCAAGTATAAACAGCCTTAGTTTTAAAAAATGTCCTCTCAAGATGCATTATTTATTTAATGCAGTTTCGTCTGGATTTGTATTTGAACACAGAGACTAACACAGAATTATGCATGGGGTTTAAGAAACAAGGTGCTCAATGTTAATATCTCTTAACATTTAATGTTTGGTTCAGTAATAGTGCAGTAAAATGTAGCGATTTGTAGCTAACATAACTCTCACCATTCATAACAAAGCTATCATTAAAAACTCCCAAGTCCCTAGAGATCTATCCACAAATTCATATTTCATGGCTTTAACTACCGGTATGTTAATTTTTTTAAAATATGAAAATATAAATATAACGATAAATGGAAAGTAATTCATACTACAAACTTTTTTTGCCACAGATATCTGATAGATCATGTAAGATTTACACAAGACAAAAGTTGAATGTTTAACTAATACATGTATGTAACTTCGGCCCTTTGATATATTAAGCAATAATAGAAAATAAGAGACAAATAAGTACAAATGACTAATTAGTTATGTCCATTGAAATTTTTTCCAAACGAAAGGGAGGAAAAAAGTAAAATTATATCAGTAGTTTCACATGGGCAATATGCAAACATAAAACAAAACATTATCAAGTCATTAAAATATACAGAGTTCCATTCCATTTTTTTCCTATGATAAAATCACAATTTCTTAATAAACATATTAATGTTAAGTACATAGATGTACTAAGGACTGGTCCATACTTTACTGTGTTATTCTTATTGACCATCCATATATCCATCCATATATTGCAAAATGGCATCTATTTGTAATTATACCTGAATGTGCATTGACAAGAATATACATGTACATTTTTGGTTGAAATTCTGGTCAAGAATTTTACATTTCAACAAATACATGTACATTTTTAAATCCAATAGTTACATAAACAATATACATGTACATTGTATTCTATAATTTAAATATGTTACTTTATGAAATATTAGAGGCACATGTACAACTTATAATGAAAACAGAGTATTACAAAATATCTGAATTTAACACAAATGATATGAGAGTCCTTGGGTATGTTCAACTCATGTCCTGGTCATATGAATATATTGAACATAACATCATTAAATGTAAACAGACATATACACTAAACTTTACGATGTGTTGAATGTAGTAAGAGATATTCCATTAGTTCACAAAAGTGAAATATCAGGAATTCATTCCTGTGTTTTGAAACTTTATGGTCACGCTATTACATATTGTTCAAAATATATCCTAGACAATGTTGAGTTTGGTGAATGGTATGCTTTATCTGGTAAGAGTGTTTGTAAAATAACACAAGATGCGTAAAGTTCATAATAAATTTCATTCACTTTGTTTCCATATCATTTTGTTTTTGTTGTTTGTCAGTCTTCATTCTGTGTTCACATTTCTGATGGTCAGCATGATAAATAAATCAAAATTATGAATAAAGATCTACATTACTGTAAAATATACCGGTATGTAACAATTAAAACCCTGAATATATTCAAATTTGTATTCCTCTTGAACACTTCATGAGAGGTAGCTCTTAAAGGAATTATTCAAGATAAACTAGAACTGTCTTAATGGGACAAATGTCCCCACGACTACAAAGTCATGCAACCAGAGTTGGCCAAAGGCTAAGAGAGACCATGAAGATATGACTGTGGGTCATGGCTTAAATTGTGACACCCTAAGAGTGAAGAATCAGGACTTTAGAATTAATGAAAACATTTTTTTCAAAAACTGTGTAAATATAATTAAACATATATATAAATATAAATAAATAATTCTTTTTAAAAATTTCTTCTCTTTTGTTCAAAGATTCATGGTTTGAACAGTGCCATCTAAGCTAAAAAGTGATAATCATTTATCTTTTATATACCAATTGCATATTAAATGTGATGTTACCACACATATTTCAAAACATGGCAAAAACCTACAATTCTATTCAAGAATTTTGGGCTCTCCTTCCCCTTCTCCATCATGCTTATAAAGTTATTGTGATCTTTGTATAAAGTTTCACTGAAATCTAGTGAATGGTTCCAAGGAGTTGTGATGCCAAGATATTACTGCTTTGTCAAAAAATTTTAAGTCCAAAGCTCAATAACTCCACTAAAACTTTTGAACAGCATCCTCCTTCCTTCTTGCACATCTGCATATTATTATTATTATTTTTTTAACAAAGTTTCACTGAAATCCATTTAACAGTTTTGGAGGAGTTGTAATGATACATTTTCCACACACACAGATGGAAAGACAAGTAAAATAACAGGGTAATTCCAGTATACAACCACAACTTTGTGGAGTATAATCACAAGAATATTCACATGATTTATGAAACCAAATAACTGTACACTGACTTTATAGCCCTATATACACACAAAATATTTTTTTACTGCATTGTACTAAATGTATTAAAATTCAAAGGAAAAATAACAAATAAAACCAACAATGTGTGTTTTCACAAGAAAAATAATATAAAATTTAACTGCCATATGTACAACTAAATCAAAATAAAATTGAAAATCTATAAATACACAGTTAATATGTATCCAGTCAGATCAAACAATGTAAGATGAACAATAGACATTTCCTAAGGGGCCTAATGCCAGACATGACCCTTCTTTCTGGGATTTTCATTAATATTAATATATATGTTAATGCTAACATTGTGATGTCACATTAAACTGAAGCATTTTTATGGCAAATCATCTTATGTCTGGCATGGAATGAAATAGAAGATCAATTGAAAAAAAGTTTATTCCTTTAAGCTAGCTTACTGGTCCAAAATGTCAGACCTAAACATTTAAGCCTGAAATCTTAGCATAGAAACAATCAATGGGAATTCCTCTTAATCTATAAATAGGTCAATCTCTTGGTATGTATATTTTAAAAATGTAAAACTTAAAAAAGAAAAAAAAAAGAGAAAAGTATAGATTATCAAATATTCATTTGTTACAAACTTATAGGAATTTTGATATACCATTATCATATCGTAGTTTATAATAGTTTGGATGGAAATAAATGTATTACAAAACAAAATGCATGTAATAAAAAGTTGTGGTTTATCTGATCCCTGTTGATTCTCCCTATGGCAAAATTTCACACCCGAGTTCTTGCTTGGATTTATCAGAGACATAGACTACTTAAAAGTAGTCTATGTTTCTGGATTTATATACATTAAAATATCTATAATCCTGTAAGATACATGTACATGTAAGTAATCCTAAATCTGTACTTAAAGGTCATTGTAAAATCAACTATATTTCTCATCTGAATGAGTAATATGGGGACACATTTTGAAGTACAGTGAAAAACAGAGGATAAAATCAGAATGAATTTGTTGTTCCTAAAATACCTCAGTAATTGAGTAGAGTTTGTATAGAAAATGTACACCTATATTTTGGTAAATGCTAAATGAATGTTGGGATTGGTATTTTCAGGAAGTTGCTTCCACTTTGACCTGCTGATTTAAGAGTGTCTCGTCATTCTGCAAGCTGGGTGGTCTCTCACTGTTTTCCTCCATATTTTCATCTGGAACCCCCTTAAGTACTTCTTCTTTGGAAGATGCCTCATCACCCTTTGATTCTGTAACTGTGCCTTTTTCAGCTGCTGCTGCCTCTTTCTTCGGAGATCCCACTGCCTCTTCCTCTGATGACAAAAAATCACTACTTTGAGCCTCTTTTTCATCCAAGAAATCCTCTTCTTTGAGTCGTGCTTTTAGCTGCATAGTAATCTTCCTCTTACGACTTCCTTTTGTACTGGTACTGGTGTCTTTATCATTCTCCTCCACGTTATCTTTTTTTATTTTTCTGCTCTTCTTATGGGAAAAAGGTTTAACCTTCCCACCTGACAAATGTAACAGCTTATGCTTCGCTAAATGATCTCTTCTTGTAAAGGACTTTTCACATTCATCACAAGGGAATGGTTTATCAGTGAAGTGGACACTCTGATGTCGTTTTACATGGTCAAGCCTTTTAAAACCTTTACCACAAGTAATACATATATGTGGCCTTGAAGTTTGATGGACTTCCTTATGTCTCCTCCAATGTTCACGTCTTTTAAATATTTTCCCACACTCTGAACAATGATAGTCCATTTCTTCTGTTATCACACGTTTTGGTTTGTGTGCAGATTTCTGATGCTGTCTTAGTTTTGTTCTATCTAAGAAATGTTTGTCACATTTATTACATTTCAACATTCTAACTTTCATCAAGTCTTTATCTAGGTCATCATCTAATACATCATCTCCTTTATCCTCTTCTGCACCACTTTCATAAACATCATCTACTTTCAGTTTCTTCTTAGCAGCCTTCTTCTTACCTTTTCTTCCCTTTTTTTCCTTCTTTGCAGGTTTATCCTCAATCTCTGTTGTATTAAACTTTTCTTCATCTGTTACTTCTTGTTTGACTTTTTTATTGAGAGGTTCCTCCTCAACCTCCTCCCCTCCTGCATCCTCTATTTCACCTAAGGCATTACTGTACTCAAAATCTTGAATCATCCTTTTTTTGGGTTTCCTGATACTTTTTCTTGTTGCTAATGCTTGGTTGTTTACAGATCCCTGTTCAGCAAGTGCTCCTTGTCCATTCAGCGCAACAAAGCCAGCTACAGCTATACTTCTGCTCTCAGCTTCTGCAGGATCCATTTCTTGTTCTCTCTTTAATGTAGAAGTGTTTACTGTAATTTTGCTAGAGTCACCACCTGCATTTTGAATAGTATTTATCACTTCAGCTAATTCTGCATTTATAGGTTGACTTTGTGTATCCTGATTATGAGTTGACCCATTCTGTTTTACAGTAATTCTATTTGGTCCTTGATTTTTTGCTTGATCTGATGATTGAGAGTGAACATTTGGGCCAATTGGAGTAGATGATCCCTATAAAAAATTAATGAAGATGTAAGTCTCATGCATGCTTTTTCTAACTGAAACACACAGATGATAAAAAGTGTCCTAATTGAAAATAAACAAAACTTTGAAATGGGGTCTAACACTGCTTGGATCCCAAATTTGTTATCTTTCCTGAAAAAAGCAGGAAATGGTCAATTTGAAATTTTAGAATGTCTAACCATCAATGATAAAAATCTATTCAAAGATTTAACAAATGGTTTTTAATCAATTCAGCTGAAACAAAAACAACAGAAAATACAAAATTTCTATCATGTCTTTGTATGAATGTCTCACTGACAAAAACTGCAATCTTATGTCGAAGGTCATGAGTTTCATGATATGTGCATAGCCACAGTGGAAATATGTCAGTGTCTTACAAATGACCTACAGATTATAATGAAACCCATAACTTAACTCATTTTTAATTCTTTCATGTACTGTATGAAAACTAACAGCAGACATTTTTAGGCCTATATCGATCACCTGAGCACAAAGTGCATATTTATAAGCAAGCAAGAAATTCTGTGCAGGGGTTCTGGAGAGGAAGATGAAAATGTGTCAATCAAACAGAGCCAATGGCGGCCATCTTGGATTACGGATCGGCATGAAAAACCTATACTTGGTAGAGGACCTTGAGTACTTACTTTCTATGCAGTTTGGTGAAATTTTGTGCAGTGGTTCTGGAGAAGAAGTTGTAAATGTGAAAAGTTAACGAAGGACAGACAACGGACAACGATTGATTACAATAGCCCACTTGAGCCTTCAGCTCAGGTGAGCTAAAAATACCTCTTTTCTGTATTGAAATAACAAAGTAAAAAAAAAAAACTTGAAGAAAGGTCAAAAATTTGATCTCAGAATGGAACCAAAAACAACAGCACTTCTTCACCCATGCCTCTAGATCATTCCTATGCATTCAGTTTATCTCTGTATGCTTCCAGTCTGAAAAAGAAGTTTGTCAAAGGAGGGTACCCTCTGTGACCTACTTTTGCCTGTAGTGGCGCCATCTGCTGACTGATCCGCACAAAAAACAAAACCTTTGAAAAGGACTATGAGTACTTGCATCCTACCCAGTTTTATCACAATCCTTCAAGTTGTTCTGTAGATCAAGTTGAAGATATGAAAAATTGTCCCCCCCCCCCCCCTTTTCTTGGAAGTCTTAAAAAATTCATAAAAAATTCAAAAATCGAGATATTGAAAAATTTCCTTTGCACCAGCATTCCTTACCACAGAAATGATTAAATGAAACCAAATGAATGCATCAATGTTTACTAAAAGAAAATAATAACTCTTTAATGCATTTAAATAACAAAGTCCAAAATAAAAATGAAAAAACGTCAAAAATTTGATTTCGGAATGGAACCAAAAATATCGACACTTCTTCCCATATGCCTCTAAATCATTCCTATGCAGTCGGTTTGTCGCTGTATGCACCTGATCTGAATAAGAAGTTTGTCAAAGGAGGGTACCCTCTGTGACCTACTTTTGTCTGTGGTGGTGCCACCTCTTCATGGATCCTGACAAAGATGACCACATTTGTCGGGGACCTTGAGTATTTGATGCATGCCAAGTTTCATTGAATTCCAGCAAGTGGTTACGAAGAAAAAGTTCAAACTGTGAAATGTTTACACCAATTATCCCACCCCCCTTTTTCTTAATAGTCTTTAAAAATTCATAAAAAATCCAAAACATAAAATATTGAAAAATTTTCTTCGCAGTAGTATTTCTTACCATCAAAATATCAAATTAAACCAAATTAATGCATCAATGTTTACTAAAAGAAAAAATACCTCTTTTCTGCATTAAAACTACCAAGTACAAAAAACCGTCAAAAATTTGATTTCGGAACGGAACCAAAAACAACACTTCTTCACACATCCCTCTAGATCATTCCTATGCATTCGGTTTGTCTCTGTATGCCCCCGGTCTGAAGAAGAAGTTTGTCAAAGGAGGGTACCCTCTTTGACCTACTTTTGCCTGTGGTGGCGCCACCTGTTGATGAATCCGGACGAAAAACAACAACACTTGTAGGGGACCATGAGTACTACATGCTTATCAAGTTTCATCAAATTCTGTTCAGTGGTTCTGGAGAAGAAGTCGAAAATGTGAAAAGTTAACGACGGACGGTGATTGATCACAATAGCTCACTTGAGCCTTCGGCTCAGGTGAGCTAAAAAAAAAAAAAATATATATATATATATATATATATATATATATATATATATATAGACTGGAGCACAATCTACCTAAAAGATTTATTATACATGTATATTAATTTATCAAGACTATTACCGGGTAGAACCTTTAGATCCTAAAAGATTTGTACCATCAGTTATATAAGTTTGAAGGCAATATACACTGACTACACCATGCCAGTTATAAGCAAAGAAGAAGTTCAAAATTAGAGAACACAAGATTTTTTGTGGGAAGCAGTCTATGAGAAAATGCAATGTACAGACTTATATTCAGAATGTATCCAAAACCAATACCATATCAATCCAAAACACTCATACACTTGGTATGTTTAGATTTTCACTTTAAGTGATCCATGTAAATGTTCTACATGCATTTACAAAAAAACCTGACATTTCTCTGAACCTGCTATGCCACACCATGGACGCCTGCAGATATCCAACTCAAAGAGCAACAGTACATGTACTTGTATAGGGCATTGAGTACCTCACTCAAACAAAGTTTTATCAAAATCTTCTCTTTTTCTAAAGCAAAAATCCTTTAAAGCTTTAGGCATGTTCATGTAAAACAATTTTGCAATCCATCTCCTCCCTTTTTTTAAATCTTCATATATTATAAATATGTGTATGAAAAAAGCTTACTGAAGCCTTTGGTGAGCTAAATAATTGACAGGGCCCCTTTTTCTGAACCCCAGGATTCAGGACTGGAACCATCATTGCACAAGCAGTGCTCTAAGTTGCAACAATTTGATTGCATTTGTGACTAAAATACCAATTTGCGGACTAAATATTAAACACATTCACAAAAAAGATGTGACTGAAACTTTGTGGGTCGATTTTTGTCAGAGTTGCTATGTTTGTGAATTTTAAACATTAACGAAAGTCATCAAGTTTTACCATTGTAGTTATAACAGATTTAGTTTTAGTTGGTGCAAATTATTTTGATAACTTTCAATGTGTCGTGAGAGAAACATTTGTGCTGTTAATACAATAAAATTGGATCCCTCTATTGTGAAGGCACTGATCCAATGCCCTGATGTGACAGACTTTAGTTCAAATCCATCAATCACACATTGGTTTTCAACCCCTCCTCCCAGAAGTAAAGTACAGTGGGTGGCCAAATGATATGAACTGGGAATGCGATAGTCTAGACTTTAATTAAGATAGTAACTGTGACTTGAATAAAATATAAACAAATTAGCAATTACTTTAAGTTGTTATTAGTATTTTTTGCTCGAACAACAAAATTTGATGTGTATTTTTATTATGGAAAGTAAATTTTCTATATATGGAAACTAAATTTTTTTAAAAAAGCAATCAAATTTTGCCTTGATCGCCCTTTAGCGACCTATAACCAAATGCTACTTGGAGCACTGACATGCACAACAAAATGTCATACCTGACCAAGCAAGACTACAGATGACTATCTGTAAAATACTACTGGTATATGTAACAGTAAGTCTAAGAAGAGATATGGTACTAAAACAAGAATAGTTTACAGAAATAAGCTCAAATGATCTTGACTGGTTTACTCATACATCTAAAACCTTTTTCAATAGGTCAAACAAATATTAAATTTAATACATATGTACATGTAGTATCCATTCTAAATTCAAAATCGTATGAATATATATCGCGATCTCAAACTCCACTCAACTCACACTGTTTTAACTGAACCACTCAAGTTCAAGTTATCAATAAATTATTTCAATTTTGGTATTATACTATATATACATCAAATACATGTACTAGTATCTATTTAAACAGTGAATAACTATTAATATTTCTATAAAAACAACAAACCTGTTTATTCCCTGCATCTCTGACCAGGGCATTTGTAGGGAAAAATGGTTTATCACCTGTCCCTTGGGAATGAAGTTGTGCAATTTTTCCTATGCTGGACATGACTGTGCCAAAAGAAGCTAGGGTAGCTGCATTAGAGGAGATACTCTTGCCAATCGTAGCAGTTGGTAATGGTGGAGAAGGTGGGTCATTATCATCCTCTACTTCAAATTCATCTTTTTTTGCATTGATTTCTGATACCAGAGACTTCAACTGAATGTCAATGACTTCTATTTCTCTACTGCCTCCTTGAGTTCCTGCCATAGCTGGGATTTTTTCTTCACTTCCCCAGTATATAGATATCTTAATTCTGTGAAAGAAACAACAACACCTCAGTAATAAAATGAAATGAATGTATTACGAAAAATCTGAATCAAACATTTGTCTACATGTACATTTAAAATTTTGTATGTTCATGTATTAATGTTCATCTTAAAAAAAATTTTCAAAAGCAAAATGTTGAAATCACAGAGATGTCTCACAAAACAAAGGAATGTGACAAATTCTATTATTATTAAAGAAAGTCTATGTAATGAAGGCTGAAGGGGGCTCACGTTTATCAGTGCAAACTCTCTGTCTCACCTGTATGTATTGTAACAAAATTTGAAATAAAGTGAAAGTAAAGCTGAAGTGAATCAAATTTGAAGGTATCTTCATGTAAATGTGCAAACATCAGTCTTTGCGAAAACTCTCTAGACAGACGCCCAAGGCTACCAGATTTATTGCTGGGTAAGTAATTTTTAATTGCTCTAACAAAGGATACAATGGGTCACAGAGTCCAAGCACATAAAAGGGGGAAGGGTCTTGGCAGTATAATAATTGAATCATTATCATACATATTTTTCGAATGCATGAAATTTAATCAAGCTACTTCCTTTTTCCGCCATTTTGGAGGTGAAGCTGGAGTTTTCACTCCATATTCATACCAATGTTATTGAATGTTTTTGAGAAAGTTGTTTATATTTTCACTCCTGTAAAAACATCTTAACACTGTACAATGACTTTATTATTGTATAACAATAGACCTTTTTCCAATTTCAAATGATGTAGAGATCTAATACTGGACCAACTACATTTTGCCAGAATTTTCATTATGACGTTAATGCTTGGATTGTGACATCACAGTAGTAAGACGCAAATCTATGCAGCAAAACTTCATTTGTCCGGTATTGCCCCTTACACAATGTAAAATTGGTAAGAGGTCTATTGCACAAATTCAAGAACTTAAAGAAGTATCATTCGTCGGGAGAAATACCCTACATAATATAGTTAATTTATGTACAAAAGTTTGGCCATATACCAATCTGATTAAAACCATGTCTTTATTCCACTTCTCTATTTGTCCCATTGCAGATAAAGATCTGGCAAAACCCCGTAAGAGGTCATGTTCTGGTGAACTCTGATGATGTTTCAGTCACCGAATCCATTACTTCCCATAGCCAATCAATGACTCGACTGGGCATGTGATAGTGGTGCAATATATAACAAACACTGTTCAAAAACTACCTTGTGAGTCACACACTCTGTGGATGTTAATTTCATTCCTAGGAATTTGTAGCCGATCCACTGATTGGCTGGAAATCAGAGTTCACCAGAACATGACCCCTTACAGAGTTTCGCCAGATCTTTATCCGTAATGGACAAATAGAGAAGCGGAATAAAGATATGGTTTTAATCAGATTGGCCATATACCTCTAAGATGACAGAAAATGGAAGTAACTCTGCTTAATTTTATGTATTCGAAAACTATCTATCCTATATGTATCAAGACCTTTTCCCCCGTTTTATGCGCTTGGTCCCTGTGCAATGGGCTAGTAAAATTTATCTGTGGGCTAGTGGTTCAAAAATGTTTTCTTGAACTGTGCAGACTAAAACATGAAGAATATTTGTTGGCATTAACTGCTATCTTGACACATTCTTGCATAATTCTATTAAACATTTTTCAAGGGTCAAAGAAACATAACATAGTTTGCAAGTGTTGCAATTTGTAGAGTTTGAAACCTATATGGAATAAATGAATTTAATGATAGAAACTTTGGCTTTTAAGAGAATATGACATTTAATCGATCACCAACTGAATAAATGCTTCCGAATTTAATCGAAGATCAATTATGAAAATCTTTCGATGATCTATCACTATTTCAAAGCAGAGACATAGACTACTTTCAGAGAATGGAAAGTTGCCACTACTTCTGGAAACATGCTGCACACACTTTTGTTATGCAAATTAGGTTTCACTGCACTTAACAGTCATAATACTCTCTAAATCTATGGCACTAATAGGCCATTGGTTAAGGCATCTGCCTGTATATAACAACAATTAACAAGGTAAAAAAACCCTCATACTAAAAAAATTTAAATAAATATACTATATACTATTTTTTTATTACTATTCCTAGCATTTTACCTATTCAAAGTAAAATTCTTTTTTTCCAAGTAGAGATTATTGCTGGACAAATCATCCCCTCGTCACAAGATAACTGGTCACCAAAAAAAGGCAAGTTGTCACCTATCAGAATTGCTGACGAGTTGTCTGGTCAACTTGTTACCAGGTAACAAGATGACCATAAAACTCGTCAACAAAACTTAAATTTTTGGCCACGATCAACAAGAGGATTTGTGTTATTGTTTTCACCTGGACATTTTTCAGTGTTTTACAATGCATATGATGGAAAATTTTGCATGACAATGCAGGAAAATATGTCTGGATATTATCTGTGACCTGCATTCTGCAGGAAACAAAGGTTTGTACAGTGATTTTGATCGTTAGTAAACAGGGGGGTGTCAAATCACAAAAACCCTAATAACGTAAAGAAGGGCTGGCAAGAGATTCTGGTGAGTGGCAATAGTAAAGGGCAGCATAATAAGACGGCCATGTGCAAGAATCTCAAAAGAGATTAGTCTATGATAACTTATAAAAAGGAGTGTATCCTCCAGGTGTCCTTCTGACTATTTCTGGGATAAACTTCATTTTGATTTTAGTTGATGTCGTGCATACTCCAAAAATAAAATCTGGTACTCCACTACTCAGCACACTGTACTTTACTACTTATACTGCATGTATCATAATTTAGCATCATCCGATTCATCGGCCAGTTCATAAACAGACAAGAAACGAAAGCTTCAAGAAAAATTATAAAGAAATGCTTTACAGTAACAGCAGTACTATAAAAATAAGCCCGAATTTAAATAATGCAATATGGCATCTTTTCTGCAAAATCGCATGGGCGGGATCCATACAGTCGCATCGTGTTGTAGAAGGGGGGTTAATTGTTTACATCCGAAATATTTCATTAACATTGATTTATCATGATTTGTTACAATATATATATAAAAAAAATACTTGTAATCTAACTTTAGCGTGATTTATACATACATAAAATCAACAAATAGAGGTGAAATCCTTGAAAAATTCTTTGTTCAAAGCATTCCGGAAATGCGTGAGGACACCATACAGTGAATAAATTTCAATGATTTCATTGGTGAATAATTATTGTTGTCGAAAAATTGGTAAGGAATATCGGCATGACAGTCGTGCAGATGAAGACCGGTAACAACATGATAGTCATGCAAATTTCATCGCTTTTCAGACAACATAAAAGCAAGGTTATAGATCTACAAGAATTCACAACTTTGACATAACATTACTGACTCTGCAGTAAAAACAGGGTTCTACATCTTGGTTACTTACCGAAAATACCCGGAATTATTGAAATAACTCATTATTTTCCTTAAATTACTCAATAGGTTACCGAAATTGCCCGTTTTTCATTCTTATTTGACGTGATATGGATAGAAGGGTGATAGTTACATGTAATAGATGACTTTTTTTTTTTTTGCAAATACCACCTTGTAATAGATAATATCGATGGTTAGAATTTCCTCTGTTGCACCCAATATGTAAAGAGCGACAGACAAGTTACTGGCTGCAATTGTTGTAGAAAGTAATTACCGCATTGAATTAACGGCCAGGAATATACATGTAATACATATAACAAATGGTGAAATCTGTATGCTATTTATTTAGTTCAATGTATAGAGTTAACGTAAATTTTAAATAGAATATTTACTATCACACATACGGCGATCATTAAAACTCGACTTCATTCATTCTTATCCAAATGAGTAAATGCGTATATCAATGCTCTGAAACATACAGTCACTCAGTCAAGAAACCAGGAGAAGGTCTAATGATCTGATGCCTCTCTTCACCTGTGCATAAATATTTTTGAATTGAAACATTAGATATTCTTTTTATCATTATTTCTATAAAGAAAAACAAAAATATATGCAATTAATTGCATATAAGCGATGAATTCTCTTCAAAATATACATCAAGTCAATATCAGGTCATTAGACTATCAGAAACCAGTGTCAGCTGGAATCCTGTCAACGCAAAACACTGTCTATATATCAGTGTTAATCCGGAAAATAAAAATTTTAGAATCATGGTTTATTTTTCAAAAATTTGAATTCCAGTGCTTAGACTTGGAGTAATAAAATTCATGCTTGAAACGCTACTGCATCATCTCTAGATAAATCGGCTATTGTAAAATATCTAAAATCAGAGACATACATCTGTTTATATGTCTCTGTTAAACTAAAGTCTCAATTATCACCGAAAAAATAAAATGCTTTGACTTCAGTACGAAATATGAAATGAAATGCAAATTAAGGTTAGAAGACCAAGAAGAAGAAGAGGAGGAGAACACAACCCCCTCCGGCAAATAAACAAATAAACAAACTTAAGTTTCAATTGGTCCCGTCTTTATCGGGGTCAAGAATTGAAGTGTATGTATCTACAGTCCTTCGTAGAGAGCACTGCTACATTAGTCATAATATTTCCGCCACCAAGGCTGTATTTAGATAACTCAAAAGTCCGACATCCGGGTATTTGACAGCGAACATTCGGAACATTTGGGGTAAAGCATCGGATTTATCATAGAGAGCAATGAGTATTCCGGGAGGAATTTAGGTAAAAAGCAACGATTAAAATATTTCGTCATTCAAACATTTAAATTTTTATTACATGTTTTACACATTTCCGATCGCATTCTATAATAAAACCCCTTCCGATTTGATACAGAGGAACTAAAAAGTGTATTAACAATAACGATTGACCCCGAGTTTTACACCAATTCAGTGACAGTGTCATGACCAAACTCCTCGGGTATCTACGTAGAGCAGTAGAGACAGTGACGTCACGCCGACTTCGAGAATCGCATATTTAGTCGAACTTCGTGCAAAGAGAGAGAGAGAGAGAGTGCGTGTGCGGCAGTCGGAGCGATACACAGTGCTATCCGCACAATAGTGGGAAGTGAAGAGGGGGATGGAGTAGGTGGAATTACAACATATTGAAGGACCTCTTTGGTGATAGTGGAAGGCAGTCTAACCGGCATACGCTACCATGACGAGACTGTACGTCAGCACATTCCATTCATTCACAACAATCAACGTAACGTCATTCTGCAATAGGACAATGCACAATCGAAATCCGCATGCGCTATTACTGACTATCAACAGCAGCAAAACGTGAATGTGCTACCAGCCTGGCCTGCGATGTAACCGTATTTATCGCCCATAGAACATGGTTTATGGATGAATGGGTCGTCAAAGCCAAATTCCCCTGCTACGCTGGACGCTTTGCATCGTTCATTATTGTACATATGGTGGATCATTATCCAGGCATTTCTGCATTGATTTGTTCGTAGGTGTGAAAATGCATCGGTGCAAATGGCGGTCATACACGGCTATTAAACATTACCTCTCTTCTTAAGAAACCTGTTGATCCTTGTTCTCTATATGGAGGATTATTTATAAATTTTTAAATGTGTGTCCTTTGATTGTGCTGTTTTTGCGGTGAGTGGGAAGGTGGGCGCCCGTAAACCGTTTGTTACTTCAATTGACTGTCCTAAGATGGTATCGTAACCGCATCACAATCGAATATTTTTGTTATGTTGGTTTTCAGTGTATATTCTTTTATTATCATGTTTTGTGTGCATGTCCTTGGTGTTTTTTGTCATACAGCTTTGTCCGACGTCTTTTTCTCTTTTGTGAACTTTTTTGCACTCCCTTACTTTTAGTGGCTGTTCATGTAAACCACATTGCAAATAATTCGTGATTTGATGGAATTCAACTGAAAAACAATGCATTATATTAAATAAAGATATACATAACGCTATATATATATATATATATATATATATATATATATATATATATATATATATATATATATATATATATATATATATATATATATATATATATATATATATATATATATATATATATATATATAAAGCACAAATAGGGTCGGGTAAATTCCTTCACTTTCCGCGGCCGTGTTGTCATGCATGCGATTAGCTAATGATTGGCTATTAAAGCTCCATTTTTGTGGAGCTCGGGTAGCTCAGTCGGTTAGAGGGTCGGATGCATGACAGCTAGGTGATTCGGTACCATAGGTCGTGGGTTCGAGTCCCAGACGGGGAACGAATATAAGTGAAATATAGGGTGCCTTGTTAACTGTAGTGTCTTTGTGCTTTATATGTTTGTCTAATTTGTCTTTATTTTCTACAGGTATTTCTTCGGAGATCCAAGGTCCATAGTACTCCCAGGTGTTTCACTGATTCTATTTGTGCTTTATATGTTTATTTCTCTTTCAGTGATGTATCCTCTCAGGGGATCCGCCTGCGTTTACGTCGGGTAAATTCCTTCACTTTCCGCGGCCGTGTTGTCATGCATGCGATTAGCTAATGATTGGCTATTAAAGCTCCATTTTTGTGGAGCTCGGGTAGCTCAGTCGGTTAGAGGGTCGGATGCATGACAGCTAGGTGATTCGGTACCATAGGTCGTGGGTTCGAGTCCCAGACGGGGAACGAATATAAGTGAAATATAGGGTGCCTTGTTAACTGTAGTGTCTTTGTGCTTTATATATATATATATATATATATATATTTAATTTTTTTTTAATTTATTTTATTTATTATTTAACATAACTCAAAACTTCGAAATTGGCAAAAATTTAAAGAAAATTTAAACGGCCACCATTATATTTACTGAAATTTTGGGTGCCTAAGATATTGCTAATTTCGAATTATATATATACATGTATATGGTATAATGACTTTTGGAAACTTTTACAGATCTTACTCAGATCTTTAATTTATATTCGGAAAACGGACTTCTCAGAAACACGTGTCCTGCGAAATTTCTCATCCCATTTTTACGGTTATCGATATACAAGTTCACGAGCATAAAACGTTCCGATAATTTTATGTTATCAAGTTTTAAAATAGTTAAAAGCTTTCGACATTGAAAGTATGACACTGACATCATTGCAACATGCTGTGTCACAGCCTTACTAATGACGATAGTCAGTATTCAAGGCTGCAATTCTGCCATGACCACTTTTCCATTGCATGTATTTGTACTCTTATCGATGATAGTTTTGGGTAGGTTTTGTTGCTGTTTTTGTTTTTCGGGTTTTCTTTTTTTTCAGAAAGTCTCTGACGTTTGATGTTTGAATGACTTCTTAAGACGATGTTCTCAACATAACTTTCTCTGTTTTTGGAAGCCGTGTTTCGGACACCTCTTCAGCAGCATTTCCAATACGTTTAGTTTCAAACACTGGTGGGATCCATGGGGATTTCTGTAGCTACGACTGCTGCAATGCAGAGCTTGAACGATGGTTATCATACACCACCGAGTTTTTAGTTCCTTCGAAACCACAAGATATTTTTAAGTGTTCTTATTTTCCTCGAAACAAATCATTTTACTATTACCATTAGTTCAGGATGTATCACGGGTTGGCTTCACCTGCAACCCTCCCCCTCCTTGATCCTCCACAACCAGTCTCATATAGTAGCATTGTTGACTGTTTTTCAGATGAAAAAATATTTCATGGAAATTTCTTTTGCAAAAGTGGTGGGTTTTTTTGGGGGGGACACGTGTTTTTTATACAAAAATCGTGAGTTTTTGATAACAATTTATAACTGTTGTATGAATAATGATATCAAATAAAACATGTGAATACATGTATGTGGCATTTCTAATGCTCTTTCGAATGAAATAAGTGTCAAACTTCAATTCCTACTAAAAATGGGTGTTTTGGGGTTAAAAAGTAGATTTTTTGGCCAAATTTTATGAAATTTTGAAGAAATTTTAATAAATATTTCGTTCCCAGCTCAATAAGATAGCATATGCACGTGTTTTGATGATTTGGAAAATTAGTTAATTACTACAAAGTCTGCTCAAATGATGTGTTATTTGCATTGTTGTTTTATTGCAAAAGCTTTGAAATAGGTGTTTTTATACAGAAACCTGCTTTTTAAATTGAAAATAGTTGATTTCTGTAAAATGCTTGTAAAATGTTCATTTCATGTTAGATTGTTGATTTAAAGTAATTTTTTCATTCATTTTCAAATAATTCCAACGCATAAAACATTAATTTTACATAGAAGAAAATTTAAAGCAGTATTATTTGAGTATTGTATTTGATTTAGATGTCATTGGATAATACTTTTGAATAAAGAGATTTATGATTAGAGCAAATGGACCGAATTCAGAAATATTCCCAAAAAATGTCTGTTTTTGAATAAAAATTATGAATTTTACACCAAAAATATAGAATATTGTCAACAATTATCACTTTCAAATTGCATCTCTTGATTATACCTTTTACGTCTCAGTACAAAATAGAGCAAAGTAATATATTTCATGAAATCTAAAGATTCTGCAAGTAATATCCAGAAATCTGTATTTTTTTGTATGAAAAATGAGGTTTTTGCCCAAACCACTAAAACAGCACATGCTTTATATCAAAATCAGTTGCAGCTCGAAAGGGTATAAACAGTTGCACTGAAAAAATCACTTTAAACCAACATGAACATTTTACAAAAATCAGCGATTTTCAATTGAAAAAGCAGGTCTCTTTATAAAAGCGCCAATTTCAGCGCTTTCGCAATAAAGCAACAATGCAAAAAGCAGACTTCGTATTAATTTTCTTAACCATCAAATCACGTGCATATGCTATTTTGTTGAACTGGGAACGAAATATATTTAAAATTTCTTCAAAATTTCATAAAATTTGGTAAAACAACTTCCAAAAACCCACGATTTTTTTAATACAAAACACGTTTTCCCCCTAAAACACCACTTTTGCAATGGAAATTTCATTAAACATTTTTTCATCTGAAAGAGTGCAAAAACGCTACTATATGAGGTTGGTCTTGGAGGATCAAGAAAGAGGGGGGGGGGGGGTGAAACCAACCTCATAATACATCCCGAACTACATCCACATAAAATTTGCAGAATCCACAGAATGTCCCGGATTCTCGCAGATTTTACACAGATCTAAAACCTTACAATCCTCAATCTTATGATCCCCGACGCCTGTGTATAAAAATGAAGTACAAAAGGTAGTTATGATGATGTGTCAGCATTACTTTGCTGGAGGTTTTATTTTTAAGTAGTTCATTTTTGAAGAAAATGATTAAGTCAATTTTTACATTAAATTTATTTAACGCTTCGTCCAAGACGGAAGATTATTATTCATACATACAAATCTTGTGATACCACATTGCTATTATTGATTGCCATTATTGAAAATTGTTGGACGCTTTTATTGGTACCTTCATTTAAGGGAAACGAAATAGGAATGTAAATATAATGTCATGGAGCTGTCTGTGTGCCCGTTCAATGCCATTTTCATGATCCCAGAAAGTTTTCAGCCATGCTTCGAGATTTTGTAGTGAAACGTAGTGTGTATGTTTATTTTGAGGTTTTACATGTAAGTTCGACTTTTGTTGCAAATGAATTCATTTTACAAGAGCTATTGCCCTTTGAGGAAAATCAAGTACTCGGAAATACTTTAATTTTGAAGTGATATTTTGTGTATATGCTTATTATGACGTTATACATATATACAATTTACACGTATATATTATATTATCTTGACTTATGTTGCAATTCATCCCATTTTTCAAGTGTCATTGCTATTTAGTACGTTCAGTTTTGTTCTTTGTAGATAGTTGGCATCCTTCTTACTTTGCTTTTTTTTTTTGCAAATAAGCGTTGCTCATGTTAATCACAATAATTTCAACATTTATAATGGACTCATCTGAAGCAATAAGGAATCGGTTTCACCTCGGTTTTACTTTTTCATCTGAAAGACAGAACACCAACGAGTCACTGCTCGGGGCCCCGACCCCAGCATACTACAAACCGGTTACCCCACAGAATGACATATGCTGGTACTCCCGGAAAATATGATTTTGTATTATGACCCCAAGTAAATTCAAAATTTCAAACATTACATAATATTCAAGAGAAATGAATGGATATATATATAATGAAGCACAAAACAAACAATTTGTAAACTCATTTGCTAGGTAAATGTGATAATTACGATATTTGTCGATAAAATTATGGCTTTTGTCGGTGCTGTTTAACAATAGTTTGCATTGTACCGAAAAGGCATTTGATAAATCTCGAAATCAATTAAACAGCCTCTGTACATTGTCACTATTCTCATTGCGGAGGAAATCAAAGAAGAAATGATTTTCAGTTAATGTGATATTTTGAAGGATATTAACTGCGAGACTGCAGATGTTCACACTGTCGGCAATACGAAGAACAAACGATAAACGGCGACATCAATTATTCATATTTCAATCTCCGGTTTGCCCCATCTAGAGGAATTCGCAGATTTCTCAACTGGCCATAAAACTTAGTTTCATAAAATGGAAATCAAGATGCTAACCCAAACTTACAGAAGGAATATACAGTGTTAAACTTCCATGGATGAAATTAATCTGATCATGAACGTAATTCCAATAACATCCAAACTTTATGTTTTCGGTTGAGATAATCCATATTTTCGCTAAAGTTCATGTAGAAAGTGAGTAGAAAGATCCCTGTTCGTGTCGGGTCATCACTTATTCAATTTGATTTGCCGCAACATTCAGTTCCAAGATAATCGAACAAGTATCGAATTATATTTTTGAGACACCATCGTAGTAAATTATTTGCATGTTTCACGACAGCGATGAACACGACGAGAGGGAAGACACCATCTTCATGTCGATATACACCTGCGCTTGAGTGCCAGACAGGTGCACTCGCCACCGTTACGAGAAAATGTTTCTTTCCTTCAGTGTCCTCATCATTTGGCGAGATGACAGTAAAGTTTAAAGGCGGGAAAAAGAATGGTGGGAAATCTGCTTACAAACATGTGCCACATAGTCAGAAGCCAGCTCATCTTGTCGCAAAGCGAAACGCAAGGGAACGACGGCGTGTCGAAGCTGTCAATGATGCGTTTCATAAGCTTAGAAAACATGTAAATTTTGAAACAAAACAAAAACGCTTATCAAAAGTGAAGACATTGCGCGTTGCTATAGACTACATCCGTCGTCTCCAGAAGATGATCCGAGATCATGACAGAAAACTGGAGGAAAAACGTCACGAACACAACCGCAAACTGAGGAGTTCCTTCTTTCGAAGAAATTTGCATTTAAATTCAAATGAAATAGCACCCTTGGTAGATGGATTCAATATTAAAGGAAACTTCTGGAAGCAAGCGTGTAAGGTAAGCTTCCACTTCCATAAAGTGTACTGCAAAACTTCTGGAAGCAAGCGTGTAAGGCAAGTTTCCATTTCCATAAAGTGTACTGCAAAACTTCTGGAAGCAAGCATGTAAGGTAAGCTTCCATTTCCATAAAGTGTACTGCAAAACTTCTGGAAGCAAGCGTGTAAGGTAAGCTTCCATTTTCATAAAGTGTGCTCCAAAACTTCTGGAAGCAAGCGTGTAAGGCAAGTTTCCATTTCCCTAAAGTGTGCTGCAAAACTTCTGGAAGCAAGTGTGTGTAAGGCAAGCTTCCATTTCCATAAAGTGTGCTGCAAAATTTCTGGAAGCAAGCGTGTAAGGTAAGCTTCCATTCCATAAATTGTGCTGCAAATTTTCATAGGACAGTATGTAACAATTCTAAAGAAAATGCGATCTCTGATTCACAATTCTTCCTATATATTCTTTATAAAAGTATAAGATGTTGAAAGCACAACTTCGTTACACAGAGTAATGGTCTATTCGAGCCGTCTGGATTTTCACACTCTCAAAAGAAGAAGACTGATTTTACCGGATCTTAAGCCTTGGTTATCAAATGTTCAATGCATTTTTCACAAACATACTGTATTCAAATTACGTACACAGAAGGTTGCTATTTTGATTTTGCTGAAATAAAGTTTTCAAGGAAACTTACAAGGCTAGAATCAGGGCAAAGTAGATCTAGGAGGGAATCCTCCTTTGTGAAGAGAAACTACATATAAATTGCATAGAAAAATAAATTTACAGTGTTCCGGAAGGACGCAGTGTATTTTGGGGGGTTGTTTCATTTCAGTTTTTTTGCTTGTGTGTGAGTGTTTACTATTCTTGTTTGTGTTATGTTTTGGTTCGTGTTTCCCCACTTTTTTTCTTGTTGTTGTGGGGTAGGGGCGGGGTGAGGTTAACCCGCCTTCCTAAGACTTACAATGACTCTCTTTTATCGATACCCTCCAGACCAGATCATGATTCTTTAAATTTTGAGGTCGTAATCTTGTTCGGAATCCAAGTTGACTAAATGTGGCGGTAGCTTAAAGGTGAATGTATCTACCATTTTGATGACAATTTTTATATGCCAATCATAAGACAGGAAACTTACGTGATGACGTTGTTCGCCCATCCGTTCGTCCGTCGGAATCGTGTGTTATTTCGGAATACTTTATGTAACGGATGCATGTACAGTGTTGAAATGTGGTCACAAAGTTTCCCTAAAAAGCGTAAAAGTGACTGCATTTCAGTCACATGTTTTATGAGTAAAAGTAGGTCAAAGAGTTTCCCGGACTTTTTCTCATTATGAATACAAGTATATGCACTGAAATATATTAACAACGTTCCTCTCAGAGAAATACGCATTCAGTTGGTATGTCATTCGAATTGGTGCATCGTGACCTACTTTAGAGCTAAAAGTAGGTCAAACAATTTTCGGGCTTTTTCCTTATGGATACAGGTATAGTGTTAGCTAATCTGACATTTTACACCACTTCCATGCAAGTATAGAATTATGATACAAATTATGCTCTATTTAAAAAAATCTTTTGATTATTTTAGTAGAAAAGATAGATTTTCATGATACAATATAATACATTTCCCCCTATATCCGTAACTACAATGTCCATAGGTCCATTAAACTATTTTAGAGGCGTTTGGATCACACAGCCCTTTGGGACACTTGCTTTGTAATTTGCGTAAGCTTGATTAAGCATTTCTTCACACATTACAAAAATTATATTCTTTCACTTATGAAAAATAGTATGTATTTCATTTTGAGTATTGCTTTTGTTCTTTTTTCCTCACAGGAGAACAGTGAATGTTTGAGACTTCCTTCCGAAGAAGTGACGTGCTCTCTTCCTGAATATGGTTCTTTGAGAATGAGCGACATCACCGTACTTCCGGATGTTTAACAACTGAATGCGAGTTATCTTTCTTATGTCACCTTTATGGAAAATGATATCAAACCTGCCATTGTTTGATTTCATTTTGTTTATACATTTAAGCTGAATAGTAGTCGCATTTCAATGAGATACAATGATTTAATATTCTAATAATTTGATTTCGTGTCTATATGCCTTTGAACTCAATTCAAAATACATGTAGTCTAATGTTTTACCAATTTTTATGCATTTTTGGGGGGAAATCTTACGGAAGTCTATACGTGCCACGTAAATAAAAAAAATTATGTCGTTATAACGACATTTATGTCATTATTACGACATAATATCTCGTCATAACGACATACAACAGATGTCGTAAAAGCGACTTATTATTTCGTTATAACGACATATTATCTCGTAATTGCCACATATAAAGGGTGTCGTTATTCCGACATTATTAGTTATTAGGTCAGTAATATACCTAATAACTGTTTTATTTTGTCGAGGACAATTTACCGTACACACAAATGATCAGTTCCAGAACACTAACGTAGTTTATATTATGATTCTCAATCTAGTTTTGCTTATTGTCCGCCATTGCCGTACAAATTTTTATAACTGACTCTACACAAGAATTTGTAGGTCAATCACATGACCAAAATCAAACATTTCCATTGGGTCAAACTAGTCCGAGGCGATATAGAATACGGATGTCGTTATTACGACTTATCGCCGTAATAATAACATCAGTCATAAGTCGTTATAACGAGATATAAAGTTGTATTAACGAGGTATTTAAAAATCGTAATAACAAGATAATATGTTGTTATAACGACATCCGTCGTATGTCGATATAACGAAATAATAAGTCGTTATAACGACATCCGTCGTATCCGGTAATAAGGAGATATAAGACGTAATAACGAGATATGTCGTTATAAGGAGATAATATGTCGTTATAACGAGATAATAAATCGTCGACATCCGTCGTATGTCGTAATAACGAGATATTAATATATGTCATTATAACGATAATTTTTTTTCTGTTATGTGGTACGCATAGGCTTCCACAAAATCCTGTTGTGTCACAGATCTATGGTTTTGTAAATTTTGTTGTTTGATCTTTTTCGTAAATTTTATTATCGTTATCAAGATGTAATTAAGCCGGCGTGGCCTAGTGGTATCGCACTGGACTCCTGATCGGGAGGCCGGGGTTCGAGTCCCGCTCTGGTCATGCCGATATTCTGTCTTTCGGATCAGACTGTAAAAACCGAGGCCCTGTGTTCCCCTACTGCTTCGGGTGGGTCCGTTGCAAAGGTCAAAATTTGTATGCCCCGCATCAGGCAGATGCCGTAACCATGTACGTGAAATATTCGTGGTGTGACGTTAAAACAAAAATCAATCAATCAAAATTTAGTTTGTCACTGTACGTTGGCATTACATAACATTTTCTAGTTTAACTATTGGACACCATTGACCGACTTTTTAATTTAGTGGAGAATCGAGCTCTTTACTTACTTGGCCATAGCGGCTAGCTAGAAGAAGATCATCACCTACAATTGAACTTCTGGACGTGAGTAACTTTGTTGATCGTGTTTCATTGCCTTTAAAACCATGATATTTTGATGTAATCTTCAATGACCTAACAAGTGATATATGACAGTGTTTTCGATCATCAGAACCGAGTCCATCTGTTCCCTTAGAGTAAACAAAAGATTTTGGATTAGGATTTTGATAGATTGTATGGTGAGCGTAACATCACTTTGCATGGTGAGATCCAGTGTGTAATGATGAAGGATATAGGAATACTCGACACACGGCACGAACAATGACATATATTCCTAATGGCAATAATTTGTTTATTGTTTTTTGTCTTTTCAATATACATTGTATTTTCACGTATGCTGACGTCATTTGCTTGATACCGAAGAAGTTTCGACCAACGGCTTTCATGACACGGAACATCTAATTTTCTCGTCTCTTCCGAAACACAGGGTACCAACGAGAGCCGTCGGTCACACTCCGACCCATGACGCCCCGGCCTCGAGACAGGCATATTTTACTTGCACGTACCGGGATCGATTTCAAATTTAAAATGGATACACATTAATGATTAATCATTAACTATGCCGAAAATATTTCATTCCATTTCAAATATCCGCAAAAGATACTATTTGTTATAATAGATTGTTGGAGTTAGACTGACTATAGTAAATTGTACACCATTATTTATCGTTCTATATATGATTAGGCCACCCAAGGGCCAAATAATAAGGAACTGCAATAATGCGTATGTTTGACAAAGGTCGCATCATAGTGGCATCTATCGAATAAAAACGAGGATTTGTGCAATTAACCACTAGTCAACATAATGGAGCCTTTAAATGCAGACCGTTTACAGTCTATCACTTGCCATCACTATGGGTACGTTGGGAAATGGGCATGCTTTGAGACATTGATGTCACATTACGGGGTCGCGGACGTCACGAGGTCAGATAATAGCGCACTTCTGTGGTGCATTCCACTTATAGAAATCTGTCGATTTAGGTTTGTTTCTCGAGTCTGCGTTGTTTGCCGTAGATTAGATGGCTTTTATTCTCAAGTTCTTGTTTTTGTTATATGAGAGACTGAAGTGAAATAAACGTTCGTTATCTTATATTTGGTCATGTTTATTTGTTAATTCGTTTGAAAGGAAAAGTAGATGACAGACGCATATAAAGCACTCATTCATTGCAATTTTTTGCCGTCCATGTGGTTACTATTTTGTCACCACAATGCACTTTATTAACGCAGATGTACCCTGTTTACCGATGTCGATTCGGTATTTAATTTGAAATAAACCAGAAAAATCCATAATTGTCTTACATCGGTTAAAAACGGTATTGCGACTTCATGTATCACGTTTTGTTGTTTAACAGTATAACTAACTAACTATATATATATATATATATATATATATATATATATATATATATATATATATATATATATATATATATATATATATATATATATGTTGAAGATTTTAATCTGCATTCATAGTAATTGCTTCCGCCGTCACTCCAGCACTCTTGTCCTACGTCCTAACATGTGATTGGGAGTATAATTGCCAAGTAAATATTTACTTCGTCCTTAGTGTTTCGCCTATTTACCGAGACAATAGCTGGTAAGGTAAACAATAGTACTTAGGAGGAAACGAACATCTCATACATATCTCATATACATTGTAAGACCTTATCTGTCCCGCTCTGGGATTGAAGGCAAACTTGACGGAGGACCTATTGCCAGTCCCAGCACAATCCTTCATTTAGCCAATTCGCTCAAAAGTCTGAGCCTGTATTGCTTACATGGAAATGTTTACTCAGATACTTTTGCATACATTACTTATTTTTCATACACCAAAAAGAGGCTCTATAGTTTCAGAGGACTTTATTAAGTCAGATATGGTATTCACAATACATCTTCAAGGGCGACACCCTTGATTGAACATCCATGAAAATTATGTTTTCCTGAAGACTCTGGGGTTAACGTTTTAGATATTTGATTGAAAATTTGTACATTCTTCTGTTAAGCAGAGTAACAGATCAAGTTTGCAATTAATGGGATTTCGTTGATTTTTTACGGAATTATGGCTCTTCATTGACTGAAAATTGATTAAAACATCTGCTTTCCAGAAGTATTTTAGGTAAAACTTTGACGTATTTGATTGAAAGTTGGTACAATGTTTTATTTAACAAAGTTACAGACCAAGTTTGCGTTTAGTGTGATTTCGTGAAAATTTACTGAGTTATGGCCCTTAATGGACTGAATATGAATGAAATTCTGTTTTTCTGAATTATTATGTTCTAAATAAAAGATTCATAGGTCATGTCCACGTTTCGTGAGATTCCGTTTATATCTGCCTTAGTTACGTCCCTTTATTGGTTGAAAATCAATGAACATTCTGTTGAATATTCTTTTGTTGTGGAATTTTGAAGATTATTCTGTGAGGTATTCCATTGAAATCTAGTATACTGTTATCTTAGTTGTGGCCCTTTATTGACTTAAAGTCAATGAGAATTCTATTTTCCAGAACTGTGATTAAAATATAATACACTTTTGTGTACAGTGCAGTTAAGATTTTTGAATTTCTGTTATATATTCTTTTCCCCCTTCCTACTGCATCTGCAATTAAAACCACAGAAATAGTAAGTTAACTTTAAATTAGGTTCATCTTATATAACATCATATTTTTTCGCTCCCTCTTGCCTTCTCTTCAAGATGTGTATATTTGTTACATTTTGATTGTTTCCCAGCTACATGTCGTATGCGACTGGTACTTATAGGTACTGAGGAAAATCATGTTATCCATCAATTATATACGAATCGTTTTGCTTTATATAGATTCCCAGAGACGTATTTATAGTATCAGCCTCTTATAAATGTATGCATTATTAAATGTGTTTGCGTCGGTAGGGGCATGCATTGCTACAGCAATACTCTCAGAATGCTTGTTATTAATTTTTGATCCTGCGAATACTGCTTCAGAAGCTAGTTGGAATCTCACTATGTTTCTAAATTTAGGAACTAAAGAGGAAAAATGATGTAAAATGTGATTAACACCTTTATTTGAAATATTTATCATAAGACAGTAGTCATTAATCAACAGAAGAATGTTTGCATTGTATCATATTTTACAGATCAGATGGAGCTATTGTAACATTGATGACGCAATCTCGAGGAACGATACCGGTATACACACGCCTCATGTTGTCACTACGCTGCGCAGGTCACGTGTGGCGACAATGGAGACACGATTGTCTACTTTGTATCACCGATTCGATTCGTTTTAAACAGATTTGATGAATGTCTTCTAAAAGACATATGTATGCCATGGAAGTCTATTTGAAATTATTGCATTCACGCTATTGAAACCTTCAAGTGCTCCAATATCAAAGAGGACGCGGTCTCGGGGATTAACCGTATAGAAAGCCTCCCAATAATCTGTCACAGCTCTAAGGAGCGCGAGTCCCCCTGCCTTCTTCTTCCCTATGAATAATGAATGAGCAGTCTTCAACTTTTATTGAGAAAGAATTAATTGTGCAATAAAATTAAACTTAAATATTTTCAAAATTTAACTAATGTGCACTTAATGGTTTTTATATGTTTATGGCAAAGACTGGCTTTGAGAGATTTTAAAGATGCGCTTTCTGCAGTTTTAAGGTTGTTAGCCTACCATGTAGCACCTTAACAACTGGTGGATTGATGGTAGTAATTAAGGTGGCATTCGTCGACGATTTATCCTGGAAAGTAGACACCTCCGTCTATCAAATTTCATCACGGTTATTACCCAGTACTTCAAGTTTAATATCAAACAACACGTTAACAGTCATTAGATCATTTATTTTATTTTTTTTCCATTTTAAACTAATGAATAAACTGTTCAGTTGCGATTGAGAAAATAGATCTATGGGTCTCTTAATGAAGTCGTATATGTTAAATGATACAGATATCACCCTGTGATATTATAGATGTTAACAGTACATGATAACACGACTACTCGGTTTTGAAAGTTTATGGTATATTTTAATATCTAGTCAAAATATCAACTGATGTTATGACTTTTATTCAATTTAAGAAAAAACAATAAGTTTAGAATTTGTAACCCCCCCCCTACCCTTTTTAATTAAAAGAAAAAAAAAGTAATGAAATGTTTGTATGTTCAAAACATATAAAACATAATGTAAAATTTTCGCCCTAGAAATTTGATCTCCGTTATAAAACAGTCGCATTATGAATGAATTTAGTGCAAAATTATCTTAACTCTATGAAAACAGCGAGCAGTTGGTATAGATATTGATGGTAACAAATTAGGAGCTGTTCTTCTTCATTGTTTTTCTTGTTTGAAGTTTTAATTTACAGATCTTACTTCATTTAAAATCTTTTGTACAGATATGAGAATAAAAACATTGCATATTAGTCGACAATTAAAGGCTTTTCGTTTTTTAAATATTCAACTTCTAAAAACATTTTTCACATTGAATCTTGAAATTTAGTAAATCGATGGAAGCAATTTAACTATGTGAAAACTAAATTTATTGACTCTAAATTTAACTTCATGTTCTATAGATATCCTGACACTACAAACTGTGTTCTCGCGTCGCTGATTTTGCATACGTAATGACGAGACGAGCAGGATAATTCTTTAATGAACTGCTCCCTGAATGATTTGTATGCGCACCTCATACTTAGATTATATGTTAATATCACCGGTACTATTAGGCAAAGAATGCAAGGGGCGTGGTCCTATACCGACACGTGTGTGGTACAAAGCCCCGGGGTAGCGTCCCTGCATACAAACACTCCGTATCTGCCACTGTGAACTAACCATCATCAGAGCTGCAATCTTGTCGAAAGTAGCACGCGTTACCACCCTTTGATCTACTACTATTACAGAAATATCATCATAGGGGGCGCGACAAGACAGGATCCAACAAATGACAAGAAAAATAGGGGATTAATGTAGAACCCTTGTTGACATAACCCTTTCATTCCGGGTCTTTGTGATGCAGTACGGGGACAAAATGGATCACAAAAAGCAAAGAGGTTCTTTGAAAAAATAGATTAAAAATTTCAACAAAACTGCAATAAAAATGCAAACATACCAACCCCGTGTATTTTACTTTGTCTACGTACTTTTTTCTACTTAATGTCTTTTTCTAGATTTTTTCTTAAAAGCATTTTAAGTAGATTATCAAAAAGTACATAAAGCTTAATCATATTTCATTTAATGTAGATAAATTTCATTTTCTCATGATAGCCAAATATCGTACAAAATAAGATGAAAATTTATGCGTAGATTAATTGTAGCTGATCAATAGTTCACCTGCGTTTATTATTACCTACATTAAAGATGCATGATTCATTTTAAATCAATTATCTATATATCCACTGCGATCTAACCTAGTAAAAGGCAAACTGTTTCTTTGTCACACATCTAATCCGTGCAATGTGGTTTGTATGAATAGAATCGACAAAATTAACAAATCGCTAAACTCAAGGAGTTTGTACAGTCAGTCTTTGTCTACTTTAGGGATAATCAACATGATTTGTAGATCTGAACCAGAACAAAAGTATTGTAAGGGTCCTTCAATTGTTTACATAGGTTGAGCCTTATGCAATTACCCTCTTCCAACAATCTCTCAGCCACTGCGGTATACCCTCTTCTCTATCACAAAGCAAATAGTACCAAGTGGTCCTCACTGTCTGATATAACTGGAAAGACTTATCAAAGTGATGTGTAAATATAACCGATGTACAGTTCTTCAATCAATACCATAAAAATTGTTTTTCTTAGTTCCAATTTAAACAAAACCATCTTAATGTTATTACAAAAATTTAAATATACATGTGTAAACGTATGTATTTTTTATTCTATGGCTTCAGTTTTATTTTCAGTGGCAAATTTCAGCGTATAGGACAGTTCTAAATCAAATTTGGACAATTTTGTGATAAAACCTAATGCAAGTTAAGGGATCTCTATCACTCACCTGAATCATTACTGGTTTCCCATGTAAAAGGACAAATATTTAGATCGTGTTGGAGGGACAGGTTAATTTAGTGGTATCATACTGGATTTCACCACAAATCAGAGGACAGCAGGTTCGATTCCGGTTGTCGTGTCGGATCTTTATGAGGTAAATGATCATCTTCTTCCTCTGTGTCTGTCCTTCGGATGAGACCGTATAAACCGAGGCTCCGTGCCACGGTATACATTGACACGCCGGTACGAGGCTCCGTGCCACAGTATACCTTGACACGCCGGTACGAGGCTCCTTGCCACGGTATACAGTGACATACCGGTACGATGCTCCGTGTCACAGTATACCTTGACACGCCGGTACGAGGCTCCGTGCCACAATGTACCTTGACACACCGGTACGAGGCTCCATGCCACGGTATACAGTGACATACCGGTGCGAGGCTACGTACCACAGTATATCTTGACACGCCGGTACGAGCCTCCATGCCAAGATATACATTGACACGCACGCACAAAGATACGTGCCACAGTATATCTTGGCACGCCGGTGCGAGGCTCCGTACCACGGTATACCTCGACACGCCGGTACGAGGCTCCATGCCAAGATATACCTTGACTTGCCGGCACAAGGCTCGGTGCCACAGTATACCTGGGCACGCCGGTGCGAGGCCCTGTGCCACGATGTACCTTGACACGCCGGTACGAGGCTCTTTGCTAGGGTATACCTTGACACATAAAGGATCCCTCACTGTTTGGATGAGTCCGTAGTATAAGACAAAATCATGAAATAATTCCATCAAAATCAAGGTACGATGATCTTATAGTGTAAAACAATAACAAACACACTTCTTGGTTTATAGGCGAGTTCAAACATTGCAACATGGTAATAAACTTTGTGCAACAAAGTCATCATTTCGAAAATTTACCTGAACCATAATCTGACCATGTCTTACAATAGATATTACTTAAATTTGATCGAAAGACTACGGAAGTTGCCATATAAACGAAAATTAATTATGTGGTTATAATACGGAAGCCCATTTAGGACCTATCAAAAATTCTTGAATTCGTTAAAACGGATTACTAGTAAATTCGTTTAAACGAATTCTTGAATTTGTTAAAACGGATTAAATTCGTTTTCACAAATTTGAGGAATTCGTTATAACGTATTAAATCTGTTATAACAAATTTGAGGAATTCGTTTTAACGAATAGAGACAAATCAGAAATATTTTTGAATTTGATATAATGAATTTTTGAATTTGTTAAAACAGATTAAATTCGTTTTAACGGATTCTTGAATTTGTTAAAGCGGATTAAATTTGTTATAACGTATTAAATCTATTATAACAAATTTGAGGAATATATGAATTTAAGAATTCGTTATTTTGAATTTAATTTGTTAAAACAAATTTCAAAATCTGTTAAAACGAATTCGACAAATTTGTTATTACAGATTTAATTCGTTATAACGAATTCCTAAAATTTGTTATAACAGATTTAATTCGTTATGACGAATTCCTCAAATTTATTAAAACGAATTTAATCCGTATCAACAAATTCAAAAATTTTGTTATATCAAATTCAAAAATATGTTTTGATAGGTCCTAAATGGGCTTCCGTATCATAAAGACTTATATGTTGTATTACGTCTTTATATTTCGTTATTACGACATACGACGGATGTCGTTATTACGACTTATTATCTTGTTATAACGACATATTATCTCGTTATTACGACTTGATATATATCTGGTTATTACGACATGCGACGAATGTCGTTATAACGACTTATTATCTCATTATAATGACATAACTTCTCTTTATAAGGACGTATAAAAGATGTCGTTAATACGACATATCATCTTGTTATAACGACATACTTTCTCGTTATTATGATTTAATATATCGTAATTACGACATATGATGGGTGTCATTATTATGATGATAAGTCGTAATAACGACACTCGTATTATGTCGTTATAACGAGATATCATGTCAAAATAACGAAATCCTTTATATGTCGTAATTTCGAGATAATATATTGTTATAACAAGTTAATAAGTCGTTATAACGCCATCCATCTTATGTCGTTATAACGAGACCCGTCGTATGTCGTAATAACGAGATAATAAGTCGTTATAACGCCATCCATCTTATGTCGTTATAACGAGACCCGTCGTATGCCATAATAAAGAGATAATAAGTCGTTATAACGACATCCGTCGTATGTCGTAATAACGAGATAATATGTTGTTATAACGACTTAATTATTTTTCTTTTATGTGGAATGTATAGGCTTCCATTAAAGACCGATGAACATAATTATATTTATTTTCATGAAAGAGGCACGAAAGGTAAATGTGTCATTTCCTAACCTCTAGTTTTGATTAATCAAAAGTAAGTACATGACTATGTCCACTTTTGATTTTTCAAACTTAAATGACAAATGTGTCATCGCTCAAATAGCAACGTAAAATAAAAAAAGTAAATAAATAAAAGAAATAATAAATAAATAAGATAAAATAAATAAATAAAAATAAATAATAAATAAATTAAATACAAAAATAATAGATAAAAATAGTCATAATAATAATTAAAAAATGATAAAAATAGAAATAACCCCAACCCCCAAATAATAATAATAATAATAATAATAATAATGTCCTTTTCTAACTTTAAATTTAGTGATTTAAAATGAGCAAAAAGCGAGAGGTACATGCTTCCTCGAGATAGGCACACACATTGAGCATGTATTATTCCGTCAGATTTATCGCAGTCATCTACATGGTGTTAGAATTATATTTCATATAATATCAATTTAAATGAAACCGAATCTAATATCAAAATTTTCATTCAAGTTATGTACGGGTAAAACCTCGCATTTGCATATCTAATTTTCACATCTTGTATCGTGGTCATCTTCACCATTTTGATGTACACAGCATACAATTATTCTCTTAAAAGAGACATTTTATGGGTTTTTATGCACATATTAAACACTTTTTATTTATATGAAATGAACGCTTAACTTATTCAACCCTATTGTTGTAGACAAATTTGTATAAGGGTGATAAAAAATAGCATATTTATAGCTAAATCTTAAAATGTTCTGATCATTTTTCAAAGGGTTTCAAAAGCTTTCCGACGTAGAAGATTGGTACATAGATATTTTCATTCATTAAAATTTGAGATAAAAATGTCATCAATGAAATTATAAGTACATGCATGTTTCACGTACATCAGCATGTACGTGACGTCATTGCGTAGCTTACTTAATGTACTTATCAAGTATCACAAGAACATCGCTCACCTGAGCATAATTTGCTCTTCCAAATACCGGAACTGGCCTGTATCAAAATAAGATAAAAGTAATAATAATAATAATAAAGAAAAACACATTTTGACTCCAAAGCTTATAATTACATACTAATAGTAACCACTTTCCCTTTTTTAAATCTTAGCAAAATTGCATTTGTTTCTATAAAATAAGTTAAAATCACAAAATCGATACATTATAATCAACTTACATGGAGAAAATCTAGAAAATTACCTGAAAATATGCAAAAATGTAATAAGACTTTTAAACAATTAAAAAATTGTTTTTTGAATGGAATCGAAAACAACACTTCGTAAGACACCCTTCTAACTCATTCTCATGCATTCGGTTTGTTGTTCTATGCAGCAGGTATGAAGGAGTTTGTTGGAAAAAAGATATCGACTCTATGTCACTCTGCCCTGGAATCACCCATTAATGGTTCTGATCGAAAAACAACAACGCTTTTAGGGGATCATTGGTATTTCATCCCTACCGTATTCTGTTAAAGTCCATTTAGTGATTCTGAAGAAGTTTAAAAAAAAGTTAACGGAGTGGCGGACGACGACGACAAACGACAACCATTGTTGCCCTTACACTGATTGCAAATAATAATAATAATAATAATAATAATAATAATAATAATAATAAATAAATAAATAAATAAAAATAAATTTAAAAAAGCCTTTCTGAAACGGATTGACGGTTGACGACGACAAACGACAGCAATTGTTGCCATCGCAATAATTGAAAAAATATCTGAAATCCACATTTCACTACATTCAAGTTAAAATTTACAAACTGCCCTTACACAATAAATGAAGTTGGTTGTTCTCATCTTTTGTGTCAGATATTTTATCACTTTAAAAGGAGTTTGTCACTCACCAAGATCGTTATACCTTGAGTAGTGCATCCACTGTTTACGCAGTAGTAATAAAATTACCTAAAATATAGAATATTTTTAGATTTCCTGAAATATGATTTAATAGTCGACCTCAAACTTTTTTCATATCCATCTTTTTGGTCATTCCTATTTAAACACGGCAAGTATAGAGTATTGAGCATTAACATTATTTTTCAAGTGAAAAGTCGTATGTAGTCATACCTAGTGTTTAAACGCTTTACACAAAACTTCCGAAGAACTAGTACTACAGTTATTGATTGACTGGGCTTCTGAATGCAGATGATACACGTATACATTATAACTCTATTTCACTCGAGACCTTTTCTCAATCGGCCTCACAGTAACAGCATTTCAGAATTCTGCGTTATTACTACCAGTATTCTTGTTCATTTTTAACCTACTAGTTATAATTTTACGCATTGGCAGTGAGAAAAAGAGTATTCTGAAAATCATCTTGCTTCTTTAACACAATTGGCTATACTTGTATCATTCTATCATTTAAGCAAATCTATTTTGTAAGACATAAAAAGTAGGAAATAAAAATAGTCTTATAACCAGGGATCAATCAATTCCTGTGGTCAGAAGGCTTATAAGAAACGCTATAATGTCATTGGTTTTATGTGGTTTCATGCTGTCTTTTACCTTATTTAAGTGCTCGCATCAGTCTAAGTTGTGTGAGAAACCGATACCCGTAATCTTCTGTTTCACTGGGAAAACCTTCTCAAAACCTCAGTGATGATACCAGTGGTTTATCTCCGACTATTGTCATGATTTTGTTTGTTCGAGCTACAATCGAAGCTAATGTGTAACACAAACACTTTCTAAAAATAATACGAAGCACCATTTCTATATTGTTCCTGATACTTTGTTTATGAAGTTATGTTTGTCTATTTACGTTAGGAATTCAGCATTCTCCTTATACCTTGCATGGAGTCTACATTTCCCTATTTATGAGCCATTCATATATCCTAATAGATGTCATTACATCGTGAGACTGTTTTATTTGCCTTATGTTACACAACAGGGGCCAATTGTTCAAAACTTTAACCATTGGTTAACCTTACCAGTGATAAAAGTTTGAGAGACAATTTTATTAATTTATAAAATCTCTGTATAAATATCGAAATTGCATTTTCAAAACTGGTTTCATATGCTACAAATCTATGACTATGACTTTAAGCCTTCTCATTTCAAAGATATAAGCAGATGAAATTTAACCATTGGTTAGCTTAACCAGTGATTAAAGTCTCGAACAACTGGCCCGTTCATTAACGGGCAAGAAAGAGGAGGGGATAGAGATTTAACGGAACGCCATTTGAGAAGCCATTTCAGGCGAGTAAATACATTAAAATAACTAGATACATATTAATAAATAAGTATATAGAAATAAATGACTAAGTTTAAAACAAGGTAAACTAAGACGGCCAATTGACACCTACAATATAATTGGTAGTTTTCGGAAAAACTCTGATAATAACAAGATTTCCGGATGATAACTCAAATACTGTATACCAAATTCAAACTAAATTTGGACATAGCTTTATAATAGAAAGATGGCTTGTGAGTTTGAGGTCAAAAATAAAGGTCAAAGCATCCGAACTTATACTGAAAGTATGATAAAAACAGGTACATAATTTCTAGGTGGTAACTCGGGAACGATGTGTCAGATTCAAACTGAAAACTATTTATGAGGGGATTAAGATGCATAGTGATCAGACAGTCAAGTCTGGGGCTCATAATAAATAAAAGTAGAAATTAAAATATTTGGTACTTGGGCTGTAGCGAACATCAAAACATCTTGACGGTGCCACCGTGTTACAAACATTTTCTGTTCTGTCAGGCACTGATTCAGAGGCCTCGATGATGTCATTCACTGACAAATCTTGCGAGAAAAGATCAAGCTGTATCACAGGGGTAAATTTACTTATTTTATGACAAAAGGTATCCATAAAAAATGTCAGAGTGGTTCGTATCCACGATTTCTATATCAGGTTCTGCGCATGTGCCGTACACAGTGGTATGAGAGCTGGCGTGTGGTTGTATTATGGATATTTATAGATCAGTTTGCATTTTGTTACCGTTGATTTAGTGATATCGGAGTTATGCTCTTTAACAATGCACAAAATTGAGTTTTCTGTGTATCTGTGATATACACGAAAAACATTTGAATATTTTAGTGTAAGTTTGTTGACTTAATTTTGGCAGAGTTCCCTACCCGAACGATTCTCCGGTTGCGCCACAATTTTTAAGAAGTTGATTATCTTCTGCTTCCATGTCGCAATATAACTGAAAAATTGTTGAAAGCGATGTAAAACACCAATCAATCAACCTATCAATCAACCAACCCCACCTGCACAGTGTTTTTTTTTATTATTATTAAATTTGCTGGAACTGCATTTTGCATTACTTTCAGCATGCTTGTTGAAAAGGAACAGATAATTTAAACATGCATTGGGGTCTGGTAATATTACCCCTCGTTTTCTATTTCTGCCCACCTCTTCTGAGTGTCGTGTATTATATATCAACAAGAGGTCAGTAAGCTTTGATCTATAAATTTCTTTATGTGGTGGTACCTTTTTCTTAAGTTTTCACTCTTTTTAATAGTCAAATATTTAAGAGAGAAGGCGAAAGTGTGTAGTAAACGGCATATCTGCACGCATCTATAGAAAGGAAACATTGGGCTAGTGCACGGGCCGCATTTTTATATTCACTCAGCGTCATAAATGTGCACATAGAAACTCACAGGCACACTTATCTATGTATTCAGACGAAGTCTGACAAAAATCTGACACGACACACTTCATGTAATTTATTCATTGGAATAAAATTGCATTTTAAGGGCGCTTCTGGGTCAAATATTGCATAAACATGATGCAAAGGAGTAGAATTAATTATAATGTTCCTTAATGCGGCCTTTTTCATTAAACTTGCTTTCTATAGAAATGTAGAGGGGACGCGTCTGGGAGATTGATGCACGTCTACCGGCACCGCTTTGGATTTTACAATGCACCCGATATACACAATTCTCTCTTTCATTTTCGTCTCAGCAGGATTGTTGTCACTCGTGGTCCTCTTACTTTCAGAATAGTTAGTTTAATTATTCTCAGTATCTTGTTCATTTTCTTAATGTGTTTCCTTTTGCAATCCCTCTCTATAAAAAAACCCTCCGCAGTGATCTGCGACGAATTTGGTTTCACGATTTAGTTGATGCGTTGCGCGTGACGGGCCTCGCGTGCGCAGGTGCCCTACAATGTAGATATGTATGACAAGGCCACAAAGAGTCATATCGACTCCTATCAGCACCTTTTCTTTTTATGCCGTTTATAAGGTCAACCGAAAAGCTTAGTCGTTATGCAATGAAAACATAAAACGTTCAACAAGTTATCACTTTACGATAAAAGTTTGAAGAATTGCATGGTGATAGCAATCAAAGGCTTGTTGTCCCAGCGATTCAGGCAATCTGTTCGCAATTTAACATTTTGATTTTAATAACGATCGAGTGTGATTTTCAAAAATGATCTTTGAAATTCAAACTATATGAAAATATTGCTATGGAAATAAAGCATCATGCATCGTTGTAGCAAAGGATTTACATGCTGATAAAACAATCTGGTAAGATGGGAGTACCGATAAGATGAAATAGCAGAGTGTAATTAGGAATCAATAACTTATTAAAGAAAATATTTTAAAATCCACTTTAGGTTTCCTTTGAACTTTTCGGTTGATTTTACACATTAAATTTGTTATAAAAGTGCGAGATGGGAAACTTAAGATGCCATGGCGAATCTAATATAAGTCGGCATTATTTAAGTTATGTAAACGTTGCACTCTTTATATTCAAATCGGAGTAATAAATCTACTAATGTCAAACACGGACAAAAACGGAATCAAATTCTCTTTGGAGAATTTGTATGATACGTCAAATTATGCATAATGGAAAGATGCTTTGTGACATAAATTGCAATTTTGACATTCGAAGTGAAAGAAAATTAACGAATAAAAACATCTGCATATTGTTTAGATCACCACAACCAAATCAGTTTGACAACTTTAAAGTTGAAAACAAAAATCGGACTTGGATCCAAAAGCTCCATCGCTCGATCCGGAATTATTCGAGAATGGTGAAGGTTATTATTGTCGACTTTCGTCGTTCATGCTACATCAAAATTGACTGGGATAGGCAGTGCGCAAAGTGGTGATATCACATGACATACATCATGCACCTGGAGAAATATTCAGTTGGATTATCTTGTCATCACGTTTTATACTTTGTTTTTTTTTTTCAAGGAAAGAAAAGGGAACTATATGAAATTGATGATTATTGAAAGATTTAAAACATCATTTTTTTTTTGTAGTTGAATTGAGAAGAAATTAAAATCATTTAAGAGTTGAACAAATGATTTAAGGATTCCGAGTTTGGTTAGATTCAAAGAAAACTGCCAAACTTTTCCAATAATATGCATTCAAAAGATAAATTTATTACCTACCAATCAAAGAACAGGAAATCAATATTTTCCAACGACTATTTTTGTATATGGGCATTTCAAAATTTACTATTAACATTACAGTCAATGAGATATTGAATATACTTGTATTTGAGATAAAATAATAACAACAAAGCAAAAGCAACAGCAAATACATGTATTCTATTTAATTTCAAAGTCCCAAACCAGGTAATATAGTAGTTTGTAGGTTATTTCAAGTATCGATGTCACCATGAAGGACAAGTCGCTAATAACTTTGGTATATTTGCAAAGTATTGCTATATTGTACTTCTAACAAAACAAGCTTGGCGAAATGAACTTTTTCAAAGTCGAAAATATTGATTAATATGTTAGTTAGTACATTTGATTTTTGGGGGTTTTTTTTCTTATAAAAGTAATTTTTAAGGAGAGGATAAACAAACCTTAACAGAATAATATTCGAATATTTCCAAAGACAATAGTTGCTATTGATTTTTAGTGTATCTATGCATCTGAGCTAAAGGGGTCATCTCAAAATCTTAAAAAGTACATAGAACAATACTTTGTCAAAATGAGGTAGGAATAGTTAAAAACATAAAAAAAAAACTCCCAAAAAATAAAAAACAAACTCTGCTAAAATTATTAAAACAGGTATCGATTTGACCACAAGGATCATCTCAAAATGCCAAACATCACTCACAAAGTTCATTAAAACAAACTAATATAGTACCAAAGTCTTTTTCAAGCTAAACAAAGCAAACTCATAGTCAAAGTTAGCTTAGAATAATCCCATAGATGATTATGTATATTTTAGTTTCAGCCAAAGGAATCATCTCAAAAATCAAACCTTTATTGTTGTTGTTAAATTCCGGTTTCACGCCGTATAAAGATCATTGCAGTTATACGGTAACGGAATCTGATGCAGTGCACAGAAATTTAAACCTTTGCAATGGATCTAACCGAAATACAGAGGGCTCTATTATATGTCATAATATGTTTATCGTGAAACGGGGCCTCGGTTCTTGTTATCTCATCCGAACCACCAGCCGGATTCGAACACGAGACATCGTGGTCATGGGCTATACATCTTTCAGATTGAGGTAAAAAATCGAAACAAAACCCACCAAAAAAAATAAAAAAAAAAATAAAAATAAAAAAAAAAAACCACAAAGCAACACATATACACACACAGACATACTAAAAGAATTAAAAAAGCCCCAAAGTCTCCCTAACTTTGGTGAAAAGAGTTACACAGAACAAAATCTCTTTTCAGGTCACACATTAAAGATCAAAAGCGCTTGAACAATTTAAGATGTGATTACCCAGAGAAGAGGTATCTGCTAGGAATAATTATCCTCCTGAGAAAAAGGGATAATCTCATAATCCAAAACTAGTGCTGGATATGTCAAACCTTAAATGTAATTTCCATTACCATTGTCACATCCATTATCAAGACTTGTCTAAACAGGAAGAATTCCAGGAAAAGGGGGGGGGGGACAAAACCTTGAATGAATTTCGTTTCGTTTCATAACATGATACAATTGACTCTTGGTTCAGACAAAAAAGGTGTGTGTGTATCTATGTTCGTAAGGAAGCCCCCCCCCCCCCGCCCCGGGGGCCTTCGTGCCTGTTAAGTATCATAAAGGTAGCGTAGATATATGAGCGAAAGGGGTTATTTTAAAATATTGAAAGTAATACTGTACTGAGTTTTATGGCGAGATTGTAGAGTGACTACATTATGTTATCAGGTAAGTTATATATACAACTGTTAATCTGAATTAAAGAATGTGACAAGATATTTTTTCAAGGTAAGTTGTCTGCATATTTTCAAGTTCCTAGGGTGAAGCTCTACGATTCACTGTCAAAACAAAATTCAACCTTCTGCCAGGCAAATGAAAAGCAAAACAAAGAGAATACAAGACACTAATATTTATGACAGATTGGGAACCGATTGTTCTATCTAGTATTGTATATGTGTGATCAATAGGAAAACAATTATTGTAACTACTTACATTTTACACTTATTCATATCCAATATCAGATAATCATGTAAGAATAAGTACATGTTATCTATGAGTAATATTAGCATCCCCAGTGAGTATGATTCTTGGTTGTCCAATTTTATGTCAAACATAATACGGAGTATCGCATCTACTAAAATCCGTTACGGTTTGCATTTAGTCACCTACCAAATCCATTGTTCTCGATGTGGGCACTTTATGTGGGCAACTTACGTCATAATTATATTACGTCATAACAATCACGAAGTGCGCGTATACGTTGACGTTAAATTGTAGTTGCGATATTCCGTATTAGTATAACATATACATTGTAAATGTATTCTCTTTTTTTTGTATGGTAACCCTAACTGAAAAGCACCCCACCTTTAGAGTCTGAAAATCATTTTAAAGCAAATTTCTAATGTGAAGCTCTCATGTTGATCTTTAAATCACATAAAGAAGCTTCAGCTTTGGTCAAAAAGCCGAGAACATAGACAGCAACGTTTACAAGGGGTCTTCGGAAGGAATACTTCAAAGTATGAGAATCGGAGAAAAGGTCTTGTGTCCCATGTTTTGTTTTTCATTCTCCGATTGCAGTGCTCTGCTGAATCACTGGAAACATTCATTCTTATTTCTATGCTTTACTTTCTCTTTTGGCCGCTGACTGAAAGATCAGGTGTGGTTTGGTTTTGTTTTTGCGGGAAAGCGATAATGAATATCGCAAACAAAGGCAATTGTCATTTTACATTAAAATCAATTGATTGCCTGATAAGGAAAAAAAATGTGTGTTTTAAAGGTTTCTACGCATTTATGCATATGTCGCCATACTTTATCTTATAACATACGAAAATTTGAATAGCCGAAGTTTGCATCGTTTCAATATTAACATTTACTTTAATACGCTAAAGACACCCATTAAGAAATGGTGGTTTCGTATAATGTGGAACTGATTTTGGGTTTTGTATAATGTATAACAGATATTGGGTTTAGATATCTTTTCTATGTATTTTTTAGAATTGGGTTTTGTAATCCTAAGATTCTACAGTTAATTTGAGATAAACTAAGTAACAGAACAAAACGCGAAACTTGTCAAACGGTAAAAAGTATCGGCAAAGTAACTCTTTTTAATGGAATATATTAGGACAGAATAGGTAAAATGTAACTTATCGTTAGTCCTGGTAACATGGTATTTTGATTTTTGGAAACGCCCGTCTGCTTTTAAATTAGTACAACTTCTTTCACCGCATAATCTAAAAGAACTATAAAATCTGGGCAAATACATTTTTATAGCGAACATCTTAAGAAATTCTTTACTGTGACCTCAGCTGAACATATAATTCATTGTTGTTGTTGTTTGTTGTTGTTGTTGTTATTCTCTCCAATACCTTCAACCATGGTATTAATACGTTTATATTTGTGAAAAAATATAAACAATATATTGTGTGTAAAGGGAACTATATTTTCACCGTTTGCATAAGAATGTGTATTTGCATTCTCCTCTGTTCAAATGTTCATATATTTATGTATCTGATGCTATATTCATGTATTTGTATATATATTGTAAACTGATAAGCCGGATGGCTTAAAGTTGATAGAATAGAATAGAATAATTGTTCAAATATTAGGCAGATTTTACTACATGATTATAAGTTCACCTTTCCATATCTTGACTAAGAAGTACCAGTGATGCTGTTTACTATTTTACGTCAAGCCATTGTTATGACATGTAAAGGATTTTATAGATTAAAGTTCACAATATTAGACTGATGACAAGATGTGTTAATAATATATAATATACAACATGGTGGATAAATCATTTTACTTTTATATGTTTTATTGAAATAAATGAATCCTATTCACGGGTTTATTCTATTTAAAATAATCCCTTAATACTTCTTCCTTAAATATATGTTAAGAGAGTGTCTAGGTAATACGTGTATTAACGATAAATTGTAAACGTCGACTACAAAAAGCTTTTGTTAGCAGTAGATATTATGGCTACATGATATGAACATTAAATGCCTTCACACGATCATCACTGCAGCATAAAAACCTCCATTTACATTTGGAGTGAGAGAATAAAATGATGATATTTTCTATTTATCTATTCATGCATAATGCGGACCTACATCCTTGTCTATATATGGAAGCACAAAGGAAATAGAACATATTACGACAATTAGACCGAGAAAAGGCCAAACGTTTTTGGTGTGTGTATTGGACTTTGGCCTGCGAAACGAACAAAGAAATTGTGGAGAATTTAACAATTTCAGAAACAGGACTTTCCTTGGTAAAATAAGGCGATTAAATTAATAATGGCACAACTAGATAACTTCCATTACTTATCTACAAAGAAATTGCAGTTAACTGTTCCCTGGCCTTTCTGTCAATTTCCATTTATTGAGAATACCATCACAGTTTTGGTCTGTTCTCGGTCTATATAACAATGTTCACAAGTGTTGGATCAACCGAAAGTCAATGCAGATCACTTCATCTCGAGGCGATTTACCCCTTCTTTAGGATGAAACAATTACATACACATATAGGGACGAACACAAAAGCAAAGAATCTGGAGTATGCTTAACTAAGTGAAATAATGAAAAATAATCGGAAATAATTTCCCGTGTCGTTATATCGGTTGATTAAGAAGAAATGAGCTGATGAGTAGGTCATGTTGATGTCAATGAATCAGTGCGAAAACTAATAGGATTTTGCCCGGTCACGCTCTAAAAGGTCATAGAAAAAGTATAAAAACATTACAGAGCAGAGTGAAGTGCTAAGAATACAATGATGAAAAATATATATGGATAAATGAGAAGAGGGGGGGGGGGGGGTGGCAGACAGAAAGAATGAGACAGACAGACCTATTATTATCTGTCTGAATTAAGCGTATGACCGTATGAACAAAATAGGCGTCAAAACGGATGTTAATCTATTCAGCATTGATATATTTCTATATATCTTGAGAACGAATTGAATTAAATCTGTTTCACATTCACCAAAGTTTAGGTGTAGGTTTCACATTCAGAAAGACATGACGTAACTGACCATCAACATATCAGTTATGCAATCCCCAAACATTTAAAATAGCATAACATAAGCCTGTTGTCGTCAGAATAGGGCAATGTTATTTTAAATGTTAAATCAAAGTTTAAAACATTTATTATGTTTAGACTAAGAATTTCTGTGCATAATAATACAATAATACAAAAAAGCGAGCACGTCTCTTTATCCCCCCCCCCCTCCCCGTTTCCCGTCCCGAAAGACAGTCACTTTCCAAGTCAAGCTTTGTGTAAACGATTGTCTATCGTTCGAGTTGGACTGTTTATGAAGAAAGCAGTTTAAAAAATGCCACGTGATTCATTTGAAATCAACAGAGATTAAAGGAAAAGTAAGTACACAGTTGTATAAATTCTATCTGTGCTTGATGACCCCCTCCTTTTTGCAAAACTGCTTCTTTGGCTGTCACCGCTTCGTTTGGATATTCCTTTCCTGTTGTTCTATGTACTTATTTTGCGCATATTGTTTATTTTGGCAATGTATTTATTATTGACTCCCGACTATTTACCATAAATAATAGCTTTATTTTATTATTGCAATGTTCGAAGACTACAAATATTGAAATCTTCTGACGCATAACCACTTCTGCTTTGCTAGGGGGAAAAATAGACATTACACTTGCTTTTCGTAATTTATGTTTTATCACATATATTCGGATCATACAGCTTAAATAACATTGATATTATTAATTTGAACCTGATGGCATTTGATAAATTCACTGCGGATATAATGCGAAGGTAGGAGATGCTTATCTTGATCTCACTTTAAATTCCTTATTACTGAGTTTTATCCCTTAGCATTAAACAGTGGAGAAATAGGAGCCAATGTCTTCAGATTATATGTGTGAAATGTTTTCTTAATATCAAGAACAGTTATCAAAAATGCATTGAAATAATTACCAAATGCAACAGTTTATTTTAAAGCCACATTCTGAGAAAGTTCTTAGTTTGAGAATTTATGACAATGAACATGTAATTAGATTTGGCCTATGTACAGATTTATAGAATACTTTTATACAATTGATGAAAAATTTACAAACAAAATATGCGAACTCTGGTACGACTTGTTAGGATTAATTAAGACATTTTTTTCAGACAGTTAAATTTTTCATTTTAAATATCTCAATTTTGAGGATTTGGTCTCATCAACAATGTTATTACAAATGAAATGAATTAAACTTTAGTTTATTTTATCTATATTCATACATTGTACTATGATTTACTGCATTCAGGTATGAATTGTTTTATTTTGTCACGAAGTAAAATCCTTTCTTCGATTTCTATCAATTCTGGAATTTATTTCATATGTCCAGTTATGAGAAAAAGTCGTACATCCTAAATGGTGAAAGTTCTAATGGAGGGCGGAGGTAAAATCCCCCTTTCATGGTATTTCATTGTAAATTTTAAAATACTGTTTTTAGGTCTTAACTTCACGAAAGTGTCTTACTGGACAACTGGTCGTGATCTTGGCAAACCTTTTAGATTAAAAGGTTTGCCAAGATCACGACTTTTTGTATATATATATATATATATATATATATATATATATATATATATATATATATATATATATATATATATATATATATATATTAATGTTTATAATACATGGTGTATGTATATACAAAATCACGTTATGACACTATTAGTGACCCTGATAAACGTTTCTCTTTTGTAATCGACTTAAACAATGAATGTGCACATCACGGTAGTTAACACTATTACAACTATTTTTTTAACGAAAAGATTTTTGCTTTAATTTTTGGTCAACCAAAAATCAAGTCTTTTTAATGTGCGAGATGAAATAGTTTAATTTGTAAAGAAATATATATGTAAATATATACACACAACTTATTCATCATTCTTGTTCTCTGTCAATTTTGTCCATTTCGTTTCGATGCCATTGCTAAACATCTTAGCTATGACATCCATTCATGGGAAGGCATCCCCTAGTAGCTATTACTATAAGTCACGTGGACGATGAAAGAGAAAGTGGCAAAATAAAAATTTGGCTTAAGACAACAGAACCTGACGGACTTAAAATATACTTGATTTACTTCATATGAATAAAAAATATTAAACGCTTTGCGAATGTCTGTTTTGTCTTCTGCTCCTGGTCTATTCAATATTGTCAAATTTATTTCCTCTTTATCATTTATAATATTTATTTAATCATTTTATTTTTTTTTCTCACTCTTTACCTTTAGTCGATACAATTTTTCCCCATTTACTTAAATCGTATGACCTTTGTGTCTATGTTAATGCAAATCCACTTAGCGTCGCCACTAACTAATTGACCATAGTATTTAACAGCTCATTTCTTGCATATCGATCTAGGACCAGTTTTCGAAACTTTAACATTGGTAAAGCTAAGTAATGGTTAAATTTCATGTGTCTATATCTTTGAAATGAGATATGAAGATATTTCTACAAAAAAAAAATTCTAAACCATTTATAACTGTATCTCAAACTTTAACCACTGGTTAGCTGAACCAGGGTTTAAAGCTTCGAACAACTGGCCCCTGTATAACAACATGTAGCTCTGAATACAATTTATTATTTCACTTAGTTTAGTACTTTGTATACGGCTTTTTTGTTGTTGTTGGGTGTTATGTGGAAGGGACATATCACATCGTAAATTTGATAATGTATATGTTGTTTTATATATAGATCTAATATACAAGCGAACTAGTTAAACAACAGCAGATACAACATAGACAACAGTGGCAGCAACTCGCAACATCAGAAAATGCATTCAGCAGAAAAAGCCCAGGAATACCCGGTAACTAAGATAACATTCAAGTTTATGTATTTTACGCGCATGTTCTTGCCAACATCATCTCTTCAATTAATCTTTATGATAAAAACCAATATTGAAGGCATATCATGGAATGATAACAAAATCTAGTTGTCCTTGAGATAATTAGATTGTTTCATTTCAAATAAATGACCATTACTCATAGATTTGTTGATAAAATCAAGAAAGCCAATAACCGAATTTATTAGAATTATTAGTCTTGTGTTTTATCAGACAAAATTTCATACGTTTTAATGATTTTCCCGATATTTGCTTTGAAGCTATGCCAGTGTGTGTGTGTGGTGGTATGTGACCGTAGCATTCATTACTATGTACCTATGTGGTATGTGACCGTAGCATTCATTACTATGTACCTATGTGGTATGTGACCGTAGCATTCATTACTATGTACCTATGTGGTATGTGACCATGTAGCATTCATTACTATGTACCTATGTGGTATGTGACCGTAGCATTCATTACTATGTACCTATGTGGTATGTGACCGTAGCATTCATTACTATGTACCTATATGGTATGTGATCATGTAGCATTCATTACTATGTACCTATGTGGTATAGGACCGTAGCATTCATTACTATGTACCTATGTGGTATGTGACCGTAGCATGCATTACTATGTACCTATGTGGTATGTGATCATGTAGCATTCATTACTATGTACCTATGTGGTATGTGATCATGTACCATTCATTACTAAGTACCTATGTGGTATGTGATCATGTAGCATTCATTACTATGTGCCTATGTGGTATGTGATCATGTAGCATTCATTACTATGTACATATGTGGTATGTGATCATGTAGCATTCATTACTATGTACCTATGTGGTATGTGATCATGTAGCATTCATTACTATGTACCTATGTGGTATGTGATCATGTAGCATTCATTACTATGTACCTATGTGGTATGTGACCGTAGCATTCATTACTATGTACCTATGTGGTATGTGATCATGTAGCATTCATTACTATGTACCTATGTGGTATGTGATCATCTAGCATTCATTACTATGTACCTATGTGGTATGTGATCATGTAGCATTCATTACTATGTACCTATGTGGTATGTGATCATGTAGCATTCATTACTATGTACCTATGTGGTATGTGATCATGTAGCATTCATTACTATGTACCTATGTGGTATGTGATCATGTAGCATTCATTACTATGTACCTATGTGGTATGTGATCATGTAGCATTCATTACTATGTACCTATGTGGTATGTGATCATGTAGCATTCATTACCATGTACCTCGGCGGTATGAGACCGTGGCATTCACTACCATGAACCTGGGCAGTATGTGACCGTGGCATTTGATACCATGAACCTCGGAAGTATGTGACCGTGGTATTCACTACCATGTACCTCGGCAATATGTGAGCGTAGCTCGGCGCTATGTGACAGTAGCACTTACTAACATGTACCTCGATGGTATGTGACCGTAGCACTTACTACCATGTACCTCGATGGTATGTGACCGTAGCACTTACTACCATGTACCTCGATGGTATGTGACTATGGCACTTACTACCATGTACCTCGATGGTATGTGACAATGGCACTTACTGCCATGTACCTTGATGGTATGTGCCTGTAGCACTTACTAACATGTACCTCGATGGTATGTGACCGTAGCACTTACTACCATGTACCTCGATGGTATGTGACTATAGCACTTACTGCCATGTACCTCGATAATATGTGACCGTAGTACTTACCACCATGTGCCTCAATGGTATATGACCGTAGCACTTACTACCATATATCCCAGTGGTATATGACCGTAGTACTTACTACCATGTACCTTGGTGGCGTGTGACCGTAGTACTTACTGCCATGTACCTCGATAGTATGTGACTATGGCACTTACTACCATGTACCTCGATGGTATGTGACCGTAACACTCACTACCAGGTAAAACGGTGGTGTGTGACTATGGCACTTACTACCATGTACCTCGGTGGTATGTGACCGTAGCACTTACTACCAGGTAGCTCGGCGATATGTGACACTGGCACTTACTACAATGTACCTCGGTGGTATGTGACCGTAGTACTTACTACCATGTATCTCGGTGGTATGTGACCGTGGCATTCATTACCATCTACATCGATGGTATGTGACCGTAGCACTCACTACCAGGTAGCTCGGGGGTATGAGCTATGGCATTTACTACCATGTACCTCGGTGGTATGTGACCGTAGCACTTACTACCATGTATTTCGGTGGTATGTGACCGTGGCACTTACTTCCATGTACCTCGATGGTATGTGACTATGGCACTTACTGCCATGTACCTCGATGGTATGTGCCTGTAGCACTTACTAACATGTACCTCGATGGTATGTGACCGTAGCACTTACTACCATGTACCTCGATGGTATGTGACTATGGCACTTGCTGCCATGTACCTCGATGGTATGTGACTATAGCACTTGCTGCCATGTACCTCGATGGTATGTGACCGTAGCACTTACCACCATGTGTCTCGATGGTATATGACCGTAGCACTTACTACCATATATCCCAGTGGTATATGACCGTAGTACTTACTACCATGTACCTTGGCGGCGTGTGACCGTAGTACTTACTGCCATGTACCTCGATAGTATGTGACTATGGCACTTACTACCATGTACCTCGATGGTATGTGACCGTAACACTCACTACCAGGTAAAACGGTGGTGTGTGACTGGCACTTACTACCATGTACCTGGTATGTGACCGTAGCACTTACTACCAGGTAGCTCGGCGATATGTGACACTGGCACTTACTACTATGTACCTCGGTGGTATGTGACCGTAGTACTTACTACCATGTATCTCGGTGGTATGTGTTCGTAGCATTCATTACCATGTACCTCGATGGTATGTGACCGTAGCACTCACTACCAGGTAGCTCGGGGTATGTGACTATGGCATTTACTACCATGTACCTCGGTGGTATGTGACCGTAGCACTTACTACCATGTATCTCGGTGGTATGTGACCGTGGCACTTACTTCCATGTAACTCGGTGGTATGTGACCGTAGTACTTACTACCATGTACCTCGATGGTATGTGACTATTGCAGTTACTACAATGCACCTCGGTGATATGTGCCCGTGGTACTTACTACCATGTATCTCGGTGGCATGTGACCGTAGTACTTACTTCAATGTACCTCTATGGTATGTGACTATGGCACTTACTACCATGTACCTCGGTGGTATGTGATCGTAGTACTTACCTCAATGTACCTCGGTGGTATGTGACTATGACACTTACTACCATGTACCTCGGTGGTATGTGACTATGGCACTTACTACAATGTACCTCGGTGGTATGTGACCATGACACTTACTACCATGTACCTCGGTGGTATGTGATCGTAATACTTACCTCAATGTACCACGGTGGTATGTGACTATGACACTTACTACCATGTACCTCGGTGGTATGTGACTATGGCACTTACTACAATGTACCTCGGTGGTATGTGACCATGGCACTTACTACCATGTATATCGGTGGTATATGACCGTAGCACTTACTGCCATGTATATCGGTGGTATGCAACTGTGGCACTTACTACTATGTACCTTGGTGGTAAGTGACCGCGGCACTTACTACCATGTACCTCGGTGGTATGTGACCGTAATACTTTCTACAATGTACCTCGATGATTTGTGACTACTGCACTTACTACAATGTACCTCGGTGGCATATGACCAGGCACTTACTACCATGTACCTCGGTGGTATGTGACCGTAGTACTTACTACAATGTACCTCAATGGTATATGACCTTGGCACTTACTACCATGTATCTCGGTGGTATATGACCGTAGCACTTACCTCAATGTACCTCGATGGTATGTGAGTATGACACTTACTACCATGTACCTCGATGGTATGTGACTATGGCACTTACTACAATGTACCTCGGTGGTGTGTGACTATGGCACTTTCTGCCATGTATATCAGTGGTATGCGACTGTGGCACTTACTACTATGTACCTTGGTGGTATGTGACCGCGGCACTTACTACCATGTACCTCGGTGGTATGCGACCGTAATACTTTCTACAGTGTACCTCGATGATATGTGACTATGGCACTTACTACAATGTACCTCGGTGGCATGTAACCGGGCACTTACTACCATGTACCTCGGTGGTATGTGACCGTAGTACTTACTACAATGTACCTCAATGGTATATGACCTTGGCACTTACTACCATGTATCTGGGTGGTATATGACAGTAACACTTACCTCAATGTACCTCGATGGTATGTGACTATGGCACTTACTACAATGTACCTCGGTGGTGTGTGACTATGGCACTTACTGCCATGTATATCGGTGGTATGCGACTGTGGCACTTACTACCATGTACCTCGATGGTTTGTGACTATGGCACTTACTACAATGTACCTCGGTGGTGTGTGACTATGGCACTTACTGCCATGTATATCGGTGGTATGCGACTATGGCACTTATTACAATGTACCTCGGTGGCATGTGACCGGGCACTTACTACCATGTACCTTGGTGGAATGTGACCGTAATACTTTCTACAATGTACCTCGATGATATGTGACTATGGCACTTGCTACAATGTACCTCGGTGGCATGTGACCGGGCACTTACTACCATGTACCTCGGTGGTATGTGATCGTAGTACTTACTACAATGTTCCTCAATGGTATATGACCTTGGCACTTACTACCATGTATCTGGGTGGTATATGACAGTAACACTTACCTCAATGTACCTCGATGGTATGTGACTATGACACTTACTACCATGTACCTCGATGGTATGTGACTATGGCACTTACTACAATGTACCTCGGTGGTGTGTGACTATGGCACTTACTGCCATGTATATCGGTGGTATGCGACTGTGGCACTTACTACCATGTACCTCGGTGGTATGTGACCGTAATACTTTCTACAATGTACCTCGATGATATGTGACTATGGCACTTATTACAATGTACCTCGGTGGCATGTGACCGGGCACTTACTACCATGTACCGTGGTGGAATGTGACCGTAATACTTTCTACAATGTACCTCGATGATATGTGACTATGGCACTTGCTACAATGTACCTCGGTGGCATGTGACCGGGCACTTACTACCATGTACCTCGGTGGTATGTGACCGTAGTACTTACTACAATGTACCTCAATGGTATATGACTTACTACCAGGTAGCTAGGCGGTATGTGACTATAGCACTTAGGGAGCAACCATTTGAATTTTATGCGGGGACAAGAAGACTTTCACCGGCCTGAATATTTTTTGCCAAATTTCAGAGCCGTATTAATTTTTTATTTATTTATTGACAATTATTGTTATTTTTTGCCGGCCTTTTTTGCAAAGTCTCCCCCCCCCCCCATAGAATCAAATGGTTGCTCCCTTACTACCATGTACCTCGGTGATATGTGACCGTAGCTGTCATTACCATGTATCTCAGTGGATATTCGAGACATTCATAAAAAAAATATGTGATAATGTGCTTGTATATATGTCTACGTAAATTTAATAAAACAGTATATCAGAAAAATAGAGACACCAAATCATTTTGAAAGTGTTCATGTTCAAATAAACAAAAAGTGATAACATTTATTCCAATCATCTAAACATCTATCAATATTCTTTCGTTCTAAAAATGTTATCACCCTCTGAAAGAAATACACAAATGAGCAAATGAATGCATATGTAAATAAATTAATAAATGGAGAAGGAAAAATATATAAACAAATAAACAAATTCATGTGAAAATGCCAAACTAGAAAAGTAATTAAAAGAAATCCAATAGTATTAAATTTCATCGTCACTTTGTGTAAAATACACGAGTACGTGTTTCCGTTGCATGACACCCGGGGTGCGTGCCAAACTTCATCCAATCTGTCAGGAATCTCTTTAAATATACTTTCATATCGCAATTTCATATAACTTTGATGCAAACATGCACCATTTAACTTCAAAAATTAATCGAAGATTCATTTCATTGCGTTTTGTTTCTCTTTACATTTGACACAGACTGCACGTATAAAGACGGATTGATCCCTGCATCGTGTGCATAGAATCATTTTCGTCGAGTTTTTACGGCTGCATTGAATAGGCACATGTTATTTTTATGAGATACCATGACACAATTCATCGTTCCTCTCAACCTTGGGCGTGTGGAGTCATCAATCTGTCATATTTTGTTAAAAATTTAATTAATATGATGTACTAAAGACAACATTAAAAAAGCGTTTATAACTTGCCTTCAATGTACACAGCGTCATTTGTTTTAAATCCATATTGTTAAAAAAGACTGTCCTCAGCTACACCTGAATTATTATTCTCTTGCGTTTGTTTTGATGCTTAATTACATGTATTTCAAACAGATAGATGTAAAGATAACATTTTATGTGCCCCTTTAAAGAAATAGTTACAACTGCTCATAAAATCCATCTCTTCTGTAGGCTTCACTACGAGCTGTCTTCCACTAAGAAAACGTTTTAAGCATTTGAACATTTTGTCAAAATTTTAAATAAATAAATAAATAAATACCCCCTCCCGTTATTCTGCAGGATATTGAAATTTTAATTTTTACCAAAATATCTGTATTTTTATTGTTAGAAAATACCTATAAACTGAAATCTTTAATGAACATGTCCTCAAAACTTAGACTTGATTATATCGATATTGAAGGGAAACCTAAGCTCCTTACCGGATACATGCTTTCACAACTATTTAATATTTTTCATTCAAGTCTCTACCATAATATATTCAGCAGAAACACAATAGCGGGTGTCCTTCTAATAAATCTGCCTTTGAATTCTTGATTGTTCGCGCTTTTTTATCTATTTATTTTCTTATACACGTAAATAGTTTATTAAAAGGCAATATATTTAACGGTATCCAAGCTTAGATGAACGATAAACAATATTCAAGTAGTTGCAGTACGCAACGCCATTCAGAATGCATTTTCAGCAGCAGAACAGAACTGATTCTCTTCTTTACACTCAATATATCTGGCAGACTCCAGCCTTACGAAGCATCCTATCGTAACGACAGGACCAAGAGATTAAACGGTTTATCAGAAGAGCCTATCGTCCCAAAACCACTTGTAGAGTATGGTTCCATGTCTAAAAAGGACATTGAATATCACCCATCCGACGCCACACACTTCACATACTATGTCACACGGTACTGGTTAGGGAACAACACGCCGCTGTGGAATCATTTCATCAAACAACCAGGACAACCAACAACGTGGAAGGATGGCACAGTGAAATAAACAAAAAGCTAAACTATGATCACACCAACTTCTACAAACTCATCGAATTTCTGTATGAAGAACAGGTCACCTCTGAAGCTAATCACGTACTACTATCAGCAGGTACGGAAGAAGATACCAAACAATCAATACGACTGAATAAGAGACTGTTGAACGGACAATCATGATTATAGTTAATTATTATATTCATCATTTACTTTTATGTCAAATATTACACACAATACAATGTACTAGTTATCATGTAACTTCTCTGGTTTTCCTACAACAATACACGCATACAATGTACTAGTTATCGTGTAGTTTCTCCTACAATATTACACGCATACAATGTACTTGGTATCATGTAGTTTCTCTGGTTTTCCTACAGTATTACACACAATACAATGTACTATTTATCGTGTAGCCTCTTTGGTTTTTCTTCAATATTACGCGCATACAATAAACTAGTTACCGCGTAGCTTCTCCTACAATATTACACGCATACAATGTACTAGGTATCATGTAGCTTCTTTAGTTTTCCTACAATATTACATGCATACCATGTACTGTTTATCGTGTAGCTTCTCTGGTTTTCCTACAATATTACACGCATACAATATACTATTATCGTGGAGCTTCTGTAGTTTTTAGCTCACATGAGCCGAAGGCTCACGTTAGCTATTGTGATCAGCCGTAGTCCGTCGTAGGTCGTTAACTTTTCACATTTTCGACTTCTTCAGAACAACTGAACAGAATTTAATGAAACTTGGTATGCATTAAGTACTCATGGTCCCCTACAAGTGTTAATGTTTTTCGTTCAGATCCGTCAACAGGTGGCACCACCACAGGCAAAAGTATGTCACAGAGGGTACCGTCCTTTAACAAATTTTTTCTTCAGACCGGGGGCATACAGAGACAAACCGAATGCATAGGTTTGATCTAGTGGGATGTGTTAAGAAGTGTTGTTATTTTTGGTTCCGTTCCGAAATCAAATTTTTGACGTTTTTTCGACATTTCTTTGGACTTAGTAATTTCAATGCAGAAAAGTGTCATGTTTTTCACTTAATTGATAATGATGATTTCTTATGGACTATTTTGATCATTATTAAGATAAGGAATATCATTGTGAAAGAATTTTGTCAATATCTAAATTTTTGGATTTTCAATGAACCTTTTAAGACTTTCAAAACAAAGGGGTAGGGTGGGGTGGCCATTTTTCATTTTTAACTTTTTCTTCAGAACTGTTCAAAGGATTTTAATAAATCTTGGTAGAAATAAATCACTTATGGTCCCATTCAAATTCTGTCGTTTTCATCCAGACTTCTTCACAGGTGGCGCCACCACAGTCAAAAGTATGTCACAAAAAAGTATTCTCCTTTGACAACCTTCTTCTCCATACTGGCTTAATATAGAGACAAACAGAACGCATAGAAATGACCTAGAGGGATGAGTGAAGAAGTCTTGTCGTGTTGGTTTCCTTCCAAAATCAAATTTTAGAAGTTTTTTCGACATTTCGACTTGGTGATTTCAATGCAGAAAAGTGTCATATTTCCTAGTTAATTGATAATGATGATTTCTTATCGACTATTTTGATCATAATTATGGTAAGGAATGTTATTCTGAAAGAATTTTGTCAATATTTCATTTTTTTTTTTTATTTTCAATGCATTTTTTAAGACTTCCAAATGAGAGTGTATAGTGACAATTCTTCACATTTTTAAATTCTGCCTTATACCACATGAAAGATTTTAATGAAACATGGTATACATTAAGTACTATAGGTCCTCTATCAATTTTGTACATTTCTTCTAAATTGGTCAACAGATGGTGCCACCATGTCTAAAAACTAGGTCTCACAATGGTACATATACCATTTGGTGATTAAAATATGGAGAGTTGCGGTTCAAATCCAACTGTGGTCAATTTTTTTTTCATTTCTTTACTCATCTAAATAAGTTTTTAGATTTTTTCAACACTCAACATATGAAATTAGGCCATTTTAATTTAGATCTGGACAATATTTGAAACAATTGTTGTTCATGACCCAGACTTGAAAAAGACCCACCTAAAGGAAATGACTAACTTGTTGCCCTAAATCACATCTTGCAGAAACAAAGCAAATGCTTGATATCAAATTCACTTGAATGGATGTGCAAAAAAACTGTTGTTGTTTTTCATTCTGGTCTGAAATAAAATTTGACATATTTTCAACATTTGTGTTGACTTAGTCACAGTAATGCAAAAATAAATAACTTCTTCCTTCCTGACTGAAAATCTAGGTATTCAGGTGAGCGATATAGGCCCACTTGGGCCTCTTGTTCTACAGTATTACACACATACAATGTACTAGTTATCGTCTAACTTCCCTGATTTTCCAACAATATTACACATGCAATTTACCAGTTATCGTGTAGTTTCTCTGGTTTTCCTACAATAATTATATTACACACATACAATGTATTATTATCGTGTAGCTTCTTTGATTTGCCTACAATATTACACGCATACAATGTATTAGTTATCGTGGAGCTTCTCTGATTTGCTTACAATATTACACACATACAATGTATTAGTTATCGTGGAGCTTCTCTGATTTGCCTACAATATTACACGCATACAATGTATTAGTTATCGTATGGCTTTTCTGGTTTTCCTACAGGTAATATTTGAGATGGTGTTATTTAAGCAAAGTGAACTGCCATAATTACATTTTTACAGTAATTAATATTTTGATTTCTTTACACATTCTTCCCATTTCCCCCTAATTTTTGGTATTGAAATTCAAAAAGTGGCGAAAAGTACAGACACCTCTCAACGAATACTTTTCCCCAAGTGTAAGTATTGTCTACCGTAGAGTCCTTGCGTGATCTTTATTACGTCATAAAATTGTGTAGTGTTTGATGTCAAATGAATTTAGTTTAGCTGAAAAGAAACTTCGATTTAATAAGCAAAAACTGAGAGTGCAAGAGCTGTCGAGCTCATCTTTTCACTTGTCATTTAATGATTTACTTAAACAATCTAAACAATTGTAGAATTGCGACTTCAGCACGTTTTCACGTAAAAAATTATCGTCTGATAAAATTTCGAAAAGATCAACTTGATTTTTTTAAAGTTTATATTCTCTATATTTTCGAATTTACCATAATCGCAGGTATATCTAATAAATCGTTATTTTTAATGTCTTTACCATTTATACATGTTACATCCTGTAAACGAAAAATATGTACTTGTATGTGTGTTGTAAGCCAATGATTTAGCTAACTACATTTGTTGACATTTCAGTATATAGTTACGTTTGGTCTCATGATGACGTCTGTCCGTCTGTCCATATGTACAATGCTTCTCCCATGACAAATGAAAAGATGTTGCATAGGAAAGGGGATTAGTTGTAGTTGTGCACCTGCATTTCGAACTGGGGAGGAGAGAGGGAATGGTCTGATCCCTGTGGAGAGGCAAATATGCTGAGTAAAAAAAATCTTGTCTGCGCTTCTTCTAAACCATTACTGATACAAATCATCTGATGGTGGGACATAAAAGGGTATCACATGATAGGGTATCACATGATAGGGTATCGTTAGCAGTTGTGCACTTTGGTTTCAAACGAGGATCGTCGGCCCGGGAAGGAGGAGGAGGGGGAGCTAATAAGCTAATAATGGAGGGGAAAATGGGTGGGTCAAAAATCTTTCACGCACTTCTCCCAAGGAATTATTGATACAAATAATTTGATAATGGAACATGAATGGGTGTCAAATGCAGATGAACACATTGGTTTCAAACATAGGGTCTGGCCTTGGGCGAGGGACAAATGTGGACAGGGTAAAAATTGTTGGCCTCTCTCTTAAACCATTATAGATACACATGGTCTGATAGTAGTACACGAATGGGATTCACCTGTATTTATGCATATGGTTTTCAAACAGGGGTCTGGTCCCTGAGGGAGGGGCAAATTGGTGAAGTCAAACAATCTTGTCCCCGTTTTAACCAATATAGATACAGTATATCTAATCAAGATATATAAATGAGTATGAGTTTCAGTCATCTATACTGGCTTTGACATCTGAAGGCCTTTGGATAGCATATAATGCAACCGCTAGAGGTGTCCTTTTTGGTCATATATGATAGTCTTAAACTGAATATTGCTTGCACAATAGAAACATTGATACGCGGATGTTTGGCTTTTTCTGGGACTAAATTCAATTCTGATACATTTTCTGTTTACAATTTTTCTTAAAAGTTGAAATAAGTGTAGCTTAAACCAAACTCGATGAAGTCCATGCCCAACAGTTTTGTTGGAAATCCATCAATGAAAACAAAGTTGTTGACATTCCGGTAAAAAAAAGAACCTTGGCAATTCTCTTGTTAAACTTACCGATGATGGAGCTAAACATTCTATTCCAGCTTTTAAATATACCAAACAAACCTCCTGAACATCCCTCTACATTAAAACATACCCATCCCAACTTCTACATACCAAACAAACCTCCTGAACAAACCTCTACTTCAAAGCATACCCATCCCAACTTCTACATACCAAACAAACCTCCCGAACATCTTTCTACATCAAAGCATACCCATCCCAACTTCTACATATCAAACAAACCTCCTGAACATCTCTCTACATCAAAGCATACCCATCCCACCTTCTACATGACCAGACCAACCTCCTGAACATCTCTTTACAACAATTATAATATTACCTCGTTATTACGACTTAGTTTTTGTAATACGACTTAATATCTCGTTATTACGACATTATACGGATGTTGTCATTACAACTTATCATCGTAATAAGGACATCTGTCATATGTCGTAAAAAAGATATTTTAATTCGTAATAACGAAAACTAGTCGTAATAAAGAGATAATATTATAATTGTTTTAAAGAGATGTTCAGGAGGTTTGTCTGGTCATGTAGAAGGTGGGATGGGTATGCTTTGATGTAGAGAGATGTTCAGGAGTTTTGTTTGGTATGTAGAAGTTGGGATGGGTATGCTTTGATGTAGAGAGATGTTCAGGAAGTTTGTTTGGTATGTATGTCGTTATAACAAGATAAAATATGTCGTAATAACACATCCTTTATATGTCGTAAAACACGAGATATTCTGTCATTATAACGAGATAATAAGTCATTATAACGACATCCGTCGTATGTCGAAATAGCGAAATAGTCGTAATATCGAGATAACTACGGAAACGTTTTGGTGCCTGGTGTTGTTGTGTTGTAAGTAGGTATCATGACAAAAATAAAATTGACTTGCCGAGATTAATAAAACTTGATGACGTAATGGAGTCGAAAAATTGCCGGTAACTGTCCTTAAATGAGTTGTTTGGGGCAACTTGTCATCTATAAAATATTTAGTTGATTTTCTTTAAGTCAAGATAACTTTATGCGATTTCCCTTATGTTAATTCAAAAATAAATCTTCGTAATAAAGTCGCATTTCCATGAAAATCAAGAATTATTGACATCATTTTTGTTGATATGTTGCAATAAACATGCTACCAACGAAAATTTCATTGTTTTAAAAATACTGATTCGAGATTTCGTAAGTCAATTTCTCTTTGAAATCGAGTTATCGAAATATTGACTTTGTTGAAGTCGGCATGACACGATAAAGTAACACTTATCGATATACTACTTGACAACTCGACGTCAAACTCATCACTTCAGCGACTTGTATAAGTCACGATGATCAAAGCAAATGATCATTGGGCCGAGTTGATGTGCACTCTCCATTGAAAGTGTGTTTAGCCATTTTGTTTAGATATCTTGTCTGAGACAAGAAGCTGAGAGAGTAGTCGGGAAACGGAACGAAGTGGGAATTAAGGGAGGAAAGTGGGAAAGGTATTGGTTGGGACCAGGGGCAAGTCATGAGGATGAAAGGAGGGATGCTGAAAAACCCCTACTTTTGCAAAAGAGATCTTTCTTTCCTCATTACTATATATAAAATATATATTGATTTCATGAAGGAAAGCTCTAAAGAAAACTCTACAAAGCACTTCTTTCTTGTTATGAACACATTGTATATGCTCAGTGAGTTAGATGTATTTTGTTTAAACAGTATTTATTGTGAAGATATACATTAAGCATACAATATAATGTGTTAAGAATTTATTAGCAGCAAGCTCTGAGATATTCTTAAATCAAGCTCTCTCCTTGTGATGAACTTTGAATGCATAATTAGATTGCAAGATACCAGTATCTATTTTTTATTTTTGTTTTTTGGGGTTTTTTTTTTTTTGGGGGGGGGGGGGTGTTTTGTTTTGTTTTACTTGGGGGGGGGGGGTGTTTTTTCCAATCTTTTGTTATTCAAATGTGCCTGTACCATTTCATTTGGGAAATTTGTGTCCTTTAAATATTTGCATATAGCTAAAAGATCAATGTTTGGGACTAATTTTGACAAATTTGGGGGAAAAAATCAATGTCGACAATGAAATTTTCATTGGGAAGGGTCCTTATAACGGATTTAATTTGAAAAAAAAAAAAACCACTGGATACTTAGCATATACAGTGGCGGATTTAGAGGGGGAACTCCCTTTTTCGCTACAGATTTGCGAGGATTATACAGATGATGAGATCGAAAACACTCAAATAATAAGAGTAAAACTCCAGACGTTGCACCCAAATGGCTAAGTAATATGACTAATACTACATAACCAAACAAACCTCCTGAACATCTCTCTACAACAAAGCACATTCATTCCACCTTCTACATGACCAGACAAACCTCCTGAACATCTCTCTACAACAAAGCACATTTGTTCCACCTTCTACATGACCAGACAAACCTCCTGAACATCTCTCTACAACAAAGCACATTCATTCCACCTTATACATGACCAGACAAACCTCCTGAACATCTCTCTACAACAAAGCACATTCATTCCACCTTCTACATGACCAGACAAACCTCCTGAACATCTCTCTACAACAAAGCATATTCGTTCCACCTTCTGCATGACCAGACAAACCTCCTGAACATCTCTCTACAACAAAGCACATTCATTCCACCTTCTACATGACCAGATAAACCTCCTGGACATCTCTCTACAACAAAGCACATTCATTCCACCTTCTACATGACCAGACAAACCTCCTAAACATCTCTCTACAACAAAGCACATTCATTCCACCTTCTACATGACCAGACAAACCTTCTGAACATCTCTCTACACAAAGCATATTCATTCCACCTTCTACATGACCAGACAAACCTCCTGAACATCTCTCTGCAACAAAGCACATTCATTCCACCTTCTACATGACCAGACAAACCTCCTGAACATCTCTCTACAACAAAGCACTTGTTAGAATATATGACAAAGCATGATAAGCTATTCGAGTTTAATTGTTCGACATTAATATTGCGCCAGATGGAGAATTTAATATTATAATGCGTCAACAACATATTTTACATATACCAAGAATAAAAAGGCATACGTGTGAAAAAAATCTTAAAAACAAAACAAAAAACAAAAAACAAAAACAAAACAAAACAAACAAACAAAAAAAGATTAACGGAATAGAAGAAAACACGAAATATGTATCAAACTTTTGCGATCTAGTTATTTCATATTAATTAACCTTCTTTCAGTCCACGGTTATTAAAAAAAAAGGAATTTGTATAATTTAATGATGATATATTTCTATAGAAACTGCTTATGAAATAAACTTAGATTTTAAAATGCTACAAGGCTATGTTGATTGCATATTATTGAACCCTACACGTACAAGTATGTTGTTTGCATATAAACCTCCAAGGTTGATATACATGAATCTAGTCCGTGTTACAGACAATTTCTGTCCGAGTTACAGTTTCTGTCCGAGTTACACACAGTTTCTCTCCGAATTACAGTTTCTGTTCGAGTTACACACAGTTTCTCTCCGAGTTACAGTTTCTGTCCGAGTTACAGACAGTTTCTGTCCGAGTTACAGACTTTTTCTCTCGGAGTTACAGTTTCTCTCGGAGTTACAGTTTCTCTTTGAGTTACAGTTTCTCTCGGAGTTACAATTTCTGTTCGAGTTACAGTTTCTGTCAGAGTTAAAGTTTCTCTCCGAGTTATAGTTTCTGTCTGAGTTACAAACAGTTTCTGTCCGAGTTACAGTTTCTGTCCGAGTTAAAGACAGTTCATGTCCGATTTACAGTTTCTGTCCGAGTTACAGACAGTTTCTGACCGAGTTACAGTTTCTGTGCGAGTTACAGACACTTTCTGTCCGAATTACAGTTTCTGTCCGAACCACAGACAGTTTCATAAGGTATTGTTTGTCTTGAGAGCAACTTTCTACTAAAATCAAACTAGTTGAATTTGTATCACTAAGTACGAGACACCTATGAGATATTTTCAGATAAAGAAATAATCGTTCTAAATAACTTAAAGATTTAAAATGAAATTATTATTGTATTCCCCTAAAAACACCGGCCCAAAAATGCTGCTATAAATAGAAGAAACAATGAAAGCTATCTTTATTTCAGAAATATATCTTGAGTGTAAAAGTACAGGTCATACACAGGGGTACTGTATCACCACATACCTCCAAGTTTATGTATAAGACGCATGGAGATTGTTTGCACTTTATTGTCGTAGTTCATTCCCTATGCATTCGTCTTTTGACGGTTTAGACAAAGACAACTTCTATTGTCGTCATTTACATATCACATCGTACGAGGTGAAGTAGGAAAGACGTCGACAAGTAACGCCCAAAACCTCAAGTGCATTCATATCAATATTTATTACACAACACATTGCGGAATAATCACAATCACAAGAATGGGGGTTTGCGCAAAGTTCTTTACTTTCTAGGGTCTTGCTTTCGTTATATTTGCTCCTGCTTTTTGTAAATTAAAGAGGACTATATTTAAATGATGAAACTTTTTAAATCGGTAATGTATGTTGAAATACAGTATTTGTTATGTCAAAGAAAAAAATGCATCTACTTTGAAATGTCGTTAAAGCCTGAATCACGTGACCTTCCAGCTGTATGTTAATGTGCGTTTTATCGCCTTATAAAGCGTCCCTCTTCTAGTATCTATATACTTCAGGTCCCGTATTACAAGGTTTGTTCATCCGCGGATCCAAATGAATAATGACAGTCTTATGTCATTTTTAAATGACCACATCCTTGTATATACCTCTATAGACCGCAGTAACATTCATCGCAGGTAACATAGGATTTACATCTAAATCAGTATCACTTAGCGATACATGAACAGAAGTTCCACAGTTGCGTCCTTACCTCTTTTATCTTTACTTGTATGCGCCCCTGTAGGGTTTGAAGTATGAGATAAGAGACAGCTATTTTGCATCTAAATGAAAGAGTTGCATTCAGTAGATCAAGCCTGTGTCTTGAGAGACACTTACACGTAAATGCAGGGCACTCAATTCTGTTTGGAGAAAGCAGGGCACACGACGCGCCCGTGACCTGCGTCTCGGTAATTGTACCTCTACGATGGGGTTATATGACGCTAATTATGGAGGGATTGTAAGTTTTGGGAAAGAGGAGTTTCAAAGTCAGAGGTTCCGAACGGGTGCCCCTTTATGTTAGCGGAATTATGACGCTGAAATTTGTTTTCCGTCAAACGTTAAAAAGGTGGACAAATGGTGCAATTTTCAGATAAAATAGAAATGCCCATACGCTTATGTTGATCTTTTTCTCCTTTACAATATTAACTTACAGTCAAAATGGTACTTAAAGCATTGGCGGATTAAGAGGGGTTGCAACCGCCCTTTGGTTGGAAAATTTTACAAAAAGGTCATTTTGATCATTTTTAGGACTGCACCCCCTTCCTTTGCAGACCGATAGTGCAAAACATTTGTCGAGGGAGACTGCAACCCAATCCCCCCTTCCCTCTTTCAAAAATTTCTTAGATCCGCTTATGTAAAGTACAGTAAATCAATCACAACATTTGTACTACATAATTGCAGTACAAGAATTTCTACACTGTTTTTTCTAACTTTTAAATATTTTAAAGTGGGCACTTAACTACTCACTTTAAATTTTCTCAGAATTGAAAGTTAGAAAAGGTCAATGTAAGACTGTTGGGGACAATTCTGTGTTCATTGATATTTGGAAATAATTTTCATTCACATGTTTCGTCAAACTGTTACTAATTACCTGTCATGAAAGTTTATTTTGTACACATTCTGCAGTGTGCAGTGAGCAAAGAATGGCATAAAAGGAGAAATACAGCACCTTTATTGATATGAATATATATTATAGTGTTATCCAATTAAACCAAGCTATCAAAGTTTAACGATGAGAGGAAAAAAGCAATATACTTAATCCAAGATAGTTTGCATTGTTTTTCTAGAGCTTAACGCCGATTTCACATAATATCCAGTCAAATTGTGACTTAGGAAGATAAGAATACAATATTATCGATCAGTTATCAAACCTGAATCACCCTATATTGTAATACCTTAGATCAAAATCGGTCCACCCCTTTCAATCAACTTCACCCTCTACATCCCCTTCGTTGAGTGTTTCTCAAACAAATTTTGTTCACTGAATTCACTTAGTAGCACTGAACTATGAAATCAAATATTTAGTCATAAATTCACTTAATGATTCGAGTCAGTGATTTAAACTTATTTCATATTTTTCACTTGATATAAATGTTTGATTTATAGTCATAGAGTGCTCAGTGAATCTGAATAATGATCATAGTGAGACTCCGTGCTCGGTGAGTCGAGTTCCAGATCATAGGGGGGCCGACTGCTCAGTAAATCGTGCTCATTATCATAATGACACCGAGTGTTCAATGAGTTGGGCTACTTATGATAGCGAGACTGAGTGCTCAGTGAGTCGGACTATTTAATATATCGGTACCGAGTGCCCGTTGAGTCGGAATAGTTATCATAGCGAGACTGGGTGTTCGATGAGTCGAGTTCCTAATCATAGCGAGGCCGACTGCTCAGTACGTCGTACTCATTATCAAAAGGAGGCCGAGTGCTCAATGAGTCGGGCTACTTATAATTACAAGACCGAGTGCACAGTGAGTCGAGCGACTTATGATAGCGTTACCGAGTGCTCAGTGAGTCGGGCTACTTACAATAGCGAGACCGAATGGTCAGTGAGTCGGGCTACTTCTAATAGCGAGACCGAGTGGTCAGTGAGTGGGGTTATTTATCGTAGCGGTACCGAGTGCTCAGTGAGTTGGGTTCGTTATCATAGCGAGACCGAGTGCACAGTGAGTCTAACTTCTTATCATATGATAATGAAATGAGTAATCAATGCGGGACTGAGTGATCAGTGAATTGAGCACTTTATCATACCGTTACCACATACTAAGTGTATCACAGAAGATTAGACCATTGCAACGGACCCACCTGAGGATGTGAGGATTTTTCCTACGCGCCAGCCGGACGTGTATTATGGAGGCAAGATGTGTTCAGTGAGTCGGACTCGTGATTATATGGAGGCTGGGTGGTTTTTGTCCTATCATCAGTGTTTAGCGAGTCAAATTTGCAAACACAGAAAGTCGTAGGTTCGAATAATGCTGTGAACGTTGGGTCATGTTGGGTCTACATTCACGGGTATGAAGGGACATTGAGCCCATGGCCGTGTCTTTAAAAAGATTGAGACATAAGTCCATAGCTACATAATGCTAGGCAACAGGACCAACGTTTCAGACTCGCGTATACACATGTACATTGTACACGCTTAGCATTACTCCATATATATCAATATTTGTGAATAGAAGGATTTTGTTTGTTGTTTTACGTTACGTCAAGATGATAGCAAGATGTTACGGTGACGTCATGTGTCTAATGGATTGCGCAGAAATTTATATTACTGTAGGTCATTTTACAAAAGTTCTTAAGAAATTAAGAATTTTTCGTAACTTTTCCCTAAATAGAATATGAAGTAAACTTCAGTATGCAGAATATTAAAAGTTTTATGGTATTTTAGGATAAAAAAAAATTCATTATGAATTTAATAATTTCCAGTTCAGGATTCCCCTATAAGCAAAATCTGAGGTTGAAAGTTACGAAAAATCTTGAGAAATTTCTCAAAAACTTATGTGAAATGACTGTCTGGGATTGGGCCGATCATACAGTTTTGACTTTTTTAAACGTCGGTGTTGTTTCAATTCTTTTATTATACACGTCAGTTATTCACGACAGCAAACGCTTAACCCAACAAAGTTGTGAGAACATACAGATTTTTAGTCAGGGTGTAGGACAACGGGGAGAGTTGTAAGTTGTACCTCTCTATTTGCTTTTTGAAGTTTCACTTACACCATTTCTAGTGGTCAATGATACTTTTATGTACATAAAATTTACTCAAAAACAAAATTTATTTAAAATATCACATAACGCCATGCCAGATGTAATCAGAATGGGATAAATGACGTCATTCCAATACATACTTGTGTCGCCATAGATAGAAAGTCTTAGATCGTCTATAGATAGAATGGTCAAGTTTACGTGACTAGGATATCAAATGTGGACAGTAACCTAGACATGAATCGTTTTTGATCAGTTTCTTTATTCAGTCCCTATGACGCCAGAGGAAAGAATGAAGCATGTTAAAATTTAAAATACCAAACATCATCTTTGATAGAAGATTTAGGTAAATTGTGCAGTTTTTAATCAAACCTCGAACTTCCGTCTCGCCTTTTGACTCTTTATTCTCTATTGTACTTATCGATTATAGTTTTTCAAAGATGATACTAAGTGCAACATAAAAATTCCTGACATACAGTTTTATTTAATGGACTATCTACTCAGTCCATTATATGTGTGTAATTGAAACTAACCATTATAGTCTGGTGCAAGTAACAAGTCCGTATGGTACAGTCTGTATGCTACAGTATGTATGCTACAGGATACAATCTGTATCGTTCAGTCTGTATGCCAGTCTGTATATTGTAGGCTGTATGCTGCAATCTGAATGATGCAGTCAGTGAGTATGATTCAGTCTGTATGCTGAATGCTGCAGTCTTTATGTTACAATCTCTATGATGCATTCTGTTTGCCGATGTCTGTATAGTCTTGTCCTTAATGTCCTCCATTCTGTGCGATGGACTCTGTGTGATGCAGTCTGTATGGTGCTATTTGTGTGGTGTAGTCTGTATGGTGCTGTGTGGTGCAATCTGTATGGTGCTGTACATGTGTGGTGCAATCTGTATGGTGCACTGTAAGGTACAGTTTGTATGATGCTATGTGTTGCAGTCTGTATGGTGCTATTTGTGTGGCGTAGTCTGTATGGTGCTGTGTGGTGCAGTCTGTATGGTCACTGTGTGGTACAGTCTGTATGGTGCTTTGTAAGGCAGTCTGTATGGTGCTATCTGTATGGTATAGTCTGTATGGTGCTGTGTGGTGCAGTCTGTATGGTGCGCTGTGAGGTACAGTCTGTATGATGCTGTGTGTTGCAGTCTGTATGGTGCTCTCTGTATGGTATAGTCTGTATGGTGCTGTGTGGTGCAGTCTATATGGTGCAATGTGAGGTACAGTCTGTATGATGCTATGTGTTGCAGTCTGTATGGTGCTATCTGTATGGTATAGTCTGTATGGTGCTGTGTGGTGCAGTCTGTATGGTGCACTGTGAGGTACAGTCTGTATGATGCTTTGTAAGGCAGTCTGTATGGTGCTATCTGTGTGGTATAGTCTGTATGGTGCTGTGTGGTGCAGTCTGTATGGTGCACTGTGTGGTACAGTCTGTATGGTGCTTTGTGGTACAGTATGTATGGTGCTATGTGTATAGTGCAGTTTGTATTCTGCATTGTATGGTGCAGTCTTTATACTTCTGTGTGCTGCAGTCTGTATGGTACTGAGTTGTACAGTCTTTATGGTGCTACGTGTGTAGTGTAGTCTGTATGCTGCAGTCTGTGTGGTGCAGTTTGTATGCTGCACTCTGTGTAGTGCAATCTACATGGTGCTATCTTTGTGGTGTAGTGTGTATGCTGCAGTCTGTGTGGTGCAGTTTGTATGCTGCATTCTGTGTAGTGCAATCTACATGGTGCTATCTTTGTGGTGTAGTCTGTATGTTGCTATCTGTGTGCTGTAGTCTGTATTGTGCACTGTGTGGCACAGTCTGTACGGTGCTATGAGTATAATGTAGTCTGTATGTTGCAATCTGTGTGGTGCAGTTTGAATGCTGTACTCTTTGTGGTTCAAACTGTATGCTGAACTCTGTGTGTTGCAATCTGCATGGTGCTGTGTGTTGCAATCTGCATGGTGCTGTGTGTTGCAGTCTGTATGGTACACTATGTGGCACAGTCTGTATGGTGCTATGTGTGTAGTGTAGTCTGTATGTTGCAGTCTGTGTGATGCAGTTTGTATGCTGCAATCTGCATGGTGATGTATGTGGTACGCATTTAAGACCAGCTCTAATATAATACCACTAAGGAGTGGGATAGATTTGGTTGATATACATGTATAAGATAAACAAGACAACAAAAGTTACTTTATGTATTACATATATTGTTATACACACCCAGGATCCATAGAGTCACTGGTAATATTTGGGGTATTTGTTTTCGAAATCATAATCAGTCTACCCACGGACAATGAAAAGCAACCCGACGAGCAACTCGCGTGTCTTGGTAGATATTCAAATTGTTATATGACCCTTTAGCTGACATTAGGCGGTTTCGGACGGGCACCAACCAGCGTCTTCTCAAGGTATAATAGTCCGAAAACTAGAATATATGAGATACTTTTACAGTCGAACTTCAATAACTCGAAGTGCTGGGGACCTACGAAATTACTTCGAGTTTCGGTAGGTTCGAGTTTTGGAAGTTGCGGAAATTCGCGGGAAATTAGAACGGGAAAGATTGAACATTATTACCTACGTACATTTTGTACTATTGTAATACTAAAAATAGCATAAAATACCATATTCTCGATTTATTTAATTCAAATGTATATCATGTTGAATATCATCTACGTATTTAATAAAACTAATAAAAGAATGACTGAATGTATAACATGGAGATCTGCCCTTATAAAGCCATTCTATCGGCTTTGACACTGTTTAACGATGTCGGGGGCTTAGCTCAATATCTAAGGTGAAGCTGCTGTTTAAAATTTCCAGCTTGTATAATTCAAGACAAAAGAAGCTACCTTCAATATGTATCGATCTGTTTGTTGTAATAAATGTTGTTCTCTCCACAATGAAAAGTTTCATAGAACAAGATATAAACATCTACCTACATATTCTGTGTATAATTAGCAAATGAATATCAAGCATTTTGAAATGAATGCAAACAACTTGAAAAAAGCACATTTTACAGCTATGTTTTCGAGGTACAGTATCTGACATCCGAATTCAACTCTATTTTCTATAACTACAAGAATTTGACTACTCTATAATTCTGCAATTTTTTCGTCTTTCTTTCTCTCCTCGTAAAATAACTGTGAATTCGTGTATTTAACTACCTTAATACTGTGACTATCGTGGTATTGTTATTGTTAGATCAATTGGTTCATTATCATCATGATACACCCTTATTAAGCGAGATACGATTTGCTTCACCAAGGGACGTAATCGAACACTTACTGCTTCATGTGAGTCGTTTTTACTTAAAAATATCTATACATTGCATCGGTGGATGCCGCCATGATATAGCAGAATACCTTGAAAGTGGTGTAAACAACAAGTAATTTTAATAAACACCTTACCACAATACAATACCACGACTTTCAATACATTTATCCGTGAGTGACTCAGCCTCCAGCACTCAATCCTTATCAAGACGCCACTCTCGTTCGCGTCATAACCAAAATATCGTGTCCGGGAGAACGACTCTTCTTACGTCCTCAGTCTATAAATACAGGGTTCTTTATCATTATAGTAACTAAATTTATAAATACATGACTCTTTATCATTCAGTTGCCTAAAATAATGCACGGAGTTTCCTTTGTTGTTCTTGAATTAATTTTTTCAGGGAAAATAAATATTTGAGACCGGCAAACTATGTGTAAGTTGCGCTTGTCGCTATATCATCAACTAATACGATTTATCGTAGTTACAAGAAATACAGTAGATATGAAAATGTTCCTGTCTTAACTTAAACGACGACAGAAGGACGTATAACCTTTGTAAGTGTAATAGATATTGCATGTACGACATCATGGAATGGAATACCTCAGTATCGTATTTGTATATATCAAGGGTCGATCCTCCCCCTTTCATCAACTATTTGAAGATCCAATCGCCCAATATTGAGAATAAAGCGTTCCTATAGTGATGATGGAGGTGTTGACATTCTTAAATAAAAATAACATGTCACTTAGCACTTTCTCGTCACTCTGTAGTTCCCTAGCATGTAACTACTCGATGTCTGCTTGCCCTTTCCTTCAGATATTTCATAACAGATCTTCACACATTTCACATAAACCGTTATCTTTTGACATCTCTGAATCATCGAATACTAAATCTGGCATTTTTGTAATAATACATATCTTATTGACCTTGAGATCTAACGATACCTATGTTGTTCTTACCAATAAAAATGCAATGACATATACTGGTGTAGATTTCAGCCATCCTTATATGATATTGTCAAGTATCCATTCCATATAATAGAAAAGCAGTATTGGTGTAGAAATTAACCCTTAGTTTTCGGTCGCACGAGAACCGTGTTCGATCCCCGGATGGTACAACCATGTTCGTGTCCCTGATGAATGGCAACGTCAGTTGTCAATGTGTAAAACGATAACAAAGTTTATTATTGAAAAGTATGTATGAAACTTCTTTTAATTCATAAATTAATAATAATAATAATAATAATAATAATAATAATAATAATAATGATGATGATGATGATGATGATGATGATGATGATGATGATGATGATGATAATAATAATAATAATAATAATAATAATAATAATAATAATAATAATAATAATGATGATGATGATGATGATGATGATGATGATGATGATGATGATGATGATGATGATGATAATAATAATAATAATGATAAAATAAAAATAAATAAATAAATAAATAAATAAATAAATAAATAAATAAATAAATAAATAAATAAATAAATCATCATCATCATCATCATCATCATCATCATAATAATAATAATAATAATAATAATAATAATAATAATAATAATAAAACCTCAGGAAAAAGACAACGTCTAAAAGGTTGTAAGTAAAACATTATTTTTTCAATTATTGTAATCTCATTGTACACAATTCTCTATAGAAAATGGAAGACTAATCAGTAGTGGATGTTTTCATTGTTGTAATGAGGAATATCGGAAGTTACTAGTAATAACGGACATTCCCATGAACATTTCCCATTCTAATCAAATATTGAAACAAACTTATTGGCATCCACCTGACATGCATGTGATCCGGACGAGCGTTCACACGGCCAGAATTGGAGGTGCGAGAGTGAATCAACATTTGACACCAGTTCTATGGCTGATCTCAGAACTCTAGATTAGTTGATTACGAATCATTCAATTAAGACCATGTATTACACACCAAACACGTGTATGTTTGCAATTTGTTAGAGCAAAGATGATCTGTCCTTCAAATTAACATCATTACTAGTTTGCAAATTTGACAAGTTTTCCGAGAAGGCATGAGAACTTTTGCGTTGTTTGGATTTTTTTCGTTTGTTTACAAGGGCTTGGGTTCCTATACATTTTAATCACTCTTTTATTTTTCCTTTATGAGCTGACTTGGCTGGCAGAACGTTACTTTTTAAGGGCTATGATTGGTATGACTGTATTGTTAACTGAACAACGTTTGGTAATATTTAATGTACAGTAGCTCTTCGCCCAATGTTTGGTAGGAGTTCCTTTTGTATCCCCACTAAAATCAGGATTATTATTTACTCGACCTTTATTTAATGATAATAAATATATTTTATATAATAAAAGCCCCAATTGTTCTGATTCACCAGTTAAAAGAAGCCTTCTAAGACACTAGGATGTAGGTTTTTTGTTTTTAAAATCGATTGGATGCAAAAGGAACTCTTTCTGTATACATTTAATGTTTCAGTAGAGTTTATCTACAGTGACGGTACAAAGTAAACACTACTTTTTTAAAATCGTATTTGTAATCACATACTGCCTTTTGCATTGTGGGCACAAGAAAGGAACTCGAATACCGTTCTTTCAGTCTACATGGGGAAATTACACAAAATTTATAGGCTTTAAATGTGACCACAAAGTTGGGAATGGTATTCAATGCAGTATTTAATGGTCTGTAGACAATGCTTGACTTTCAGGTATTCTTCATCAGGAGCATCCAATGGACCGAACGTATGTCTGCTGAATTAATACAAAGCGCAAATACGAATTATGCCTTGTCTTCTCCTAAACAAGTCTTCAATCGATTCTGGACATAAATCTATCAAATATGTCATGCTGTGTACCTTTATTTTTGAACCCTACTATCAGCTGAGGTCTAAAATTATATATAACACGAGACTTACAAGTTTTGTGATTTTTTTTAATGAAATTTTTTTCAAAAACATGAAAATCTCGTACGATAATCAGCGATGATAAGCTGTGGTAGGACTATCTTGTCTGTGCTTTGACATCAGACAAAAGACTGCAGGAGTTTAAACATTCGCAGTTAATGAAGTGTGCTAATTCAATTCATGTACGTCGTAGATTCCTGAATGTATTTACGAGTGAAAAAAAATATTATCACGAAAATAATCGATAATATGTAACTGAGAGAGAGAGAGAGAGAGAGAGAGAGAGAGAGAGAGAGCATCAAAAGAAACGGCAAAGGGTTTTTTTTTTTCTTGTTATTATCATTTCTTTTTACAGTGACCCCTTAAGATATTGTTTATATTTGATTTTATTTTTAAGTTGACAAATTTTTGTTTCAATAAAAATGTTTGCATAAAATGATCAAATAACAAAGTTTATAATATGAATAAATTACCTCATGATTTATAAAAGAAATTTGCATACACAACTTTCATGACGGTTTCTTTTTCATTAGTCTCGCGCCGTGAACCTAATTTTCGCTTCCCGAAAAACTCCTTAGACAGTGCAGTCACATAAAGGACGCCTGCATTTCAAATATTTGTTTTTTTATTCAGAATTTCTAATCTTTGTTGAATCTAAAATTTAACAAAGATTGATTGCAAATTACATTGACATGGAAATGCAATGCAACGGGGTTTCTTCTATTACGGAATTGAAGTCTAATGATGTAATGTATGCATGGGTTGCTTCATAACAGTTTTTTATTTGTTTGCACACTACGGCTTCACCAAAGACCTGAATGGTCAAAATTTGAATAAGTTGTCAATTTGGAGTGATCTTAGTAAACTTTTTCTTAGTTCACCTGATAAAACTTTGCACGACGTCCCCCGATCATTGAACGTGCTCAGTGAAGTGGGCAAGCCACGCGCACGGCTCGCGAACGCTGCTGATAAATAAGTGAGATAAACATAGCGCGGGGCGGGGCTTATTCACTTTTTGTCGTACACGTATAAAACCATAAGAGATCCTATCGTGAAACCATATCAAAATTTTGCCAATCATTAATACGGTAAACACCAAAAACCTGGAAGGATTTGAGTCTATATTTCTCCGGCACGCGCCTTGCACGAGCATTGAAACCCGTTTGACATAGAACAGGAAATGGAGAATGATCCAAGAATTGTAGACTACGGAATGTCCGATCTGACCACCATCAACGGTCAAGCTCTGTATCACACGTATGTCACTGATCGTCCTTCCTGCATGTATTCTGTATCGCCCGAGTCATCACCTGGAACCCCCGAGCAGAAAATCTACAAAATGCCATGTAAAGAAAATCGAGACATGTTGTGCAAGCGCAGGTTGGATTTTACAAACCAACAAAATGACTATCTGAGTTTACAGAAACCCCCAACTGTAGCTGTGGCGAGGAGGAACGAAAGGGAAAGAAACCGAGTCAAATTAATCAACTTGACCTTTGCTACTCTTAGAGAACACATTCCTTCTGGCGTCAAGAAAGGCAAAAGCAAGAAAATGAGCAAAGTGGACACTCTCAAAGCTGCCATAGACTATATTCGATTCCTGCAGGATATGGTTGATGAACATGATGCTGTTAATGCCGTCCTTGATAAGAATTGTATCCCCAAGACCGACATCCGTGTCCCTCCATCTCCGTCCGTCGTCAGCTCGCCTAATCCCAGCGTCAGCTCTGACACGTCGCATGACGGTGGAGCGGCATTGAGCGCAGAGGAAGAAGAACTTTTAGACTTTGCCAACTGGTTCTGAAGCACCAACACTCTAACTTGTAAGTTTCAGTGTTTATTTTGATTGATTGATTGATTGTGTGTGTGTGTGTGTGTGTGTGTGTGTGTGTGTGTGTGTGTGTAGGTGTGTGTGTGTGTGTATGTATCTTTTTGCTTGTGTGTTCTGAATCTCCGGCTTAAATCATTATAAAGTCTCTTTGTCACCTTAAATATTGGCTGTCATGAAATGAACGTCTCCTATGTTATATGTGATTCTTATAAACGCCGTTGATTAATTATGATATAAAGATATATATTTTTTACGTATTATTTCAACAACAAAAAATTTCCTTTAATGTTGATTAATTAATGTATGATTTGATAACTTTCCTAATTTAGATATATGATTATATATAGGGCTGTGTGTGATTTTCTGTTAACATTTGTATAAAAATCACCCCGACTTCCGTTATAAAACGAACTGTTTTCACATTTAAGAAGATAGATAAAATTATATAAAAAGATTAAAAAAAAAAAAAGTAAGACACTTGCCTTGTCACTTGTCATGATTAAGTCAGTAAGATGTAATTGATGTAAGATGTAATGGATCTCGGGCGTTTCCGGTGGATAATTAATATACATATTTTTTTTCTCTCTCTCCATATTTTGCATATCATTTTTTATATAATACATATAACTTTTTTATGAAATAAGCTATCAAAAGGGATTGATATGGGGGGCAGAACAAGTTTGATAATACGGACTCGGATTTTATCCATGGACTGTATCGCTATGTACATAAACTCTGTCACATATATTCTGTGGTCATAAACCTCTTGCTTCCTTTTTAAAAAATGACAAGAAAAAAGTATTGAAACTGACGCAAACCTCGTCAAATTAGCTCAGTAATTGTAAAGGATAAACCTCCACGACATGACGCATGGAAATTTCAAGATATACAGCCCATTTATGTCGGTCGGGTGAGAGGCCTTAATTATCGTCCATCCTCATTCCATAGGGACTTAAGCTGTTAGATATGACCTCAGACAATAGAGCTATGGCATGTAGCATGTTATAAGAGCCAGTGAGCCATGCTGGCATTGTTTATCATGCCCACAAAGCGTATCTCTCTAAATGATAGAGAAAGTGTGCCCGGCGTGCGACTGGGCGATAACCTCACGACTACTCTCTCCATTTACATAATATATTTCGCAGTTTGTTTCTAGACGTATCTGAAAATGTTATCCTTAATTGATAAAACTCCCAACGAAGTACGATTAATCCGTCCTTGGCGTTGCTTGTCACTCCATAATTATCACAAACTTGCCCCGTCTTCTTGATTATCTATTAGCTATATTGAAATTTCTGTCTCAAACTGTGAAATAAATTTGGCCGTGTTATCATTCTTTTCATATTGTGTATTTCTATCCGAGTTACCTACTTCTATGTGGAGAGATTACAAAAACCACTTTTAATAATACAATACCCGGTATCTCATTCCTTTACAAGCGTCATGTGAAACTATTCATTTAATTAGATAATAATTTCATCCAGTATTGATTTATCTAATATTTTTCTGTAGGAAATATTGATTAGTACGAAAATGACAAATATTACAGAATTTCCACATGATGATTGCTTCATATTACTCGTTCTTTTTGCAGGAAGTTAGAAGCTTGTTGATTGGTCGCTTTCGCGCAAGGTGCACGGGCCCGTCGCTTCGGATCACCGTTGCCAAAATTACTGCCTTGGAGACACGCCCATATCTTGGAACAGGTGCAAATATGAACTGTGTTTTGATTGGTGAAAAAGAACCTCAAGACATTTGCAAACAGACGAGCGTTCGATCGACACGCGAGCGCCAGGGAACAAACAATCTTATAACAAGAAGAGAATGTCAATGCGTTATGATATTCAATGATGTAAATTCAAGATTTTACATTTCTTCCTTTATTAATATGCAAACCAAAGGTCAAAGATCTTCGGTGATCTATTACAGTGCTTAAATATACATAGAAATGTAACTTCCTATTCAAATCAGTATTTATTGTGGATAAAATTATATATTTTTGATTATAACTTTATATTTATATATTTTAACAAAATAAATGATATACTTATTGCATTGTGTTTTCCTTTTCTGTTGAAAAATGTAAAATTTGAATATAAAAAGAATTGACATAAGATTGGTGCAGGTGTTTTTAGTTCAAGATTCTTTATTTTTCAATACCACTAGCGGAAATGATGTCTTCCATGTGAGGTCCCCAGCAGGTCCAGGGCAAAGCCCTGGTGGCGGGGATCGGGGACAACGAAGCGATTTGAAGGTTTAGGGTTAAGCAAAAACAAAAACAACAAAAAACTTTATTAAACCTAGTTAACTTGTTTGTACCTGTGGTGGATTTTGTCATGCCGAATATTTAATTAAATCTATCTCCGTTGCATCGCAAATTCCGCCATCATCTCTTGTGTTTTCTCATGCACATTTAGAAAGAGTTTTGACAAATAGTTTGCGACCAGACATGACTGCTTTTAACTCAGGAAGTTGAGAGGTTGGGTGTTGAAGGTTTTAACCTAAATGACTCGGGTATTCTCTTGGTGTTTAGCTGGGTGGGGGCGAAAGTCCCCTCCCCATCTGCATTGCCACTACTTTGCAAGATTTTTATTGTGATATGGAATTTCACGTCGAAGTTTAATAATATAAACGCTGTACCACACTGTTTAAGAGGTCCGTAACCTTCTGCTTCCCTGTTACGATATGACTGATAATTATTGATACGAAATAAAACACCAATCAAGCAACCAATGTCTACGTAAACCATGGCAGAAATATTAGCTTACATATATTTGTATGATTGTAATACTTTGGTATAGAAAGTTGAATGAAGACAAAATGCTACAACACGACCACAATTATATTTCGAAAAGTATGTGATAAAGTTGCGATATGTGATAAAGTTGCGATATTTATAGCAACCGTTGCGAGGAATTGCACGTAGATTTACGTTGACAGAAACGATGCTGAAAAATACTTAAGAAGTAACATGAACTGAAAGGTCAATGCTCAAGCCTACTTATAAAATGTGTAGGGCATGTATTTTGTGGTCGGTCGAGACGCTAGCAGTTTTGGTTCCCTTGATGCGAAAGGTCTATTCTAACGCTTCCTGGCATTACTGACGTCACATTTAAGACACTATAACAGAAAGGTAAGAGAACGTGGTGTTTTACGCTGCTGAAATAATGTGTGGAAATTTTACAAGAATATACTGTTTACAAGATGATAACTTACGTTATAAGGAAGGAAACTGGACATTACCCTCGTACTGTGTTTGCCACTTAGCATCAAGTGAAGATTATTTCATTTATTTAGTGACGAAGTCTATCCGATTATTATCTGCTTTACATAGAATCTTTCCATACCAACGAGGGATTTTTAACTTACTTCCGTGTAAATCTGTATCATTTTACTGAACTTGCTTTTGTAATATCCGGAAGGGTAGAAAATCAACATGTCATTGATGGGGATCAAACCTACGACCTCTTGATTTCAAGCGTAGCACATGCGTTGTTGCGTTAAATGTATTTGCCAAATTTAACCGCGCTATTGAAAAGTAGTGAAATTACTTATCTCATATTGTCATGCGACAAGGGATTTCCAATTGAAATAATTGATTGATTAAATGATTGATTGATTATTGTTTTACGTCACTCCACGATTATTTCACGTATATGATGACGGCATCTGCCTGATGCATTGCATACAAATTTAGACCTTTGCAACGGACCCACTCGAAGCGGTGAGGGATCTTTAACGTGCCACGCCTACAGTGACACGGGACCTCGGTTTTTACTGTCTCATCCGAAAGACAGAACACCGGTCTGCCCAGGCGCGAGAGTCGAACCCGGGACCTCTTGATCAATAGCCGAGCACCTTATCCACTAGGCCACACCGACTTTCCAATTGAAATAAACACATACAGTATATTTTGTTCGGCTTGATGCGTTGTTTTCTCTTTATAACAGACTAATAATTTTAATGTAGATACATGTCAGTAGATACATGTAAGCACTCAGAAAGACGCATATATGTAAATTACACCTGTTTTCTAGATTAACAGTCAGACACGTGTTTCTCTCATCATAGGTGAACGAAAGATATTAATAATTAATTGACAAAAAGATCAGGAACTATCTGCCATATCTTGTTCATAAAAAGTACACAGTTCTTAATGCTGTCAGTTGTATGTTTAACTTAAATAATTATTGCATGTTTTTTATTATTACCGTTTCCTGCAGTTTTACCGGTTATTTTACACCTTTATCGTTGATAGTACTGTCTGTGTAGGGTCCCACATAGCAGCTTTATCGTTGATAGTACTGTCTGTGTAGGGTCCCACATAGCAGCTTTATCGTTGATAGTACTGTCTGTGTAGGGTCCCACATAGCAGCTTTATCGTTGATAGTACTGTCTGTGTAGGGTCCCACATAGCAGCTTTATCGTTGATAGTAATGTCTGTGTAGGGTCCCACATAGAAGCTTTATCGTTGATAGTACTGTCTGTGTAGGGTCCCACATAGCAGCTTTATCGTTGATAGTACTGTCTGTGTAGGGTCCCACATAGCAGCTTTATCGTTGATAGTACTGTCTGTGTAGGGTCCCACATTGCAGCTTTACCGTTGATAGTACTGTCTGTGTAGGGTCCCACATAGAAGCTTTATCGTTGATAGTACTGTCTGTGTAGGGTCCCACATTGCAGCTTTATCGTTGATAGTAATGTCTGTGTAGGGTCCCACATAGCAGCTTTATCGTTGATAGTACTGTCTGTGTAGGGTCCCACATAGAAGCTTTATCGTTGATAGTACTGTCTGTGTAGGGTCCCACATAGCAGCTTTATCGTTGATAGTACTGTCTGTGTAGAGTCCCACATAGCAGCTTTATCGTTGATAGTACTGTCTGTGTAGGGTCCCACATAGAAGCTTTATCGTTGATAGTACTGTCTGTGTAGGGTCCCACATAGCAGCTTTATCGTTGATAGTACTGTCTGTGTAGGGTCCCACATAGCAGCTTTATCGTTGATAGTACTGTCTGTGTAGGGTCCCACATTGCAGCTTTATCGTTGATAGTACTGTCTGTGTAGGGTCCCACATAGCAGCTTTATCGTTGATAGTACTGTCTGTGTAGGGTCCCACATAGCAGCTTTATCGTTGATAGTAATGTCTGTGTAGGGTCCCACATAGCAGCTTTATCGTTGATAGTACTGTCTGTGTAGGGTCCCACATAGAAGCTTTATCGTTGATAGTACTGTCTGTGTAGGGTCCCACATAGCAGCTTTATCGTTGATAGTACTGTCTGTGTAGGGTCCCACATAGCAGCTTTATCGTTGATAGTACTGTCTGTGTAGGGTCCCACATAGCAGCTTTATCGTTGATAGTACTGTCTGTGTAGGGTCCCACATAGCAGCTTTATCGTTGATAGTAATGTCTGTGTAGGGTCCCACATAGCAGCTTTATCGTTGATAGTACTGTCTGTGTAGGGTCCCACATAGCAGCTTTATCGTTGATAGTACTGTCTGTGTAGGGTCCCACATAGCAGCTTTATCGTTGATAGTAATGTCTGTGTAGGGTCCCACATAGCAGCTTTATCGTTGATAGTACTGTCTGTGTAGGGTCCCACATAGCAGCTTTATCGTTGATAGTACTGTCTGTGTAGGGTCCCACATAGCAGCTTTATCGTTGATAGTACTGTCTGTGTAGGGTCCCACATTGCAGCTTTATCGTTGATAGTACTGTCTGTGTAGGGTCCCACATAGCAGCTTTATCGTTGATAGTACTGTCTGTGTAGGGTCCCACATAGCAGCTTTATCGTTGATAGTACTGTCTGTGTAGGGTCCCACATAGCAGCTTTATCGTTGATAGTACTGTCTGTGTAGGGTCCCACATAGCAGCTTTATCGTTGATAGTACTGTCTGTGTAGGGTCCCACATAGCAGCTTTATCGTTGATAGTACTGTCTGTGTAGGGTCCCACATAGCAGCTTTATCGTTGATAGTACTGTCTGTGTAGGGTCCCACATAGCAGCTTTATCGTTGATAGTACTGTCTGTGTAGGGTCCCACATAGCAGCTTTATCGTTGATAGTACTGTCTGTGTAGGGTCCCACATAGCAGCTTTGTTACGAATAATTCAAGATCTTTAACGAGTCTTTTATACAGTTAACACAAGAATCAAACATGAAGTCTACAAAATCATTGGCTGAAAGAGGTTCGAACATAGTCTATTTCCAATACAATACAATTCAAGCTGACCTGTTAATTGCATTCTTCTGTTCTAAAACAATATTTCGTATCTTTTATATTAAATGATTGTGATTTTCTGGATCGAAATAATTAAATAAATAACCGTCATTTGAGTGTCCGTGGTGACTTTGTATTTTGCATTTGAAATGACTTTCATTTTTTTTGTATCTGAACTGAAGATCTATAAAATGTTTATTTACGTCTTCTACAGAATAAAGAGAATATACACAATATATTGCAATGGTTCATATAAAAGTCAATTGGCGTTGAATATGGTAGCAGTTATCGTTCTTTGTGCAGAGTTTTCCTCTTCCCTTCACACAAAATAATGTCAGTACACATAGTATAGTATTGTCACCTGAGCAACAGTGTCGTCATGGTTTTTGTACTGTCACCTGAGTAACTGTGTCGCAGTGTTAATGTAAATGCATATCAACAAACTCTTCATTTCTTTATGGCGGTCCACATATTTGTGCCAAACGACATTCCTGATGCTTTGTTCAGACGATATCCTTGTTCATGCTCCCTTGTTTATGTCCTTAGTGCTTTCTTATTTAAACATTAACCCCAGGTTAATATCGGTTTGAAAAAATCGTTGTAATCCAAATCTACCCACGCTTTTGTCCTCATGCAATCTATTGTTTCCGGTTTGTCTGTCCATTTGTGTCACGTAAAGATTTTCTCAACTGTCTCATTGTAAAACGCTCATTATCGGACGACAAACGTTGCGTGCATATCTTAAAAGATCTGATGGAATTCCAAATTTCATCTAAATATGTATCTTTATTGAAAACTGAAATAGCTACGGTAATTTTGACTATGAAAGAAGATGCTTTACAGTGTTCAGTGTTGAATTTTTGGCCGATTTCAGTGCAGTTGTTGGCCGTTTTTGACCGGGTATTTCTTTTTAAATAGTCTATGAGGATCCGGTTGTCTGTAATGCCTCAACAAGGTACCAAGGACGTCCCACTCCCTTATCGCGCGATAAATTATTCAATTAGCAAAACGAAGAAAATTTCGTATTTATTCAAATCGATAGGTAAATACTAAAGGAAAATTAATAATGGGGGAGGCAAACTGGAATCATTTACAAGTCCTACAATTTGTGTACACATGATACCTATTGAGACGATTGTGTGTTTCCGTTGCGACAAATTTTCAGACCTTTTCAATTAGAAATGATATTATAAGCGGTGCATTTACGCAAAATAACCGTGAAAAGGAATGTAATTCGATACAAACACCACAAAAGGAAGAAGATCAAAACTATCTGAATTAAATGTCACTTGACACCTCCATATCGTGAGTGTGAACGATGTGTAACGAGAAATGAGAGTTTTTGACTAAATTTCTCAAATTCTGATAATTATACCTAGAATTTTGATATTGTATTATTGGCCATAAATGCAAACAAAAGTGCTTATTAATCACTGTTGATCTGTGTCGCGGTAGCAATTATTACACTGTCTCTCTCAAATGACCCGGTTAGGTGATTTCCAGATCTATATACAGCTCGAGTTAATGCTTGCTTCAATAGGCAAATTGTCGTTATAAAGCTGCCATCAATTTTTGTCATTTGTGATTATATGACTATCAAGTTCTAACTTTGCGTTTCCTCTTACCATATTGCCCGACCAGAAATATACACCGTATATCGATATATGCTGTGGAAGAACTTGTGTTAAATGCTGTCTAAAATGTCCAACATTTTCAGATAATTACATTATATACAGTATTTCAAATTCATTTATATATAGATTAAAGGGAAAATAAGTCTTTCTTTGATTTTTGTGAATGAAGTCAATCCTTTTGGTTAAACCTCATTCAAAAACATATTTCTTTTATGCATGGAGGTTGTTGTAGCTTTGATATAAACAAGAACAGGGCTTTAATTCTAAAGTTTTTGAGTTAATGAGTGAGAACATATTTTGCCCGTCATTCAGTGTGATCCGATCCTCTTACACGTATCCTAGTTATATAACAGGTGCGCAAGTATTGTTCATATTGACATTTACAATTTTTATAAATCTTATAAGTTTTTATTTGAAATCCGTCGCCTCGTTTCTGTCAAGTGCATATTAAGGACGTCGTATAAATCTCATAAGTTTTGCCTAGCACGAGCCTCGCACGAGGGGCTTGTCATATTGTAGAAGGTATTTTGTCATTTAAATTTTGGGATAAATGCATGTGTCCTGATCAGCTGCGCCGATTATTACATTAAATGCCCGAGGAGTAATATGACGGCCATCTTTACTTCTGATCTATGGTTATATACATTAATATGTTTTTCCAGCGTTTACTTTCATACATAATTATATGTACATTATTCCTTACAGATGATTTATTTCCTTTTTATGTACAAAAGAAAGAGGTATATCTTAATGCACGGTTGAGTAACCATTAATCAATAACCATTTACAAGTGGGAGAACATGTTCTTCATTCCTCTCTTATGTCTGTAATACTTTCCTTCGCAAATGTCAAGGAAAGAATTGACAACAGCATCCCAGGTTGTGCATCACGAGGGCACCACGCGCCAGTGTCAAAGGGTAGACCTGACAATAGATCCTAGGTTGTCTATACTGTTGGCGTCAGTGTTAAGGACAGACGTAACAATGCTATCCTAGGTTGTTTATGCCGTTGGCGTCAGTGTCAAGGACAGACGTAACAATGCTATCTTAGGTTGTCTATACCATTGGCGTCAGTGTCAAGGACAGACGTATCAATGCTATCCTAGGTTGTCTATGCCGTTGGCGCCAGTGTCACGGACAGACGTAACAATGCGATCCCAGGTTGTCTATACCATGGGCGTGTCAAGGACAGACGTAACAATGCGATCCCAGGTTGTCTATGCAGTAGGTGTCAGTGTCAAGGGCTAGACGTAACAATGCGATCATAGGTTGTCTATATGCTCGGTAGGAAGCCTAAACACAAACCATGTGTAGGCAGTTCTGTCGATATAAAAGGAAAACATTCCATAAAGACGCGTAAATTAAAAAACAAAGACGTACAGACAGAGATAAAGACAAAACAGACTACACTCCGATGCATACCTGAAACTTGAGTGTTCCATGGAAAGAATTTGGTCACCGTTTGAAGTATTTTCAGTTTGGTTTGAAAATAGAAATAGAATACTCGGAACGTTGGATATATATATTATAATATATATATATATATATATATATATATATATATATATATATATATATATATATATATATATATATATATATATATATATATATATATATATATATATATATATATATATATATATATATATACCAATGGTACTGACGCCAATGGTGGAGTTCGGGTAGCTCAGTCGGTTAGAGGGTCGGATGCATGACGGCTAGGTGATTCGGTACCATAGGTCGTGGGTTCGAGTCCAAGACGGGGAACGGATATAAGTGAAATATAGGGTGCCTTGTTAGTTGTAGTGTCTTTGTGCTTTATATGTTTGTCTAATTTGTCTTTATTTTCTACAGGTATTTCTTCGGAGATCCAAGGTCCATAGTACTCCCAGGTGTTTCACTGATTCTATTTGTGCTTTATATATATACATGTAAGTGTCTATGACTTGATGCGATAAACATATGTCAATCATCTTAAAGTCCTTCAAAGGGAAGTGACATATAACAAAGAACAATATTTTTTTTTATTTATTGTTCTTTGATAAACGTATGGTCAAAATAGTATTCGGTACTCAATTCATAATTTTCATCGCCCTATATAAAGGGGAATGTTGCTTGATTTTACTCTCAGTAATATTAGGTGTCATCTTTGAAATGATATTGACATCTGAATATTACACTGGAGTTGACTTTCTGGCCACCAAGAGTCAGTGTACACTACATCGAAGAAATGTCTTCCTATTCCGACAGGATTAACGGTGATCTTGTCGATCACTAGGGGCACGAAAGTGTTCTCTATGTTCTTAGTAAACACTATTGACACCTACGTTGATAAAACAAAACGCAATCGTGGTATTGGGCTCACACGTTTATCAATAGGAACGTGTTAATGAATGGTTCGTATATCTACTGCAGACATAATGACATATCTGACGTAGTATTGACACTATAGGAGAATTGTGTACATAAGGGACTTTGTTGGCATTGCAGTAGCCTAGCTGTAACCTCGTGTATTTACTTTAGTCACACATAAAGTGTTAATGTGGGGATTAGGCGCGATAAACCACTCTCTCCCAAGTAAAGTTTAATTAATCTTGTTGACCCGTGATAACCGTTGCGTGTCTATTGTAGCATGTGTCAAACCCCTCCAAACTGGGGAAAACGTCACTTCCGGGCGAAGAAAGTCTAAGTAGTCTAATGAATTTGTATGTACAATATATGCTTTATGTTTACTTATGCCCGCAATATATATTATCTTTACTCGTGTATCCAAATGGTATTAAGAATGAAATATTGCTTTTTCGGCATTAACCTTGAATTTTTTTAAGACCATTTTGTTACATTTACATCTTGTTTTCTTTTGTCAAGTTATTTGTTGAACATATGGTCTACGTGGCACTTACATGATAAATAAATAATACAAGACTAAAAAAGATTTTTCCGCATTGGAAACTTGACTGTTGTAGTGTTTTTATCTATATTATACCCTGTGCTCAGCTTCGTTTCTATTACATAATTTTGAATTTAAGCTGACCTTTTTAATGTTACCAAAATTTATTGAAGAGACATGCGTTGTCGAAATGCGCATCTGATGCACAAAATTATAAAGTATATATGTTCTAATATTTATCTAATTACAATGAACAACATTTGGAAAGCGGAGAGGTTAAGGACAACTGAGATATAAATGAATGAGATAAATATAACGTTATTTTTAACACATATTTTAATCCCCTCCCCCGGCTTAACATATTCCATAGAGAATACATGGACATAAATCCCGCTCTGTAAGCTTCTGGATTTCTTCCATAGTTTATGACATCACAGTATTATAACGTCAAATAAAGAGGCGGTCGTGAATACAGATTCCTGTGCTACAAATCTAATTTAATTCTTAAAAGTTAACATTTGTAATTAAAAGTTATTGACCATGGAGATAAATATCAAAATATGTAATAAATTATGTAAAACATGCACGTGTAATACAAAATTATTGATTGAATATTGGTAAATATGCCTTTCCTCGATCTTTACGCGGTAGCAGACCTCGGAAGTAAGTTCAACGACTTCTAATGTGACTGTTTCTCGATATTCAGTCAACAATCCGGCATTACGTTGAACAGCCGAGTTGGATCCAGTGTAAGAGGGCAGGGTGTAATTCTGACTCTCGGCTCGGATATTTCTAAGGTGATTTACCACTTTCCTCCCTATCTGTGTTTCGGATGGACAGTATAAACCAAGGCCCCATGTCACGGTATGTGTATACACTTGCCTCGGTAACATAGGACAAAATTACGATGCAATGCACCAAGTAGATGTCGCCACCATACGAAACAATAATTTTTGGAGTGGTTTAAAACAATAACAAAATAATAACACCCCCCCCCCCAATTCTGTGCCAGCAACCGCATTTTGAAGTACTCTCGAAAGATCTCTATGGCCAAAAAATAAACGTTGCAATAAAAACTTACAGCAATGAGTTTGTTTTACGTCGGTTTAAAAAAATCGTCCGGAAAAAACCAAATAAACAACAAAACACCAACACCAAACTAAACGTCGCTTTGTATAACAAATACGTTATAAAGAGACTTCTGCACTGGTAAACAGCAAATCCATCGCCACGTGAATTGGTTACCAATAAAGCTTGGCATAATATATAATTAAAATGTATGCAATAACTCTTTTCTATACATCCGATCAATTATCTTTTCTATGATGATAATTTGTGATGTCTACGTACACTCAGCATGTAGTTTTACGAGATTTCAAGATGGCAAATTACTGAAAAATAAATACTTGTCTCAACTTGGATATTTTTGTTCTTCGTCTTTAGTTTTTATTTTCAATTTCTTTATTCACAGGAGTTTGTCTATAATCACCATTTTCCTCATAGATGAAATAGATGAAAATGTCTAATGAATACATTCGGAAGACCATTTCAATTAATATTTGAGACTATACATGTATTATAAACGTCTTCCGATATAGGTTTATTATAGTACAATTCATTAGCTAATTGACTAAATAAATCAATATTACGTATTTTATGCTGTTTCACAATAAATCCGCCTTTTTCTATACAAATGGGTAACAGTCAGGGCAAGAGGGTAACAGTCAGGGTAAGAGGGTACCAGTCAGGGCAAGAGGGTAATCGTCAGGGCAAGAGGGTAACTGTCAGGGCAAGAGGGTAACAGTAAAACTGTTTCCCGATCACGTGACGAACTGTTACCCAAAGCGAAAGCGTTTTTGTGATAAAGCGCTTAAGTGACGTCGCAAAAGTAAATCATTTGTTTACTTCCGGCTTCTTGCCAGACGACAACACTATGTCGCGATTTGACAGTGTCTCCGAGGAAGACATTCTAATATATACGCTATACTAATTATTAACCACACAATGAATCAGGTAATAAAACAGTTATTTCATGGCTACTTGGGGAACAGTCAAACTATTGTCCCTCGGTAGTGGAGAAGAACTATTACCCGAGGCTGAAGGCCGAGGGTAACAGTTTCCCAGGTCTTTTCCACTACCTCGGGACAATAGATTGACTGTTCCCCAAGTAGCCATGAAATAACTGTATAATATCTGATGATATCACAATGATTGATTGATTTTTGTTTTACGTCACACTACGAATATTTCACGTATATGGTGACGGCATCTGCCTGATACGGGGCATACAAATTTTGACCTTTGCAACGGACCCACCCGAAGCAGTGAGGGATCTTTAGCGTGCCATGCATACCACGACACGGGGCCTCGGTTTTTACTGTCTCATCTGAAAGACGGAACACCAGCATGACCAGAGCGGGACTCGAACTCCGGCCTCCCGATCAGGAGTCCGACGCTATACCACTAGGCCATGCCGGCTTAATATCACAATGAGGCAGGAGGTCAAAGCATGGTGATTAACGAGACGTGTGATTGGCTGATCTGCTGTAAGGAAAGAGGGACTACTATTTCAATGTATCTGGGACACTGATTAGAGGAAATTATTTGATCAATTCATAAATAAAGATTGATTCTGCTGTAAAATAAAAAAAAATTAATCTCATTTCATTAATGTAAAGATTTTATAACCTAAAAGGGGTTGATGTTTACATTTGAGTTTTGGCAATGTTTTGTGACTGACCCCCTTTTAGCAAGATTTTCTCGAAATCACGGTGGGAAAGCTATAGTAAACTGTTAAAATTCTGATAGAGGAGGGTCTGACAAACATTTTGATATGTGGGTTATATAGAACTAAGATGTAGAAAGTTGTGTAAATCTTGCTGGGAGTTTAGTCATTTAACATGGAACCCTACGGGAAAAGGAATTACTATGCTTTGACCAGGAATTACTTATCATTACCTATTTATATACGTCCTTTACACGCAAATAAAGAGCGATTCTGGTATAAATACGCAACGATATTTACCGCTATAGATTAAGTACTGCTCATAAAACTACAAAATAAAAACCAGTTGACAATAGTATAAGAGAAGTTTTAACTGTGGTACATAATTTCCATTCCTATATCTCTTTTCATCATCTTGTTTATTTACTTGCTTTTATCATGTTTTCTTCCACCATAAAATGATATAATTGCTGATTTTGTCAAATTCATGTAGCCATACATAATTTTTCAAATTTTAGTATTTACATTTACTTATATTAATAAATGTAATTGTAGCGTAGGTGTTATTGATATTATCTGCATGTAAAACACTTTTATTGAAATAGAACACAGTTAAACTAAAGCGATGGGGGTTTTTGCGTTGGTTCACTTAAAATGTTTGCAATAAATATTAGCATAGACTTTTTAATGATAAAAATCAAACTGTTTTATGCATCCTATATCATGTTTTTCTGTGTAGGAATCCTCATACGGGTTTTGATTTACTATCGAATACGAGGCTGGATTGAGCAGTGAATAGTGTCCGCTCAGAGTGGTTGCCATTATAGCGTAGTTAACATTTATTTACGACCTACTTCAAGGATAAAACTTCTCTGTCTAAAGGGAGGGCACTCAGGATGTCTAGATTTATGAAGGCACAAGCACGTTAACCTTATAGGGTCAAATCTTAATTGAAAAGATAAAGGGATAGAAAAGAAGATTATCCCCACAGAAGATAATTAAGTGACACGAAAGCGTGAGTACGGGACGATAATCCGTCAAGATGGAAGTTGATACATAAAATAGTTTGATGTATGACTTTACTTAAAAATATCAGTATAAAAAATTGCAGAACAAAATAATTTAAATCCTACTTTAATACAAACTGGTTATTTGATAGATAAAGGTTTGTTTTCATTTATCTACAATTATTAACCATAACGCGGGTACTTGACACGATTTTCTATCTTGTATTTGACGTATACTGAGTAAGTCATTCTTTTAAAACCTTTTATTTGATAAAAGAATAAGAAAAAATTCATCTTTTCAAGATGATTGCATTACATAACACCATTTCCTCGAATGCCTTTCTTTGGCACCATTAACAGAGAATTACTGAAAAGTTTCTTCACGAGTGTTTGAATACAGAAAAATATCATCGAAGACTCATACAGAGAAAATGACATTGTCCCCTTTTCTGGTTCCGGGTAGATTGCAATATTTCAAAGGATACCATGATAAATAATGAATATCAATTGCTTAACAAATTGAAACTTTGTTCATTTCTAACGAGGAAGTAACGTGCTCATTTAAATGTACAATGATTTGCGTCGGACAAAATTCAGACTACTACGTATCCCTCACCAACAATTTACATTCGGACGGATTCCAGACTACGGCGTATCGCTCACTAAACAATTAACAGTCGGACAGATTCCAGACTACGGCGTATCGCTCACTAACAACAATTTACGGTCAAACTAAATCCAGACTAGGACGTATCGCTCACCAACAACAATTTACGGTCGGACAGATTCCAGACTACGGCATATAGCTCACTAACAACAATTTACGGTCAAACGGATTCCAGACTAAGACGTTTCGCTTACCAACAACAATTTACGGTCGGACAGATTCCAGACTACGGCATATCGCTAACTAACAATAATTTACGGTCAAACGGATTTCAGACTACGACGTACCGCTCACTTACAACAATTTACAGTCAAACGGATTCCAGACTAACAACAATTTACAGTCGGACAGATTCCAGACGCTCACTAACAGCGATTTGCGGTTGGACGGATTCCAGACTACGGCATATCGCCCATCAACAACAATTTACGGTCAGGCGGATTCCAGACTACGGCGTATCCTTCACCAACAACAATTTACTGTAGGACGGATTCCAGACTACGGAGTATCGCTCACCAACAACAATTTACTCTCGAACGGATTCCAGACTACGGCGTATCACTTGCCAACAACAATTTGCGACTGTACGGATTCCAGACAACGGCGTATCGCTCACTAACAACATTTTCCGATTGGACGGATTCCAGACTATGGGGTATCACGTGATATTTGCCAAGAGTTGAACTAACAATCGAAGTATCAGCTCATGGATTATGTATGAATTTTCAAGAATAAAAAAAACAAATAAGAAATAATAAATATATACTTTATATACATAGATTATTTACAAAAACGGCACTTTATCGTCAGGCACTTTTGATAAGTTTATGATTAAGGAACAAAAGTTTCCTATGAAAAGTCAGACAACAATAGCCCATTGTATTTGATTGTCATCATTAATAATGTTCTTCATTATGTAAAATGTAGCCAATACTGTATGATTCAAACTTAAAAATGTCAAGAGTATTAAAACAGTGACAAATCCAGGAGCTGCAGAGGTTCAAACTACATCAGTCTCGAAGTTACCAATCATAGCACATCATTTGCATTATTTACTAAAATATCAACCCAGAAGCACCCTTAGTTTTCTGGATCCCACTTTGTATAACTCTCGTTCATCTAATATCCACCAAAAATACTGTGTCAGTGGCGATGGTGAATATTCGAAAGACATCTTGATATTCAGTGCTTTATACCAAAACAGCTTTATGGACAGGAACACTCTTCCTCTCAGTCAGAGGTCAGAAATGAGCATGATCCGTTGCACTCTCATTCAGAATACCTGAAAATAAAATTAAATTGTTTAAAAATATGATTAATTGTCAGCAAAGCGGAAAATTGTTTTGAAAAGTTGACAATAAAATTTACCGATGTACCGAATGGGGAGTACCACAATGAAAAGTCTGAACTGAAATAAATGCATGAAATAAATTATGAACTCTTAGAACGTTAATACCAGGTTTGAAATTCAAGAACATTTCGACATAGAATAAATTCTTTTCATTTCGATTAATTATATGAATAAATATCATCATTCATGCAAGATAATTCATGAAATTAAAGACATCTCCAAAACAAGCGACATGTTGCTATTCGACGAACTCGTCATCGCTGCCACTCATTAAAAGCATACAACCTCAGAGCCATCTGTCGGAATTTCAGAAGATAGAAATAGATTCTGCGACAGGTTTCTTGACTAATATATTCCAATCCCGATTATTTCCGTAAAATGATTAGCACGGATCGTTAGCAGCGTGATTGGGGATATTTCCAGAAGACTTGTCGGGTACCCCTTCGATATGTACAAAAGCCATATGAAAAATATCGGCTATTCATAATCATGCAAAATGATTTCTGTACAATGAGCAGCGAGCTGTGCCCATGCCTTCATAAGTTTTGTATCGATAACAAGTATGCGGAAGATGAGTGCAGCGATGGCATTAAGATTTTTAATATTCCAGTTGAGTTATTGTCTAGGGACAGTGTGGGATTTTGACATTCTATTCAGGGATACATTGTCCCCTCATGTTTTGTAAAATGCACTCACGGCTGACCGAGGAGTGACCTTTAAGATATTTTGAAGAATAAATATGTGCATAGCAATTTTATGCATATCGAGTGATTGTATCCTTTTAATTTGATGTTTTGATATGAAGGAGATTCTGGTGGATCTTGCTTCGTTCTTTTGTTACGAGAAAAAGAAATACACAATGTAAAATGCCGTATAATGGGCCGAAAAACAAACATTTGAAAAGCAAATCGACAAGTGTAATATAAGAAAGCAAATTATCCCTCTGCTTTTTTCAATTTGACCGGTATTGATTTACGTTCAAAATCTTAAACTGATAAATATGAGATATTCCTCCCTCTCAGCACTATGATGGGTCAGCTGAAGACCTTAAGTGAGGACAACTGGTCAATAACGGGACCTTTACCTCGAAACAACTTGTACAGGACAATAGAGATGTTTTCAATTCCCAAAAGCAAAGATGCTGGCAATTACAGAAGGGCATTTGAACGACTTTTGTAGTGGTGGTCAGAATGAGATAATAGAGACTGGGCAGATGGCATGGAGGAGAGATGATACCCGGTCCTTACTAAACGATGGCACCCGGATCCGGCTTTTGAAAATCGCTGACATTTACTATTTTGCCCATCATTCTGAGGATAATCTGCTTTTGTAAGTGATCAATAGCGATGATTAGTATCGATCTGAAAATCGAGTGGTCATGATTACTCAAGATGTGGTGGTATTACTTGCCGAGCTCATGAATGCCATGAAACACGAGCAGGGAAGTAAACCGCTTCCGTTCTCTTACTGGACAATGTTAACTCATCTATAACTATCACCTTAAATCACAAACCTTTAACATAATTAACATATTCAGGAAATAGGCGCCAAATTTTATAATCTGGAGAACGGGGTGATATTGAATGACTGTGGTAAAAATAGACATAAAATAAATTTAGGTATTTTCATAGAATATATTAAAGATATATAAATTGACTTCATGTGATATGGAATCTCATCTTTACTCTTATTAAATTTCAAAGTAGACAGACTACGGCTATTGGTTTCTGGCTACGAACAAAAAGTAGTGCAGAGCTATGATTTATGAATGATACTGAACAAACCTAATAATAGTTTATACCTGTAAGAGGGGTTTGGTAGTCGAAAGGGCTTATGCGCTGCATTGGAACTTAATGTCTCATGCACATCGCCCGGGTCCGATCCCTGTTTTAGCAGATGGAAGATTTTTGATATGAACACAGCCTGTGGTTTATACAGACTAATTCAGTGATAGTGCTGATAAACTCGGCAGTCAAAATTGTCTAAAATAACTCGTCATCCTCTGTCGCCAAATATAAGTCGGAAACATGGGTTTACAAACGAGACTGATTGTATGTGCATATTGAATATGTATGTCTATGTATTCTTATGTAACACCTTAAAGGAACAGTATACGTGGTATAAACCTTTTCCCACATTCCCTTGAATGGTTTCCACAACTTACATACAAACATATATAGACTTTGTAGAAAATAAATTCTGGCTCGCAATATATATATATATATATATATATATATATATATATATATATATATATATATATATATATATATATATATATATATATCCGATATTATGAGCCTGAATTGTTTTTTCTGCAAAGTCTTCCTGCCTCCCTCATAAAAGTCAAATGGTTGCTCTCTAAGTACAATTGCAAATACAATTTTCAGCTCATTGTATCTTTTTACTTAATAGTTTCAAACTAGGCATATTCTAAGTACATGTACACTACGGAATTTTCCAAGACCTCGCGAATGAGCAGAATATTGTGATCTATTTTGATACGGGAGGAATTAGCTGTATCCAATAGGCTGTGATTAGATACCAGGATTCAGATGGAATCATTACCGATAATTACCGACCATTTCTGCCCATGTTATAACAATAGTGACCTCATGCAGTGACATGACGGCTTATTGTTATCTGCTACTTGTGATATTACGATGACGTTGTTCTGACTCAGAGCATAAAAGTCAAGTATCATTGTTTTGGTCTTTGTTTTATTTCATGTATGTATTACGTATTCAACTACTGCTCCGAAAGAACACTATGCCAAAAAATAACTAATAATAATGTCTGAAGAGGATTTCAGATAATCTCGATATGTTCCTCTAAAGTAAATGTATTTGGATCAGTCAAAATAAAAAAGATATTCTACAGATAAAAATAAATGATGTATTTGTCAAACAGTTCGAAAAAATGTGTGCAAAGTCGAAAACGAGAAATGATTGGTCATGATGAAATAGAAGGTCAATGACGAGGTGATTCTAGTACACCTGAGATACTTCAAATTGTTTTATTCTGGTGGCAAGCAGTTCAGTGGCGAATGCAGTTGGAATTATGCTTTCAAAGATATAACCCTTAAACAGATTAAAAGCAAGCGTGTACACTCAACTTTGTTTAACCTTCTGAAAATACTGTCTCACTTCGGAAAAAGCTTTCCCCATTGTTGGATTTACGTATCAGGTGCTCTCTGTTGTTGACGTCTTCATTGAACATTGTTTTGGAGATGAAAACAAAACCAGTGATATTTTATTTTTAGAAAATTCGATATCGTGAAATTACATTTGCAACAATCTACAAATGAGATGTGTACATAAACACTAATGCCCTGGACGGCAGCAATATCCAGGCATATTTGAAAAAGCTAGGGACAGAAGTAAATGTCACCGACTTTGGTACCAGTGGAAGGTCTTATCAGGAAGAATATATGTGTAAAATATCAAAGAGCTATCTCTTACCCCCAAAAGTTTACTTCATGTTAAAGTTTGCAGAGAAATAAACAATAAAAGTTTTTATTTCATTTTCATCCGGGGAACATAACTATGAAAATAAACAGCAAAACAAAAACCTAACTACGCGATTATATAATTAATGTCTATATTCCTATATACTAGTAGTTGGATGTATTTCATTACACCTGAAACAACCATAACTGTTTTCATTAAACTGTAAAATACTGTCGTTACTCAGTACAGATGTATGAAAATAAGTTCATAACTCATCTGCATTTTATACAAATGTACAGGAGTAAACAACGGTATAAAATAACGTTTCTTTGTGACTGTCTCATTCACTACAACGAAGTACAGTGGAGATGAAACCTGGAGTGAGTTTTACTAAATGTCGTAAGCCCAAACGCAGACGTAGGCGTAAACTTTCCGACTAAATATACCTATACGTCAATTGAATTTTCCTTGAAGTCTATGTTCATACGTAATTACATTGATAGACGTTGTATAAGGTGTACGTTACGTTTTAAACTCTTTAGGGAGGAGACAAATATTCCTTATCAAAGTTTACGTCTATGTCTATGTTTGGGCTTACGACCTTTAGTAAAACTCACTCCTGGGGTCTAGTTCACAAAAGTGCTTACGGAAGTTTTAAGGAATTTTCGTAACTTTCATCCTCAGATTTGCAATAGGGAACTCGAAACTCGAAATCGTTGAATTTATGATGATATTTTTCATTCCAAAAATAACAAAACATTTCATATTCTGTACACTGATGATTGAAGTCATATTCTATTATATCTATCTAAGTAAAAGTTACGAAACATCCTTATAAATTCCGTAAATACTTCAGTGAAATGGACCGTAGGTGCCCAGGAGGAGTAAATGTCTCCAGTTTGGCTAGCCAGATCAGTTATCTACGCCCAAACTCTGAACACGATATTCTTTTTTAACATCGCAAACAAAAGTGTAGCAATACTGTATACAAAGTGTCACACTTATACTACTTAATTCAGATTAGCATCTTTTACCTAACATAAAACAAAACCAAAATGTGTTCTAAGGCACCGTAATATTATTATTTATCCTTATTGATATTAATCTTTTAGGCTAAGGAAACCAGGTAGGGTGCAACCCCCCTTTTTATAGAAAGGGGGGGGGGGGGGTAATAGACCAATTTTTTTTATCACGTTGCGAAACAAAACAAAATTCAGGATTTGGCCTCTTCACTTTTGCAGTGCTTCCTACGGTCCTGGGTTATTTATGTATTTTATTTATGTATTTTACAATGAAGATAAACAGAGAGCGTTATACACGAAACAGTGGTACTGTGCACGATAATAGAACACCATTAACGACCTTTGTAAATGATGTTATAATCCCATAAATTCAACCTATGTTACATCACCCGTATCTCTGATGTTAATAGATGTGACATTCCTTTTTTTGTCGTCCTTTAAATATTTTTCTTTTCTTACCTTTAAATTTGAAGTTGTTATGCTTAATGCTGTCAGAGTTTTGACAGAGCCATTTAGCAATGTCTATGAACACATTGTCTTCTTTTGGCACCAGTTCTGTCCGAGTCTCTGCATTTCCATCGCAACTTGTCATAGAACAGTTTTCAGTATTGTCCAGTATTTCCTGTTTTATTGTAGTTTGTGTCAGTTCTTGGGAATCTCCACTGCAGGAGAGTGTACATTTTCTGTTTGCGGACACTCCAGGATTTTCACTTAGCGCTGACGAACCTTGATGTGAATTAAATGTTGTCTCAAATACAAACGAGTCTTCTGATTCTAGTAAATTCTGTAAATGTTTGATATAATCCACAGCAGCTCTCAAAGTTTCTACTTTACTGAGTTTCTTATTTTCAATGCCCGCAGGAACGTGGTGTCTGAGAGTCTCATAACCTAAGTTGATCAATTTTACGCGCCTTCGTTCACGCGCATTTCGGCGCGACATTGCCAATGGCTTTTGTCTTTTTCCTTCAGAATTGTTTCGTTTCTTAGAATCAAATGATTCAGATGCTGAATGTTGAACATTTTCTAATGACTGAAGAGCATGGAAATGTCCGTTAAACTGAAAATGATCAGGCTTGAGTAAAATATACGGCTGCTGAGGCTCATGCGCGTTCATGTTTATCGATCATATATTGAGGAATTATAGTGAAATCGCAAAAACCGTTATCTTTGTTCCTGTTCGTGCAGTGGTCGCGTGTCGCTCGCGTGGTCCATTGTCCCCATTGGCTGAAGCGGGTATTTGACAAGGTCAGAGGTAATGCATGATTGACAGTCGAGTGCCGGCGGGTGTTTGTTAATTAAACATGACATGGAATGGAAGACCCCGCCCTTTAAACTGCTTGGTCATTGCATAGTCCATACATGGTTATCATTCCCTTACTGTGATCTAGTTATTAATTCATGCAGCAGAATCTAAATCAATATTTCTTTTGTTACAGGTAATATTCTCAGCTTTATATTAATTAAGGTGTTCTGGAATCCAAATTATCGGTCTAATGTGATTATACTTTCATATTTGTATAACTATTCAGCTTTATGGCGCGCACTATGACGCAAATTTTGTAAAGCGATTTTCTTTTAAAATTAAAAAAAATTAAACTGAATTTGGAAAGTAAGATTTAATTCAGATAGATTCGCCCAATGAATTTCTGGCGTACACACGCTTCGCGAGCATTGCCATTGATGAATCGTAAGTGATCAGGTAGAAAATCAAAAACCATATCGAAACAGAAATAAACGAAACCGAATTCTTTACAATGAAAGAGAAGGCCAAACTACACTGCTTCACCTGCTAGCAAAAATATAATACCGAATGTGTGTTTCGGCCTCTCTGGTTCATTATGAATGTGATTTATGTAAACATTGTGGCCAAACTATGTATTCACCGGAAAGAAAGAACTTTCGTTTAACTGTATTCAAAAGTCTATAAACCCTTTACAAGATATAATTACATTCATCACACCTATATAATAATCAAACGCGCAGGAGACTAAATCATCGCCTCATTATCGACTACAAAGATTTCGAACCCGAATCGGTTGCAAGCTATTTGTTTACCGTAACGTTCGCAGTCGAACCGAAATTAAAAGTACATCTTTAATGTCGATGTGTGAATTCCTCTGTGAGCTAATAAGCATATTCGGTCGGGGTTTTGTATCATTATTAAGTGTACAATAGGACCCCATGCGCCACAGCGGGAGCGTGTGTCTAACAATCTATCCTTGCTTCATTATAGGTGCTTATTAGACGTTTCGAAAGTGTTTTCCTTTCTATATTAACTCACAAAACAGGCGGTCACTTTGTTGTGAGAGTACATCAGTATTATCTCTGAGCATTTAGCACTTACATCAAAGAATAGTTTATGTTTTAGGAAATATTGACTCGCGTCTATGACACTTCCATATCAGATCGCGTTACACGGATTTCTGAATTACTATATATGTGATGTTGTCTTTGACAATTTAAAATGCTTTTTAAAAACTTGGGCCAGAGATGTTTGACAAACACGATTGTGCGTTACAGTGCTATATTCTGTGACAGGTCTTATAGACTGATCGATGCGATTCTGGAGTGATTAAAATCTTTTAATATTTAAAATAAATAAATACTTGGGCATAAATTTTTAAAAAGAATTTTTTTTTAAAAATCGAATGGATAAAACGGTCTAAAATCATACTTAATGAGCACGGGTAAATCTTATTCTATGTAAATATTATTACTTTTAATGACATATAATACAAGTAGTTCACATACATGAAAATTTATGAATATAGACTTTTACTCGATTTCTTCGACATAGACAAATATGTGCCTCGTTGTAGTGCTATAAAGCAATGGTGCATGCAAGACAGGAACGAAAGCCAACAAGAAACTATGCTATATGGGGTTTGAGAAGCATGCGTTGAAGTCCATTAAAGAACAACAAACAACATCCGAAACATTCTTGCCATTTAGTCAATTCAACTTGTATAAATAATAAAGTATTTTGTACTCATGTTTAAATGAAGTTATCATGACGTAACCCACAATAAGAAATGAACACTTATCACAACGTTATCATGACGTAACTCATGATACGAAATGAAGACTTATCACAACTTTATCATGACGTAACCCATAATAAGATATGAACACTTATTACAACGCTATCATGACCTAACTCACAATAAGAAATGAACACTTATCACAATGTTATCATAACGTAACTCATAATAATAAATACTTATCGCAACCTTATGATGACCTAACTCATAATAAGAAATGAACACTTATTACAACGTTATCATTACATATATAACTCATAATAAGAAATGAACACTTATCACAACTTTATTACGACGTAACCCATAATAAGATATGAACACTTGTTACAACGCTATCATGACCTAAGTCATAATAAGAAATGAACACTTATCACTTTGTTATCATAATGTAAGTCATAATACGAAATGCTTATTACAACGCTATGATGACCTAACTCATAATAAGAAATGAACACTTATCACAACGTTATCATGACGTAACTCATAATAAGAAATGAACACTTATTACAACGTTGTCATGACGCAACTCATGATAAGAAATGAACACTTATCACAACGTAATGATAATGTCATTGCCCTCGGCCCAGTATAATTTATCGGCAACTTCTTTACACAGGGATGTACGTATTAAATCATGAAGCAGACAAATTCGATAAAAGTCTAAATAGACAAGTCTTATCTTTATTATCACAAGTTTTATAGCACTTGAGATACATACCTACCAGCATTAAATATGACATACATATGAAGTTTGCGTGTCGTTTTCTATTACAAAATGAAAACTCCTTGCGAGTTAGTTGTGTCAGGTCTGTTTGATACACTTCGGAAACATATGTTGCTAAATTTACATTTGTTCTTGTTAACCTGACATGACCACTAAGCTAGAAAATTATTTCTAAGTGTGTATGATAGTTTCCAAACCTGATACGGTTTCTGGGTGGGTTTTCCGGAGACGTGAAATTTCGTTAATTGTTTTTATTACTTGCATACTGGTGTATTTGGTTACGACATCAACGATTTGAAAGGCTAACACCCGTAATATTTTGTTGACACATTCCCGAAAGCCAAGGGTTATGTTTGACGAGGTGGGTTGGGGAGCGATGCCTAACAGATTAATCTGACTGACAAAATGATAAATGAAAACATACATGTGATGTTTGACGCATTCATCACTCGAGATCACTTGCAATATTAGAATTTGCCCAGATATTTTTGTGAATATTTTTGACTTCACTGACCGTTTCTTTGTTTGAACCTTTTTAAGGAGATCATGTCTTTCATTTTTTGTTGTTGTCTCTATATTTAAAATGTACATTTGATAAATAAAATATGTGAGTAATTTTATTTTTTCATAAATGTATCAAAACTCTCCCCGTATTAACACCCCCCCCCTTTCCAAAAAACCCCAAACAAACAAACACCCCCTCCCTTCCAAAAAAATAAATAAGTAAAAAAAAAAAACCCTACAACAACATGTAGATGTCATATCGATTCGTTCTTTATTTGACAAAGTGCGAGACAATAAAGAAGAAAGAGTATTCTGAGGAAGGTGGTTGCTTAATTTACGAAATTTTATTTTTCACCTTTGCTCCTATCACACATATATATAAAGATCAATTAGATTGACAGGGCGGCTCCGTATCTTCATAACCATTTTGATTTATAATTCTTCTATATATGATATAACGATGCCTGAACTTTTTATTGAGATCTAGTATAATGCATCTCATCAATGCTACACAATCCGTACTAGTTGAATTATATTTGATGAATCAAATGTTTCAAATGAATTAATTTTTAGAATTGAAAGCAAATATCTTTTTTTCCAATGCATCAATTCAATTCAGGTTCTGTTTTACTATTGGAAAAAAGTGATAGCAGTATATTATGCATGCGCAATTTGTTGCATCATATATCACCCTGTCTGGACAAAAAGCAATAAACGGCGTACGACCGCACACAAACAGGCAAAACACTTTGTCATAATTCAGATTTCACCATATAACAACACATAAGAAAATATAACCAAGCGACTCTGCTCAGATATTGGAGAGCAGTGCAAATAGAAAAAGGTGTATGAAATGTTCCTGTATTGAAAGGCGCTGACCTTGTCAAGAACATCGCCCCCGACATAATTTTCATCTTTTTGGGCAAATATAATGAACCTCATTTCACTGATTATAGATAACAGCATTTAATACACGAGATAGAAAACTGGGTTTTGAAATAAAATTCATTATGTACTTGTATAATTATAGCGATGATATGGGACGTGAATAGTTTTGTGTTCGTCAAGGAGTAATCACCAAGTTCTTAAACGATGCAATCAGCGTTTTCCATTGATAGATTAAATCGGAGGCAATTCGAGATTTATAGGTCTTCTTCATTGAAATCACAAGTACCATTTAGACAGTGTGACATCTCGCATTTTAAATCAATTGGTGGAATAATAGGAAACGATTGCATTTTTATGAGTAATAACAATGGCAAATGACTGAAATTGTTCCGCACCTCATCCGAGACAATAACGTTATCCTAGCGCGTGACGTAAAATAGTTCTTCTTTTTCCTACAGGAATCTGTGGTTGATGATAGATCAGACTGAACTGATATCATATCCCGATAGATAAAGATGATAGCAAAGTCACAAAAATGATAATATCAGTGTCAGATTTTGAGAGATGGTTATTGTTTAAAAGTTCTACATTTGTCGTTCATTGAGTATTTGTGACAGCTAGGTATTGATTAGAAGAGAAAAGGGAAAACCCCGGAGATAATAAGCTCAAGAATATGAAGAAGAAAACTACTTTTTGTGTAGTTCTTTACTGAGGAATCATGTGTGGTCATTTTATTTGGAAGAGTGTTGACCATGCAAATAAGATTATTTTCTTGCAACTACAACACGCTTTGTGTTTTATTTATCTGAAACATTGTAACAAGAGTTAAAGAGCACACAGCACGAGTCAGAGGGGCGCGAGACTGTGTTTGAATTTCATCAGATCAAAGTTTAAATATTTTCACTTTCTTCACAATATGCGATTTATTGGTTTTTCAAGAAGAAGCAAATCTGAAAAATCAATATATCAATTAAAGTAAACTCTTGATGTGTGGAAATGGGAGTTACTTTTCCGGGACTCGGCGACATCACTGACGGTCTATACCAAGCTTTAATCTCCTTGTAGGTTTATCGGTCAAACCAAAAGCGTACATAATTTAGTAAGTAAATTGAAATTCCGGTGATAATCTCGCTACAAGTTCTAAACAGAAAGTCAAGTTTGTTTACAGTCATGAGAAATGTTTATATGTGTTTGCGATTTTCTAGAAAATGATACTTTAAGAGAGTAACTTAAGCTGACAATGAAAGGTATACTAAGATATGGTCTAGTGAAAATCCAGGTAAATAATCAAGCCTCAATAGTCAATGTCCTTATAATTCTTTGATATATATGGACACGAAAGGGCCTATTTACATTGGACTTACCTCTGGTCGGCAATGTATTTATTTTAACCTTGCAATGAACAAGAGTGAATACATCAATGTGCTTTAAAACAATTCATTCAGGAACGATAAAGCTGGCTCATTTACATGTTATTACATAAGGTGTTTGTTTTGTTTTGTTATTGTTTGTTCTGTTTAGTTATTGTTTTATACCATCACATAAGATGAAAGGGACGGTTGTGTATATACACATAAACACTCTATATGTTATACTCAGTCGTGAAACCGGAGGGGAAACAAGAGGAAAAGGATATTTTAGAAGAACACATCATATATAGAATTAATGAAATATGCACAAGTGTGATCAAGAAACACCCTGACGTTGAATCACCCAAAGTGAACCTCTGAATGCAGCGCGTTTTCCACATATTTTGTACCTATCCATACCTCTGTGATATCCCTTGCATGATTTAATCGGGAACCTGCTATGCAGACATGGTTGATAAATCTTTGCCACGTTTACCTATAAATTACATCAAAGAAAATTGACAATATAATGATAGATCTGAAGATAAAATCCCCGCATGACGAATGAGGACGCGCGCGTCTCCACGCGAACATTCCCTCATTCATGTCGTTTATCAAGTCACAAAAGGAAATATTTTTATTCAAATGAGATGTTTCACAGATTTTTAATGCAAACGTTTCAATATGATCGATAATAACTGCATGAATTCACCTCATCACGTTTTATATGCACGCAAAAGATGTGAAATTTTATACTCCATATCAAAATATACTTTTATTTTATTATTTATTATTTTAGATATTCTCCTATTGCTCTTAGAACAATGATATCTTTTGTAATTGTAGAACAAAAGAATTTTGAATAAACAATATTCAATATCTTGATAATCATAAACATTCTGTGGTGATTTTATGATTTTTTTTATTTACCCCTGAAGCGTTTTCCATATTACTTTAGTTCTACTGTGAGAGCGGCATGTGCAAACCCTATACATTTATCAGATATGATATTTTCAATTTTTTATTTACTTGTATTACAAATGAATAGTCACGTTTAATGACATTGTATACAATAAGTATTCATTCTAAATACAATACTTGTACAACAATAAGTATATTTTATCTGTGTCATTTTATTTCCTGAATTAGTAAATGTAAATGTTTGACAGTATAATTTCATAATACATTTGCACTATGAGATCTGTACATGACATATTGTTTAGGATAGCCTGTAAGTATTATGAGATCTAATACACTGTGTAATATGTGAATCTTTTGATTGTTATTAAAATATACAAGAGTAAGCACTGGTGGATCCAGGATTTTCGAAAAAGGGGGGGGGGGCACATGTGTATTAGCCGAACTTCTCAGCTATTTTTGGTGCAAAATCTAGATTTTTACTTGTAAATATGTGGCCAAATGGGGGGGGGGGGGGCTCTAAATCCGCCACTGGTAAGCGATAGTTTGTCGCTTTGGCACACTTAAGGAGCAACAGAAAGAGTACATGCAGTTGTATTACGAATCTAAGTGTGGGTCAACTAGTCAGTTAGATGTGCAGAATGATTTTGGGGAACGAATATAGTGCCAAATGCAAACAGTTCCAACTTTGGAGCTCTATTACTGGATAGCTTTATTTGTTTTAGATGTTTCTCTGAAAAGGATGTGTCATGGAGTTACATGGTCATATGTGAGACATTGTGGTTACTTTAAAAGTACTGCATGAGATTCTGTTCATCAAAACAAGGGGGATTTCCAGGGCTGAAAATATAATTTACAACAAATTAAAGAATTATGGTTTAGTCTAAATAACACACACACACACACACACACACACACACACACACACACACACACACACATATATATATATATATATATATATATAAATATATATATATATATATATATATATATATATATATATATATATATATCAATCCGTCATGACTTGACAAAAATATAATGTGCATAACATCTAATGTGAAAAGCAATACGAGGACATATTAGACATCCTCCAACGCAGTGCATGTGTATGGAACACGTGGTAAGAGTTCAAATCTAATAAAATGGACATATCTAACGAACACCATTCATAGTTCATACCTGTGATATATATTAATTAGACTAAACGAAAACAAAGAAACCAGCTGAAGAAACAAACAGAACATGAACGTAAAGGGCAACGAAGAGAAGAAACCACTCTTTATAAATTACCCAGATTTAACATACATATTACAAAAAAAACATTATTTGATTGATTGATTGCATAAATATTGTTTCAGAGACAGAATGTTCACATTGTATGCAATTCGAATACGACAGACACTGGAGAGTTTTAGCATATATCGTATTTCTGAATAATTCTAATTACGACCAGTACATGGTTTAAGTTCATGTGCGGTACCTGAACTATGCTCCAAGTTCCTCAGAATTGTCAACAAAAGGGGAAAAGATTGCCCTAGTTTATCGATTTCGATTCGACATTTTGAGTGGGACGTTTTTAGGAAACGGGTTTCACAATAATGAAGTGGCATGTCACTCTACAGAACCCTTGACACGGAATTGCCAATTAATTTGAGACTAGCAACGTTCCTTAATATTTTCTTTTGGCTTTAAATTTTATTGCTTTTGTACACAACGTTTGCCAACCCTTTCAAAAGATGGACATTTCGGCCTCAAAGATGCGGGGATGAAAATCTTTTGACCTTGGAGGTCATAGACGGATAATTGGTCAGTACGGGACCCGGTTTAACACGAGACGTAATTGGTTGGGGCGGACCAGACCGAGGTCCGGACAATAACTCAGTGAAATAGTCAATGTAAAGCAACAGGGTTTCTTTGCCTTATTAATGTTTCATTAACTCAAAATACAAGGACACAATTTACGCCATATGGAAATAATTATTAGTATTACTTTATTATAAGACATCGCTTAGTCAAACTTTATCCTTCAATAAGCGTAACTCAAAGCGTGAAAATTGAACTTTTCACGATACCTTCCAGTCCTTCGCTCATGTGCTACTGAATTCAAATTGATGCCCTTTGAAAGATATACTTAAGTTGAAATCTAAAACCTTAACCGGTTTGTGTATTCCGAGAATGGTCACTGCAGAGTATTCTGTGGACTGTAATTAGACCACCGTTACACCTCGTTTGTATCTCAACAGGAGATGGAGATATTAAAGATCTGCTTTCGGCAGTCGAAAAAGCACCATGGTTTTGACATTATTTTGATAATTTTAACAAGTTTTTTTTAATTCGTAGCCGAAAGGTCATATTTTATTAAGATTTATCTGATAGTAAGAATATTATCGGTGCAGATCCAAAGATCCAAGTGAGAAAATTATTCTGAATGAGTCACATGCCGATAATTTACACATTATATAAAAGCTGAGATAAAAGAATTATTTTAATGCTCGCATTTCTCTAAACCTCTGAGTCGCTTCATGTATCTTCAGAGAAGTTTACGTTTACGCTTGTGTTTGAACATGACTTTTGTATTTTGTCTGGACCTTTCTGATTGATTGACTACATTCTAAGTAGAGAATATTACTTTTTGTAGTGTTAAGATGCTATACTAAATGTTATAATATGGTAGAACGCACCTGATGTTGTAGTTAACACCTTAAAAACAGATGTTCACTTCTCAGAAAACTGGCAAGATAGATTGTAAAGACAACTATTCACTCTACAGAATACTGGCAAGATAGACTGTAAAGACAACAATTCACTCCACAGAATACTGGCAAGATAAATTGTAAGACAATTCACTCCAAAGAATACTGGTAAAATAGACTGTAAAGACAACAATTCACTCCACAGAATACTGGCAAGATAAATTGTAAAGACAATTCACTCCAAAGAATACTGGTAATTCACTCCACAGAATACTGGCAAGATATATTGTAAAATGGTAAACAGCTTTAAAACTCTTTGTGTGTGTGGATGCAAGAATGCTTTCAAACATAAGGTAATATCACAATAGTTATCTTCCATTCCTAATGTCTATACCAACGCCAAATATGCAGATAATCACATTTTCATGTCAATAACAGTAACGTATTAGGGTAAACAATGACGGACCTCCGGAAATGAGAAGTGAGACCAGAAACATAGAAAGAGTAAGCATCTCCTGGCTAGTTAACCACGTCCACCTAAAAAGAAATGAAACTTTCTAGTTATAATAAGAATGTTAGATAAGTTAACAGTGTTACAAACAACAGTATGTTGTTTATGAAGATAAATCCATAAACGCATGAAAGACCGACAAACATACATGGGATATTGGCACTCCTGTGTGTCTTTACGTTTGCTTATTTAATATTTGAAATATTTCACAAACATGGTGGCGCATGGACTCAATGTTGATATATACAAAAGAGCCATCAAAAGCAATGGATGTTGTTTACCTCAAACTAGTACCTTGATATGGGCCCTCGGTTTATTTTGTCTCGTGTGAAAATTGAAGAGACAAAAAAACGGAATCTTTTATATTTCATAGGTGATACAGAAAAATAATATTATACACTTTTTTAACACTAGATTTTCATTATATTGTTTTGCTTTTGACCTCGTATCTCGAATGGGAACACAAAAGCGGGTAAATCCGCTTAAGTTTATTATATCTAGGATGTAGTGATATATGATGTCATTAATTAAAGACACAATGATTTGATAACGGCCTCAGGATAATATTATCAATATCGGAAAACTAATGAAGTCTAAAACCTCACAACCTTTGAGTCCTGAATCAGGTACGATATCGCTCTGGCGTAACACCTCATCAATTTGACCGTCGTTAGCCTTCTATTATGCCCTTCACAATGACGACTATCAATACGGTCACACTAGGCGGGTATGTATACTATACGGAGAAGACAGGGTCCGGCACTTCCTGACCATTAAGCAGTTAAATAAAGAACGACTATTCAATATCGGTCTCTATCAGTTAGATTTACCTCGTTATCTATTTCATTTTAAACAAATAGTGCCACTATCTGATAGAGTGATGATATTCTCTAGTCACCTGATCAAAACTATCCAATCAAGAAAGTTTTGATAGATTTTAAGAAACCGTTGTCATTTTGTGAGACTCACGCGAGAATTACTTGTGGCGCGTCTAGATTCTGTCACTAGAGTTAAGATTCAATGTGAACTCGTGTAACCTCTGGTCGATAAATTGAAGCGGCTGGGACAATTTGATCATTGTGTTGAACAAATTTATTTGAGAGCAGGGGTTCAAATTACGTTTGATTTTGGTATTTTGATGAAGTAAGTGTGGCCAGTTTCCTATGAAATCCGACCAGTAATGGCAAATAAATCTGGATTTGTAATGCATTAACTCTAAGCTTTCCATCAAATCCCAACTGTATCTTATCTGTAAATCCATAAAGAAGAGTTATGCAACTAAATTACATTAGGTATCAGTAAAAGGCCACCGCTGTGAACTTTAAGAAATATATGTAACCAAAAAAAAAGCATAAGAATGCTACGATCTAACATTGATTTTTACATTTTTTTTTTTAAATTTTCGATGGTATAATTGCAATAGCATGAAGAGTGATGACACATTGAAAAATACAGACAATGTATGGCGATAACGCAAATTCAAATACAGATGACGATGGTTCGATATGATGGCGATGACACAATGTTGAAAAGACAATGTGGCGATTATTATTTAGAAAAGACACAATGTTTAAAAGACAATGTGGCGATTATTATAAGGAGATGACACAATCTGGAGAAGACAATGTGGTGATTATTATTAAGAGATGACACAATGATGAGAAAACAATGTGGTGATTATCATTAAAAGATGACGCGATGTTGAGAAGACAATGTGGCGATTATTATTAAGAGATGACACAATGTTAAGATGACAATGTGGCGATTTTTATTTTGAGATAAAACAATGCGGAGAAGACAATGTAGCCATCATTATTAAGAGAGGACACAATGTTGAGAAGACAATGTGGTGATTATTATTAAGAGATGACACAACGTTGAGAAGACAATGTGGTGATCATTATTAAGAGATGACACAATGTTGAAAAAACAATGTGGTGATTATTAAGAGATGACACAATGTTTAAAAAACAATGTGGTGATTATTATTAAGAGGTGACACAATCTGGAGAAGACAATGTGGCGATTATTATTAAGAGATGACACAATGATGAGAAAACAATGTGGTGATTATCATTAAAAGATGACGCGATGTTGAGAAGACAATGTGGCGATTATTATTAAGAGATGACACAATGTTGAGATGACAATGTGGCGATTTTTATTTTGAGATAAAACAATGCGGAGAAGACAATGTAGCCATCATTATTAAGAGATGACACAACGTTGAGAAGACAATGTGGTGATTATTATTAAGAGATGACACAATGCTGAAAAAACAATGTGGTGATTATTAAGAGATGACACAATGTTTAAAAAACAATGTGGTGATTATTATTAAGAGGTGACACAATCTGGAGAAGACAATGTGGCGATTATTAATAAGAGATGACACAATGTTGAGAAGACAATGTGGTGATTATTATTAAGGGATAACACAATGATGAGAAAGCAATGTGGTGATTATCATTAAAAGATGACGCGATGTTAAGAAGACAATGTGGCGATTATTATTAAGAGATGACACAATGTTGAGAAAACAATGTGGCGATTATTAATAAGAGATGACACAATGTTGAGAAGACAATGTAGCCATTAATAGTAAGAGACGACGCAATCTGGAGAAGACAATGTGGCGATTATTATTAAGAGAGGACACAATGTTGATAAGACAATGTGGCGATTATTAATAAGAGATGACACAATACTAAGAAGACAATGTGGTAATTATAATTAAGAGATGACACAATGATGTGATGACAATGTGGTGATTATTATTAAGAGATGACACAATGATGAGAAAACATTGTGGGGATTATTATTAAGAGATGGCACAATGTTGAGAAGACAATGTGGCGATTATTATTAAGAGATGAAACAATTTTGATATGATATGAAACGATATAATGACGGTGATGACAATTATCATAATTATCATGTTGTTTACGTCGCTTTCAACAAATTTCAGTTATATCGCGACATTGTAGCAGAAGGTAATCATCCTTATAAACATAGTGGTGCAACCTGGGAATCGAATCCGGATCGTCGGCGCCGCAAGCCAACCTCTTAACCACTACACCGAGCCACTGTTAAGTTGGAGATAACCCATTGGTATGACGGCGATGATACGATGTTTTGCTGGCGATAAGACGATGTCATAAGGGCACTGACAGGGTGCCATGCTGGCGATATCATAATACTATGATGTCGATGACACGATGATACGATGAAGACACTGTATTATGATGGCGATGATACGATAGCACGATAGAGACACTATATTATAATGGCGAAGATACGGTGCCACGATGGAGACACTGTATTTTGATGGCGACGATACGATGCCACGATGGAGACACTATATTATGATGGCGATGATACGACGCCACGATGGAGACACCATATTATGATGACGATGATACGGTGCCACGATAGAGACACTATATTTTGATGGCGATGATACCATGCCACGATGGTGTCACTATATTTTGATTACGATGCCACGATGGAGACACTATATTTTGATGGCAATGATACGACACTACGATGGAGACACTATATTTTGATGGCGATGATACGATGCCACGATGGAGACACTATATTATAATGGCGATGATACGATGCCACGATGGAGACACTATATTATGATGGCGATGATATGATTCCACGATGGAGACACTATATTATGATGGCGATGATACGATGCCACGATGGAGACACTATATTATGATGGCGATGATATGATGCCACGATGGAGACACTATATTATGATGGCGATGATACGATGCCACGATGGAGACACTATATTATGATGGCGATGATACGATGCCACGATGGAGACACGATGCCACGATGGAGACACTATATTATGATGGCGATGATACGATGCCACGATGGAGACACTATATTATGATGGCGATGATACGGTGCCACGATGGAGACACTATATTATGATGGCGATGATACGATGCCACGACAGAGACACTATATTATAATGGTGATGATACGATGCCACGATAGAGACACTATATTATAATGGTGATGATACGATGCCACGATATAGACACTTTATTATGATTACAATGGTACGATGCCACTATGGAGACACTATATTTTGATGGCGATGATACGATGTAATGCTGGAGAGAATGATGTTCTGAATGTCATAACACGATCAAGTTATGGTGATAACAGGATATTAGGAAGACAATGACCCAGAGCATGTGTAATGATGGCGATAACACCATTCTATGATGGTGTTCACGTGATTTTGTGTTATTAACTACACGATGTTTGAAGGGATATAGCACAATGTTATGATAACGAGGATTCCTTGTTATATTGAGTAGACGAGGATTTTTTTCTTCATATGACAACCTGAGAATTAGATGAGGTGCCATTTGTCAAAACAAAATATCCTTAGTGATATGTCATACCTAGACTACATCCGTTCACATTCTTATGTCAACATATCCGAAGTGATATGTAATCTCTAGGCTGCATCCGTTCACATTCGTATGTCAATATATCCCAAGTGATATATGTAGTCTAGGTTGCATCCCTTCACATTCCTATGTCAACATATCCTATGTGATATGTCATTTTAAGGCTGCATCCGTTCACATTCCTATGCCACACATACCCCTAGTGATATGACATCTCTAGACTGTATCCGTATGCATTACTATGTCACATTTCCCAAAGTGATATGTCATTTTAAGGCTGCATCCGTACACATTCTCATGTCAACATATCCCAAGTAATATGACATTTTGAGGCTGCATCCGTTAACATTCCTATGCCAACATATCCCAAGTGATATGACATCTCTAGGTTGCATCCGTTCACATTCCTTTGCCAACATATACCAAGAGATATGCCATCTTTAGGCTGTATTCCTTCACATGTCAAAAGAGACGTGGTTGTTGTTAAAGATAAGCTACAAAGATAAGAGTAATATTTATTTATTGAAATAAGTTTCATTTTATCATTTTAATGATTCATAAGATATGAAAAATGAGATGCATGTCTTCTGAATTAAAACAAAAGATGTAAGTACATGTATTAATGGTCCATCTGCTGATGATCTACAACAGTTCATAGTTGAAAGACAATATTTTTTTCTATAACGAGGCACTTGAAGCAAGACGATCTGTGTTTGAAATTCATGCAGTCTAACGTAGAAACTATGATTAAATTCCATACTTTGAAATATTTTCAGTTGATGCATTTTAAAGATAATTTGACATGATTAGCGTGAAATTGAAATTTTAAAGACAGAAAATCCGGAATTGTCTAATAAGACCGTTAAACGGTTCTGTATCGTTTAATCTGCTTCATTGATTCTGTCAATACCTCCAGCGTACCATATGCAGATTTCACATTATTAAAGTCTGGCATGCTTTTAAATGGAAGTCCTCTATTATTTCTGGGCACATCTTATGCGATTTTTTTTTAACCCGAAGGAGGTCAGAGTTTTAATTTAGATTAAATGAAATAGATCTAAGGAAACGCTACGAACAATGCCCCCCCCCATCTGATCAACTTGCCAGAAATATACACAGTTATAATTAACGTTTTGTATTTTATACGCACAAGATTCTCTGTTTATGAACTATGCGAAGCTCCACATACTACGTTTAGTTATACAAATCTTCATCAAAAACAAAAGTTATGCTTGTTTGTAGGATGAATATAAATGTATGCTTATATAATGATCAGGGGTAGGCTTGGTGTAGTGCTTAAACGCTTGGCTTATGGCACAGACGAGGCGGTTCGATTCCCGGATTGCGCCACTATGTTGAAGAGATTGATCCCCTCCTACTTCCGTTTCGTGATATAACTGAAGTATTGTGATAGCGCTGTGAAAGGCCCACTTCACCACCACCATAAAGAATAATCAGAATATTTGTTAGTCCACAGTAATGTCTAGGATACAGTGGATTTTCTTTTACATCCATGAAGACACACTCGTTGTGCGATATAATACACAATACCCGTCTCTGGCTACCAACAAATAATGTTCCCTAATAAGTAATCGCTGCATACTGTCTACAATATTTTGCATATGTTTCTTGATATGTCAATTACAGAAAAAGACACGCGTTTAGCATGCCGTCCTAAACGTGAGGATGCGAAATCTGCTGAAGCGTTTCCTTCATTGTTTTGAGCATATAATTCGACACTATGGTTAATGAGGTGTTAATGCATTATTTCGTATTCATCAGTCGTCCCATCGCATTACACAGGGGCTTCAGGAATACCTTGACGCGCAGGTGCTCACAGTTTTACGTCATTACGGCCGCCATTGTGATGGATGGCATTTCCTCTGTTCATAATATATTTCATTTTTCAGATTTTGGAAATGAGATTTAATACTTAAGACATGGTGGTGGCATGATGCTCCGTTTCAACCTGCATGTCATTATTTACGTGTCGTTAATATGGATACTTTTATTTCTCGGTGTTGTCACATGCTATGAAATTCAAGTATTTAAGCATTTTTGGGGGGTTTAGGATCTCCCTTTATTTCACAATGGAGTACAAAATGCCAGTATGTTGAACCTTTTGTGCATATAATGAACATTTACCATTTCTCGTGCAAAGGTAATGAATATCTATGCACATGCATAAAACAAGAATTAGATCTGATGCAACCTGCAATTCAGATGAAAACTTGAAACTGTCAAACACATTATTTGATCACTACTTCTTGACAAATATGTTTGTAAGTCGCTTATGGCATTACATTCGATTTAGAATTCGCGCCTTTAATCATCTTCGCTTGCCAAGGATAGGAAGCGGATCGTGTACTTAGCAAACGAAGGTGGCCATTGAAAATATACGATTGATCCGGAGTGATTTATATAGCTTACATTAAAAAAAAAAAAAAAAAAAAAAAAATATATATATATATATATATATATATATATATATATATATATATATATATATATATATATATATATATATATATATATATATGTGTGTGTGTGTGTGTGTGTGTGTGTGTGTGTGTGTGTGTGTGTGTGTGTGTGTGTGTGTGTGTGGTGTTAGCTTTAAATGTAATTAAAATTCAAAAATAATTAAAGAAGAGTATTTGATATTCTTTGTATTACTACGTTTTTGGAGTGGGTGTTAACGCCATGCAACGATTATTTCCCCTATATGGAGCACCCACCACTAGATGGAGCGTCCATTAATGGGTCTAGCGCCCACCAGTTGAAGAAACTGGTTATGGTGTACGTAGAAAAAATCACTTTGCTTCGGTAGATTCAATTGGGATATAGCATCGCAGTTAATGATATAATTTTCCAAGGTTTATAATACACACAATAATAATACAGTCGCGTGTTTCAGTACTTTGTGTGGATATGATCACGGCATTTTGTCACATTAGACTAAGATTATTTTGTGAAAGCTTTTGATGTCGTGGTAAATTTTAAATTTTGATCATAATCTCGCACAGCTGACGAGATTCACGCGAGATAAAGCTTTTTAATCATACATTAATCTCAAAATCGAGAACTCTATGCACTATTGGTTATTTGTTGTTAATACACAGCGATCTTCACTCAGGACAGAGTATCTGATAAACAAAATGAAAAGGCAACGCTACCACGTGACCACGTCCCTCGAGTAGATTTTCTGATACAGTCAAGTATAATTCACTGTTTTAATCAAAGTGAACAATATCTAAATTCTAGATGTTCGAACATTAATATTATATATTTTAAACAGTTAAAGTGGATGAAATCTGAAAAATTACACTATACGTGTCTTATGTTTTCAAAATACTCACGTATTTTAAAGTTTGCTGTAAGATTAATATCTAAAACCCAAAAGGAGAATTTTTTATGTTTTTCATATAAAAATTCATTAGAGTAGAACGTTTTCTTAAACTTCCATGGTTGGTTTTTTTTTTTTTTTTGGGGGGGGGGGGGTTATTATTATTATTTCAATTTACCTGAGGCGGTAAATAAATTTACGTTTCCTCAGAATCCCCCCTCCAGGTTATAACAAAAGTGCAAGAAGTGCCAAACTTTTATGAAATTTGTTATCTATCTAAAATGTCGTAAGAAGCTATGATACAATATGGTCCGTGAAATTTCCTTTGGCATGATGACAAGTGTTGTTTCCCCTTTAAACGAATTGCAGAACCATCAACTACATATGTCAAAAGACTAAAAGATTAAAACATATTAACCAGCAATAACCAGTCCTACATAAATGGCGTTTCAAATCACGCCGCAAATGTTGGATTCCTGAAATATGAAATGAAGATGACGAGGAACTTGCAGATGTCAATATCGCAAGATTCCCGTTGCCAATATGTGTTTCAATATTGAAGTTTCTCTCCGGAACTATGGGAACTAAGTAGCCACTAGTGTGGCTAGCCATTCAGGAGACACTTACCCCTCCTTGGCATCTTAGTCTCATCTGAATTTCAGGGGTCCGTGAATGTCTGCTATGGTACATTGTTGTTATTGCTTTAGTCACTTGACACCAGTTACTTTCGTATTTTGCACTGAGAGGAAAATTTTGAAAATATTTCATATGTAAGACCCACTTATTAGCTTTGTATACTGTCGGCCATATTGCCACGGAGCCTGTCCTTGAATAAACAAAATCCTTTATGGTATAAGGATGATGTATAACAAATATGAAGATTTCCTGGCTTGTAGTCCTTGATATAGGCGACGGACAATGCATCATCACATTAGCTCACCTTCGGCTCAGGTGAGCTAATTACAATTCTCATATAACTAAGCGAGAAATACCATTTTAATTTTTGAAGATTTTACCGCCACCAATAAATCCAAAAATTAAAACAAAACAAAGATGTGAAATCTATAAAATGTTTTATAAGAATGTCAGAAAAAAAATCGAAACACCTCTACAGTTAGATATTTATAGTAAAGTAATCAGTATTTTGTTGAGTCGAAGAAGTATAAATGAGGTCAAATGTTTGGAATCTTTATTTAAAGGCGCAATTGTCCTTCAAAATTCCATGTAAACCATTCAACTCGAAACACATACATGTATATATATTGTGATATATGTTTACAATAACACTTGGGTAATGAACATGTGTATTAAATCAGGAAAAGAGAAATCAAAGAATATGAAGTTGAATTTGCATCTGATTTGTTTGTTTATTGCTTACGTCACACCATGATATAAATGCTGACGGCATTTGTTTGACGCACAGAACAGAAATTTCGATCTATCTCATGCAGTGGACCTACTGACCACTGTCTACCGTGACACGGGGCCTCGGTATTCACCGTCTACCATCACACTGGGTCTCGGTATTAACCGTCTACCGTGACACTGGACCTCGGTATTAACCGTCTACCGTGACACTGGGCCTCGGTATTAACCGTCTACCGTGACACGAAGACTCGCTATCCACCGTCTACCGTGACACGAAGACTCGCTATCAACCGTCTTCTCGGAGAGACAAGACATCAAGTCTTGGTCTTGAGCTTAGCACGCCAGAGACTGAGTCATGACGGCCACTCAACGTTCCATACTTCTTGTGGGCAATTTCTATAAATACAGCGCTACCATCATTGCAAATCATAGAAGAGCATCGATACTCCCCTTTATTATATGCACTACAGCTACCTGAGAATCTTAAGACTGGATGTCTAAAATTAAACTTGGCTTTGAACACCAACCAAAACTATTGGAGATAGTTGCATTTTACAAAACCGCTGAGATTAATTGAAAGAAGCAGTAACGGACGATGGACTCCGTGGATATGTCACTGTTAACGATATAAAAGTAATCTTATTATTTTTGTTACGGAACTGTCATTAGATTTACCTCAAGTACATATAATCTCACACGTAGTGGGTACCCTCGACGAGATTTAGTTTTATCGTTACCCAATAAATCGCCATTAACGACTGATTTATACAGATATTATGGTCATTAATGGTGTTGAAGTGGTGTTACTTAATGTCATAATTTCTATGGAAAAAAAAAGAAAACCGCATTAACAGGTGGACCATGACAATAGCAATAACACGGCTATCCAAACAACTCGACGTGATAGCCAGAACCTTGTACTTAATTGCTTCTATTTAATAGGCAGGGACAAAATTTTTAAGTGTACCTTAAGATATGAAAATATCTATTTATTTATTTATCTATTCATTTTGTGTTTTGATAGGCTGATACCTAACTCACACTTTCAATGATACGAAAATAAGACAACAGTAACACACTTTGGACTTAATTGTTTTCCACTGGTATAATTAAAACCAAAATCGAAAAGAAAAATTGATTATTTTAATTAATCATCTCGTCTTTGTTATTTACTCACATTAACGCATCAAATCTGTATCTCAACTTGACATTCTGAAGTCACGTGTCAGACCGGATGATGCCCATTGCAGGTCAAGGTCGATCCGCAGTAGGCCATTTTGGAGCAATGTTCTACGATTTAGGTAAAACTTCATGGAAGTGCATCCCAAACAAAAAAAGAAAACATTGGAGATTTTAGATCAAAGATTTGCAACTTTTACGTTTATGTTATCACGAACGTGCATCATATCATATCACAAACGCTGGTTAAACAATATTTATTGAGATATATATATATATATATATATATATATATATATATATATATATATATATATATATATATATATATATATATATATATATATATATATATATAATACATATATACGAAAATAGAGTGTAAGGATCAGCAACAAGTCGGTAAACTTATGTAAGCTGTCTCCTAAATAATATTTGCAGACAAGATATGTGCATGCCAACAATTAATATATATGCGAATGATGTTTAACTCATGAGGTATTCATATACAAAAAAAACCCCATAAAGCATTTACAAAGTTTATGTGTAGAAATGAGAAAGAGAGAGAGAGAGAGAGAGAGAGAAATGAATTTCAAACAGGAGAAGGAACGAACTGGAATGTTGCAGAAATTTATTTAATCCAGTACTGGAAGAGTGTGAAAATTGAGAGTTAAGTGTGAAGGTTTTATATATAGTTATAAAACTGAATATGAAGGTTAGATTGTGTAAATTTAAAGAATATTCCAGTGCGTACTCATAGTTTAAACAGTGATACATAATACATTGTACAGGTACATGTAATACAGAATGTATACTCAAATTGTTTAGCTGACATCGTACATTTTTGCTTTATTTGTAGCGTATGAGAATGAAAAAAAATCAGATATCATGAATAGACAGTCTACAAGATGCTTTAATACTAATTTAATTAATAAATCAATTTTAACTACAAAAAAAAAATCACGAAAAAGGCAGAGAATGAACTTTAAATGACAGTTTCTTAGGACATGAGCGTTATGTTATGTTCAACATACGGTTCAGTTTTAAAGTAATTCAGTGAATAAGTAGTCTTATTAAACCCGCCAACTTGGTGCATTTCACCTAGTGATTTTTTATGTGGATCGAAGGTGGAACGTTCGGGTGCACTGCACCCACAGAATGTCGCCATATGTTTCCAAAATCTGATATGAAGCGCCATAAACCTATTGGAGGTAACTGGAGTGGGGGAGGTGCATGGTCCTTCTTACACTGTCATATACTTAGTAATAGTAGGTGAATATGACAGGATGGGAGACCATTATATATATATTAATGTTCACTTCTTTATTGCTGAAATCTTATTAGAGTATCAGGCAACACTATCTACATCCTTATATTGGAGTACGTCTTCGTAAAGTACTGACATTATTTGTGTGAAATCATGATCGCATTAAGATGTTCTTATTATCACGTTAATAAACGATTAAATAAGGCATGACTTCTTGTGATCACACTTCGGTAACTCGAATACATTGAGAAACGAGATCATGCATATCGGGGATTTTTTTTTTTGTCTACTTCGTACATCAAAGTACAAGATGTGCACTTTTTGTACATTATACATCAAGGGTACCACGGTGCACAGTCGTCGATTCTATATATATAGTCGATAAATATTTTTATTGCTATCACTTATTATTGCAATACATTGATTATATCTGAAATATTCCATATTTTGTCCTTCTTCTATATCTGAAATATTCCATATTTTGTCCTTCTTCTTAGTATACTAACTTTGAATCTACAATAAAAGCATGTTTAAATACTACTTTCCGAGGATCAATTCAGTTAAAAATCCAACCAACCAATTATATATATAAAAACGGAATTTCAGTAAACAAGTCAGACTTGCCCGCTTTTACCCAACATACTATCAAACTTGAATTTCAACAAAACATTTTCAATATCACACAGAAATACCTTATATTCATAGTACTCTTCTGCATTTATTCATTTTTTTTTTCAGATGAAAATGTTCAAACACAAAGGATTGCATTAGATATGAGAAAAGGTTTTAACTGAAATAAGGTGGTTGTAAAGGTGACTTGATAACAGATATTGATCTTTGAAAAAAGAAGAAAAATAACGGTATCATAAGAAAAGCTGCCATATGTGAGAGGACAGCAAATAAATAAATAAAAAGAGACATCCCCCCAAAAAATAATGGTAAATAAATAAAACTTCCCCCTCCCCCCTAAAAACCCCAAAATGTAATTCAAACCAGGCCTATCAGTTTCTTTGTCAATACATTCAGTTTCAAATGAAGAGCATTCTTGCAGCTTCTTTCTATGGTATAATAAAAGACAAAGACGCGTAAACATATATGGATTATATTCGGGCAACCACATGTATATTTGCCATTACCTGGATATTATCCAGAACAAGGTAACATCAAAGGTTCACACACAAGATATCATCGCCTATGTGCGATGTAACCGACCATGATCGTTTACGAGTGATTTAACAATAACCCCCGAGTAGAAATATCTACACACATTCGACATGACCTCGGCACTTTTACCTTTTATCCCAGTGTTACATCGTTATATATCTTAAATTATTGAAACTGCTTCCGACCACAATGCTCGTATTACACAATTTCAATTGACCAAAATATCCTCATTTAGATATCAAAAGAAGCCAGCGCTCTCTGAACATAACGGGCATGTCTTTGAATGATTACAGAGCAACAAGGCATAAGTACTTAGTGAACACAATAAAACTAGCTGTAGACTCATATAATGTGACAGTTGTTTTTAAATGTGTGCGCTAAATTCAAATGTACACAAAACAGCCTGGAACACGTCTGCATCAGGTCTACTTTATATCTTTATATCATCTTCGCAAGCCAAGGCTTCGTAGTGCAGTAGAACGAAACGAAGCCTTGGCTTGCGAAGATGTATCTTTATGTGATCATGCAAGAATACAAAGTGACTTCACCACTGAACGAAAACGCTAAACAGTTTTGAATACGACATAACCTACGGATTTATGGAATTTTTTGTTACCATTTCTTATCGTTTCAAAACATTTTAACATTTGAATTTGGGTACGGTTTCTACTACAGATGTGCAGCAAAAAAAAAAAGTATTAAAAGCAGTTGTCCAGCGTGGCGTTCACATGCAATCATTTCCAACAAACATGAATTAGTAGAATTGACAACATAATGGCCATATATATATATATATATATATATATATATATATATATATATATATATATATATATATATATATATATATATATATATATATATATATATATATTACATCAATTCTCAAAATGTGTTAAATGAAAATGTATCATTGCAGGGACTTATGGTCAGTACGAACGATTTCTGTGTGAGTATTTATTCTGAGAAATATTACAATTGATGAAAATGTAATTAGAATACCCACAATGACTACGCGCATTTAGGTTGCGCAGTAAGGGACACAGATATTATCTCTGTCATTGACACGTTTGGCATTGGTCACCCCACGTGAGCAGGGCGATTTTAACGATCTCTTTTTAGATTAATTCAATCCTCTTGTTAGACTTCTTTACACTTAGTGTGACCAGTTAGTAATTTGGTTTGAAGGTTGTAATCAGTTTGAAAACGAAAGTAACCTTTCATTTCACTACACTGCTATTTCACAAAAGCGATTACAGCCCCGAGAATGGGTGCATTTGATCGGGTCGGCGCCTTACGTCTCGGTGCTTCTATGGAGATCAAACCGTTTTGATTTGTCTCTATAAAAATACAAATGTTTTATATCTCATGAAATTGTCCTACCACCACATATATGGGTATATACGACACCATTTATTTCATTTATGTGACAATTAAACAAGCGAAGTAGATGATAGAGGTGATAACCGGAACCGGGAATGACGTCCTTTGATGTAAACGTCCTTGTTTGATTTTTATCTAGGATATTTTGGAGGAGATAACAAAAATTCCTATTACTTATTCGTGATGGAATAATTCTGAAAAGAACTCTAGTGTTGTTTTACTTTGGTTTCATTAAAACTTCCATGATAGCTGATAACTTCCATTTCTGAACCGTGTACGTACATGTCTGATGTTGTCAATCAGGAAGTTTCCCTTACCTCATAGTGTTATTGTCAGTACGGCTCACATTGTGAGCTACTGCCGAGGACTCTGGTAATGAAGCTTTTTACAGACCTAGCATTACATACAAGAGGTATCGTGCATCATCAAGACAGAAGGTCCTGGTAAGTGTCGATTCCACAGCCATCCCTACTGTGAAAAGAACTAGCTTAGGTCTCGACATCAGCAGTGGTTCCAAAATCAATGCATTTCTATCTTGTGATACTTAAAATGATAAATGATTCTTTCAAAAGAGCTTATCAAGAATTTCAAAATCCGTGGGTCGGGGTGAGGGGTTTTTTTGGCCGATCATTACCAAATTTTTATCACATTACGAAACGAACAAATTGAAGTTTTGGCACCCTCACGTTTGAATGGCTTTCTACGGCCCTGTTCCTGCCAGTGGATGATCATTTAGTAACTCAGTGTTCTTGTTTTTTACATTAATGTCACGTAATTTATCTGTTCTGATAAGTTTATGACTTCAAATGCTAGAAGAGATTTTACCGTCATTTAATTTTTTTTTAAATATCAGAGTGAAATTTGATTTCACTTCCTTGTAAAAATATAAGCGAGTGGTGTTACAGTGGTATGCACGTGCATCTTTCAAGTAACAATGCTAGGTTAATGCATACTTTCATTGTCTGTGTGGAAGGGATAATAAAACATCATTGATACCTACGGCACAGGTTGGTTACCCGACAGAGCTTTAAACCGTATTAGGTGTCCTTCAACAGAGAATACGCGGATCGAGGTCGTTGGGGCCACTTTCTTGTACAAGGAGGTATAAAACCAAAATTAATACCTACAGTTCAATATTCACCATTTCTAATGAGAAGATTGCCTCTAGCCTACCCATGTTTTATATGTATGCGAATCTGTCATTTGACTTCTAAGATTTTATGTCTTTGTTATGAAAATACACCAATTAACATAACAATCGTATTGCACTTCTTTTTAAAATATATACGAAAGGCTTGTATTCCTGCATTCCCTATGTACCTTTAGCTTCTGGTTCTGGCTTCAAGTGTTATCGCGTATCGTATAGATGTTATACTGCAGTATATATCAAATATAAAGACATTGTGACTGTGTCCTAGAGGAGATTTAATAATTAGGATTGAATTTGCTTTTAGTCCGAGATTCTCTGCCCTTCTCCCACTTTTGATACCGGCAGTTTGTGGGAGAGGGTCAGACAGAATTTGTTCATCAAAAGTTGGAATATCAGCGATATCAGCCGGTATTGGGATGTACAAGCCTCTGGTGACAAATAAACGCTTTCCCAGTAAACTTGCAACCTATAATCCAATAAATGAACATTTAACTTACTCGATTATAGCAATATTTTTTCCAAATAAGATCTTCAACTTCTACTAGCTGCCGTTTTATCTGACACTGACACAACAAGATTCTCCATTTCGTCATTTGTGTATAAGAGTATGACGTCAGATCTCACAGAACGCGACTTGGCATTCGTGACGAGGTTGCATCGTGTTTTTCATTACAAAAATGTGTCAGCTGCCGAAAGGTCACGAATGCGAAGTCGCGATCTGCGAGATCTGACGTGTGTGTTGTATACATATGGCAAAATGAGAATATTGTCGTGTTTGCAGATAAAACGGCAGCTAGCAGTGCTTATAGACCTAATTTGGAAAAGATATCGCTATGATCGAGTAAGTTAAATGTTCATTTAATGGATTATAGGTTGCAAGTTCGCTGTGCAAACTTTTTTTTGTCACCAGAGGCTTGCATAACCCGATACTGGCTGATATCGCTTAAATTCCAACTTTTGATGAAAAAAATTCTCTCTGATCCCTCCCACAAACCACGGATATCAAATGTGGGAAAAGGGCAGACAATGTTAAAAAAAGCCAAAACAACAACGGAAGACATCGTACACTGTAAATAAAACAAAGGAAGACACCATACACTGTAAACAGAGCATAGGAATATTATATCAGACAATGTGAAAGAACAACGGAAGGCATTGTGCGCTGTAAACAGAGCAACGGACGACAGCATACGCTGTAAACAGAACAACGGAAGACATCGTGTGCTGTAAACAGAACAACGGAAGACATCATACGCTGTAAACAGAACAACGGAAGACATCGTGTGCTGTAAACAGAACAACGGAAGACATCGTGCGCTGTAAACAGAACAGCGGAAGACATCATGCGCTGTAAAAAGAACAGCGGAAGACATCGTGCGCTGTAAACAGAGCAACGGACGACATCATACGCTGTAAACAGAACAACTGAAGACATCGTGTGCTGTAAACAGAACAACGGAAGACATCGTGCGCTGTAAACAGAACAGCAGAAGACATTGTGCGATGTAAACAGAACAACGGAAGATATCGTGTGCTGTAAACAGAACAGCGGAAGACATCGTGCGCTGTAAACAGAACAACAGAAGACATCGTGTGCTGTAAACAGAACAGCGGAAGACATCGTGCGCTGTTAACAGAACAGCTGAAGACATCGTGCGCTGTAAACAGAACAACGGAAGACATCGTGCACTGTAAACAGAACAACGGAATACATCGTGTGCTGTTAACAGAACAGCAAAGACATAGTGCGCTGTAAACAGAACAGCGGAAGACATCGTGCGATGTAAACAGAACAACGGAAGACATCGTGCACTGTAAACAGAACAGCGGAAGACATCGTTCGTTGTAAACAGAACAACGGAAGACATCGTGTGCTCTAAACAGAACAACGGAAGACATCGTGCGCTGTAAACAGAACAGCGGAAGACATCGTGCGCTGTAAACAGAATAACGGAAGACATCGTGAGCTGTAAACAGAACAACGGAAGATATCGTGCGCTGTAGACAGAACAACGGAAGACATCGTACACTGTAAATAAAGGAAAGGAAGACATCACACCTTATAAACAGAATAATGAAAGACATAGTACACTGCGAATAATGTCTTAAACAGAAATAATCACATCTTGTAGCTTTTCAATGAAAGACAAAAAGAGTTAAATTGGGAAGTTTGTATACCGCGGATAAATAAATTCTATTATCAATGCTATTTGATTTTATATTGGTCCAGAGGAAGTCAGTAAAATGGTGAATATAATTTACAAGTAAAGCTTGAATATTGATCTGAAAGGACCTTTCGACTTTAATATGCATAAAATATTTATTGTCACGTACACACATGTTGCATGTCGGTGAGTGGATCTTATTGTCTACAGTAATCTATTTCATGAAGTAAAAGAAATTTGCAAGACTTCATCGGATCTGAAAACTTAAAGAAAACCGTAAAGCAAAGAACCAGATTTAGTAGAATGTATACGTGGATGTAAGTGTTACTAGTACTGAACAACCAGTATTTGATATTAATTCTTCTAACCAATGAAGACTTTGCATTACCTGTAAATGTACTTAAGTAAAGTCGTAGTAACACACCCACACGTCATATTTACCTGTAGCGCGCTCGTGTTATGCAAGGTGAGCACGACGGTAAATTTGCGCGTGCCAGTGATTTTCTGCACACGCCGGTCGACAGGATTCCTACCATCTGCCGTGCGCATTCCACAAGACGTGCTTTATGTATCCATGTGGGACTTTTCCCACTCAACAATCTTTTTATCTATAAATGTCGAGGTAACGCATTTCAATTTTCAGTAATTAATCACGGTTGCTGAATGCCATCTAAGGGGTTTGTATATTAACATTGTATTTATGTCACTTAAAAGCTTCTCTGGATTTAATCCGAGTGTCGTGAGGCTGGCTTTGCCTTGGCAACAAAAAGCTGTTTAAAGATATAATTCGCTTTCATTGCATTTTTCATCGGTATTGCACACGAACGAGACGATATCATTGTCCCCGTGCGACACCATACCTTTATGAAATGTTTATCTCCCTTTAATTTGCAGAAAATGCATTATGAAATAAATGACTTTTCGCCGACATTTATGAATTCTTCGGAGATTAAAAGTTCATTCCTGTCCTCATTTATTCCTCAGGAACGTCGTGTTTTAGACTTTGTAATATAAAGAAATGTTTTCTCCACGTCTACTGAAAACTTTAGTTGCGTGGATTATTAAATTACGACTGCACTTTGATATTCAAATTATACAATAACAATTTACCAGAATTACCTTGATACAAGAAATCCAGTTTGACCGACCTCAAGAGTTCTAAGGAGACAAATTTGTTGGACAGAATTTTCTATAATGCACATAATAAGCAGGCAAGGATAGTTTTCATTCGCTTTGTAGTTTATTGATCATGTTACCTAAATTTTCAGTTTGACTTGAAAGATTGCTTCACCAGTTTGAAATACAGTTTAAAAGAATGTATGAAACTTTAATAGTGAGATTGAGAAAGCACGTGCTTAACACGGACTCGTGCAAGTAACATGCGCAAAATCTCGACCTCTTTTAGTATTAGTTTAGTTTAGTTCGCTGCCTGGTCAGATAAGTCGGAAGGATTTGTTGATGACCAGAAAAATCCTATTCAGAAAATAAACTGACACTAAGAATATAGCATAAGGATAAACATTAAGACATCACCATACCATACCGACTTAATACAAGACCATACCATACCGACTTAAGACGGCCAATTGATATGATTAATCGATTTCAAAGCGGTATATTCGATTGGTTAAACATTGAACAATATATAAATAACCACGATATAGCGAGCAATATCAACTATAGGCTAAAATTGAGGTCATGAAAATAGCTGATTAGAGCAGGTCGAAGGTTTTTTATCGAATGAACAAATTCCTCTGCCCCTCCCCTCCCCCCCCCCCCCAAAAAAAAGAAGAAAACTAGCTTCTTTTAAGTATAATATTCACGAGATGTTACAAATGATAAGCAAATTACCAAAAAATGTACGCAATAATTTTACTGTTAAGGGATTTTGATCCAATTTTCAATATTCTTTTTCAAATTTTTCTTCATGTATACCTGACCTGACCATAGACTATAGTTTCCTCCCATACATAGTCCCCCACCAAAGATAATGTTGGCATCTTCCTCATGTAATTTATGGTGATTCGAAAAGCCCTCTGGTGAAAAAGAGATTGAAAAAATTATAAAAATGAAATCAAAAGCGTTTTGTTTTATGCCAGTGTCATGAGGCTGAAATGTTGCATGAATACTCTATTACAACACCTGAGAGTGAGGTCTTGTGGGTTAAGACATGCACTGATAGATGTCTGGAATTTGGCATATGCAATTTTTTCTTCAGAGTAGGAATTTAAAGATTTGATATAACAACGATATGTACAGAAATTTCAGGGGAAAAAATAAGCAGTGGGATTTCCTCAATGACTTTTGAATTTACAAAGGAAATAATAGGAAAAATACCTGTCGTCAATGGTCATCTACGAGAGAAGCCGCTTCATAGAAGCTGTTAGTAGTGGGCAATATTATCGACAGTGCGGTAATTGCTATGTTTTTGTTAGTAATGATACATTAAGATTTTGTTTTAAATACGAAAATTTTCGCTTTCTTATAAACCTCAAATAAATTAATAGTTTTTACTTCGTAGCTCCTCGCCTAAGTTAACCTCCCCCCCTTAAAAACCAAAATAAAAAAAAAGAAGAAGGAATCAGGTACAAATATACGAAACTGAAACGTACATGTAATTGAAACTCGCTAGGCTAGCTGGTAAGAGTAAAGTTTAGTGAAACAGGTCCGTTTCTGAAAGTGAGACTTGCTTATAAGGCATTAACGGTTTCTATTTAAGCAACATTTTAACCAGAAATTTGCCCATAGTAAAAGCCCACCATTCTTCCGATACAAAGAGCCACTTTGCATTTCCTATAGCTATACACGATCAGTTACATCCAAAATTCTCAATTACAAAGCACGTTTACAGCAACTTGATTCCCGACATTTCCAGAACTCTACACCTTGTACTTGCTCTGTTCATAGTGCACAAAATTAATATTTTTATATATCTCGGTATATTTATTCATATATTTTCCTTTTTTGGCCATATCGTTAAGGGTGATATCAACATCGTTCGCAACGAGAAACTGAGAGATCTATTGCCCGAAATTCATTTACATGGCGCCATAGATTGAATATTGTTTTGAACGCAGGTGACAAGAATGTTCTAATACTTAGAATAGTCGACCTAAACATTTTGTCAACACCAGGCACGAGTCAATTTTCTGTGACCCACATGTTGTCAGAGAAGTTGGCCATCTCCTTAAAAAGTTGTATTATTGTCATTCCTGCCTACAAAACATCAAACAATGTAACATTTGTCTTCAAGGCATACTTCTTAAGTAGTCTGATAAAGAAACATGGACTTTGCTCATTGCATGCAAATCCTACATACACGCTCACCGATTCTCTTACTCCGAAATACATGTATTAGAAAACCATAAAATCGTATTCACTTCTTTTAGAATACAAACAAGTGATTCAGGGCTCAAATTATCATATATTTACTGGATTCCGAAAATGTACAAAACTCCACATAAACATCAATCCACGGCTGGTTAGTCCAAGTGTTTAATCAAGCCTTTATCCATTCTACTTACCAAAACACTGACATAGCGCTACTATATTCTAGCGCTAAGCGACAGAAAAGGGGGAATGGTGAATTGTTAGCGCCATTATGATTTAGAGTAGACTTGCTATTCTTATTCAGGTACTGCTGCACTTTATTTTCGTTCCAGTTAATGTATTCGATATCAGCGTAGATTTGGAGCAGCCCTTATACCGATCACATATGAATCCCGTTGCAATAAGTACACGTACAGTATAAACCAAGGTCTTCAGACGTACTGCACAACGTCATACTTCAAAACCGGGACCAACCGTTGAATATGTCCCATGTCAATCCCTGTGTTGTTCGTCGCCTTGTTTCTCTAGGGAGTCTAGAGAGACATGGCGTTGAACAACAGAATAAGATATGCAAAGCCAGGGATTGACATGGAGACATATTCAACGGCTGTCCCAAGAAAAGCAGCAGTAGAGGGCTGTGGTGATGCCCTAATGAGCAAACCAATCAAATGTGTTTACTTAAGAATTCAAAGGAATTACTGGAACATCTCAATTTTTATAATCAAGTCCCTTTTTTACTCTATATAAAACTATTTCTAACAAGAAACTTAAAAACATACAACATCCATCATACACAATTCTTTGTTTATAAACATGGAAACCGTAGATAAAAATACCTCCTTTTCGGCCGTCAAGATACGTACATGTATTTTGTGTAGGAACAAGTACACTAAAGACAATATAATCAATATACTGGCGTTCCTAGAAGACAATATTTTTCGTGGGTTTTGCAGGAAAAGATTTCCAGCAGATTGCTAATATTTCAATGAGTATAATTGAGCACTTTTCCCGCCTGACATCTTTTTGTACTCATATGATGCAAAACTTCATTCAGTCAGAACAACCAGCAATAAAGAACTGTACCAACACACATACACCCGCCCACTTTTTCGAGAGATCAAAGATAGGAGATAGAAATGGATAGGTCATGTACTTAGGATGCAACCAGATTATTCCTATGGTTGCAATGAGATGAACTCTAGCAGGTAGAAGGAGGAGAGAAGGACCTAGAGAGACATGACGTCGACCAACAGAAAAAAAATATGAAAAGCCAGGGATGGAGATGGACATAGGGAAATGTTCAACTGTTGTTCCAGGAAATGCAGCAGTGGAGGGCTATGGTGATGCCCTTATGTGCAAACTAGCACGAAGATAATTAGGTAAGTATTGCCCAATTCAGGAAAAACAGCATCTTAGAACAATTTCACATTGACATTGACGACGTTTTGTCCATAAATAATAAAAAAATTCAAAGATCAAGACACACCCTAGAGCAAAACATTTGCTTCCTGCCTAAACTTATCGCTGAATATCGGTAGAAATGATAGGTTACATACCTCACGTTGGGACAAACGTGACGATTTCAAATGTCTTAACATAAATAGTCCCTTTCTGGGTAGCAACATCCCCTCTTCACCTATCTATGGCATTTCGCAACTTATACAATATGCTACAGCATGGTCCACTTATAAGTATTTTGTTTTAAGAACAAGGTGAACAACAAAAATGAGCTACTCACACAGGGCTATGAAATCGAACGTATGGAATCGTCACCGAGGAAGGTCTCTTTTAGATACAAATATTGTTAGATAGTATGAAGTTCCCTTTTCCAGAATGTTATATGATAGTCTTTCGAATTTACCCTTTCTCTCCATGAAAATATTTTAAAATAACTCGCAGTTTAAAACCATATTCAATTCAACATTGATTTATGAAAGTTAAAAATAACGTGCGCCTGTCCAGCGTGTTTAAATATAATTACAAATTTTAACATAATAACACATAAGTGAACATTTATGATGTAGGTCCTAATAAATTAGAAATATTGTAATTCTAAGATTGTGTAAAATTCTATAGCCACTTATTGTTTGTATGAATTGAGATTTATAAGAATTTTTGCAGTAAATTGCAATGAGGTGGTAAGTACCACAATTGAATGAAAGTGGCAGTAAACATCCCTAAAACTGCTACTATGCATTGTTTTCAAAAGAAGCCGGTGTGGCCTAGTGGATAAGGTGCTCGAGAGGTCCCGAGTTCGACTCCCGCCCTGGGCACACCGGTGTACTGTCCTTCGGATGAAACAGTAAAAACCGAGGTCCCGTGTCATGGTAGGCGTGGCACGTAAAAATCCCTCACTGCTTCGAGTGGGTCCGTTGCAAAGATCTAAATTTGTATGCAATGCATCAGGCAGATGCCGTCATTATATACGTAAAATAATCGTGGAGTGACGTAAAACAATAATCATTCAGTCAATCAATCAATGTTTCAAAAGTATAGAAGCCTATATGTGCCTAATGAAGACAGTGTTCCTACGTAAAAACGTAGAAAGTGACATTATGTATGGATCTAGTACATCACATCTAATACTATTTTCACTACTAATTAATAACATGTATATAAAAGAATAGTGATGCACCATACATAATATTTGGACATGTGAAAAGGCAAAAGCCAATATATGACAAAATTTAATCCACCCGTCCGTCATTATTAGATCAAATCGTGATAAACGATGACATAACTTCCAGTCAGAGACATAGACTACTTTCTGTCTCTGCTTCCACTCAGAGACATAGACTACTTTCTGTCTCTGCTTCCAGTCAGAGACATAGACTACTTTCTGTCTCTGCTTCCAGTCAGAGACATAGACTACTTTCTGTCTCTGCTTCCAGCGTGCTTTTTGGACAGTTCAAGTAGAACTAAGATAAATCATACATATATTGTAGTAAATATTTTAAAAAGTTCATCTCTTTATTTGGCAAAGTATTATTTACTACCGTCATTATTGCTCACAAGATGGCAAAGGATGCTCATAGGATGGCAATATGCCATGATTTTCACTTTAAAAAGAGTCTTGCATTCAAGGTGTAGGAAGTTAGAAAGATGTTTTGCTGAGGTCGATAAATTTGAAATTAAATCCAATGAGAACAGGTATTACCTTTAATGCTTCTGAAAACACTTTTCCTGTAATACAGATTTACGAAGAAGTTTCGAAAAGTGAAAGTAAACTAGATATTCAAGGCCTATTGGATTGTATATACATTTAACTATCATGCATCTAAACCGAAAACGGACACGGTATAAATTGTTACCGGATCTTGCACACGACTTTTCCATACGTGAATGATTTTATACTATATATATCGAAGTTAATGGGTAAATGTCAACCGCTTTCCATGTAAAAACAACTGAAATTAACCGATTTATTTTGCTATTGAAGTACATAATCTGACGCGGTATAATAATGAGGCACTCCTGCGTGGTCATTGTGCTACTGTTACAGGTGTATTGTTTCAAAGATAGAGGACTGATGGCCTGTCATAACAATCGTTAGGCTACGGCTGATTGTAAGTATCATCTAAAGGCAACGCGAGAAACTCCGATCCCAATGATTTATATCCCATCTCGTCTAGTATAACTTCCTATTCAAAAACAAATTTTCACTCTGTGTGACCTCGTGGTTATAATGTTGCCACTTTCAGGAATTTACGCCTATTTTATTGTGTGCGACCTTGTGAAGACCTTTGTCCTTTGTATTGTACCTACCTCTCAAAGCATGAGAATTTGGCTCACTTATACTAATATACTGTTTATATTAGCTAATCCGGTGGTAAAACTTCGCATCGTACTGTAGGTTGCCATGATATGCAGGTCTGAAAATGGGCGAAAAGGGGAGGGGGGGGGGTGTCAAACCAATTTTTTTCCACTTCATCGAAATAAGAGATATATTATGTACTCTTGTAATTCTAGGACTAAGTTTTTGTTTGTTCGTTTGTTTTGCTTAGTTTATGATTTACACATTACTTCGAACGGTATCATGACTTGATTTCAACTACGTGTACATACAGACGGATCTAGAAATTGTTGAAAGGGAAAGGGGCAGGAGGGTTGCAGTCTCCCATGACTAATGTTTTGCACTATTCGGTCTGGAAAGGGGGGGTTGCAGTCCTAAAAATGGTCAAAAATTACCTTTATGGGTAAAATTTTTCGACCAAATTGGGGGGGGGGGGTTTCCCTGCTACCCCCGCCCCCTCTAATTTCGCAATTGGTACACATACTAAAGAATCATGTACATCATTAATTTATGTTACCAGTGTCGTAGCGTAGCCTGAATATATGTGTAGGCAGAATTTTCGAAACCTGTGTATACCAAAAAAAAAAAAAAAATGAAAATTTAAAATAAAGGAAACTATGCATTACTTGGCAAAATTATGTGTAGGACTAGACGGTGTTTGTTAAACTCTAACTAAACGTGATAACTATTGTCGGTGTACTTATATCTATGAAATTCTTTTAATTATCAATGTTTTATTTATATCGCTTCTTCAAACGATCTGTTTTAAGATCAATCCAAACAGTAAATCGAGTCGAGTAGAAATTCTAGAAAGAAATCTGTCATAATTTACAGTACATTTAAACTTAAATGGGTATTCAATACCCCAATAGTAATGGGGAAAGTGATTCATTTTGACACGTGTCACTTCACAGACAAGTTTGTGGCTTCCTAGAACACAAACAAAAGGAAAATGATGGATGAATCCAAGACCCAGTGCTGCAAATAGCATCCTCGTTAGGGATATTAAATGCTTCACAAAGACATCATATACATGTAGTACGGAGATCGAAGGCCATCCTTTGTGTACTTATAATCTGAAAAAGTTTGTAAAGACCGTGTTGCTTTATCCACTATTCTGATAACTATATTTTGTAAAATGTCATTATTAATTTAAAATATGAAGATAATATAAGTATTTTTTTCTACTAGACAATTAAAATGTTTTTATAAATCGACAGAATTGCTTTTCTTTAATTGTATTCTCCCCGTTATTTTTTTTGGGGGGGGGGGGAGGGGGCAGGCTTGGTGTAGTGATCCGGGTTCTCAACCCACTGAGGTTTTTTTACCACTCAGTTACCAGGTATGTGGGTTTCTCACACCACCGAGGGTCTTTCACCACACAGTGGTGATAACGATATTCTAACAAGGGTATCTCAGTGCGATGACGTCGACTTCAAATTTCTTTATTTTGACGTATAACCTGCCACCCATCTCACATGGAATCGTTGTTTAATAACATGTGCAATATTATCGCTGACGGTCTATCTATCTATCTATCTATCTATCTATCTATATATATATATATATATATATATATATATATATATATATATATATATATATATATATATATATATATATATATATATATATATATATATATATATATATATATATATATATATATATATATATATATATATATATATCATATTATATTAGGGGAGAGCTATTTGAAGTCTCATACTTTATCTTCTTCCGATAAACGGACATTATCACCACGCTCACTTCCGACAATCGCACCTTCTCGGACCTTTCTGGCAAGCTCGGAAAAAAAAATAGCATCGAATGTATTACGAACCACCGGATGTTTAAAAATGTGACAAAATGGCGGATTTCGATGAATATATTAAATAATTCCGTGATAAAATACAGTTTTAAGATCTAAATAAGAAACAGAAATTTTTATTACAAACAACGTGTGCAAGTCGTTTTCTGCATTTATATATGTATGTTTCACCGATGTTTTCAACATGGGCGCTGCCGAGATTTACTTACATAATAGCAGAATGAATTTATTATAACGATGTTATTTAAAGTTTCATGATTTTTGACGGTAAGCATACAGCTGGGGCTTTGCATCATGCGTATGGAAAATGTGGACTTTTACCAAGAGTGTAGTCGGTGGGCCTACAGCAGAGACTGTGTATGGAGAATTTGGGCTTCTTAAGATTTTTTAACAGAAGGGCTATAGCAGACACTGTCTAAAGCGAATGTGGGCTTTTTTTTATCAAGATTTTGACAGCGCGTCTACAACAGAGGCTGTGCATGGAGAATGTCGGCTTATTAACAAGATTCCTGACGGCAGACCGACAGCAGTAGTTGTGTGTGGAGAATTTGGACTTCTTAACAAGATTCCTGACGGCAGGCCGACAACAGAGGCTGTATGTTGAGAATTTCGACTTCTTAACAAGATTCCGGACGGCAGGCCGACAGCACAGGCTGTATGTGGAAAATTTGGACTTCTTAACAAGATTCCTGACGACAGGCCGACAGCAGAAGTTTTATGTGGAGAATTTGGACTTATTAACGAAATTCCTGACGGCAGGCCGACAGCAGAGACTGTATATGGAAAATTTGGACTTAATAAAATTCCTGACGGCAGGCCGACAGTAGAGACTGTATATTGAGAATTTGGACTTCTTAACAAGAATCCGGACGGCAAGCGCACAGCAGAAGCTGTATGTGGATGATGTGACTTTACCAAGATTCCGGACGACAGACCGACAGCAGAAAATGTAGGTCGAGAATTTAGCATTCTTAACAAGATTCCTGACGGCAGGGCGCCAGCAGAGGATGTGTAAAGGAGGATGTGGACTTCTTAATAAGATTCCTGACGGCAGACCGTCAGCAAAGGATTGTAAAGGAGGATGTGGACTTCTTTATAAGATTCCTGACGGCAGACCGCCAGCAGAGGATGTGTAAAGGAGGATGTGGACTTCTTAACAAGATTCCTGACGGCAGACCGCCAGCAGAGGGTGTGTAAAGGAGGATATAGACTTCTTAACAAGATTCCTGACGGCACACCGCCAGCAGAGGATGTGTAAAGGAGGATGTGGACTTCTTAATAAGATTCCTGACAGCAGGCCGCCAGCAGAGGGTGTGTAAAGGAGGATGTAGACTTCTTAATAAGATTCCTGACAGCAGGCCGTCAGCAGAGGATGTGTAAAGGAGGATGTGGACTTCTTAATAAGATTCCTGACGGCACACCGCCAGTGGAGGATGTGTAAAGGAGGATGTGGACTTCTTAATAAGATTCCTGACAGCAGGCTGCCAGCAGAGGATGTGTAAAGGAGGATGTGGACTTCTTAACAAGAATCCTTTCGGCAGGCCGCCAGCAGAGGATGTGTTAAGGAGGATGTGGACTTTTTAAAAGATTCCTGACAGCAGGCTGCCAGCAGAGGATGTGTAAAGGAGGATGTAGACTTCTTAATAAGATTCCTGACGGCAGGCCACCAGCAGAAGATATGTAAAGGAGGATGTGGACTTCTTAATAAGATTCCTGACGGCAGGCCACCAGCAGAAGATATGTAAAGGAGGATGTGGACTTCTTAATAAGATTCCTGACGGCAGACCGTCAGCAAAGGATTGTAAAGGAGGATGTGGACTTCTTTATAAGATTCCTGACGGCAGACCGCCAGCAGAGGATGTGTAAAGGAGGATGTGGACTTCTTAACAAGATTCCTGACGGCAGACCGCCAGCAGAGGGTGTGTAAAGGAGGATATAGACTTCTTAACAAGATTCCTGACGGCACACCGCCAGCAGAGGATGTGTAAAGGAGGATGTGGACTTCTTTCGGGTGTATAATTTTTGGTTTCCTTGGGTGTTTTGGAGGGGTCTTTCGTTTGTTCGTTCCAGGGAGGGTGGGGTGTTGTTTCGTGATTTACGCCAAGGTTATTTCAAAATATACTTAAATTCATTGCCGAATGCAAAGAACTCGTTGATGCAGCGAGGGAGTTATGACGTATACCGTGACATTGTACGTGGATTTCTTGGCTCTCGCTTCGCACACGTCAAAGGTTCAAATGAGCTATAATCATAACGATACATCTGTCGTTGATCTGTCCGTCTGTTAACTTGCAAAATTTTCAATCTCTTATCCAGAACTACTCAGAGGAGTTAAACGACACTTGTTTATGAAGTTGTACAAGTTCTTACGAGATTTGTTTTCAGCCAGATCAGTCAAAGGTCGGTGATCCACGGTGGAGCGATATTGACTCCAGAGAATACCCGTTTTTATTCTTCGCACTTGCTGCATGGATAAAGTAATGTAGCAGTCTGATCTAGAGGACTGTATCAAGAAATTTTGTTACATTACGAAACCTTATGTGTGGCGCTTTTTAGGCGTCTTTTCGAACTTTGTAGAGGCACAGTTTCAGATAATTTCTTGACTTTTATCATTTATACATTGCTTATTATGCATTAATTGTGTGTATGGAATCTGATACCAAGGACATTAATGTTAATGTTACATTAAAAATTATCCTTTTTTTACAATTTTAAGGTTGAAAAGAAAGGGTGTAGTTTTATTAAGCTCTGAGAGACTTCTTCAGATATAACAACGATTTTGATGGAAGTTAATATGACCAGTGCTCATGGTCCCCTATAAGTCTTGTTTTTCGGATAGATCCGACAAGGAGCGTGCCCAAATGGGAACGCTACATGTAGTTTGACAAATCTCTTCTTCAGACCAGCTTCTAAGATCAAAACCAAATACCAATATGTACATCACAGTGATGTGCAAGGGTATCACACGTGTTCTTGTTTTAATCACAGTCGGAAATCAAAGTTTTGAGACGCATTTTGGAATTCTTTTCAGACATTTGGTCAGGGCAGAGAATCTCGGACTAGGTTACACTGCGAAATCTTATTTTGGACGGCTTAGACATCTTATGGTATATACTATGTTTTGCACATTTCTGTGATATACTATGTTTTGCACATTTCTCTGATTTTCTCATTAAACATTGCTTATTATGCAGTAATGTTGTGCATGTTTTATGTATATGATTATAACGCGGAAATGTAATTGTGATAATGTGATACCAAATTAAATCTTAAGAACAACATTTTTCATAGGATCTGGTCAGGAGCAGAATCTGAGTGGGACAATGTAGAACCTGGAAGGTACCCACTGAGTGGGACAATGTAGAACCTGGAGGGTACCCACTGAGTAGGACAATGTAGAACCTGGAGGGTACCCTCTGAGTGGGACAATGTAGAACCTGGAGGGTACCCTCTGAGTGGGACAATGTAGAACCTGGAGGGTACCCTCTGAGTGGGACAATGTAGAACCTGGAGTGTACCCACTGAGTGGGACAAAGTAGAACCTGGAGGGTACCCTCTGAGTGGAACAATGTAGAACCTGGATGGTACCCTCCTTTGTGAAGAGAAAATTCAGACTTAGCTGCGTGGTTTGAAAAGCTTATTATGACGATGTTCTATGCCGATGTGATTTTTAGGGGGGGGATCGATTTTGAAATGTACGTTCTCCTTGAAAAAAAACTGTGAAACTTTTTTCTAATATATCATGTGCTCAAGGTTCTGATGTGATCGTTTTAGGCCCACTTATTGTCTCAGTCCAAAACCTTGACACCGACTAGCTAACCTGGTGGATTCCAGTACACCTTTTCATCACTAGTAGTATAAGTAGTGGTATTATTATCGGAATAAAGATACAAGGGATTTTATGAACTTTAAAAGAACTGTTCTAGTAAATAATACGATTTTACAACAATGTTTTAACTACAACTAATCGTCACTCCGAAGAACTCATTTGAACTTTTGAGTCAAGTGAATTTAAAGAAAGAAGAAATACAAGAAATCGAAGTTTTAGCTGTTACTTACAAATTATCCAATTAGATATGCTTTTTGTAATGTCATTTCAAAAACTTTTACAGTAAACCATTACGTCGTAAAATATTCCTACGTGGTATGCGTCACCTTATACATACTAATGTATCATTGGTGGATCCAAAATTTATAAAGAAAAATGGGGATGTGACAATGTAAGACAGATTGTTCACGTAACGTCAAAATTATAGAAACCGAGACCTGCGTGACGCATTGCTATTAATTTGATCTATGCAACTGACCCATTCAAAGATGTGAGTGATCTTTTACGTTCCAAGGACAAGAGACACGACACCGTCGTTTCTACGGATCATTCGGAAGACGGAACATCGTGGGCAGCTGGCGGAACTCGAACCCGGGATCCCGTCCCCTGAGCTGGGTACGCCAGTTTCCACCAACCCGAAATCCAAAAGCCTCAGCTTGGTACGCCAGCTTACACAAACCTGAGATCCCGTGGCCTGAGCTTGGTACTCCAACTTACCCGAGATCCCGTGGGCTGAGATGGGTACGCCAGCTTACACTAACCCGAGATCCCGTGGCCTGAGCTGGGTACGCCAGCTTACACCAATCCGAGATCAAATAGTTTAAGCTGAATACGCCAGCTTACACCAACCCGAGATCCCATGGCCTGGGCTGGGTACGCCAGCTTACACCAATCCGAGATCCCGTGGCCTGGGCTGAGTACACCAGCTTACACCAATCCGAGATCCCATGGCCTGAGTTGGGTACGCCAGCTTCCACCAACCCGAGATCTCGTGATCTTTGTTCTGTTAAATTTAAAATAAACTCCCAATGATTATTTCTAAAATATCAATCTTACAGGTAAATAAACTGCGAAAAAGGGAGGGGTTATATGTCTCCTCTATGTCATGTTTACCACATGTTTAATGCGCATTTTTAAGTGTTTAAGTTTAAGAAACTATACTGCATGGCCTGTCTCAAAATGTCAAACTACTTATTTTATTTAAAATGATAAAGTATTAGACCTCATTGTATTAGCAGTTACTAATCACTAAGTATGTATTCTTAGGCAAGGTTTTCTTCGTGTATTGATACAATATCACACACTTTATCTGTATCGATACGATAATACCAGTGCATGATTCAAATTTTATCTTTAGACTATCGTCCGCGATATGATAAACCAGCGGTTTTTAAAAATATGTCGTGCTAACCATCAACTCAGACACGGGCTCGGTATCCCTGACATCAAATAGGCTGAGATCCTCCGACTTAAATATATTCCTGACATGAACATTGACTCTTTCTCCAAGGCATCAGCTCTATTCTGACATGATCATGGACTCAGACTGAGTCTTTTAGACATCAGTTATGCATCTGACATGATCATGGACTCAGACTGAGTCTCTCAGACATCAGTTATACATCTGACATGATCATGGACTCAGACTGAGTCTCTCAGACATCAGTTATGCATCTGACATGATCATGGACTCAGACTGAGTCTCTCAGACATCAGTTATACATCTGACATGATCATGGACTCAGACTGAGTCTCTCAGACATCAGTTATGCATCTGACATGATCATGGACTCAGACTGAGTCTCTCAGACATCAGTTATGGATCTGACATGATCATGGACTCAGACTGAGTCTCTCAGACATCAGTTATACATCTGACATGATCATGGACTTCTACTGGATCTCTCGGACATCAGTTATACATCTGACGTGATCATAGACTCCGGCTGGATGTCTCCGACATCAGCTATACAACTGACATGACCATAGACTCCGGTTGGGTCTTTCAGAAATCAGATATACATCTGACATGATCATTGACTACGGTTGGGTCTCTGAGACATCAGTTTTACACTTGACATGACCATAGACTCCGCTGGGTTTCTCGGACATGACCATAGACTCCTTACTGGAATTTTGAAACATCTTTTACACATCTGAAATGACCATTGGCTCCGACTAAGTCTCTCAAGAATACTCGTGACCTTGCCAGACTCGAGCTGGGTTTCACATGCACCCAGCATACATCTGGCCAGGCCCGATTCTTGCTGGGTTTCTCATGGATCAAACATACGCCTGACCCAATCGTGGATTCCCTCTGGGTTCCATGTCGGATCTAGCGGGGAGTGTCAGGGGACCATTTTCCCATATATTTCGCTGAAAATCAAAGACTCGACATCCTCTCCCTGGCCGGACAGGAATATCTCTCTTTTGGAAAAAGATCTGGATCAACCCATTAGGGCATACACCTAACATGACAACATTTCGGCGATGTTTCTGTAAAAACATACAGCTGATCATTAGTCCGGAAAGGTTTGAACCTATTAATTTGTCATTATAAGCCGAGAATACCGGACTTTTCGTTCACAACTCTAGCAAATCGTGTCTTGCAACTTTTCATTTTCAATACAAACTAAATAAAAAACTAACGTTAAACAAACACAAACTTCGTCAATGCGCATGCGCAAGATCACAGCAAAAGTTCATACCCCAGATGGTGAAACTCAACAGATTGTTAACACCTAGTTTGACCTGCCTGTGATCGTGTCCTGGGTAGATAATGCAAAACCGACGCTCACCACAAAAAGAGCGAAAAATTGAATTTGAGCGTAATGTTTGCAAATTCTCAATAACTTAATCAGATTTGTGTATACGGGTATTTTGGGTTAAATAGTTTTCCATTAAGCATTATATTCAATTTAGTTGACAAGGGTATATAAACATTGACATCTTTTGTTAAAATTGATTGAATATTTAAAGTTGGGGAAATTTTAAGGCTAAATAAGAGATTTACTGAACTTAAAAAAAAAAGCTTCACACACGAGCATATCAAATTGTAAAGAATCAAACTGAAATGATCTCAAGGTAATACGATGTTTGTGATTCTCTTGTAAAGTAAGACATTAGATTTTTACGTCAGTTTTAGAATCACTGTCTTTTGAAGACCCGTATAATATAAAATTCACACGCGTACACTCTAGTCCCCACGTCACAATAGTTATTTATAAAGAACAAAAATCTCACGTGACTGTAGGTTCTTGTGGTTCCCCGTGACCGCGCTTATACGGAGGACATTGGGTTCAATTCCTATCAAATGATCATTTAGGATTAATACCCACAGTGTTTCTAGCATAGACTTAATCTACCATATATTCTCCAGATCACGACTGATCAATACTCAGGAAAACCAGCAAAGCACACCGTCTCTCGGTCTTTGTAACAGAATGCGAGGTAGAAGTAATGAGCACTTGTCGCGTCCACAAAATGTCAAACATCACAGATCTCAAATGACCCGTCTTCTGAGATGTATCGATCGCTTGACCTAACAGATGGTCAAGTCAAAGCAAAAGCCAAAAGACAGGTCAACTGCATTTTGCTGCGCTTTGCATGTAACAATGGCTACGACAATCCCTCGATGACCCGATCGATCTGGGTCAAGAGCCATTTGTCAGTCCCCCATTATTCTTGGAAGAATACAGAGTTGTAAGGGTTTGTTTGTCTCATTTTCTTTTCCTATATCCATGGACCTGTTATAGAGTTGCACTTCTCATTTCTTTAATAAGCTGTCTAACGTTTTATACTGAAGGCATAAAAGTGTATCTTCTGGTACGGGTAACATTAAACGTTTGGAAGAGTAACTAGCTACAGTGCTGCAGGAGGGATAACCTTTAGGGTTATTTTTTCAGACATTTTTGTGTATCTTATAGAACTGAATTTTTGACTAACACCCTAGCCATGGACAGCCAAGGCATAAAACATATCTTTGTTTAGGATAACCCAACTGAACCAATATCTTTTTACCCGACTCTTAAAGTTTTTCATTGGTTCAACCCTACACTTTTATTGGTATTTTTTATTTATTTGAAGTTGCAGAAAATTATAAATATGTCATTCTCCAAACCTTGAAATGTGATAAGGTTCAATGAGGAGATATGACTTGGTCATGCAAAAAATATTTATCTTAGTAGTATGACATCCAATATTTCTAGATATGTAATAGTTTTCACAACGGATGTAAAGGATAAAGCTCCTTCGTCTGCCCGTAAGATAAGTGTCGAATGAACGTCCTGGCTGAAGACCGTCCTTCCCAAATGAACGTCCTCGTGTAGGACCGTCCTTCTCATATCAAATTCATTGAAACATCGTCATTATAAGAGCTGCTATGAACATTCTGAAATATATATATATATATATATATATATATATATATATATATATATATATATATATATATATATATATATATATATATATATATATATATATGTATGTATGTATATACCTAAAAAAGAAAGAATAAATAGATGGTAACACAGAAGGGCCATTGAGGAAAAAAGAACCACGAAACTTTTATCTATTAAGAAAGCTAAACGAGTGTAATAAGATAAAACAGAAAAAGTATAAATGAAGTGAAAAGTGGTGGTCATTTTTCAAAAGACTTTAAATGTCCTGAGAAAGAAATTCAATCCACGTTATAACAGATGGCGACTCCGTGATATTTCACCTCTTTCACTCCCATCCCGTGTCGTGTGGCATGTGTACTGGTATTAATATCTGATTCCTAGACTACCTTCTTGTCATGATGGCCAGTCGACTCAACTATCCATGGTGTGTAATCCTACACAGTGTGCTAATAAAACCTTGTATTACCCTATCAGTAGGTCTATATCCCCCATTATTACCCTATCGCCAGATGTAATCCATATTGATCTTTTAATTGAGAATTACTGTCTCTAGGTCTACTTAGGCATACTCGAGTTATTTGACAATATTAAATATCAGATATCTACATAACTTTTTAACCATTTTTAGATAACTGGCAAAACAAAGAACGTTTGTTTGGTTACCAGACGCACTCGAAAATAAGAGAAATGGATGATGCAGATTTGTAAAAATCATTTGACATAAAAACTGTATTATTACTTTATTCAAGCGTTTAATCAGAATCTAAATATGGCACTACAATCCCCCACTTTGAAACTTTATGGACGTAGTCATTGTAGATGAGAACGTTAGTTTGTCAGCCCGGGTTACTGTCCGATCACCCGGTATTGGTTGGATTTACAGTAAAGTGTAATAAAATCAGAGATGACTGTGGTAAATGCATGTGTGTAAATGGGAGCCCCTATCATAAACTATTGTGAATTTTACACCTTGCTCGCTTAATTCGTTCATTATTCAAATTTATTTCTGATAACAAACACAATCGGATGTCATGTGCCTGTTGTATAGTCGCTTCTCATTGGCTCGTTTCATGGTATCTCACTTGTGTGGCGGTTTTTGTGTTCACTAAAGTGTGAGGATTTTTTGTAACATTTTTTTTTCACAGAAATATGTGCATATGTATATAGAATGTCGGTAAACATACGTGTAAATTAGAATTACATGAATTCAAGAAAGTTTAGAAATGAAATGACACATACTTCTATCGCTACTAAATCTAAATTCCCCTATAAGCATGTTCTTTCTTTCCTCCATTACCTTTTTCTTTCATCATAAAATCAAGTGGAAGATGGTAATATATAATACATATAGATAACAATAATAACACAGAAAATAAAAAAATGTAAATAATTATAATAATAATAATTATTATTATTATTATTATTATTATTATTATTATTATTATTATACTTATTTACATTTTTTTATTTAATAATGATAATGATAATAATAATAATAATAATAATATGTCCAAATCCCCAAATACCTGTTTTCCGATACAAAGTAGATAAAAAAACCTTTTTGTAGACATATCTAACTGGATGCCCACATCCGACCTATATGTTACAGCTACACTACCATTTTTGACACGAGAAAGGAGATTATGTTCTGTATAAATCATTTTCATCACTATGTATATTGTTTAGGACAAAACTACGAGCGGAGTATGAGAATTCACGAACAAAATACCTCTTTCCGTATGTTACCAAGACTATGCAATGTACATGTTCAAATGTGCACTCACCATCCAGGTAATGTCAAATGCACATGTTTATATGAAAGATAATATCTCAGAAAATATCACCGAATGATATAAATACTACAGACTAAGCATCACATTCCCCCCATATACGAGACATTTTGTCAAATTTATTATCAAATTATGTAACTTTTAAAGGTAGTGCAATCAATCTGACAAATATCAAAGTACAATTTATATCTTTGGTAACATATGTACGTAACTCTTTCTTTGTCTTTGGTTTACAAGAAGTTTACCAGCTCGTCATGTGTAAACAGCTTGGAATCATCCTCAATCCAGCTCTCCAAGTCTATTCTAAAGATGATCAACTCTATTTTCTGTAATATGATATATCAAGACGAGGCATTTGTTCCTCTCGAAGTCTTTCACTATCAGTTGAGTCTCACAAAAACAATGGCACCAATCTGTACGGCCATGACCCGTATCCCTGTTTCAATTAATGGGTTCCATCCCCGGTCACATCCAATCTGATTAAAACACAACTCGCTATTTGCACATATTGGGAGAAGAGACCTTACAACGCCCGACTCATGTTCTAAGAGGGACAGGCTTGGTGTAGTGGTTAAGCGCTTGGCTTGCGGCGCCGACAATCTGGGTTCGATTCCCGGTTTGCGCCACTATGTTTAAGAGGTTGGTTACCTCCTGCTTCCATGTCGCGATATAACTGAAAAATCGTTGAAAGCGACGTAAAACACCAATCAACCAACCAGCCATGTTCTATGAACCTTCTCATTAACATTTTCATGTTAAAGGATACAAGCTGCATAACATACAAATATCTTCTTCAAAGAAATAAAGGACGAAGTGTGTCTGATTTTGTATTTTTGGTCTTCCTGAATTTACATCATATCAATGTTGAATACACAAGCGTAGCTTTTTAAAAAGCTTAGGTTGCAATCGGAATAGCATTAAATCTTCAAATTGTTGGCCACAAAGCCATATAGCTTCTTTTTATGCGCAGTTGTGAGTTTTCCCGCTAAAATTTCTGAAGCCACGCCTCAATTTTCCTTATTTGGAAAGTAGCCGCGCCTTTCTTCCTTTTTAGGAAAGTCTCGCGGATGTTATCGTTAATGTTCGGAAATAAGTTGGTTTTTGTAGTGAGCAAATCTTTTCTTTAAAAAATTGTGAACATTTCATAAGATTTATTACTAGAAATCTCAATATTTACAACAGAATTATGTGCTAAGATTGTTTCTTAGTACTAGATTATTACCCAACATGCCACGCTAATGGGAGTTTGCACATGCGCTCTCAAAGCGAATGTTCTATCTTAAAATACAATCGGCCGAGGCCGACTGCACCAAGAATACCGATGTTTACGTGCACTGTACAGGGCCGTAGGAAGCATTTCAAAAGTTCGAGGGGGGGGGGCAAACATTGGGTATAGTTTGTTTCGTAACAATGATAAAAAAAGTCTACGGCCAGTGTCTGTGAAAGGAGAGCGATGTTTTATTCAGATTGGGTCACGCTATTAACTTTGAGTGTTTGGCTATTTTAGGGATCGCCAGAACCAATTTGAACCACGATCATTTCGTTGTAACGTCACAGTAAGATTAATGTTTGACGGGTCATTGATTTATGATGTCATAATGAAAAAACATGTGCCAAGAGGTCCAGTGTCGGACATTTGGAGATCAGTGAGTAGACCCGTTCATTACTACTGCGGCACAAACGTTTTGGTTGGCAAAATCATAGATGTTCCCGCAAAATGATGTCAGAGACGTCAAAAAATTTCACGGGATATGTTATCATTTGCCAACCAAAACTTCAGTAATAGTGAAAAGGTCTATAGACATTTTTCATATCTATTTCATTAAATGCCCGATATAAGATTTTTTGCTGCTTGAAATTGTGTCATTCTATTGTGACGTAACAATCCAAGCATTAACATTATAATGAAAATTCCGGCAAAATGTAGTTTGTCGTGCATGAGGCCCCATATATCATATAAATTATGAAATTCGTGTATTTCAGCTTCTGAAACATAGTATGAAAATTTACCGAACGCGATATCAAACACTGCTTGCTTTCCGTAAATACCTGTAAAACCCTCTTCAGAGGGTATGTTTGATAATCATGATCCGCCTTTAGATCCCCATCCATTTATTACAGAGATAGTATCGATACCCCACTAGTTTCTTCACCCGAGATTCTATATTCAATCAGGGAAGCGTGTTCATATTGGACAATCAAGCACGTGTCTCCTTTCAGGTGTTCCAAATTAGTCCTTGATAGATTTGATTTTTATCATAAAAATATTTTAAAACGTAGTTATCTCAAATATCGAGGAATATTATCGAAGTATGCACTGTTAGCCCTCAAAATATGAAGTTCAAATAAATTACCATTTGCTTCACTTAGACGTACATTAAAATTCAAGTGAATTTTTAACACACATTTTATATTGCAAAAAAAATGTTAAAGTATTTCCCAGTCTTATACTTTATGATAGAGAAATCTAATGTTGAATATTGAAAATCACTTTCGTTTTGTCTGATCTATTGATTAGAAAGTCATTCAAACCACAAAACCCATTAATTGGATCTAGATTTTACTTGTCTAAACTTCTGCATAAAATTTGAATGCCACTTACTTCTAATTTGTTCTTTATATATAACAAGAATTAACAAACATGACGTTATGTGTTTTAAGCAATGCATATTGTTATCGATACCTCCTGTTTTACGAATAAGTACAATCTTAAAGTTATTTTTATGGGAAAGGTAAGTCGATCCTTCATACATAACAATATATATTTCATTTTATTTATGATTTATAGAAATGTGTGTTTCAAAAAATGTCATTTTCTTTTTAGAGATGATTTGTAACACATAGTATATTATATAAAAGAGCGTTTCAACTTCTCTTATACGTGAATGGTCTATGAATTAATAGAACGGCCACTAAGCCCTGAAAGTAAAAGGAAATAGCACAAGTTTGGTTATAAAACTACTGAAGTATATACATTAACATAATTTCAGTTTAATTTTATGCACTCATTTTAAAGTATGCAGATTAAAAATTGCCACGCGACATCATAATTTTCACTTTCTAAAACATAATTCAAATCGCTGACGACGAAGTCTTTGATCAATATGCGAAACCCTCGTTAAAACTTGTTTTTCAACTTCGTTTAAATTCAAGTCTGCTTGCCTCGTGAAGATTAATGTGTAACTGTAGACTTACATACAAACATTTTCTATTGGTCGAATTGTTATAAATGTATCGCATGGCACGCGTCGTCTGTGAGGTTTGATTAATCTATTACAAACTGTCCTGAACCATTGAGGGGGCGTGGTCTCATTAAAGGGGCGTGACCTTATTCGACATACATCTCGGCAAAGCTATGATTTTGTTTGCAGGCAAAGTTTATATCGATAAAATCTTTTTGCACGAGCTGCTGTTTTGCAATGATATTCTATCACCTTCACTTGCTCTATTCTCTTGTTTTGAAATTTATGTTAGATGTGTGAAAAACTGGTTCCACGTTGATTTATTTCTGCCATTTCTGTATAATGTCGAAAACAAAGAAACTGGAATTTATAGTTTTATCATGACAGTATATAATTTCCATACATTTGTAAAAAAAACCCCAAAAATTACAGACAATTACAAAATGCGAGGTTGTAGTTTTTAGGGACATTCGAATTTAAGTTAAAAGAAACCAAGAATTTAGATAAAATACTTTAAGCATTTAAACATATGTATTTCATAAAAGACTTGAATGTTTCATTTATACTACAATTTTTAACTTGAGAAAGAAAAATATTAAAGTAAACAAGAGCGATAAAACTATATAATGGTACTTCTTTATGCAGTGAGGCAAATCGGAGTTCACTTATATATATTCAGTACATCAATAAGGCAGTAAATCTTTCGGAGTGGAATTTACTTAGCAAAATCTTTTTATCTGTAGGTTTATGTGCGTATGTATGGGGTCAGATGAGGCTAGTGACTCTAATTATACAAGGTATACATTTATGGACCATATTCTCTCCAGGGACAACGATAATCTACACAGTTCATCGATTTACGGAAAAAATTGACCCAGCATTTTTCTGCTTAAATAACGCGATCAGACGGTTTTTGTTGTTGTTGAGAATGGTACGCTGCATATAGTTAAAGTGCACGTGAAAATCTGTATGGTTTATAACAAGGCCGTATGAAGCGTTTCAAAAGTGATGGGGCCAAAACCTTGAATATTGTTTCCTTCCGTAATGTGATACAAAAAATCGGTCTATGATCAGCCGAAAAGTTGCACCTCCTTCCCCGGCCCTGTATGTGCATAAAGCTACACAATTTTCAAACTAGATATATAGTGAGCATTCAGACATACAAATAAATGTGATTTATAGAAGATGTTACTTTATATTGAAACATCGGGTGGACCAATGATTTCTACAATTCCTGTACTTGCGGTAGGTGATGCGATGATAAATGTATGAAGCATTCTTTTACTCCGACTGAAGGTCAATGGAATTGACTTACGTGGATAAGATATTACTCGAGCGGTGTCTCGACGGAAGTGACGATACATTCTACGTTATGTAATTTTAATACATTCCAGTGTCATTACGTGCACGCTTTGAATTTTACGTTTTGTTGTACATGCCAGAAAGATTCCTAAATTTATGTCAATATCCTTTAAAATGAGTTACCCAGGTACCTGATGTCCTCCAAATATACCAAGCACATTTGTAAGACATCGGATTCCAGGTTATGCCATTTGTAAGGCATCAGATTCTAGGTCATGTCATTTGTAAGGCATCGGATTCAAGGTTATGCCATTTGTTACTTATAATCAAGTGATCACCTAATTATAATTCGAAAATAAAAACCAAGGAAATGACCTTAGTATCTAAGAGTAAGCAAAGCAAGTGAAATATTGTAAAGAGGAACGGGAATATACGAACAAAGCGACATAGGACTTGAAACATAAAAATAAGGCTACTGTCAATCAGCTTTGTTATATAAAGTAACAGACTAGATAAACCAACGTGATAGACGGAGAAAGCCGAACAAATCGACAAAAGCAGGCTGTTCCTCAATCTTTCCAAGAAAGTAAGAATTTTTATATAAGAAGACGACGGAATGAAAGTGATAAACAGACTGATAAAAACACGTCATGAACAGTGAGTACGTAATCTTGATGAGTACTCATGGTAAATACAAATCAGAAAGAAAATCGTTTTAAATACGAATTTGCAGCCTATGTAATAGTAATTCACAAATGCAGATAGAGTTCGTTTGTGTTCATGGTCTATAATAGCGTCACGCCAAGAGCAGTTCTCTTGTATGGTAAAGGCATCTGTCTATTGATATGCACAAAAAATTTAAACTTATGCAACGCACTCATCAGAAGTGAGGAGTCTTTACGTACCTAGTTTCATTGTCCCATCCGCAAGACAGAACAGCAACAAGCCGCTAATGGAACACGAACACGTGACTTCTCAAGCACGAATCCAGCGCGTTGTAGCGTTCAACGTTTTTCAGTCGTTTAGCATTATTTCGTTTTATTACTGCTACTGACATTAATAATATACAAGTTCATACTATATAATATCAATAAGAGAAATTTCTTGCATGTTGTGAAGTTCCAGTTACCTTGAAAGATATAACAATTTATGATTTGGAATCACAAAGCAGTGACGAATTTAGAGGGGGAACTGGCCCCCTTTTTCAAGGCATATATAAAAGATTGAAAACGTACAAATATTAAATATAACTTCAGATTTCGCGACCTTTTTTTTTTTTTTTGGAAATCCAGGATCCGTTACTGCAAAGAGTCGTAAAAAATCTTTCGACAGGTCGTTGATAGTCACACGACCAAATTGATCGTACTGAGGTTTTCGATGATGTTCAACAACATATCTGCAACAGTACGGTCGTAGTTGGTCGACAGGCAGTCGTGTAAAATGTCCGTGTCAAGTTATAAGCGGCCTTTTACACCTATTTCTGACCATTCTGAAGGCCTGTCTAGTACTTGAATGTAGTCACACGACAATGCCTATATTGCCCCTGTAACTCCGCAGTTAAAAATTACAACCATCCTATTCGAGAAAGTATATGCATGTACATGTCTGTTTGTATGTGTTGAACATTTGATTTGAAAACAAAATAACAAAAAAGAGTATGTTTGTAAAATATATGCCTCTGCTGTAGGCATTTCATAACAGCAACAAATATTTTCAAACCAACATGTTTAATTTTAAGTTTCATGAGCCATAACTAGCACAAAACATTATCATTGTGATCTTGACCTTTCACCAATTGACCCCTAAATCAACAGGTATCCTCCTCTTTTGATAAGACTTATTACATCTAAATTTGCTTTGTAAAGGCAGCATGGTAGTTGATTTATCATATATCCGGAAACCAATTAATACAGTCTATTTTTAACAGTGATGACCTTAACCTTTAACCTATTGATCCCAAAATCAATACGCTTCTTCCCCTTGTGATGAGTGTTCATATCCAACTTTGTTTTTCTAAGATGTAAGGAACTTTAATTATCCGTAAGCAAATAATTGCATTATATTTTTATTCACTGGTGACCTTGAATTTTTATATATTGACCCCAATATTTTTAGACATCTTTCCCTTTTAATAAGAATCCATATATCAAAATATGCACGGGATTTTGTTTATCATCAGGAAACCAACTGTGTGACGAAAGGACGACATGACAAACTAACTTTAATGGTCTCGGCCATGCTTGGCAAGGGCATGAAAATGACAAGTAATCAAACAAGGCGTACAAGTGTATGTGTCGAGTCTCATATATATATATATATATATATATATATATATATATATATATATATATATATATATATATATATATATATATATATATATATATATATATATATAAAGCACAAAGACACTACAGTTAACAAGGCACCCTATATTTCACTTATATTCGTTCCCCGTCTGGGACTCGAACCCACGACCTATGGTACCGAATCACCTAGCTGTCATGCATCCGACCCTCTAACCGACTGAGCTACCCGGCTACGTCGGGTAAATTCCTTCACTTTCCGCGGCCGTGTTGTCATGCATGCGATTAGCTAATGATTGGCTATTAAAGCTCCATTTTTGTGGAGCTCGGGTAGCTCAGTCGGTTAGAGGGTCGGATGCATGACCGCTAGGTGATTCGGTACCATAGGTCGTGGGTTCGAGTCCCAGACGGGGAACGAATATAAGTGAAATATAGGGTGCCTTGTTAACTGTAGTGTCTTTGTGCTTTATATGTTTGTCTAATTTGTATTTATTTTCTACAGGTATTTCTCGGAGATCCAAGGTCCATAGTACTCCCAGGTGTTTCACTGATTCTGTTTGTGCTTTATATTTCATGTGAATTTTAGAGGACAGAACACATCCTATATCAAAGATCAGTGTTAGCGTTCTGGTTTCTCAAGTTCATTGGATCGGATTCTTAAATCTGTGAACTCGACAAGATCAAATGATCCACATTGATAACACATTGTATAACGCCATGCTTTATGCGTTATCATGCTAAAAGCTGAAAATAAAATTTTACACACTTTTTCTCGTCAAAAGAATTTGAAATTACACATGTATGTAACTAAAACTTTTCCTTTACATTTAAACTTTTAACTGTTTGAATTGTTTTATTTAAGGATTTCATTGGCAGTAAATTTACTGCTACTTTAAATGGTTGTTGCCTACAACCGGACCGGTTTGCAACAGTAGTGCAACATGTTTTTGGCAATCGTTGTCTTGGTGATCGTAAACTGGTATTCCTACGATCACTTTACTACTATTGAACTTGAGAACTTTTGTAGTGTAAATTTACAGCAAAAAAAAAATTAATAATAATAATAGTAATAATAATAATAAAAATAGAATAAAAGACCTTTCAGAGTCATACGGCGAGAGTGCGGTCGCAAATATATGATTTTTTCTAACCACAAAATGGATAGGACATTTTCAGCAGGAACAGCGTCAAATCGTTGTTTAGGAGACGATCACGTCATCCAAGATGAATGACTGCAGTACTATACAGCTCATCCATTACCATTATTTACCTCTATCATGAGGTTTGATCAATTTTACATCACTTAAACTTCTTTGTTTTGGCGAACAGACTTTGCCATCAAAGATGTAGGCAAGACGCATGTGAAGGTGATTTGTCGTCAGTCTACTTGTTAATTAATTCAGCAATGCCGATATGTAATTATAAATTGATCTGACTTCATTGGTCTACAGCTAGAAATAGAATTTCAGAAATATGTTATGGTGTAATTGAGCAAGCATATTGTGAAAATGAGATTGCACACATGTATCTTACGCTTTTGTAAGTGCAGTAATATTGCTACTACATGTATACGGTAACTGGAGAGACTCTAAAAATGAAATATACAAGTCGGACTTAAGACTTAGATTATAGGGAATAGGTAATTATTGACATGGATTGATATGTTTTATTTACATTACATTCTAGTGAAGTGTCCAGGGAAATGTATTGGAGAGATACTAACAATTATTAGATATTTGAAAAATCTTTCATAATACATTTAAAGATTTATGCAAATATATTATGCATATATATATATATTGGTCAGCAAAAGCTTTTCAATCCGCGAAATAAAATTCTAGTAGGGACTGACGGATCGACGTCTGCTTTTACTCTGTGATAGATAAATGCTTGATCAGAAGGAAAAATAGAAAAAGTATATCGAGTAATCAAGAATACCCTCACTCGATAGATGTAGTAATTTAACGGACGGACATGTAGACAGACAGCCGTGGATCACAACATATTACATATTATATTCTGTGAAGCGGGGTATAAATCTATGACCTATTCCATTACAATCAAGGGACATAATTCTTGATAGGTGACTATATGTATACATTGGTCTGCAACGAAACTGTCGCGGATGAAAACATGTTTTAATCGTTTTCCTTTAATTATATAGAGGCTTATAATTCTGCTTCTTTTTTTTTCTCTTCCTTTTTTCATTACTGTCAAGGACATAACATTTAAAAGCTGGTGTGGCTTAGTGGATAAGGTGCTCGGCTTGTGATCCAGAGGTCCCGGGTTCGACTCCCGTCCTCGGCACACCGGTGTTCTGTCTTTCGGACGAGACAGTAAACTCTGAGGTCCTCTGTCACGGTAGGTGTGGCACGTAAAAGATCCCTCAGGTGGGTCTGTTGCAAAGGTCTAAATTTGTATGCAACGCATCAAGCAGATGCCGTCACCATATACGTGAAATAATCGTGGAGTGACTTAAACAATAATCAGTCACTCAATCAATCAATCATAACATTTAAACGGCTAAAGCGAAAGGAGCAACAATCGTATTTGACTTATAATAATAACAATGATAATGTTAACACTCTAAACGCAACAAAACACAACAGTTAACTACAATATCATCTGAAAAAACGCATGCAATAAGCCTTCGTGTGTTGAAAAGTGAACACATCTTTCATTTAAAATGCCCGTTTAAGTCACAATTAGTTGTGTCATCTAAACATGAAAATAAAGAAATAATGTTTTACGAAATTTCCAAACGATAACAATGAAATCAACATCCCAGAGATAATAAAAAGATATGCGAATAACAATGTGAGATATAGTGAAGTGCAAGGTCGGTTCTCCAGCTCTGGTGTCGGTCACCCCAGCGTGACTAGGACTCCTACTGCAGATCGCTTTTGACTGAATCAAGGTCGATAAATCAGGGTGCATATTGATGACAGACAATCGGCACAAAATGATAGCTTAGCCCAGTTATTGTCATCCGCCGCAATATAATTAGGCAGAATAAATAGACGGGTATAAAGGGTCCGGGGTGCAACTTTAGAAGTCTCGGAGGCCCATCAAAGGGACAGAAAAGAGTTTAAGAGAAAGAGATCTGACGAAATATAGGGGTACCTTATTTACGCAATTGTTGTTGTATCATATACATGCATGTATCGTACATTACTACCATTACATTTAAGCAGGCTCTAATCCGCTTACATACAAATTTGTGTTTTTAAAATACTTGTACAGGTACAAGACTTTTATAGATCAGTTCTTAAAGTACTACTTCCTCTTCATATATTTCATTTTATTTATGAAATAAATAATGAATTTCTTAAGGTAGTGGTTGAAAAAATCACAGCCACCGTAAGTACACCTGGAAATTGTCATCCAGACTCTACTTTGTTTACACTTTACGGTGGCGGATTTAGAGGGGGGGGGGGGTATACTATCGATCTTGATAAGAACGTGTAGTCATTTTTTATCATGCACGATCTGTCGGTTTGAAAACTATTCTAGCTGCTAGATACTGAACATTCTGCATGTACTAGAAGTTTTCGATACTTGGGCCGATACAGTCGGAGGAGTTGCGCTGTTACGTACAGCTTCTGTCTAAGCACCTTAGTCATGCAGACTACTATAAAATTTCATACGAGATGTGAATGAAATATGTTAATATAGAATTAGCATGTACATTGATAGATAAACTATAAAGATAATGAGCTACACAATAGGAGTCACATATGTGCCGTAAAGTTAAACCTCTTAGTATGGCGCATTTATACCCCATACCACCCTCAAAGTCTTACGCTGCCAGGCACAACCATCTCCAGCGTTTGGTACGTCTCGCAGAAGACAACTTTCCCATGAACTTTTCGTCACGGCATCGTGTCGCTTTAGCCACAGAATTAACAAACGAATCTAAATTTTGATCCTAAATGAAACGAAGATATCGATTCCTCTGTGTACAAGCACGTGTTTGAATGCTGACATCCTTATTTCATTCTCGCCTCGAGTATTTGATTATAATTTATAATCTAAAAACTAGTTCAAAGTATTGTTGGACCACTGCACTCTAATTTTGTTTCTGGCTTATTTAATAATGGATAGCAACTGGAGATAATACACTGCCCTCGTGGCAATGTTACACTTGAATTTTAACGACCTGATTTAGATCATGAGAAGTATTTTGTAAATTCAGACCCACATCTTTTCTCTCTTCATTCCACGGAAGATACAGGCCAAACAAAATTAAATCTTTGTAAGAAAACTCTATGTTCAGTTTTATGATGTTTGATCCCTTAAGACAATACGGAATAAACTGAATCCATGAACAAAGGATTGATATCATGCAATAAACATTGATAGGATTAATGTCAAAGTATAAAGGTAAAGATAAAAAAAGAACTGAAAAAGAAGATGCAACAAAAAGAGACGGTGTTGTCAATGGCTCTCTAGTGTCTCTTTAATAAAAAGAAAACTTTTTATATTGAAAGAGAAGAGTGGTGGTCAAGTTACTCTAGAAATTGTCCAGAAATTACTCATCTAATTTGAGAGAAATACTTGATAGAGAAATGTGGCTCTTACTGAAGGTAAAGTTTTCTGATGGTCGCCATATTTCGTTCTTTTCTAATCACTTGTCGCGAAGGCAGAAAATGTCAGCACTAAATATGGCAAATACGGCGAAATATTCTAACCTAGCTTTGTATGAGAGAAGAGCTAGAGATAACAAGATGACATTAGAATTGATATATCATCATTAATTTTAATGTTGAGGGCATTTAATAACATTTGACGTAGAATTGACTTCATGTATTCAAATCAATCGCATTAACAACCTATACACAAATTAATTGCAGCCCTAAAAATTTATCTTTCAAATACTGACCTTGTATGCAAGGACTTGCTTATAAGTCCATAATGCAAAGAAAATGTCAAATAAGATATTACAAAGGTGCAAGAAAATGTCAAATAAGATAATACAAATGTGCAAGAAAATGCCAACTGAGATATTACAAAGGTGCAACAAAATGTCAAATAAGATATTACAAAGGTGCAAGAAAATGAACAAAACACACCAACTCCAATTTTTAACATAAAAACAAATTATATCTGACAAAGGGGAAGATATTTAGAGGGAAATGTATCCATCTAGAACAGAATATTGAGGCATAAAATTTGTATGGCCAAATCCATTCACTGGATATAAACAAACAAAATGAATGAAACCGATACACTATAAAAAAAGGAAGGACAAGGCATGGTGAATTACATTTGTATAGCTTTTCAAGACCTCTTTATTCATTATTTGGTATTATATTTTAGGACATCCTCTGGACATTTATTGTACCGGAAACTCTCACACTGCTTCACGTTTTCCCACACATTTATTCAAATTTTCGACTAGCGATTCATAATCTTTTTGACATAATTGGATGTTGTGAGGAGGTGTCCGAACCCGATTTACACATGAGAATAGTAAATGTAAAATGTCACAATAATTTAAAAGTTGGTGACCGAGAGAATTCGGGCCTTAACAAATGAGTACATATGAAGAGGGATATGCGCTTTTGTCATCTGCAAATCAATCATTCAAGTGCAAAGAGCAGACTATTTACAAATTACAGAGAGTAAATCAGAGTACTTCATTTGATAGCGAGTTAATTCAGTATGATTTCTTTGTCCATGTCTCCTCCCAACACACAATAATTGAACAATTCGTTTCGTCCTCGCATTATTTTCTTTCAATATATATATTTGTAGTTGCCTATAGTTAGCTATTCGATATAAAAGAGGGATTGGACGTATCACAAGGAGTTCGTCGCGTCTTTGTACGGCACATTTCAAAAGTAGTGGTCCACATATTCAAACTTTAAGCCCCCAAAGCATGCAGGTATTCTAATATTCATTCTTTATCATAAAAATATTTTCTACTGATATACGCCAATAAAATACACTCATAAACCAATAACTGCAGCTTAAATATGCTACCTTAAATCTCTTTAAGTCGTACACGCATATCAATGAATTTGATCCATTAGTATTCAGCGTTCGTCTGCAGGCACAAGCCTCCTATTATGATTTTTAATAAAATCCCAAAAGGATTTAGTTTCTATTTCGGTGCATTATTAAAATCGTCAATATTATAGCCATTTATATAATGCTCATTTCGTACGGACTTAAAGATCCAGTTAACTCTTTTTAAAGGAAGATAAAAATGTAAGACTATCATTTCGGGTTTCCATAGCTTAGAGAGTTCTTGCATAAAGCATTCATCGGAGCTCGATTTATCGATGTGTTGGTTTTCGTAAATACGTTTCTTTGTCAAGGCCTTTAAGAAATTTACATATCATCTGAAATTCCATTTATGTTTGATCCAAAAATTACCCATCAAATTCAGACTGTATTCAACAACTAGGGCCATTTTAATTTGGTGAACGTGAGAGGTCAGTTTCTTGGTTTTATAGGACACATAAAGTCATGGCAGTGGTCATTACCTTCCGCGAAAAAAGTTTATACCCGACATCTTTTGTGGATTTTTCATCTTAAAATCGAAGTGCAAACATTTGGTAATTTGGACGTAAAGAGGGCATAAATCTTCATCAATAAAATACGCTGTCATGACAACGCGCTGAATTTGACTGACATGTCAATGAAAAACGGCAAGTGCACTCTATGTTGCTTCAAGTGTGTAAAGAATACTCATTTGGACTGCACTTTTGTTGATTGTAGTAACGTATTACTTTCCTATTAGTCTGGCAACCATTGCTTCTCCTTTTCTCTGTGCAGACGTTCTGTGAAAAAACTTTTGGATGACATTTTCACTTTCGTCGCTATAGATGACAACCCCCACTCCATATGAAAATGATATTTTTCTATAACATCTTACTGGACAGAACACTATGAGTTTTGTTATTGAAACGCTCCTTTTTTGATAAATCAATCAATTTATTAAAGTACGCATGCAAATATGTTCTAAACGACATCGGATATTAAAATAAATATCACACAAAGACACAGTAAATATAGCTTGGTGAGAAATAAAAACGCGTCAAAAACGGATGCAATTGAAGAAAAAAATGAGTATTGCAAAATTCATTTGTCATAGCCTCGGCTTCCAATATTTTGAAATTTGATGAATACTTACAAGTAATATCAAACACTGAAAGAGTACAAGTGACAGTGACTTTTGTTCAAAGGGTTTGAAATATCGACCTTAATGATTTCAATGTCGTCAACATATACGCCAGACAAATAAACTATTTCCATTGCAATAGGAATGATTTGGGAGACAAAGGTTTTGTGGTATGATTTCCCCTATTTTATTGTGATTCTGAGGAATAAGGTTCTCATGGCGATTTTTGTTTTTGTTTATTTCTGTCTCAAGATTGAAACACGACTCGTATTTCAAGCTTCAATTTAAAGGCTCACTATATGTAAAAATTTATTTCTATAGTGAAGAAGAAAAATCACTATTTTATGTAGAAATTTGTAAAGGTGTTGAAAAGAAATTGTCGTTAGCTGACACCCTATTATAAGCTAAATCAAGGACCGTGATCACAGTTAGGAAGGCTGGGTTTAAATAGCGGCTCGATAATCGTTGACTGAGAATGGTCGATACAATACATAGGTCTTCACTTAGGAATTATCTCCTCTGGTCAATACAGACTATGCGACCCCGTCCCTAAAAGGTCAGTTAGAAAGACGTGTTATTGCTATCCTTCTCTACCTTCTCAGACAGCGTGGGAACCCATTCTACCTCCAATACGTCTCCATGTTACGCTGCAAGTGATGCTCAATCTTTTATGCATTAAACGTTTTTACAAATCACGTCAAAGGGTCAACGTGACTTAATGACCACTGCAGTGCAATTCCGACAAACCGGTTCTTTTTATAACCACTCCACCTTTCTCATAGCATGTTAAATCTGAAATGACAGTCATTAATCAGATTGCTGAAAGGAATTCGGGTCCTATACCGCTGCAGAATAAAAATGTATAAATCCGATTTGGGTCATTTTAATACCAGTCGTAAGTAATAATAGAGGTACAAATTTCTCCCGCAGGAAAATCTTCCAAGATCTTAACAAATTCAATTGCCAGTAAATTCTAATGAGAACATATTCTCCATTGAGTAGAATCTGCCCATATCCCTCACAAATTGATTAATATAAGATTATAATATCTACACAAAGGTTCTTTTGGAGCAGATCAAAGTCCAGAAGTATCTCTAGTCTCGGGATCACAATACCATCATGTTTTGAGTTATAATTCTTCATAGCTCAATCCCGATATTTAGCTGACACTCTTGTCATATTAGCTTCCCTTCATTGCTAGTCTCTTAAAAAGGACAGAGAGAATAAAAGCATCTTTGGACCTTCCACTTATGTACATGTATACGGTATCTTAGCGTCCAGGTGTTTCATTGTTGAGGTCTTTTGATTTTTGCCGACCGGAAACATTTGTCACCATTTAATACAGTACATTTTCATTAATATCGAGTCAGTCATAAAAAAGACCATTTTATCCGAGGTCATTTGAAAATGCAATTCGTGGTTTCATTCTACTTAGTCAGTAATAAAGGAACTGACTACGGAAAATAACAAATATAAATATATTTGTAAATACAACCCATTACGAAGCCGTTTTCGTGCCATTTTAAAGAAGAAAACATTGTTTTTATCTCGTTCGAACGAGAAAGTTTCTCGTTTGAACGAGAAAAAAAAACTCGTTCGAACGAGAAATTATCTCTTTCGAACGAGAAAATTATCTCGTTCGAACGAGAAAGTTTCTCGTTCGAACGAGATAATTTTCTCGTTCGAACGTGAAAAAAATCTCGTTCGAACGAGAAACTTTTATATATGAATTTAGGTGTTTTGTTATTTAGATAAGTATGATTAGGAATTATTTCATTTGATACATACAATAATACATTTATATATGCATAATTGCATTTATTTCAACTACACACTTACAACCCAACGTACACATGCATGGTTATTTTAAAACACACAGCTTTTCAATAGAAAGGAAATACTTTAGTTAAAGTATAATTCATTATATTGCGAAGAAGATGAATGCGTGGGGAAAAAAAGAAAGGGGGGGGGGGTATTATGCCATCAGAGATATTCTGCCCTCCTAATGTAATTAAAAGTATTATAATAGTTGTAAATTATGATTTATACATTTCAGAATTGACATATAAACTGAATGGTACTTACTGACATAGAATAAAACACTTATAATTATGCATTATTATTTCATTAATGATTAATGTTAATTGGTGAGGTCACTGAGCCAAGGTAGTTTGATTCCAGTGGCTTAAAACATAAATATCAAAAAGGAGGAGATGAGGCTCCAAATCAAATGTTACAAACATACTTTATATCTACCATTTGATAGACTGAAATATTACGTATAATGTATTTCAACTGAATTCAGGCCAAACACGGCCAAATGCTCCTGTCTATATAGTTATTTAGATTATCAAACATCCGCTATTAAAGAAATTGTTAGAAAATATCAAAAGATTTATTGATGGACGATATTCCATTTCTTTCTGTCGGTTAATAACACTTATCAGTGTAGACTATGGTATATGATATTAGTTTCTCGTTCGAACGAGAATTTTTTCTCGTTCAAACGAGATAGTTTCTCGTTCGAACGAGAAATTATCTCGTTCGAACGAGAAAAAAAATTTTTTTTGTTCTTTAAAATGGCACGAAAACGGCTTCGTAACCCATACAGGTAGAATGAGGAAATTGATAAAACATACTTTGTACAGTGCATGTGACCTTGGTTCAATTCCTACTTAGATGTCTGTGTTTATAAAGTCTATATCGCGATATATAACTGAAATTTGGATGACTGCGACTATGCATCATGTTGAATAATAAGTTTTATATAGTACTGGTCTGGCACAAACTGTTTTAAATACCTTAGATCTTGGAACATAGTAGACAACCACAAAAATTGTTCTCAGAAATTTTTGATTTGCTGATCTTTACCAAAATGGACCTTTCTCTTTTCTTCCTTGTTTCTCCTCTTCTTCTTTTCTCTTTCTTTCTTTAAATCGTTTATTCAAATTCCACGTGACTGTGAGTTTCAAAACTTATAATCACCTATACCGAATGAATATTATTTGAAACATTAATTTCGCCATATTAAAGGTTTTTCTTCAAGCTTTTGTCCTTTTCTAACTTAAAATTTTTGTAATTTAAAGTGAGCACATGAATAGTCATGTGATCACTTTAAATTACAAAAATTTTAAGTTAGAAAAAGACACTCCGGACGATATAGTTTTGATTTGTGTATTTTATCAAAAGGAATCTTAGAAAAAAGACAATCCATATATGTTCACGTATGTTCGTTGTCGACAACAAATTCACGTCAGACATGGAAGGTAAAGGGTACGATGTAAAATGCATCCAGTTTCTCGTACAAATTACCCATCCAAAACTCTATTGTAACGTTTTTGCCGTCTCGTTTTTATTCGACTTTTCTGTACTATACCACCCAGTGCGCTACAAATTGGTGCTCCTTTTTTAAATATCCATTTCACCTTCACTCGGTCGCTAAATCAATAGCACAAAACTAAAAAAGAAGACTTTATTAAGGTAAATGGTCAATTCCCGTCTATAACTTGTTATCGGACCACAATAAACGTTCTTTTCGTTTGTCCAATTCAGTGACCAGATAAGATCAGGATTTTGTACGTGTCCTGAAGTGTCGTGGTCAGACGGTCAGGCCTGATTAGGACAGGATGAGCCACTGGTCAGTATTATCATAATCACATCTCGCACAAATCGTTTATTTATATCAATTTAAAGTTTTAATGTATATACTTTGTATGTTATTCCCTATAATCAGAAAAGGTCGTGCGAAGTCTTTACATTCCACAGTAATGACCCTCATGTTTATATTCAAATTTTAAGCATGTATACCTATACTACAACAGTCTGAAGTCAGAATGTGTTAAAGAAAGATTACAGACCCGTGACACCGACACTAAATTTCAATATAGCTCTGTGTTTTGTATATATGTATATTTTTTGCTTGTCTGTTTTATTTTTGATTGTTATTGAGTTGTGGGGGAGGGGGTAGTTTCGCTTTTTTGTGTCTTTTTTTTGGGGGGGGGAGGGTATTTCCTAAATTTGATACATTTTAAATATAATTCTTATTTCATTAGATTAATGTAGATAAAGTTTCATTTTCATATCTCTGCCTTTTGTGTAGAAAAGAGTACATATCATGTGGTGGGATTCTGGGTGTTCACTTCACTTAACAAAAAGTTGACAATCCCGATATAACCTCAAGTATCTGTCAATGCCTTGTATATCTAAATTAAATCTATAGAAAAAATGTCATGTATTAAGCAGCATTAAGCAGATAATGAGATTGGAGCTATTGTTCTACCAAATACATGTTGGTACATTTAATATTTCTTGATGTCTTAACCATTTCTTTTAGAAATATTTCCAAACAGTGAAAGTTACCATTGCTATTCTGTCCTTAAAAACAAACATGAATGGTTCCTATTGTTTGCAATATTTTATAAATGAGCAATATCTGCAGAATTCAAATGATCTGTCTAAATGTGAGGTGGACAACATGCATTTAATGCATACAACTTTATAAAGTCCTTTGACTGTTGTAATAAAGTCTACCTTTTTTCTCAGACAACACGCATAGGAGCTGTTGTGTTGATTTTCGCCTTCTGATATAACACAAATCTGATGAAGGAAGGTGAATTTCGCGCCACGGTAGATTTTTGCCTTTTGACAACGCAAAAAGGGGAAAGAGCGAAATAATTGTCACAAAACTGTGATTTTTGCCTTTAATAAGACTCTTTTTTATAAGTTTTCTCTGTTTTTCGGGTTCTCCCGATGAAAGAGTCCATTTCGTGATTTTTCGCATTCTAAAATAGTGAAAGAGGCGAAAACAGGGAAAGATGAATGTTATAAATCGACTGTCACATCAACCATATTGTGTTTCTTTTATTTAAAATGCTTACCTCTAACATTCTTACGGTGTCTGTAACTTGGATAATTGAAAAAATTGCTCACCCAGAATGTAAGCATCAGCTAGCTTAAGCTAGGTATTCGCTAAGCATGTGCACGTAGATTCTTAAGCTAGGTATTCGCTAAGCATGTGCACGTAGATTCTTAAGCTAGGTATTCGCTAAGCATGTGCACGTAGACTCTTAAAGTTGGCGACTGATTGTTTATATAAGTCTATATTTTAACTTAAAAAGCTTCGTAACAAATAGCTCAAGTTAATTTTGCAGCACAGGACCTGGAATGATAATGATAGACGTCACGAGGCAAGACCCACGTGAATGCTTATAAGTGGTCAGTCCGTGTTCGCCTGTAATTATCGCCCTGGGTTTGTATTGACCTCATACTGCGGCTTACCTACATGATTAGGCTGGAGACATATTGATGGGATTTAAAATAAATGTCATTGACTACTATGTTATATATGGAGGAGGTTGAGTATAATCATTACTAAATTTATCTTTAGACTTAGCTCAGAAGGAGGATTTTCATTTTACAGCCAGCGGTATACATGTATTTAAAAAGAGGTTAAAAAATGGGGGTTTTTTTTCTGAAAACCATGCAACACATTAAGTTCTTCCGTGTTCTTAACTTTATAAAACACAATCTAAACATTTCAATTTTTCAACTGAACATCGTATTCAGTCAAACCTGGTGAGCGATTTACCCATTTAGAAGAAGAAAAAGAAGAAGAAGTGAATAATGATGATGACGAGGAGGAGGATGATGTTGATGTAGTACTGAAGCATTGGACTGATTTTAAAGATCAACATTGGCGCGTAATCATAAAATCATAATAAAGTAAAAAAAAAACCAAAATAACATAATAAAATGGGGAGGAAAACACAAACAAAACATCTGAGAATCAAAACGTCTAAGCATGTGTACATGTATGTAATTTTACTCTTTGTGATGTATCTGTCAACGTGTCTCACGGTGTGCTGAAGTCATGTAATTTGCATCCTCCGTGTTGTAATCTTGAATTGGAATATCAAAGCCGAAAATAGGCTTAATTTGACTGAATGGTGACCTAACTTAATTGATCTAATTGTGTATACAAATTAGGTATTTAATTCAACAATTGCAAACTGTTCCTATTTTATGACATCAAATTGTGTGGTCACTAAGCCAATTAAAGACCACCAAGTCTCGTATACTACGAGGTTTTGTCTCGCGCCGAAGTACAATGGCGACATAAACTTCTCAATAACGGAGTAAGGTTGCGTTTTTCACGAGTTGTCACCTGTGAGCTGTTGACATGAGGTATTGGTGGTGTTCTGCAGACGTATCGACTTACCATCCCTTCGCTCTCTCACACATTCACATTTCATAGTCTTTTTTCTTCGCCCTATTCCATGCGAATGCTTTTCATGACGAGTTGCTGGGACATCGAGTTGGCCTTTGTGTGTGGAAAACCGTCGATGTAATTGCAAAATAAGACGTTATTTATGGCGCATCTATCATCAGCGAGCAGGTATCGCCGTGATACAATGTCAAGTAAAATGCAGCTCTTTATTGGAAACTTGCAACATAAAAAGAGCATCACACAATGGGATAGAAGATATAAAATGCACGCTGTTAAAACAGGCCTGATTGATTGGTAAATTGCCCCAGTTTCTCTGTTCCAAAAAAGTTTCATTGCTGTCATTAAAACTCTAGCTGAATGTCTTTCATCCTACTATGTAAGCTAATTACAATATGTAAAGTATGTCACCCCGAGGAGCTTTGATGACATTGTATTGCTATTTCTTGCACTATAGCATGAAGTTGTGTTTTCTTTTGTATAGGAATTCTAGAACATGTACAGAGAGTTTAATGAAGTTTTTTCCCCAGTAAAAGAAATCTAACGATCACTTCCACATCACACTTATTATTCAGTACTGTTCGCCCTTAACTTTCATGAAAGTATAAAAAAGAAAAAAAGATTTGATTCAAATATTGGACAAAGAATTCTGAAAGGACTCCCATGTACATTTGTCATTTGTAATAGAAATTGATAAGAGATAGAGGCAATACATAGTGTAGATATCATTTATTTTCTTTATTGTTTTAAAAGAAATATGAATGTAGTATAAGTATCATTTCATTGCATCAATAATGCTTTCTTTGTTTTCTGGAAATTAGAACACCCATGTGGGCATGGTGGAATCATCAAGCAATTTTTGAGAGACCAACGATTCAGATTCGATAATCAACTGTTTGAAGAGTCCAAAATCTCCAACGTTGAAAGTTACGCAAAACTCTAAAAAGAATTATAATGATAACAATAATAAAGGAAACAATACGAAAATGAATACAGAACAATTGTTGCTCCCTTATAATAGGAGAAATCTTCGCCATCACGTGTTATAAAAGAGTTTTAAAAGTGACTTACATGCTTTCATCAAACCACATCGGCTTTTGAAAAAGAGAAGAAGTCGGCCACCAAGTAGCGAAATAATCTTGTTTTTTCTTTTTTGACTGCGATTTAAAACTTATACCAATCTTTCATTTAGGTAAAAGATGAACCTTCCTATTTTAAAGAAGTTATATTCATCTAGAATTCAAAGCTATGGTTGGTAGTATATACAGAATTCTGTCGCATTTGTTAATGATTCTGATGCCTTTGTCGTTTACACGTGTACATTTGTATATAAAAGCACAAGTAGGAAATATAACAAAAACGTTCAATATTCAAAAATGTCGAATCAACCGTGGGTCAATGCAAGTCGCTAAAGAATAAAAGAGGTCAAATATAGAAGCACAAGAAAGCGACAAACGACACTAAAATAAAAAAAAATATGGTAAAATTTTCGAGGCGATCTGCCCCTTCCTCAAGACAAAACAATATAAAAAACTACATAGATCTTGTAATGGCAGTAGCGTAGCTTGGCAGATAAAAGTGTGGGGAGACAACCTTTCTGAAAAATAAAAAAAAAAAAGGGGGGGGGGGGCGCCTTTCCTCAGTGTCGTGTTAGTGTTAACTTTTATAACTAATTCCCTGAATGCTTTAATGATTATTTGGAAATTAGTAGCTGATGATACAATGATGGCAACAAAACATATAATGTCATCTTGGTTTATACAGCCATTTTATGAACATTCAGATTTGCCTTGCTTTGACCTGTGGTTGTGAAATCAGCATAAATCAGTCAGTAAAAAATCGAAATCCTTATCCGTAATTGTAATTATGGAAATAGATCTAAGACATTTTAAAAGATAAAAGAAAATAGATAATCTTCTTTCCAGTTATGCAACAAATTTCACTAAAATGCCACAGTTAAGTTTATTTAAATATAAGATTACTTGAAAATGGGGGGGGGGGGGGAGGCACGTGCCCCTGCTGTGCCCCCTTTCCCCTACGCCCTTGAATTGTATTTCTCTAAAGCTAATGGGACACCTCCATTTTCCTCTTCATTCATCTCTCATGACGTAAGTTTTAAACATATTAATGGCAAGTTGAAAATTCTAAAACGTCTTAGTTCTAAACATACCTAAGCTCGTGAAGTTATATAATTTATATATACCAACACCTTTTACGTCGAAAATGCTTCGACATCTATAGTAAGTTCGCAGGCTATTTCCAAACACCAAGACAAAAATGTCGTTTTTGGTCTTGTACTCTTATTTGGATGTTTTAGTTGTTTGACAGTAAAGATCAATAGTCGATTTATCAATTTTCCAAAAGACGCAATTCTTCTGAAAGTTATTATTGAAATCAATGACCAACGCATATACATGTAGTATGATTTATTATTCAAGTGTCATATAACTTATAGACATATATCATAGTATAATCTATTAGTCAAGTGTCATATAACTTATAGACATATATAATACAATAATATGAATTTGTATAATGTAAAGTACAAGCAATGAGTGAAAATATACATACGTATGTAAACGAATATCGATAGGTTTATAAATAATTAAAGCAAAGAATTTCATAGTTTTGTACTGTTATGAGAAATTTACCGAAACAGCAGAGTTCTTTGGTGTTGTTTGAATTCTTCAGTTGCACCAGTTTAAAGTGAAGGATTTTCTAAAATAATAGGGCTTGATAAATTTTGATCTGAATAATTCGAAATACGAACCTTTCAAATTGAAGTGGAATCCGTCCGGTAGGTCAGTTTTACATAGTGGGCACAAGCGCTGGGAGACAGGTTGCATATGAACTCTGCCTGTTCTATACATAAACTATGTGTGGACATGATGAGACGCTCTCACACAATCGATAAATACTTTTTGGTAAATTGGTTAGACTAAAATCAAATTAATCGACCATTAGTATGTAGATGGTCATTGATGTAAATTATCTAGTCTTCTCTAATACTTTAAAAAAGTCGAAGTATTCAATAGATAAAGTAACGAGTACCACTTTTTCTGAACTATTCCAATATCATGTTAGCTGGATCATAAACCCTTCAGAAAACAAAGATTTACCTCTCAGTAAATATGTTATATGGGTGTTTGTTAATTTGAATACAATCATAAAGAATTTAGCATTATTGGGCATTGAAATATAATCTTGTGACAACGAAAAGCTCAAGGATTTGTAAAGCAGAGAATCCCAATCCCGCAACCGAGGCGTGTGGAATATTGTTGACGCACGCTTATATATGAACTCATTTCTGCTATCTATTATCACCTTAGGCAGTTTAAAGCTCTTCTCCCTTTTACTACATATTAAAATATTTTTGACAACTCGTAAATTTTTACTAAGAGATAAATGAAAATTTCTTTTTAAGTCTATGGTTTAGCTTTCGACAAACTTGAGTTTATCGATATAAGGCAATTTGTTTTGTGACACTAAGGACTTTATCAATAAGTTGATAATTTTGAAGTCGTGTCTCGCAGACAACAGTAGAACTCTAAAAGCATTATACGGCAACCTAAGCTACCAAACTCTTTGTGTGGACGTCGCCCGCGTAATGCACGATCAACGCACGCGCCTGTGCGCGCGTTTCTCAATAGCTTTCGAAAAGATAATAAACACCTATCCGAAAGGTAAATCAACATTCATTGGAGTTTGCCGAACTCATTTTCATCTCAGTTTTGTAGACGCGCATGACCCTCTCGTTTTCTTATCTCACTTGATGTGTTAAATAAAAACCAGCACGCTCGGTTTGTTTTAATTCAAATGATAATCTCGGCGTTCCTACTGACAATAACATCAAGTCATGGAAAACAAATTAGAAGCTTCGCCGTTCAAGTCTGCTGAACTTGAGATTCAGAAAAAAGAAGAAAAAACTTAAATAATTCACGAAGTGATGATTCGGGCGCTGTCTCATCTCCAAAGTGAAATAACAAACAATACTATATAACATGTCAGAATAAATTTTCGAAGTAACATCGAATTTGTTTTTCTTCGTTTAAAGAAGTGCTTTCAAACGTTTGTGTAACAATGAGGATGTAACACAAAACATGTAAGGATGATGACTTAAGGTCTCTTTTCCTATGGCGTTATATTTCTATCCTCTATAGTCTGACACTTTGGCGTGTTCTGTAACAACACTGTAAACATTCGTCCATCTTAACCTATATTAAAGATATCGTGGAGATTATTTCAACCCACCCAACCACCCTCCTTTTTAAGGAAATATGCCAAAGTTAGATGTGACTATAGCTTTATCTAAATATTGTCTTTTTCTAACTTTAAATTTTTGTTATTTAAAGCGACCACAACAAAAATTTAAAGTTAGAAAAAGACTATATTAACACGATATACGACTTTGGTAGCTGTCAGTGGATTTTCATACTGTTGTCACATATGAACCAAATAAACTTCATTTTAACCCTGCTAAATTAATATTATACATTTGATTGATTGATAATTGTTTTACGTCACTCCACGAGTATTTCACGTATATGGTGACGGCATCTGCCTGTTGTATTGCATAGAAATGTATACATTTGCAACGTACCAACCTGAAGCGGTGAGGGATATTTTACGTGCCACGCCTATCGCGACACGGGATCTAGGTTTTTACTGTCTCATCCCAAAGACAGAACACTTGTGTGCCCAGGGCGGGAGTCGAATCCGGGACCTCTCGGTCACAAGCAGAGCACCTCATTCACTGGGCCACATTGACTTCTATACATTTGACACATGATTCGATTAATAATTTCATTATGAATTTTGTTCAACCACAACAATAAAAGTTGCGAATGTTACGTTTTCTCTATCAACAATAGGGTTGAATCAAAGATTTTCGGAATGCTACATAAAATACTTTGGTATTAAGCTGAAAAGAAGTCAGTAAATCAGAGCAACTCCCTGACAGACAAAACCTGGTCAAAAGCAATTTTCTTGGATTCATTTTGGAACAGTAGCTTGTACAAATTTCTCAAACTTGTGAAAACAGCTTTCTCGTATGATCACCTCATTGTCTCCTACCAATATCTATATGATTAAGGCACGTACAACACACTGTATAACTATCATTATATCATCCACACAAAATCCCAACTGTCACGCAGCTAATTTTAATGTTTAAACTTTAAGAGAAAATGTACAACTCAATTTTAAATAAGCTTGCAAAATAAACATATTCAAAACGATCTGAAAATTTCCGGGGTAATCAAGTACAATGAAATAACAGAAATAAACCTGTATGACAACAAATCAGAACTGTATATCCCTACTAGGTAATACTATGAAAGTCGATTAGACTCACTTACTAAGAAAAAATTTTATATATCATCTCGTTATTACGACAAAATTAACTCGTTATTTCGAGATCTTTTCTTGTTATTTCGAGATAATTATCTCGTTATTTCGAGATCTTTTCTCGTAATTTCGAGATAATTATCTCGTTATTTCAAGATAATTATCTCGTTATTTTGAGAACTTTTCTCGTTATTTCGAGATAATTAACTCGTTATATAGAGATCTTTTCTCGTTATTTCGAGATAATTAACGATATCGAAATAACGAGTCAATTATCTCGAAATAACGATAACAGATCTCGAAATAACGAGATAATTATATCGAAATAACGAGTTCATTATCTCGAAATAACTAGTTAATTATCTCGAAATAACGAGAAAAGATCTCGAAATAACAAGAAAATTATCTCGAAATAACGAGTTAATTATCTCTAAATAACGAGTTAATTATCTCGAAATAACGAGAAAAGATCTCTAAATAACGAGTTAATTATCTCGAAATAAAGAGAAAATATATAAAAAATTTTCTTAGTGAGTCTTATCGGCTTTAGTATAATACAGTAAGATCAGATTAAATGAATAAATGAAAACATTAATCATCGAATTTCTAGAATCATTCATCCTTAAACACCAAGTATTAGTATTCATCACACAAGTAATAGTAATCATCACACAAGTATTAGTAATCAAAAGCCACGTATCATTACTAATCACACGCCCGGTATCAGTAATCATCACATGCTCACTATCAGAATCATCACAGGCCCAGTATCCCTAATCATCACATGCCCATTATCCTTAATCATCACACGCCCAGTATCAGTACTCATCACAGGCCAAGTATCAGAATCATCACATGCTCAGTATCCCTAATCACCACAGGCCCAGTATCATTACTCATCACACGCCCAGTATCATTACTCATCACACGCCCAGTATCAGTACTCATCACATGCCCACTATCAGTACTCATCACACGCCCAGTATCATTACTCATCACATGCCCAGTATCAGTACTCATCACATGCTCAGTATCATTACTCATCACACGCCCAGTATCATTACTCATCACACGCCAAGTATCATTACTCATCACACGCCCAGTATCAGTACTCATCACACGCCCAGTATCATTACTCGTCACACGCCCATTATCCTTAATCATCACACGCCCAGTATCAGTACTCATCACAGGCCAAGTATCAGAATCATCACATGCTCAGTATCCCTAATCACCACAGGCCCAGTATCATTACTCATCACACGCCCAGTATCATTACTCATCACACGCCCAGTATCATTACTCATCACACGCCCAGTATCAGTACTCATCACATGCCTAGTATCATTACTCATCACACGCCCAGTATCATTACTCATCACATGCCCACTATCAGTACTCATCACATGCCCAGTATCATTACTCATCACACGCCCAGTATCATTATTCATCATACGCCCAGTATCATTACTCATCACACGCCCAGTATCATTACTCGTCACACGCCCAGTATCAGTACTCATCACATGCCTAGTATCATTACTCATCACACGCCCAGTATCATTACTCATCACACGCCCTGTATCAGTACTCATCACATGCCCAGTATCATTACTCATCCCACGCCCAGTATCATTACTCATCACACGCCCAGTATCAGTACTCATCACATGCCCAGTATCATTACTCATCACACGCCCAGTATGATTACTCGTCACACGCCCAGTATCAGTACTCATCACATGCCCAGTATCATTACTCATCACACGCCCAGTATCATTACTCATCCCACGCCCAGTATCAGTACTCATCACATGCCCAGTATCATTACTCATCACACGCCCAGTATCATTACTCATCACACGCCCAGTATCAGTACTCATCACATGCCCAGTATCATTACTCATCACACGCCCAGTATCATTACTCGTCACACGCCCAGTATCAGTACTCATCACATGCCCAGTATCATTACTCGTCACACGCCCAGTATCATTACTCATCACACGCCCAGTATCAGTACTCATCACATGCCCAGTATCATTACTCGTCACACGCCCAGTATCATTACTCGTCACACGCCCAGTATCAGTACTCATCACACGCCCAGTATCATTACTCATCACACGCCCAGTATCATTACTCGTCACACGCCCAGTGTCATTACTCATCACACGCCCAGTATCAATACTCATCACATGCCCAGTATCATTACTCATCACACGCCCAGTATCATTACTCATCACATGCCCACTATCAGTACTCATCATATGCCCAGTATCATTACTCATCACACGCCCAGTATCATTACTCATCACACGCCCAGTATCATTATTCATCATACGCCCAGTATCATTACTCATCACACGCCCAGTATCATTACTCGTCATACGCCCAGTATCATTACTCATCACATGCCTAGTATCATTACTCATCACACGCCCAGTATCATTACTCATCACACGCCCAGTATCAGTACTCATCACATGCCCAGTATCATTACTCATCCCACGCCCAGTATCATTACTCATCACATGCCCAGTATCATTTCTCATCACAAGCCCAGTATCAGAATCATCAAACGCTCAGTATCAGAATCATCAAACGCCAAGTATTAGAATCATCAAACGCTCAGTAGCAGAATCATCAAACGCCAAGTATTAGAATCATCAAACGCTCAGTAGCAGAATCATCAAAAGCCCAGTATCAGTAATGTAATCATCACAGGACAAGTATTTAGTAATCAACACTCGCCTAGTATTGGCAACACGACAAGTAATACAATCATGAAGGGCCTATTTTTTGGATTTCATCACACGACTGGTATTAGTAATCATCAAACGCCCAGTATTAGTAATCATCCAACGCTCAGTACTAGTAACCATCCAACGTCCAGTATTAGTTACCATTACACGCCCAGTATTAGTTATATCTTCCGTCGATCACTCATGTTTGTCATGTATAATTCTTTAGTTACATAAGTGTAGAATAAAGGAGTAGAATTGAATTGTTTTAATCGGATATGTAAAACTCGGGCACTTGACTCTTGGTAAATTTAATAAAGATTCATTGTTTGTGTATTCAATCACTGTGGTGGCCATAACATGCTGTAACAAACAAGTAAACAGAAGAACCGACCTCTCTCTCTCTCCTTTTTGTTTGTCACAGCATGGTATGGCCATCATGGTAATTGAAATGAAAGTTTATTTAATTTACTATGATTCAAATGCCAGTGGTGTGAAATACTTACCAAAGTGAAGCAAGGGTTAAAAAGGTATTGCATTGTGTATTAACCCAAAGCTGTACAGCTTATAAATATACAAATAAATATTAAACAGTGATATAATGTCAAGGTCAACATCATGAATGGATATTTCACACAAGATGTAAATAATAAATATGTTTTATACAAATTTTTGCAAAATAGTATAATGTAAATAATATATAGTTCATGAATTTAGATTTAATTGATTTACGTTTCAAAAAATTACCAAAGTTCTTTGGTATTATGATAACTAAGCTGCTGAACCAATTTGAAGACGGAAAGCCATTTATAGTTATATGGTTTCAGGTGAGTAATTCTTAAAATCTCAAAAGCGGGACAATTCAGGATGATATGGAACTCGTCCTCTATATCTGATTTACAAATAGTGCTTGTTCGTCGTGTTTCAACACCCAAATAATGTGAAGAGAGGCGCAATCTGCTAATAAACTTCTTAAGGTGTTTGTAGGTTTGACAAATAAGACTGTGATGTTTCAATAATATGTTTATACATGAAAATTTCGGTAGCTCATTTATATCGGATATAATCGACTGCGTTTATATACATATATATTTATAAATATATAAATATATATATATATATATATATATATATATATATATATATATATATATATATATATATATATATATATATATATATATATATATATTAAACTTTGCTTCGTATGGAGGATCATCATGAGATAATACTAATAGCTACATACCAAAACGAATATAAAATGATATTTTAAACTGTATTATTAATAATATTCAAATTAGAACAGGATTTTACTCGGCTGGTTGCTTCATACAATTATTCATAAAGCATGGTAAATCTCATGAAATTTTAACTATCATCTATACCATCTGTTGTAATCCCATTGCAACTGTATTGGTTCTCAATAGAATTATAAAAATCATCTCGTTGTTAAGTCGCACAAAGATACGATGAAGTATCTATTAGCATTCCCCACTTTTTAAACCGAGTCAAAGTTAACTCCAGTGCTTCATCTTTTATATATGTATCTCCCTTTTGAAACGATATCGACCCAAGTAACCTCGGCCAAATAGGATTTACAAAGAAGAGGCAATACATTTTCACTTTCTTTAGAAATCAAAAACCGTCCGATATAAAGAAATGCGTAGCATGTCTCCACTACACACCATGTGTAATACTCAGAAAAACATATGTCGGACGGTGCATGGACCAAGATTCCCTTACTCTAATACTCATAAAAGCATATGTCGGACGGTCCATGGACCACGATCCTCTTACTCTAATACTCAGAAAAGCATATGTCGGACGATCCAGGGACGACGAGCCCCTCACTCTAATACTCAGAAAAACATGTGTCGAATGGTCCATGGACGATGATCCCCTCACTCCAATACTCAGAAAAGCATATGTCGGACGATCCATGGACGACGATCCCCTCACTCTAATACTCAGAAAAGCATATGTCGGACGGTCCATGGACGACGATCCCATCACTCTAATACTCAGAAAAGCATATGTCGAATGGTCCAGGGACGACGATCCCCTTACTCTAATACTCATAAAAGCATATGTCGAACGATCCATGGACGACGATTCCCTAACACTAATACTCATAAAAGGATATGTCGGACGGTATATGGACGACGATCCCCTCAGTCTAATACTCAGAAAAGCATATGTCTGATGGTCCATGGACGACGATCCCATCGCTCTAATACTCAGAAAAGCATGTATTAGACGGTCCATGGACGACGAAACCCTTACTCTAATACTCACAAAAGCATATGTCGGACGGTCCATGGACGACGATCCCCTTACTCTAATACTCAGACAAGCATCTGTCGGACGGTCCAAGGACGACGATCCCCTCAGTCTAATACTCAGAAAAGCATATGTTGGACGGTCCATGGACGACGATCCCCTCACTCTAATACTCATAAAAGCATATGTCGGACGGTCCATAGACGACGATCCCCTCGCTCTAATACTCATAAAAGCATATGTCGGACGGTCCATAGACGACGATCTCCTTACTCTAATACTCATAAAAGCATATGTCGGACGGTCCAGGGACGACGATCCCCTCACATTAATACTCATAAAAGCGGACGGTCCAGGGACGACGATCCCCTTACTCTAATACCCAGAAAAGCATATGTCGGACGATCCATGGACGACGATCCCCTCAGTCTAATACTCATAAAAACATATGTCGGACGGTCAATGGACGACGATCCCCTCGCTCTAATACTCAGAAAAGCATATGTCGGACGGTATATGGACGACGATCTCCTTACTCTAATACTCATAAAAGCATATGTCGGACGGTCCAGGGACGACGATCCCCTCACTCTACTAATCAGAAAAGCATATGTCGGACGGTCCATGGACGACGATCTCCTCACACTAATACTCAGAAAAGCATATGTCGGACGGTATATGGACGACGATCTCCTTACTCTAATACTCATAAAAGCATATGTCGGACGGTCCAGGGACGACGATCCCCTCACTCTACTAATCAGAAAAGCATATGTCGGACGGTCCATGGACGACGATCCCCTCACTCTACTACTCATAAAAGCATATGTCGGACGGTACAGGGACGACGATCCCCTCAGTCTAATACTCAGGAAAGCATATGTCGGACGGTCCATGGACGACGATCCCCTCGCTCTAATACTCAGAAAAGAATATGTCGGACGGTATATGGACGACGATCCCCTTACTCTAATACTCATAAAAGCATGTATCGGACGGTCCATGGACGACGGTCCCCTTACTCTAATACTCACAAAAGCATATGTCGGACGGTCCATGGACGACGATCCCCTTACTCTAATACTGAGAAAAGCAGATGTCGGACGATCCACGGACGACGATCCCGTCACTCTAATTCAGGTCCCACTTGTCCAAACTATCAACTCCCAGTAAATAATAAGCGTTTGTGGTGCTTCTATCTAAATATTTAATTTCCATTAACTTAATACTCACATATTCAACAGATCAGTATATAGACTTTGATTTGAATATACAGATAGATAAAGCTTTATCATTCCTTAAAGTTTTGAACGACTGACCCCAGATTATCAAATGTCATACATAGCATGTCGAAACTAAAACATGTCCAACTGAAAATTTAAAAATACCAAAGAGAACACGACGAAAACCATGACACAAAGCGAGTACATTAAAAATTTCGTAGAACTAGAACCTTGTTGAGGAGAACATGGATAGACAGACAGTAAGCACATTTAAATACATGTAGAACTCTAAACAGAATAAAAGACGGCGATAAAAACCACAATATCATAGCTAACTGTCCTTTCTTCGATATATTCCTCATATTTCAATTATATAAAGTATTGGAATAATATAGCAAATAAATTTAATTACACAAAAAATAAACTGATGAAGAGAAAAAAAATCTGTTCTCAGTAATCATGCTGAAGACACTAAATAAGCATGCCAATGAAAGATTTTCCTACCCAGACAACTTTCATCAATGTTTCGTCCGTGATCTTGACATGCATGAAATATCAAAATGTTTACTTTGGTAGTCTTTGATATATAAAAACCTTCATACATAGCGTATATATAAGACATAAAACACAATTATTCTTACGATCTTGTGGACGGAACATAAATCCGTCAACAAAAAATGATTGCATCTCTACTATATGATAATGAGAAATTCTGATTGAATATATGTTATATAAAAAGAAATTTATCCACATTAAATTCAGAGAAACTAAAGTGTGCCTTCAAATTGCATCAAAGGATTAAACGACTTGTGAGTCCAAAATACATTAACTTGTCATCAGAGGCAATTCGCTCTTTGATCGTAGACAATTATATCGTCTTGGAGAAGTAATTGCGTAGATATTATCGGCAATTCTCGTGTTTTATCAACATTTTAGTACATGTATTGAGCTTTAGAAAAGAACAGAATACAACATATACAGATCGTCAAACAGTGGAACATGTTCAAAAACACTTATTTTGTTTGATGCATATTCTGTAAAGCAATATGAATATAATTGAGTATATACATATACTTTTTATTTAGATCTAACTCTTACTATGTATCAAAGTTGAAAGCAAAAATAAGCACCTCTTCCCAAAATGTTTCTTTTTTCTTAAACAGCAGTTTAAATGCGTTTGTGGCGAAATTGTAAAACCAATTTGATTTGTAAGAGAAAAACACTGATTACCTTCTGTATGCTTATTACTAGTATAGTAAGTATTAATTTGTATAGTATAGCATAAATTGCATAGCATAATATAAGTTGTATGGTATAGCATAATTTGTATAGTATAGCATAATTCGGACCAACTTTATGATTTTTGACTGCATAAATACTTTACATCACATGGTTTCTGTTGTTCTCTCTCCTCTAACAAAATGATTAAAGTATGTAATATAAGAAATGCACGAGTTGCAGTTCACTGGTGTGTTGTATTGAAATTGGTTTGCGTTTCTTTATTTTAATACAATGGACATTAGTAAACAATCAAAGACTTATGCATGTAAGCATTCGGACGACGTGGTGCATCAAAACAATAAATCACTTCGGAGCGCCTCCAGTTTCATTCTCGCCTAAGCTTGAAATGTGGAGTACTATTAACTCTTAGTGCATCTTCTCTTTGTCAAGGTTTGTCTATACTAGGTCCAGTGCGACAGAGTGATAGTCGAAATTTTGCCTGTATTAGGTCCAGCGCGACAGAGTGGTTGTTGAGGGTTTGCTCATATTAGGTCCAGCGCGACAGAGTGATAGTCGAGATTTTGCCTGTATTAGGTCCAGTGCGACAGAGTGGTTGTCGATTTATGCTTGCATTAGGTCGAACGTGTCATATTTTTAGTCAAGGTTTTGTTTTTAACAAGTCAAGCGTGACAGAGTGGTTGTTGAAATATGCTCGTATTAGGTCCAGCGTGGCATAGTGTTTGTCGAGTTATACTTGTGTAAGGTCCACCGCGACATAGTGTGTGTCGAGTAATGCCCGTATTAGGTCCACCGTGGCATAGTGTTTGTCGAGTTATACTTGTCTTAGGTACAACTTGGCATAGTGTTTGTCGAGTTATGCTCGTATTTGGTCCGCCGTGGCACAGTGTTGGTCGAGTTATGCTCGTATTAGGTCCACCGTGGCATAGTGTTGGTCGAGTTATGCTTGTGTTATGTACAACGTATCAGTGTGGTTGTTGAGTTATGCTTGTGTTAGGTACAGCGTAGCAGATTAGTTGTCGAGTTATGCTTGTATTAAGCACAACATGAAAAGTGGTTTAGTACAGCGTGACAAAGTGATTGTCGTGTTTTGCTTGTAATTAAGAAAAGCCCTCGCTCGAGCCACACCTTCACCATCACATATATACATTAGAAGTAAAAATTAACCTAGTAGCTCGGGATTCTCTTTAAGACAAATCCGTTTAGCATCTCTTTTGTTCATAGCAAGCGTTCAAAAGTTGACGTATGCATATAAAGTTTAAGATATAGATCTACTATACTATTAGTAGTAATTGATCTGTTAGCATGCCAGCGTCTAGCATAACTTGACAGGACAGCAATCACACATTACATGATAAGGCTCGATTTTTCTGTGACTTCTACCACCCCAAAATAGGTTAAAACCTTATGACAGGGCTTAACATTACTTTTAGTTCCTAATGGGATTCAAACCTTAACGTTGACACTGGATTTATTTGTAAAAGGACTCAGACCTTTGGTGTTGTCATACATTTACCCCATAAAACTGATTCAGTTTTGTACAACCCTTAGGATCGACTTAGATTTTAAGTTCCAAGTGAGGTTCAAACCTTCCGACCGGCCATAGAAATTCTTTCTATTTTCAGTCGAATAGAGGTTGATACGGAGAGCCAGTACAACAATAACATACCGAGTAAAGTTTCGTCGGAATATCGATATAAAAAGATACAATAGTGAGCAAAGGCACTAGGACCCCCAGAAACATCCAGAGCTCGGACCAGGTGCCATGGAGGAGTAAGCATCCCCTTCTGACCGGTCACACCCGCCATGATCCCATAACATATGTATTGTAAACTCGATGTCACATTCAGTAGACGATATAATACCGTAGTCATACTTGGTAAAATGTCACGATTACAATCTTTTCAACTGAATAAGGAAGTGAACATGTCAGACAATCATATCGGATAATTGTACGTAAGATCTTTCCATCGTTACTAAAATTTACGGAATGTTGACTTAAAATGTTTGATTTCATATCCTTTTGATAATAACTTTTCACTCAGTAATTTACCTTGATGATAGAAGGAACCGTAGTTAGAAGAAGCTCTGGCATATCGGCTCAGCTGAGACACATAGGCACCATATACAGGTGAAATAGGAATGTTACTATATATGTGTGGAATGTTAAGAAAAAGGAAAATTAAAATCGTCCCATTTGTCGTATAGTGAGGAAGTTTGTTTACAATTTTTATTTTTGTCAATATTCAGAAGTGGATCTAGAGACAAGTTGCGAAATCTTGATTCTGTTGTATACGATCTATCACCGTGTGGCAAGGCACCTAATTTGCAGCTACATCTATATAACTCCTAGTTAAAACAACTTTTATTATGTCGGAATATTAGTAATAATTCATTCTGAGATACGGATTTAGTGAAATGCCGATAGTCATTCTGTTGATATAGCTTCGTCCTATTTAAATTTTTGTAATTACTTGGGGTGGCAAAAACAAATATTAACAAACTAAAATCCATTAAAAAAGAAAGTCATGGCAATTTTCACAATTTTGGTTATGATGTGGAATCGAGGGATACATAACCTCATTTATATCACGGCAAAATCAGATAATCAAATCTGGATCGCCCATTATGCAAGTGAAGCACTTAATCACTGATACTGCATTTAAAGCCCCCCTTTCAATCAATGAGATGTCACATTACCATTAACTAATACGTAGCTTGATTAACGAAATCAGTCAGAGTGATTATTGTCTGTAGAGGAGTCTACCTACAAAGTTTTCTCATCGTCAGCCAATTATTGTCTGTAAAGGAGTCAGACTACAAAGTTTCCAGTTTCCTAATATCAGCTGATTACGGTCTGTAAAGGAGTCTGCCTACAAAGTTTCCTGATCGTCAGCCGAATATTGTCTGTAGAGGAGTCTGCCTACACAGCTTCTTGGTGTTCAGCTGATTATTGTCTGTAGAGGAGTCTGCCTACACAGCTTCTTGGTGTTCAGCCGATTATTGTCTGTAAAGGATTCTGCCTACAAAGTTTCCTGATCGTCAGCCGATTATTGTCTGTAGAGGAGTCTGTTTACAAAGTGTCCTGGTGTTCAGCTGATTATTGTCTGTAGAGGAGTCTGCCTACAAAGTTTCCTGATCGCCAGCTTATTATTGTCTGTAGAGGAGTCTGCCTACAAAGTTTCCTGGTGTTGAGCTGATTATTGTCTGTAGAGGAGTCTGCCTACAAAGTTTCGTGATCGTCAGCCGATTATTGTCTGTAGAGGAGTCTGCCTACAAAGTTTCGTGATCGTCAGCCGATTATTGTTTGTAGAGGAGTCTGTTTACAAAGTTTCCTGGTGTTCAGCCGATTATTGTCTGTAGAGGAGTCTGCCTACAAAGTTTCCTGGTGTTCAGCCGATTATTGTCTGTAGAGGAGTCTGCCTACAAAGTTTCGTGATCGTCAGCCGATTATTGTTTGTAGAGGAGTCTGCCTACAAAGTTTCGTGATCGTCAGCCGATTATTGTTTGTAGAGGAGTCTGCCTACAAAGTTTCCTGGTGTTCAGCTGATTATTGTCCGTAGAAGAGTCTCGTCTACAAAGTTTCGTGATCGTCAGCCGATTATTGTCTGTAGATGAGTCTGCCTACAAAGTTCCCTGGTGTTCAGCTGATTATTGTCTGTAGAGGAGTCTGCCTACACAGCTTCTTGGTGTTCAGCTGATTATTGTCTGTAGAGGAGTCTGCCTACAAAGTTTCCTGGTGTTCAGCTGATTATTGTCCGTAGAAGAGTCTGCCTACAAAGTTTCCTGATCGTCAGCCGATTATTGTCTGTAGATGAGTCTGTTTACAAAGTTTCCTGGTGTTCAGCCGATTATTGTCTGTAGAGGAGTCTGCCTACAAAGTTTCCTGGTGTTCAGCCGATTATTGTCTGTAGATGAGTCTGCCTACAAAGTTCCCTGGTGTTCAGCTGATTATTGTCTGTAGAGGAGTCTGCCTACACAGCTTCTTGGTGTTCAGCTGATTATTGTCTGTAGAGGAGTCTGCCTACAAAGTTTCCTGGTGTTCAGCTGATTATTGTCCGTAGAAGAGTCTGCCTACAAAGTTTCCTGATCGTCAGCCGATTATTGTCTGTAGATGAGTCTGTTTACAAAGTTTCCTGGTGTTCAGCTGATTATTGTCTGTAGATGAGTCTGTTTACAAAGTTTCCTGGTGTTCAGCCGATTATTGTCTGTAGAGGAGTCTGCCTACAAAGTTTCCTGGTGTTCAGCCGATTATTGTCTGTAGAGGAGTCTGCCTACAAAGTTTCCTGATCGTCAGCTTATTATTGTCTGTAGAGGAGTCTGCCTACAAAGTTTCCTGGTGTTGAGCTGATTATTGTCTGTAGAGGAGTCTGTTTACAAACGTCCTGGTCATCAGCTGATTATTGTCTGTAGAAGAGTCTACCTACAAAGTGACCTTAGCCTATGAATTTACTGGCTTTAAATTCGTAGTGTACATGTACATCAATTTCTTTTATCGAGTCTGTTGACGAGAATTCATGGCTGAAAATGGTAAAAATCAATTATATTTCTAATTTTCTTATCTACTTACTGGTAACATAATCTTGACCTTCATCTTTAAGATGAAGTAGACCCATTTCAGTGGCGGATCTAGAGGGCCCACCCCACCCTCTCTTTTCGCCACATATTTACCATTAAAAATCAAGATTTGACACCAAAAACGGCTGAGTAATTTGGCTAATACACATGTGGGTACCCCCATTTTCGGAAATTATGGATCCGCTACTGCATTCTGAACAGCGCGTCGGTTAGAAGTGTTTGAAAACTAGACCTGCACGTGAAACACACCGGTTAAAACCTCTCTTCCCCAGAAAGTGTGTAATCGGCCTTGTGCATATTTAATGTTGGACACTTCTTGATCCAAATCACGCGATTTCAAATTTGCGCGGACGATTTCCCGTTTTCATACATTCACATCCGAGTCTGGTTACTATCACATAGTATTTAGAAACAACTCGATGTTTCAGACGCAAGAAGACCATCTGTTATATATGTCTTAGGTAGTTTCAATGTACGAAATATCATGGTTACAGTTGAATGGAAGTGAAGTTTTTCCCTTACTGAGTTCAGACGAACTTGTTGCGTACTGTTCCGTAAAATTTGACACAAGAACTCTTTATTACCGAGGCTTTCCTATAGCATAATGTCCGACTTTAGTAAGAATCGAAATCTCGTTTTAAATAAACATATATCGGATTCAGTATTTTTGGCTAGTACAGGCATGGCTACAAATCAGGAAAATGCTGGTAGACAGACAAAAAGTTCCGACCGGCTTAGCGACCTAGATTTGATTGATAACTGTTGTACGTCACTCCACGATTATTTTACATATATGGTGACGTCATCTGCCTGATGCATTGCATAGAAATTTATACCTCTCGACGGACCCACCAGCAGTAAAGTATTTTTACGTGCCACGCCTATACATGAAACAGGATTTTTACTGTCATGTAAGACATGAGCACCCACGGCGGGAGTCGAGCCCGGGCCTCATTCGCTGATCCGCCACACCGGCTTTTAGTGACCTAGATGAATATAGAGCATATCCTTACATATGGACGGAAATCCATGGAAATACTAACGTGGAAAGGAAATTAGAAGAATTGGAAGTAAATTTCAATTTTAAAGTCGTTTGACCTTGGCCTTTCGTCTTATATTCAACACATTACTTTTCAAACTACGACTGCTTACAGGCGATTCAGATACAATTAGGTAAAACTTTAAAATATTAATATTACATCTATATAGCTCGTCATTCGTCGTAAGAATTAATAAAGATTAATACATTTCTGTCAAACATAGTCAAAGATTCAATTTCTTTATTCATGACAACTTGTCTAAATTATAAACATAAATTATGTCTCGCACAAAAATTGAAAATTACCATCAGGTGCTAATTAAACATATCGTGATGCGCAGTAGTATTGCATGATCTGTTCGAAATATGATGTCGTTCTACATCCAGTTAAAAGAGAGAGAGAGCATAGGCGGATATAGAATTTTTTGAAAAAGGGGGGATTGCAGTCTCCCATGACAAATGATTTGCACTATCGGTCTGGAAAGAGGGGTGCAGCCCTAAAAATGGTCGAAATAACCTTTTTTGGTAAAATTTTCCGACCAAAAGGGGTGGGGTGGTGTGTGCAACCCCCCTTCTAAATCCGCCAATGGAGAGAGAGAGACAACAAAGAATATATGCGATGTTACATATCGGCAACCTGGTTTCGACTTTGTTCAGTCGAATGCTTTACCATCAAATATCGACGACTTGCTTTTGATTTCGCCACCACAAAGCACTATCCATACATACGAAATCACATCATGTGTAGTGTAAAGCAGAGGAAACAAATACTCAATTTACTTTCAACATAATTACGTAACATATATATTTGAATTTGGAAAAGGGTATACTTATTCTCTGTGGATATGCCCGTTTTGTCACCTTACCCCTCGAAACAAAATTCCACTAAACAAGTGAAAAAATAATGAAATAAAATGAAAAACTAAATTAAAACAAAAAATAAAAACCATTTGCCTATGTCAACCGAATCCGAAACCCAAAACTTTCAATCCGGACTAAATACGTTCCTGGACTTCCTACGTTATACTTAACTTGGGATATTTCTTTATAAACCTGGTTTCATTAGACTGTAAAGATAAAGTGAAAGCATACTTCATATGCGTGTCCCCGGGGTTCGGAACATGAACCACTGCCCTTAGGACGCGGATCGAAGGTCTGCTTTACATTAATATCCGATTGCTTTATGTCTATATTACTCATTTCTAGTACATAATCTGCTCGTCTAATCAGAGCTTTCCATCCCAATCTAATACTGGGCTGTATAAATTAAAGTCTTATTTTATTTCATATTATTTTATTATTTCAAATGTAAGTTTCATAAAGTCTTGCATAGTAACAGTAAATGTACAAAAATATATGTAACAATACACAATTTATACAAAATGGCAGTGAGATCTCACGAATACAAAAATATACAAATTAATAATTACAACAATTATGGTAGTAAAGTTATAAATAACATGTACAAATTAACATTTTAAGCACTCATCGTGTCAAAATTTGTAAAACATATAAAATACATAACTTGATTTTAAACAACCAATAAAGAATTCTGAACACATTGTCAGTTGAACACAATCTGGATGAAGCCATTTTTGTGGATTTGAGCGAACACCTCGGGTATTGTTTAAATAGTCTGATATGGTCCCTAGAACGTGGCACGTGCGTCTATTTCGCATGTCCAACTGTGGAAGGCACTGAAAATAAAAAAGTTTAAGTGTCAAGAAAATCAATATCAACTCCCGATATAATAAGATTAATATTTTAACCCATTTGTTAAATGTCGTAAATATTGACAATTTTATAAATAATAATAATAATGATAATAATAATAATAATAATAATAATAATAATCATAATAACAACAATAATAAAAATAATAATAATAACAATAATAATTATGATAATGATAATAAAATATTAACGATAATATTATTATTATTATCATTACTATATTCCGATAAATGATAATACAGTAAATGATAACACTTTTGAGCATAGTATATATGTCTTAAATACGATGAAAATGAATTTCAAATAGAAGAAACCATCCAATAAGCAACGGTCTTATTTCTATAAAAAGAAAGCACTGTCCTATTGTACCCCTGTTGTATCTTTTGTGGCCATTTCATAATGTCTTTTCAAATATCTATTTATCAATGTTCCTCCTTTTTGTTGTCTCTCGCAACACTCGATGGAGCGCCCATGATTTCTCCAACACAAATGTGTCGTAATCTAATTTATCAATACATTTGAATAATATTATTCAATCACATCGGCTCCCGCGGCTTGTAACAATAAACCCATCCAAATATTTACTGTTCCCAAACACGGGGCCATAAATTCACCTTTGCGACACGAGTCCCTTAGAAATTCATAAAATGCAATTTACACCAATTTTCCATAATTCGTATAAAATGTGATTATAACAGCGTTAAAAATGGGTCATCAGAAATTGTGATCGAGATCATTCAAATCGCGATAAAAGGTAGAGTGCGTATTAATCTTGTCCTATCATAAAATAAACAGCAACATTCAATATATCCAAGTGTTATTTCCTTTCTTATTCGAGTTTTAGGTGCACAAACCAACCCCATTATTTCACAACAGAACGCGACGCAATACATAATTTGTATTCAACAAGAGAAAGTTAAGCATGAAAAAAATATTCAGGTACATGTGACCATTTAAAAATAAACCCCATAAAGAAATATTCCTACCTTTGTAATAATAATGATAATAATAGAGGTCCTGCCTACGAAAACCAGGTCCTGAGGTCCGGCAAATCATCATCATCCGCCGAGCTAAATGACTCGGACAACGCGTCCGATGCCAGACTCGGGGCCGGAGAGAGTTGTTCGGTAGAATTTGATCTGATGAATTGAGACTGTGCGTCCGATAATATACTGTAGTCGATTGTAGAAAACCCTGAATCGGACGAATTTGGACTGTCTAAATTCACATTTTCACTTTCGCTTCTTAGAACGTCTTGTAATTGTTTGATATAATCAACAGCTGCTCTCAATGTGTCTACTTTGCTCATCTTCTTATTTTTCTTCCCACTAGGTACATGTTCTCTCAGAGTTTCAAAACCCATATTAACCATTTTCACTCTGTTGCGTTCCCTTTCATTTCGTCGCGCCACCGCTGCCGGTTGCGGTCTAGGTAAAATGTTATGAAGTCCTGATGAATCCGTTCTCCGTTTGCATCGCAATGCTTCTGGTTCTCTTGGTGAAAAATTCTCCTGTTTTTTCAGAATACGTTTATTTTGAATTTCCTGGGCAACTGTGGTTGCTCGCACTAAAATATAGGGTCCCGATGTCATTTGCACGTTGGTGGCGTTGGGAGAAGCCAACGCGTGGAGTGGTACCAGACTTAGAGTAGTTGCCATGTTGCACCGCTACCTATGTCGTGTGTGGGTCGTGTGCTTATGTCGTACTTCTGTACTCGTGTCGTATGCGCACAGTAGCTATAGTAGTGTACACAGAATCTGTTTGTGATAACACCTGCCACGGTCCCTTTAAATATCGCGTCAGTCCCCAAAGCCCCGCCTCTACAGGATCCGAACGACGCCTCTCGTGCCGTACCACCACGCCAGAACAATCCACATGTCAATCAAATCCGGCGTACGTCCAGCGCGTGGATGAGTGAAATGACGGTGCCGCTCCGCTAGAGTTGAAAATGAATTGGAGGTCGTTACCTGACTGAGCGGTATATAGCATCTACTCTTACCTGTTGATTTTAGCGGCAGATGGCCTGCTCTGTTTTGACACTTGCGTATTAGTAATGCAATACTTGAATTTCTGCCTGACAAATGGAGAAAACTAACTTTAAAGAATGAAGAAAATATGAATTATATGAACCAGAATATCAAATATGACACTTAAATTCAAATCCTTCTTATTCCATGTGACAACGATACCAAATGAGGAACGACAACACATTTAGATGTAGATTCGACCCACAAAGAAACAAATTATTTTAAATCCTTGCACTTCTTAAATTCCATGAATGAAACTTTTGAAAAAAAATGAGAAATATATAAGTATGGTATACGCATTAATTCAAATTGGCTAGAGATAAGTACCTCTGCCAGTCCTTTATTGTTGCGAGTGGGAAGTCGTATGTGTGTGAAATTGATTTTAAAGAACTGTCGGGGAGGAGGGGGAGGTGGTGACAGGAAATGGAACACTAAAACAATGAGGTGCTATCGTTTTCTTTCCTATAAAGGCGAAGACGGAGGAAGTCACAAATATGTTTTCAATACAGGTATAGAAGCACTGCAAAAAGAACTTGGGGTCCTCATCTTCTGATCATCAAACATAGTCATAAATAGATATTTATAAATCGTTTATGAACAAAGTCGGCACATCTTACCTATATGAAAAGGAATACATGTGTTCGATTTATTTACGCTATACAGATATAGTAATGAAGCAGGAAAATCTAAAGTGAGACAGTTATTTTTTACACGTGAACCCTAAATTAGCTACATAGCATGTTTAAGTCATGGTGCGTACTTGGAGCAAGAATATTAATGATACATACCTTTTGAAAAAAAAGTTTTTTGTCGTAATACGAACTGAATATTGGCGGAATGTACCAGAATGTTACATATTTTTATCTCAAAATACATTTTATTTCATAGAAATTATAATACTACAAGGCATGTTTTGAAAGATACAAAAGTCAACCTACTAAATGTATACACATACAGGTACTTTAATGTATATTTATTTTGATTTAATTGTGATAACATAAAACCAAGAAGAAAGGCTGTTCTCTGATTACAAAATGAAATCAGTACTTCAAATTGAATACTGTGAAAAAGATTTTATTTTAATAAAATACTAGTTTTCAAAGTAGAATCTGATACAATGAAACAAGTTAGTATTGTGAAAAATTGGAGGTAGTGACCAATGTTAAAGTGTGCGTGTGTGTGGGGAGGTGGGGTGGTAATTGGTCACGAACAGACAAACGGAAAAAACAAACTTTATATATTTAGAATCTTTGATTTCGGGTGCACCTTAGTACACCCACAAGCAATGTAAAATGATTGGAAGTTTTAGTGACGGCAGCTACTGCTTATATTCTGTTATGATATTATAGATAACATTATATTATATAAATGATATGGATTATATTATGTATATGATAAGTCTTTGAATATGATAATATTATATGATATACATACATGTGATGTCATTCTTAAAAGTGGTCGTATGGAAATCATAGCGATTATTAAAATAAGGCCCTGATACAAGATAATATTTATGACACGATAAGCGGTCTTAATATCTTGTTCCAAAACAATTGTCTACATCATAATGACAATTATATCCAATCTTTTTCATTCATATTCTTCAGAGCAGAGTTGGCGTATTATTGTACCTTCATTGTAATTTGTAAATGTTCTCATTTTTACATTAAATGACATAATTGAAATATTTCTTACGCACTGAAACTAAATCAATCGGTGCATATTTATCCCCTTTCGAGCGTAATCTCTGGATATTATTCCCTTCGCACAAAGACCTGTTAATTTGTCGAATTCCTCACACATTTATTAAATATGACTTTGTAAAATAACTTCATATTCATAATACAATTTTCTTTTCAACTTGTTCCAAGGTAATTATTTTTTCTCCTTGAGAGCTTCAGATAAGGCGTTATCACGAGAGAGGCAGCTTGGGTTTCAAGGTAAGTACCTGTAAATGTTATGTAATGTAAGGTAAGACGTAGTATGTATAGGAGTTTTTAAGAGGACTTTTATGACGTACAGGTTGTAATTTCAAACGGGCGAAGGGAGGCAACTCCCACGTAGAACGTCGTCAATACAGTAAGTAAAATGTCCGTGTGCGTAGTCTCATTGAATAAAAATAACATAAGGCTCAAATGGACTCGGGAAACTCGTCGTATATTAAAAGAGTCAGATAAAGACAACGATAATATGCGCAATATATGAGGCTTATAGACTTGATGCTGATTTGTCCCTTCAAAATACAACGATTACAAACACATTGAAGGACAAATAATTATTTACACATATCTGCTTTGTCATCACTTCTGTTCTACAGGATCGTATAGTTTTTGCTTTTTATCATTTATACACTTATTTATTTACATGATTTTATTTTCATAATTTCACTTTGCACCACGGTTTTCTCTTTTAAATTATCGTATGTTGTTTTTGCAGCCTACCTCTGTATCTGTCGGTTTGATCCCTGGGGTTCTTACGCCAATATCCTGTCTTCTGGATGAGACAACGAAAACCGAAACCCGTGTCTCGGTAGTCGTTTCACGTAAAAGATCCCTCACAGTTTTGGGTGGGTCAGTTGCAAAGTTATTTTGTCTGCATCAGGCAGATGCCTCAGCATATGCATGAAATAATCGTGACACAAAACATAATGCACCGATCGATGGATAAGAAATATTATTTCATTTCTATGGTGGCAGCACTTACCTCATTTACGGCATCACAATGTCTACCTATGCAACAGATCTTTCGGACTCGGTAAAAGATCTTTACGTCCCAACGTATGGTTACCCAACGTATACCGTGACGCGAAGCCTCGGTTTAAATTACTGTCCTCAAAAATCATATCACAGAAAATCCTGTTTGAAAGCCGAATCTGGTGGACACTGCTCATCATATCATAAATTCAGTCTGGTACATGTTATTTAAATTCATATTTGTGTAGGGATCGGGCCCACAACCTACGGTACCCAATCACAGAGGACTTTGTGCAAGAGGATTCTCTCGTTATGCGACTGTCTCGGCGTCTATATACAGGTGAATAAAGCATATAGATATATACAAATAAATGGATTATATGCACTATTATACCATCTTTGAAAATCACCTACGAATCGCGTTTCAACATTTTATATCTGTATGGGTATAACCATCGGATGTGCATCGTCACATCGATGTGTGGGAATTTTCACGAGGCGACCATTTTTGAAGAAGGAATCTTGCACACTTGACCCTGTTGGCTTGAGGAGATACGGAAGGATATTGTATTTATTCACTTTTAGTCTTACCCCTTTCTTCAAAGACATATTACATTAATACATGTAACAAGAGCTACCTCTGTTGTATGCAAAATGTCATCATAATATGTAGATGGGGTTACTGAAGAACTGCAACTCACCATATCTGTTTTCAATAATACAATACTTGTTGTAACATGTGCAAGCGTTTTACTGCTCACCTCAGTATGGAGATGAAATAAAGACCCTTCTATATATCACCGCATGGTCGTTAATATTTGCGCCCGATACCAACACTTGAAGAATCAGATTCACGTCTCTGAGGAAGGGGCAGAACATAAGATTAGAGTTACCCAGTAATTGAAAGCGAAGATATCTTGAACTTTTGAGTAAAAAACATTTTTGTGAATGGAAAATGATTCGATCTGGTAAAAATCAATATGTAAACGACATTGGTAACATTTCAAGATAATATTTTTAGTTAAAAATTGCAGACAAAAGTTAGCATATCATCTATTCCTAGTATAAAGGTCATATCAAAAATATATTAATGAAGGTCCGTGATCAACAAACTGATATTCACGCACGTCGTGGCGATTTCAATATGAACATCACAGAAATAGATGGCATTGTTATGTGGGTTCTAGAAGGTTATATAGCAAGAGTTGTCAGAAGATAGCAGGTGACAACCAAATTTATATAGAAAAAGATTTTTGTAAGTAGGTCAATCTTCGAGGTCAAAACGTAAAAAAAGATACGTTATGAAAGTTCTTGTCACAAGAAACACACTCATGAAATTGTTTTAGCCATATCTCTTACTGGTCATAAGTTATGACAAAGGTTAAATTTTGATAAAAGTAGGTCAAACTTCAAGGTCAAGGTCATAAAGTTAACATTTTGGAACTCAATGTAAGGTCTTGGCACTTGCAATACCCATGTGAAATATTAAAGCCTTGTCTCTAATAGTTCTAAAGTTATAACCCAGGTTAAAGTATCTGTCTAAAAACGATGACGACAACAACAACTACGACGCCAACGACACCGGGGTTATGACAATAGTTCTCCGGACATTCGTCCCGGCAAGCTAACATGAAGGTCAAGGTTACAATACCAAGACATTGAAAGAAGAGTTTCACTTGTATGTATACATGCTTAATAATGACATTAGACACCTTGTTAACGAACAAGAAGTTATATAAACAAGAGGCCCAAGTGGGCTTTTATCGTTTACCAGAGCACAATCTGCTCATTTCCAAACAACAAACTGCTTGGGGGGAAATGCGCAGATACTCTAATGCTCACTGCGTTTTTACAAATGAAAAATGATGGTAAAAAGTGAACCATCAACTTTAAGAATGTCAGTATAGGTCCAAAAAAAAAAAAATCAAAACTTATAGAAAATAAAATGAAGTGAAATTTACGATATATCCCTGAATTTCATAGATTTCAATGATTTGCAGCAAACGAATGCTCTACAATCTATTTTTCAAAAAAAAAAAATGAAAAGAAAAAGAAAATTTAAGCTATTTAAGCTGACGTTCAGCGTTCCAGTGTTGGATCAAATGAATAGCAAGTAGAAAATTCTTTAAAATAAAAAAAAAAAGAAAATTTGACAAAAAATATTTAAAATAACTGTTCAAACACGTATATTCTATTAACATAATGCTAATGAATGCTACAAATGAGCCTCTTCACTGGGTGAGGGAAGAAATGACAGAGAAATGTGAAAAATTAAGTCAGAAATAATTTTCCATTTTTCTGTTTTCTTAAAAGACTGATGTAGATAATGAATGTTGCAGAACACTTAAAAAATTATTTTATAGTAAACTAAGAGACGGTCAAAGACGATATGACAGGATTGGCATTTTGCAAAGCATAACATCATAACCTACCTATAAAATCTTATCTAGAAATATGTCTCTTCAAGTTTGAAGATGTTTCCAGAAGTTTGAAGTTGGTATCATTAATCATATTATTGATATGCAAGGGATCAAGCTAAATGCAAAATCAAACTGTGTTCGCTGAAGCAAAAAATCGGTCAAGGTCACTAAATTTTGTGTTGGTAGGGAAGAACTCATCAATGTCTACAAACTGACCAAGTTTTAAGTTTGTATCATTAACGGTATGCAAGAGATCAAGCTAAACGCGAATTATTGACACCCGACAGACAGACTTCATCAATCTATAGATCGGACTTGCTTTGCAATGGTGAATGAAATGAATAAGAAAAATCACCATTACAGGATGTACTCACTAATATCAAGAAATGAGGGAAAACTTTAATACTGCATCTAAATATTCTATTTCCCGTCCTCCCCTTCACTTATTTTTCTCATGAAATAAATAACTGTTCCTTTTCATGAAAAATTTCTTGCTCATCAATAATGTTTAGTAACATTGACCCTTTGTTGACCAGAGTGGTATGTACGAAGATTTTTCAAATAGTTTACTGAATACTGAAAAGATACATGTACCAGAATTTATATCAAGACATTTAAAAAAACACAAGCTGTGTTTGTGAAACACAAATGCCCCTGGTGGCACCAAAGTCCAAAAAGTTATTTTTAGCATGAAGGTCATTGTCAAGGTCAAAAGGTCATCGACCTTGGTGTCATTTGAAAGGGCTTCATTAGTTGAGTACGCATGTCAAATATTATGTCTATATCTCTCATGGCTCAAAAGTTATAGCCCGAAGTCCAAAAGGTTTTTGTTTTAGCGTGAAGGTCATTGTCAAGATCAAAAGGTCATCGACCTTGGTGTCATTTATAAGGACTTCATTAGTTGAGTAAGAAAGTAAAATATGAAGTCTCTACCCCTCACGGTTCAAAAGTTATAGCCAAGGTTAAAGTTGACAACATATAGACAAACAGACAGGACAAAAACAACATAATATATCTATTGATCTGGGGGCATAAAAATACAGAAAAATTGCATGATGTTGCCCTTTCAAAAAGGGCCACAACATTTACTGCTGTTTTAATTCTTCTTTAGCTGTGACAACTGCAAATTTGATCACGACAGTCATTGAGAACCACCCCAAATGTAAAATTCAATTCATTATTACAGAAATACGATACTGAAAAGATAAAGTGAAACACTGACTTTTGTGATCCATGATGCAGTTCTTTAAAAGTATTAATAACAAATAAGAACGTATCATCACAATTTTTATTTGTCATCGTATGTAAAAAGAACTAGAGCAGTCTGAATAGGACAAATACCCCCCACTGCAACAAAGTAGAAACATGCAACTCATGCAATTCATCCCCAATATACATCACTGGTATAAGTGTAATGGATGTCCCACTTACATACACATTTTAAGGTATAAGCAATAAAAACACGGTTTTACCCATTCTGTCTTGTGACCTTGACCTTTGACCTTGGTTCAAGGTCATGACACACCCTTAGATTCTTAGCAACAATTCTGCGAAATATTGAAATCTGTGCACAGGGGAAGAAGTTATAGCCCTGACAAGGTTATACCAATTGTGTTTATTGTGACCTTGACCTCTTACCTATGAATGCGGTTCAAGGTCATGACACACTCTTCGATCCAAAGCAACAATTCTGTGAAATATTATTGAAGTCTGTGCACAGGGTGAGAAGTTATGGTCCAGACAAAGTTTTTCCTATTGTGTCTTTTATGGCCTTGACCTTCGACCTTGGTTCAAGGTCATGACACACCCTTGGATCCTAAGCAACAATTCTGTCAAATATTATTGAAATTTGTAAACAGGGGAAGAAGTTATGGCCCGGATAAGGTTTTACTTATTGTGCCTATCATGACCTTGACCTTTGACCTTTATTCAAAGTCAAGAGACACCCTTGGATCCTAAGCAACAATTCTGTAAAATGTTATTGAAATCTGTGCACAGTGTGAGAAGTTATGGCCCGAACAAAGTTTTTCTTATTGTGTCTATTATGACCTTGACCTTTGACCTATGACCTTGGTTCAAAGTCATGACACACCCTTGGATCCTAAGCAACAACTCTGTGACATACTATTGAAATCTGTGCACTGGGTGAGAAGTTATGGTGTGGACAATGTTTTTCTTATTGTGTCTATTATCACCTTGACATATGACCTTGGTTCAAGGTCATGACACACCCTTACATCATGCGCAACAATATTGTGAAATTTTATCTAAATCCATCCAGCCAATAAAAAGATATGGCCTGGACACGGTTTTAACAATCAAGTCCACAGCGACCTTGACCTTTGACTTATGACCTTGGGTCAAGGTCATGAAAGACCCTTAGGTCATGGGCAACAATATTGTGAAATATTATCTAAGTCCATCCACCCAATAAAAAGATATGGCCCGGACACGAATCGGGACGGACGGACAGATGGACAAGGTGATTCCTATATATAAAGACAACTCTCATAAGGTTAATAAAAAAAAAAAAGGAAAAATAGAAGTACATGTACAACGTGTTTAATTGTTGGTTCCTTATTTTAAAAAACAAAAAAAGATTATTTCACTTTCATGGTAATTGCATCGCCTGATTCATCACAAAGAATTTTTAGTATACATGTATGTCACAAACCCATCAAAAGCAGTGAGGTATGTTTTACTTGCCGACAAGGGCCACAGACTGCCTAGTGCTCCTGTTACCATATAACGTATGACATTAATTCATAAATACAAATGATACAGCATAAAAAAGCTCTACCCATGTATAAACCACCAGTAATTCATCACAAAAACTTTTACAGATATACATACCGGTAAAAAGTGATAATGATATGACATCTATTATACAAATCAGATCTATAAAATTTTTGTTTTAATTTACATTGTCTTATATGAATGAAATGCATGATTAAAATAATTTCTATTTGTTGAATCTAAACAGACAAGAGCCTTCAAAGGGTCTGCATGCCACTTCACTTCAAAATCTCTTTTTTTTTTTTTACTCTGTCATTTCCTTTTACAAATAAATACCCGGTAAATGGAAATGTTGCAACACCTGACCCAAGCCCCAGATTATAGTACCCAGTATCTTATTGAGTTAACAAAAATGTTCAACAATTCTACTATTGATGACTTTCAGAGTTTAGAAATATTCCAGGGAATCCTCTACACTTTTACTGTCTTGAACGCCAGCAAGCTCCTTTGGTTGATTAGTATGAGGTAAAGGTTTAAAGATACGAAGATGAACGTGAGTACCACCTCCTACATCAACCTACATAAATAAAATACAGATGAGTATAAATCATAGATAATATTTTTTATTCTATGCAAAATCAGCATTTTTCACATGTAAGCTGTCATGATGGTGACCATTATTAAGTAAAATTTAGAATAGGTGAACACAGAAGTAAAGTAAGACACGTTACTGGTGTAACATTGTTACCGTGGCACTGAAAATGAGGTTGCAAGGTGGACAATGATGGAAATTAGTTGTGAGACCAGTTGCCTGGTGATTGCAGGGGTCTCCTGTTTGGTTGCACTTGCAGTAAAGGACCACACTATGCAGATGTAACATCACATCAGGACAGGAGTATAGGCCAATAAATGACCACACTATACAGATGTCACTATACATCAGGACAGGAGTATTGGCCAATAAATGGCCACGCTATACAGATGTCATTATACACATGATATCAAAGTGGACTTAACTGTGTAATATATCACATCAAGACAAGAGTATAGGCCAATAAATGACCACACTATACTGATGTCATTATACACATGATATCAATGTGGTCTAACTGTACAAGATATCACATCAGGTAGAGAGTATAGGCCAATAAATGACCACACTATACAGCTGTCACTATACACATGATATCAATGTGGACTAACTGTATAAAATATCACATCACATCAGGACAGAAGTATAGGCCAAATAATGACCACGTTATACTGATGTCATTATACACATGATATCAATGTGAACTAACTGTATAAAATATCACATCAGGACTTGAGTATATGCCAATAAATGACCACACTATACAGATGTCATTATACACATGATATCAAATAATCAATGTGGACTAATTGTATAAGATATCACATCAGGACAGGAGTATAGGCCATTAAGGTGATTTGTCTGCCCCCGATAGGAACTCTGTCACTTTCTACACATTACAGTGATGTATATAAAGATAATTTCTATTTGACTGACCATATCTCAGCATTATCAATCAACTATACAAATGAGAAAATAAAACTGACTGAACAATCATTGCACACCTTTTAATATACCATTCCTTTTCTGCTTTCACAGACTACTGTAATAAACAAGGGCAGATAACTTCCCTTATTAAATTGGCCTACATGTACCATAACATTTGAAAAGCAGACACCTGAATGACTCAAAAGTGGTTCTTTATAGGATACAATACATCTCAATGATCTAAACTGGAAATTACTTTTCTAAATTCTGTAGTACATGTACATGTACAAATGTACTAATTAATATTGCATAGTTTTCCCAGAATTCAAAGACAAATACAGCAGCACCATAAAAAATCACCACAGATATTCTAGTATGCAATACATGTATATATACCATTCCATGGTGCAGAAACATAGTTTTTTTCAAATGCACAGAATCCTAAGCGACTGGTTGGAGAATTTGACATACATATTATCAGACCTTCCACAAGACACCAATGATCATCCTAGTATACTCCTTAACTTGGCAGAACTTTTGTCAGACTTTCCAAAAGACACCAACTGACAACCAACACTACTTAACTCGACACACCTCTTGTCAGACCTTCCAAAAGACACCAACTGACAACCAACACTACTTAACTTGACACACCTCTTGTCACTTCTTCCAAAAGATGGCTGGTTGGTTGATTGGTGTTTTACGTCGCTTTCAACAATATTTCAATTATATCGCGACATGGAAGCAGGAGGTTACCAACCTCTTAAACATAGTGGCGCAACCCGGGAATCGAACCCGGATCGTCGGCGCTGCAAGCCAAGCGCTTAACCATTACACCACACCTGCCCCCCTTCCAAAAGACACCAACTGACAACCAACACTACTTAACTTGACACACCTCTTGTCACACCTTCCAAAAGACACCAACTGACAACCAACACTACTTAACTTGACACACCTCTTGTCAGACCTTCCAAGAGACACAAATAATCATCCTACACTCCTTAAGTTCACATACGTCTTATCAGACCTTCCACAAGATACAAATAACCATCCTATGGTACGCTCCTTTACTCGAAATACCTCTTGTCAGACCTTCCTCAAAGCACCAATGTTTATCCTATGCTCCCTATTATTAGTATTAACCTGACAGATCTTATCAGAGTACAACATTAGATACCAAAAATCACCTTATGCTCCTTAACTTGACATACATCTTATCAGACCTTCCACAAGACACACATGATGATCCTATGCTTCCTAACATGTTTCCATTGATATTATAAATTATGTATCCATTAAACTTTATCTATAAACTTGTAACATAAAAACAAAATACATATAAATGCACTTTAAAATTACCTTGACAAAGTAATTTGTTCCAGCTACTACTTGAGTTTTGTATTGCACAGCTCTATAAACCTCAAACTGTCTTCCTACTTTAGACTCCACAGCAGCTTTGACCTGCAACATACAGAAACATTCCTTTATATCAAAATTGCTCCAGGAATTTGCAAAGTTCTCTATCATGTCTATAATAAAGTATGTCTAATGTTTTACCCTTAATCTTTTAACATCTATTAAGTATTATCAAATACCTAAATGCACATCTCCAAGAACAAAAAGCACTGTGACTCTGAATGAATTTAGGAGGGCTAGCAGTCCATTTTGAACTACCCTGTCCCATATGTATTCCTAAAAGAAGTAAAAGACAAGAGGTTCCAAATGAGATTTCACTTAAGCTTTAATACTTTATCCCTTTATGGGACCAATTTTTGGACACTGGTCAGTATGCTTTTGTACACATCATGGTAATTCATGAATATTTCAAGTAAGCTAGGAACTCAAGCAAAGTCCAATTACGTGTAGAGCTTTGAAAAAGGTTGGGAATTAGACTGAAAAATTGAACTGCATGGGAATGACCAGAAGCTGGATTATTCAGTCTAGTTGAGGACTAGCTTCAATAAATTATACCTTCCACATTTGTTACTATTCAGAATCGTACGTTTGTGATGGTGTGTGAGGGCTTCAAACCCTAAGGCAACTCCGCTTTGACGCAGCACCTCTTTGATTCTCACATTGTACGATTTACTGACTTTAATCCTGCCACTGCATTCATACATTCTTCCGCACACAATAGACATCCTATGATATATAACTGTGCAAGTGGGCGAGATTGTGAAGTTAGGTAGGGACAACCTCTCACTTGAATAAAAACCAATCACTTAAACAAGAAACTGCTGGTAAAGTGGTATGTATAGTTGGGGTCTCTGTAACAAACGTATGTATCAATCAGAGACATAGACTATTTTCAAGCTTTGAAGGTAGCCTATGTCTCTGCACAGGAATCTGAAATTCTGTCTGTAAACATAGCTTTCATATAGTGTGCCCTCGGGTTGTGTAGGGAGATTTTTCGACAAAGGTCAGTTCATGTCCTTTGAATTTTGTCTGATCATATTCTATTTCAATGTTTTTAACAACCTTTTGTTACTTTTCGGAGTGTTTCATATCTACACATGCTTTTGAACTACTAGACTGGAGTTACCTGCTCTTGCTTGCTATCGCTGAGCGAAGATCTAGACAGGCATTGCCAGCTAAGTGAACTTCTTCGGAATGAAAACACTGTGTACACGTCTTTATTCTGACATTGTAAATTTATGTTAAGGAAACTATGTGAAATATATGCAATTTCGGCACCACATCAAAGTTAATAATGAAGAAATAGGTGACAAAATGGATATGACTTTATGGCTTTGTTCTTAGCAGACAGAAAAAAAATCATTATTGAGAAAAAGGCTGAAAAATATACCAGATTACACCATATTATTCAAAATTCAAAAAATTTTTGCTCCCATATGGGAGAAGGTAAGAAATAAAGTGACAAACTGGATATGACTTTAAGGCTTTGTTCTTAGCAGACGGAAAAAAATCTTGTCATTATTGAAAAAAATTGCTGAAAAATTAAAATAATATACATCTTAACAGATTACATCATTTTATTCGAAATTTTAAACAATTTCCGGGGGGAGGCCCCTCCCATACCCCGGCTCCCCCTCTCCCCCTCTCGGCGCTTCGTGTCTCCATGTGGTCTCTGGTACCAATATACTATTTCTATATCAAAAACCAAAACAATATTACCATAAGTCATATGATCATGATGATGTTGATGATCTCACCTGTTATACTCACAACAGGTAAAAAGACACTTGTACAGTTGTAAATAGTAGATCTATTGCAATCTACATATACTGTAGTGATACAATAAGGTAATATTTACATTTGTAGTAAGTTTCTATACTACTGGCACACATTTACCTCATCTATGACTGCTTGAATCTCTTCGTCTGCAGCTTTAGCCTCTGTAGTTCCTCCACACATCATTTTGAATGCGTATTTCAGCACAAGTAGTCGGAACTTGTTAAATAGTCCGCCGTCTATCATAAGATCATGTGATTTTGACTTACACCAAGTTCGATAACTCTGCAAAACCGTTGTGTAAAGAAAGATAAACGGAAGTGGGCAGACAGGAAGGCTTTGAGATGTAAACAAGTGGAGTTTGTGATAAGTGACAGCTGATCTTGAGCAAGATGACAGAGAGACAGGCAAGTGATGAACTGGATGTGAAAATAAGTGGAACAACTAACGAGGGATTCAATGGATCTTTGGATCAACAAAGAGCAGGTGCCCCATCTGTGATAAATGACACTAAAATTAATAGTGGTGTGTCATCTGAGAAACATGTGCCGGTGGGCATTAATAGAGCTTTTAGCGTCTCAGACAGTCACTTATCAACTAACTCATATACTAATACACAGAAATACAATTCAATAGAAGGTGGGGTATTAAACTTTAACTGCACCAGCACACTTACCTACTTACAGATAAGTCACATAAAGTTAGATCTATCGTCAAAATAGCTCAAATTCAAAACAGCCCGACTTTTCAAAAAAGAATAAAGAGATTAAATTACTGTACTTAAGGAAATTTTCCCTAGATTTCCGTTGCCTTGTGTATTTTTATTGTGAAAATGAAGCTGAATTGGTAGTTAAAACTATGTACAATAATGTACTCCTATACCCAATTACAGTGAGTGCGTGGTTACTATTTTGTCATTTTTAGTTGTTGAGTTAACTGTCAATGCCACAATAGCAACAAGTTGTGTAGAGGTACTTATAAATATTGTAGTGAAGGTAGTTGACCATTGACAAAATTGTGTTTCAAGCTCTTAAATTGCCATGCTGAGACCAGGGTTACCACAGAGAAGCTAGAATCTCAAAAATTTATCATATATATTATCATCTGAATCAATAGATCATCAGAAAAAAGAGAAAAACAATCTGATCATTGTTTACTAGGTACAATGACTGGATGTCGATCATTTTATGCAACTCAGTTGTACATCTACTCAATATTTTGCTAATTTCTAATTTACACAATATGTATAGTGATAGTTTATCAAGTATATAGTATCAGAAGCAATGGATTCCTTATGTATATTTGTCACACTTTGTCATAATTATATTTTTTCTTATCTATTAGTTTTTATATTTGGTATAAATTATGTTTGCAACATATTAATATATAAAGATCTCCATCATACACATAATTATTATAAAATGTTTTGCAGAAACTCCTAGTCCTAACAAGATATTGGGTTTTTAGTAATTTAAGACTCATTTGATGTGAATCTGACTTGATGATCAAAACTCAAACTCTAACTTTGTTTTCTTCATGTACATTGGTAAAGAATATATTAATTTCAATAATATACGTGGGTCTAGTAAAGTATGTCAAATCATGAAAAAATAATTCAACCTTTTTTGAGTATGGGGTTTATATTTAAAAAGATATTGGGCCATTTTGACTATCATGTATGCAGTGGATCAGACAATTCTTTTCCTAGACATGTACAGCACTAGATAGCAATGTATTCATAGCCTCTATATACCATGTGCTTAAGGTTGTGCTTCTTCCTGCTTTGTACTCTCTCTCATATTTGATGTGTGAGTCAGTAACAACATATCTGCAAAGACTTCAGATATAATCACATATTTATGCACAACTTTAAAGAAACAGTCAAGTAATTCATTACTTGAATACAGTGTAGTTTCACTCTAAATCTAAATCACTCACAGTGTAATCCAAACGAGTATAATTTCAAATTTGTAATTTGAGTTTTTAGATAATGGATAGGTTTTATAAGTAGTAATTTAGTTACTTCCCACTATCAGTCACGTCTGTGGGGATGCCGGAGTTTTTGCTTCATGTTCATACCAAATTAAATTGATTATTTGAGAAAGTTGTTGAATGACACACTATTTAAATTTCTTTGGAAACTATTTTACATTGTTTAATATCTGGCATTTAGCTGTGCCAAAACATTTGGTGTATCCGAAGTTTGGAAAAATCTCAAACTTTATATGATAATTCATAATCAAATATTCAGTCATAAATCTGGAAGACAGACAACATGTCACAACGAAAGAAACAATTAATCTGATTACACCATATCTTTATTCCGCTTCTCTATTTGTCCCATTGCGGATAAAGATCTGGCAAAACCCCGTAATGGGTCATGTTTTGATGAACTCTGATGACGTCTGAGTCAACGAAACCGTTATTTCCCATAGCCAATCAATGACTCGGCTAGGCATGTGCAAGTGACACAATATGTAACAACAACTGTTCAAAAGCTACCTAGTAGGTCATGCATGCTGGGGATGTTAGTTTCATTAGAAATTTGTAGCTGATCCACTGATTCACCAGAACATGACCCCTTATAGGGTTTCGCCAGATCTTTATCCGCAATGGGACAAATAGAAAAATGGAAAAAAGATATGGTTTTTATCAGATTGGGGAAAGAAGCACCAGTGAAAATTCATGGTAATGAAACCTATCTATTATTATTTTTACATGAAACAAATCATTTTCGACTTGGGTTGCAAATTACTAATACATGTATATTAAATGTGAATTGTTAGAAAATCAAATATGCATAGAAAATTAAGTAGAATTATTTATGCATTCTTAGAATACAATGTATACATGTACAAACTACCAACTAATTGATAATATTGTGAATGTAACTTAGAATTTGATATATATTTTAAATAGAACATTTGATAGATAAGAAATCACGTTCTGTAATTTTTATATGGATTTGCAGCTTCTAATTTATATATAGATAATTAATAACCCTATTCAAATAGATTATAACATCGATTAATCTATCTCATTTTCATGAAAGTTTTAAGGCAAGCATAGACTGAAAGTATTTGACAATACTAGTAACTTAAATTCTGTGGAGGTACACAACACATGAAACTATTGTATGAAATTCAACAATATGGATTTACCTTCACATTTCAGTGTAGTTTGGCATCAATTTCTTTTTAAACTTTTATTACACCACCTTTATGTGTATTTTATATTCCGTAGAGAACATTGGATTGTTACAAGCCACAGTTTTCATTGAAGATGCTGCAAAGGTAAAAACACATTATGTATTATAAATTCTAGAATCTGTTTAGCTTTGCAGTGTTGACATTCAATTGTTTACGACATGATGACCCCTTATCTAAAATTTTATGATAAACTTTAGACAAAACATGTTATTTTATTAAATGTTGTGTAAATATTTCTCAAAAAATTACATCAACTTCTCAGCAGTAATGCAAACTTGTTATCTGTTTAATCAGATGTTATGAAAAATTGTCAGAAACTTATTTGACATCTCATCTTGCAAGTGGATGACAGAAATATCATATGCCACCATATTTTTTTCAAGAACCAAAATATTAATACTGGGATATACCGGTACATGTATTGATTACTATTATTGCTTTTTTAAATGATAATCATAAGTAGTGATTCCTCTGAAAGTGTAATAAAATGATAGTCGTAAATTGTGATTCCTCTGAAAGTGTTGTAAAATGATCGTCATAAGTTGTGATTCCTTAGAAAGTGTTGTAAAATGATCGTCATAAATTGTGATTCCTCAGAAAGCATTTTAAAATGATCGTCATAAGTTGTGATTCCTCAAAAAGTGTTGTAAAATGATCATCATAAGATGTGATTCCACTGAAAGTGTTTTAAAATGATTGTCATAAGTTGTGATTCCTCTGAAAGTATAACTAGCAAGACATGTAAACATTTGATCATTCCTTAATTAGCTTTTGGAAACTCAATATAATTGTTTGAAAATTACATCTTAAAATGTACGAGTTATCATTTCAGTATCGTGATATACGACATAAAGTAGACAAGGAATCCCTTAGACTCTATCGTCTTCATCATTCTAGAGCAGTAGAAGTGTAAGTCATTCCTTTATCATCTCTTTATTTTGGCTGAAGTGATTGTTTGCTTTATTTGGTGCTAAAGAATTCTGGGTTATGAACTATATTTAGACATGGATCTTGTTAATAATCAAAGTAATATTTGAAGATCCGTCATGGAATTTTAATGTTCCCTTACTGTGTCAAGTGGCCTTTTCTGTGTGGATATATATTTAAATACAGTGTATGCACTATTTTAAATATTAAAATATATGTATAGGAGAAAAATGTCGTTGTGGTATCAGATAAAGACTTTGTAAACGATACTATATGGTCTCTGTCTTTTAATCTTTAAGGATCATTGAATGATGAGTATCGATTACTTTCCATCGTAAAACAGAAGTTTTATATTTTCTGTAACCACATTTTTATTTTTCATTCCAAGATTATTTTGTTGGTAAATGTGTCTGTCTGATATATATAGCACAGAAATGAAGTGGTACCCTACTGGTATTCATGTATATAGTACAGAAATGAGCTTGCACGCTACCAATATATCTAGCACAGAAATGATCTCGCACATTACTGGTATATATAGCACAAAAATGAGCATACATGTTACCAGTATATATAGCACAAAAATACGCTTGCAGGCTACCAGTATATATAGCACAGAAATGAGCTTGCATTCTACCGGTATATATAGCACAGAAATTAGCTTGCAAGTTACCGGTATATATAGCACAGAAATGAGCTTGCATTCTACCGGTATATATAGCACAGAAATTAGCTTGCATTCTGCCGGTATATATAGCACAGAAATAAGCTTGCAAGTTATCGGTATATATAGCACAGAAATAAGTTGGCATGCTACCTGTTTATATAGTACAGAAATGAGCTTGACTTCTACCAGAATTTATAGCATAGAAATGAGCTTACATGCTACTGGTAAATATAGCACAGAAATGAACAAGCATGCTATCAGTATATATGGCACAGAAATGAGCTTGTACACTACCGGTATATACAACACAGAGACGAGCTCTCATGCCACTGGTATATACAAGACAGAAATGAGCTCGCACACTACCGGTATATATAACACAGAAACGAGTTTGTACACTACCGGTATGTACAACACAGAGACGAGCTTTCATGCTACTGGTATCTACAAGACAGAAATGAGCTCGCACACTACCGGTATATATAACACAGAAACGAGTTTGTACACTACCGGTATATACAACACAGAGACGAGCTTTCATGCTACTGGTATATACAAGACAGAAATGAGCTCGCACACTACCGGTATATATAACACTGAAACGATTTTGTACACTACCGGTATGTACAACACAGAGACGAGCTTTCATGGTACTGGTATATACAAGACAGAAATGAGCTCGCACACTACCGGTATATATAACACAGAAACGAGTTTGTACACTACCGGTATATACAACACAGAGACGAGCTTTCATGCTACTGGTATATACAAGACAGAAATGAGCTCGCACACTACCGGTATATATAACACAGAAACGAGTTTGTACACTACCGGTATGTACAACACAGAGACGAGCTCACACGCTACTGGTATATACAAGACAGAAATGAGCTTGCACACTACCGGTATATATAACACAGAAACGAGTTTGTACACTACCGGTATGTACAACACAGAGACGAGCTTTCATGCTACTGGTATATACAAGACAGAAATGAGCTTGCACACTACCAGTATATATAACACAGAAATGAGCTTGCACGCTACTTGTATTTATAGCACAGAAATGAGCTCACACGCTACTGGTATATATAACACAGAAACGAGCTTGTACACTACCGGTATGTACAACACAGATACAAGCTCTCATGCTACTGGTATATACAAGACAGAAATGAGCTCGCACATTACCAGTATATATAACACAGAAATGAGCTCGCACACTACTGGTATATATAGCACAGAAATGAGCTTGCACCTTACCAGTATTTATAGCACAGAAATTAGCTAGCACTGAAATGAATTGACCTGATACAAATAAATATAGTACAGAAATGAGCTGATGTGCATCTGATTTATGTAGCACAGTTATGAGCTGACATGCTACCAATATATATAGCACAAAAATGAACTGACACACTACCAATATATATAGCACAAAAATGAACTGACACACTACCAATATATATAGCACAAAAATGAACTGACACACTACCAATACATATAGCACAGAAACGAGCTGATGTCCTTTTGATTTATTTAGCATAGAAATAAGCTGACATGCCACCATTATATATAGCACAGAAATAAGCTGACATGCCACCATTATATATAGCACAAAAATGAGCTGACACACTCCTTATTGAGCTTTGGACAATTTGTATTTAGCATTTCTAAATCTAATAGAGGATATGCGTTGCAGTATACATGTAGCAATTTTACTATCATTTGTGTAAAAAACATATATGTCATAGTTCATACTTTTTTATTTCAGTTTCCGTTATGCTGTTATATTTGTGCTTCATATCCTGGCCTTTTTCGAGTTTCCTTCTTCAATAACTTGGACCTCTGATATCCGTTTTATAGGAAAACGTTACCAAATGCCATGTGGTTTGACAGAGGGGATAGAACTAGCTTGTCTTCTTCTATTGCTGGCTGATATTATGTTAATGGTAAAAATGTGCAGTTATAATCATAAAAAAATCATTAATAACGTATTATAAGTTATATAAAGTTATTTCATCATAATATCTCAGGTATTGAGTTATGTTCTGTAATTTGTCATTTTCATATATTCAGTATGTGCATAGACTTTGATAAACTGAATGTCAAAAATTTGAAAACTCTCAGACACTTGATATAACAATGCAGTCCTAATAACATTTGTATACATTTGGTTGTTATATACCTCGTAAAACTCATACAACTGAAACTTCAAAACTTTTGAAAAGTCAAAGTAGTTGTTAGATCTCATTTATAAAACTTCAATTTATTATATATCCTGAAACTTGAAATGAAACCTTAGTCAGGATATAATTGATTTGTTTACACATTGATTACACAATCAGTTGGTGTGTACATGGGTCAGATTGTCTCACCATAACTTACCATGATACCCATTATTACATGGGAAGCCACTAGACTCCCATCTGTGATGTTTACAGACGGCAATTTTTTTCAAGTGTCATAAACAATCATCAATAAAGGGCTTTTTATATAAAGGTAAAATTAGTAACTACTAGTACCAGTACATGTATTATATATTATTATTGCCAAAGTGTATGCATCAAATTGATTCATTTTCATTTCCATTCAGTGTAAATACCGTACAATTTATTTATTTGACATAATTCTGATGAAATATCAAATAATAAATACTCGTAAAATGATATCATTCTCTTACTACATTCAAAATAGTAATATGTATAGAAACCTGATCTCACCCTTGTCTTTTTATGTCTTTATAAAAAAAAACCCCAGAACTTCAAATGCTCCAGCCTACCAACACTTGAATCGATTTTGAAAATCCCATGTCCAAGTTATATGAGTGCAACTGTAATTAAAGGAAGTAAGAATAATCCTTTTTTGTAATCTATTTAAGTTTTTTATGCTGATACAATGTACTTTGATTTGACTTTGTCAGCTCTGGTTGATGGGACGTGCAGAGTTCGTTAAGAAGAAGTGGTTGATAGCAGCTTTTGTCATCCTTACTTTATCTCTTATTGACTGGGGTGTTACTATTGGTTTTCAGTGCAGAGAGGTGATTGATAATTTTTGTATTAGCAATGCTTTTCATTGGAACATTTGTCTTAAGTTTAGATTGGACTTTGTTCAAATTATTATGTATCTAGAGTATAGAGTTGGTAATAAAAATAAAATTGATATTAAATACATATATTTTGTGGTAGTGACATTTTTTGAGTGCATGATTTTGAAATGTACATCTTATTATTATTGAACAGTGAATAAGAAGTAAACTTCGATGTTGGTACTACATGTAATAGCAATTTTATTTTTCAATGTTTTTTTTTTGGTCAGACAAATAGGGTAAGAAGAATTGTACGCCCTTTCTTTATTTTGGTTCATTCTTCCTTGATGAAGAAAACAGTGAAATGCTTACAGAGGACTCTACCAGAGGTAGTTAGGTCAGTGTAACCATAGTACTTCATATTTAACAAAGAAAACTAAATCAATCAAAGAAAGCCTGTGTAGCTCAGAGGTAAAATGCTTGACTTGTGAATCTGAGGTGCAAGTGAGGTGTAGGTGCAGGTTCTGCCAACAGCACTTTGGTCCTGCTTTCTGATGAGACTGTAAAAAGTGGTCCCTAGTCACAGTGCATCTGTTCTGCCTCACTTATGGTAAGTTATGAAAAGAAACAACAGAAGAATCCTGTTAGTTTTCAAGGTCAAAACTCATAAGCCAAGATCATACAGCAGCAGTCTAATTAAAATACAGATCTTGTTCTCTCGTGGAGAAACGTTTCTCCACGAGAGAACAAGATCTGTATTTTAATTAGATTGATACAGCAGATGCTCTGCTTCATGGTGCTTTTGTTGCATGAATGTTTTATGCATGATTTTGTTTTATATCGCCAACATATAAAATGACATGTATTTCAATATCAATAAATTAGTGATAATGAAATCAGTGATATTCTTTATTTTTAGTGTACTTCTGCTGTTGGCTCTTCATCTTTACATTTTCACTCTGTTTGGGATGCTGCTCTTCCCTAAGCCTCAGGTAAGTTTTTACCTTTACATACTAGTACATGTATACAGAAATGATGGATTCTTATCATTAGTGTAGGTCTTGTTTAAACTTTTCTTTCAAATATAAGAATATCATAAAATCTTCTTCAGGTATGTCATTTCTTTCATTCCTTCTCTCAAACTTCAATGACTAAAGTCCCAAAATGGCTGAAGTATTTTAAATCATCAAATAGTTTGAGTCATAAAACTTATTCATGTCTGAAGACAATTTTTTCAAAGACATTCTTAGCATGAAGTATTATAAATACACTGTTGTGTCACAGGTAAACATGTTACTTCATGTATATATTTTATTTCTTAAGATACAGGTCAAACATTGTATGTTTTTAATTTTTTGTGATACAAATGTATTGCAATGTATTTATCATTCACTTTTTTGTATTGTAGTCAGATAAAGGAGGAAGCAATTCATCTATGATAACACTACTAGCTTCAAATGTCTCAACCCCACCTCCACCCAGCAATGAATCAAATGTGGTAAAAATAGCATCTGATTATTGTAGATACATTGAAAACCACTTTCAGTACATTTCTTATACATTTATACATAGTACGATAACAGGAATTGTTCGCTGTTTGAATATGAACTAAAAAAGTTCAACATTTTCACTCTTTTGTCATAGTTTAATATTTTTTCCTTTAGATTGTAGAGACAATTCACAAATAAATTTCAATAACAAATTCGAAGTTTTTTATACATTTTACCATGTGCACTGAACAAAAGTAATGATATTTATAGAATAAGATATTCTACTGAAGCAAGGTAAATAGATATACATTTTGATTACATGCTGTAGTTTATGTGTTTTTAAGGTTGCAGAGGGAGATGCATATTTCAGGACACTTTCTGAATCATTTATGAACCTTCTGGTTCTGTTAACCACAGCAAATAATCCTGATGGTAAGTGAAATATCTTGTGCTCCTGTGGTCTAAAATGGTCTTATTTGTGTAAATTATCAATCACAAATCATTGTCATTCATCAGGGGATAGCTGTATGTTTGAGACAGAGTTCTTATCAGGATGTCTTTCTCAAAGTATCTAAATGTGCAAATTATGTTTTGAAGTGCTTTGTTACTTTTAATCATAGTATTTAAAAAATTTTAACTCTGACAGTGCTCACCAAACATGATGCAAAACTAGTTGACCAACACTGTGTAATTAATTGCATGTACACAGTTCATTAACGAGGCCACTCTGGGTATAAATATCTAAAAAACTACAGTAGGAAAATTGATCATTTTTTCGTCAGTGATGAAATGCTAAATAAAGATAATTTTCAGAGAATTGCAGAAAAATTCACCGCTTGGTTCAATTTTGGGGAAAATCTCAAAAAAGACTATTTTTAATGTTTTGAAATGTCGTAATCAGATATTATGGGAATCGATTTCGATATATTAATGTTGGGTAGATACATTTTGGTTAAACTATGCTGATTTTATAATTTGTTGATAATTTTTTGTATTATTAATTTTTTTAAGACGCCGACTATTTTAACGATTACAATCGATAAGCATGCGCTAAAACTTGCGTAGCGCATTAAAACTCGTACCGAGAACGGACTCGTAAAAATAAACAAAATTCATACTGCTTAGGTGAAATTCGCGATTTTATAAATCACACTTATTTTTTGTTGACAGTGATGATGCCAGTGTATCAGAACAACAGACTGTATTCTCTCTACTTCATCATCTTCCTTCTGATTGGTAAGGATGTGTTGGAAATTGTAAGATTGGTATCCTAAGGTCTCCAATATTTCTCTCTATATTTAGTACATATACACCAACCTATACATAGTTGTTCTTGGTATGTAATGCAGAAGTTTTAATGAAGAAGCAAGGTATAGATCTTAAATGGACAATACTTAAAAATATTTATATTTCATAATATGAGTAACTTTTATGGTAAGTTTGGTGTTCTCAGCCACTTGTTTGAATCTTTATGTACTGACCATTCTGAGCAAGGGTAGTTTAGTTGGTTAGTTGCATGCCTAATAACCAAAGGGTCGTAGGTGTCCCACCCATATACTGACCATTCTGAGCCAGGATAGCTCAGTAGGTTAGGTGTTTGCCTTATAACTAAAGGGTCGTAAGTGTCCCACCTATATACTGACCATTCTGAGCCAAGATATCTCAGTAGGTTAGGTGTTTGCCTTATAACCAAGGGGTCACAGGTGTCCCACCCATGTGCTGACCATTCTGAGCCAGGATAGCTCAGTAGGTTAGTTGTTTGCCTTATAACAAAGGGGTCGCAGGTGACCCACCCATGTACTGACCATTCTGAGCCAGGATAGCTCAGTAGGTTAGGTGTTTGCCTTATAACCAAGGGGTAGCAGGTTTGTGTCTCGCCCATGTACTGACCATTCTGAGGCAGGGTAGCTCAGTTGGTTAGGTGCATGCCTTATAACCAAGGGGTGGCAGGTGTCCCACCCATGTACTGACCATTCTGAGCCAGGATAGCTCAGTAGGTTAGGTGTTTGCCTTATAACCAAGGGGTAGCAGGTTTGTGTCTCACCCATGTACTGACCATTCTGAGCCAGAGTTGCTCAGTTGGTTAGGTGTGTGCCTTATAACCAAGGGGTGGCAGGTGTACCACCCATGGCTCATCAATGTCCTGTCTTTTGGATGAGACAGTGAAAACTGAGGTTACATGTGACGGTAGATGTGGCAGGTAAAAGATCCCCCACTACTTCAGGTGTTTTATTTACATAGGTTTAGATTTCCATGCATAGCATCAGACAGATGCCATTATGCAAGTGCAGTAATCTGAAAGTGACTTAAACAAGATTCAAACATTTTTTTCTGATTTGTTATAATAGGTAATTGATGTATATATATATTCATGTCTTTTTGATAGATAATCATAGCCATTCCTTTTTTCTTTTTCTTTTACAGGTAATTACTGCTTCATGAATATGTTCCTTGCTGTCATTTTCAATCAATTTAGAGGATATTTTCAGGTAGAAATGCATGCACAATTCAGCACACTATACATTCCAAAGGCTTCTTTAATAATATTGATAGCATGATTCCATACATATGTGAGGTTGGTTTAAAGTTTCAAAGACATCATTTCATGCCCCAAAAATTTATGTCCACAGTAGAGGAATCCCTTGTTGTTGAATGAATAGAGTGTGGTTTATGAACTTCTGTTCAAACTAGCTTTTTTGGTCCGTTGAATTCTCTTGAAGAGTGAACCAAAATATTTTAGAGCTTATGACAAATACATACGGAAATTAATTTTCTTTTTTACTCATGCTGATTACAATTTACATTTTATAATTGATGTTTTTCAGACATCACTTCAAGCTAGTCTCTTGAGAAGAAGAGTCGGGGTTCGAGCTGCTTATGAGGTTTTGAAGGATAACAGTAACTATCCAAGCATCTCTACAACTCAGATCAGGTCATTATGCTCAAGAAAGTATTCCTTCACACGATATGTACTTCCCTTGTACATGACGGATGAACTTGATTTTGATTATTTCCTTATATAAATGAGATCATCATATCAATTATAATGATAATGAATTCAGCATAGAAAGTTAACTATAGTCTTGCTTTGTTAATAATGTTTTCTAGTTATGCATGTGATTTTGTTTCCTATAAAAAGCTTTGTAAATTTTGCATCCTTCTCATCTTTTACTTCTCTTGTGATCAGACTTTAAAGAATAAAACATCTAATATATTATTTTTTTTGGCAGCACTGGTGTCTCTGTTTCAAGTATAAAGGCAGTAGTAGAGCATGCCAATATTCCAATGTATGTTAAATCAGCTCTAAAAAGGGTAGGTGTGCTGTGAAGTTAAACATACAAGCATGTCTTATGAGTAGTATATTGATGATCCTGAACCTGGGATAATATCATATATCTTGTAGGGGGAAAGGTAAAAAGAATTGGTCTCTACACATCAATAGTTTTATGATAAAGGATAAAAAGATTAAAAGGAGGAACATAAACAACAGAACTGAATTAATACAATTCCTCATATGTCATCTGAATGTACATGCATTAGTTACTGAAATTTTGTCATCAGAATTTTTTTTTCATTTTAACAAGCTTGAAAATCATTTTTATATTATTTTATAAATTAATGGTATATATACTGATATGAATGTCATAGTGTTTAGGTAATTTTATGACCAAGTAGACTGAAGTGCTACACTAGATTTCATTGAAGACTAAATTACTACACTAGATTTCATTGTAAACTCTCATATCTGTCAAGTCTGGGTTATGATCTTAGCTGTGGCAAATGACAAGGTCTCTGCGAAAAAAGACTGTTACCTCTTGAATGGGAAGGTCTGACTGTGTACCTGCCATAAGGAAAAGTATGATAGTGTACCTGCGAAATGGGAAGGTCTGACTATATTTACCTATTGGGAAGGTCTGACAGTGTACATGCCAAATGGTAAGGTCTGACTATATTTACTAAATGGAAAGGTCTGACACTCTATATGCCAAATGGAAAGGCCTAATCGTGTACTTGCCAGATGAGTTCTGACAGTGTACCTGGCTAATGAGTTCTGCTGAATGGAAAGGTATGATAGTGTACCAGCCAAATGGAAATTCTGACTATATTTGCCATATGGAAAGATCAGACTATGTACATGCCAAACTGAAAACTCTGATAGTGTACCTGCTGAATGAGTTCTGACAGTGTACTTATCAAATGAGTTCTGACATTGTACCTGTCAAATGAGTTCTGACTGTACCTGTTAAATGAGTTCTGCCTGTGTACCTGCTTAATGAGTTGTGACATTGTATCTGTTGAATTGGAAGGTCTGATAGTGTATCTTTCTGATGAGAGTGTTTGACAGTACTTGCTAAATGAGAAGGTATGAGAGTGTACCAGTCAAATGAAAAGGTGTAACAGTTTACCTGCTTGATATGAAGTTCTGACAGTGTACCAGCTTGATGTGAATGTCTGATAGTTTATATGTCTGATGTGGAGGTCTGACAATGTACCAGTGAAATAGGTTTGTCATTGTACCATCCAAATATTGTTGGTGCTTTCTGCATATTTCACTTTCCTCCACTCTTAGCTTAATATGTATAAAAGATAATTGATATTTGTATTTCATATGACTTTTTATTGTACCTTTTATTGTACCTTTTAGGATCTGGACAGGCGGTATAGCAGTCAGGATCATCTTAACTTGTCAGAGTTCCAGCAATGCTTTGAGTTAATGGATACAGAAGTAGACCATAAGTCTGTAAGTACATGCCCATATACCCCTGTAATAAAACATTATAGACAAAAGGTCATTAATGAGGCATTAAATAATATTGTCCTTCAGTTAAAATAAAAAAAAAATTGTGACAGACAGAAACTGTGATTAGTGAGTCAGGCTTGTGATTATTAGTTCATCTGTTAGTGAACAAGATTTGTAGAACTGCAGTGTGGGACTTCTTCACCATGAGCCAAGAATGCTGCCAACTGACTTACGACAGCTCAATTTTAAACAGAAAAGAAAGGAACATGTGTTATGACTACATACACATTTTCTAATTTCTTTTCATTTTGTAGGCAGAAAATAGCATATTTATGAAATAATCTTTCTTTTTTTTTGTTGATGTTTCATTGTTCATAGACTATACTTAATGATGTTTAAAGTTCTGTCCATGAATAAATATCATATTTTCGAAAGAGATCTTTTTAGAAATATAAAAAAAATTGTTGAAATCTTATTCCGCATTTAAATCCATGTGTGCAATACTTGTACCCCTCCTCTTTGGACTAGCTGAAGCTCATTGATTTCACCCAGTTTTCTGCCAAACAGCATTGTCTGCCATCTTCTTGGTACAATTATTCTTGTGTGATGTTAAGTAATGAAAACTATTTGATCAATCAGTCATTCAGTTATATAATCATTTCTTTGGTTGTAGAAGCCACAGATTCGATGGTTTATGGACAGGCATCTCAGAAAAATTCAGTTCCTTGTGGCCCATCGTTTCTACAACTACTTTGGAAATGTTGTTGCTTTTGCCAACGTGGTAGTTATATCAGTAAGTAGAATATATAAATAAACTTCTGAGAGGGAAAATTTTGATGATTGGTTTAAAAGTGACCATGCACCATTGCAAATATAATGAATTACTATTTTTAAACAAAGATATTTATTCAGATTAAAGATTTATAATTCTTTGGTTTGGATTGACATGCAGAGTTTGCTAATTTGTTACATTTATTTATTTCAGTTACACATATAATGATATCTAGTCATTTTTCAATTACAGCAAGAATTACATTTCTAATGAGTAAATTTTCTTACAGAATCAATCTGTACTAAAAGACTGTCAGTCTTAAAAACAGATCTTACTTTTGACAACTGATTTGATTTAAGTTAACTGTGTTACTGTTTTTCTGAAACAGGTTGAGTTGTCAACAGAGTATGACAAGACTTTAAATGACAGCAAGTCAGATTTAAATGTGAGTACTTAAAATTGCTAATGTTTTTATTTTATAATAGTAATACAGTTAAACTTTGATATCTCAAACACTGATATCTTGAATATCTAGGGCATCTCGACATTGAACACCGGTCCTGAAAAAAGCCCTTCATATTATGATTAAATTCACCCCGAATGTGTTGAACACTGGTATGTTGAATACCATGCTTATCTCACATACATTTTCTCATCTAGAAGTTCTTATTTCTTTGGTTTATCTCGAAGTTGACTTCTTATTGAGAGTTTTCCCTGCAGCATTTTTCCTAGTTGACAGGTCATGCACATATCATGATTAAATGACTGTGTCTTTGTACATAGCCACAGTAATTACATAATCGATCGAGTTCATGCGTACCTTGTAATTTTTACTAAATGATGATAGCTTGTTAAATTTGACCTTAAATTGATAAATACCCGGTATTATAGAATATTGTAAGTTGTAAATGTGACTATGTTTCTTTATCTCGTCTTATGTGTTAGTCCATCATGGGTTTTAGGTAAAGTATACGACAAATTAACAATACTGAATATTGCAAGCTATGAATGTTACTATTTTTCTTTATCCAATTGTATGTGTTAGTCTGCCCTGAGTTTTAGGTAAAGTGTACAAAAGTTATATCCAGTGTTGAATTTAAAATATGGAAACATGATGTTTAAAGTTTTGAAATATATTCTCTTTATATTTTCGTAAATAAAAGAATGATGAGATTTAGATTAATTATTTCAGAACACTATGCACATTTTTATACATATTTATTGATAAATACATCACATACTATAATAATCACACATATCAAATGAACTGGCATACATAGACAGCTACAAGATTTGTGATCGTAGACTCAAAATTTGGATATCTCGTACTACAGATATTTCAATGTATTTTCCATGATTAGGTTTTATAATATTACTAAGCTATGACTAGGGTCTATGATATCACTAAGTTATGACTAGGGTCTATAATATCACTAAGTTATGACTAGGGTCTATAATATCACCAAGTTATGACTAGGATCTATAATATCATCAAGTCATAATTAGGGTCAATAATATTGCTAAGTTATAACTAGGGTCTATAGACTATAATATCACCAAATTATGATTAGGGTCTATAATATCACCAGGTTATGACTAGGATCTATAATATCACCAAGTTATGACTAGGGTCTATAATACATGTATCACCAAGTTATGACTAGGATCTATAATATCATCAAGTTATGACTAGGGTCTATAATATCACTAAGTTTTTAGTTTTGTAGTTATGATTGGTGTCTAAAATCTCACTAAGTAAGTTACTGTCTAGGATCTATAATACCACTAAGTTATGACTAGGTCTGAAATGTTTATAGCACTGACAATGTATGGTTAAAATAAGGTAAAGAATTAATGTAAAACTACTGCAATTCTACAATCATTGGCACAATGAAATTAGTTAAAAACAAAGGCATTGTCTTGACTATACTTTGTATTGTTTATAAGATGTTTTAAACCTGCATTTTGAACATAAATTTATTATCAACGTTCTTTATCTCATCCAGAAGAGAATTCCAGCCTTTAACACTGGAATAGTAATGATAAGTAATGCCATGTGATACACTAAGTGTGTTAACATTTTTCAAATTCTTTATATGATACACTGTGTCTATTGTCTTTTGAAAAATCTTGTTTTTGATCATTTGTAGTTTCCCTTCTAAACATTTTGTAAGACCATCATTCTAACTAGTACAAGTGCTGCAGAAGTGCAGGACATAATATTTGTCTAGACTTCAAAGAAAGACAACACTTGTTTTTTTATTAAATCTTCAATCTTTGGTTTACCTTTTTGACCACTGAGTTTATGGTCTTTTCCCCAGTAAGAGAATTACTTATAGAAATACCAAGATATCTGATGCTTTTCTTAACATCAGTTTTATGAATGTCACATTCAACACAAAAATAACAGAAGACAGCTTCTTTGAGATGATCATAATCATCTGTATAGAGTACATGTACTTTACAGTCTGTATCAGTACTAATTTGCATATCATTAACATATGTAGATAGATTTAAACCGTAATAAAGATTCAACTTCAGTGATGGAAAGCTTTTCACAAAGAATATTATGATCTTCCTGAATCAAATGCCCTTGTAGGTCTAATAAAACCATGTCAGCAAATATACCTTAGGCAGTTTGAGATTTCACATAATCAGTAAACTTTATTAAACAAATGTCAGTGGAGTATTTACTTCTGAATCCAGACTGAAGTTTATAGACAATATTTTTTTTCACTAAAAAGGATTCTAACACAGTGTATACAGCTCGCTCGAGGAGTTTTGAGACTATGCTGAAAATACTCACAAGCCCATAGTTTCCCGAATTTGATCTGTCTTTTTTTTAACAATGGTTTTATATTGGCAACTTTAAGGTCTTATATTTAGTTTATGTATGAAAGCTTTATTAGGTCGTCTGCAATGCAATGCCACATGTTGGGATCATTTTGTCTGAAGACATTCCGTCTGTTTTTCTCATAGGAGCAACGTGTTAATTCTGAAACATACCTTACCTCAATAAATCTGGGACTTATTTACAAGAAATAGGAGAAGATTTCATTTGATTCGATTATGCTATATTTTATCAATACATGTAATGCTTTTCTGGAGCTCAGAAGGTTTTGATAAAAGAATGTATTAAAAGTTGATACTATGTATTTATTTATTATTATTATCTATGAAGTTTATTTATTGATTTTACAAATTTTGTACTAAAAGATTCTTTTATTCAAATATGTGTCTAACTTTTCTTCACAGATTGTAAATTTTGTATTTATCCTGTATTACCTCATTGAACAAATTCTAAAAGTTATAGCACTTGGTTGGCATAGATATGTATATGAAAAGTGGAATATATTTGATGGACTCATTACTATAGCTCTCGTGGTAAGTCAAAAACCTTCATACCTTTCTTTTTATTGTATCCTGTAATAGATTATAATATACATAATACTGTATATGGTAAACATGAATCTATATGGTTATATTGTGATTTAACAGTAAAGGTTCTGTGCTTACAAAACCAGTCCTCTCATATTTTTTAATCTCCAAAATGTTTCACTTTCACAGATAGGGGAGATGATTACAGTAGCACAATATGGATTGCCTCTCAAAAGGTGAGACGTTATTTTCACATGGTTTTGTTTTTGGGGTTTAATGTTACTTTCAATAAATGCTTCCTCCAGTTAGGACTTGAAAGCATAAAATAATAAATTGCAGACATTGTGGACAGAATTTTGCTATCTTCTTGGTCTTCCTTCAATTGCTGAAATAGTGAAAACAAGAGTATTAGTGAAACTGATGGACGTTCCCTGAATAGCAGTTATACTTATAATGCAGGAAATTGATGATTCAATTCATATACAAAAAAATCATTTAAACTGATGGATGCTCCAAGAAGCACAGCAATAATGAAGGAAAGGAATGACTCAGTATATAGGAAATCATTGTATTAACTGATGACGGTTTCAAATCTCATTGTATCATATGGATATCCCATTGAATCAACTGTAAAATGACAAGTGATAACAGTACTAGTATCTTAAACTAAAATAAGTGAGCTTGACCTTGATAAATTATGAAATAAAACTTTTTATCGTGATCTTGACCTTTCAGAAATGACCTTGAGTGACCTTTGTTCAAAAGCCCTTAACCAAAATAACATTTTGGTGAAGTATGATCAAATTCTAATGAAAGATGTAGGAGATATGAGCTAGGACAGACAGAAGGACAGATGAACAGACATACAGACTCAACAGAGACTATATGCTCCACGAAATTTTTCAGGGAGCATAAAAAGGATACATTACATAGCATTTAAGAAGTCTCTTTCTAGAATTATTTCATTGTAATCTTGCATTTGCAGAATTGAAAAAACAATTGATTCATAGAAAAAAGCCTATTGTCTTTGATACTGATAATAGTAATTCACATTGGAAAATAATGTAATACATTTGTGTATATACAGAAATGTGAGAAACATAATCAATATGTTAATGTGAAGTCAAATATGAATAGCAAAATATACATTCCTAATAAAATGAAATTTGTAAATGTGTATGTGTGTGTGTGTGATGATACATGTATAAACTTTTACCCCTGTCACTACATGTATATATCTATTATGTGTGTGTGTGTGTAGATGTTGAGAGAAAAAAAATTATGCATGATGTTGGTCATTGTCCATCAGATCCTATTTGATAGTGTAGTTAATGGTCAGGTGATCAGTAATGTTTTATATTGGGAGAGGTGTACTTATAGAAGTATTTTGTTTCAGTAATGGTGTTATACAGGAGACGGTTGTGCTTTGGAACATTGTACGATTCATTAACATACTCATCATGTTTAGGTTGTTGAGAATTATTCCTCATATAAAGGTATTTATGATTGCTTGATAAAGCAATGCATTGTTTCTATTGTTTTTTCATATTTTTGGTCTTTCATTGTTGATCTTGTATGAACCTGTGAGTCCCAATTTCGTTGGTTTAGAAAAGTCACTTTTTAATCTCTCGGCTTGTTACAACAGTCAGAATTTCATTACTTTAACTTTTTCAACACTTCAGAATTTCCATAACAATAAATCAGAATTGAAAATTTGTGCTTTGATATAATGACATTTCCTTTTGTGCAAATAAGTAATTTACGGTATTTTATTCTAGGCAATGTCAGTTGTGGCAAGCACTTTGGTAGATCTAGTAAAAAATCTCAAAGCCTTTGCTGGGATTCTGATTGTAAGTATTAAGATCTACAAATAGCAAATTGTTATTGTAAAGGAGGTTATACCCATTTCTTCTGTCACCTGTGAAGCTTTACAGAGCTAAGTAATCACTTGTCTATCTGTCTGTCTGTACATTTTCTTATTTTTCCATCTACTCCCCCCACTCCTGCTGTCCCTTTTTGTATGTGGTAAAGGAATAAGGCCAAGGATGTCAATATTATTTGAAAAAAAAAATGGCTCAGATGTCTGTAGAAAGGAAACAAGATCATATGTAATTGAAATAGACAGTTTATTCAGTGCCTATATTTGTTGATGTAGTATTGTATATATTTCCATGAGTAGTTGTTTAGTATATTTAATATATATTACTTTTTATTAGCTTTTATATTGCTGTAAATAGATAATAGATAATTCTTTTATTGTAGGTTATATATTACTCCTTTGCGATTCTTGGTATAGAGTTATTTCATGATAAAATTGAAGTGGACCACATAGCTAATTCCTCCTCAAAGTGAGTAATGTTCACACTAATTTCCAGTTATCTAATACTCATCATGTGTAGTAAATTATGTTGAAGTGAATGTTCTCTCTCAATATCAATATTTTTGTATCCATTTTTATTGATTGGGAACCAAGTGAAGGAAGTTAGATGTCACACAATTAGAATGTCTTTTAATGGTCTATTTTCAGGCCCATACAATATGCATGTGGAAGTTATAAACAGTTGGAGTACTGGGCAAATAATTTCAACGATTTTGCAGTATGTTTTGAAAAAAATACTAATAATCTCTACAATGAATACCCAGATATGCTACTAAAATTGAACAGTCTACTCTTAACTTTATTTAAAGTGTCTAAATGTATAAATTATAGTCATGTTTCTATAATTCACATTAATATATATTGTATAATACATGGAGTAAGATGTTATACATGTAATGGCATCACATGTAATATATGTATTGTGTATGTATATAATTTTTCTTTTGTAAGGCTGCAATTGTTGTTCTTTGGGATGTGATGGTAGTGAATAATTGGAGCATTTTTCTGAGGGAATATGCTATTGTCACTTCACAGTAAGTCAATGTACAATAGGAAATTTTAAAATCATGTTACACATTTTTGGCCAGATTGCGAAGCAAAACCAGTCTATGAAATGGCGATGTCTGTCTGTCTGCATCAACAATTTGGTTTAGCTATATTTAGGTCACTGAAAAAACTTCTCTCCATATCATTTTCATATTTTGTATATAGTTAGATAATGATTAGATCTTTTAAATGCTATATACATTTTTGATATTGACCTGGATTTTGGACCTGGACACTTAAAACACTTTATTTTATATATTGATAAGACTACTATAGGATCACTTATAGAAATATTAACTAATGTATTGTAGTGAAATTTATTAAATGAAAATTAACTTTTGGATTTTGATCTTGACCTTTGACCTTGACAGTTGAAAAAGATTTATATGGATAGGGCTATGATACGATCACTTATAGAATATTGATTTGCATTTAATGCAATTTAACTTTATAGATTTTTACCTTAATTGTAACCTTAGCCGTCATTACAATTTTTATTGTGATAGACAACTTCTCTTTAGTCATCAGAGCTGATTATTCTTTTGTTGGAGTTTTTACCTATTTAGAAAATTTATACCTTAATCTTTTATTTTATAAGTTATAATGATTCTATTATTTCACATGTGTATTTCTGCTGAAAAGATTTTTCAGATGGTACCAACATTTTTTACTATGTGACCAATACTATAACTGAAGTCCTTTCACATACTTTTCCTTCTGAGCATTGGGCATCAGTGTTTCACAAACGTAATTAAGTTTCAAAATTTAATCCCATTGGGGTCAGAGCTTGATCATTTAAATTAATGCTTCGCAATCTGGCCATACTGTCTTAAAGTTTTCTTGTATAACTTGAAACCCATAAGTGAAATGGGCATGGGGTGTTAAGAAATAATAATGTGTAGAATGGACTCAACATTCTTATCCTAGGGTTAAATATGACCTTTACATTTGACCTTTTGCAAGAAATATCATAACTGAAAAATCATGAATAATAGAGTCATTTGGTCTTCAGAAATGATGATTGTAGAATTGGCCCTGCATTTTAGTGACATGGTCAAAGGTTATAAATTACATTGTTCTTCACCGTTTGCATGGAATGAAATTATATCTTGATAGAGACAGGAAAATTGATTTGAGAATGGAGCTTGCATATTGTTGATAAGATCAAATGTCACCAATTACCTTGACATTTGTCCTAGGCATTGACATGATTTGACTTCACATTTGCTTTTCAGGAGAAAATAAGCTGCATATTTTTGACAAGGTCCAAGGACCTTGACCATTGACATGAAATTTGGTTACTTGTAAACTGCTTGGTACTATCTGATAGATATGCATAGATTTTAGACATGATTATTAGAGAGTGAAACCTTAAATTTGGTGAAGATCAGTTTCTCAGATAGCTTTAACTGTTAACGCTCTACATTGAATGAAAAATAGTTTTAGAATTGAGAGTGATTTAAACATGGAGATGTCAGGAGTGATTGTTGCGCTACAGGGCCTTACTTTGTTTGAGAAACTTGTAATCAGCAGAGTATTATCATATTTTCTGCTTTAAAAAATGGATTTGCCCAATCACAATTTCTGTTACAGGTGGTCCTATCTCTATTTTATTGCTTGGTGGCTGCTTTCAGTTGTAATTGTTCTGCAACTCTTTACAGCACTCATTATTGAGGTAAGCATGATTTGTAAATTTCAGCATCATTTTCATAAAATATGTCTTTTATGAATTGTATGTCACATTTCTTTATGATCATGAATAGAAGGTATGTGTCGATGAAAATAAATTAGAATAAAATAAATTGCTTTTGAATTTTTTTCTATTGATTTTTTTTCCTCCTGTACCATTAATCTTTTTTGGTGTGAAAAAAAAAACATAAAAGAAATCTTAAAAGATGTTTGAGATGAGAAATTTTATTTTAGCATGCTAAATGATTTTTGAAAAATGGTCAGAAACAATCTGCTGAATTAAGCAATAATAGGGAATTAGTTGTGATACTTTTAGTTCTCCAAAACAAATGTCCAGGAGAGCTAGTATCATACACTTGGTGGTGTTGTTTGAATTGGATCGCGTAGACAGCAAAGCTAAATCTTGTTTTGATGTCTGCAGCTTCTCTATAATGTAAAAAAAGATGGTCATTTCTCATGAAAAGATCTTTCAAATGGTACAGAATTGTTGATGTTCTAACCCTGACGATAGAGTCATTTTCAAACATTTTAAGCATCCCTATATTTATTGAATAGTAAGAGATATGGTTTTTATATTAAGTGGCTTCATTCCTATGGCAAGAGCTTTTGATTGCTATCATAATTTTGTACTCTATGGCCTTGACAATAGGGTCATTTTTCAAAATCTAAGCTTTTCAATAATGAAATATTCCCTTTCATATTTATCCTCTATATTGCATGTGATTAAAGCTTTTGATTGATACTGTAATTTTTTGCCTTGTTACTTTGACCTTGTTGCCAACATTTTGAAAACCATACCATATCTTTTGAAGAAAAGAAAATTGCTCTGAACACATATTTTCTCATAAATAAAAGGTACTTACACAACTCTTGTTCTGTTCACTTACTTGTGAACAAAGAGAGATATTAATGATCTTGTTTGTTTGTTCAGCTGAGAAGTTTTAAATAAGACTTTGTCTCCTATTTATAGCTGTTATGTACTTATTGCTTTAGTAGATAGCTTACATAATAGTTACTATGATCTTGATCCAAAGTCACATTGTCAAGGTCATAGTGAGCCTATGTCCAAATAAGTTATAATATGTCTTTGTTATCATGGGTGATATTTGTCATTTAAGGACTAATCTAGTTTTGAAATTGTATGATTTTTTTTTTCTTCAGAATTTTATAATGAAATGGGACAAGAGTATACAACAAGGTTCTGATGGTAGGGCACGTACAGGTTCAGATTTTGAAGAGTCACATCATTTTATGTCAGTACATGACATGTTCAGGTCAGTTTATACAAGGTTATAGATATTAAGGGTACATTCAATGAACAATAGAAATAATCGGAAAGAAGCTTCAAGATCCAGATTAATTTGTATAAATCTTTTAAGTAAGTAGCATATAGAATGTGAATAGCTGAACATCAGTTGCTTTATTGATAGGAAGGTTGATGTAGTAATGATCATTCATACAGTAGTCAGTATCTGAGACACTTTTATTGCATAGTCAGTATCAGAGACACATTTATTGCATAGTCAGTATCTGAGACACATTTATTGCATAGTCAGTATCAGAGACACAGTTATTGTATAGTCTGTATCAGACACATTTACTGCATAGTCTATCAGAGACACATTTATTGCATAGTCTGTATCAGAGACACATTTATTGCATAGTCAGTATCAGAGACACATTTATTGCATAGTATGTATCAGAGACACATTATTGTATAGTCTGTATCAGAGACACATTTATTGCATAGTCAGTATCAGAGACACATTTATTACATAATCCATATTAGAGACACATTTATTGCATAGTCTGTATCAGAGACACATTTATTGCATAGTCTGTATCAGAGACACATTTATTACATAGTCTGTACCAGAGATACATTTATTGCATAGTCTGTATCAGAGACATATATATATTGCATAGTCTGTATCAGAGACACATTTATTGCATAGTCTGTATCAGAGACACATTTATTGCATAGTCAGTATCAGAGATACATTTATTGCATAGTCTGTATCAGAGACATATTTCTTGCATAATCTGTATCAGAGACACATTTATTGCATAGTCTGTATCAGAGACACATTTATTGTATAGTCTGTATCAGAGACACATTTATTACATAATCCATATTAGAGACACATTTATTGCATAGTCTGTATCAGAGACACATTTATTGCATAGTCTGTATCTGAGACACATTTATTGCATAGTCTGTATCAGAGACACATTTATTGCATAGTCTGTATCAGAGATGCATTTATTGCATAGTCAGTATCAGAGACACATCGCATGGTCTGTATCAGAGACACATTAATTGCATAGTCTGTATCAGAGACACATTTATTGCATAGTCTGTATCAGAGACACATTTATTGCATAATCTGTATCAGAGACACATTTATTGATAGTCTGTATCAGAGACACATTTATTGCATAGTCTGTATCAGAGACATATTTATTGCATAGTCTGTATCAGAGACACATTTACTGCATAGTCTGTATCAGAGACACATTTATTGTATAGTCTGTATCAGAGACACATTTATTACATAATCCATATTAGAGACACATTTATTGCATAGTCTGTATCAGAGACACATTTATTGCATAGTCTGTATCTGAGACACATTTATTGCATAGTCTGTATCAGAGACACATTTATTGCATAGTCTGTATCAGAGACACATTTATTGCATAGTCAGTATCAGAGACACATCGCATGGTCTGTATCAGAGACACATTAATTGCATAGTCTGTATCAGAGACACATTTATTGCATAGTCTGTATCAGAGACACATTTATTGCATAATCTGTATCAGAGACACATTTATTGATAGTCTGTATCAGAGACACATTTATTGCATAGTCTGTATCAGAGACACATTTATTGCATAGTCTGTATCAGAGACACATTTACTGCATAGTCAGTATGAAAGACACATTCCATAATCCATATCAGAGACACATTTATTGCATAGTCTGTATCAGAGACACATTTATTGCATAGTCTGTATCAGAGACACATTTCTTGTTTTTAGAGAAGTCCTGGTATTCAAGCCTAATTTTATATAAAAATGATCTGATTTGAATTATATTACAAATATATATATATATATATATATATATATATATATATATATATATATATATATATATATATATATATATATATATATATATATATATATATATATATATATATATATATATATATATTTTCAAAAAAATCTCATGTTTTTGGAATAAAAAATCAATAATCCTCTAGCTCTTACCACAATCTTAAACAATACCCAAGTCTTCTGTAAGTTTTGTACATTGTTCTTTTCTGGGTATTTAACTGTAACAGACAAAAGCACAGCATCAGAAACCAGAAACCTATTGTGCATGTGTACTTTGTTTCAAACTAATTTTCATGATTTCAGGGGCAACATGACAGAACCATCTGAGGAACAGATCATGCTAGAAATAACAAATCACAGATATCTTAACATACAGCCCACATCCCCTCGAATACACACTTGACCATCGGTCATTCAGGTTTAGTGACCCTTGTATTCAGTGTTGCAGTAGAGTGAGACTTCTGTAGTCCATGTGTTGATATAGAAATACGGAAGGAAATACAACAGGCTAACACTATAGGATATGAGTTTTTGAACAGAATCTGACAAATTCTTGGGTTTCGAGTCTTCACTGTCTATAAACAAATACATTACCCATGTTGAATTTTTCCACAGTGTTATTTACATGCATGAACACATAAATCTTATACATGTATTTAGTATGTCTCTAGTCGTAATATATATTACTGTATATTTAGTATATCTCTGGTTGTATTATATTATTGTTACATGTATGTTTTTACATATTCATGAAAATGAAGATTTATGGTATGTTTTAAACATATTTCTATTATGACAGGTTTTATATTACATGTGTATGTATTTTGTAATACATTGAATATCGTTCACTATTGCAAGATTAATATATGTTGTAATTTATAATTATGATGAAAATATACATTCATCATAATTGGTACATTTTTGAAGTGTTGGAGAATGAGATTTCACATTCAGTGTTCTGTTTATATTTGTGCTAAAGTACTCAAAAAACCAATTACATCTATATATTATTGTAATAGATATGTCAGGAGATTCATATTTTGTATATTTATTAGATCATGGTTCTTTGCTGTGTTTGTCCAAAGACTGACCAAATACCCAATCTTGAACTGTTATTCAGACAGTATGGGATGGGATTTGGGTCAAAAGGACAATATGTATGAAAATATGGAATTTTCCTAATTCTCCAAAGGATTAGGTTCATACCCCTCTAACAATAATTAATCTCTTATTCAGAAAATTTGGGACCTTTATTTCAATAAAGATATCATTTGTTTACTTGATCATCTTGGAGAACTCTGCAGAATTCACACTGTAAACATTGTAATTTCACCTACAGTGTTCTGATAAATCTGATTGCTGATAGATGTTACAGAGCTTATCTTGGAAGATTATTGAAAAAATGGATAAGGTAAATTATTACTATATAAAGAATATTTAATTATTGCCAAAACTATAAACTGTCCAGATAAGTAAGGTATTTGGTCAGGTCTTGCATGGTTTTGTGTACTAAGAAGGGGATATAACATGTCATTTATCATTTACATGATACAGCTTACACATGTTTGATCTGTATTATACATTGTACTGCCGGTTACATATATCATATATGATAATGTTGCAGTACTGTTATATGTCTGTTTTTTCATTCATGATGACCAATTTGACACAATTAATTTCATAGCATTCCATTGAATTAAATACATAATTAAGTTTGATAAAAGGTGCTTTAGGATTAAGTAACCACAGGAAGATTTAAAGGTAACATATGTCACTGGCATTATGACCTATTGATAGATTTGGGTCAATGTGAGTGGTTATTGATGCATGAGTTATTTATATTCTATTATTCTGTCTGTTGTATTGTTTATATATTATTTAAAATGGTACCAAGTAAAAAAGATTCATTTCATTTCTCTCTTTTCTTTTTTTTTTTTCATAGTCTCTAGAACTATGATCCAACATCTGTAAACTTTTCATATTTTCGACTTCTTCAGAACTGCTGATTAGATTTTGATCAAACTTGGTAGGCTGCAAGTACTCAAGGTCCCCTACAAATATGATTTTCAGCCAGATATGTTAAGGGATGGATTCATGGTGGGATGAGACAAGCCCCGAAGGGTACCTTTCTTTGACAAGCTTCTTCTGCACAAACCAAACATATCAGAGTAATCTAGAAGGGTGTCTTATTAAATGTTGTCTTTGGTTTGATTCTAACTCAAATTTTTGACATTTTTTTCTTTTGGTGTTATTTTGCATACTGATGATACCCAAAGATCTCCAACTCAAATTCTGATTAGCTGTAATGAAAGGTCATCTAGAGATTGCTTTGAATCAGCAGTTGCAAGATGATGGATTTGCCTGAAAACATTTGCAGGGGACCTGTAGTGCTTAATTCCCATTCAAAGCTTGTCTTCCCTTTGATAGTTCTGATGAAGTTCAAAATGTGAAAAGTTTATGCCAGACTGACAAAGAAATACACGCTATGACAATAACTCACTTGAGCCTTTTGCTATGGCAAACTGAATTATGAGGAATATTAGTGCATTATGTAATATTTACAATGCTAGTCAAATTCCTTCGATGAACCATGCTAAACAGACTCGGTTCATCAGCCCATGAACTTGGGTCATGGAAGTAGTACCCGGCATATGGTAAATCACATGCGTAGTAATATAAAAAGAGGCGGGGCTTACTAAATTAAATATAAGAATTGTAATAATGAAATTAATGCGTCTGTTAATTTTGAGCAATTAAAGAAATTACCTGGACAGATAGAGTATTTTTCAGCATTCTAGACACGTACTATATTGCAGGGTGGAAGTACTTTTCCACTTCAGGGAAAATTCGGTCCTTGCCAGTTTGATAACAGGGAATTTGATATTTTGTTTTCAAAAAAGAACCTTTTAAAATGCATTGTAAATATAAGGAATGACTGTCTTTTTTTTCTAGGTTCATGGGGAATGAACTTGGGTGAAAAACAAACAAATCATTCGAGAACCGCTTTGCGGTTCACGTGATTTGTTTGTTTCTCACCCAAGTCATTCCTTAATTATCGCAATCTGTCAAAATACTCATTCTTAACTGCACAGAATATTTCCGTGTCTTTGTATATAGTTTTGTGTTCCAAGGATCATCTGTTGCCTGCAGATTCCAGAATATCACTATAAACCTTTTCAAGGGAACTGCAGTCTTACAATACATATATGCACAAAAGCGTTTCCAGAATGCTAGCTACAAAATCTGAATGTAGTGAACATTTCTCGGCAGTTGTAAGAGATCACTTTCCTTTCATAACTGAAGCTAACCACGGAGAGGGGCTATTATGCACACACATGTTGTAAGAATTAAGAGATGTATACTTCACATATACTTCATTATTATATAACTTTAATTTAATTTCCTAGATAGCTCAGAGGAATGGATTCTTTGCTTGTGACTAAGAGGTTCCAAGTTTGACTCCTGCCATGGGCACATCTGTGCTATTTCTGAGACAGTGAAAACTGAGGTCCTGTGTCATCCTTATGGTAGGCAAGGCACATAAAATATCCCCAACTGCTTTGGGTGGGTCTGTTGCAAAGGTATAAAATTTCGTAGTTTTCTTCCATTTCCTAAAGTGTGAGTGTTAGAATGATGCAGTGTTCTTTTTGTTTCAGTTTTGAAGTAAAATTTCTGTAAAGGATACTTTTGTCAGAGAATATTCTGATACTTTCTAAGTTTCTCATGCGAACAATATAATTTTGGCCTCTTGTTCATGAATAATTACACAAAAACAGTGCTCATTCTGCTAAATTATAAAATCCCATTGAAAAAAGTAAAGATACATTATGTATCTATACCCTCTTCTGATGTGGTAAGACTGGGACATTTTCTACAATAAAGTTAGTCTACCTTCATTTGGTGCTTCCATTGTCTTTGCACTTTGACCTTCAAATCAAAACAGTACAGCATTGACTCGCCATACCGGTAAGTCAATATACGAAGTTTAATATTGATCGATGTAAAGGGAATTCAGTTACTGTTTAGGAACAATTTTCAGTTATCCATGCTTTGTGCCCTCAACCTTTGGACCTCCAAATCAATAAGTTACATTCTTGACTTGTGGAGAGTCTATGATTTTTCTCAGCAATTTTTGTTAAGGAAATTCAATTACAGTTCAGAAATTATATTCCATGTTGTGAACTTGACCTTTGACCAACAAATCAATAGGGCATGTCCTTGACTCACATCAATACATGTTAGGGGAATTCAATTATAGTCCAGAATCTACATGTATATTCAGTTATCCATTGTCTTTGACCTTCAAGTCAATACAACACATCCTTGACTCACTGTAATCCTAGTTTAACACCAGTTATGGTTTGGAAACCATTTTCAGTTATTCATTCTCTGTGCCCTTGACCTTCCATATCAGTAGGGCACATCCTATTCTGTTACTGCTATAAATGATCTGTGATCTTAACCTTGATCTTCTGACCTCCAATTCAGTAGGGGTGAATGATAGTGAGTCAGTGTGCGAAGTTTCCTGGTTATAGGTGTAAAGGGATTTTCATGTCCTGGAAACCATACTTGAAAACGATGAAAACAAGTACAGGGTGATTTCTATATTCCCACCCAAACATTGTTTGGGCACAGGGTTTTGATTATGAACATACTGAACTTGTAATATAATTTATTCTGTATATCATTACAGTACTTAAAACATTTGATAAATGATTACTCAAGGTACCGTAATCAAAAGCAAAACACAGAAATAGGTATGATAGAGTGTAAGAAATTTGAGGTTGAACCAAGCTCATATTAGTAATCAAGACCAACTTGATGCCTCTTATTTCAGTCCAATCATATGGCATCTAACCAGTAAGAAATAAAAAATGAAATTTATAAAGATAAGCAATGCAATGCTGTACACACTATGACAATGACTGGTACAAAAGTTGTAACTAGACTTACATTAATCATATGTTCACAAACCAAGTAACAAAATTCTGATAGTACTTGTGTACACTAAAATGCAATCTTGTGATGATTTTCTGCAGAATTATCAGAGAGATTTCAATATTTCTTTCCATATAAATTTAGAACAATAATCTAATAAAACAATTACAGTGAACAATTAGCAGTACAAGAGTTGCCTCCTCTAATCAAGGTGATGTTTTCACTTTAAGCAGATTACTACTGTTGGACATTTGGTTATTTTCGGCGAACATTCGCCGATAATCCTCTTACATTTAGCCTAATATCCATGCATTTTCTAAAAAAAAAAAAGCTGATGTTAAGACAAGTATGTATAAATACTAGGTATTGAAACAGACATGATGACTTGATGAAATACAAAATAGTATATAGCATATGCATGATGTACACATTTGTAACAACTATATACTAAACCATGCAAAGTTCGGAACAAATTAAATGAGAGCAATAATGCACATAGCCCAGACATTTCAACAACATACAAAGCTCCAACTTCATGATAAAGAATGGAAAATTACTTTAAAACATATCTCTCTTATATATGCACTAGGCACTGACAAACAATAACAATTCTCATTTACCTTTATTCATAACATATACTGTAATTAATTTCAAGTTCATACAGATTATAATGAATGTAATGATATACATGTACATGTATTGTTAAATTTGAAAATATACTTTGTAACAAAATTACAAGTAACATATATATATATATATATAGTAAATTTCCATAAAATCATGTTTAACTTCTTTCTGCTTTCCAAATGCCATAACAAACACTTCTGAGGTGGTCATGTCCACAGGCACTTGACACTGGTCCTTCATGTGACTTACTGAGGTCTACAGCTTAGTTTGACATTTTGATCGGGTTTAGAGATGGATTTTGGTAGTTTGCAAGGTGTTTGATGGTTTGAATGACATGATCAGTCAGTCGTAAGGTTTGTTTTATTTGAGATATTAATGTTTTCCATACAAACAATTGCTAAAGTTGCGATGTATGTGAGTTTTAATGGTAAGCGATGTGGTTGGAAAAAATCAAAGATGGCTGGTGATTCTCCATTTCCTTTTTGTAGTTTGTCAGTGAGGCACATAAAGGAGCAGCGTCGAATGCCTGTGGTCATGTTTACATTGACAATACATATATACAATATAGAATCGCTCATGCTTTTGGGACATTTTAATAAGGTGAGTTATCTGCCCTTGTTGGATTACAGGGTCTACAGATCTGGAAAGTGTGGTATTGAAGATGTGCAATGACTGTTCATTGATATAGTTTTCTTTGTATATAATCAACTGACTATGGTGAGATATGATCAGCAGAAAGTAAGAGTTCTAATCCTATTGGTACCCACTAGTCAAAAATCAGTGAGCTGGTCATGTTAAGGAATAACAGGTCAGACTAAATAAGCATGGGCCTGTAATTCTTCAATGCTTGGTCTCTCTTTGGGATCACGATTCAGACATTTCTAGAAAACAAAAGACAATTCTATCATTGAATTATTAAAACATAATGTATGTAAATACTACATACATATAATGAACAACTAAATTAATCGTTTATTTAACATATAAGATGTTCATTGGCTGAAACTGATAAATAGTGAAAGGCGGATGTTTAACTTTACATCAGAATATTTCACTAATGGATGTATACTCTTTCTAATATTGTTATTAGATCAGCTGTATCTATTTTGTGGAAAAACACAAAAACAGAAATATACTTAAGCACCCCTAATTCACATATTCAAGAATCTATTTACCTTCATTACATCTAAAAGGTTTTTGTCGGGTATATCTGGGAAATCTATCACATGATTCGGGTTGGTTATAGCTTGTAATTTGGCAAATTGTCTGACAATCTTCTGGAAAGGGGTGTAGCCATACACCATGTTATAAAGTATACAACCTAAACTCCAAACATCACTTTTCACACCAATCTGCAAATAAAAGTATCTTTTACTTTCAACCACTTAAAACTTAGCATTTAAAATATGTGTAAATAATCACCAGAACATGATGAAAATATAACATGAAACAAGGAAACAGCTATGATAGACCACCCTTAATGCCATCAAAATATGGTCTTTCAAAACAGGTGGTCACAAAATGAAGTTTTCATTTTTTGTTTGTTTGTTTAGTGTAGTACATAGTAGTTCTTATCAACTGTAAATCTACCTATCAAAATATCTCTCTCACATTTATGTGTGCTTTAAATATGTTTAGTACTGACGATCCCAAAGCCAATGAACCTTAAAAGCTCCTGGTTAGCTGTTCCCAAACTCTCACCTCTAGAAGGTAGACAGATTAAAAGTTTGCAATTTTATTCCTATAGATATATTTAAGCATATGCATTTACATATTTTCGTCTTCACTGTTAAAGATGCTATTCAAAGCCTTTTATTTAAATAAAACCCAATAAAAAGCTTGACACAGAGATATGAAGTTGTGAACCATAAAGATAAAAGCAATAAAAAATTAAAACTTAAAATATAACATTGGGAAGCATGTGTTTATACCAAAATTTGATAACATGTTCATATTTTGTGCAGATTTTGCCAAAAATGTCTATTTAAAGAGGTTTAAAATGAAATATTTTTGCTTAAAAAAATGCCAAATTTTCACATAAAGTATATAATTTGATAGAATATATAGAAGTATGATCTGCTGAGTAAACAATTATTTCCAATAGGTTTTCAAATTAAGTCGGGTCCCTTCTCTATTGCTTTTTATGATATTACATTTTCAACACATGTATATACTCGCATATAAGTCGACCTGCGTATAAGTCGGGAGTACGCTTTGGAGCTCAAATTCTAGGATTTGCCGTTGACCCGCATATAAGTCGGTTGGAATTTTTGAGTGAACAAAGCCTGTATTCATTCATAGAAATGTATACAAAGGCTTCGGAGAATGATGATCGTGCGTAATCACACTACGGGAATTTAATTGACATATTCAATAGCGGGGCATTTAAAACGTGACATATAAAAGATGTATTTATTTAAGATAAAACGATCTACCTGGTGTTACTTCATAGCTTAAGTGACTACTTTTCGAATAATTTGGTAGCCGTGAAAACGGCTGTTTTTATATAATTATTTATTTGATAATTACAGCAAATACAACACGACGACGACTGTGGCTTCATTGCTTGTTTATTTAACTATTAAGTAATTAATTCATTAATGCAGTGAAACCCTACTATGAGTCGGTGATTGATACCCGACAAAGACTCTTTTACCACACCGACAAACCTACCAGTATCATTAACTTACTTCTAGTGTCATGTATACGCCGGACCGTTATTTAATCAATGGTCATCACGTCACGGCTCACTAAACCTGTAGACGTACTCTAGTGGATTTGTTTTACCTTATGTGATGGGTATTTCAACAGCAAATAAGCGATATATTACGACTTTAAGTACAGAATCTGTTGGTCACAAAATATACATTTTATTGTCATAAAATCGTATTTTAAAGCAGTATTGACGGGGAATTTCATCTACGTTATCTATCATGTCTAATGTCTTCATTATCTGATAATAAACGGGAAAGTTTGACTTCCATCCAAGGTCGGATTTTTTTTCTCTCCGTCAGTATCTCGCTTATAAGTCGGTAGTGCTTTTCGACCACGATTTTTTACTCCCAAAAAACCGACTTATATGCGAGTATATACGGTAGTTGCAGACTCTCAGACTTTAAACCTTATTTTTATGTAAGCATTGTGTAGGTTACTGGATGAAAAATGCCCTAAAATCAGGAAAAAATGCAAAACGTTTTAAAATCATCATTTTTATATTATAATGTCAAGAAAATGTTGCACTCATTATTGTGTTATTTAATGTTAAAGATTAGGCATATACAGTAAAACAAGTAAGGTGCCATTCATTCTTTGAAAAGGCTTATTATTTTCTCTCTCACCTTAAACATGGCTTTGCCACCTGCCAGATCACTAACCCCACAGTTTTCTTGTATTGTCTCTGGACTCATATAGTTAAGTGTGCCCACTTGGCAATCTGTGATAATACTAGTCTTATCTTGCTGAATTGCCTTTGCTATCCCAAAATCTATCAACTTCAACTGTCCTTTAATCAACAAGAAGTTGGAAGGCTTCAAGTCTGAATGAATAATCCCTAAAATTGGAACAAACCATACATTAACATATAGAAATTTTTATTTAAAAACATTTAAAAGTAAAACAATTTTGCAATATGTATTTTCTCTATTTCAAGACATAAATTTCCTCTACATCTTGTTATGTGAGTGAACAATGGATATAAAAGTCTGTCACTGATAACCATTATTTGTGCACTTCTTAGTATGGTGTATAGCCAGGCACTGCACATTAGGGGTGAGCGGTTTTATTGCCAAACCGGTATACTGCAATTTTCTGCTTCCTGATACGTTTCGCAGTATTTTTTTCAAATACCGGTTCGAGATCGATATTTCATATATTCATATTTTTCTTTTACGTGCTAGACGGCGAATGAACGGGAGTTTGTTCGTTATAAAAAGGCTTAATATGGAATGTATCTTTTGTTTTAAGGGTATGGAAAGGGGGTCAATTCATTTGAAAATGTTGCCTGTTATTGTCTTAGCATACCCGTTTTTTGTTGAAGTTGAATATTAAAGATTCACTTATACTGAAATGACTTTACAGAAGAATTTTGTCATTACATGAATATCGCAATTTATTGCAATATTTGTTAGAGTATTGTAATATATCACAATACACATTTTGACTGACAATACCCATCCCTACTGCACACAACACCATGCTTTAGATCAATGAAGACAGTAGCTCTGTACTCAGTATACCACATTGGATTTTATGAGAATATTACATGTGTAAGTCATTCAAGTATTATTTATACACTACCTTCTTTATGAAGAGCTGCTACAGCTCGTAGCATGGAGTTCCAGTGGTATTTGACGTCTAAGGGAGACAGCTTGCCTTCTTGTTGCACTTTATTCTTCAGGTACAGATCCAGATCTACATCACCAGATTCCATCAAAATGTACAGACGCTTCTCATCTTCTCTGATCTCACTACAAATTGGTCATTAATCTCATATTTATACCAGCAATATTTCATATATACATTATTTTAGTTATTGGGAAATAAAAAACTGACAAAAAAACTTTAAAAGCACTACAAAAATACTTATTGCAGAATGAAAAGTAAAGAGATATGATGTGAAGGGGTAGGAGATCTGACTTAATTATGGGACAATATCCATCAGAGTGGTGAGACAAAGCAAATTTATACATGAACAAAATAACATAGGTCTAATTAGGGGTTACTGTACATGTGTTGCCAGACAAGGAATTCATCAATATCCTGTCAGTTTTTGAAAACACATGCATGGAAATCCAATTCTAATGCATGTGACCTAAAACTGGCGAAATAATGTGTATAACTGAATAAATACCAAGCTTGCCATAAGGTCATGTACAAAATTGATGTGAAACATGAATGCCCATGCAGTTTTCAATTTGGTCAACCAATGACAATGTGTGTTACAAACAAGATGCATTACAATATCAATTACATTATATGCTATAGCCTATTTCATTAGTTGACAGTGCTCCGTTAAATGAACAGACAAACATTGTCACTTCATAAACCAGATTTAATTGCAATGGACATGACAGGGCATTATTTTCATTAAGATCAATGGACAGGAAATTCCGGAACAAAGTAATAAGTAACAGTCAAATTCAGAGAATTGTGGTCCCCTGCTTTCGGAGTAATATCAGTAAGGGCGCAGCGATCTGTTAAAAAGTTATGACCAAGGTTAAAGTTTTTGTGACAGACAGATGAATAAGATTTAATGTCCCCTAGCTTTCGCAAAAAGCAAGGCACAATATGTTCAAATAAAGTACCTGGAAAGATTTTAGTTAAGAGTAAGAGGTGGGGGGGGGATCAAAATTCCACAGCTGACACTGATATTCTTCCATTCAGTGAGAAACTCAGTGTAAACTTTCAGGCAACATATTTGTTGTCTGCCAGAAGAATGACTAGAGACACACAGATAGATAGACAGGTAAACCAACAAAGATAGCTATAAGTGCTGCTATGCCTTGTAAGTGACCCTAAAATGGTTCTCGATTTTTTTATGACTCAAAACATGTACATGTACAAGTCTGTCAGCCTAGCTAATCTGAGTTTGTAAACAGACACATTCCCAATGTCATAAAGTGTTACTTTTTCTGAGTTTCTAACTTAAAATACCCCCATCCTTTCATATTTTCAGAAGAAGAAAAAAGGAATGTTCATTTAACAGGAAAATTCAGAGAATTGTGGTCCCCCACTTTTGGGGTTCTATCAGTATCTGTTACATATTGTCATGGTTCTGCATGTCTACAGACACACATGCCAAATATGAAGGCCATACGTCTTATGGTAAAAAAAGTTACATTGAAGAACCGGTAGGTCAAAGGTCACATGATAAAAACTTTTGGTACTAATGGAAAGGTATTGCAATTAGGGACAGACATGCCAAATATGAAGGCCCTACGTGATACAGTTAAAAAGTTATATTGAAGTAGGTCATGGACACATGATAAAAATTTTGGTACCTACAGAAAGGCATTGCAATAAGGGATACACATGCCAAATATGAAGGCCCTATGTCTTACAATTAAAAAGTTATGACCAAGGTTTAAGTTTTTGTGACAAACAGACAGATGAATGAGATTTAATGTCCCCATGCTTTCACAAAAAGCGGGGGACAATAAATTCTGTCACATGGCAGTAAATATCTTGACAAATAGATTTTGATTTATGATACATTACATTAATCATGTTGTTAATTTCATGTCCAGAATTATTCGACAATTAAGGAATATGTGAAAGCATGATGTCAATCTGATTTATTCCGCTTCTTTATTTGTCCCAATTGCGGATAAAGATCTGGCAAAACTCCGTATGGGGTCATGTTCTGGTGAACTCTGATGACGCTTCAGTCACCGAAACCATTATTTCCCATAGCTAATCAATGACTTGACCAGGCATGTGATAGTGACGCAATATTTATATAACGAACACTGTTCAAAGACTAGCTTGTAGGTCACACACACTAGGGATATTAATTTCATTTCTTGGAATTTGTAGCCGAACCACTGATTGGCTGAAAATCAGAGTTCACCAGAACATGACCCCTTACAGTGATTTGCCAGATCTTTATCCACAATGGGACAAATAAAGAAGCAAAATAAAGATATGGTTTTAATCAGATTACATGATTGTGTGTTAGAAGAATTTACCTCAAAGTTATGGATAAAGAAATTTTGGATTACACTACTTTTCTATCCTTCTAATTAATTCATTCAATTCCATTATCTTGGTACAAATCAATTTTCGCATCATCATTGTTTTGCTTTATAGAAGGAAAAAAATTAATTAATACAAAACTGCCTAAACAGATTTAACAACATGTCGCACAATGCAAAATATTATAGAAAGAAAATTAATTCAGGAAACAGAAATATCATATATAAGTACAATATTAAACCAGACCATTGAGACCAAGACTCCAGTTTTAGATGAATGTAAACAGTCAAAGACCAATGAGTGTGACAATGATAGATCTATTGATAATTTTGAAGGTTGCTCCTTTACAAGTGTAAGACTAAGTTGAAAGTGTAAGCATTACTGTTCACTTTAAAAGCCCAGGATGAATATAGAACCAAAGGACCTTTTTTAAGGTATCAGGTAACCACCAAGATGATTAAAGAACCAAAGGTATCAGGTAACCACCAAGTTACACAATTTGATTATCCAGACTGTACAATCAATAAAATATGTACACAAAAATTCTCAGTTTTGTACTTCTGTAAAATTCTGCAAGAAAAAGACAGTTTTTTTATGCCCCGGATCAACAGATCAGGGGTATATTTTTTGTCCTGTCTGTCTGTCTGTTGTCAACTTTAACCCTGGCCATACCTTTTGAACCATTCAAGGGATAGAAACTTCTGTGATGGCATTTACATAGCACAATGGCATCTGCCTAATGCACTGCACAAATTTACACCTATGCAGTGGACCTATCCAAAGCAGTTTGAGATCTTTAATGTGCTACTGTCATGACAAGACCTTGATTTTTATAGGACAATAACAAATGACTGTCAATGACTTTTTAAAATGAAATGACAGACAATAACAGAAACATGGGACTTCTCACCCCAAATCAAACATGCTACCAACTGAGCTGAGAAAGCTCATCATTATTATGACAGCTGAAATCAGCTGGATACAGATACATGTAATCAGTAAAATTTCTGGATATCATTATCATACATACATGTTGGGTAGTATTGTTATTATTGCAGATGTTTCAATTTTCTACTGTCACCTTCAAATTCACTTACAAATCATGTAGATGGATGACTTTGGGGCAGTACTGTAATCTTTTCAAGAGACTGATTTCATTACGATAGCCCTCCACAATCTGTTCCTTGGTGTCATCCAATCTGACCACTTTCAGTGCAAGCAGGGAGAATGTAGTGTTATCTAAGACTTTATACACCTGTAAAAATGGGTGACTGGAAATGGGAGTGCCACTTAAGTTGTTACGTGAATTTTGCAGAACCAATAAGCTCAGTACATTTTTTCTAAATAAATCTTAGAACACTGGTAATGTGTATTATTAACATGACTAAAATACATGGAAAGACAGAACAAAAGAAAAAAAAAACCAACCTCTAGATAAGACAGACACTCAGAAAGTGAAAGACAAAAGATATAAAATATTACTTAATGTAGCTTTACTTAGAAACAAAACACCATTCTAGAAAAACTTAAAAAGGTGTTGCCTGAAAAAAAGGATCAAATGGACCAGAAAAACGGACATTAAAATGGACAAAAATATAACCTAACATTACTACACTTAAAACAAAAACCTTTCTAAAAATTTTTTTTAAAGATGTAAGTCGATATTTAAATGCTAATTAAGTTGGCACAAGAGTCAGTGAAAGTTACAAGCTACTGTCCGCGCCACTCACTCTGGAAACTGGGAAATCTGGATTTTCAGTTATTCATCTTCAGAATAATTTCAAAAAAGCAAAACCATTCAATAGATCTTGTTTAGTCGTAACTTTTGGTGTATGCTATATGTTTGTATAAAGAAGCGTTCACATTTTATAGAAAAAAAATCAATTTTAGATAGGGCGACTTCCATGTTAAATTTTGACGTGACGTCGCCAAGTTTCCCATAGACTTAATGTTAAACATCGGCGACGTCATGTCAAAATTAACATAGAAAACGCCCTATCTCAAATGAGTTTTTCCTTATGAAACAAAAATTACGACTAAACAAGATCTGTCGATTGATATTAATTTTGTAAAACTATTTTAAAGATAAATAAGTGAAAATCCAGATTTTTCTGTTCACAGAGTGAGTGGCGCGGACAGTAATTTGGCTAATTTTACTAGTAAAAAGTACTATTATTCCAGTAGTGGTTGAGGGCTTGGCCTAGGTGCAGGTGCTCTGGGTTCAATCCCTAGATTGTGGCACTACTTTTAAGCAATTGGTTACCTTTTGTTTCTATGCGGCAATATAATTGAAAGATTGTTGAAATGGTAAAACAACAATTAACCAACAATCCATAATTCCATTGAGATGACTACAAAGCTCACCTAGTAGCAACATTATAAAATGTTTATTGGGTGAGCAATGTTCCTGCTACTTTCACAAGCAAGGATTCTGGATTGGTGAAAGATGGACGTACAGACAAATATATGACTCACTATTTAGGCTACCTATTTAAGAGTGGGTGCAAAAAACAAAAAAAAAAAACAAAAAAAAACCACCCAGGTCACACTATGCATTTAAAGCAAACATCTATCATGTATTTTCATATGCTTATGCATTTTATTCTAATGCAGCTCTTATATTGGGGTAATAGCGGTAAATAACCTAACTGCACAATTAATAAAAAAAGTAGGTGAACAAGTTTCTAACATGGAGAAAATATTTCACTTATCTCGACTTCTGATAAGAAACAATTTGATGCGACAAATACTTTATTAAATCTGTCTATTTAGATGTTAGACATGAGCAGTGTTTTTCACACTTCTTTTCAAAGATACCCTATACCCTCTGAATTGGGAAAAACAGCAGAAATTTTTCAATGAATCATTTATTGATAACTTTATTACAGTTTCAATTTGTGTATTTTGTTATTTAATTATTTAAACAAGGTGACCAAAGATCCTAACTCTGAATCTGAAAGTTCTTCATTATAATGAAAGATCTAGACTGAAATTTGAATCTTGGTGTAACCAGTACACATACAGTACAGGATGTGTTCATGAAACATTCAACCTGATTAAAACCCAATCTTATTGAAATCAGACCTCTAATTCGCTCCCGTTTACTGATAAGTTGCAATTATCAGATACGACGAGCGAAGTAGGGATTTGGTTTTAATCAGATTGATTAAAACCATATCTTTATTCTGCTTCTCTATTTATCTCAGTGCGAATAAAAATCTGGTGAAACTCTGTAAGGGGTCATGTTCTGGTGAACTGTGATTTCCAGCCAATCAGTAGACTGGCTGCAAATTCCTAGGAATGAAATTAACACCCACAAAGTGTGTGACCCACAAGGTAGTTTTGAACAGTGTTTGTTACATATTGCATCACTATCACATGGCTAGCCGAGTCATTGATTGGCAATGGGAAATAACAGTTTTGGTGATTGAAACGTCATAAGAGTTCACCAGAACATGACCCCTTACGAGGTTTCGCCAGATCTTTATCTGCAAAGGAACAAATAAAGAAGCAGAATAAAGAAAAGGTTTTAATCAGATTGATGAAACATTATGCCCCTGGTGGCAACAAAACTCTACATGAGGGTCAGTCATAAGATAATAAATTATGGTATCAATGAAAAAGTCTTGGTGCAAAGAACACATGAAATATTACAGAGCTTGCTGATAAGGTTGAAATACTTTTTTGTACACTCTTTTACCGGTACATAAATATAAGAAAAGGCTTCCTAAGAATATAATTTTCACGTTTAACATATTTTTCTGTTGATGTACATGGGTATTCATTTAAACGCTGAGGGCCTTGTTTTTTATCATTTTTATGTCACTTTTTTGGTTTGGGTACCTCTGTCAATGGAAAGGATTCATTCCTTAACAATAATGTAGTGTGCCAAAATAAGCATTTTTTTTATCATTTCTCAAGTTTTTGAAGTGAACAGTACATGTGTATACTGAAATGACACTTAATCTCTTCTTCAATAAATAGCAATGGATGTAATAAAAACCCACACAATCTTACCTTACTGGAGCCTCCTTTCCCTATACACTGTATGACTGTGTAAGGATTTCCATTTACATGTACCATCTCCATCTGTTGGGACTAGAAAATGTTAAAATGCCATCACTACTTTGATAACCACACTCTCATATTAAACTGAGGTCAAGTTTACTTATCAAACAGACATTTGATAGAAGTCTACTCTAGAAGCTTGTGCATGCACATTTTTCAACTTTAATCTGAAGTGAGGGCCTATCATGAAACAAACAATCCGTTCTAATGATCTGTCTTGACGTTTCATTGTTTTGATGTAAAGACCATCCTGAAGCTTCAAAAGTATTTAAATTCCCATCCTAGACTTTTACTTTTAGGTTTTTATACTTACAATCCATATATGATTTTGGATTTTTGTTTTAATTACCCGGTAAGAAACTTGAACTTCCTGTCTCTCTCTTTTCAACTATACCGACAATGATTATTTCAAGGCTTTTCATTCAGAGTTCATTATAAGCAATATAATGAACTACACAGTACACTGATAGTGAAATGAAAAGAAACATCCATTGGAATCTTTGTGTTTTACTGCAAACATTATCAGAGTATGCATTTAACGTGAAGGTCTGGCATTTCCTTTAGACCACCTAAAATCCCTGAACATAGGCATCCTCAGTTAATTCTGCTCAAAATAGATATATACTCACAATTCTGGACATCAGTGCATGTATGACCCAAGGTTAGATTTATATTATAAACTGTCTACCAAAAACCAACAAATCTAACTACTCTACCAAAAACAAATAAATCTAATACAGAATAAAACGACTTAGGCCTACGCTTCAAATTGATCAAGAAAGATTGAATTTTCTCCGTTTTCTGAGCCGTTACATATAAGCCAACACCCTTATGACACCTTACACACATTTGGTGTCATCATGACATGAAACAAATTTATCTATAGAAACCAAAATACTAATACTATAATTTTTTATTCAGTAATTTTTTTTCTTCAAATCATGACAAATGGACTAGAACTAGGGGTTATAGAACCTAGGCTTTTGCTCATGTTGCTAGCCTTTAAATATGTACAAATACAGTAAATCAATGAATTTGAATGAAGATTACCTTTTGGGAATTGGACGGCATAGGTTTTTCACTTGTCTCTGCAGTGGAACTGTAAATGAGATAACATTTTTCATAAAACATCACCGGCATTTTTCTGAAGTCATAATACATAGAAGAGAGAGGACTGTTTTCTATATTAAAATGTACCCGGTACATGTTGAGAGATACATGGATTTGCTCATTGAGGGAAGCTTTAATATCCTTTATAATTATTTTATATAAACCAAACAACCTGAAAGAATTTGCACATAAATGAGAATGTGAACTTGGCTGTCATACATACAGCAATATACCAGTAAGTGATTACAGTCATGGACACTTTAGTTAGTCAGTGGGTACAAAAAAGCTGTGTTTGTGAAATATGAATGTCCCTGTCAACAACTTTGTCAGTATAAGCAGCTATCCTAAAAACTCCAAGGTAAAGGTCACAAGGTATAAATTTTGGTAACGCTGGAAAGGTCTTGAGCGGAAACTCAATGATGAGGGAATGACGGAACAGGGTAACACTATATGCCCCTGGCCATAAGAACTCCCAATTTCTCCTTTTTTTCGCTATTTTCTCCAAATTGAAAGAAACTGGGTAGCTTTGAAATTTTGTGTGAAAATCACTGAATGTTACAGTTTTTTTCCCACAACAACTGAACAAAGAGCCAGATTGGCCAAAAAGTAGATGGTCCCATATCTGATTGCGGGGGCAAGAAAACATAAATATGGTATATGACTACAAAACTGGTCCTGATATTGAGGATACCTATTATTCTTTCTCTTTTCTTTCTCTTTCTGTTCCATTTCCATCCGCTTTATCTCCTTCTGTCTCTCTTTTTCTTTATGTTCCATTTCCTCTTGTTGTCTTTGTTCTTCCATCTTCATGCGCAGTCTTCTTTCTTCAAATTCTTGCTGTCTTTTCAATTCCTCTTCAACAAGCTTTTGTTGTGCTTTTCTGTGCATTTCTAACTCCTTTTCATCTATTCTTTGTTGAGCTTCCTTGGAACTTGAATGTGATTGACTGATAAAATGATTTTGCATGTTAAGATTCACCGGTTCTCGGCTCAGAGATTTCTGTGCCATATTGGCTTCATTGTTTTCTGCTACAGTTGAATAATACTGATTACTGTCTGTCTCTTGTTTAACTAAGACTCCATTCTGTTGTAACATAGGTGTGTTTTCGGTGAGTGTTGCCAAATGAGTCTCTTTTTGCCATGTCTTTGTTCTGAGTTGTGACAGGTCATGTGGAAGTTTATCCTGAACTCTATCAATTACTTGTATCTCACTCAACTTTTTGTTGTCTGTTACTTGGTGTGGTAAATGAGTCTCTATAACAAATGTTTCTGCTTTTTTCCTTGCACTTTCTTCAATGTAGGGCATTTCAATATCTTTAACTAATATGTTTTGCAATACTTTCTCTTCTCCTTTAGTAACCACTTCCATGTCATTTGGAATTTGTTCTGCAGTATAGGGCACTTCTGGGGTACTAAACTGTTCACATATTCCTAATCTGTTTTCTTGCATATTCCTTGAAATGTCTCTTAGAGCTGGTCTAGATTTTTCTTCACGTATTGAAGAATGGGTTCTTATAGACTGTGATGATGATACAGAATATGGCATGCAAGGTTGATCATGTAGTGCTGCAGGCTGAGTGTCACTGTTATGGTGCTCAACATGTGACTCACTCATTGAAATGTACCCTGAGGTATGTCCAGATTTTGAAGACACAGAATCTGAAACAAGGACAGAAATGAAGTAAGACCAAAAAAATATATATGTTTTCACTTTCAACCTTGGAAAAATTTTTTTGGTTTCGTTTTCCATCACGTCAGTATCAGTAGCTCATTTCACTAACAATCGTAAGTGAACCTGTTATGACTGTAAAAACTCTGATTTACAGAATCAGTTATGTCTAAGATTATTAGTGAAACAGGCTACAGTATTTGAACGCTTATGCCTTTTGTTGAAATCTAGATTTAACAAGTCTCGCAAAATGTTTGATGTATTTCATTTGAAGCCTTTTTCTCCCCATGATTTTTCATCTTTAAAGTAATCGGGAGCCCTCTCCTTTCTTTTATAACCTGAAAAAACATCTATAGGATCGGCAATACAAAATAGGGTCAGTCGAGAAAAGGAAAACACACATAAATTTTCATGATTTCCTAATGCAAAGTCAAGTCCAAGGTAAATGTCAAAAGTTAACAAGATGAAAACTCCATTCACAAGAAACCTACATGTGAAATCCTTATCTCTAACAAGGAGTAAAATTGGCCGCAGGATCTAGGGGCCACTCTGGCCCTAGAAAAAATTTTTAGGAGCCCAGCTTGAAAGTTAGAGGCCAAGTTGATTTTTCAGATGTGTTAATATAACAAAGTGAAAAAATAATCAATGTCTCAATTTTATTCAAATTCAAATTCCATTTCTCTGTGTTCATTAAAGTGTTAAACAGTGCACTCATCCTCTGATTTACTATCATCTTCACTTTCATTCTTTGTCCAGTTTAAAACTCTTATAACTCTTATTACAGCTCATTATAAACTGATTTTTAGCACCTTCTATCATGCTGCATACAGTATACATGCACATTTTACCCACCCTACCCCTAGTCGATCCACTATGAACAATTGTTGGTCCATTTTGTGGAACAGGAGTGGGCCATTTTAGTTTTTTCATACTCCATGAAGTCTCTGTCTCTTATTGGGATTTTAAACCTCGGCAACGTAATGCTACATGTCGAGACGAGACCGTTGATGGATACTTGTGACCTTGTCAACACCCTAGTTAATTGCAAATACACTTTAACATAACAGTGTGACATACTTAGAATCAGGCTTCTCTCAGACCTAGATTTAAAGGATGAAATGGATACGGATTAAGTGGAAAGAGAAACATCAAACAAACATTTACGGATAGTCGTACTTGCCATCTGGGCAACTAATGGTCCAAGTTCTGATCGCCCAACTGTAAAAATGGTCGCAAATGCGACTGGGCAATTGCTAATTTTGCTCCCTGTCAAACATCTCAAAAGAACAAGCCCAGGTAAAAATTGAAAAGTAAGTCAAATTCCAAGGTCAAGGTCAAAAGTCATGGTATCATAATAACGCTCTTTACATGAGAGATTTATTTGTAAAGAATCAGAGCCCTATCCCTAATGGTTCAAAAGATATTGCCCAGGTTAAAGTTTTTGAAAAGTAGGTCAAAGTCAAAGGTCACAGTCACAAGATCACAAGTCATGGCATCAAATGAAAGCTCTTGTTATGAGGAAACTATGTGTAAAGTATCAAATCATGCTGAAAAGGACTTCTTGCTCAAATAGTGTTTTTAATGAGAGAACAATTAATTCCTGTGTATAATACACACCTATGAAAAAACCCAGATATTTGGAAAAAAATGCACATTATACATATAAATTATGGTACCTAGTGAAAGCTACAATTTCAGTGAGTACACTGAAGACCCTCTCATTTGCCTGATCTGGGGTTTTAACCAAAACCTCACATAAGTGAGCAGCATTTGACTACAAAAAGCCACAAATCTGGCAAAAGTGACAAAGTTTAGAAAATGTACCATAATTTCTGTTTTACATCTCAAAGAATGTGAGGAAAAAAGAGTAGAAAACTTATTTGTCTACTCCTCAAACTGATAGACCTAATTCCAGTACACCCCCTTCAACAGTTTTATTGGGTCTAATGACTATACATATGCAGCTTTTGCTTTGTGTGCAACACTTACAATCATGATTTCCCTCCAGGGGTTTGATATCTGCCAGTATGTCTTCATTTTCATCCATTTCTTCATGGGGATTACATGGCTGTAGTTTCTTCACTCTCAATGGTATAAGGTTTCGAGAACTAAAAGAAAAAAATTCAATTTCATTACAGCTTTAATAAAGATTCAGAGAATTGATTTTTTCAAAACGTGTGACTTTTACAATACAGACAGATGGACTAGGGTTGGATACCATTATATGATAGCATATAGAATACTATTTCTGAAATTAGGAGTAAGTACCCATTTTAATCATGATCACTCAGGATGTTTGGCGATTTGCACACTGCAAATGGTGCAAGCGGAAATTTGACAAAAAAAACTCTACATGAAGTTTCATGAACAATATTTGCTTTGATGTCATAGTAACAACTATTGTGACGTGATGAAAATACAGGGGCACAATCCATTACCCACGTTACTATAGACCTAATAAAGGAACACATTTGCTTTAATTTATTCAAATATCAAATTCATATCCTGCAGACATTCTTGTAAAATCAATTCAAAATGTAAATCTGGACATTAGTTTTAGATGATTACATAATAAAACACAACGTTTTCATTAAATTTGTTTTATTGGATTACCACCGAGTCATACTATGAACCTTTCAGACTGGAGATATACACACTACCAACATCCCTGGGAAGCAAAGTTTTGGCATTAAATTTTCTATTTGTTTTGTTGTTGTATCTTTTATTTTGTCATTGAAAAGTTTGGAGGGGGGAGATTGGATGGAATACTCAGTGATAATATAATTCTTGAGGACCGAGAATATTGGAAGAAGAATGAATGAGATATACAAAATACATTTCATTCACTGCTTTACTGGTTACAAAGAATGTATTTAGTGATTGTGGTGATACATTTATATGTTAATTTCTCTTCTTATTTCAAGTTCTTCTGAGTATCTACAAATGGGATTATCTTTACCGGTATTTTCTTTTCCTTTCTGTTATGATCAAATCATTTTAAACTTTACTCTTTTACTATATGTATAATTGCTCAAATAAATGAATAATCTTGATGAGTCAATGACACCATTGGCAGTTTTAATTTCTGTCTAAATTTGTTTGCTTTCTTATGCATCCTTAATAAGATATAGAACTATCCTACTGGGACAAATACATGTACTCCTATGGCAGCAAAGTTGAATAACAACAAATTTGTTCACAGGCTAAAAGTGAGTTTAGGTCAAGGTCATGATATACATTTGTATCGTATACGAAACCCTAACCCTCACTGTTCAAGAGGTATAATCAATGAAGACTAGATATGTCGTTACTCCATTCAAAGTTTAAGAGATAGAGCACAGAAACTCTTAATTATTGGACATTTCCGAAGTCCAAAGAGCATTATTCCATAAAAAATCATTCGACCTTAACCAAATCAGAACTTGACCTAGACCATCTCGTGATGTATCAGTATACCAAATTTCAATTCAATATGTGCACCCACTGCAGAGAGAGAGGATAGAAACAAAATGATAATGGAATGACAGAAGAAAAATCACTGGACCATCACAAAATCAAAACCTGACCTAGATATTGTTATGATGTATCTATATACCAAATTTCAATTCAGTACATGCATTCATTGTAGAGATAAAGCACAGAAACTGTTACTTACTGGAAATTTTTTAAGTCTAAGAGACATAACTCTGCCAAAAATTATTCAAACGGAACCAAATGAGAACTTGATCTCCTCTCATCATCTTGTGATGTATCAGTATACCAAATTTCAATTCAGTAAGTGTGTCTGTTGCAGAGACAAAGCATGGAAACGAAATGATGGAATGAAATAAAGACAGAAGGATGGAAGGATGTAAAAAGGTAACACTATATGTCCCAACCATTTTCAATGATGGGGTATGAAAATCAAACTCCAGACAAGTTCATATTTATGGATAGCAAAAGGTCCCAAAATGAAAAAAAAAATAAAAAGGCAAAACATGCTGAAAAATTACTTTAAAGAGATGAATATGGGAGGTGCACATCTTTATGTAGTGTCATACTTAGGCTAAATCTACAATTTCAATAGAATCTATGAAAACATAAATGAGAAAAACTTTTGACAAGGCTGTATCTAAAGAATAAATTCATAAAGACACCAAAAAATGTTGAAAACGGCTTCAAAGAGATGAAAATGGGAGGTGCACACCTTTAAGGGGTCATAAAGCTAAATCTATTATTTCAATAGAACCTATAGAAAGGTAAATGAGAAAAACTCAAGACAAGGATGTGTCTCCAGACGCCAAGGTGATGCAGGGATTATAACTATAACTATCATTATGAGCTGATGAAAATTTGCCAGTTTTTAAACCTTTCTTTGGAATTCTTAGCTCTAAATGCAAAGTGAACTTGGCCATGCCGAAATGATCTTAGTGACTTTTGAAAGCCCATATCCTAAATGACAATTAACATTTGTACATGTATGAAGAACGATTACTGCCTCTTAAAATATGCATTATAGTGACTGCTAGGTATGAACAAAAAGTTCTCTGCCTGTAATACTTTGATTCAACAAATAAGACTGTGAGAAAGAGGAGAGGATAGCTAACCCGATGCTCTCGGCTCATGTAGATTAATAAACCTGGTCACACTTCCCAAGCTGCATTAACAGCTACAATGGAATACAGCCTCAATTTCAAGTTTCTTCCTCATTTCCCCAATCTGATTAAAACTATATTTTTAATTCCGCTTCTGTATTTGGCTCATTGAGGATAAGATCTGGCGAAACCCCATAAGGGGTCATGTTTTGGTGAACTCTAATGACGTTTCAGTCACCTAAACCGTTATTTTCCATGGCCAATCAATGACTTAGCTAGGCACGTGATAGTGACGCAACATGCAACACTGTTCAAAAACTACCTTGTTGGTAATGCAGGCTGTGAATGTTAATTTCATTCCTAGGAATTTGTAGCCAATCCACTGATTGGCTGAAAATCAGAGTTCACCAGAACATGACCACTTACGGAGTTTTGCCAGATCTTTATCTGCAATGGGACAAATACAAAAGTGGAATAAAGATATGGTTTTAATCAGATTGTCATTTCATTTTACCTCATATATGCTCCCCCTAATTTTTTCGCGGAGCATAATCAGCACTTAACAAATGACAATTTACCAAGCAAAGTCATGTAAACTTACGACTTCCAAGATTGTGTTGTGGAACCATTACGCAGACTAGGACTACTACTGTACTTTCTCATGACTGGGCGACAAGAGTTTGCAAGTCGGTCTCTGACTGAGTCTCGGTCTCTCATGTCACTAGGGTTAATAGGGGCTGTATCCATCTCAGGTTCATGATCAGGGCCATTCATAAGCTGTGCACGTATGCTGATTATAGAATACAAAATTTGAGTTTAAATGCATTTAAATGCAGCTTAGAATGATTTTGAAATTTTGATCTAAAAAATGTACTATATGAAAAGTATCTAATCACATCACAGAAATGCTAAGGTCATTTTTTTTTTCAATTAATTGTTTTACAGATTTTTTCACCTAAAGTGTCAACTGGGTGGCTACCAAAAAAAAATAAATAAATAAATAAACCAAAATCTCCAGAGATGTTGAAATTTTTCTGATCCTGTCAGACATTTGGACTGACAGATTTATAAAGTCTGTCAGTCCGGAAAGAATTCTGTCAGTCCGAACAGAATTGTATGACAATCTTTTCATTATTTGTAAATTAAAAGCTGTCATTTTATCATTTTGTTTAAGTATCCATTCACTTTAATCCAGAGATTGTTGACGCACATATGTACATGGTATATATTCTTGAACATAATACACATTCTTCAGCAGATTCTTTGAATAGTTTTTTTGGTTGCGTATTATACATGGGATTAGAAATTCGTAATTTTTCATTCCTGTCACCAGGTGACCAGGCTGAAGAAGAATAAGCACCCCTGTTGTGCTAGCACACCCGTGAAATAATGTATATTTCATGATCCTTTCAACTATCTCTAATCTTTTTAAACATTTGGTTTTGAGTTCAATACCCGCATACCATTAACTTTGATACGTCTGTTACGGCTAAGGTACATGTAAAGTAAGGGAAATGTTTAAAAGTTGCCAATTTACAGAGTTATTAAGGTGTCGATTACGTCGATCATATACCATTCCGTCAGTTGTGTTTACCGATGTTTATTTAGACGTATCGTTTAAATTGTAGTCACTTTCGTTGGCAGCTGCCGGTTTTGATATAACAATAGAATTTGATAGTACAGATAAATGACGCAGTACCTGAATATGAGCTTTGAAAGCATCAATATTGTCTAGGTGTTTTACGATCTCTTTTTACTCTCTAGGAAGTTGTGTCTTATCAGTATGAAAGACCGTCAATAGATCACAGCAGGTATCAGATATTAACAAGAACACTTCACGGTCAATTAACTTTCTCATTTACTAAAAGTTTGCTGGGAGTTTTGCTATCATGTTTAAATGGACATTCATTACGCAGGCACCATTTTATGGAAATCTTGTTCAAAATAATCATAGGTCACTAAATGTAAAAAAGAAAAAATACTGGCCAGTCAGGCTACATATTTCCCAAGTCTCACTAAAGCCAGATGTCAAAAATCGTTGATCTAGTGAGTTTTAGGAATGCATATGCATAACTGCCATGAACGCCGGTCATTTGGACCAGTGCAAACGGACATTCTGTCGGTCATTGGGAATTTTAGTCGGTCTTGCCAGCAGGATCGACGGATTTCAACATCTCTGAATCTCTCAGTATGAACACTTAAGTGTCTGCTGGTGTGACGGAAGGCGAGCTTGTGTCTGAAGTTAAATTCCAATGTGGCTTAGAACAGAATTCCATTCACCAATGATGTAAAACAGACAATCTCCAATTGTGTATTTGTCCTTTCATTTTAGAAATAATGTTTGCGTTTTTGAATTTTTGAATTATCCTGGATACACAATATGTGTACGTGAAAGTAAAAGTCTGGAGTGAGTTTTACAATTGTCATAAGCCCAAGTGTAGACTTAAACTTTTCAACTAAATTTACGTGTACGTCAATTGAATTTTTCTTGAAGTCTATGTTCATTCGTAATTACAATGTTAAACGTTGTAAAAGATGTACGTTACGATTGGAACTCTTTAAGGAGGAGACAAATAGTAAAACTCACCCTTTGGCTTTCACGTGAGGAATACCCTTCCGCCATTTTTACTAAATCAGACTCTGTATTTCCATATTTTATCATAACAGTAAAAATTAATCGTAACACTATTCCAGTTTTTTTTTTTATCATTCAACAAGATCTTAGGTTGGTGGATATAAAAAACGCCTCTCCCACAAAAATTGAAGTCGGTCTCTGAACTAAAATTGAATATTTATATGAATATTTTATCCATCAGTATTTCTTGAGAAATTTTTTAATTATATGTACAAATATGACAGTAGGTTCTTATACATTTCTCTCTGATATAATTAAAATGATTTAGTATATTCTAACAGAAATTCCTAGAGTGTGAAGGCAAACATCTTCAAAAGCACTAAAAAAATCACCGTCTTAATCATCATACCCATGTGCCAGAAAAATATCAATTATTATTAAATTTTCAAATGAAAATACATCAAAGTAGGTTTCAGTCATATCTAAGTAATGATACTAAATTTGCTGTAATCTATAACAATATAAAATTACTGTGACAAATATATAATTTGATAGGGAAATTGACATTTCTCCCTATGAAAAATAATTCACAAAAAGCTGTATCTTTTAGAAATGCCAATAGATTTCCTTCATATTTGGCACTTAAATATTTATTATTATGCTTAATGAATTTATGACAATGTTTTCTTTTTTTAGAATTTTCACATTTTTGTCATATCTTGCCATGCTGAATTTAACATTTGAAATAATCCTACAAAAATTTGATATTGGCTGAAATTAACAGAAAGTAACACCAATTTGTCGACTAAATCTATTTTGCAATTACAGCTAAGTTGTTTCAATTTTCTAGACATTTAATTTTCCATATCAATTTAAGAAAAAAATCAAATTATTGCAATTTTTCAGGAACATAAATTAGTGGCGAAGAGAGCAGTTGTCCTTACCTTTGTCCTTTATTTTGTTGAACAGGTATGAATGTGATCCTTGAATCAATGTGATCCAATCCTACTCTTTGAGAAGAAAACACAGTTCCTGTAGTATGTATAAAAGCAAAATCTAGTCAGACTAACATGCATTACATCAAAGTTATATCTTAAATCAAAGACACTAGTTTCCAAGGCATTTTCAGGTTCATAAATGAGCTATTCTTATCATAAATATAAAATTCAAAATGGGGATATTTTATTTGGCAAATCAGAATACCTGCTCCCCATCTTTTCATGTTTTTTACTTATACATTTTAGATATGTCCATTGTGGAGTACATTACCCTTCAACATAATTTACCTCAAACTCAGAGTCCTGTTTGTTGTAAGTTTTGTATTTTTTAGCTTTATAAAATGTAATTCCAAATACATGTACACATTGTTCCTATATACATACATTTCAAGCATACCATCTTTAGAAAATGAGAGGTCTTCAATCCAATACTATAGCAACTATCTCACAGATTGAATGTCCTGGTAAGGGTTCAAATGTAGTTGTAAATTAAAATCATTTTTCTTGAAAACCTTTTCCCATTTCTGTTACTAAAACTTAATAGTCCTGGACTCATGAAAATTTGTCTGGCCTTGCCAAAATTTCATAATTTCAATATGTTTTAATTGTGGGACTCATTACATGACTATTAGGATTCATCAAGTACTTCAAATCTTAGGAAGAACATGTAAATTATTAATGTCTGCATCTTAATTTGGCTTGCTTTGTTTTTTCTTTTGACTTTTAACAGGTTTTAAGAAAGACATTCCCTGTTTTGAGAGACATTTTGTTGGCGTTTAAAAAAATGTCTCTCTAACTAAAAAATCAAAATTTATAATTTTGACCTGACACTTAAAATCACACATGTACAGTACATACTGAACAATGTTTGTAAAAGATGTTGACCTGTAGGATGTACCATTTTCAACTTTGATGTTGTAAAACGGTTGATAGAAATTCCAAACATTCTTTACAAATATTGTTTATGACATTGTAAAGATGTACGCTTTTAATTTTTAAATTAAAATTTCAAAATTTTGATTTTCAGTATTAAGGAACTTGTGCATTAAGCTGGAAAAAATCCCTCTTTAGAGAGACAATTTTTAAATGCTAATGAAATACAATGTATCTCTCTAAACAGGGAATATCTTCCTTTAGAAGGATGTGCCCAACCTGTTTAAGAATCTATCAAATATACCAAAGTTTTTATTGAATTTTAATAAATCAAAATTCTATTTCTCATCCTAATCAATCCGATTAAAACCATATCTTTATTCTGCTTCTCTATCTGTCCTATTGCAGATACAGATCTGACGAAACCCCATAAGTCGGATTTCCAGCCAATCAGTGGATCGGATACAAATTCCTAGGAATGAAATGAACATCCCCAGCATGTGTGATCCACAAGGTAGTTTTTGAACAGTGTTTGTTACATGTTGTGTCACTATCACGTGCCTAGCCGAGTCATTGATTGGCTATGGGAAATAACTGTTTTGGTAACTGAAATGTCATCAGAGTTCACCAGAACATGACCCCTCACAGGGTTTCACTAGATCTTTATTTGCAATGGGACAAATAGAGAAGTGAAATAAAGATATGGTATTAATCAGATTGTCATCCTAATGTTTTCATCAGCATCACAAGATGAAGACAATTTTAGTATTGGTTACCTTGATTGACATAACTATATCTTGGCATTAATTCTGTTTCACCAGCTTTCAGTAATGTCATGGCTTCAACAAGCATCTCAGCTGGCTGAGCATCTACATTCTGACCTTTTAACAGCATGCTCTTTGCTTTCTCTTTATTCCCTGTTGAACATAATTATCACAATGTCAATATCATGACATATAAGTTCTTTGTCATTATATCATGAACATACGTATGTTTACTTTTGTATGATGAAGTGACACTAAAAGAGTTAGATCTGCATGTATTCATAGTTCAATGAACGATTTCAGGAATTTTTCATCTATATTGTTACCACACTATGACCAAAGTTTTAACTGCTGTCAAACATTCTTAGTATTTTACTCTGGTGCATACACCTGTGACCAGTAACTTGGATGTACCTTGCTTGCTTTTCACACTCTTGTGGTGTATTATTGTCATACAACTGGATATACTGATACCCAGTAAAACTAACTGGATCAACATTTATGCCCGGTTTTTATCAGTAACTTCCAGAATAATCAAATTACTAATAACACTTGTTTGAATTCAGTTGCAATTTCAAGTAATTAAATGACAAAATTTTAGTATCTTTCACAAATAAAATGCCAAATGGGCATACACTGCTCACCTGAGCATAATTTGCCCATTCACAAACAACTGACTTTTTTAAGAATTTGCAGGTACATGGCATACATACATTCTTTTGCTTAATGTATTTTTGACAACCAACAAAAGACTGTAAACTTGTTTCTCCACACTTAATAAATAAAAAAGAAAAATAACACGCAAATGTGCAAAAAAAGATTAAGTCAGAAATCCTCATTAACTCTGTTTTTTTCTAAAGTGACTTACTTAACATATTGTGTGTTGCAAAATAAGTAAAAACTTCTTTTAGTGTAAAATGAAACAAAAGAAGTAGCCTAAATAAATGTGGCTATATCAAAACTCTGTGTGAGGGCTACCCGATTGCCAATTCGCCAAATACGAATTCAAAATTGAAATGGCTAAATGTTTTTAATACAAGAGTATCAAGTTGGCGAATACGTTTCGTAAGTTTAAAAAGTCCTTTTTTTTCTGTATATAAGCATAAATCATGGTCATCACAACATTTTCATTTTAATTTATTCCATTATCAAACGTTCAAATAAATTCTCATGCAGAATGGTTTAATTCTATTTATCAATAGAATAAAACTAAATACCTGGTAAAATCCAAATCCCAGTTATTAATTCATTGATGAAAAAAGAATATGAAATTATGACTTAAGTATATTCTCAATTTATGGCGCCGGACCCAGGTATTGATGTTTGTTGACATGCATCGTCCTACCTCATTATGAGGTAATAAGATGCATGTCAACAAACATCGATATCTGAACCCTGTGACAACAGTTGAACACAATGAACCGCTGATTAATAAAAAAATGTTAACAAATCATTTTGGTTACGGAGTTTAGAAGGTTAATAGATAAAAATGATAAATTTTATTGTCAGTTGTATTATCAATTATTTTTTCAATATTATTTATTTAATATTAAATTTTCTAAAAATTCTAAGTATAAGTTGTTTTGTCTTTGTATACATGGCTAATGACTTACATATTTGGCTAATTAATTTGTGCTTGCATTAGACAAATGGCTATTGAACAATTTATGCTACCGCTAGGACAGAAACTAGAAAGAAAGTTATCAAGAAAACTAAATTTTGACATGAATTTTTCATTAAATAACCCCTTAAAAAGATATTATCTGATAAAAGATGGGAAATAAATGGTTCAATGCTTATCTATCTCTATATATATATACTGAATAGATCCAGAAAACATCACACAAATGTGTGAAAAAGAATAGGAATTTTTTTCTTAATATGGTGCTGAAAAACACTTAAAAACTTGTTTTGGTGTAAAATGAAATGATTTTTTTTTATCCTAACACTTCAACATATGAGACCTGGGCGATATAAAAAAACAAATAAAACTAAAACAAACCAAAACTAAAACACCCCCCCCCCCAAAAAAAAAAACTTAAACAAAACAAAACAAAACACTGGTAAACCTGATGAATGCTCCTCCAACTGCATCCACCAAAGGAAGAAACTATCAGAAATGAAAACCTTACTGCATCGAAATTTATCAGGGAGTATAAAATTTGGGCTGCATGCATCCTTCACATGAAGAATGATCATAAGCTGGTGAAAATTTGCCAATATATAAAATTTATTAATATATAAACCTTTTCTAGGTATTTTGATTTCTAGTTGCTGAGTGAACTTGACCTTTCAGAAATGACCTTGTGACCTTTGTCTGAAAGCCCATATACCAAGAGACAATTAACATCTCTTTGAAGTATGATAATGATGATTATTGCCTGTTGAAGGTTTACAATTTTCTAAGTGACTTTGACTTTAAAAAAAAAAAAAGCACTTTAGTGATCTTCGTCCAAAAGCCTATATCATGACAACATGAGTGACAAAAAACTTTCCTCCTACATTAATTGAATGCAATACTGCCAATAGTAAAACTTCTGGTCAAGCTAACATTCTTTTATTTTTTCTTGTTTGGTCAAGTAATGACATTTTATGTCTAATGACACTGACTTTCAAGATTTATTTTGATGCAAAACCAGATTGTAATGATCACACATCTGGACATGTAAGTGGCAGGTCTCAACTTGAAACTCACTCTATCACTTTCCATTTATTTTCACTCCGTGTTATGACTGACATTTTCTGATAATTTTAGGGTTGTATATTATACGTGGAAGCATACAATACTCAAATGAATATGGTTATCCAGTATTTTACTTAACTTTCATTAATCAATAATTTTTATGTTCTCTTCCCTAACATTCTGATAATACCCTCAAATATAGCGCTTAAAATAATCTGGAAAATTTATACTGTATTACTATTACAAATACATACTTTACTAAACACTATAGTATTAATGTCTTGTTTGAATACATATTGTACATGTAAATACCAATCTTGACTTTAAGCTCTGCAGATGCTATGTAAATGATTGCAGCTCTTTTACAAGTGCAGCGTGCATAGCTCAGCATCTCATCGGCCATCAATGGTTGAAACTCCCTGGTAATAAAATAAAAAGCAAATTTAGAACATTAAACTCTTTTTAAAGCATGGATATATTTTTTATCGTGAGATGAGCCAGTGTAAATCACATGATGAAGTGCTCAGCTCCTTACTGAGAGTTTTGGAATCGACTCCTACCTTTGTGGCACACCCATGTCATGCCTTTCAGATGAGACAATGAAAACCAAGGTCACATGTCAGACTCAAGGTAATGAGGCATGTAAAAAATTCCTCACTGCTTCAAGAGGGTGAGTTGCAAAAGTATAAATTTTCATGCAATGCATCAGGCACATATCATCACTATATATGTGATAGTAGAGTGTCATAAAGCAATAATCAATCAATCAATGTATTCTGACAGAGGCCAGCATTGCACAATACATGTACAATCAGTTAGGTGCTTGGCTACCCCCCCCCCCCCCCAAAAAAAATTATATATATATAAGAGATATCAAGAAATCTATTTTTGTATACCAAACCAGGAACGTTAACCATTTTTGCTCTATGGGCACTAAAATTGAAATTTTTGTATTATACTTATCTGATTTTAGTATACATGTACATATGCATACCCTCTGATGCGAGCGAAATCCACAAAAATTTGAGCAAAAGCATCATTCTTCCTATTCTCTTCTAAATTTATAGCCTGAAGATATAATGTTTAAAGTGCTTTACTTGCTATATGTACATGTAGATACTTATAGTTATACATGTACCGGTAATTGTAATGGTATGATAAGATTCTACATATTGAAAACAATTTATAAGCATTAATATATTCAATAATTCATAAACTTCAAAATTGCAAAACAAAAACACAGTGTAATCACAGATTATCACGCTCACCTTGATACAGTATTTGTCAAACAAAAACAACAAGATGTGTTTGTGAAACACAATTCCTCCTTCCTCCCAACAAAGTCCAAATAAGGTAAAAGTTCTATCTCTTTGATCACACCCCATTCCATGGGAATACACTTGTGAAATATGAAAGCCCCAACTCTCATGATTCAAAAGTTATAACTAATACCGGGGTATTAAAGTTTTTGAAATGTAGGCAAAGATCATGGTCAAAGTCACTAGGTTAAAAATTACTGTACTGACGGAAAAGTATTGTTAAAAGCAATACACTGAAAAGTTACGTGGAATGTTAAAGTTTTTTCTCACGAACTAACGGACAAACAGGCCAAAAACTATATGCCCCGAATCTTTCATTCTAAGGGCATAAAAAAGAATAGTAGGAAATTCTAGAGAACATTGTAAATTTGAACTGAGTTATTTAAAAGTAAAATTAAGGTCAGATGCATTATCAGATGAAAGTCAGCATCCCAAGATGAACCTATGGTACAAGTATGGTAACTGTAGCACATATACTTTCTTCAATACTGAATTACCTCAAATTATGTAACCCAGTCACTTTTAAAAACAGAAAATGTAGGTCAGATGTATCATAGGATGCATGGGCTTACATCAACACACCAAGATGTGCCTATGGTGCAAGTTTGGTGACTGTATTACCTTTACTTTATCCAATATTGAATTAGCCAAAACTACTTTTAAACTGAGTCACTCAAGCAAAAAATGTAGGTCAGATGCATCATCTGATGTATGTGCTTACTGTCCGCACCACTCACTCTGGAAACTGGAAAATCTGGATTTTCAGTTATTCATCTTCAGAATAATTTCAAAAAGGCAAAACCATTCGATAGATCTTGTTTAGTCGTAACTTTTGGTGTATGCTATATGTTTGTATGAAGAAGCGTTCATATTTTACAGAAAAAAACCCAACTTTGATTCAAATTGATTTTTCCGTCTAAAATACGAATGCTTCTTCATAGAAACAAAAGTTACAACTAAACAAGATCTGTCAATTGATATTAATTTTGTAAAACAATTTTAAAGATAAATAAGTGAAAATCCAGATTTTTTGGTTTACAAAGTGAGTGGCGCGGACAGTAAGTAAGCATCCAAAGATGAATCTGAAAGGCAAGTTTGGTAACTGTAGCACCTATGCTTTCTCCAATACTGAGTTACCTCAAACTACTTAACTGGACCGACAGGAAAGTGGACCCCAGGGGTATAGCATAATCTCCTTGCAACTTCATCGAAGCAGAGACATGTGTATATATGTCTGATCGAAGCAACATAAAACTGTCACATTTCCCTCTATATTCTGAATTAAATTCTAATTTCTTTTCAGAACTCTTCTTAATTTTCGAACAATTTTAAGTAATTCTATTTTCAATCTGATAAATTCTATTGCTTTACAACACTTTTATGATTTTCACTTAAAAGAAATTGCTAGCTCAGTGCTTAGAGGAAAAATTTAAATAAAACTTACTTGGTTAAATTGGTATAATGGGTATACCACTTTCTTTCTTTAAAGTATACTAGCAAACTTTCCAACATGGGTTTGGATCAGAGTTGATCCCTGGCAGAGATTTGTTAGAGATAAATAGCCATAAAATTCAAAAACACTACTGTGCCTATCAAGAAACTTTAAGGCCTCTGTGGTCTAAGACAAATTCATTTATTATTATTAAGTTTTTATCTTAATTTGGATATACATGTATACTTACATTGATACTAATCTATACCTGCCTATAGGGGCCTTAAATTTAAGAATTAAAATTCTGAAAACAAAACATAAAATATCTAACCTTCAAAGCTTTTTCAAAGAAGGAGGAGAGAAAGTTACTTCTTTTCATGCCACAGTAGGAAGTGTTTTGCTGCATGAAGCGTAAGAAATCAAGCCAGTCCTCTGGTTTATTATTATGCTGTTTAATTTTTTCTATCCATGTACGGTGATCTAATGAAAAAAAAAGAAAGGAAACAATTTTTTCATGAATGTTGGCAAAAGGTATTTTTGCAAAAACTTAAATAGTAATTTTGACAAGAATATACCTGTAATTTCCTGTGAGACTGATGGGCTGATTTTGGGTCCAGTTAAATCTTGTGATGATGTAGGACTTATATGAGGACCTGTAAGATCTTGGGAGTGACTGATCTTCTGAACTTCTAGGCGAGCTTTCAAATCAAGCAGAGAGTTGAAAGCACTCATTTTTTAAACTTACCTAGAAAATGTGAAATCAAAATTTAAAATGTTTTTGTAACAAAGAAAACACAAATTATAATGTACATGTAGATATGAACATGATCAAGAGGAAACATACATGTATTATTTCATATGTTGAAAGACACATTTACATGAAGGTTGGGAGATAAGTTTTAGATTATATGATTACTACATGCATTCTGAACTTAAAAATGAAGCACTATATGTACATTTGACACATATAGATCTGCATGTATGTCTGGCAAAAGCTGTTTAGGAATAACTGCCTTTCATTTTCACACCCAATTCTGTGCTAGCGGTAGCATTAATTGTTCAACAGCCATTTGGCTAATGCAAGCACAAAATAATTAGCCAAATGTGTAAGTCATTAGCCATAATAAAAAAATATTTATTTAAAGTCGGTAGTACAGTACAGTCCAGTCCAGGTGTTTTTGATAAAAATCAAAAAGCACAGTGGGCAAAAAATCAGAAATCGCAGTGTTTTTCTGAGTGGGAATTTACCTGTAAATATATTCCACTCAACCATGTAGACTTACTGGTAGTTATCCCCATATCTGGCTAATTGTATAACCGCAATACCCTTACAGGTGAGGTAGACTTACTTGTGTCTGCTGGTTTAGTTACTTTTCCAACAGGCATAATGCATATATGCATAAGGCATATATTGTGGGTTCAGTACTATGAAGCCGACATTAAAAACAAATAACTCCACATTACACGTGAAATGATATGAAGTATTGATTGCTGTAATAAATATATTCCGATTTTGAAACATTTCATGCAATGTATGATCAAGTTATAATGTACCCATTAACCTTTTTGTATTTTTTTTGTCTAATTCTTTTTTATTCTTCCTGATGAAGTGTTTGGCCCATTCTGGAGCAATGACAAATTTTTGAAAATGTTAACAATTATTTGAAGTAATCTGAAAATCATTATTCATTGTCTTATTACTTCACGTGATTAGATAAATTTTTCCAAGTCCATTGGCATTGGTATATTGATCACTAGCTTGTATAAAAACAATACAACACGAGCTCTTACGAGCTTTTGACGGACATGGATAACATATAAATTAACACATAGCAACAACTAGTACAAATATATAAATACAGTGCAAATTAAGAACAAAGTATTAACAAGATCGTAAGAAAATGATATACATGTAGGTAAAACTTAGACATAATTTAAGACTACTAATGTTATGATAGAATTTTGATAAAATGAAAATTTAGATCGGCACAATATATAGATACGTGGGCTATAAATAATCATATATCAAGACTTCTTAAATACATTATAAATTAAAATTTATAAGAATTATCACTAGCTAGCAATATAATAAACAGCACTAATTAAAATGAGGTAAGTAAATCTTAAAGGCTTAATTGACATGATCTGATTTGAAAATAAGAAACAGATTGAACTAGAAATAAAATCATTTTGCCAAAATGACATCACGGTATTAAAAGCAAGGGAAGTATATAAATCATTAAAAGACAATATCATATCTATAGTTAGTTTTGCCAGTACTTGGAAAATCACTTTTCGCATTTCGCTGGTCAGATGACCCCAAGCACCAACAAATGCAATATACAGCAGGGATCTCGTTAACGCGCGTATTTGCGTCCCTGACGCGTCAAAATCGGCCAGGACGCACGATTTTCAAAAGTGGTGAGTCCCCGGGACGCGTCCCTGTTACCCCCGCACGCGGCTAATAAATTTATGACATTGTGCTGTGTCGCCGAGTAAGCCGTGTATTAATTGATTTGTATTAACCGCGGGAGATAACGCTTCGGGCAGTCCGTCGGCGGCAGTATAAATTGTCCACTCGACCCTATTACATGCCCATGATGCCGCCGGCGGACAGTTGAACGCACTAATTGTAGAACTAACAGTGAATAAGGGTGAATTAAAGACCTCATTGTACATGTATAGGCGGGAATTTCAGAAATCTATCACAAATTTAATACCAAACCAAATGTCTAAAATGGCATGTTGATTCAAACACCACTTCATTGTATTCAGTAGCGGATTTAGAGGGGGCGGCCCCCTCCCCCTTTTGGTCACATTTTACTTGTAAAAATCCAGATTTTGCACCAAAAAATGACTGAGAAGTTTGGCTAATACCCATTTGGGTCCCCCTTTTCGGAAATCCTGGATCCTCCACTGATAAAAAGAATTACGAGTCTCTTTTCACAGTAAGTTTCACTAGTGATGAAAATCTGTAAGAAATTGCGATGTCTTTACAGATGTAAACAGTGCAAATGTTAGCATGTTCTCTATATCCTGGATTGCCACTGTCTAATCGGCACGAGCTGGACAAAAAGGATTGAATGTGTTGACATTTCAGGGTCATCTACACAAGATGATTTGTTTTATGAGTTATAGTTGATAGGGGGTTTAAAGAATCTCAGAATAGTGGACAAAAGCATGTGTTTAGCCATCAGAATACGTAATGATTTATTTGAACCTCAAATTGCCTTACTATTAATTAAGTTCAACGCACTTAAATATGTTAATGATACTTAAAGACTTCGGCGGTTTTGTACGGGTCATTATTACAGAGATATATGTGTATATATGTTTCTGATTATTAAAATTAGCAGTTACTGCAAAATTGCAACCACGGCTTGGGTCAAACATAATTTTGGTTACAAGCGGTAAATTTATTAATGCCATCACGCCTTATGTTGAAGTTAACAGAAGAGATATTGTAGAACACATTGAGCTTTGAACACATCATGTGTACATTATCTGCTTTTCATGCTTAAACAACAAAACTATCAAATTTATTGACATTTAATTCACATAATTAGCATGAAAGACAGATAATATACACATGCGCGGATACAGAGGGGGGGGGTTAGGGGGGTCTGGACCCCCCTGGAATCCGAAAATTTTACCAAAAAAAGGTAATATTTGGGCATTTTGGGGGTTGGACCCCCCCTCGTCTAAGAGAAAAATTTACCTTTCTTGGTTGGACCCCCTCTGACAAAAATTTCTGGATCCGCGCATGATACATATACAACTATCAAGACAAAAAAAACTAAATATACTGAAGTTTACTTCGAGACTCATCATTTTTAGATTGGGACTCACCAAATTTTGGTGGGACTCACCATTTTCAAAAGTGGTGAGTCCCAGGACTCACCATTTCAGAACCCTAGTGAGAACCCTGATACAGTACAGTGCAGGTGGAACTTTGAATGCCCACTGTCCACAGTGGGCAATCCACCTGAAATTTCAGTGGGCATTAGGAGTGGACTTTTACCTGAGCTATCAAGCTATCCACTTACCTGTATGTTAATTCTAACTGGCTTTTACAAGAATGTCCACTATGTCCAGTAGACATTTTTAATGCCCATTCTAAAATGCCCACTGTAGTGTTAAATCTAGGATTCCAAAAGGGCACACAAATTTCCCCATCAAAAGGGCACTTTTTAACGCGGTATTTGGTAAAAAGGGCACTTAATTTAGCAACTTTAAATGTCACCAAATATATTTAAAAATTTAGTTTAAAATTGCATTATTTTCTCGTTTTATTTACATGAAAATGTAAAAGACAATTGTTACTGATAATTTGATGTAATTTGCAATCCTTAACATTGCTTTGGTTGAAGATCTTAATTCCAGCTTCTCTTCAGAATAGATTCCTTTTCACAGTTGTAGGAGCTATAATTACTTAATATCCGTTACAATTGCATTATTGTAATCATTATATGCTTTTGAGTATTGCATAAATTCCCAATTTGTAAACTTATACTGTTTCATGTTCATAAAAATTTATTCAAACTTCTCCAAGACCAGCACTGCCCCTTCTGTCTATTACTGGCAACATGAGATACTGCAAGTTTTGTCATTGTATCTTGAACAGTCTTTACAATGTATCATTATTTTGAATGACATGCCATTATTTTAGCTGAAAAGAATGTGTTATTAAATGAAATGTTATGTGGGATCTAGAAGTATGCATGTGCACAAAGACATAAACAAGTTTATAAGTCCTTGATGTGCAGTTGTATTTCTGGGTTGATATAAATTTTTAATTAACCTGACCAATATTTTGATGAAAATAAAGAAAACAGTTTGCTACTAACAAAACAAAAATTTCTCTCAGCCTCCAATATCCACCCAATTTTCCTTCACAAATAAACTCCTGGATCTCGGTGCTACAGGAAGGATGTGTGACTGACGTTTGAATAATTCAAATTCAAAATCTTAGGAAATTGCTGGAAGCATTAATAATGGGAAATATAAAGTGTATCTGTCCCACTAAGGTTATTAGTTACTTGAGTTTTGTGACTGCTTTATACCACAATCTTTGTAAATAAGTTGCTGGCCCAAATGACTGTCTCAGCTCAAAGTACTTAAGTAATAGTAATAAATTATAATGGATAATGTTCATTCACATTTATTGACTTACAGATCGTAGATATTCTATTGATTCTAGCAAGGACTTAGCCCTTGATTCTAGAAATACCAAAAAGTAATGTTTTATAATCATTTATGTTGTTCAGTTCTTTGATCGTAAAAAACGGCGCCATGCTATTTCGCTTTAGATAAAACAATACACTGTGACCAGTGGGCAAATTAAGTTCCACCCAAACTGTACTGTAAATAAAAGCAAAGCAGACTAAGTGTACCGGTAATACAGACACAGCGAAATAAATATCTGACACAAGCATACTAAAAGACAACATTATAAGAAAATACATAAATTATATTATTACTGCAGATTTGTAGCAAAGATGACAATTTTAGGTACATGAAAATATAAGTTCAAAAGCAGGAGGTAAAGATAAGCTGCAATAACTAATGGAAAATGCAAACTAAGGGCAGATTAAATCATTAATAGTAATTAGTAGCAAAATGTAATTAACTATATTATAAGCTCATAATCAGGATATGAAAATAAGCTGCATAAGGTTTATAATTTCTGCTACAGTAGCTGCTCATAATCAGAATATGAAAATAAGCTGCATAAGGTCTATAATTTCTGCTAGCTACCGTTTCATCTGCAAACATACAATATTCTTATTTCGCCATTTGTGCATACAGTATGACTTCAGATCTCGCAGAAAGCGACTTCGCATTTGTAATACTTCAGCAGCTGAGACATTCTTCCATTACGAAGTGTACTCATAAATGAGTGTCACACTTCATTTTGCCCATCCAATAAAGGATGAATAATTGATATATAATCAATAATAATTATCATTCAAAAACACTTCAACAAAAAGTTACCAGCGATCGCAAAAACTTTCCAAAATGGCGTTTTACGCGCAACGCGATTCGTAAACCCAGCCATATTCAATTCACAATTATGACACTTTCCTTTCATCTAAACCCCAACAAACCTTATATATTTATGTTTGTATGATCATAATACACCTAAATATCATTTTATTTTTCCATTTTACCCAGCCATATCGAAATTAAAGTTAGAGTTCTTTAGAGTTCTTCATTTAGGAGGACCCTTCTGTATCTGCTGAAAGAAAAACGTGATGCAACCTCGTCATGAATGTGAAGTCGCGATTGGCGAGATTTTACATACTCTTAGTCTTAAACACAGATGACGAAATGGAGAATCTTGTTGTGTAGAAGTTAAAGATCTTAATTCTTATTTCAGATTTAATCGCCGAACAGAGGAAAGGATAGCTAAACTAATAATTGATTTACAAGACAATTTAAACACATAATTACCTCTCAGAATAGTTTAATGGTGTGATTTACATAATTGGATTATAAGAAAGTAAAGACGACATGTAAACCTCTTTAAAATGATTTTCGTCTTTTGTTGTTACCCTTGCATTTGTATTTCCCCGCATGACATCTGATTGGATAGACGATTTTAAAATGCGAGTACTCATTGGCTAAACTAAATCTTGATTCTAAAACCTGCTCGTGTCACTGGGATCCGGAATAATAAAATATATACGGTCGTATTACTTTGGTGTGCGGTTACAGATTAAAACCGAACAAGGTACTGTATGTCTTACAGTGAAACAAATAAAGAACAAAAAAAATCCTTACTATCAATACCCAACATTCTATTAACAGAGTCTTCTAACTAGCGGAACGCGAAAAGGGGCTCATCTTTTCCATCTACAACATTACTTTTTTTTGACTGCCTTCTGAGGCTTTTATCCTGACTGCCACACGAAGTATGACACTCATTTATGACAGGGACGTATATATCTAAGATATATACGTCCCTGTTTATGAGTACACTTCGTAATGGAAGAAGAAGAAGAAGAAGAAAACAAACCGACCAACAAAGAAAAAAAAAAAAAACAAAACAAATTACAAATATACAAAAACAAACAAAAAAGAAAAAGTCATTTAGCGAACTGCACAAAAATGTAATCGACTTGTTTGAACCAGAGTTATGTGCCGAGTTGTTTAGTCTATCAGATGAAGAACTCTGTTTCACTTTCCTAGGGCGTAGATTTATGTACAACTTTGTTTGATATATGGGAAGCGAAGCAGGAAAGTATTTCTGCCTTCTTAATTATAAATTTTGTGATGGAATCTTGTATTCATTAGAAAATAAGTATAATTTATATAGCTAACTATAAGTTTATTTGTACATCATATTAGTAATACATGTGAATTGTTATATAAACTCATAAGTATAGCGCTCAAATTTTGAGTACATTTCATATTGGAAGAAGAAGAAGAACTGAGATCTCATATTATATGATTTGATCTCCGCTTGCGTACAAACACTCCCACATACACATCCTCACACACTCAAACACCTACACATACATTTCTATTTTCATTTTGACTCACATTTTATTCTTCATTTGTACGCCAAATATGCACTAGAAGCGGAATAAAGATATGGTTTTAAATTAATTCTACGTATTATGTAATATTTCTATCTTAGAGCCAATAGAGGACAGTAAAGCTTGAATGAATGAATGTACGCATGACTAAGTGAATGAATGAATGAAAAGACATGGTGTGAAACTTTGTAAGAAGTTTTGATTCTCAGTCGGCTAGATACTTAAATGGGGTGGATCTAGGACGCGGTGCCTAAGTCTCTAAGGTACCCTCCTTTGACCCCCCCCCCCCCCCCCAAATCAGATGGACTGCGGGTAATGCCAAATGTGAAAGTCGTATCTTAAGAACTACTAATGATTATTTTCTATTCCATTGAGGAATGAAATTTTGAATTTCACATTTATTTTTGTACTTTCAGGACAAACTAGTACGTTTATGTATCTAGTTTATTTTACATTCGGTTAGACGGTCGGATGCATGACAGCTAGGTGATTCAGTACCATAGGTCGTGGGTTCGAGTCCCCGTCGCAGAACGAATATAAGTGAAATATAGGGTGCATTCCGCTTCTCTATTTTTCCTTTTGTGGATAAAGTCCGCAATGGGACAAACAGGGAAGCGGATTAGAGATATGGTTTTAATCAGATTGTTAGTTTTTTTTTTTGAAATTATTATTATTATTATTATTATTATTGTTGTTGTTGTTGTTGTTGTTGTTGTTGTTGTTGTTGATGTTCAGTCTTGGCATCGGATACAAAAATAGATGCTAGGGTTATAGTGCGTTTAATTGGATAGCCAAATATTCCGTATATCCATTTTCTTGGATACGGACGTATGGCTGGCAGTGGTGGCTTCAGAGCAGCGAGGAGGAGACCCCACTCTCAATAAAAGAAAGGAGGGAAAGAGAGGGGGAGACGTGACAGACTATTATTATCCGATAATCGTGCGCCTTCTTGACTCCTCCGGAGGGAAAACTGAGGGCGTGAAGCTCCCGCCGATCGAGGAGGGTGGAGACAAGGGGTAGGGATATGGGACGTAAGGGAGGAGAGAGGGCGAGTCCTAACCCCCCCCCCTTTCCCTCGAGACATGTCTGCCCCTCATTGTTTGTGTAGAGTCTATTAAACAAGATATGCAACAGAAAATGATCAAGTCACAAATCTCTTGGTGTAAAGTTGATTTTGTAAGGATCTAACTTGCAGAATAAAAATTGTTGTATTTTAATTGTATTTGTTTTCGTTTAGATAATTCACTGTAAATAAATAAATGAAGTAAATTCTTTTGCCTCAATTTTATCTTTATTGGCTAGTGATCAACAGAGCTTATGCGATAACATGCGTAGTCCGTTCGTCCATCCGTAAACAATTGTTACTGCTATTCCTGTGAAATTTTATGAAGGGATAGAAGTATTCCCTATATGACCTAGTGCATGTGTTATTTTGAACCTGGGCCCAGCCCTTGGTGAATGGGAAATAGGCGTGGTCTAAAAATCTGGTTATGGCTTCCCTTCCAACATAATATATAGTCACTTTAATATGACTGGATTTCTTTCCCAATTATGTCAAAAGAATTTAACCGAGTCAAAAAAAAAAAAATAATAATAAACAAAAAAAAAAAAAAAAAAAAAAAAACCCCCCCCCAAAAAAAAACCCAAAAAATAAATAAATAAGTAAATAAATAAATAAATAAATAAATAAAAATCCAACACAGACCATCGTTCAATAAGGTCCACTATCCGTTTCATGAAAATTGATAGACGGGCGTAGGCAGGGGGTGCGGAGTTGCAACCCCTTTGGTCGAAAAACGTCGTCCAGTCAGGGCTTCAACCCCACCTCAACCTTTCCTGATTGAAAAGCATTAATGGCAGATCGCAAACATTTTCTGGTTTAGATACTTTGATTTCTGTCTACTATTAATAGTGATGATGGTGGATTTTGCAATATAGCTGAATCAGGTTTAATAGAAGATCAAATCGGAGTCGGCGGTATGACAGAATCTACCGCATATACAACCAGAATAAGAAGGTATGGACAAAACATGAATAACATAACAAAAAGTGTCGTTTACACGGCAGCTGCGGTACCGACTGAGAACGACCGATTAAAGTGCCATTTTAGGTAAAAAAAAAAAAAAAAAAAAGAAAAAAAAAAAAAAAAGCGCGCCAAACTGCGAGAGCTTCCGGGGGTTCCGCCCTGGATCTATTTTATATAATGAGATTTGAGATTGAAATTCTTGAAACCTTGTTATTTTAGAAGACCCTCCGTCTATAAGTTAATATTGATTTTGAACTCCACAAATACAAAAGTACTTTGCAACCTGGGGAAATTTATAAAACAAGCGTTTGCATTGAGAAAATCTTTGTAATTGTATACCATTATACTTATGTTTAATTTGTGTGTTTGTAAAATGTGATTGACCTTGTGTTTATATTATCATTATTGTATTATTTTATAATAATGTATCATGCATACTTTGTAATTATCTATAAGCTTTGTAATTGTATACCATTATACTTATGTTTAATTTGTGTGTTTGTAAAATGTGACTGACCTTGTGTTTATATTATCATTATTGTATTATTTTATAATAATGCATCATGCATACTTTGTAATTATCTATAAGCTGTAATGCTTCTGATTTAATAAACTATACCATACTTGGCGATCCCCAGCTCCTCCTAACATGACTTCGCCCCCTTCCTAACTCCAAAACCTGGATCCGTCCCTGGCTAGAGTCGTTGGCATCCTACCATTTATATACTTTACATAATGAATAAGCATAACCATTCATATATGTATACTTGACTGAAATCGACCAATCCTTAGTCAAACGCGTACGGAACTGGACGTTTTTCTCAGATGTCTGTGATATGTATTTTATGCCGCCAACTTGGAGGTTACGTATATGCTAGTGTTTTACAAAAACTGACAGGTTAACGCCTCGCCGTGAAACTCAGTTTTTGACAGGGGATTTACCGATACCCTGTCGGTTTTTGTAAAACAATAGTATTGTATTGTTTATTCATCAAAAACTGTACAGCTTATAGATATACATTGTACAAAATATAAAACTCAACAATAATATAATGTCAAGGCCAATGCAATACATAGAAATATCACAATAAACTTATAGAAATTTTGATATGGAATATAGTAGATATAATACATGTATAATATATAGCTATGAAATTTAACTTAGAGTACATGTACTTCTCATTTTAAAAGCATTTACCAAAGTTACAAAGTTCCTTGGTATTACCAGAACTTAAAAGTTGAACTAGTTTGAAGACGGAGGGTCTTCTATAATAATAATTCTTAAATTTTCAAAAGCGGGACATTTGAGAATAAAATGGAACTCGTCCTCTATATCTAATTTACAAATATTACAAGTACGTACTTCAATAGGTATATTTTTATAGCGCCCAGTTTCAATATTCAAACAATGGCCAATGCGAAGAAAGGCGTAATCTGCTGATAATTTTCTTATATTGCATAAAAATAGGTTTGGTCAAATACGGCTGTAAATAATGTTACATGATCAATAATGTGTTTATATAAAGAACATTTCGATGAAGCGTTTATTTCAGATATAATAGACTGCTTATGTATATCAACGAAACGTTGCTTCACTTCCGTTAAAATGTAATTGTCGTCAAAAATACATTGATTTGACCAATATTCACCAAGACCAATTTCTGTTAAAATTCTTTTTACATAGATAACCAGTTTGTGCAGTTAGGTTTAAGAGATAGTTCTTTATAGTAAAAATCAACACATGACTTGAGAATACAATTTTCAGTACGTAAAAGTTTTAACCAATATTTAACCATATTGAGCTTTCTTATACAAATCATAGGAACCCTACCCAACTCTGCATATACCATAGCATTCGGTGTTGATCTTTTTACCCCTAAGATACTTTTACAATAATCTAAATGTACCTTCTCTATATCTTGAGCTGTATGTAAACCCCAAATTTCACTCCCATAATATGATATACTAGAAACATATGTGTCAAATAATGATAAAAGAGTATTGTGATTAAAACCCATTTCGTTACATTTTCTTTTCAACGAAAACATCGCTTTTCTGCACTGCAATGACAGTTGCTTTTGGGTTTTATGATTAAACACAATGCCTAGATAACAAAATTCATTCACAATTTCAATTTTTTCTCGCTTATAAAACCAACACTCTTGAGGTTTAACAATACCTCCATTTCTAAAAACAATAATTTTTGTTTTTGCCACATTAACAGTTAATGGCCACTTCTCTGTGTAAATAGCTAAAGAGTCTAACATATGCTGTAAAGTATTAATAGTATTAGAAAACAATAGTATAGTAATCTTATTTTAATGTTTTGACCTGAAAAAAATTAGCCCGCGTTAGTTTTTTGACGTCAACTAGCTGCCGAGAGACGCGGGACGTCATAGCGAAAATTGTAGCGAAAAGTGACTCCCCTTGCGGTTTTTATACGTTTTATTAATCATAAGGCGTGTTACAAACAGAGTGCATTAGAGTTTTAAGTTTATCATGGTTTGGTGTCACTGTTTGTATGTATATGCAATCACAAGCTCGAAAGGACCCTATTTTGAAATAAATTATCTCATCTTATATGCACATGTGTTGTAAAAAAAAAAAAACCCTTCTCGCTCAGTATGAGCACATAAAAACTGAACTTTTTGAAACCGTCTTGGAAATCATCAACTTTGGTTGAGTTATGCATGATGAAAATACAGAATATGACCGCCAACGGGAGGTAACTCCCAACAATTCAAACTACAAAAAAGAAAAAAGAAAAAGGAAGAAAGAAAGAAAAAAAGAAAGAAAGACACATACAAGCACATAACAATTCAAAACAAACAAAACAACTGTATACAAAGCAGTAAAATAAATGAAATAGTGAAAAGATATCTAATACCACATAGCTGAATTTAGGACTAGACCCGCCAAGGATGGATTTAGGACGAAAAAGTGAGTCTCTTTACAGAATCTTCTTTCTGAACAGAGAGAAAAACTACAAGCCTGACCGTTTTTAATTAATAATGTATATCGTTATAATGCATTGTCGTTCGATTCAAACATCAAATCACGGATGATGTCCATTATGGGTGATAAGAACAACCACTGAAAGTAAGGGGCCGCAAAAAGGTTTCACACGTTTAATAGCGTGTATGACCGCCATTTGCACCGATGCATTCTTCACACGACGCTTTAAAAGAATCAGATTATGCAGAAATGCCTGGGGGATGTTCAACCATATGCAGAATAAAGAACGATGCAAAGCGTCCAACGTACGAGGGTTTTTTTTCTGTTGACGTAGACGTCGCTACATTTCACTTCAAACATATTCTATAGGTAAGGCGGTGCTGAAGATAACGCAGGCGTCAATGTAATGTTCCCTGACTCGATAGTAAGCCCGTACACGACCGTCACTAATGTTGAGATGAAATCTCTACTCGTCCGTACACAGAACTTTCGCCCAATCTCTGTTATGTTATTGAAACGACGATGCCTCCTACACCACGCTAACCTCGCAATACGGTGCCGCCGGAGTAGAACAGGACGGATAGCAGGCTGTCGAGGACGGATGTTGGATTCTGTTCCTTATAGTACACGGACTTATCCGTCGATGGTCAGAGATGCTTCTAGTGGTCAAGGAAGCCGATTGGAGTCGATTACACCAATGTGACGTCCGTATATACGTATCTGGCCGACGTGATGTCGCACGCAGGCATCCAGATCGTTGACAATCTAATTAAAATCATATCTTTATTCCGCTTATCTATTTGTCCTATTGCGGACAAAGCAATGGCCCGGACAAATAGAGATGCGGAATAAAGATATGGTTTTCATCAGATAGCCTGGTACCCGAGGCCTTCCTATGTGCTTTGGCACTTTGCTGATATCGTCTCCACAAAGCATTTAGTATGACTTACAGTTAATACGAACTTCAAATTGCTTTGTCACACTGCTTTGAGACATCCCAGCTTCCAGCATCCCAATAACACGCAAACGATCAGTTTCAACCATGCAAGGCGTCTCTCAAAATCTTATTCCAAAGGCAACATTTTTCTGGTTCACTACACTGAATACAAGAAATTCTAAAAGATTACTAACCACGTGTCGCTTAGGCTGGAAACTCCAGAAAAATGTGCTGCTGTCATCATGCAAGGCAAACCGAACGCGAAAACAAATTGAATACTCAAACACGCGTTAAGTGAACTAAACTATGTCATTAAGAATAAAGAGCGATCAAAGAATACTTCTGTTTTAATTCAATCTTTAAGTATACACAGTTTCTTTCTGTACCGCTAATTTATAAAGTATTTAAGTACACACAGTTTCTTTCTGTATTGCCTGCTGCATTCTGAATAGCCGTCGGATCAGAGAAGATCCGCTATCGGTTTCATATGTATTATTTAGATAACAGGAAATATCATAGTAGATGTTGACAGTCGTCCGCCCAGATGACACACAAACGATGATAAATCGATACATGAACATTTGTTGTCCTTGTTAGAAAGATAAAACTGCTTACACTGTTCTAATGTAAAATAACGATGCAGAGACAGAGGACGGCTATTGAGTTATAATTTTGGTTGCAGAATTTTGTGAATCTTGCACCTTACTAAGGCCAGGCCACTAAGTGCTTATTAAAGAAATAGTCAATAGGCCTACTGGGAAGCTAAAGGTAGCCTTTAGTGGTTCAGACAAATCATTATATAGCTGTGCGATGTTTGATAGAGTCTGAATGGTACAATGTCTGGAATAGAAAGGAACAATAGCTTAGAAGACGCAGCATCTCCACGGGATGGTTGGTATCCTTTGGACACCCATGGCCATGTACCATGCTCTTAATGTCTGACAAGATATGTATCACTTTATAAGCAACATGATACATGTACAATATATATTCAAATATATTTTTATAAAAGCTGTACACCTGAAATTATTTGTTTGCATTGTAATACATTTTTCGTTGAAAGGGTTGTTGGTTGATTGGTGTTTGGCGTTTTACGTCACTTTCAGCAATTTTTTCAGTTATATCGCAACATGGAAGCAGGAGGTAACCAACCTTTTAAACATAGTGGCGCAACCTGGGAGTCGAACTTGGATCATCCATGCCGCAAGCCAAGCGCTTAACCACTACACCGGGCCAAGCCTGCCCCCTTCGTTGAAAGGGAGCTAATGGATCTCAGTAGATGAAGTGCTTGGTTTCTGATTGAAAGGATTCGGGTTTGAATCTTGCCATGTTTTTTGGAATCTCGGGTCCTTTGACATAGGAGCAGAGATGTTGAAATATTTCTGATCCTGTCAGACATATGGACTGACAGATTTATAAAGTCTGCCAGTTCGGAAAGAATTCTGTCAGTCCGAACAAAATTGTATGACAATCTTTTCATTGTTTGTAAATTAAAAGCTGTCATTTTATCATTTTGTTTAAGTATCCATTCACTTTAATCCAGAGACTGTTGACGCACATATGTACATGGTATATATTCTTGAACATAATACACATTCTTCAGCAGATTATTGGAATTGGTTTTCGGTTGTACATTATACACAGGATTAGAAATTCGTTATTTTTCATCCTTCTCATCAGGTCTTCAGACTGAGGAAGAATAAGCACCCCTGTTGTGCTAGCTCATCCGTGAAAAAATGTATATTTCATGATCCTTTCAAATATCTCTAATGTTTATAAACATTTGGTTTTGAGTTCGACACCCACATACCATTAACTTTGATACGTCCGTTACGGCTAAGGTACATGTAAAGTAAGGAAAAGGTTTAAAAGTTGCCGATTTACAGAGTTATTAAGGTGTCGATTATGTCGATCATATACCATTCCGTCAGTTGTGTTTACCGATGTTTATTTAGACGCATCGTTTAAATTGTAATCACTTTCGCTGGCGGTTTTGATATAACAATAGAATTTGATAGTACAGATAAATGACGCGGTACCTGAATATGAGCTTTGAATGCATCAATATTGTCTAGGTGTTTTACTCTCCAGAAAGTGGTATCTTATCAGTATTAAAGACGGTCAATAGATCACAGCAGGTATCAGATATTAACAAGAACACTTCACGGTCAATTAACTTTCTCATTTACTAAATGTTTGCCGCGAGTTTTCCTATCATGTTTAAATGGACAGTTATTCCGCAGGCACCATTTTATGGAAATCTTGTTCAAAATAATCATAGGTAACTAAATGTAAAAAAGAAAAAAAAAATACTGGCCTGCCAGGCTACATATTTCCCAAGTCTCACTAAAGCCAGATGTCAAAAATCGGTATCATCGGGCGTTGATCTAGTGAGTTTTAGGAATGCATATGCATGGCTATCAAGAACGCCGGTCATTTGGACCGGTGCAAACGGACATTCTGTCCGTCATTGGAAATTTTAGTCAGTCTTGCCGGCAGGACCGACGGATTTCAACATCTCTGTAGGAGGCATGGCATGTAAAAGATCCCTCACTGTTTCGAGTGGGACCATTGCATAGGTATAAATTTATACACAATTTATCAGGTAGATGCAATCACCATATACGTAAAATAATCCTGGAGTGACGTAAAGCAATAATTAATCAATTATTAAAATTTGGAGGGAGGGATTTTTTTTTGTATTTAGGAATGGGGTAGGGGGCCGTGAAATTGGGAAAATATGCTTTGTTCTGAAGGATTTGGGGAATTTTCAAATAAAGCATTTTGTTTGATACATGTATATAAAGAGAACAACTTCTTTTTGTTTTTAAAAAATATACAGCAAAAATACACATTCTGATTTTTTTTTTCAAATGGTGAATTCTGCATGGGAATCATCATTACTAATCACTATCAACATTCAACACAGTTTTAATGATTTATGCTGTTTTGAAATTATGTGCTTCAGTAGTTAAATGATTGAGCCCTAAAGTAGCACTTGTGCCAGGTCAAAGTGATTTGTGAATTTACTAACTAATCCAATTGGTGATTTCACACTGAAAAGATTCAATAAAATTGGGATAGATTGGGGGCTACAAAACTCAATGTTAAGTCCTTAATGTTAAGTCCTCAATGTTAAGTCCTTAATGTCATTCGATCATACTGAAAAGATTGTGTGATATTCATTTTAATTCATGTTTCATTTCTGAAAGTCCATTGACAGACATAGTCATAATTATCAGTGGATGTAACAGATAGCTTTCACCATAGTTATTTTTTTTTTATCTGTCAAATGTTACCTTTATTTTTATTCTGTTAAGGAAACAGTATAATTCTTTCCCTACTTTAAAAAAAAAAATAGGGAAAGAATCATTATTTGCTCAGTTTCCATAGCTTCTATAATTTGAACTGGGTCCTTTTGATTTAAAATTTGAGTCCCATATGATCCCTTCATTAGTTTTCAGAATGTAAATTCTGTTAAAGGTGTACAAAATGAATAAATGAAAATGACAAATTATTAGAAGAAATAACTGGTGAGATTAACGTTAAATTGCCAGACAAGTGGTAGAGGAAATCAAGTATTTTTTGTTTTGGTTAAACAGCAGTTGTGCCTAGACTCTATTTTTGTCTGGGTGCCTAAATTCTATGTTATGGGCCCTAAATGGCCCCTTATTGGCCTAAATCAATATTGTTAAAGTGAATCTCTGAAATACGGGCATATTCTCTGTCTCACTCTATCAATATATGCCCCAATTTACTTCCTGATATGAAAAATGAGTTGCATGAAATATATTCTGACATACATGTAAAACACAAAAAGACATATGTCGGAAATAAAGTAAATTGAAAAGGTTATTCTAGTTGAAAATCTTATGATAGACATATAAAGTACATTACTTTGTATTTTAAACATCAGCTTTAATTAATGTTTCAATAATGTGACACTTCAATTCTTAAACTAGTGGAAGCCAATGTGACTTAGTGAATGGTTGGTTGGTTGGTTGATTGGTGTTTTACGTCGCTTTCAACAATATTTCAGTTATATCGCGACATGGAAGCAGGAGGTTACCAACCTCTTAAACATAGTGACGCAACCCGGGAATCGAACCCGGATCGTCGGCGCTGCAAGCCAAGCGCTTAACCACTACACCAAGCCTGCCCCGACTTAGTGAATGAGGTGTCCACCTCTAAACCAAAATGTCCTGGGTTTGACTTCCCCACAGTAGGTGTGGCACGTAAAAGATCCCTCACAGCTTGGGGAGGATCCATTGCAAAAGTATAAATTTTGATGCAATGCATTATGCAGATGCCGTGACCTCATATGTGAAATAATGGAGGAGTGACTAAAACAATAATCAATCAATCAATCTTAAACTGGTGGTTATTTAATGTGATTTACATGGTGTCTCAAATATTGGAATATCTCAATTCACGACAATTGATATCCCAGCTACTGGCGTTAAATCAATATTGCTTTGTCTTGAACAATAGTAAAATTCAAATTGTAAGATTTCAAAAGCAATATGTGGTAAGATATTAGAATTTTGATATCTTTTAAAATTTGGACTGTTGTGGTTTGTCATCATAATATATTCCAATTTTAACCTGTTTAGTCTGCTGGTATCATGTGGTTTTAAAATATTTGAAATAATCATATGACAAACATTATCATTTCAGATTTTGAAGAGAGTGAAGAAGGTCTTTTTGAGAGTACAGAATTTGAATTTGATGAAAGTGGACTTGAGCTTGCTGCTAAAGAGGGTAAGTAACTCAGTTACAGATAAACAGTATTCAAAATGTAACTTGTTGCATTATACTCACTAAAAAGTTTAAGCATCTCTTCTACAATACTGGGAAAAATGATATTTATATTCATATCAATATAATTATACATGTATATGTCATATTTATATAGAATTGTTTTTAGATTAGTGTATTGACAATATAAGCTAAAATCTGTTATATACTGGTAATATAATGAAATATAATTATAATTTAAGACTGTTACATAAAAAGCAAATAATAATAGTTATACAGAATATATTTATCAGCCTGTTTGTCCATTATGCAGTTGTTCCTAGGATGAAAGGAATTAAATTTGTTTGTGTATTACAAATGTATGTTACTGGTTATATTAGAGGTCATAATGAAGCTTACTGGTACAATGTATGTGAAAAAATCATAATTTTGAATTAAATATTTAAATATGTCATATTTATATATATATATATATATATATATATATATATATATATATATATATATATATATATATATATATCTTTCCTTCTTCTGAAGCATGTAAATTGTGTAGTGTTTAGAATCGTGTTGCATTTGTCAGAATTGTTATTTTGTTTCTGATTTTATTTGATATGTTATTATAATGATGGTCATTGCTGTAAATTAAGTGGTATAAAAAAGCATTATAAGAAAAAAATTCAATAAGGAAAACAAGGAAATGATATATCAAAATTATTCATTTCATTGAAAGTAATTAAGATCATTGTAACTGAAGGATCCGATGATATATATTTCTAATATAATTCTTCTACTACATGTACAATGTAATGTCAAAATATTTTCATGAATGTTCTAAATCATTGTTAACATTCATGAAATCAGTGATACTATATTAAGAGGGACAAATTTTAATCAAGAGCTTCTAATTTGTTTCCCTTAGCTGAACTTGATCTAGAAGCTGAATTAGAAGGTAAATCCCAAAACAAGGGGCTTTATAATGCATGATAAAAGTTAGAATTCAGAGAGAACTTTAAAGCTTTCATTTGATTTTGTTCTGTTGCTCAGTTTGAGATAATTATGTTTGATCTTGTATTATATTTCCCCACCTTGACTAGTCATCCTTGGACCAAATACCTAGGAACCTACAGATTTTGACAATGATTTGCACTGCTTCTTGATATGAAACTTACCCTTTGTTAGTGAAATTTGAAGCTTTAAAGCTGAGAAATTCAGACTTTGACTGTGTCAAGCGATTCAGCCTTTACATTTTTGTGATAATCGCAACCATGTGTCATTCACAGGATAGAATTAGTCTTGCTGCTTAATGTTTGTTGTTCTTGTTTATTGAATTTTTCATTTTAAAGATTTATTTCCTGTTTGAATGAGCATTGACTGTCATTTGTAAGTTCTTGTCAAATAGTCGAAATTGAATATCCATGCAAAATACCCAGTATTCATTTATGCAAGAAGAATTCCTGAAAACTATGACCTATGACATGTTGTTTAAGATAGAAAGACTTTGACTTTGGAAAAAGTGTCGTACAATGTGGAAATGCAAATTTGTTCAATTAGTGGTTGTTATATAGCATATATATGACATGTACATATAGTTTGAAGTTTGTTCAAGCGAAGGTTTTGTGGCTTATTTGACCCAATCGAGGGCCTGAAAGGTTTTTCTTTGGCTTTTATTTCAAAAATTTTAAAGATTTTTGTTTTTTAGAATCTGCAAGCCAAAATGATTTTATATTTGGTACATACCATCTTTTGATCTCAAAAAAACATTGCTGCTGTATTTTGCCATGTCCCAGAGGAAGGGAGTTATAGGAGGGGTTAACAGGGTCATCAAGTGTAAAAATTCTTCACTTTCAAAAGTGATGAAAAGCAAATATCTAAGTTAGTTTGATACAATTAAAATATTCGTCACTGTTTATTGTTTGCATTGAAATTCAGATGTATTCAGTGTTACTAAATATCTTCTCAGATGGACATTGGTAGACAAATAATTTATGGTATTAAAGTAACCATATTTAGTAAAACTTTCAGAAATGGAAGTAATTTCTTGTTATGATGTCACATTTGCTAAGGTAAGAGTTGCAACGCATAGACCTCTTGTTATTACAGTAAATGTGGAAAACTTCCATGTATTTATTTTGCCTCTCGTCATGAAAATTTTTTATTCATTTTACTGTTTAAAAATTTAGAAAAAAGTAAAAGTAGTTATCATTTCCTTGTGCTAAGTCCTAATACTTTATTCAGTCCCTTATCAAAAACTTCCTTTGATAACAACATTATAATGATTTTATACTAGAAGTATGCAAATTCTTGTTTTAAGAATAACAAAGATGTATTTAAAGTGATGTCATAAATGACTGTTCTGTTCACTTTTAAGAGGAATCTGGACGTTAAGAAATACAGCAAAGATGCAAAATGAAAAGTACTTATGAAAAGAAAAGAAAGTGATAAAGGCCCAACATGAATTATTTTTTCAAGGTTTCTGACTTCAAGCAGTTCTTATTGTATCTTTAAATCTAACGTTAGATTTTGTCTTCCCACAAACAGTAAAATGTTTTTAAGTGCTTTAATTTATCGCTGAATTTTTATTTCAAAGAAATTCCTAATAAAAACAATTATAAAGAAAGATGGCATCTGATCTTAAGGACTTAAGAAAAAAGAGGAGTTACTCAGTTATGTGGCAGAAGTCACCATAGAGCTATCCAATACATGAATATAAATAATATACTAGAACATATATCACATTACAAAAATATTTGATTGTAGTGCAATTACGATACCGACTTAGGACGGTCATTTAATTTGACAAAAGCCAAACAAATGGTGTGGGTAACCGGTTTTCGGGCCCACCTTCCCACTCACCGTAACAGCAGAACAATCAAAGGACGTACATTAAAAAATTTATAAATAATCCTCCATGTAAAGAACAAGGGTCAACAGGTATCGCATATTGAGAGGTCATAAAAATATAAACACGTAAGGTATTGTAAAATACATAATGGTATAAAAATATATGCAACATCAACATGATAAACCATGCTCTGCCAGTTTGAATGCGAGCTAAGACCCTAGATCTGTAGGAGTCCCGACTAACAGTCAGAGGGGACGAGGTTCAGGACCATGTCTCCTCTGAAAGAGGTTTGGACAAGGCCCGTCATATAGTCCCCACCGCCCTGTTAGTCAGTGTGCAACGTTCAAGTAAAAGTCTGCATAAGGCTGTAGAGGGGCCAAATACAAGACCTATAGTCTTTTTGATGATCTCAATATCATATTGTGCAATAGATGACCATGTTAAGTTTCAACAAAACGAGTGTTAACATTGAGTAGTGCTTTTAGAGAAGGCTTGAATGGGCTGTGAGAGCAACAATGGGAAATTGATAGTTGTTGTTTGTGTGTTGAAAATTGTATATAAAACTATCCATATTCAGAATGTGCAAAATATAAAATGTAATTCCATTGATGAATATTAAATAGATCTTAAATATTGGTGTATGTGCAGTGGCAAACATAAATGAAGGTATATCTGTAAAAGAAAACAAACAGTCTCCAGTAATTCAAACAGGAAGTAATTCTTTCTTTTTTTATTTGAAGGTTTAGTGAGCATCAAATTTTTCTTGCTTTATTTTTATATTCATTGTGTTTATGTAAGGGGCAGACTTCTCTGGAGGACATGACCTGACCTCCTGGGAATATGGTCAACCTGTGTTGCCCATGGTAACAGACTGGCCAGTGGGTAAGAAAGTGTGGCTGGAAGCAGTGATATTTTATACACTGTACTGGATATTAACCTTTTTGTACTCTATACTAAACCTTTCAGCAGCATCTTGAGATACATGGCATATTTAGGTATAGACAGATATTAGGCTAGAGGATGCATTCAGGAATGCTTTGATACTTTGCATACAATTTACATGTATTTAAAAGTTCCATGATATAAAAGACTTTTAAAATAACACTATATCTTAACTATGAATACACACACTTGTATGCTTGTTAGTATATATAGACCAATATGTACTATGATACTGTAACCTCTTCATCAGTTAAAAAACTTTAAGCTATAGTTTGAAGTAAGTGCCACATTATTATTAACCTTTTCCTTATATTTTACCATATAACATATATGTGTGCATACAACACAGTGTATACATGTGAGTTCATATTTTTGTATGAAAACAAATGAAACCACCCAAATTCAATATATGATTATAATTAATTCACCTGTTTGAGAAAGAGTGAATTATTTACATGTGTATGATTGGAAAAAGTTTAGGTAGAATACAGTATGAAATTAACCACACTAATTGTACATGTATGTTATTTTAAGATTGTTTAAATTTGATTTCTTTGAAAGTCAACAGGTCTTTATTCTGTGTAATAGCATACAGTGTTTTTGTCCCCTGCTTTTCGCGAAAATCTCATTTGTCTGTCTGTCTGCCCATCTGTCTATCCGTCCATCTGTCACAAAAACTTTAACCTTGATCATAACTTTTTAACCGTAAGGCATAGGGCCTGCATATTTGGCATCTGTGTCCCTAATTGTATTACCTTTCCTTTGGTAGCAAAATTTTTTATCATGTTACCTTAACTGTGACCTTTGACCTACTTCAATGTAACTTTTTTACCATAAGATGTCGGGCCTTCGTATTTGGCATGTGTTTCTGTAGACATGCACAACCATGACAGTATGTCACAGATCACTGCACCCTTACTGATGGAACCCAGAAAGAGGGGGACCACAATTCTCTGAATTTGCTTGTTAAAATTTCTTCTTTGTTTACGAAAATTTTATTTGTGTTGTGTCTAGTTTGTCTTAGAGATTTGGTAGATTTGTTTTTGGCTTGGTTTTTCACGTAGCTTTTCAGTTTGAGACCAGTTTAAGCTCACATGATTACCCAATTTGTCCCTTTATAGTAAGTGATAGTTAATTCTAATCACAATTTGTCAGGTATGTGCTTTTTGACTGTGTGACCAAAAATGAAATTGGTCACTTTTTTATACACTGTAAAGGAATGATCTGTTTATGATACACAACAAATGCAAATTAAAAAAGTGCAATTTGTAATACCAGTAGTGGCATAGTAGCAATCTTTAGACTGAAATGGAAATTAAAATGGAATTAAGATTTGTATTTTCCTTCCTTTTATTCCTCGCCTCTCCCTCTAGAGATTTGATTCATTGTAACTTAGAGTCTCCTCAGATTATGGAGGTTGTGTATCTCATTCAGTAGTTTGCGTATGTACATGGTTCAGAGCCAAAAGGTCATGGATATGAACCCTAGCAGTGACTTTTCAGTTTTCTATCAGTTAGGGCAGGAAAAGTTTATGTTTCTGTCATATAGACAGTGCTACATTGATAGTCCCTTACTGCTCTGTTTGGGTTCATTGTTAAGTAGAACTTTTATTGCATTGTATCTGGCAGAAATAGTCATCTCTTGAAGTAAAAAAGAAAAATAACACAAGTTAGAATATGATGTTATATGATTATATGACTGCCTTTCCTAAAATCTTACAAGTGTGTTTTCTTTTTATGCCCCAGGAATCAAAGATTTGAGGGCATCTAGTTTTTGACCAGTTTGTCTGTCTGTCCTTTTGTCTGTGGCAAACAACCTTAACACTTCAAGTAACTTTTCAACTGTAAGAGATATTGCTTTCATATTTCACATGCGTATTCTTTGTGACATGATCTTTCTGTCAGTACAAGAATTTTTGATCTTGTGACCTTTGATCTTCTTTGGTTATAACTTTTGAAACGTAAGAGGTAGGGCTTTCATATTTCACATGCATATTCCATTTGACAAGACCTTTATGTTGATACAGTAATTTTTATGCCCCCAGATTGATAGATCGGGGGGCATATTGTTTTTGTCCTGTCTGTTTGTTTGTCTGTCTGTTGTCAACTTTAACCTTTGCTATAACTTTTGAACCGTGAGGGATAGAGACTTCATATTTGACATGCATTCTCAACTAGTGAAGCCCTTTCAAATGACTCCAAGGTCGATGACATTTTGACCTTGACAATGACCTTCACAATAAAAATAACTTTTTGGACTTTGGTGCCACTGGGGGCATTAGTGTTTCGCAAACACAGCTTGTTTACTTTGAGACCTTGAGACGTTTGACCTACATTTCAAAAGCTTTAACATTGGATATAACTTACGAATCATAAGAGCTAGGACTTTCCTACTTCACATGCATATATTCCCATAGGGTGGGGTGTCATCAAGATACAGGACATTGCAAAATTTGCTTTGTTGTTGCCGGGGCAGTCATGTTTCACAAACACATCTCGTGTAGTTTTATAATGGTTATAATGTAGATTTGAAATTTGGTACCCAGTTTAGACTTTGCCTCTTGATTGTTATCGCCACTCCAAGTCTGTTTTACCTCTGTGGTGTTACCAAATGTTTAGTTGTACTGGAATTGTGTTGTCAAGTATTAAGAGCTATAGGGAATTGGAGTACAGAGAGATAAACATCTTTTTCCTGCTGGTTCAAGGGCACCTCTATGGTGTTATCATGTGTTTGGTGGTATAGAAAATTTTAGTACAGAGAGATAAACATCTATTTTCTACAGATTCAGGGGCACCTCTATAGTTTTATCAAGAGTTTAGTGGTATAGGGAATTGGAGCACACTGAGATAATCATCTATTTACTGCAGGTTTAGTGGCACTTCTATTTTGTTATTATTGTTCGGTGGTAAAGGGAATTTGAGTACACTGAAATAACCATCTATTACCCGCAGGTTCAGGGACAGGCCTTTTTCTTTACATGACTACAGGTTCTATAAAAGCATTTAGTTGAAGGATCTTCTATTCTATCTGTATTTATTAAAAGGAGTGAGATGCTCTTTATGTAGTTTCTGTTTGCATGTGTTTTATTAAGCATTGGAATTTGCAAGATATTAAATCAAGTACATTCTTTTATATAAGGTTGACTAACAGTGTCTTTCATATTCTTCTCCTTTTTACTACAAATATTAATACTGGTAGTTTCCGTACTAACAAAGAATTTTATGGCCCTACTTAAAGTTTTCTTTTCTCTCTTTCCTTAATTTTTTTTCACTTCTGTAGAAGATAAGACTTAAAAAAAAATATATTGATATTTTCAAATTCAATAGATGTGCAGAAGTTAAAGTATATGTATTATAAGTTTTTTTCATGACTGTATTTGTCGGATGAAATATATCATTCAAATTCCTTTAAAGAAAGCTATACACATGTATTAGAAATATTTCTTATGTACAATTCTATGCAAATCAAATTGTAAAAGCATGAATTAAATAGTTAAATTTTATAACATTACAGTAATTTCTGAAGTACTTTTAAGTGTTTGAATAAAATATCTAAGGCAAGCTGATATACATATATGTATACCAATAAATATTTGTCCTGAATTAAAAGTGTCTGAATAAAAAGCATTCCATGAATTATTAATTATGTAAACAGAGAAGAGAGGAGAAGTGCTAGCAGTAACTCACTACATTTACATTTATATAGTGATCTAGCAGTGGTCATACAGACTAGTTGTTCAAGCTATATAATGCTGCTCTGTGTCGTCATAAGTGACTTTGACTCTTGTGCAATACTTCCTGTTTGTTTTAAGTGTGATGCAATCCATTTGTAGTAACTGTCTGTGTACAATGATTGTTTACTTCCTTGTTTTCAGATAAGTTATTAAATGTAAAGTTACAAGGTAATTTCCATGATGAACTCTTGATTTACATTGGTGTTGTTAATTTCTAAAGTGTATGCTACTATAGTGTGATGTCACGTTCCATTTTCTATGTAGATCTAGCCCGGGAAGGTCCTGAAGGAAATGCACCTTTCCGCAGTGGGGCCATAACACCTGATGGACTCATCGATGAAGATTTTGAGAAAGAACTTGGCACACCATCTGTAAGGTTTCTTTTGATTTGCTTCAGTTTTCTTTCAGTTATTATTTCTGTATTTATGTATGAGTGAAATTAAACATTTTAGTGTGTATATCTAGTGAAAACACAGAGATACTTCATACTTTTATTGTCAGAATGTTTAACATCTGATTTGTAGCATTGTATTATTTTACATCAATATTTGATATACTGCAGGATGGGGAGGAGGAACCTCAAGGAGAATTTCAAGAAATAGCACAGCATAAAATTTTAGAAATAGCTGGTGAGTACTTGTACAATAAAATAAAGTCAAAAAGGGCTTGAAGAGTGCAATTTTTTGTTTTTAATCCAAAACTGTTTGTTTGTTGGCTCATGGTAACATGGGAAAATGTTTTAAGATTTAGAGGATTGATTTTATATACCTATTGTATAACATAGTAAGATTTTACTAGTGTTTGTTCAGAATGCAATAAACACTTAAGGATTTACACTGAAACACTGGTTGGCACAGTGACCAAATGGATTCAGGCATAGTGACCATAAAAGGAAAGGACACAACATTTGAGACTTCTTTTAGCTTTTCACACTTCATAACTTTAGATTGGAATATTTTTCTGAGTTCTGAGTACTCTCTGAGTGCTGTTGTTACTGGACACCTTAAAAAGGTTCTTTGTGGTATTAAACAACCGGCAGAAAACTTGTCTATAATTAAGTATTTTTTTCTTGCTGTAATATAAAGTAATTGTAAATACCATATAAATGAAATTTTCGCAAGTACCAAATTTTGCGATTCAGTATGAGAAAAGCGTGTCTTTATTTTCCCGAATACAATTTTTCACGATTTCGAAAAATTTCTTTTACTATGAAATAAAAACAACTGGATAGACGACAAGCTATACCCGCATCTCTGTGAGTCAGTTTACCTATATATATCACTACACTTGTTTCTGCTCACATACACAGCTTGTAGCTTGTCGGTGCAATCGGTGGAATCGTTGAGTAAAGGAGAGGCTTTGACCTGAACGGAAATTTTCTGTAATTTGTTAACAAAAGCAATCGAAAATGACAAGAGTTTTTTTTTCCAAACGGCAGATAAAATTCATCAATTTTATTCAACACATACGGACATATAATTTTTTAAACATACTGAATCATTGTTTCCTTGTTTGCCCAGTACCTTTCAGAATGAGTTATGTGGAATTTGGAAGGAAATCAGAATTTCAGGTGGCAGTCTTCCTGCCATAAATGAGCATGGGAAGGAGCACTCCGTCCATTGACTCAGCGAAAGTAGTTTCAAACAATAAATAAATATGTAAACAAACTAATTAAGGGAATACGGACAAGTACATTGGCTTTGATTACCATATGCTGTATTCATTAACGCGTTGATAATTGCTTGGAACCACTGATATAACGAAATCATGGGCTTCATCAATCAGGGTTTTAAAATTGTTCACATCCGTAATTTGACCTTGTCGTCTATCCCCTGGATTTCTACTGGATTGCCCCTTAGACGTCCATTGTCCATTGAGAAACGGGGATGACATTAATACCAGTTTGGTCCCCATTTTTTTGGAGTACAAATTTTCACTGTAACTTTTTTTCGTATGTTCAAATTACTTACGAAAATAGCGAAAATTAGTATCTCGCAAAATTTCTGGTTATACAATACATTGTATATGAATTTTTAAAACTATATACTGGTATCATAAAAGTGTATGCTTTAAAGGGACATAGTCCGAGACTGGAAAATTTTAGCGTGAAAAGGATAAATTACGACAATATCTTGTTTTTCTGTATTGTATAAATTATAAACTTTGTGTTAATTGCAAAATTTAAAACTAAAATCCCTTAATGTTTTCGTAGAATAAAGGTAATTGAGTCGAATTAAATTCCGCTGATATCAATTCCCCAAATAAGGCGATGCTTCGCCCATAATCATGCGTGTGCGTGAATATTCACTGTAGAAAACAACAAAAATGGTTCACATGGAGGAATACGAGCACGAGAAAAGCAAAAGTGTGGTCGATAATAACTATACACAAACCCAGAGGCCAAAAAAGCAAAGTGGAACAAATGTTAGAATGGGGTGAAGCTCGAATTTCATTGTCACGTGCTTTCCTCTGACTGATCTCATCAGTATTCAAGGAGTTGACCTGGTTATGTTGCAAATTTAAAACGGGCGTATCTCGTTAACGACATCGACTTTGCTAACGATACGTTTTACACATCTTAGATAATATACTAGCAATCGATTGCCGTTTAAGAAATCCGTTTACATTTTTTTTATACTTTTCCCGACTTCAATCGGACCATGCTCCTTTAATGTTTCATACTTCATTTACATGGAATTATTACATAAAAAAGGATATATTGTCATCTGAGGGACAAAGGAATTCTTAATGATTAAAAATGAAGTGAAAGATATGGTATAAAAGTCATTTGCAAATTGTGGATTCTTATTCAGAAGATGGGTAGAAGAAAGATTAGTTCTACTTCGTTGCCTACTATAAAAATCTGTCTTGAGTAGTACGTCCGACAAAAGGTTGAAAATGCACACATTAATATGATTATCATAATACTTGTACTTTCTATGATAATTGGAATAGTTGAATAACTTCTTTTGGCTTCACATTTATCAAGCAAATATATATGTAGAAAAGTTTGATGAAGTGAATGATTTGTAGGTGATGATGTGTATGGACGGAAGGTCATTGTGTTTTCTGCCTGTAGGATGCCTCCTAGCTCTCAGTTGGATCATCAGAGGCTGATTTTGTGAGTTATGTTTTAAAAATCAGTTCTCTGTAAGAATAAAAATGAGTTGGCCATGACATGTCATAGATTTTCTTGATTTTAATGTACATAAGGAGAAATAAAGTTTATTTACAACAAATTGAAGTTTGGTTGCCAATGGTAACGAGGTACACATAAGACCTTTTTGGACCTCTTGTTGCCATGGAAACCATCATCAAAGCTTTTTGATGACACATTTTAGTCTTTGTAACTCCTATTCCAAAAAGACATTCAAAGTCTTGTGATAGTTGAAGTAAACTGATCATATTGAGTCAAAGTAAGTCAAAAGTGAGCATAAAAATAAAGTGAATTTAAGCTGAAGTTTTGTTCACATTTGACCATTTTCAAATTTAAATATCTATTAAAGTAAAGTAGTAAACACTATTGTTTTTGTGTTAACAAAATGAATGTCCACATTTGAATTTAATTGAATGAAAATATTTGTAGAGAAATCAACATTCTTTTAGCTCACCTGAGCCGAAGGCTCACATGAGCTATTGTGATCAATCGTAGTCCGTCATCCGTCTGTCGTTAACTTTTCACATTTTCAACTTCTTCTTCAGAACTGCTGGACAGAATTTGATGAAACTTGGTATGCATGAAGTACGCATGGTTCCCTACAAGTGTTAATGTTTTTTGTCCAGATCCGTCAGCAGGTGGCGCCACCACAGGCAAAAGTAGGTCACAGAGGGTACCCTCCTTTAACAAACTTCTTCTTCAGACCGGGGACATACAGAGACAAACCGAATACATAGGAATGATCTAGAGGGATGTCTGAAGAAGTGTTGTTATTTTTGGTTCTGTTCCAAAATCAATTTTTTGACGTTTTTTCGACATTTTTATGGACTTAGTAATTTCAATGCAGAAAAGTGTCATGTTTTTCAGTTAATTGATAATGATGAGTTTTTATGGCCTAATTTGATTATGATTATGGTAAGGAATATTATTGTGAAAGAAATTTGTCAACATCTCCATTTTTGGATTTTTTATTAATTTAAAAGGGGGGTGGGTGGGTTGGCCATTTTTCACATTTTCAACTTTTTTCTGCAAAACTGTTCAAAGGATTTTAGTAAATCTTTGTAGAAATAAGTCCCTTATGATCCCCTTCAAATTCTGTCTTTTTCGTCCAGACCTCTTTACAGGTGGTGCCACCACAGTCAAAAGTAGGTCACAAAAGAGCACCATCCTTTAACAATCTTCTTCTTCATACTAGCTGTATACAGAGACAAACAGAATGCATAGAAATGATCTAGAGGGATGAGTGAAGAAGTATTGTCATTTTGGTTCCCTTCCAAATCAAATTTAAAAAATTTAAAAAAAAAACTTTTTTTTGGACTTGGTGATTTCAATGCAGAAAAGTGTCATATTTCCTGGTTAATTGATAATGATGATTATTTTGATCATAATTATGATAAGGAATCTTATTTTGAAAGAATTTTGTCAATATCTCAATATTTGGATTTTCTATGAATTTTTTAAGACTTCCAAATGAGGGTGTATATGGACAATTCTTCACATTTTTAACTTCTGCTGTTATACCACATGAAAGATTTTAATGAAACATGGTATACATGAAGTACTATAGGTCCTGTATCAATTTTTACATTTCATCCAAATTGGTCAACAGATGGTGCCACCATGTCTAAAAAATAGGTCTCACAATAGTACATATACCATTTGGTAATTAAAATATGGAGAGTAGCAGTTCAAAATCCCGCTGTGGTCAAAAATTTTTTTTCATTTCTTTACACATCTGAATAAGTTTTTAGATGTTTCTCAACACTCAACATATGAAATTAGGCCATTTTGAATTGGATTGGGACAATATTTGAAACAATTGTTGTTCATGACCCAGACTTGAAATCAGTGAAAAAAAAGGTCCCACCTAAAGAAAATGACAAACTTGTTGCCCTGAATCACATCTTGCAGAGGCAGAGCAAATGCTGAATCTAAATAAGTTTTTAGATGTTTCTCAACACTCAGCATATGAAATTAGGCCATTTTAAGTTGGATCTGGACAATATTTGAAACAATTGTTGTTCATAACCCAGAGTTGAAATAAGTCAACAAAAGGCCCCACCTAAAGAAAATGACTAACTTGTTGCCCTGAATCACATCTTGCAGAGACAAAGCAAATGCTTAATATCAAAATCACCTGAATGGATGTGCAAAAAACTGTTGTTGTTTTTTTATTCTGGTCTGAAATAAAATTTGACATATTTTCAACATTTGTGTTGACTTAGTCACAGTAATGCAAAAATAAATAATTCTTCTTTCATGCATGACTGATAATCTAAGTACTCAGGTGAGTGATATAGGCCCACTTGGGCCTCTTGTTTAACTTTCATTAACAAAAATGGTAGCTATAGCAATTTTAGAAATGAATGCTCACATATTACATATATTCAAAGCAATTTATACCTACATTCATATATAATAACGTACATTGTTGAATGTCTATACATGTATATGGATATGTATGGTATTATTACTCTGCATGATATCCTTAAAAAAATTTTCAAGGTTATTCACTTAAATGTCTTATTTTAGACTCAGAATTCACTGAAAATGGGGATTTTTACATCTTTTAGAAACAAATTTGTTAATTTGTTCTTTAAAATAATTTTGTTAGAAGTATTTGTTATAATAATTGAAACTTAGGAAAAGGAAAAACATCATGTTTTGTGATCGATTATTTTCTAATACATGTATTAAATGGGGACCCTAGGAAAAAAAAATAGATTTTTTGACTTTATAATATATAGGCATCAGAAATTCAAAATTGAAAAGAAATGTAATGACCTTGCAGTTTATCCAAACAGATTAAATGTGTATCCAATTGTTAATTGCATTTGATTGATTTACTCCAGTACATGTAATTATTTGAATTCCTGAACATTTCATCTCTTTTCATAAAAAATCACAAATATACATCAAAATCAGTCAATTACATTTTGGGGACCTTGAAATTAAAAGAATTACCTTGAAAAATTTTCAGGGTCTTCATTTCCTTGATTTGTGTCTAATAGATGTACTTATAAAGATTTTCATCAGTTGAATATAAAGTTCAATCAAAGTATATTGCCAACTCATCCTATTTATTAAGACTTTGACAAGATTTTGCCATAGTAACCATATTTAAATTTTGTATTGTAAAAATATGTTAGTTTCTGAATTTAATTCAAATAATTTTGTCACAGTTCTAGGATGATACTTATTAGTTGACAGGCATTAGTGTTCCTAGCCACTTTACTCTTACAAAATTTTTAAACATATTATCAAGCAAAACCATGCAAAAAATGGTATCAAAATGTTAGAAATAAGGCCACTTAAAGGCATCTTTTATCCCTCTCTTTGATCACATGTATAAGTTGTATAAACTGGAAAAACATAATTTTCTTAAAGTAGTTTTACTAATGAAGAATTAAATCATAAATAATGAAAACTGAAGTTACCTGCTATACCAGTTTCCTTGCAAATGAGCCTCATGAAAATACCTTGATCTCACAATTTTTCACATTCTTTAAATTTCTGCGATGGTTACCATGGCAACAACAACCAAATTGGAAAAACTGAAGTTCAAATTTTTCTTAGCACTTCATATAGATCTTATAAATTAAAAATCATTAAATTCCCTGACATGTTGTGGCCATGTGTTATTTAATTTTTCAGGTTTTTAATTTTGGGTTACTGGAAATTCTATATATGTTTACATGAGAATGAGAATAATACATAAACTTCCATGCATTAAATGTAATAATGTAAATTGTGATTTATTTCTAGATACATGAAGCATGTCATTGACCCTTACGTAGAAAGTGATTACGTTGTAGTCTACTTTCATTATGGACTGACCAGTAAAAACAAACCTAAGCTGTCCTGGTTGGTGCAGATCTACAAAGAATTAGACAGGAAGTAAGAATAGAATGTTTTTAACAAAAATAAAGTTTGTGAAGAAGCTGTTAATTTTGTACGTTCATGTCAGCTGTCTTGTGTTGATGATTGTGTACCACACTTATGTCCTTGGTTGACACATCAATAATCTTAAACAGGTGGTATAGATGTTGTTGTAGTCTGTCTTTTATGGCAGAAGGGAAACTAGCAAAAAGGGTTTGGTCAGGTGGGTTGGTCACCTTGTGGTTTATCATGTTATAATTGGCATGTCTCATATAGGAAGTGCAGTCTGTCACACATGAATACACTCGCCTGGCATTTATAATCATTATATAAAACATCTTTTTCCTGATTTCATTGCTTCATTTCAAGTTTCTGTGTGTAAAGTTCAGCACAGTTTTATTGTCAGGTCCTAAAAATGACTTTGACTTTTTCGGGGACCTATTGTTTTTGACATGTTTGTCAATTTTAACCTTTGCCATACCTTTTGAACCATGAGAGATAGAGACTTCATATTTGGCATGCATGCTCCTGCACATGGAGTTGTGCTGCATGAGGTTGGCTGGCTGGCTATTCTTACATATGTTCCCAAATCCACCATGTGATGAAACACAAATTTTCGTTTCACTAAGAATAGACATAACTAGACTTACGCCATTGATGTGTGATTTAGTAAGCTGAAAATTGACACATGATGATGAGCCTCTTGGGATGTTACTGTATATGTTCTTATTTTTGGGGGGTATTCATCCATGTGTTTTAGTGATGTTATGACTGTTTGCTAACTCACAGCACACTGTGTATTGAAAGACAGGTTGTACATGTAATTATTAATGGCTATACATGTACTTATATTTCAATACCTGTTCTTTCTGCATTCTTCGTTCTTGTTGCACTGAGATAAGTAAGTAAATTGAATATTGCAGACAATGCTTAGAATTTTACCAAAAAATAGTTTGTTAGATAAGATACACATCTTAGATTAAAAATTGATAAATAAGTGAATAGAATGTATACATGTCTTTGATTGACAATTATGAACTTTCTGAAAGGTACAAGAAGAATCTGAAAGCTCTTTATTTGGTCCATCCAACTAATTTCATCCGGATTTTATGGCAAATCTTCAGGCCTTTTATCAGGTAAGTTGTCCAAATTTTCTTGCATGAGAATTTATAAAAGTGTTTGGTAAAGCAAGGTGTGAATTGTGAAGTCTATACATGTGTATTTTGCATCAAGGAAATGGCATGCCATTATTTCAGTGATCATGTTTTTTATGCTATTTATTATAATTTCAATTTAGTTATCAATATTATTAAAAGATTCCCTTACCATATTAATAGTTTCATAACCTATCTATTCACAATGTAATACCAAATAAAAGATTGATTAATAAAATATATCATCAAATCTTTTATTGATAAAATATGATTCGAAGACCAATTTGTTGCAGTGTACTTTGATTTTGTACACTGAGGATCAGTTCCTATTGTAATAACGTCCTACAAGTGTTATATAAGAATAAATGATTGAAAAACTTAAAAATTGGATACATAATTATACACATGTATGCAGAATAGCTTGTGTTATAAATTTTCAACAGATGGGAAGTTTATCCTGATATATTGGAAACTTTATTCATAATTATGACATCCATTTTTCTTCACTACTTAGTAGTCTGGAAACATAAGGCATATAAAAGGAAGCATGAACTTGGCAAATGCTTGCACTTTTTCAATTAAGTTACAGTCAAATGTAAGATATCTTTGACGATGTATTAATTTGTTTTTTCATGCTTGTATTGTGATAGAAGGTAGGTGTTTTGTGGATTGTTTTTGTTATATTTTACGGCATCTGTTAAAGTTTGATTTATGTATAAATGCATTATCATGAGTCTGTAGGTCACATTAACACTGTGCCAAGAATGGAGTTCTAAATTTCCCTTGATTATTTCTTAGTGCACATCTTCTTTTTTTCTTTATCGTAAGTAAAGTAATGCTTTTTACTGTAATAATACAGTAAACTTTCTTTCACTCACCAAACAGCATGTATTTTACCAACACATGTCTACATATATTCATGTTACAAAAATTTTCTAAGTTAGTGTTTGATTTAGTCAAATAGTAGATTTAAGAAGTGAAACAATTTTACCAAACGACATTAACTACTAAACATATTTCAGACTTCTTAAACAGCTTATTCAGATGTACCTGCTTCCTCCTATTAAGAACAAAAAGAAGAAATAAACTCTTTCTTTCATCATAATTTTCTTACATTTAAAAGATTAAACATTATAAAAAAAAACTCGGATGAAAAAGTCCCCTGTAGTTTTCCTGAGATATCTATGATTTTCACTAAATATTTCTATTCAGTACTAAACTGATTCATTTGAACAAAATTACATAAGCAGATTCCAAAACATCTTTGACAGTGATTCAGGGATTTTTATACCCAGGGGTATATTGGAATCACTTAGTCTGTATGTCTGTCTGCCTGTCTGTCTGTCTGTCCAGAAAACTTTAACCTCAGCCATTACTTTTGAACCAAAAGTGATGGGGCCTTCATACTACACATCTGTATTCCTTGTGGCAAGACCTTTCTGTCGGTACCAAAATTTTCAACCTCATGACCTTGACCTTGACGTTTGAGCTACTTTTGAAAAACTTAAACCTTGGCCATAACTTTTGAACCAACAGAGATAGGGTCTTTTGTAATTTTTGTAGCAAGACCTTTCTGTCGATACCAAAATTTTTTACCCTATGACCTTGACTTTGACGTTTGACCTATTTTTGAAAAACTTTAACCTTAGCCATAACTTTTGAACCAAAAGAGATGGAGCCTTTATACTACACATGTGTATTCCTTGTGGGAAGACCGAATTAAAATAAAATATAAATTGTCATTTTATGGTCAATAATAATTGTACATATAACTAAATGACAATTTGTTTGAACTAGGGATAATAATAACATGAAATGTAAGATTTTAAAGTTTCTAATGAATCAGTATTCCTGCTCTTTTATCTTGATCCATATCGTGAATTTATTAAAAAAAAAAAATTGAAATTTTTTTCCCTACACATTTTAATGATTACTTAACTAAATGTTTAGATATTTCATTATGTTGTTATAGCGGGTACCCTATAGAAATCACTGCCTGTCGGTCTGTCCAACGGTACTTTCTGTGTGGCATAACTTAAGTTTCCTTTTAAAGATTTTTAATAAATTTAATACATGATATTTAGATAAGGCAAAAGAAGACCCCTTTTGATTTTCAATCTTATTGACTTTGTTCTTACAGAGTTATGGGACTTGGGGGAGGTTTTTTTTATAATTAAAGGATTACAGCAATATGTAATGCACTGTAGTCACTCTGTGACTAGATAATTTGGAAGAAAATCAGATTACATGTGAAGATTTCTGTATCTGTATGTTATACTAGGATAGAGCAACGGAAGACCCGATTTTAATTTTCATATTTTTGTATTTATCGTTTCGGCATTATGGGACATGAATATTTTCCCAGCATTGTCAGAGTTACTTTAAGCCCATCAGATTTTTGCATTGTACCATTGTTCCAACCCTGGAATGTTCCACACTGCAGGTCTTTATATTGTACTACTGTTGCAACTCTGTAATGTTCCACACTGCAGTTCTTTACATTGTACTACATGTACTATTACAACCCTGGGTTGGTTGGTTGATTGGTGTTTTACGTCGCTTTCAACAATATTTCAGTTACCCGGGTACAACCCTGGGATGTTCCACACTGCAGTTCTGTGATCAGCTTTGAATAATTCATCTGAATCATTAACAATTGAATCAAAATTTTTTTGCATTTCATGAAGCAAATGTCATTGTGATATTAATTAAATAATATTGATAGGAAGTAAATTAAGAAACAAAAAAAAGGAAAATAAATAGTCAATTTAGGTTTGCTGAATACTGTTTCCAGATAGTGTAGCTATGATATAAGTAGTAAACTTCTTGAATTTGGTAAATAAAGCCCAGAAACGAATGTTATTGATATGACCATATTTCAAAATTTCATTTCATTGTATACTTTTTGAAAGAGTGGTTGAATGACACAAGTTCACCAGATGTGTCTCCGAGATTAAATAACAACCTCAGTTGCCATGGAAAATGGATTCCAGTCTTCTCAATTTACAGTTTAAGAATTTATCATATTGAAAAAGAAAACATGCATTAAATGTGTTTTTTAACTGTTTTTGAAAGATAGTTGCATTTAGAAATGATAAAGAGAAGATTTATTGTGTTCACAGCTTTTAATTCAACATTTGACAGCAACTTTTTTTTTTCAAAATACACTATAAAGCCATTAAGATTAAAAAGAAAACATATTTGAGATTGGCATTGTGTTGTGTGACAATATATATGCAGTATGATTTGGCTTGTACATCAGGCTAGAAGAGGAGCTACTTAATGGAACAATTATCCATCATTGCAATGAGATATCTTACAGTATAGTCAACGATGTAGATTAATAACAACTTGATATACAAGTAATATTGTACTAACTATTTATATTCTGATAAATGTATGTCTACATATAAACTGTATGTGCAATAATTTTTGCATGACTGAACATTAGTGCAAAATTTTAAAAAAGTGAGGGTATGTGAGATTTTAACATCGTCATGAATTAACTTACAAAGGTCAACACCATCACTACTGTAATACAATTCAAGGTAAAATAGGTACACATACAGTACATATATATATATATATATATATATATATATATATATATATATATATATATATATATATATATATATATATAAATATATATATATATACATGTATATATATATATATATATATATATATATATATATATAAATATATTTATATATAATTATATATATGTAATATATACTTGACGTCATGACCTACATTAATATTAATTCTGTATGCATATTGTAAATTTATAATGTATAAAATTGTTTTAGTTTTACTGAGAATTATGTGATTTAGAGGAGAAGCAGAAAAAAAATTATCAGTGTTATTTTGTCACAAGTGTTTCGGCATTAAATCTACATGTTATGTATCAAAGAACTATGTGCTTGATATGCAGTATTGGTATTATCAAGGATCATTGAGTAACAACATTTTTTTCTACTCTATTGCATATAAGCGGGTAAGCTCAGAAGGTGGTATTTTTGTATATCCCTTTATAAGGTCTGAAGGTTTGAAAATTTATCCCCCTTTTTTCTTTTTTTCTTTACAATTTCTCAACTACCTTTCCCAAATAGATATAATTTGATTCAAATTTTTTTAGTTAGTTTAGATAATTTTGATTTTTAATATTCAAGTTAACCTTGTGTTCTTTGAAATCTCAGAGTAAAAGTTTTAAGCTTAATATGATTAATTGGTTAAGGGTCAAATATCATTACTGTAGTATATGGTAGAAGGTTCTTTACAAATCATAAATTTATGGAAACAGATTCATAAGATGTAGATAAATTGGCTCATAATCATAACTTGAACATTAAAGCACTTTTCTTTTGTCATCACTTTTCAAAGTAGAAAGTGCTTGTTTTAAGTAATACATGTACTGTTAAGAATATTATGTAGATCTTTATAACTCATGAGATAAATATATGTTTTGTAATTATATGTCCATACACTTGCAAGATGAATGTTTTAAAAGTATTAGTGATAAACGAATGTCTGTGACATCACTTTTACATGTATTTATATTGCTTTATGTTATGTTGGAATCCTACTGTTAACAGATAATTCTAGCGTTACTGAAGGTTACTTGTTTATATTGCTTTGTGCCTTGCTGGAATCCTACTGTCAACAGATCATGCTAGGGTTACAGAATGTTACATGTTAATATTGCTTTTTGTCATGCTGGAATCTTACAGATAATAGATAATGCTAGAGTTATTGGAGGTTACATGTTTATATTGCTTTGCCTTTGTGCCATGCTGGAATCCTACTGTCAACAGATCATGCTAGGGTTACAGAATGTTACATGTTAATATTGCTTTATGTCATGCTGGAATCTTACAGATAATAAATAATGCTAGGGTTATTGGAGGTTACATGTTTATATTGCTTTGCCTTTGTGCCTTGCTGGAATCCTACTGTCAACAGATCATGCTAGGGTTACAGAATGTTTTATGTTTATATTGCTTTGTGCCATGCTGGAATCCTATTGTCAACAGATAATGCAATGTTTACTGAAGGTTATATGTTAATATTGGTTTGTGCCATGCTGGAATCCCACAGTTGATAGATAATGTTAGGGTTACAGCAGGAATCCTGCTGTTTACAGATAACGCTAGTGTTACTGAAGGTTAAATGTTTATAATCCCACTGTTAGCAGATAATACTAGAGTTACTGAGGATTACTTGTTAATATTGGTTTGTTCCATGCTGGAATCTTACTGTTAACAGATATTGCTAGAGTTACTAAAGATAACATGTTAATATTGTTTTGTTCCATGCTGGAGTCCTACTGTTAACAGATAATGTTAGGGTTACTGCTGGAATCCTACTGTTAACAGAGATTGCTAGGGTTACTAAAGATAACATGTTAATATTGGTTTGTTCCTTACTGGAGTCCTACTGTTAACAGATAATGTTAGGTAACTGCTTGAATCCTACTGTTAACAGATTTTGCCAGGGTTACTGAATGTTACTTGTTTATGTGACACATTATAACTCTCATTCTGGTAACAGATCATCATACTCATGTATCAAGCTGGCATGGCCTAGTGGTATCGTGCTCGCCTTCTGATCGGGAGGCCAGGGTTCGAGTCCCGCTGCGGGCATGCTGGTGTCCTGTCTTTCGGTCGAGACAGTAAAAACAAGACCCCAAGTTGTGGTATGCATGGCACGTTAAAGATCCCTCACTGCTTTCAAGTCGGTCTTTTGCAAAGGTCAAAATTTGTATGCCCTGCATCAGGCAGATGCCGTCACCATATATGTGAAATATTCGTGGTGTGACGTTAAACAAAAATCAATCAATCAATCAAATCATACTCATATATCACATTGGTTGAAAGTTGATCAATAATTTTCATATGGAAATGTTAAAATCATTGCTTCATAGCCAAGTGTTAAAATATAAGTATCTAAAATCAGTTGCAACAAGGACTTTGTTTTATTACAGCTCTCATTATAATGTAAAAATAGAGTGAATATTTCATTTCTTCATTTTATCAGAAGTGTATTTGAAATACATTAATAAAACAACATTATGTCAAGGAATAACATGTCTTCTTCAGTGATTTTAATAAAAAAATGGTTTTTTCTGGTATCCATAACATTTCTGTAGTTTTGTATAGACTTGGGAAGAAATATAAAGGTGCTGTATGCAAAATAATTCATACGAGTATACTATTCCAACAAAGGTTGCAGTCTTCAATGTGTTTCGTGTAATTCAAGTTTAAAGACGTTTTTATGATGAAAAGTTCTGAACAGTTTTCTGTACATAGTATGCGTTTTGTAAAGTGACTGTTAATGTAATAATTGTATTTGAGCTAATGATTCCCTAAACATACTTTGTGTGAAGTATACTTTTGATAGTGATGATCTGTTAATCATTTTATACAATTGTGTATTTTTCAGTGTAAAGTTTGGAAAGAAAGTGATGTACGTAAACTACCTACAGGAACTAAAATCACATCTTCACTTTGATCAGCTGGTTGTCCCAACTTTAGTTTTACAGTGAGTACATGTACATGTATATAGCATATGCAGTTGGATTAAAGTTGGCAAAAACAGGAGGTTAGATTTTTGAACTGCATCTCATGCCTTATGTTGTCCACTCAGTAGGTTCACTCACTGGGATCGGGGATTTTAGTTCTCTGTGAATGAGAAAGTCATGTTCTCTTAACTTAACTAGCAGTGTGAGTTGACCATAAAACGGTTTTTGGAATTTTCAGAATTTGCCAGTTGCAGAGTAAACTTTGATTTCAACAGACCAGTCTGATTTAGCATACTATAAACTTTGGGAGTGTAGGAGATAAGCTAGTTGAGTTCTCACCACAGTCACAGAATTGTTGGTTATGTCCTGAGACAAGGCATTTTTATGCCCCGGGATCGATAGATTTGGGGCATATTGTTTTTGTTCTGTGTGTCTGTCTATTTGTTTGTTTGTCTGTCTGTTGTCAACTTTAACCTTGGCTATGACTTTTGAACTGTGAGGGATAAAGACTTCATATTTGACTCAACTAGTGAAGCCCTTTAAAATGACACCAAGGTTGATGACCTTTTGACCTTGACAATGACCTTCATGCTAAAAGTAACTTTTTGGACTTTGATGCCACTAGTGGCATTAGTGTTTCACTAACACAGCTTGTTTCTACTTGTTTTATCTACTAATCTTTATATATAAGTAATGATGTTAGCTGAGATGCTAACCAGCCATGGTTTGATGTCCATGACCAGAAGATTCTTACTCCCTTCCACTGAGCACTATAGAAATTAACCTGATAAACCATCATGGTTGTAGAAGAATTTAAATCAGAGTTGGAACTGAAGCATGGAATGTTAGCTTTAGGTTTACATTGTTATCAGGTTTTGTTTGATTCTTGTTTTACATTACACCAAGATTATGTCACTTATATGGTAGCAGCATATCCATGATGTATTGCAGAAAACATAAATGTAGACCTATACATTAAACCAACACAAAATAATAAGGGATCTTTTACATGCCATGCCTCAATGACTCGGGACTTTGGTTTTTACTGTCTCATCTGAAAGACATGACACAGACTAACCACTATTAGAATTTGAACCCAGGATTTCTTGTTCACCAGCAAAACACTTAACAGTTTGAACTATACTAGTTCCATCGTTATCAGTGACAAAATCTCTGATTAAAACTGTAATTGTATCAATGTTTAAATCTAATGATCCTTTTTAAACTTATTGAAGGTAATTCGAGGCATAGGGATTAAAATCTGCCTGTCTGTCCATTAGTGTGTCTGTCTGAAAAATAGATAGCACCAGTACACAAATTCCTTGTTACATTTATTCAAATTTTTGTTGCTTTATTTACAGACATGATGCAAAGCTTGTCTCTTCAAACAAGCCTACTTACCCATATAGCCAGAATCAGACAGACTCTGGACCTTTGCCATCACAGCAGTATGGTGTTACGCTTCAACAGTAAGACAAACTTTGAGCCATTTTATGATGTATTTGCAATAAACAATAACATCCCAAAACGAAAGATGCCTTTTGTTTATGGGTTAAATAGGTCAAGGTCACCACTGGTTTAGATGGATGTTACCAGTTTCCAGATGATAAATCAAGTACAATGCAATGATGTATCCTGTACAATCTTATTTGGATGTATTAAATCTTAATTGAAAGGGACGATGCCTTTCAATTTGCTGTCAATAAGTAATATTTTATAGGATTATGGTCCATGAAACATATATTTAAAATGTTAGCTGTGAAGGCGTTGTTGCTGCTGTGAGATAAGCCTACAGCTGGGGCATACATTTTACAAGCATTTGATAAATTTATATTATTATCCCACTAAAATAATCTCTCGTGTTCAGTATAACATATGCATGTTGCTTTAGTGAAAAATCTTTCTCTAAGTCTTTTAATTATCCTATGTTATTAAAAGATTATGTGGATAATGACTATTGTGTCATTTTTACATTACTGTTTACCATTATTTTAGTTAATGAAAAGTTCAATAATGAATTACTTTATTGATCTTTGCTGTAGTAGTATAGTGCATGGGAGTGTTTATTTTGTTTTGTTCTGTTTTTTCAGTATCAAAAGACATTATGGTTGCGTTCTTCCACCAGTTGTAGAACAAACTACAGCCTACATTAGACAAAATGGTATGTATATGTATATTTATAAGTGGTAATCAAAGGATTAAAAAATAAAATCCTTTCATATCCATTGGCTTGTTGGATTTGTGTCCCATGGTTGGATATACATCTGAAACCCATTGGAAAAGTAGGATGGATCATAGTGAAAAATGAGGCTGCTTGAAAGCAACTGGGTACTGCAGTGTTTATGAACAGCAGCTGACTGTCCTTCCTTATACCATTTTTTATTAGGTAAAGGTAAATCAGAAAAATGAATGTATAAGAACACTGGTACAAGTAGCTATCTCCCCCCCCCCCTTTTTTTTTTTAAAGACAACAAAATAAAGACATTAGATATTCATATTTGAAAAAAATAATTGAATTTTTTTTATTCAGCACTGAATGTAGAGGGAATATTTCGACGATCTGCAAATGCTGCTATTTTGAAAAGTGTTCAACAGAAATTCAACAAAGGTGAGATATGAGGAGGGCCTACCTTTTCTGTCAGTAGTGCAATATATGGTTTTATTTTGAATAAAATTCATTTATTATGACTGAGCTTAGTAAATGAGAGTATGATGAGTATGTAGAGTTGATTACCTTTATACTGTATCTGGTGCAATGTCTATAGGATTATACTTAAGTAATTATTTTCTGTCTAAAAACATGGTAAGGTCTAAAGTATTCTTTGTCAGATTTCTGAGCAAATAGCAAACATGAAATGCTTACATCAGTTCCACTACCATGCACTTATAAATAAAAAATTACTTTTTAAAATTTTGACCATTCTACACCAATGTGGTTAAATTTCCATGTTGAAGAGGTTGGTTATGAGGGGTTTAGCTCGCCTAAGCCAAGACTCATGTGAGGCTCCAAAACAGGTTATAGAGCATTCATTTGCTATAAATCCTAACAATCTAGGAAATTCAGAAGTGATTTAAAAAGGTTTCCCTTGTTTTGATTTATTTGGGGTTTATGAAATTTGTTGTTTGTTAAATATGGCCTGTACGTCCATGAATAAGGTTGATAACTCATAGTTCCATTTGTCAGTAGTCGAAAACAAACAAAGCAAGAGAGTATATGTACCTGCTTTATTGTTATATCATGTTGTGAATCTGATTACTATGGTTCGTTCATTGTTAAGTAATGGCAACAGTCATATATACAACTCATTATGTGGTATATAGCAAAAAATAGATAATAAAGAATATTACATCATGTAAGAATTTCACTGTAGAAAGATTTTAATTGTTATCTCTTTACAAAACCTGAATAAACTTACAAATACTCCAATTGTAATAAATTGCAAGGAAAAATGGTAATAAAGGAAGATAATTCTTTACAGGTGAGCAGGTAGATTTTCAAGTGGAGGGTGACGTTCATATTGCTGCTGTAGCTTTGAAAACCTTTCTTCGAGATCTCCAGGAACCTCTTTTGACTTATGAAGTCTATCAACCAATAGTCCGCTTACATAGTATGTTGAAATATTTTTGCAATGTTAAATTACAGCATGAATACTGGTACAATGAATAGCCAGTATTCAGTCTGCAAAGTACAATATTTGCACAATTTTTAAAGTCTTCTATCTTTTATCTAATGTAAAATACAAATTTTGAAGAGAAATTGCTTTAAGTGTCAAGCTGCGTAATATTTGTGAAGATACTGCTGTTTGCTAGATGTTTAGAAAAAAAAATCTTTGTAAGGTGGTTTGAAATTAAAGTATATGTTTTATGTAAATGACTGTAGTAGTGCATTCTAATCTTTGAAGTTTGCTTTTGAAAGATCTTTAAAAAACTTGTGGTAACTTTTTCATTAAGACCTGGAGGAAGATAGGAGATTGTTGGAGGTTCATCGTATCCTTAAGGAAGAATTACCAGAGGACAACTATCAAATCCTCAAAGTCATCATCCATCTCCTGACAGAGGTAAAACTTTCAAACATTTGGAGATGTTGTACATTTCCTTTTGAGCATCTTTTCTCTTCTGTAAATGACTGGGGGCAGACGTGGTGTAGTGGTCAAGCGCTTGGCTTCCGGCGCCGACGATCCGGGTTCGATTCCTGGATTGTGCCACTATGTTTAAGAGGTTGGTAACCTCCTGCTTCCATGTCGCGATATAACTGAAATATTGTTGAAAGCGACATAAAACACCGATTAACCAACCTGTAAATGACTTGTTTCTTACATTTAAATTTAAAAATGAAAACAGTAAAATGTTGAAAAATTGATGAGGAAATACTCCGAACAGTACTTGATTTTGCATGATGATTAAACTTATCTATAAATATGACCGGTATAAGTTGATAACCGCTAAAGCTAAATTATGGTATGAACAGAGTTGAAATAGAGATTATGGTTAAGGAAATCACTTGCAATGCAGTTGATCCCGAATTGATTTCTCAGACTGTGTGTTCAGGCTGGTTGAGGTATTGTAATTACATGTTTATTGTAGTTTTCAAGGTTAATTCTTTTTATTATTATAATCATACTGATATTAATATTTAAATCTTTTCTATTTCAAGGTGGTTGATCATTGTGAGGAAAACAAGATGACTTCAACCAATCTGTCAATTGTATTTGGGCCAAATTTAATCTGGCCTAAAGGTCAAGCATCATTATCTAGCATGGGCTATTTAAATACCTTTGCTAAATACCTTATAGACAACTTCGATGACCTATTTGACAGGTGATATATCACTATGGTATCATTGTTACTATTCATGTAAATTTGCACTTCGAGAAATTGTAACTTTGATGGGAATTTGTTAAGAAAGTCATGAAATGGGGTCGGCTTTGAAGAAATTAATTAGTAGAATATTAGATGTAGTGTTAAGTTCGTGATATTATCTGGGGTTTAAATGTAATTTGTATAGAATAAAGGAAAAAAAGAACTTTCAAGATATATGAATGTATTTCAAATGTTAAAATTTTTAAACAATTCAATTTTTGTTTGAATCTGTATGATTAATTAGTTTAATTCTAGGCACATTATCTTTACATATTACCTATCACATAATTGACATACTGTGAAGTGGGAGAACTAGTCTGTGTATTATTGAAATAAAAATAATGGCTTCATGGTGCTAAAGTGGCTATAGGTTGAGTATTTGTTGAATAGATAAAACTTTTTCAAGCTTTACTGGATTATGTCTCGACTTGGTTCATCTATAAAATGGATTATAAGTAATTTTCAATTCTATAATGATGTCTTGTTCCTTTTTATAATGATCTATAATTATTTTGACAAGTATAAAGGGTAGATTACAGATGTGCTTATGTTACACACTAAAATGTACTTACAAATACAAAATGTTCTGACTGCATAATTTGCATACACGATGGATGCATTTTTTTTTTTTCATTTTTTGAGGGAATTGTTATGTTTTCATAACAAGGAGAATAAGATCTCGTAGTATAATTTTGCCCTTAATACACTTTAGCAAATACCTCTGCTAAACACTACCATGAGTCCAATATACATTATAGATGCTTATACAAACGTTATTCTAATGTTCTAAAATATAATTGTATTCCACTTTTACCAAACGTTATGAATATATGTGACTTACAAATGACAACAACTTTTGTTTTGTTTTGTTTATTTCATTTTCTTTATATGCTGTTTGTACATGTGCTAAAAATTAAGATTTATTGCTTGTTGATATTTATTCAGCTAGGTATTGTTTAAATATAATACATCACAATTTGTGATAATGTTTCACAAATATTATAGAGTCATATTTAGTTACTCTCTATGTTGTATATACATATATATTTACATAATGTAAACTATACTGTATTTTTCTTATTTTGTTTAATACTCATTGTATATGAAATTTGCATATGTTGATTGTTTTTGTGCACTACGGTTTAATGAAATGTGTTCATTACAGTATGAAGGTAGACAGATGTGTCAACAATTTTGTAACATATCTTAAATGGATGATATGAACAGTAGATTTTTGGATGTACTTGTTCTTGAAAAAGTTCTTTTAAAATAGCTCTCTTCTCATATAATGAGATACATCAGAACTGAAAATCTTAATGATTTATTATCTTTAGCTTTGTGAAATATACAGATGTCTTTTCTGTATCAAAAGTTGTAGTCACATGAAACAAAGTGGTACATGTATAAGAAAATTCCTTTAATGTTGAATGTAGCACATATTTTTGTATGATTTATTGACTGTTGTATTAAAAATATTCCCTGTATGACATTTATCCAAAGTGTTATTAGATCACTTCGATGAAGTTTAGAGGAGCCTATGATATATCCCCAGCATCCGCATTCCCATCTGCATCTTAATAAGTAGTTTGGGGTAACTCATTATTGGAGAAAGTATAGGTGCTACAGTCATCAAACTTTGTCCCTTAGGTTCATATTGGGCAGCTGACGTAATTCAGTGCGTCAGATTATGTATCTTACAGACATTTTCTGCTTGAGTGACGTGGTTATGTAGTTTGAAGTAATTCAGTATTGGAGAATACTTTCTTGTGAAAAATGCAAATTAGTATTCATTGTTAAAAAAACTTGCATTGTGAGGAAAAATACTATTCTTTACACATTTTCTGAAAGGTTTACTAAATAGATCACTCTATTCCCTAATGTGTAATCAGCTATTGAAAAGAAAAGTGGACAGCTCAGAATTTAATTTAATTTCAGTTAAAGTTCCTTGCTTATTTCATTCAGTATATTTCTACATGGTTTTGTGCTTTCTTCTCTCCTTTCCACGTATAAACTATTAATCCTTTGAATCTGGTGTTTCTTTTTTTTTATTTGGGGGGGGGGGTTCACTCTTTTTTTGTTCTTCTCATATTTTTCTATTTACATGCAATACACATTCACGTATCTATTAAGGCACTCTTGCAAATGTAAACACATCAGATCCCAAAGTAATTACTTTTAATGCTGGTTTTATTTTTTTTATTTGATACTGCCTCAAAACTAAACTCTTTGTTGTTTTTGGAAACTGCATACCTTCAACTACCGGTATGTAAGAAAAATACATATTACTAAGTGTATGTTACTTTACTATGGAAACAAGCAGTTTTATTGCATAGTTTGCATACCAGACAAGTTTAAGCATTTTTAGAAATAGTTGAACAGTTGACCTGATTATTATTTTATCAACGGCAAGTGCTATCTAATCAATCGGTTTTGTTGTAGAAGCTATAGTTTTGTGTTATTTTTTTCAATCTTTTTTTCACATGACTTTCAGTACAGCATACATATATGTTCATGGATGTATATCAAATAACCATGGGTTAAGAGGTGAAATTTTAAAAAACATTTGTGTATTCATTAGTATTTCATTGTACTTAATGTAGCCCAGCTCCTGGCAGGTACATGTGTGAAGAATTCTCAGTAACAACTTACGATGAAACAAGAATGATGAAAAAGATTTCTTTCCAGTTTAGTTCCTTTGTAATGATTAAATTTATCTGTACATAGCCAAGTACATGTTGTTATAGCATGTAAATTGGCTAATGTTTTCATACACGCTATGAAGGTTTTTAACCCCTGTTCACACTTTTGGGGATGTTCTTGTCATGTTTGGCAGCTAGTAATGTACATTCCTTTAATAAATAGTGTTTCTGTTGTCATACATGTATATACTTTTTGGTATCATTACAGGAATATCATTATCAAATTCCACTTGTATAAGAATTTGCTAGTTATTGAATGACACAGAAAATATTGCCTGAGATAAGGTCTTTAAAGTATATAACATTTAGATTGGCTCAATATGATATCCTTGCCAGATTGCTTGAATTCTTAACACTGAATTCACTTCTCGCCTTATGTCTTTTCCTTATCAAGTTGTTTATTATGGAAAATATCAAGGGAAGGTTATGCATTTAAAACATATCTAAGAATTATGAGAATACAGTAATTTTCTTATTACAGGCATCTGTTGTTCTGTTCACTAAATGGATCTATATTATCTTCCCTTCTAAAACCCATGAAGTTTATATGATGTTTTAGTGTATTTAGCGCACTTCTAGATAAGCATATTGCATATTACTGTAGACAGCAGTGTAGCAGTTGATCTGTTAAGTATTAACAAATGTGTATTATATGTATATGGTTTGGCTTCTGGAAATTTCTTGTGAATTTCGAAAACAAATAAAGCAAGAATTGACTAGGTGGCACATATATTATATAAATTGTACACATTTGTTACACCAAATTATAATGAGTCATGTAGAGAGAGATGTTTAAATGTAATATTTATGGTTAAGTAATTATCATTGTTTTAAATCTTGAAATTATGAAAATAAAGACAATAAAAAGATGACATAGTAATCTTTATCGTGTATTGTAATGGTTATATCAATAATACACAAATGTTTTGAAATGCAATCACAGAGTAAACCAAAAAAATCCAAAAACCAAGATGTTTTTAGAATTATACATGTGTTAAAAATATGCTTTCACAAGGACAACACTGGCTTTCTGTGTCCAAAGCTTGCCCTAATCCAAATTTTCATCATTGCCACCAATAAAACAAGTTTGAGGTGAACAGTTTTCAAATTTGCATCCGAGGTTTTCATCTTATGAAAAAGCCAACCATACTTTTATTTCATAATCCTTGTCCTACTGCAGCAAAGAGCAGGAGGTGGTTGAACCAGGAAACGTAGCAAGTCAATCCTGAATGGAGAAGAAATCCCTTGAGCTATGACAGTTACTCATTACATGACTCAAGTCTACTTTTGAAGTTAGTACCACGTATATGAATTAGATTAATAATTACATGGAAAAGTGTCGGATAATACTGGAGATGAATTCATAACATCTTTACAATAACGATGTGAAGAAAACACCACAACTATGTCAAAATGAAATGATCATGATATTTTCATGTTAAATGCATGTATTTCTGGAGTACACATGAATGGCGTGTCCAGTTTTATATATACGTGTATTCGATAATATTGAATGTGAAAAGACATTTGAGAATTATTTTGAAATATATTTTTGTGGGCAACCCCCCCCCCCCCCCCCCCTCAAACAAAACAAAATAAAAACAACAACGAAAGAAAAAAAAAACCCAACTTGTAAATCGTCTTTATAATATCTATATGTTCGTGTGTCCGAGCATTGTGTCCAAGCTTTTCAACAATGTTTCATATTTAAATTGCCTTCAAAATTTTTCGGTACATGTACATCCCATTATCTTTAATTAACTTTAGATTTTAGTTGAATTTGTTAAGTTTTTTTAGGAATATTAAAGTTTTCGACGGATTTATTCTGTACCGTTAAAGATGATTTTTAGAAATATTCATATTATTCACAGATTACAGGGGTGTTAAACATTTCGAACTGTCGCTTTAGATGAACATGTATAACCCCTTTTGTAGCAATTACAAATTTTTACGTAATTCGGTGCGGAAACAAGATTGCCCATCTTCAAATCTCACTTTGTACATCCCGGTGTTACAGAGTGAGCGTTCCCCCATAGCCAAACTTTCCCCGGTAGTCCTACTCTAGAGTGAGACTTCCCTCAGGCGGTCCTTCTCTAGAGTGAGATTTCCCCTGGGAAAAGTCTCACTCTAGAGCCTGGGAGAAGTCTCACTCTAGAGCAAGACTTCCCCCCGCGGAAGGCCGGCTCTAAAACAGAACCTTCCGCCTGGGGAAGTCTTACTCTACGACTAGCTATAGAGTGAGTGTTCCCCCATAATCAGACTCTCCCCCGAAACAAAATATAACGTCGGGTCCATGACATACTATTCCATTTTAAAAAATAACAGCATAGCTACGTCGTGGCCACGTTATTCTACTTTTAACAGTATAGGGATTTGTATTGTAACACTCTTGTTTAGAACAGACAAACTTTTATTGTATTGGAGTGACCTAACCGGGCGGATCTAACCTCTGTAGCAAAGTGGTCGAGTGCTGGTCTAGTGACCGGGAGGTCGCGAGAGCGAGCCCCTCTCAGGTCATGCCGTTATCTGTCTTACGGATGAGACAGTAAAATCGATTTTCGGTATCACGGTAGACCTGTCACATGGAAGATCACTCATTGCTTTGGGTGGGTCCGTGGCAAAGGTTCAAATTTGTGTATCCTGTAACAGTCAGATGCCGTCATCAAATATGTGCAATAAGCGGGGTGTCACCTTGTGACTTTAAACAATAAACAAACAAACTAACCTCTGTATTTAAATACCGACGAGTCCAAATGTTATGCCAAGATAACAGCTACGGATACAGGTCTCTGGCCACAGGTACAAATTTAGATATCGGCATAAAGCAAGACACGCATTAAACCAACTAAACCTATTTTCATACCCCGAATCGAAAGATCGGGGGCATATTGTTTTGTCCTATCTGTTTGTATGCCTATCTGTTTGTTTGACTGTTGTCAACTTTAAACTTTGCTATAACTTTTGAACCGTGAGAAATAGAGACTTCATATTTGGCATGCATACTCAAACAATGAAACCCTTCTAAATGACACCAACGTCGATGACCATGAATGCATTTGTTATCCATGACCCAAGAGTGTGGCATGACTTTAACCAAGGTCATATCTCTAAGGTCAATGTCACATTGCACATATTGTCAAAATGTTTGCCTGTAGTTTTACAATGATAACTTGTATTCGGATAACACTTCACACAATTTTATCAATGACCCAAGGATATATCTCGATATTTAACCTAACCAAGGTCTTATCTCGTATGTCAAGTGCATACACAAGTGTCTGAGCCAGAATTCTATAATGATAACTTGAATTTGGGTAATACTATACAAAATTATTGTCCTTAAACCAAATGGTGTTTCACGACCTTAATTTAAGGTTTAATACCAGTATCTGCACGATCAAGTTCACAAATTCGTATCCGGGAGCAAACGAAGTTTTGGGGTATATTGGAATCACCTTTTCGGTCTGTCTGTCTATCCGTCAGTCTGTCCATTAAACTTTAACCTTGGTCATAACTTTTAAACCAAAAGATATTGGGCCTTCATACTATACATGTGTATTCCTTGTGGCAAGACCTTTCTGTCGGTACCAAAAATTTTTGACCCGTGACCTTGACCTTGACGTTTGACCTACTTTTGAAACACTTTATACTTGGCCATAACTTTTGAACCAAATGAGTTAGGGTCTTCAAACTAAACATGTGTATTCATTGTGGCAGGACCTTTCCGTCGGTACCAAAACTTTTTGACCCCGTGACCTTGATGTTCGACCTACTTTTGAAAAACTTTAACCTCAGCCATAACGTGAATAGCGTTAAGACAAGAGTTCCCTACGCCGCTTCCTGATCCAAATCGGTAGCGTGTGTCCACCTATGGCTTTGCTACTCTTATTATTTTATTATTGACCACATCAAAGTGTTTATTGCCCTTAGAGGGTTTTGTTCCACTCCTCAATAAGGGCATGTCTAAGCTGAGCGATGTAATATGGTATGTTGACGTGCTTCCTAACCATCTTGTCCAGTTCGTCTCACAAATGCTCGATTATGGACAATTCTTGTCTGTATGGTAGCCAATCAAGAAATGAGACGTTGTTTTGAGTCAGGAAGTCACGACAAACACTAGCAACATTGGGCTTCGCGTTGTCCTGCTGCAAAGTTATATTTGTATGTTATGTTGATGGAATTTCCAACACATTTAATTATATCCCCCGTCCGCAAACAAAGTTTGGGCGGTATATAGGAATCACCCTGTCGGTCTGTCTGTCCGTCTGTTCACATCTTGTCCGGGCCATAACGGTATTTGTCCCGTTATGACAGCTCTAGTTTCATGAACACTTTGATACACATGTTTATTTGGAAGTTTTCGGTCCAACTCTGGGTTAAACAGTTAATCAGTGAGAGACGGATGGACATACGGAGAGCAAGATGACCATGTGAGACATGATTATCAGTAACTGATTGCTGGAACTACGAAAGGAAATAAAAGACATCTGACTCAGTCGTATGACAAAATCCACCATAGGCGAGCAAACAAAAATATGGACATAAAAAGACATCAAACGATGCGGTTGAGACACCGACAGGACGGAAAGAGACTTGAATTAAGGGGGGGAAGCTGATCCACAGGGTTTTACTGCAGTAATATCATCATATGGGAGTTGATTCTTACTTAAAATTAGACAGGAGGAAGACTGGCTCTAGAATGAGTCTTATGCCCTAGGGACGAAGGGACACTCTAGGCTAGAACCGCCGGAAAGGGGGGGGGGGTCTCACTCAAAACCATGCAGGAAGGAAGGCTGGCTCTAAAGTGATAATTCTCCTCAAGGGGGAAGACTTACTCTAGAGTAGAACCGCCGGGAGAGTCTGACTATGGGGGAAGGCTCACTCTATAACACCGGCACTTTGAACATTAACGTTGATCTTATTTTAAGATACATGGCCAGATTTTTTAAACAATCATATCCGAGTTCTAAATTTCAATAGCAATTGAAGCCTGAAATTTTGACATAGATCACGACTAACTCTGCACCATCTTGTCTTTGTTACTATCAGGTATCACTTCGTTGGTTGGTTGGTTGGTTTTACGTCGCTTTCAACAATTTTTCAGTTATATCGCGACATGGAAGCAGGAGGTTACCAACCGTTGAAACATGGTGGCGCAACCCGGGAATCGAACCCGGATCGTCGGCGCCGCAAGCCAAGCGCTTAACCACTACACCAAGCCTGCCCCGGTATCACTTCGTAAATTGCGAGTCGTGTAGGAGCTATAAATGACGGTGCTGCCCTTTGTAGTTTATTTTTTGTCGAAAAACTACAACTCATTTATAATGATCAGTAAACATGGCATACTATTTATACAATGACAATGATTTATTCGCACAAGCACAATAACAATTACTGACAAAACACATAGTATGTGTCGTCAAAGGCATATTAATAATACAATGTAGTTACGAAAATTGCAATAAAAGATTTGAATGCATGAACATGGCACTACGTAACCTGATGTTACACTGCACTTTAGGATAAAAATAGATAAAGACTATAGATACATATATACGGCGGATAGTAATGGCACTTTCGCATGATCATTATAGATCACGTGATCATACTGGGATTAGTTAATCAGGAATGCCCTTTTATTTGAAATTTTATTAGAAAAGTAGACAGACATTTCAGTACAATATATGAATTGGAATTCTATAATAATTTTGAACTAGCATCATCATTTATCAGCTTATAGCTTTAGTCTATTAGATTTAATAGCTTATTGTATAGGGATTCTCTATCTGATTCATAAAGCGTACAATGCGTAGGAACTGAATTTCACGTTCTGTATTATTGCTATCACACAGTTTACAAATTCTAATGTTAAATTCAACTGTCATATGCATCCCTCATTCAGTTTCTAAATTACGTGAACTCAGTCTATTGCAGATCCATCTATATAAAGATGATACCAACATAGTGGAGACCTTGAGTTCTCTTCGTAAATATTTCCAAAAAAAAAAAAAAAAAATCAATTTCTTTGAAGCGTTTTTGTTCTGATTTCGTAATGCTTGGTTATTAATTTGCTGTGAAATTATATATAAATGCATAATCCATCACAGGTATACATGTGACAATTCAAAAATTAAGAAAAAAAAAAAAAACCAAACAAACAAACAAAACCCAAATCAGAAATGTAACTACAGTCTACATTATCACTATTAAGCAGTCTTTGTTATACTATTCATTAGGGCAGTATAGTGCTACAGTGGAGGATCCAGCGCCCTTTTTGCCGGGGGTCGAAGGCAATATTTGTCGATTTTGATAGAAAATGGGACAAATACACTGTTTTTGGTAAAGTTTTGGGTCACTGACGGGGGAGGACGCCGGCCCCCTCCGCCACTGTAATCAAAAGCCAAGATATGTGACGGAAAATGACAATCTAATTATTCACGTGTATATATACATGCCAATCGGAACACCATCTCCATTTTTTACAAAAATATTTGTAAAATTTTTTTGTAAAAAATATTTGCGTACAGAAATGGACGAGTTGTTACGATTTATATACATGCATATATGGGTAAGTGAAACACCAAAAGCGACCAAATTTTGATTTTGTGACTATACTATGAATATGGGCTAAGCGCGGTGTTCCAACAGTCTGGAAATGTTGAGCACCAAACTTGTTTGCATCTCTCTCTCTCTCTCTCTCTCTCTCTCTCTCCGTCTCTCTCTCATTAAACGGGTCATTGGAATCCATTATAGGTTCTTCATATAAGTTTAGAAAATGTCTGCGGCCACCTGAGAGAGTTTTATGGATATGAATGTTAGTTGTGTGATTGAATAATACATGATCGTGTTAGTATATTATTATTCTAGGTCTAATACAAGAATTTGCTCTAGCGACAAAAGGGTAAATTATAATATTATTAGATAAATTTGTAAGGATATCTTAAATTGTTTTACAATATTATTGTTTACATTGGTAACATTTAGTCTTAGATCTAACTGTTACCTCGATAGCGTCGAATTAGCCAACATCATTGACATTCAGGTGACGCATGGGTAAGCTGACATTAGCTATATTTTCTCTTATTCATACAACTGGATAACAACTAAAAATTGTATCACCGTAAAGAGTAAGTGTTGAATGTTATTTTGCTGGTTCTTTTTTTCAAACCGAGTTAACATAGGCAAGTGTGTTTAGGGGCACGAATAGGCAGATAGCATAGTATTCTATTCGTAGATAAGATTAAGCCATCATTCATAACCATTCCAGCAGTGGTTGACTGCTGGAATAGTCTTCCAGATGGAGTTTGCACCAAATATAAGTAGTTTTAAAAATTAAAGACTTAATGTACATTGGAAACATTTAAATTTAACCTAAAATTTCATGCCAAATGTTATGAAACAGAAGTCGTCAGAGAAATTGTTTGCACAAGAGATGGGTCGTAGGGGCCATGCCCACATCAACCACAGGGCAAGTAAGATAACGACCTATCATTTACATGAATTTGAATGTTTGAAAATGGAGTGAATTAAAATGAAATAATTCAGACTTAAATATTTTCTCAGGTTATAGCCATGAACCCAAGTCTTGATAACAAATTTTGTATCTGATAACTAATCTCTTTTAGAAATTCTAGAAACATGGCTGTTCTATTATGCTGTCGTTTACTTTATTTCACCAGTGGCAATAGTAAACGACAGCATGATAAAATGGCCACATGCAAGAATCTCAGAAGAGATTAGGGCCTATATGATAACAAAAATTCGGTATTGCAAGGTAAAGCTAGCTCCTATAAATATTAGGATATTTTTGTATTTTATAATTGAATTTAAAATATTTTTACTCTATTCAAGTATTTTCAAATTGTATTGAAATTTTAAGAAAATAACAGTTATGGGCAAATCAGGATGTCAAAGTTAGCAGAAAATAGTGGAATAATTGTTTTAGATTTATTGCCTTACATTTTGTGATCGTACACCAAATTTCAATGATATGCAGAGTAGTTTTGTTCCATTACATGTACTTTGATAATTCAAAGTAAATTATCCAAGATAAGGGTCAGCTACAAAGTTATTCATCAGAGGTCAAGGCATGTAGAGGCTCATGCATTCTCTTAAAAACTCAAGCTCTTATCCTTTGATCTGATTTTATCGTAGAACCCATCAGGACTCGCGTTCATTGTGGGAAGCATCCATTAGTATTGCTGATTCTCTTCTTTCTGTAGTCTTAAAGTTGTATGATTACTTAAGCCAGTGCTTGCCATCATAATGTGAGATTCTCTCCAACCTATCTATACATTTTAAGGTGACATTTTATAAAGCTGTATGAAATTATTGTTGTCGTCCTCATCACTATATGATAATAATAGCTGTGTAACAACTACATACAACAAATTTACTATAACACTTGGGTGATGTCATGCAGAAGCCTGGACCATGTTTTTATGAATGAAATCTCTCAGACCAAAGCCCATACAATGCTAATATAAAAAAGAGCATAGAATCTTAGACTAATACTGTTAAGAGTCCTTTATGTGTTGGTCTAAGTGTTACAGAAGGGCACAAAGATAAATCCACATTTGATATATTTATTTCTTTCACATTAAAGTCATTTTATTTTGATATGATTTCCTAATATGTCTTAGAACTATTTTAGCATTACTCATGTGCAGAAACAAGGAATACAGAATTTTAGAATAGCAGACAAAATGTACATTGATAAACTTTTCTCGATGGTCAGCATATAATTGTGTATACCAGTATATCTGTTATGTATAGAAGAAGATTTAGTTTTCATTTGAATGGTTTACAAAATATACTTGAGCAATGTAAAGGTCATATGCCATTGTTTTCAGAGATTTCATTTTATTGCTGGAGAGTTGTTTAACTTCAAGAAGAGTGTTTAAAGAGAAGAGAGAAAAATAATGGAGAATTTAGTCGGGCTTAATCCAGATTCAGATGATACAGACACATTACTCAGTAAACTTATGCTACAATCAGTAAGTGCATATAAGTCAGCTTTATTAGTAAAACATTCATTAGATATAGAAAAGTTGAGAGCAACATTTTAGATAATTATTGTATTATGCAGACTATTTCATGTATATGAGTAATATATACTTTTTGGTATGTACTTTTTAGAATGCTGAAAATTTTGATAACAGTCCAGTGGAGAAACCATGGGTACAGATTATACCTTTACCAGGTAAACATGTGTAGTCTTAAGATGACAAAGAACAAATTAAAGGTATGTTTTAGCCCAGCATGACATGATGATTGTCAAAGTAGGTTACAGACAGAGAACTATGCGATTAAATCTTGTTGGGCACGTTATAATTATATAAGTATTTCTTTAGTCCATTACACATATAGCAAGTCTTTATCAAGGTTTGGCATAAAATGTTGTAAGTTTTTATCTGCCAATAGATGGATAATGCAGCAGGCTTCTTTAAATTCAATAAGTACAAAAAGGATAGAATCAAGTTTATAAAAAGAAAATTTTTTTGCCCCTGCTTGGCAAGGCAAGTGTTTGCTTTGTCAGTCCCTTTTTCATTATGTCACACAGTTAATTTCCAGATGGTGACTGATCATTAGTTGGAGATGCCACTTTGGGGTCAAAAGTCAAGACTGTTGCTGGTAAAATAGATTGCTTGCAATGATAGGTTTCCAGATAATAGATAAATTTCTTTGCATCCCATTCAAATCAAATTTGGTTATAAAGATGTTGATCAGAGGGGAAAGATGCCTGTTGATTTGAGGGTCACTTGGTCAAAGTCACTTCTGATTAAAATAGTTCAAAGCTTAAGGTCACTTGTGGTGAAAAAAGATTGCATTTAGTGCTTTTAGCTCACCTGAGCCAAAGGCTCAAGTGAGCTATTGTGATCGATCATAGTCCGTCATCCATCCAGCGTCGGTCGTTAACTTTTCACATTTTCAACTTCTTCTTCTGAACTGCAGAACAGAATTTGATGAAACTTGGTATGCAAGAAGTACATATCGTCCCCTACAAGTGTTGTTGTTTTTTGTCCAGATCCGTCAACAGGTGGGGCCACCACAGGCAAAATTAAGTCACAGACGGTAACCTCTATCAACAAACTTCTTCTTCAGACCGGGGGCATACAGAGAAAAATGGAATACATAGGAATGATCTATAGGGATGTCTGAAGAAGTGTTGTTATTTTTGGTTCCGTTCCGAAATCAAATTTTTGATATTTTTTCGACTTTTCTTTTGACTCAGTAATTTTAATGCAGAAAAGTGTGATGTTTTTCAGTTTATTGATAATGATGACTTCTTATGGCCTAATCTGATCATAATTATGGTAAGGAATATTATTGTGAAAGAATTTTGTCAATATCTCAATTTTGGGATTTTTTATGAATTTTTTAAGACTTCAAAAAAAAAAAAAAGGGGGGGGGGGGGGGGGTTGATCATTTTTCACATTTTCATTTTTTTTTCTACAAAACTGTTTGAAGTATTTTAACAAATCTCAGTAGAAATAAATCACTTATGATCCCCTTCAAATTCTGTCGTTTTCGTCCAGACCTCTTTACAGGTTGCGCCACCACAGTCAAAAGTAGGTCACAAAAGAGTACCCTCCTTTGACAATCTTTTTCTACTGGCTGTATACAGAGACAAACAGAATGCATAGAAATGATCTGGAGGGATGAGTGAAGTCTTGTCATTTTGGTTCCCTTCCAAAATCAAATTTTAGAAATTTTTCAACATTGTGTGAGACTTGGTGATTTCAATGGAGAAAAGTGTCATATTTCCTAGTTAATTGATAATGATGATTTTTTACGGACTATTTTGATCATGGTAAGGAATGTTATTTTGAAAGAATTTTGTCAATATCTCAATTTTTGGATTTTCTATGAATTTTTTAAGACTTCCAAATGAGGGTGTATAGGGACAGTTCTTCACATCTTTAACTTAGAACTGCTGTTATACCACATTAAAAATTTTAATGGAACATGGTATACATGAAGTACTATAGGTCCTCTATCAGTTTTATACATTTCATCCAAATTAGTCAACAGATGGTGCCATCATGTCTAAAAATTAGGTCTCACAATGGTACATATACCACTTGGTAATTAAAATATGGAGAGTAGCGGTTCAAATCCAGCTGTGGTCAAAATTTTTGTTGTCATTTCTTTACACATCTAATAAGGTTTTAGATGTTTCTCAACACTCAGCATGTGCGAAAAACAGTTGTTGTATATTTATTCTGGTCTGAAATAAAATTTGACATATTTTCAACATTTGTTCACAGTAATGCAAAAATAAATAACTTCTTCCTTCCTGCATGACTGATAATCTAGGTACTCAGGTGAGCGATATAGGCCCACTTGGGCCTCTTGTTTAGTTGATAAATCAAGTTTTTACATATCCTACCCAAACCAGATTTGGATATATTGATACTTAACAAAATGAAATTATTGGTTCTCAGATGATGATTCAGTTACCATGCATACTACACAAACCACATTTGGATATATTAAATTTTATCAAAATGTGTTTTTATTTCCATGAAATAAGCCCAAAGTGGGATCATATATTTTACAAACATGCTGTAGTTGATTTCTCATATACAGCATGTTTTATGTTGTCACAAATCAAAATGCTGTAAGCCTGTGAATATCAATGCATTTCAGGATTTTGTTTGAAGACAAAGAAAGAAGGTGCAGAGAAAGTATTCATTAATGTGTGTAAATCAGAAAATGTAAGTTTATTTATTCAACATAATACCTGTGATACAGCATTACTGTATAACAGTTTTGATTGATGGTATGAAAAGCCATAAACAGTTTTATGATTGGTAAATTATACCTTTCGTGAGTGGCAAAAATAAAGCATTATCAATTAAGTGAATCTTTTGACTGACCTTGGCATATAAATGAAATAGTTTAAGATTGCAATTTTATATGCACCCAGATCAAAAGATAAGGGGCATATTGTTTTTGTCCTATTTGTCTGTCTATATTTTAACCTTGCTCATAACTGTTGAATCATTTAAGATAAATACTTTACATTTGGCATGCATACTATACTCAGGAAGACCTTCTTATGACACCAAGGTATATGACCTTGTGACCTTGATACGTCCACGAATTAGATTTTCTACCAACAGTGTCTATGGTCATGAAATCTCAAGATTGCCTCGAGAGATTTAAATGATATTATAACACATTCAGTGTCAAAACCCAAGGAAGACCCCAGTTGTTTTTGATGATGATTTTTATGGTACTTTGTTTTCTAAAATAGCCTTTATTAACTCAAGCTTGCTTGTAGTCATTTAAAAGATATTTTAACACATTCAATATTACAACCTAAGAAAGACCTCTTTTGTTTTTGATGATGTTGTTTCATGGTTGCAGAGTTCTGGTATTTTGTATGCTATATATAGCCTTTATTCAGACATTCATTTTCTTTGTCTCATTATACTTCAAGTTTGTCTTAGGGGAGATTAAAATGATATAACACATTATTATAGTTCCTTGTATTCTGTCCAAACACATTTGGATATATAGATATTTATCAGCAGGGAGAATAAATATTGATTTTGAGATAAATAGGTCAAAGGGCATGGTCACTACTGGTAAAAATAGATTGCAGTTAATGGTTTCCTTTTAATGGCTCAAGGGTCTTGCATCCTATCCAAACCAAATTTGGATATATGGATACTTATCAAAAGGATAATATGCCTATTGATTTTGACTGCAGTAAGAGACATAGTTCAATATTTTATACCTGATTTCAATTGACTGCAGCAGGACAAGTTTTTACACTCACTGATAGCATTTATACCTGAAGTGACTACAGCAGGACAAGTTTACACTCACTGATAGCTCATTATTTATACCTGAATTGACTGCAGTGGGTTTGTTTACACTCACTAATAGCACCTTATTTTATACCTGTATTGACTGCAGTGGGTTTGTTTACACTCACTGATAGCACCTTATTGTAAACCTGTATTGACTGCAGCAGGACAAGTTTACACTCACTGATAGCTCATTATTTTATACCTGAATTGACTGTAGTGGGTTTGTTTACACTCACTGATAGCACCTTATTTTATACCTGTATTGACTGCAGCAGAACAAGTTTACACTCACTGGTAGCTCCTTATTTTATACCCAAATTGACTGCAGTGGGTTTGTTTACACTCACTGATAGCACCTTATTTTATACCTGTATTGACTGCAGTGGGTTTGTTTACACTCACTGATAGCACCTTATTGTAAACCTGTATTGACTGCAGCAGGACAAGTTTACACTCACTGATAGCTCATTATTTTATACGTGAATTGACTGCAGTGGTTTTGTTTACACTCACTGATAGCACCTTATTGTAAACCTGTATCGACTGCAGCAGGACAAGTTTACACTCACTGATAGCTCATTATTTAATACCTGTATTGACTGTAGCAAGACAAGTTTACACTTACTGGTAGCTCATTATTCATACCTGTATTGACTGTAGCAAGACAAGTTTACACTTACTGGTAGCTCATTATTCTATACCTGTATTGACTGTAGCAAGACAAGTTTACACTTACTGGTAGCTCATTATTTATACCTGTATTGACTGTAGCAAGACAAGTTTACACTTACTGGTAGCTCATTATTTATACCTGTATTGACTGTAGCAAGACAAGTTTACACTTACTGGTAGCTCATTATTTATACCTGTATTGACTGTAGCAAGACAAGTTTACACTTACTGGTAGCTCATTATTTATACCTGTATTGACTGTAGCAAGACAAGTTTTCACTTACTGGTAGCTCATTATTTATACCTGAATTGATTGCAGCAGGAAAAATGTACAATGACTTATATCTCATTTTTTTACCTGTATTGACTGCAGCAGGACAAGTTTACACTCATTATTTTTAGCTGATCTAATTTTCCATATTCCAGTTTTGGCTGCTGCCTTAGTATTACTGCTAAATAAGCATTGGTATTGTTTAGCTCTGGTGTGTAGTCTGTATCGGTCAGTTCCTTGCATTAAATTGTTTGTTTACTATACTTCAAATTTTGAGGTAACTATGAATATAATAATTTGAGTTGTTTATTTAACTCCATAGAATACAAGTGTAATTCTGTTTTGACAAAGTGAGGGTATAAGTATCTGTATGTATATGTTTTGTTTTTAGAAATCTGATAGAATTGGGATTAAGTTGATTGATTTATCTCTTAATCTGGAGAGGAATCATAAACAGCTCCTGGCACGGTGATAAAAATATTTGTAAAACCTTTGAATGAAGTTGCATGATGTTTACTCTTTTTATCAAGTAAGAGAATTGTCCATTGTGAGCTGTTGTGTCCGAGAGATAATTTATTTTTTTTGTCAATTATAGGTACCGAAACCCAAGGATTTAACAGAAGAAGAATTACTGAAATTACTGGACTCGGATGACCCTTTTGGCTTCCGAGTTCCTATGAGTATAGGAGAACCTCATGCAGAGTTAGATAAAAGTAAATATAATTGTATATTTACTTTCATATGAATTTCTTAACGTTGAGATTTTAAATGGTTCATCACATACTCACTATATCTGATAGTCAGTTTCATTGTTTCTATCAAGAATCTTTTTGTTACACTTGATCAAACCTATTTTACTTTAAAGCTGTTACGTAAGGGGAAAACAAAATGTAGCCATATCACACGCATGGATTCTTAATGCAATATGAGGAGGTTTTTGTTTAAAACAAGATATTGCCTTATAATGAATCAGAAATTTTCAGGATATGTTTAACACATATACATAAATACATAGATATAAAAGTACAAAAAAAGAAATATTCATACAACGTTCACTATTCAATAGTGTTGGATCAATCAAAGGTCAGTGCAGGTTTCTTAAAATGAAGGTAAAATATAAAGCTCAAGAGGTGACAGTGACACTTTAACATAAAATAAATTATGAATTTTTCATGGCATCTGAGAGGTCCCTCACTTGTTAAGGTAAACATGGCACTTGAGAAGTCCCTCACTTGTTAAGGTAAACATGGCATCTGAGAGATTCCTCACTCGTTAAGGTAAACATGGCATTTGAGAGGTCCCTCACTTGTTAAGGTAAACATGGAATTTGAGAGGTCCCTCACTTGTTAAGGTAAACATGGCATCTGAGAGGTCTCTCACTCGTTAAGGTAAACATGGTACCTGAGAGATCCCTCACTCGTTAAGGTAAACATGACATCTGAAAGATCCCTCACTCGTTAAGGTAAACATGGCACCTGAGAGATCCCTCACTCGTTAAAGTAAATATGGCATCTCAGAGATCCCTCACTCGTTAAGGTAGACATGGCATCTGAGAGATCCCTCACTCGTTAAGGTAAACATGACATCTGAGAGATCCCTCACTCGTTAAGGTAAACATGGCACCTGAGAGATCCCTCACTCGTTAAGGTAAACATGGCATTTGAGAGGTCCCTCACTTGTTAAGGTAAACATGGAATTTGAGAGGTCCCTCACTTGTTAAGGTAAACATGGCATCTGAGAGGTCTCTCACTCGTTAAGGTAAACATGGCACCTGAGAGATCCCTCACTCGTTAAGGTAAACATGACATCTGAAAGATCCCTCACTCGTTAAGGTAAACATGGCACCTGAGAGATCCCTCACTCGTTAAAGTAAATATGGCATCCCAGAGATCCCTCACTCGTTAAGGTAGACATGGCATCTGAGAGATCCCTCACTCGTTAAGGTAAACATGACATCTGAGAGATCCCTCACTCGTTAAGGTAAAGATGGCATCTCAGAGATCCCTCACTTGTTAAGGTAAACATGGGATCTCAGAGATCCCTCACTTGTTAAAGTAAACATGGCATCTGAGAGATCCCTCACTTGTTTAGGTAAACATGGCATCTGAGAGATACCCTCACTTGTCAAGGTAAACATAGGATCTCAGAGATCCCTCATTTGTTAAGGTAAACATGGCATCTCAGAGATCCCTCACCTGTTCGGGGTGGATTTGTTACATGGGTATAAATTTCTCTTCATCGCATTAGACAGATGCCACTACCATATAAGTGCAATGATCTTGATGTGACATAAAACGAAAATCAAACAAACATGAATTAGAAATCTTCATGACATCTTTTACAGGTGGACAAGGGTGCACAGCTTATGATGTCGTGGTTCATCCCTCTTTTCTTGACAAAATGCTGACCAGTGAAGTTTTCCGAGCATTTTTCCTGAGTGTTACACTAGAGGGTCTGGAGGATAAATATGATATAAAACTAAGTAGAGGTAAATGTATGTAAAGAGTAAAAATAGAGAAATAGGAAGTAATATTGATAATATTCACATTTTATATTTAGCTTCAAATGATTCTTCCTCATTCAAGTACATGTATATTTCTTTTGTACATTTCTATACACCTGCATAAAATGTTGGGCATATAATTTTAACAATGTGATGTCTGTCCATTAATCTGTCTTTATAATCTTGTTTATAAGGTTGGCCTAGAGAGATTCTAAAGGTGGCATATAACAATACTTGACTCAGTTTTATGCACTTAGTTCTAAAGTGGAGTGGGGTGGGGGGTCTGGTCCCTTAGGGGAGATATTCATGGGTGTGGAATAAAGAAATTGCCTGTGCTTCTCCTCAAGTATGAGGCCTAGAAAAATGTGGCATATGATAGAGCATGGCCAGAAGTTATGTTCCTAGGTTACAGAGTGTAGTCTGGGGATGGACTGATGGCTGTATCTGCTGATGTTTGGTGTATTCCTCTACATTGGATAGGGTCTGTCAATGTATCTGTAGATTGGGTATAGTCTATTAGTATACTTGCCGATGTTTGGTGGATTACTTCAGGTTAGTGAAGGCTTGTTGGTGTATCTATTGATGTTTGTTGGATTCCTCTAGGTTAGTGAAGGCTTGTCATAGTATCTATTGATGTTTGATGGATTCCTCTAGGTTAGTGAAGGTTTGTCAGAGTATCTATTGATGTTTGATGGATTCCTCTAGGTTAGTGAAGGCTTGTCAGAGTATCTATTGATGTTTGTTGGATTCCTCTAGGTTAGTGAAGGCTTGTCAGAGTATCTATTGATGTTTGGTGGATTCCTCTAGGTTAGTGAAGGCTTATCATAGTATCTATTGATGTTTGGTGGATTCCTCTAGGTTAGTGAAGGCTTGTTGGTGTATCTATTGATATTTGGTGGATTCCTCTAGGTTAGTGAAGGCTTGTCAGAGTATCTATTGATGTTTGATGGATTCCTTTAGGTTAGTGAAGGCTTGTCAGAGTATCTATTGATGTTTGGTGGATTCCTCTAGGTTAGTGAAGGCTTGTCATAGTATCTATTGATGTTTGATGGATTCCTCTAGGTTAGTGAAGGCTTGTCAGAGTATCTATTGATGTTTGTTGGATTGTTCTAGGTTAGTGAAGGCTTGTCAGAGTATCTATTGATGTTTGGTGGATTCCTCTAGGTTAGTGAAGGCTTATCATAGTATCTATTGATGTTTGATGGATTCCTCTAGGTTAGTGAAGGCTTGTTGGTGTATCTATTGATGTTTGGTGGATTCCTCTAGGTTAGTGAAGGCTTGTCAGAGTATCTATTGATGTTTGATGGATTCCTCTAGGTTAGTGAAGGCTTGTCAGAGTATCTATTGATGTTTGATGGATTCCTCTAGGTTAGTGAAGGCTTGTCATAGTATCTATTGATGTTTGATGGATTCCTCTAGGTTAGTGAAGGCTTGTCAGAGTATCTATTGATGTTTGTTGGATTGTTCTAGGTTAGTGAAGGCTTGTTTGATGGATTCCTCTAGGTTAGTGAAGGCTTGTCAGAGTATCTATTGATGTTTGATGGATTCCTCTAGGTTAGTGAAGGCTTGTCAGAGTATCTATTGATGTTTGTTGGATTCCTCTAGGTTAGTGAAGGCTTGTCAGAGTATCTATTGATGTTTGTTGGATTGTTCTAGGTTAGTGAAGGCTTGTCAGAGTATCTATTGATGTTTGATGGATTCCTTTAGGTTAGTGAAGGCTTGTCAGAGTATCTATTGATGTTTGGTGGATTCCTCTAGGTTAGTGAAGGCTTGTCAGAGTATCTATTGATGTTTGATGGATTCCTCTAGGTTAGTGAAGGCTTGTCAGAGTATCTATTGATGTTTGTTGGATTCCTCTAGGTTAGTGAAGGCTTGTCAGAGTATCTATTGATGTTTGTTGGATTGTTCTAGGTTAGTGAAGGCTTGTCAGAGTATCTATTGATGCTTGATGGATTCCTTTAGGTTAGTGAAGGCTTGTCAGAGTATCTATTGATGTTTGTTGGATTCCTTTAGGTTAGTGAAGGCTTGTCAGAGTATCTATTGATGTTTGATGGATTCCTTTAGGTTAGTGAAGGCTTGTCAGAGTATCTATTGATGTTTGATGGATTCCTTTAGGTTAGTGAAGGCTTGTCAGAGTATCTATTGATGTTTGTTGGATTGTTCTAGGTTAGTGAAGGCTTGTCAGAGTATCTATTGATGTTTGTTGGATTCATCTAGGTTAGTGAAGGCTTGTCATAGTATCTATTGATGTTTGTTGGATTCCTCTAGGTTAGTGAAGGCTTGTCAGAGTATCTATTGATGTTTGGTGGATTCCTCTAGGTTAGTGAAGGCTTGTCAGAGTATCTATTGATGTTTGATGGATTCCTCTAGGTTAGTGAAGGCTTGTCAGGGTATCTATTGATGTTTGATGGATTCCTTTAGGTTAGTGAAGGCTTGTCAGAGTATCTATTGATGTTTGGTGGATTCCTCTAGGTTAGTGAAGGCTTGTCAGAGTATCTATTGATGTTTGTTGGATTCCTCTAGGTTAGTGAAGGCTTGTCAGAGTATCTATTGATGTTTGGTGGATTCCTCTAGGTTAGTGAAGGCTTGTCAGAGTATCTATTGATGTTTGATGGATTCCTCTAGGTTAGTGAAGGCTTGTCAGAGTATCTATTGATGTTTGATGGATTCCTTTAGGTTAGTGAAGGCTTGTCAGAGTATCTATTGATGTTTGTTGGATTCCTCTAGGTTAGTGAAGGCTTGTCAGAGTATCTATTGATGTTTGATGGATTCCTCTAGGTTAGTGAAGGCTTATCAGAGTATCTATTGATGTTTGTTGGATTCCTCTAGGTTAGTGAAGGCTTGTCAGAGTATCTATTGATGTTTGTTGGATTGTTCTAGGTTAGTGAAGGCTTGTCAGAGTATCTATTGATGTTTGATGGATTCCTTTAGGTTAGTGAAGGCTTGTCAGAGTATCTATTGATGTTTGATGGATTCCTTTAGGTTAGTGAAGGCTTGTCAGAGTATCTATTGATGTTTGTTGGATTCCTTTAGGTTAGTGAAGGCTTGTCAGAGTATCTATTGATGTTTGATGGATTCCTTTAGGTTAGTGAAGGCTTGTCAGAGTATCTATTGATGTTTGATGGATTCCTTTAGGTTAGTGAAGGCTTGTCAGAGTACCTATTGATGTTTGTTGGATTCCTTTAGGTTAGTGAAGGCTTGTCAGAGTATCTATTGATGTTTGATGGATTCCTCTAGGTTAGTGAAGGCTTATCATAGTATCTATTGATGTTTGGTGGATTCCTTTAGGTTAGTGAAGGTTTGTCAGAGTATCTATTGATGTTTGATGGATTCCTCTAGGTTAGTGAAGGCTTGTCAGAGTATCTATTGATGTTTGATGGATTCCTCTAGGTTAGTGAAGGCTTGTCAGAGTATCTATTGATGTTGGTTGGATTCCTTTAGGTTAGTGAAGGCTTGTCAGAGTATCTATTGATGTTTGATGGATTCCTCTAGGTTAGTGAAGGCTTGTCAGAGTATCTATTGATGTTTGGTGGATTCCTCTAGGTTAGTGAAGGCTTGTCAGAGTATCTATTGATGTTTGATGGATTCCTCTAGGTTAGTGAAGGCTTGTCAGAGTATCTATTGATGTTTGGTGGATTCCTCTAGGTTAGTGAAGGCTTGTCAGAGTATCTATTGATGTTTGGTGGATTCCTCTAGGTTAGTGAAGGCTTGTCAGAGTATCTATTGATGTTTGATGGATTCCTCTAGGTTAGTGAAGGCTTGTCAGAGTATCTATTGATGTTTGGTGGATTCCTCTAGGTTGAGGAGGATCTGTACATGTGGTTGTCAGTGTTCGGTGCATTTATCCATGTTGGTGCAAGTCTATGCTTCTGCTGTTTGTTTTGTGGATTCCTTCAGGTTAGTGAAGATTTTTCAGTGTATCTGCTGATGTTTTCTGGATTTCATTAGGTTAGTGAAGGCCTGTTGGTGTATCTTTTGATGTTTGATGGATTCCTCTAGGTTGAGGAGGATCTGTAAATGTGCTTGTCAATGTTCAGTGGATTTATCCATGTTGGTGCAAGTTTGTGTATCTGCTGATGTTTTTGTGAATTCCTCTAAGTTGGTGAAGATCTATCAGTGTATCCATTGATGTTTGTTGGATTCCAATAGATTGGGTACTTGCCAATGTTGATGGATTTTCCCATGGTGATGAAGGTCTGTCATTATATCTGCCAATGTTTGGTAGATTCCTAAAAGTACCTAAGTTTTCTATGCTTGTAACACTGACCACCATTGTATTAATACCATTGTATTAAAACTGGTGTAGTAATAAGCAACAGACAAGCAAAAATTCTTAAAAACATATAGTACATACATCTGGAAACTTTTTGAAAATTGTGATGCAAATATTATTTCTGTAGACAATTTATTATCTTTCTAGTTATATTACTAAAATTTACTGTATATTGAAATGTTTAATTCCATGTTACATGTCCTTTGAGCTGATGTTCTTTGTTTATTTTTTTATTTTTCTCAAATTGAGACTTAATTAAAATAATCTTTACTTTAAACATAAAATCTTGATCTATCAGTGAATAAGGTATTAAATATTTTTTTTCAATATCATTCAGTATTATTGAAATACCAATCACTTTATACCCAGGTCTCCTCTCCAAATAGGGAATTAGAGAATAGATCTAGCTTAAATCATGAAAAACAAATAAGCAATCAGAGAATAGATCTAGCTTAAATCATGAGAAACAAATAAGCAATCAGAGCATAGATCTGGCTTAAATCATGAGATGGCAAATAGGGAATCAGAGCATAGATCTAGCTTAAATCATGAGATGGCAAATAGGGAATCAGAGCATAGATCTAGCTTAAATCATGAGATGGCAAATAGGGAATCAGAGCATAGATCTAGCTTAAATCATGAGATGGCAAATAGGGAATCAGAGTATAGATCTAGCTTAAATCATGAGAAGGCAATAGGGAATCAAAATATAGGTCTAGCTTAAATCATGAGATGGCAAATAGGGAATCAAAATATAGATCTAGCTTAAATCATGAGATGGCAAATAGGGGAGCAGAGTATAAATCTAGCTTAAATCATGAGATGGTAAATAGGGAATCAGAGCATAGATCTAGCTTAAATCATGAGATGGCAAATAGGGAATCAGAGTATAGATCTAGCTTAAATCATGAGATGGCAAATAGGGAATCAGAGCATAGATCTGGCTTAAATCATGAGAAGGCAAATAGGGAATCAAAGTATAGGTCTAGCTTAAATCATGAGAAGGCAAATAGAGAATCAAAATATAGACCTACCTTAAATCATGAGAAGGCAAATAGGGAATTAGGATATAGGTCTAGCTTAAATCAGACTTATGAAGGAACATGATTTTTGACATCATGTATTTACTTTACAGAATGGGTGATTTTGAAAAACAGAAAAGCTGTTGGAAAGTTACAAGAACAATCTATACGCAAACAGTCCAAGCCCCAGATAATGGAAATGGATCAAGAGTGAGTGGATTTTCTCCATTTGGAAGTTGTTATTTGATTGCATTAAATAATAGGATGACAAGTTCAAGAAATGGTTCTCTCTTTTGGAGTTCACATTAAAAGGGCGAGCTTAGTATTCTATTCATGTGACTGTTAAGGCCCTTTAGGCCTCTTGATAGTCTTGTGATTTGTGCTGTGTTTAAAAAACTTTTTTTCGGAGGTTTTCTAACCATATTCTTAATATATGTTACAGAGAACGGCTAATGTCCAGTTGTCATATCATCGCCGCAATGTTTTTTAAGTCTTAGCTACTAATCACTGCTATCTTTGCTCTTTAACTGACCTATAGCTAATACAGATTCACCACAAATCACTGCAACGATTGCGGTGAATCACCACAGCATTGCGGGCATTCCATGGTGACCCAACTACATGTATATATGAATATGTATACGCATACGTAAACCATGGTGAAATATTTTTTAAAATACTTATTGAGTATGGTCAGCATTTAGTTAAGAAAATAATGTAAGTTTTAATGAAATTCAGGACAGGATCCTACAATTAATGATTTCAGCACAACTTATGTAGCATAAAACTTCAGAATTCAAATGCCCTACACTAATAATTGCATCAGGTAAAATTTCTTATCATCTTTATTCCATCTTGTGTAAAAATCGAAAAGGGATCTAAAGTCATCATAAAATAAAAAAAAGGCAAATAGGAAAAATAACTTTCTATGATTTTGTTTGTAGAAAGACAAGAGTTCAAGTTTACTTTGAGGACAATTTGATTTAAACCATTTCTATTCATTCTGTATTTGCTGCATATAGGTAGTAAATATGGAATAAATAGCATTGCTTTTAATCACATAGCTTCTTGCAATTGTGAAATCGTGAGAAAAATTGTATTTTGAAATGATAATTTAAATATATCTAAAACTAATGGTTTATGCTGCGGAAATGTCCCCTGAATCGGACTTGAAACATATTATTGCATTCATAGCGTACAAGGAAATGGCTTATGGATTTTGATGATTGACGACAAGCCATCTTTAGATATTATTCTGGGAATAATACTCCTCCAAAACACTTGCAATATTTATAGGTCTACAAATAACCTTTAAACAAAACCACTCGTTTTACACCTAGATATTTAGACAATATTTTAAGATGTTTAAATGTAGTTCAATAGGTATATGATGTATAGTCGCAATCAATGGCAATGTTGCGGTGAATCACTGCGATCAAATGTGGCGGCAAAGTGGTGTGCGGGGATTTGCGGCGATGTCAAAATAGTCAGCCGCAATATGTGGAGAATCGGACAATCTGCAGTCCCTGTAGTGTAGCATGATCTGTGATGTTAAAGCTAAATGTCTTCACAATAACTGTCTTTGCTTTATTTTCAGAAAATGAATGCAAAGATTTTATAATTGGTATCCTAAAACGATAATACATGTATCTTAAACACAGATAAAAATCTTTTAAATAAAATTTCCTTAATATATATTTACCTTGTTTACTCCTGAAATAACTGTTTGTCAGTTTATATGTTAATTATAGTATCATGTTTGGCTTTAACTTTTGAAATGCTATAGTTAAAGGTTTGATATTTAATGAAGACTTTCATTTAATGCCAAATTTTTGATTAAGCGACCCTGACTTTCAAAATAACTTTTTAATATTATTGCCATTTAGGGAAATCATCATTTCAAAAACACATCTTCTTGTTAGATATGATCCGGGGTGTTAATCGTGTTAATCATGAATTTATTTCCAGTGGTTTAGCCTATCCTTCACAACCATTGCACGAGGGCAAATCTCTGATCCAGGAGATGGATCCAGATAAACCATTGTCCAAAGAGGAGTTAAAAGCAAGGTAGCATAATGATTTAAATGTACTAGTTCAGCAATAATTTCGTTTATTTTTAATACACTGTTTGACATTGATTAGGAACACCACAAGAAAACAACCAACTTTGGTCTAATTTTTATTACATTTTATGAATTCTAACATGACTTGAGAATTTGATTGATTAATGCGACTCGGGCAGTTAGTTACTGGACATTAGATAACAACTAGGACGTCATTATTTTTGAGATATATTTGCTATAGATTTGTACTTTGATACTTTGATACACCTAAAGAGCATCATAGTCAATTATATATATATACATATAATGTATTGCAGAGGACAGGAGCCAGAGTATGGTATAATCCAAGATCCTCCAGAAGGTTACCCAGAATTCCTTGTAGCTGAAATCAGTCTTCCACAAGTGGTAAATATTCTGTTTTGGTCAATAATTTTACTTTAAAATGAAATAGTGATACAGCCTTCAAAAGTATGCAACAAAGTGACGAGTTTTGCTTAATAATCTTGTCTCCTCTTATCTGTGTAAAACAAAGTTTGTCAAGAGACAGGCTCAGTCTTTTTTAAAAAAATTTGAACATACTCTTTATTTTCGTCAAATGTAGCCATTGTTGTACACCTGCAACTTTTAATTCTACTGGCGACCTTTATCATTAGTCTTTGTCAGTTTTCCCAAAAGAATGAAAATTAAACTTTCACTTAGATTGGAAACTTTTATTTCAAAGAAGTATCTTTTTTGTATTTGTTAAGCATTCTTTGGCACCATACCAAGATTATTTCACTTATATGGAAGTGGATTCTTGTAATACAGGGAACTAGAATATCTGAACCCCCTCCCCCCTTCCTAAAAAAAAAAAGAACAATAACACTTACACTTTGTATAGAACTCTAATCTACTTGACTTCTTTAAACAATGCAATATCAATATTTAGGAAAAGATATTTTGATAAGATTATACTTAATTGATGAAGATACAAGTAACTAGATCATGTTGTATAGATAATGATACAAGTAACTAGATCATGTTGTATAGATAATGATACAAGTAACTAGATCATTTTGTATAGATAGGGATACAAGTAACTAGATCATCTTGTATTGATGATACAAGTAACTAGATGATTTTATATAGATAATGATAAATGTAACTGGATCATCTTGTATTGATGATACAAGTAACTAGATCATTTTGTGTAGATAATGATTCAAGTAACTAGATCATTTTGTGTAGATAGGGATACAAGTGACTAGATCATCTTGTATTGATGATACAAGTAACTAGATGATTTTATATAGATAATGATAAAAGTAACTGGATCATCTTGTATTGATGACATAAGTAATTAGATCATCTTACATTGATAATGATACATGTAACAGGATTAAATTGTATTAATAATGATACTAGTGATCCTAGTAACTGGATCATTTTATAATGATAATGATACAAGTACTTAACTAGATTATCCTGTTTTATAATGATAATGATACAAGTACTTAACTATATCATCCTGTTTTATAATGATAATGATACAAGTACTTAACTAGATCATCCTGTTTTATAATGATAATGATACAAGTACTTATCTAAACATCCTGTTTTATTTGAACATCCAAGGTAATACGCAATAAATATATGGCACATAAGGATTGAGGTATTTTTATATAATTAAATTCTTAGATTTGAAGTGAATACAAAGTAAATGAAATAACTGACATGTAATTGCTATGTTATCCCAGAAGTCCTTAATAGTCCATAGTTAAGTGATATGTCAGTTGTAAATGATTCAATAAAAAGTAAAAAACAAGTGTATCAGTAAAACTGATGGATGCTTCCCGAATGGCAGTTATACTTATAATGCAGAAAATTGATGACTCAGTTCATATACAAAAAAAATCAGCAATGATGGATGCTCCAAGAAGCACAGCAATAATGAATGAAATGAATGACTTAATATATACATGTAGGAAATCATTGTATTAATTGATGACGATTTCAAATCTCTATGTATCATATGGATATCCAATTGAGTCAACTATGGAACAACAATTGATCACAGTATCTTAAATTAAAATGAGTAGGTTTGACCTTGATTAGTTATGAAATAAAACTTTTGATCATGAACTTGACCTCTCAGAAATGACCTTGAGTGAACTTTTTCCAAAAGCCTGTAACCTAAATAATATTTTAGTGAAGTATGGTCAGATTCTGATGAAAGGTGTAGGAGATAAAAGTACTTCATGGTATTTTAAGTCTCAGTTAAAAAAGTGACCTTGACCTTTCAGAAATGACCATGAGTGACCTTTGTCCAAAAGCCTTTAACCTAAATAATATTTTGGTGAAGTATGATCAGTCTGATGAAAGGTATAGGAGACATGAGCTCGGATGGACGGACAGACGGACGAACAGATGGACAGACATGACAGTGACTATATGCTCCCCTGAAAGTTTTAAGGGAGCATAAAAAATTACAGTGGATTTTTGTTTACTTGAACACTGAAAACTTGAATTTCCTGTAATCTTAAACTAATTCTAAAGTCTTGATTTAAGCAGGCGTGGCCTAGTGGTATCGCATCGGACTCCGTATCGGGAGGCCGGGGTTCGAGTCCCGCTCTGGTTATGCCGGTGTCATGTCTTTCAGACGAGACAGTAAAAACCGAGGCCCTGTGTCGTGGTATGCATGGCATGTTAAAGATCCCTCACTGCTTCGGGTGGGTCCGTTGCAAAGGTCTAAATTTGTATGCCCCACATCAGGCAGATGCCGTCACCATATACGTGAAATATTCGTGGTGTGATGTAAAACAAAAATCAATCAATCAATCAATCTAAAGTCTTGATTCTGATTTTCTTCATATGAATTAATCTTAAATTCTTTTTAACTCAAACATTGCTTAATTTGAACTGTTTTGCATTGGTCCTTCAAGATGAGTTATAATGAATCGACTCTATTTATAAATGCAACGTAGATTAGTGTTTTTAAACCTGGCCTTCTTTTAATTTTTGCAGAAAGTAGCCAGCACAATGTCTATTGATATAGGAGAGGATAGAATATTATTACAGACCCGATCCAATAAGTATTATCTAGATATTTATCTACCATACAACCTCATTCAAGAAGAATGTGTTGCCCAGTTTAATAGAAAAACAAAGGTAGGTAATTATATCTGTGTGTGATAGTTTTATTGTCCATGAAGATCTTGCTTTATATGTCATGAATGTATATTTATATCAGTTTAAAGTGTTTTTATCTGTCATATATGTATGAATTTCAATTTGTTTATTTATAGATCCTGACCTTGACCTTACCTGTTCAGCCACAATCATGACATCTTTTTGACAGATGCAGTAAAACAATACTCCTGTTGTGTTCAATGTATAAATTTTCAGAGATACTGAATATCAATAGAAAAATTGTGGATTTCATTTTGAATAATAAATAAAGACACTTTTTTCACTCTTATTTATTATACAACAACATTCCTATGGAAGATTTTACTTGTTGTGGATAATTTTGAATAGATTTAAAAGTGAAATGTATAAGACAATCTTTTTACATTTATGAAGACAGAAGGGGCATGTAATTCAGACCCCAAGTATTGCAGACCAGGAGAGCATATAGTGTTGAATCATCTGTCCATCCGTCTCTTTGTCTGTCTCTGTTTGTCATTTTGTCCTGCTTTCAATAAAAGAAGCATAACATTGTAAATATAAGTAATAAAGCTTTCATATTCCACATGTGTATTTCTTGTGAGAAGATCTTTCTACTAGTACAAAAATTTTTTGACCTTGTGACCTTCAACTTTTAGTTTGACCTACATTTTAGACAAAACACCTTATACTATAACTTTTGGATGGTAAATGATAGGCTTTCATATTTCAAAAGTGTATTTCTTGTAAAAATACCTTTCTAACAGTACCAAAATATTTGACCTTGTGACCTTCACCTTTGAGTTTGGCCTACTTTTAGGAAAAAAATCCTTATGCTATAACTTTTGAATGGTAGCAAGTAGAAGAGCTTTTATTATTCATATGCATATTTCTTGTGGGAAGACCTGTCTACTAGTTCCAATATTTTTGACCTTGTGACCTTGATTTTAGAGTTTGAACTATTTTTAGAAAAAAATACCTTTGGCATTAACATTTGGTGCCAACATTTTTATCTTCTTTTACCTACTTTACCTCTGGCCATAATATTTGAATGATTTGTTTTGGTCATCTGTCTGTCTTTCTGTCTGTCATTCTGCCCTGCTTTCAAGAAATAGAGGCATAACATTGAAAATGTAAGTGTAACAGCTTTCACGTTCACATGTTTATTTCTTGTGAGAAGACCTTTCTACTAGTGCAAAAATGTTTTACTTCATGACCTTCACCTGGAAGTTTGACCTGCATTTTAAACAAAAATGAGTGACTAAATGTTTGATATGTAGCGTCAATATTTTATTGCCCAAGTAGGAAATCATATTTTGTTTTCTTCAAAATAAATAGTTTTGCAAGTTTTGTTAACTGAATCATAATAAATGGTACCCCAACTATTGCACCTAAGAGGTAGGGCTTTCATATTTGGCATGCATGTTACTTGTGACAAAATCTTTTTACTGGTATCAACATTTTTGATCATGTGAACATGACTATTCACACAGTTTGCTCTTGTTATACCTTGTTGCCAACTTAGGACATCAGTGAAATGATAAACACATCTTGTTTTTCATTTTGTTTCTACTTGTTTGTCCACTCTTAAAGGTTTGTTGTTTTGTCTTCTACACTTCTAACCAGGTTTCATCAGAATTTGAATAAAGCATGTTCATTATATTGAAATGGAGAGGATGATTATTGTAATCATTACAAATTATTAGGGAACTCAATAAGTAGTTATAAGAGCAATTTCATTTGAATAAAATTGTTGGTACATACACATACAAACTTTGATTTGTTTAAAATCAGATATTTATTTGTATTTGTGGAAATATTGAATTTTCTGATGTTTAATATTGCATTTCAATAGTTTTCAAAGATAATTTTGTGACATCCACTGCAGCCAGGTTTTCAAACAGGTCTGTGTTCTGACCAAAACTTCATTTCCAAACATTTAAAAGGCCGTCAAAAGTGTATAGTGAAACCTTTCGGACCACAGAAAAATGTAGTATTGACACTATTACAGGACAAAGTCTTCACAGTAGTAACACTCGTATAATTAAAATAGAACAAAACAGTCTTTTCATGCAAATTCATGTTTACTTAACAGTACAGCTTCCCAGGGTGTGTGGTCATACCTTTACAAATAACCGTAAGGTTTTCTTTTCTGAACGTTACTGTCCATTATCCTCCATCCTTGGCACAGAAAATGTTGATTTGTATTACTATTTGTTTTTAAATCAAAGCAAAATATAGGTGGCTATCTCGTACTTGCACTTTGTCGTAACTACTTTACTAGGTGTTTGCGCAAAAAAAAAATTGATAACAAAATTGTAAAGAGTTTGTTTCGATCTGGGCAAATTTCTACGATAAAAATAACGATGATTTTAAATTGGTTAGTAAAACCGGCGTGCGAAATTACGTCATCGGTGATGATTCCATTAAGTTTAAAGGGATATATATATATAATATATATATATATATATATATATATATATATATATATATATATATACATATATAGCGTTACAACAGTGGATGCAAAATATAAATTTGCATGTGAAGTAAATGCTGTAAGACAGAAAATAACACAAAAAGCATTTTATTTTACATTAATAGGTCGTTAAGCAGTTACGTCTTTAAATGGAACAGAAGATTTTATCCGCCCATTAGCAATAGAATAATCATAAAATGCTTTAGATCCTTTAAATAATGGAACAACTTTTAAACATAGAAAATTCCCTATCAAACAATTAAATTGATATTGCATCTGACTGTGAAGACATCAAGCAATAAATGACCATGTTTATTAACGACAAAATAAGTCTGACGTGCATGATGATACCGGATGATACCGTCACCTTTTCTGAAAGTGTACCTGGTCCTCAATCTTTATTGAAATAGAACTGTCCTAACGGGACAAATGCCCCTGCGGTAAAATTTGAAGTATGGCAAAGACCAAGGTAAATGTCACGAGGTCAGAAATTTTGGTACCGACAGACAGGTCTGGCCACATGGAATACACATTTGTAACATGAAGGCCCCATCTCTTTTGGTACAGAAGTTATGACTAGGGTTAAAGTTTTTCAAAAGTAGGTCAAACGTCAATGTAAAGGTCACGAGGTAAAACATTTTGGTACAAACAGAATGGTCTTGCCTCAGGGATTACACCTGCGTAGTATGAAGGCCCCATCTCTTGGTTCAAAGTTTTCTGGACAGACGGATGGGCAGACGGATGGGCAGACAGACGGACAAGGTGATTCCTATATAACCTCCCTCCCAACTTCGTTTGCGGGAGGGTATTATTACGTTCATACAGTATTATTTCATTTCATACAGTATAGACAATAATCTATAAACTACGATATGAAATGGTAAATGCGGAACAAACATACGGTCATATTTCTGTCATGCATACAATTTAGAGGTACACATGAACAATTATGCGATAAAAATTTCTCATGGTTTCTGACTCTATTTTTGAGAATCAAGATGGGGTTATGACCAGATTTTCAGCAACGAAAAGTTGACAGGTACATTTTGTATGTATGATAGTTTTAGTTCAGTTTGAAGCCAGAGAATGCAATTTCAAGGTTTGAGTCTGCATAGAGAGTTCCTGATACCCTTTTAATCCATATTCTATCACCTGATGATAAAGGTAATATAGCATTCATGGATCGACCTCCACATACACTCTTAACATTATTGTATTGGGATTGCACTTGGGATCCGTTTTTCATAAGAATAGTTTTAATACTTCCGCTGCAAGAAGCAGATGACCATGTAATTAGATATATTCCAGTAACAGGAACCGTAAATACACCAGACGTTTTGCTGTATGCGTGTCCTTCATTATTCAGTTCAGTGTCGTAAATAATACCATTATCACTATTAGTAGACACTTTTGCTGCTTTTGCGGAGAATGAAACGCCAGAAAGGTTTGCTGAAATGAAAATAACAACATATGACATGTATGTATGTATGTATGTATGTATGTATGTATGTATGTATGCGAAAACAAGTTTACGGTAATGTTACTATACTATACTATAGAAATGTGAGATAATGAAAGCTTAATCATCGCAACAAAAGTAGGATTACAGACTGACGTTTTGGTTGGCAAATTATTACGTTTACAGAAAAAAATGTTAAACGTCATATTAAAAAAAGATATCTCTGACGTCAATCTACGGGAACAAAGGAACGTCATTTCCGCAGTAATCGTGATAAAGTTTATACTGGAATCATGTTGTCTGTCCGTAGACACTCAAATTTTCCAGATATTTTTCACGCATCCTTTGAGATATACAAAAACTTGGTACCATCAATTACAGATAGAGCTTCATTTTTATGATTTATGAATGACCTACTTTACAAGTATTATGTCACTGAAATAAGCTTTCCTTATATTTTTCATGTTTTTCAAGATATTGGACTGAAACATGGTACACATCTTTATAACCTTCAACTGCAGAGTTTTGATTCTGTCGTACGTGACCCATTTCGTCGGAATCAGTCATTTTCTTTCATTAAAAGCTTTTCGAATGAGATTTAATGCTTCAGGCATAATACTTTATACATAGGAGGTCAACGCCTTGCTAGTTAAGAGATCCTGTCCGGTGTTATATAGTAGTTTTTCCCCCAATAGTAATTTTCCCCCCGGAAAAATGGCTATTTAGTAGTTTTTCCCCCATGGCGGAAAAACTGCTATATAGTAGTCTTTCCCCCTATAGTAGTTTTCCCCCCTGTACGTAACGGTTTGGAAATTATACACGTTCGTTCTTGTGCAATCAGATAAAGTTTGAAACACAAACGACTATAGTAATATCCTGTGGATCAAACCGATGATGTTATGGGTAAGGGGTTTCTATATACTGTTAAAGTGGTTTCTTTGTATGTGTGTGTATGTATGTGTGTGTTTGTGTGTTGTTTTTTTTTTTTGTAAATATGTAAAAGTCTTCCATTTTATGTAATTACTATAGTATGATATTTTCTGCTATCATTTAATTGTAAAGATTGTCTTTTATTTGCGTATAGATGGCATTCATGACGTCATACTATGACTCGAGATTTGATCCCAGGCAAATATTCGTAATACATCATAAGTAAATTAGGAACTTATCAATGAAAATGTTCCAGTGATAAATATAAGAAATGAACGTGCAAGAATTCCTTGCACATTCAATTCTTTATAAATCAAGACTGATGCATTATATAATATATATATATATATATATATATATATATATATATATATATATATATATATATATATATATATATATATATATATATATATATATATATATATATCACTCTTCATTTAGAGATTACATCATGAACAAGAGAATAATAGAAGGGATTCCCACTCAGGTGTCCACGATTTGCAATCTACTAAGAGGCTTGGCTGGTTGCAGATGTTGTAAATCATGAACACAAGAATGAAATTTCCCTGTCCTTTACGAAAAGTATGGAAGGTCTTATCACGAAGACTCTTTATGCGAAGTTGCAAAGCTCTACACACATTGGTGTAAAAGATATAGTCAAAGTTATAGTTTTTGAAAAGTAGGTTACACTCCAAGGTCGAGGTCATTAGGTCAAAAGTCATGGTCCCAAATGAAAGATCTTATCACAAGGAATCTATATGTGAAGTTCCAAACCTTTTGGTACAAAAGATATAGTCAAAGTTATAGTTTTTGAAAAGTAGGTTACACTCCAAGGTCGAGGTCATTAGGTCAAAAATCATAGTCCCAAATGAAAGGTCTCATCACAAGGAATCTATATGTGGAGTTTCAAAGCCTTGCATTTTTTTAGTACAAACGATGTAGTCAGTGTTTTTGCCACAGGGTAAGAATCACAGACAGGTCAAAAACTAGATGCTCAAATTTCATTCTGGAGGCAGAAAAACGATATTGATTTTCTTATTTCTGCTTGTACCGGTATAAATAGAGATTTCTCGGATTAAATAAAGATATCTCGAATGAAATTCTAGTAGATATATCTCTATTCTAGATATCTACATCTGTATTTGGAAAAGAAATTAAAATTGAAGACGTTTCTATTTGAGAGAATAATATGTCTGTAAATTCAATGGATATGCCTCCCTACCAAAAGTTGAGATATCTCTATTTTAAATAGAAATTTATTTATTGTTAACAAGGTAACAAGCTGGATTTACTTATGTGTGAACAGAAAATCCGGAATTTCACATTGGGGAAAATTCACTATATAGTAGTTTTTCCCCGGGGGAAAATGGCTATAAAAGGGGGGAAAATGATTACCGGTATATGGCCAAATTTCCCCGGGGAAAAACTACTATATAGCCATTTTCCGGGGGAAAACTGCTATATAGCCATTTTTTCCGGGTGGCTAAGGGGAAAACTACCATATAACACCGGCGCCATAAACTGAGAAAATAATTAAGCCATAGTTTTAAATTCTTCTGTTCAACAATGAATTAATAACTGGGATTGAAATTTATTGAGTTTTATTCTATTTAGAAATAGAATTAAACAAGTCTGCATGCCAATTTATTTCAACGTTTGATAAAGGAATAAATAAAAAAGATGAAATAATTGACTTTTAAAAGTATTTTCTCAGTTTAAAAGTATTTAAGTATTTAAAAGTATTTTCTCAGCCGAACCCTGACTTGAAAACAAGTTTTGAATACTACAATTTCAAATGATTTAATAATTTGAGAATTATCTCTGTACACATAAATAGTCATTACCTTTTGGCGCTGTCAGCCATGATCTATATTTTTCCTCAATTTCTTTGGACTCATTTTCCATGCGATTCATAAGTTCGTCATAGCGTGAAGTATGAAATGTTGTCAATCTTGCAATCTCATCACTATGTCTTTCATACATTTCCTTGATTGTTTGCTCCAGTTCATGTCTTATATTGGTACAGTTGCTTTCTAAAATGTCGTTCTTTACGTGGACCGAATACTGGATTCCTCGGATCAATGCTATTTCTCGCCAGATTTCCGTTAAATGATACAGTACCGCGGAATCAGCCGGAACCGGAAGTTTTCTTTGAATTTGAGCATTAACGGAGAAAGATATCGTTAACACATATAGTACGATTTGAAGCATTTTAGATTATTCTTTGAAAAAAAAGTCCGCTATGTTATGAAGATTTGCACGATGCTACATGACAAGTTTAACTAGGAGTAACAAAGTTTAACTTAGATTTTTAATTAGAAACAAAATCGCCTGTAAACTGGAAGTGTGACCCATTTTATTATATGTTTCAAGTAGAAACATGATACAGATGTGTCATGATAAGTCTAATTGATTGTTTTCGGATATGGTGGCAGTATGTTGTTAGAGAAGTGCTCAGATAATAAAGGGTTCACCAAAACACTCTTATCGTAAACCAGGTATGTGTTACTATTTGTTTTAACAATAAGTGAGTGCTTGGCTCCTGACCACATGATTGGAGTTCCTCCAATGAATCTCCGGTGTCCTGTCTCTGGGACGAGCTAATGCAAGTAAAATATTCCTCTTCGGTTGAATCCTGTAGCATATGTGTTTTAAATTGTTAAGCATCATATCGGGCAGATGTCGTCATAACGTATAATACTAAAGTAACTGGTGTCAAGTGACTATGTAATGTAAAATACGAAAGTAACTGGTGTTACATGACAGGTGACTATGTAAGTACAAAATCATGGTGGGACAAAATACAAAAATCAATCAATCGATCAAACAAACAAACTAACAACAATCACTTTTATGAGAGCGGTGTCATTGTCAAAGTCTAATAGTAAAGGAAGGAAAATAAATCTAATTATTACAATACAAAACTTTTCAGATTTTTTGGAAGCATTTTCGAAGTACATTGTTATAAACTATTATCAAATGCAAGTAATGGTATCTATCACGAGAAACAGAATGTATCCTATTGACGTTTTCTAAATATATCATCAACACAATTAACAGAAGATATTTCTGATTTCAATGTTTGTAAAGGTCGGAAATCCTCTCCTCTCACTGTCAATATGGCGTAGTATGGATTGGTCACTACGTCACGAATGGCAGCATAATCAACGTCATCTCCCATTCCTACCAACATTACACTGACTGGGTCTGGCATTGCTCTGATCATATCTTTCACTAAACTTTTGTTCTCATATTTTCCGTCTGTGAAAACAACCAACAATTGCTTTGAATGGATTCTTCCATGTTGTATGAAGTCTCCTTTGCTAATATTGAGTGCACGCGCAATATTTCCAGCTCCTGTATTTCTAATAATTACGTTTGAAATAGACGTCAACAAGTCATATTCAGTGTACGACGCAAGTTGAATTTCTCTTGTTACGTCGCCTGAATACGAAAAGACACCGATCTGGATATCACTGTTATCATTGTCTAGGTATTTTATCAAGGATATTGCTGCCTTAGTTGAATATTTGGCCTTATCTACTGACGATGTATCTAAGAGAAATATGATGTCAGACGTAGTGGTCTGTATACAATCTAGAGAGAAGACAAAATAGGAGAGTTAATATAAGGTTGACTAGTAAAAGGAATAAAATCTTGAAAACCTATTACAAATCTCATTATACCTCCCGCAAACGAAGTTATTGGAGGGAGTATATAGGAATCACCATGTCCGTCTGTCTGTCCGTCCGTCCCGATTCGTGTCCGCTGCATAACTTTTGTACCGTAGCACTAAGGATGATCAAACCTGGTATGTAGATGCATCATGGGAAGGGAATGTGTCATGTACCAAAATTAGGTCACTGTGACCTTGACCTTGGCTTTGGACCTCTTTGATAGTAAATCCTGTGCCAATTTAATGTCCAGAGCATAACTTTTGAACCATAGTATCTAGGTTTATCAAACCTTACATGTGGTACATCATGGGAAGGGGATGTGTCATGTACCAAAACTAGGTCACTGTGACCTTGACGTTAACCTTTGATCTCTATGATATAAAATAGTACCTAGGATTATAATACCTGTTCAATGGATGCATCATGGGAGGGCAATTTGTTGTGTGCCAAAATTAGGTCACTGTGACCTTGATTTTGACCTTTACCTTTGACCTCCGTGATGGTAAAACCTTGTTTATCTAAAAATAGTTCAGATTCCCAACCTTAAACTATATATTTTCTGATTCCTCATGACAAGACGATTGTATAGCATAAGTTGGGGATCCCCAGGGTCATTCCCCCATTTCAGGAATCTTCAGTTATCTCAAAACTGGTTCAGATCCCCACCCCTAAACTAGATATTTTCTTATTCCTCATGACAAAACAAAAGTGGATGCATTATGGGAAGGGGATGTGTCATGTACCGAAATTAGGTCACTGTGACCTTGACCTTGGCTTTGGACCTCTTTGATAGTAAAACCTGGAGCATTTTGTGTTCGGAGCATTACTTTTGAACCATATCACTTAGGTTTATCAAACCTTACATGTGGATGCATCATGGGAAGGGAATGTGTCATGTACCAAAAATAGGTCACTGTGACCTCGACTTTGACCTTTGACCTCTATGATAGTAAATAGCACCTAGGATTATTATAACTACTCTATGGATGCCTCATGGGTTGTCTTAAAGGGATAACTTATTGCATGTCTCAACAAAGTCTCCACTTTGTTGCCGCGGATATTTGTCTCGTTAGGACAGCCCTAGTTAATTCATTAATTCTAATCAAATTATTCCTGCAGATATCGAGCTTATGTTAACATCTATCTTTACATCTATATATTACCATTACAGTCTGGATGTGCTGTTTCCAGATACGATCGTTGTAAGACATCATGATCTAATGTAGAGAACACATAATCCGGACTGTGCGCCAAAGACTGCAACTCCAAATGGTCAACATAATGTCCTACACCAATAACATACAGTTTTACATTATTTAGTGTGAGATCCCAGCTCTGTTTTATAGCAAGTCTTGGATCACTTGACATTCCATCTGTAATCAGTATAACTTGCTGGAATGCCAAACTATTTCGAGTCCCGTACTGAGTGTTTCGAAATATCTGTGACAATGAAAAGAGGGCTATATGGTATGTGTTATTTCTATAAATGCGGATCATATTTCTATGGTTTGTAGTGGAAGTTGTACAATTAAAGAGTTGTAAGTCATATATTCATTTTTCAATGTTCAAATACATTTGATTGCTTTGCTTGTCCAAGAAGAATTGTCATAAGAATGATCCGATTTATTTTCCGTCGTAAGTAGATTCTTAATTTCCATACAATACTTAATGTAGTATCCCACATAATTTCCATACAATACTTAATGTAGTATACCACATCATTTCCATACAATACTTAATGTAGTATCCCACATAATTTCCATACAATACTTAATGTAGTATACCACATAATTTCCATACAATACTTAATGTAGTATCCCACATAATTTCCATACAATATTTAATGTAGTATCCCACATAATTTAACAAATCAACATGTAAACCTTTTCTGCAAACTGTAAAGCTTTCCCCGTGTATGTGGCACCTCCTTCGCATTGAAGATCTGCTATAGCTTTCACAAGGGCATCATTTGAATAAAAAGAAGTAAAGTTCCAATGAAGTACAGGCCTGAATGAATATGTTATAACAGCTATCTGGAAATCATCGGGGCCAATGGGAAGCTGTGTAACAATTGATGTCATAAAATCAAAACTTTTACGACATTCATTTACAGAACTGGTTGAAACATCAACGACAAAAAGCATATCCACTGGACCAGGTCTACAATCTGTGCAAAAATACATTGAAATTCTAGAAAGTATTTATATATCTCAAATTGTTTTATTAAATTCTAAATGTTCTTGTTACTAATCTAATTTCAAGTACTTTATGTTACTGTTGAGATGATTCCTGTTGCAAAATTATATAAAAAATTTCACTTTAAAATTACACCTTTTTCACAGACTGTGCCATTGAATCTATCTGTACAGTCACATGTGTAATGATTCACCAAGTCACTACAGCTTCCTCCATTTTTACATGGATCACTCATGCATTCATTGATATCTAATAGTGAATAATAAAATATTATATTTGTAATACAAAGTATCATTTTGCTCGTCACATGAGGATATCGAGCACAATGTATCTCATCCGAATCATGTCTATACAACCAGGTAGTATCAATAGATGGTTCTAGTTAAGGGTAATCAGATATGATCTTTTGAGAGCTAAGCTACTTTCTACGAAGATATTCACCCCAAGACATGTTTGGAAACATTTAACATTGTCATAAATGAAATTATTTGGTCAATAAACGGATCTTTTGCAGTTTGATGCCCCTCGTTCCCAAATGTTGATCGATATTTTGGAATATGGTCATACAAGCTTACCGTCTTAACTTGATAGTACTTTGACAGTACTGGACCAGACATATTTCTGGATTTGACAAGTTTCTACAGGACTTTTGATACGGGTGTTTTATGGAAGCAGGAGACGCTGCTCCTCCTAGACATCCATCTGTTTTCATCTCAATTTCTAAATGTCTTGATTTGGAAACATACACGATATTGTCTATTTATTCGAGAACTTTGAGTTTGGATTTACTCCAAGGTACTTTTTCAGTTTTACTTTATGAAGGAGATATAACATTTATATACCTGAATATCTGTTTTCGGGAAATAATAATATGTAAAATCTACAGAAAATATGTGATTTAAAACTTACTGTAATCAAAGTAATGCAATCTATGGAAGATCGTCCTCACTCAAAGGGTTTACTCTACGTATATTTACACCTAAAAATTTTTGCCTTTAACATTACTGTAGAGGAATCATTTGTCGAAATGAACATTTAGTGCAGAAAGTTAATATCAGAATGAAAGTATATACTGCAGTTGAAACCAATATGAATTCAAAAGCGATATATCACTCAGTTAGAGTATGGTTAACTTAAATGTAGTTTGCAATATTCTAAGATTAAGGAGTATCTCCTTCATACATAGCTCTGTTCTTAGATGGATTCTCTGGTTTCATCTTACTGTTTGGTCAGTTTGGGCATTAATATGCTCTTTGAATAATTACACTTTGGATTTTATAGTTTAATCCTTGAGCATTTCTTAGGAGATATAAGTGGTCGGAATGAGCATACAATGCAGTAAAGTTATACACGTTCATATGTTCTAATATTTATTATCGTTTCTTTTCGTTACTAAAACATTGTTCAATATGAGATAAAAAATACTGATATTCAGGTGCTAACCAACTTTGACAGCATACGATTGTACAAATGTAATACAAACAAACAAAAATTTGAATGATATAAGACAGACTTACCTGTTTGACAGTTAACGCCTGAATATCCAGGTAAGCAAGAGCATTTGTAGTTGTTGAAGAAATCGTGACATGTGGCACCATTCTGACAAGGGGAACTGTCACATTCGTCGATTTCTAAAATTATATCTTATTTATAAAAATATATAGTAATGTTGTTGGCAACTTATATTTTGACAAAATATAGTAAAACCATTGCAAAAATCTAAAATATAAGATTCACCTGTCTGACAGTTAACACCTGTATAACCAGGTACACAGGTGCAGGTGTAATAGTTCACAAAGTCGTTACAAGTCGCACCATTCTGACAAGGATTACTGCTACATTCGTTGATATCTGAAAATATACGTAGTACAATAATTTGATTTGGTACCACCATGCAGAATCTGTAATCAGGAATCCACGTTTTCCGTAAGATAAAACAGGATTTGAAACAGTAAGATAAAAATGATTAATGTCATGTAACTTGTGTGGCTCTCAGAACAATAAACCAACACGGTGGGCAATTATTTACCTTTGAAACTCGGAAGCAATACCCAGTCACTCTCAATATACATATCTACTTAATGCTTACTTGCTTGACAGTTAACACCTGTATAACCAGGTACACAGGTACAGCTGTAAAAATTCACGAGGTCGTTACAAGTCGCACTGTTCTGGCAAGGATTACTGCTACATTCGTTGGTATCTGAATAGATACGAACAAAAATTTAAATTTTAAGCACTGCGCAGTATTTGTAATAAGAAATTTACGTTTTCTGTCAGATATGAATGTGTTAGAAACAGTTTGTAATCTACAAGTAGGATACAAAGTAAGTACTGTCACGTAACGTTTTGGCTCTCAAATCAATAAACCAACTCGATGGGCAGCTTTAAACTTCAGACTGATTGATTATGTCACTTATATGGTGACGGTACCAGTCCAATGCATTGTATAGAACCTTTCTAACAGACCCTCCTAAAAGCTGTGAGAAATTTTTTACATGCCTACCGTGACACGGGACCTTGGTTTTAACTGTCTCATCCGAAAGACAGAACACGGGCGTGCCCACAGCAGGAGTTAAATCGGGGACACAAGTCGAGCACCTTGTACACTGAGCCACATCGTCTTGTATATAAACCTCAGAAGCGAGATCAGTCACACTCACTATACTTCATCTGCCTATTACTTACTTGTCTGACAGTTAACATCTGTATAACCAGGTACACAGGTACAGGTGTAGAAGTTCACAAAGTCGTTACAAGTCGCACCATTCTGACAAGGAGAACTGTCACATTCGTTGATATCTAAAAGTCAAAACATGAACGAGACTTAGACGTACCCCATCTCAGAGAACCTAATGGAAAAAAACAAGATTAAAAACAAGATCATATATTCATACCTGTATAAATCTAGCACTCGTGTAATCCTATGACTATATATATATATATATATATATATATATATATATATATATATATATATATATATATATATATATATATATATATATATATATATATATATATATATATATATATATATATATTTCACTTTCCGCGGCCGTGTTGTCATGCATGCGATTAGCTAATGATTGGCTATTAAAGCTTTATTTTTGTGGAGCGCGGGTAGCTCAGTCGGTTAGAGGGTCGGATGCATGACAGCTTAGTGATTCAGTACCATAGGTCGTGGGTTCGAGTCCCAGACGGGGAACGAATATAAGTGAAATATAGGGTGCTTTGTTAGCTGTAGTGTCTTTGTGCTTTATATGTTTGTCTAATTTGTCTTTATTTTCTACAGGTATTTCTTCGGAGATCCAAGGTCCATAGTACTCCCGGGTGTTTCACTGATTCTATTTGTGCTTTATATGTTTATTTCTCTTTCAGTGATTGTATTCTTTCAGAGGATCCGCCTGCGTTTACGTCGGGTAAATCTCTTCACTTTCCGCGGCCGTGTTGTCATGCATGCGATTAGCTAATGATTGGCTATTAAAGCAATATTTTCGTGGAGCTCGGGTAGCTCAGTCGGTTAGAGGGTCGGGTGCATGACAGCTAGGTGATTCGGTACCATAGGTCGTGGGTTCGAGTCCCAGACGGGGAACGAAATATAGGATGCCTTGTTAGCTGTAGTATCTTTGTGCTTTATATGTTTGTCTAATTTGTCTTTATTTTCTACAGGTAATTCTTCAGAGATCCAAGGTCCATAGTACTCCAGGGTGTTTCACTGAATCTATTTGTGCTTTATATATATATATATATAAAATGTAAAATATGGGAATTCATGAACATTCTTTTCAATGGTCAATAAAATGTATTTGAAAATCCAGTACATGCATCTCGTATTAAAAAATTATGTATTTCATTTTTCACTTGGGTATATGAATCCCTACTATGAATAGGAATTATCTACCTATATGGCAGATATAAGTTATATATCCATGTTAACAAATTCAAATTATTTTTAACTTTATTTGGTACAGCGCATTTTACGTTGTAACTGTTTGACAGTTGACACCTGTATAACAAAGTGTATAGGCGCAGGTGTAATAATTGACTAAATCATTACAAGTTGCACTGTTCTGACAAAGATTTCTGCTGCATTCACTTAATTCTAAAACTATTGTGAATTGTAATATCTTTTTTATATCGACGTCATTAAAAACATTGTACGTTACAGTAATGGCTGTTGACATATACACAATCTGAATTTGTATTTGTGTTGTGTTACAGACGAAGGTCCGTTGATAAGTATACGAATATGTGTAAAGATATATTTTAAGAAATATTTGTCATATTTCTATTAGAATTATTTAAGCATTCGTCAATTAAAAAAGATGTATAATAGAATGATCAAAATCTTGAATAAGCAGGCACAATATATCAGTATTATACATTTCGTTCTTGTGAAGTAGAGCTCTAATCATTTTTCTTTGGCGTAAGCACTATTTACCTGTGTGGGAGTTAACACCAACATAATCAGGGACACAGGTGCAGGTATATCGATTTACAAAATCGTTTCACTTGGCGCCTTGGGTGTCTACTGTGGTACATTATTGTTAGTGTTATAGTAATATCACACCAGCTACTTTCGTATTTTACATTAACGTCACACTTATTCTCTTTGCCGTGTGAAGCTCGTAAAAAAGTTTCTTGCGAAAGGTTTGACTTAAGTGTTTTTATACCCTTTTTCCTGATGGTAAGTGGCAGTGGCACTTTCTACACAGTGTTTATTCACATTCATGTATGTATACAGTGCTGAATTGTATTTGTTTCGTCTGTAGGTGAGGGCATTTACGGCGGTTGTTGCTAGCCAAGCGGGAAACACTCATTTCTCCCGGGCACCTGGTCTCGCCTCTAAATTTCGGGGGTTCGTGGGTGTCCACTGTGGTACATTGTTGGTGGTGCCATAGTCATGTGACATCAGGTACTGTCGTATTTTACATTCTCTACAGATATTTTGGTGTTCACGTTTTCAGCTTTAATCATTAGTAAAGAGACATTGTAGAAATGTGCATTTGATATAGGAAAATAGTATTTATAAGTTCTTATAGTATTACTAGTTTAAGAAAAAAGAGGAGTTACTGGCTCAGTTATGTGGCAGAAGTCACCATGGAGCTATACAATACATGAATATAAATAATATACTAGAACATATAACACATTACAAAAATATTTGATTGTAGTGCAATTACGATATCGACTTAGGACGGTCATTTAATTTGACAAAAGCCAAACAAATGGTGTGGTTAACCGGTCTACGGGCCCACCTTAGTTTAATGAATATCAAACGTTTACTTTGATAATTTTATTTTATCAGATTCAGAAATAGTTCAACGCTTTCGAGATGAACATAGTGCTTGATTTGACATTATATGCATGCACACCGACATTTGTTTATGTGCATTTCCGACACCGGAACATTTCATACCGCGAAAGGGATGATTAGATTTAGTGACCTTGCCCTTGTCTCCATCATGTGTTCATGTGTGTATGTATAGTATTTACTTCCTGCACTTGAATAGTTGTTGCAGGACTATGGCGACGGGCTTTGCATGTATACAAGCAGGAGACGCTTACTCCTCCTGGGCACATTGTCTCACCTCAATATAATTGGGGTTCGCATTTGTCCTTTATTCCATGAACTTCGAGAAGTGGTTAAGCCTTCGGTACTTCTTCGTTGTTTATTATGAAATCATCGCAAAGGCATTTAGTCTTGTACTGGGAATCTCTGCAGCATGCATATTCCAAAGGATTCATATACACATTAGATATTTTGCTTTTTAAAGAAGAAATCACTGTGATATCTTTGACATATACTAATGAGATTTCTGTTCCTTTCTTCTGTGACTCAAACATTCAAATAATAAAATTTTCATTTCTATGATGCTATTGCTTTTCACTGAACTAGTTCAAGCATATTATCTATATTACCTATTTGACAGGTGACACCTGTATAACCATGTATACAGGTGCAGGTGTAGAAGTTCACAAAGTCGTTACAAGTTGCACCATTCTGACAAGGATTGCTACTGCATTCGTTGATATCTGAAATTCCAAAAGGAGATTTTATAATTCCGGTTAAATTATTTTTCTAATGCATATTTTTATTTTTAAATCCTTTTAGCTTCTTCTATATCAAATCTCTTTTCCTAGTTTTTAGTTAGATATTTTGCCCTTTTCCTTTTTTGGCTTTGAACAAAAGTGAAGAGACATTGCAAAAATATGCAATTTATACAGGAAAAAAAATAAAGATATGTAAGTCCTTATATTATTACTAATGTAAAGAGTATCAACGATTATTCCGATATTTTCATTTCATCGGATTCATTTAAGAGCTACGATATCGAGCGGTAGTCAATAAGCAGCATCCAAAATACTAGACAATAGCGGGAAATAGGCTATCACGGACTCTGGAAAAACCAGAGGTGGGATCAGATGCCATGGAAAAGTAAGAATATCTTGACTGATCATACTCGCCGTGATGTCATAAAATTATATGAGCTAGTACAACTCGTAATCATATGGCGTGATTACGGAAATACAGTGGTCACAATCGGTGAAAAATCACGATGAATGAAAATGTGTGACAGGTATTATCACTGCACAAACGCTTTGATAAGGACTACAATTAAATACGGAAGTCAACATGTCAAATAATGATTTCTGATGAGCCCAAAGGAGGTCTTTATAGCGATCGTAAAAGCTGCGGAATGTAGGCTTCAAACATAGTATTTCGTATCCTTGATATTTACTTTTCACTCATGAGCTTGCCTTAGTTCAGAAAAAGTTAAACTCTTCGCGACCGAAATTATAACTCTGAAATCATTGCAACGACGATATGCACACATTTCTTTGTGTATCACATATCTAACATATTGGTTACACATCACATCACATCACATTGGTCGATGGGGAATTTATTACAGGTCCTATCGATACATTTTAGGAAGATAATTCCTGCACCTCATTCCATTTGAGTGTTAGTCAGGACTCATACACATCAGGGACGTTAACTTGTTTTCAAACGGACTTAGCACGGGCGGCTCATGTTGATGTCATTCAGTATTTTCGATAATCTGTTATTATCGATCATATTTTAAAGATTTCTCAAACTGAATAGTTTGTTGGTTCATATTCTCATTATGTAGGATTATTTGTAAATCATTAAACGTGTGTTGTTTTATTGTACTACTTTTGTGCCGATTGTCAATTTGGTCAGTGACAAGGTTGACCCGTTAACAGGTTAACCATTTAATTTGAGTGCCGATTGTCACTGTGTTTAATGACAAGGGTGACCCGTAATCAGGGCCCGGCGCCATAAACTGAGAATATACTTAAGTCAAAATTTCATATTTTTCTGTTCATCAATGAATTAATAACTGGGATTCGGATTTTATTTAGTTTTATTCTATATATAAATAGAATTAAATCACTCTTGGTGAGAATTTATTTGAATGTTTGACAATGGAATAAATTAAAATAAAATATTTGACTTAAGTATATTCTCAGTTTATGGCGCCGGAACCAGGTTAACCACTTCGATTCAGTGCCGATTGTCACAGTGATTAGTGACAAGGTTGACCAGTATACAGGTTAACTACTTCAATTCATTGCCGATTGTCACAGTGGTCAGTGACAAGTTTAACCCGTAAAGAAGTTAACCACCTCGACTGAGTGCAGATTGTCACTGAGGTTAGTGACAAGATTGACCCGTAAACAGGTTACCCACTTTAATTGAGTGCCGATCGTCATTGTGGTTAGTGACAAGATTGACCCCTTGACAAGGTACCTACTTCAATTGAGTGCCGATTTTCACTGCAGTTGACCGTTCTAACTTGGTACCACAACTGTATTACAATGTTTTGTTATGTCTTTTCTGTGCTTATTCTCTGCATGTTCGTATACTTTTTTCTCGTACAACTGAGTCAGATATATCGTCATGATTTTATACTTTTTGTTTGGTAATTAGTTTTCTTTACAAATATTTTGGTCTTTCATGTTCTCAGCTTTGAACATTACTTACATGATTTTGTAGAAATGAGCATCTGATACAGAATTGAATATAGATATATAAGTTCTTATAATTATTTCATACGTAATAAGTATCAAAAGTTTACTCCGATAATTTCATTTCATCGGCTTAAGCACAGTGCTAAGATACCAAGCGGTAGTATATACGGATAAAGATTGTAGCTACCGGGTAAAAATTTTGGTAAATAAAATGGAAATGGAAGAGTACTAACGCAAGGTTAGCGGATGCTTTATACAATCTGTTTAAGTTAATACCTTAAATATGACATATATATATTATACATACCTATCTGACAATTATAACCAGTAAAGCCTGGTGCACAGGTGCAGGTGTACTGGTTGAAATGATCCATACAGGTTGCTCCATTTTGGCAAGGATTGCTGTTGCATTCATTCGTCTCTGTTTGGGTCAAACTTTCACATAAATACAGATTTCTATGTACTAGATACATGTACAAGCCAATGTACCACAGAATATGTAGATGGTTTGTGTAAAGTGCATATAACAGCATTGGTTTTGATTCACTTTTTCTATTGTTATAGTTTTGTTTTTGTTTTGGTTTTTTTTTTGTTTCATAACTTTTTTCCGATCGATCTAATTATCACCTTATCATGATAAATGTTTCTAAAAATAAAAGCAAAAATCCCTTGTTATTTTTTGACATAATTGTAAAACTTTGTTACCAACCCCCAATTATTTTACATCAAATCCATGTACAATTCAAGTACTTAAGAAAAAAAAATCCCATGAAATTTGAAATTCTTGATACTCTGTAACACATGAATGGTAATCCTTAAATACCATTTGATTTGTATATAATTATCATCTTCTTCTAACACATCACTTATGTATTACTAACCTTTCACACAGTTGGAAACAGGATCGTAACCGGGTTTACAGGTACACACATATTTGTTAGTACCGCTATTTGTACATGTTCCGTCATGCGCACATGGATATGCAAGACAAGGATCGTCTGTAGATAGATAACAGGTACAAGTGCTGTGCAATACTTCAAGAATAAATACACGACTACTATGCAGTAAACACCAACTGATTTGGTAAAATGTACACGTGAAGTCTTTTCCTGGAACACCTAAATCAAGACCAGGAACTCGGTAATCTTTCCCTCTCATCAATTTTGATGAAGCTTAGTGAGCAACCGAACCAGTTCCTGAGTTACATTGGGCAACCCAGTTGCAACGATCCACAGTAAACATATATGCTATCGCGACTCAGTGAGCCATTAAGCTGAGTTACTAAGACAAAATGAGCAACTGGTTAAAAATAACTCAGAATCTAGAATTATTTATTCACAAAACTATTATTTAATCTCAGCGATTTTAATTTTTATTCTTAATTACATGCAATTTGTTAGAATTCTTTAGTAATAAAATTCCATATTCATGATAGAAAACATTAATATCTAAAATATGCAATGTAAATTAATGTATTTAAGATATCATTCATGATTATTGCTATAGAAATTACAAAGCTACCATGATTTATTTACATAGTAGCCATTCGTCGGCCATAAATTGGAAAAAACTGTGTTTGTGACCTATTTATATTAAGATAATATGTCAGACAATTCAGTGGTATGCGCGATAAGATTGAGCTATTTAAAATGGATTGGACGTTACTCATCCGTAAATATAAGTTCAATTAATCATTGTCAAAGACACCACTTAGGAAATCAATTGCCCGAATTAGCCAAGCACATGAAACACTGTATAAACTATCAATATGGGTCTATTAAACTCGTATATATATCGTAGGTAATATAAAATCCCGTCTCCAGTTGCGGGATGCTTTAATGCCTAAACTGTGGAATTCGAAAGTATCAATATTTGAAGGGCAAATTCATTACCAATATTAACCTAAATAAAAGCCAAAAACCCATCTAAGATGAGAGCTATGCATGAAGGAGATACTCCTTAGTTTTAGAAGAAGTTACACACCTTTTCCACAGTAAATTTGAAGTATATATTTTGGGTCAGTACAGAGTTTCTGAATACTAGGATGAGGACACCATAGGGGACTAAGTGTGACGTCTTTGTCTCTTCAGTGATATTTAAGTCTTAAAATATGGAATCTAAAGTATCCATATTTGAAGAGCAAACTCATTTCCAAAATTAATCTAACATGAAAGCCAAAAAGTCATCTAAGAACAGAGAATTTACACACTATTTTCACAGTAAATTTGAAGTGATTAGACTGCAACATAAAACATAAGTGAATTATTTTACAAAATTGTCATTGTCATTAAAAAAATGTCTAATAATAAAAGCCCTGGCTCAGATGGTTTTTCTGCCGAGTTTTTCAAAATGTTTTGGAGGGAATTAGGGACTTTTATTGTTAGATCATTAAATTTTGGATTCGAATCAGATTGCTTGTCAATAACCCAAAGACAAGGAAGTATTACATGTGTTCCAAAAGAAAATAAGTCAAAACGCTATATGAAAAACTGGCGCCCAATCACTCTCCTTAATACAGTTTATAAAATTGGATCTGGTGTTTTAGCAAACAGATTCAAAAAAGTTATTTCAAGTTTAATAAATTCTGATCAAACTGGTTTCATTCCTGGACGTTACATCGGTGAAAACACTAGACTTATCTTTGATATAATGCACTATTGTGACTTAAATCACATATCTGGTGCTCTCCTAATGATAGATTTTGAAAAAGCCTTCGACTCAGTTTCATGGAAATTTATTAATAAAACTCTTGAATTTTTCAATTTTGGTCCTAATTTTAGAAAATGGATATCCCTTACTCAAAATAATACTATTTCGGCTGTATCCCAATGTGGATTTCTATCAAACTTCTTTAAACTTGAACGTGGCTGTCGTCAAGGCGACCCTATTTCTAGCTACATTTTTTTACTGTGTGCTGAAATACTTGCCATAAACATTAGGAGCAACTCTCTCATAAAAGGAATTACAATTGGTAACATTGAACATAAGATAACATTATTTGCAGACGACACTACCATGATCTTAGATGGTTCAGAACATTCCCTTCAAGAAACCATAAAAGAACTGAATGAATTTTATTTTTACTCTGGTCTTAAAATCAATCTGTCTAAAACCCAAGTAACCTGGATTGGCAGCAAAAAGTTCTCTACTGAAAGAATCTGTAAGAATATTGACCTTTCCTGGACAAATCGCTTCACTTTACTTGGTCTAACTTATGATGTTGACCTTTCAAAGGTTCTTACACTAAATTATGACAAAAAATTGGTAAAAATCAAAACTGTCATTGATCAATGGAGTAAACGCAGACTTACTGTACTGGGTAAGCTGTGTCTTATTAAAACAATTATCATATCTCAACTTAATCACTTGTTCATATCCTTACCCAACCCACCAGACAGCATCATTAAAAAACTTAATAATACTCTTTTCTCTTTTCTATGGAACTCAAACACTGAAAAAATAAAACGTGATGTCCTATACCAAAATTTTGAAAATGGCGGAATTAAAATGATAAACATACGACACTATATTAAAAGCCTAAAGGTCACATGGATAAGACGCTTGATAACATCTGGCGAATCTAAATGGAAAAACTTGTTTCAAAATATAGTCCCTTTACAAAAATTATTATTATGTGGTACTGACTTCATAAAAAACTGTCTAAAAAGATGTTGTAATCCTTTTTGGATGGATGTCCTTCAAGCCTGGTATGATCTCCGAAGTCAAGAAAAAATTGGCAATTGGAATGACTATATATCCCAACCTCTTTGGCATAACAGTGAGATCAAAATTGATAAAAAATCTTTTTTCATGAAAGAGTTTTTTGAAAAAGGAATAATTTCTGTTAATGATCTCCTTGAAGAAAATGGAGAATTTATGTCTCAAGAAAAATTCCAAAATGTGTATCAAATTCAAATAAATTTTTTGACTTATTATGGAATTACATCAGTAATTAAAAAGATATTGAAGTCAAACAAATCAAACATTTGAACCACAAACTCCCATACCCATACATCCCTTTACAACTCAAAATTTTATTAAAAGCATGTAAAGGTGCAAAACCAATATATAATAATTTTGTGAAAAATAACCACATTCCAAAAGGTCAAACCAAGTGGAATGGACTATTTGATCTTGATCCTTCTTTCTGGCATAACACTTACAAAGTTCCTTTCAAATTTTTACTTGGTACCAAACTACAATGGCTTCAATACAGGATCAATCATCATATCCTTACAACAAATGCTTTTCTACATAAAATTGGTTTGAAAGACTCTCCACTCTGTACCTTTTGTAAAAATGAACCAGAGTCAATCATTCATCTTTTATGGGAATGTCCTACTACACAAGACATCCTACAAAAGTTTTCTCAATTTTGTCAAAACAATAACAAAGTGTTTAACCCAAATAAAAAATCTTTTATTTTTGGAGAATTCTCATACGACTTATTCGCTTATAATAATATTGTTGCAGTATTTAAATATTACGTTTACAGATCAAAATGCTTTGAAAAGATGCCTTGCATTCAAGGTCTACTTCAAGATCTAAAAAGTCACTATCAGACTGCCAAAATCATCGCTATTAAAAATAACAATTCTACTATGTTCAATGTCAATTGGAAAGATTGGTTTTTTTTATGTCCTGATCTATAATATGTTATTATTATTTTTTTTTTCTCAAAATCTGCACTACATAAAAATTTGTACTTGAAATATCATACTCTCAAATTATCCACAACTGGAAAATGCAGGCTTTATGGATCAAAACAACCCTTACCCACCCACCCACCTTTGTATTCTTTTTCCCCCTCCTTCAATACCCCCTTGCCTCCCCCCTTTTTTGGACCTGTTCCTATCCCTTTCTTTATACACATGCTCAAAAAAAAAATTCACATTACATAAAAACACTATTGATGTAACATTATAGTATTAAACTCTTTATTTTATTTGTATAATTACAATTTCATCTCTCTGAGTATATACATCTATATAATTATACACCTGTATGATATAATTATCTATGTTACATCAGTCTTTGTGAAATGGTTGTATGACATGTAATGCGAATAAAAAAAAAATATATTCATATGCACAGTTATTACGTCAGAAATAAATTGTCATTGAACTATTATGTACAAATGATACCTGAACACCCCCTCTTGTAATGCGAAGCACATGCCACCTCCAGGTAACACGTTTGTCCAGCAGAACATGGGTGAAGAATGCATTGTTCTTCTCGGCCACTTTCGTTTACCTCCTGATAAAATACAGAATTAAACTGATGTAGCAATAATCATTAAATCATCAATATATATATACTTTTAAAAAAACTTTTATGTGGTCTTATTTATTAAATGATGTCTTTATGTACCAAAACTAAATTCCCCACTATTGAGGTCTGAAGTATTTTAGGGAAAACAAACACCACCACCACCACCACAACAACAACAACAATAATAATAATGATATTAATGCAAAGAGAAATCCCCCCCCCCCCAAATTAACAAAACACAACTCTCTCCCACACTCACAAAATAGATTAAAAAAAGCACAATATATGAAATTTAAAAATGTTTTAATATCATACCGAATGTTTTATCTTATTGGTAATTTCTTGATAATTCTAAGTTTTAAATTCATAATGCAAAAAATGGTACGTCATCGTTCTCATTATTTGAAGTTTCATTTAATGAGTCCAGACTCACATCAATTGATTGCACACCGTTGCAATAACTATAGCTTACGGTATGTGTTTTTGTTCATTGTTTCTTTCTTTATCTCCATATGTGTTCTGGCATTTTGAGTTCGTGAATATTGTCTAAAAAAAAAAAAGGGGGGGGGTTGGTTTATAAAATTGATTTTACGTTTGCTCCTTCAATCTCTTTGTACAATCTAATACGGTTGTAATTTCTCCTAAACAACCTCTGTAAGAAACAAGAATAGTTTATTCTTTCCTCATCGTTGAAACCGGGGGGATTATAGGTTTCCAGTCTGTCTGTCCGTCAGTCTGTCCTTCTGTCTGCCCGTCAGTCTCTCATGTCCGTCATGATCAGTCTGTCCTTGTCTGTAATGCTATTTTTTCGCACCTTTTTGTTCATGCTAACAAATATCATGCTGAAACGTGGTAGCAAGGTTCCCCAGAATGAGTTACAGGTCAAATCCGACTTTGGTCACAGCTAACCTACTTTTTCCAGAGTTATTGCCGTTTGTGCAAAATCAGTTTTCCGCACTTCTTTTGGCCATGCTTACAGATATAATGCTGAAACTTGGGATCAAGATCGACTTTGGTTATAGATGACCTATCTTTTCAAGAATTATTGCCCTTTGTTCTAAATCATTGTAACACTGAATTACGGTACACTTGAAGACAAAGAAAGAAAGTGAGCAACTCTAGCTAAAAGACATTTATGCCTTTTACTTTTTGGTTGAAACTGACCTATTTTTCATTCCCTTATGCATTTGTTTGGACAAATATGTCAAGTCAAATAAGGATTAATAGATGTAAATTATATATACAGTATAATAAGAAATAATTCAATTAATTCCACATTGACCTTATAAGGTATATACAAACACAAGGAGCAAAATTTAGTCTATTTCTGTATAGACAATGTCCTTTCGAGTAATACATGTTATCCCAACTCCGGTTCGATCTAGATCTGTATCTATGTATCGAGAGATCTCTAACTAAATACGAAGTTGGTTTTAAATTGAATAAAATATACAAAATATATAAAATCATTACTGTTTTTTCTTTCATTTCATGGTATTCCTTCTATCTCGTACATATATTATCTCTATTATTGATGGGGGCGCCATTCGATCGTGATTCCGATTGGCTAAAGTAAGATTGATGCTCGAAATTTAATTTATCACTTTCAAATACAAGATGTAATCGTTCGTGAAAAAAGTTTTATTCTGAAATACCTGTAATTAAATTATAAGAAACGATTATAAAAATTTTCTTTCTATCGATGTATAGACAAAAACCTTCGCCTCTCGGATTATATAGTTTGTGTGTCGGTTTTTCTCTATACATTGATAGGCGGAGGTGTTCTTTAAAAGTCATTTCTTAAATAATTAAAAGGTTTATAGCAGAATGTTATGATTCGTTTCTAGTTCTGAATCAGATGAACAAGAAAATGAAAGAAAGATATGCATTGTCTAGGTAAATATACAAATATCATAGATCACATTATGAGAGTAGCACCATAGAAATTATATATAAAAACATTCTCTCCTTCGTAAAACATCGCAAGTCTTTTAATAGATTCAACATTTTTGACTGCATAACCGCTGGTAATGTCATTAAGTGCATGAAATATATGAATTGATCCCCAAAGTCACAGTAAAAAGTAAAGTATTTCAACACATTTAATTCATTTTCGATACAGTTATTCCAATTCGAAAAACAAATATATATAGTCGTTGTTCCATATCAACATTGGTATACATGTCTTTCTATAATACGAAATTCTAAGTTAACTTAATAGTCTTCTGTTGTCTGATATAGTTACTATGGAGGAATATATTTTATATGAGAATTTGGTTTTAAACGTACCAATAGTTGATAATTCACTGTTCGGAACGCAAAGTGTTAAAATAGTCTTAAATGCCTTTAAACCATATTTGACTCTGCTCTCTCATACCCGAATTTCCCTTGGTAACAAACACTGGAAGTTCAAACTTTTATTTCGATATAATATAAGACTACAATTATCTATCTATCTATCTATCTATCTATCTATCTATCTATCTATCTATCTATCTATCTATCTATCTATCTATCTATCTATCTATCTGTCTGTATATCTGTCCGTCTGTCTGTCTGTCTATCTATCTATCTATCTATCTATCTATCTATCTATCTATCTATCTATCTATCTATCTATCTGTCTGTCTGTCTGTCTGTCTGACTGTCTGTCTCAGTCCGTCCGTCCGCCCATCCATCCATCCAAATCTTTATTCTACATGTATGTATAAAATGGTTCCCTCTTAAGTTAACTGTTTCCAGATGAATATAAATTACACTCGTCATAATGTCTGGCCTGACCTCTTGTGCCAGGTCTTTGGATATCATTTAACCATAAATATTTCATAAAGAGGTATTTACTGTTAGAAACTTTTTAAAATTTGTCTAAGGACGAAAAATTGAAATTTGACGCATAATCCAAAAATTTGATGCCATTTAAGTGAGATGATGCCCCCTCCCTTAGTCATGTATTATATCAATGTATTCTTACTCTGCCCTCGTCTTGCTGGTCGATTCCTCACACCAATGTTCGTAATCTTTATTACGGCAGCATTCAACAATGAATCTTTGATCACAATTGACAGACAATGCTTTTTTCTTGCTGATAAATGGTGAATAGTGGTGACCAGTATGGCTTATGACTTCTGTCGAAGATATAATGTACAGAATGGTAATATAAATTCTTTAAATCTAAATTAATGTTAATAATGACCAATTTCTGTACCATTTTAAATAAAATCGTACGATTTACTTATACCTTTTTCAATACCTTGATAAATTGAAAGCCAAATCTTTCAAAGCTTTTAACAAAGCATTATATATATTTCTGACGTATATATGCTTTAGGCATTGATAACGTGTGACAAAATACTCCTCTTGGGCACCATACTACAACAGATTTTCAGTGAAATAAGACAGCAATTTGTTGTCAGTACCTATTTGATGTAAAACCAGTATACCATACATATTGCGAAACAAGTAGGTGACAGAAAGTGAAAGTGAAACTACGATCCCAAAGACATGAAAAATTTAACAACTTAATGGAATTTCTACTCATATATCATTATACATGATTTATTCAAGAATCCATGGTTTTAATAATCTTGCTGACCAAATGTCAATATATAAGTGCCTCACCAAGAGAAAACCAAAAATTGTGTGCCGAGGCCATGAGAATATGAGTGTTTAACATCACAGAAGATACTTCCGTTTCTATCAAATATGTTAAGACACTTCCTATAAAACTTGAGCTTATCTTACATCGAGATTATTCGTTTAGCCTAGAGTATAACATTACGCGTTCGGTGTTTACATTTTATGTCGTCTGTATGTTTAAGACATTCTTAACATGTGACCAAAAGGAGATGCTTACTTTCTCCAGTCACCTGGTCTTAATTCTGATTTCCAGGAGTGAATGACTGTTCACCGTAGTATCTTATTGTGAATACCACACTGATATAGCCCCCTACTTTGTTGTTGACTGTATCGGATACCAGAGGTTCCGATGATCTACATTTCGTTTAATTATTCTGTTTCTTATCATATGTACACTGAAGTCGACATAAAAATCTACTGGTATTTACATCGACAACATCTGCCTTGTTCTATAAAATTGATTATTCCAAAATAGTGGCTGCGATCAGGTGTCACAAAAGCGTAAGAATCCCGCTTTTCGGAATGTCATTAGTTTAGACAAACTAGTTAAAATGGTAATCACATTCACACATTTAATTAAGCGGTCAATTTAGCTTTAATCCTTTTTTTTGGTCATAAATATCAAAGATGTTAAAACTAATTTATTAAGAATAAGCATTTAAGTTTAACTTTACTGTAAAAAACCTAACGTGGATTCTAATTATGTTTTTCTTCCGAGTTTTTATCCAATCATATCAGATATACATTGTCCATATTCAATTTGCTCTAGTTTTCCATAGAAAAGATTTATTCTAGAGTGATATGGGAAAGGCCGATCACTATCCGTGGTAATACAACAAAGTGACAGCTATGAATAAAGCACTGGAGAATGTACTTTTTACTGATGATTCTGAGTATGATACATGTAAACAAGTGTTTTAACGTATATACAGCATAAAGTTTTGCACGGCTATTTCTTTGTTAAGACGATGACCTACATTGAATTCGACACCAGGATTTGCCATCTACGGAAGTCCATTTCGAACCTATCAAAAATATTTTTGAATTTGATATAACGAATTCTTGAATTTGTTAAAACGGATTGAATTCGTTTTAACGTATTCTTGAATTTGTTAAAACCGATCGCGATTAGATTCGTTTTAACAAATTTGAGGAAATCGTTATAACGTATTAAATCTGTTATAACAATTTTGAGCAATATATGAATTAGAGAATTCGTTATTTCGAATTTAGTTTGCTAAAACGAATTTCAAAATCTGCTGAAACGAATTCAACAATGTGATGTGGCCAGCCTTTTCTGAATCTGTTTGATTATGACATAGAATTGATGTTAAAACTCATTGTGTCTTAGGACATCTCTGTAAAATTAACACGGAAATGTAATAGTAAATGGAGATGTTACACAGAGAAAAAACTGTACAACTTTATATCACCTTAATATCTCCATATTCATTCAGAAACATCCATGTGATCAATGAAATTAAAAAAAAGCGTTTTATGAATAATAAAAAGTTAAGTAAATGGGGAGATATCATTCAACCCCAGTACAAATCGTCTGATAACAAATAAGGAAATCAACAAATCATAAAACGATTTCTGATATGTTCAAATCTATTACCATATTTGGAAATGTTACAAGCTGACTTGATCCTTTATCAATAAAGACATTTCAAATTCTAAGTCAAGAAAAGGAGCAACCGTTAATTGCATTTAATCTGACATTTTATCTATCTACTATGCTGTATCAATTGACGATGATAATTTTGAAACCTATGTGCTTTTGATATATATTTACCACTCTGAAATGACAATAATAATAATAATAATAATAATAATAATAATAATAATAATAATAATAATAATAATAATAATAATAATAATAATAATAATAATAATAATAATAATAATAATAATAATAATAATAATAATAATAATAATAATAATAATAATAAATAATAATGATAATGATAATAATAATGATAATGATAATAATAATAGTAATAAATAATGATAATAATAATAATAATAATAATAATAAAAAAATAATAATAACAATAACAATAACAATAATAATAATAATAATAAATCAACTTTCGCTTTAATGTCAATATAAATCTTTATAACTTTAGATGTTGAGTTATTTATCTGATAACGGTAAATGTTTAAAGGTCATAAAATGTGAGTATTCTGATGTCATAGGATTTTTATATCAAAGATTTATAGAATTTTGCACCAATTTTGGAATGAATTTGGTTTATACATCATATTTTCATGTATATGATTATCAATTTATGTAGATACAGTTTAAGAAACTCTTTTAGCCCAGTTCCTTGAGAAAACTGCGATAATGTTTCGACCGAGATATAACATTGGCCAGAGATCATAATATTTATCTACATGTAAATTGCTTATCGAAGATATTTTTGTAAATGTACAAATGTTTTAATATGCTTATCTCTGTCATATTTAGTTAGACGTACCTGATATGATGCCGCTGTTGATTAGAAAGTTAATTAAGAGATAGTTTATGCCACAGTGGACTAGCTTCATGATGGTGTACTGAAGGACAAACCGTTCAAACTTCCGTATTCTGAATTGATTTCTCTAGTAAAAAGTATAAAAGAACAGCTTATCAGTTACTGAGGGGATTTGTGTATTTAAGATATGAAGTGAGCTAGCGATCAACATTACTCAATTGACTCATGTTTTAAGTTCTTGCATTATGATAAAGGTAAGACGGGGACCGACGTTCACGTTCATGCTTCTGTATTTCTGAATTAGACGACGTCTAAAGCAAATAACATGACAGAATAGTTGATGAGTTATCTAGAGAGGTTGTGTACTTAGGATATTAAGTCTTGAATTTATCACACAATTTATGTTCCTAACACATCGTTAATGTAAAATATATAGAAGTCATAACGACAACAAAGAAATTTTACTGATTAATACTCATGTTCATTTGTATTACAGAATTTCTATTGTTTATATATCACTTAGGCAGAGTCGATATAATTTTTGTGGAATTTTCACGAAAAAACTTTCTCACTGGTATACAATTAATGAACTGAGAACTGCTTCCCTAGTTTTATTGCTTACAATATTTAAGTGCAATTTAACGATAATATTTCTCAACACATTTTAATTTAATGTAACAGTGTTTCTTTTCTTCTAGGAGATATATTTTTGTAATTATAAACTGGATTTCACGCATCAACTTTAATGAATTCAATCGTTTGGTGTGCTTTTTTGTCATCTGTACATGTCGGTCATACAAATATGTTTCTTTTATACACAAACAAGATTAGAAACTTTCTACTTTTTATTACTACATATATACAAGCTACAATTAACTATGAGCATATAGCAAAAATCACACAATCTGATCTTAATTAAACAAGAACCATTAAAACACAACTTTAACATGGTAACACAATATATTCTATTATAAACAAATTTGGCTTCTTGGGGCTACTCGACCAGAAATCCTATTTAATTCTATTTTTGATACCCTGGGGGGAGCCCAGCAGGGTAAGCAGAAACCTGGGGGGAGCCCGGCAGGTAACTGTTTCCAATAGGAAATAAACCAAACGTAATGTAAAAGGTTATTTTTCGAACCCTGGGGAGAGCCCGGCAGGGTAAACAGATACCCGGGGGGAGCCCGGCAGGTAACTGTTGCCAATAGATATACATGTATATTTTCCTGTATGTATATGAACTTTAGAACCCTGGGGAGAGTCCGGCAGGGTAAACAGATACCCGGGGGAGCCCGGCAGGTAACTGTTGCCAATAGATATATATATATATTTCTGACTGTATATAAAGTTTAGAACCCTGGGGGGAGCCCAGCAGGGTATTCAGATATCTGAGGGGATCCCTGTCGGTAACTGATGCCAATGCAACATAGTTAAAATAATGTCTCTGTAATAAACTACCCCAGCGGTTGACAAAAACTAAATAAGAAAATGCATCTGAATTGGGGCATATAAATTGTTCAGAATTTATATAATGGCCAAGGAAAAGTAAATTCTGTAATGGACGTTTGCCCAAAAGTCGAGTAACCCAAATATTATGCAGTACATGAAATAACATTCAACGTATGTAATGATTTGATCATTTGTACATGAATAAACCAACTAACATACGACATCTGAAAATCATTGATATTTTTCATCAACCAACCCTCAACTATAAGAGGCGTAGATGGGGATGGTGGGTGGGTTAAGTTGATATTTCTCTATAGAATGAACACGCTTCGCACTGTTACGCTCCAAGAATTGCAATGGCTGACCAATCACTAGACACGTGATAATGTGGTCAGATAGAATTACTGATCACCATATAAGGATTGTTCTAAAAATAGAGTATTGGTACTGCCCGCTCTGTGTAACAAGATATGTCAGTAGATAAGATTATCATATGTGTATAAACTAATATTACATAAATATACATTTTATACACAAACAAGATTAGAAACTTTCTACTATTTTATTACTACATATATACAAGCTATAATTAACTATGAGCATATAGCAAAAATCACACAATCTGATCTTAATTAAACAAGAACCATTAAAACACAACTTTAACATGGTAATACAATATATTCTATTATAAACAAATTTGGCTTCTTGGGGCTACTCGACCAAAAATCCTATTTAATTCTATTTTTGATACCCTGGGGGAGCCCAGCAGGGTAAGCAGAAACCTGGGGGGAGCCCGGCAGGTAACTGTTGCCAATAGGAAATAAACCAAACGTAATGTAAAAGGTTATTTATCGAACCCTGGGGAGAGCCCGGCAGGGTAAACAGATACCCGGGGGGAGCCCGGCAGGTAACTGTTGCCAATAGATATACATGTATATTTTCCTGTATGTATATGAACTTTAGAACCCTGGGGAGAGCCCGGCAGGGTAAACAGATACCCGGGGGGGGGGGGGGGGGGAGTCCGGCAGGTAACTGTTGCCAATAGATATATATATATATTTCTGACTGTATATAAAGTTTAGAACACTGGGGGGAGCCCAGCAGGGTATTCAGATACCTGAGGGGATCCCTGTCGGTAACTGATGCCAATGCAACATGGTAAAAATAATGTTTCTATAATAAACTACCCCAGCGGTTGACAAAAACCAGAGACATGTGTATATATGTCTCTGCAAAAACTAAATAAGAAAATGCATCTGAACTGGGGCATATAAATTGTTCAGAATTTATATAATGGCCAAACGAGTGATTAGGTAATGTAGTACATAATCACAAGAGCCCCAAGAAGATAAATAAATTGCCAGTTTTTAAGATGGGAGTGTTAACACGGTAAGGCGTTATGACTAAAAATTATTAAATATGAATTGAAATCACGAACTCACGAATCACGAATTTTTTTAGCATTTTGTAAAACTTGGTCAGATGTTCTGATATAACGTATGTAACGGTTTGATGACCATCGACCCATAGTTTGAATTAGATGATCTTCCACGCCTGCTGAAGCTGCAGAGGTAGCAGCTCCTATGCGAAAGGAATGACCACAATATTTCTAATCATCCAAATTTAAAATATTCAACATATGCCTCAACATAGATATAAAGACATCTCGAGTTTAAACCGAACCATTTGACTCTACAAATAATGGTGACTTGGTTTTACAGCCATGAGAATTTCTGAGTTGAAGAAACTTAATCATAGTAGCTACTGGGAATAAAGGAGGTATATTAAATATAAGAATATGTACCCCTTGTCGATAGGGATCTGTCTTGGACTTCTTTAAAGTAAGTCGATAACTTCATTGGTCCATTGCCACAGTAATGTCATTAACAGAAATACAATCTCCTATATCATGCTTATTTCTGACTGTAAATTCTCCACAACGTAGGAAACCAAAGAAAGCCATCTGGCACACATATTTGAGCATCAAATCTGTATACTCGGAAAATAAACCTGCTGACAGTAAACCAGACATTTGAGACAAAACTGAAAAAGTAATAGGAAAACGTTTGTGGTTACTGGTCTTGTATGTCAATGTTTGTGATTTACGAATACCTTGTAGAATGCAATCTAATCTATCCATGTTAAACAAAGGATTATTAAAACCTGCTCTTAAATAATGGAATCTCACACCTGCTAGATATAATCTAATTGTACTATAGCTAAGGTGTAAAGCTTTACAACAGTAAGTCACAAAATGTATCATCAGATCCTCAGATAATTCGGGTAATACCCCTACTGGTGTTATAATACCATATAAAGCTACAAATCGCAGAAAATGATCTAAGGCAGTCCTGTAAGTGATAGCTGTTTGTTTGCTAATAGCTGCGTCCCATAGTTCGTTCACTTGTTCATTCAAAATTACGTCATCATTAGCTGACCAGGTGGAACACATGGACATGGGGTTTCTCGTGCCTTTGGGGCTAGTCGACGGAATCGGGACATCTGGAAACGAGATAAAGCGTCCGCAATGTTATTTTCGACACCTGGGATATGCTTGGCATGTACAGTAAAATTATAAATAGCTGAACACCATGTTAACTTTCTTAAAAGTGTCATTATAAGAGGAACCTTAGATCTACCTTTGTTAATTATATGAACTGTAGATTGATTATCACAATAAAATAAAATACGTTTCCTGGACCACTCTTTGCCCCACAAGACACAGGCCATAAGTATGGGATATAGTTCACAGAATGCCATAGAATTCGCTTGAGTTAAAGTGCGGACATGCGACGGAATTTCTCCCTGGAACCACTTGTCATAATAAATACCACCAAAGGCTGTATCAGTAGCATCTGTGTATAAATGCATATCTGCGGAGACCACTATATTATTATCCATAAAAAACGACACCCCGTTCCATCCTGATAAGAACTTATGCCACATAGTTAAATCGAGACGACATTCCTTCGATAGCTTAATATGATGGTGTAGTTCTTTGACTTGGGTGGATAATTGGATGAGATAAGACACAAATAACTACTCTGCATGCAAAGTTGAGGTGACCCAGGAGACTAAGAAGCTCTCTCTTAGTACATGACTGGCGGTGTTTGAAAGCCTCCAAAATATCACATATACGTTTTATCTTTTCGTCCGGTAGTCGAGCTTCCATCTTAACAGTATCTAATGTAATGCCTAAGTATTCGAGACAAGTTGTAGGGCCCTCTGTTTTATGTAAAGCTATAGGTATATTCAGTCTTTTGAATAGAAGTGTCAAAAGGGTCATAGTTCTATCCGCCTCATAATCCGGTGCATCAATAGTAAGGAAGTCATCCAAAAGATGCAGAATGTTTTCGATCTTGAATATATTTACTGCAATCCAACATATTGCTCTGGAGAATGAGTCAAATATTTTCGGACTTGAACGGCTTCCAAACACTAAACGTGTATAAAAGTAATACTGTCCTTCCCATGCAATACCATGAAATGGCCATAAAGATGGATGAAGTGGAACGAGTTTGAAAGCGTCACTGATATCGGTTTTGCACATCCAGCTCCCTTGTCCTTTGACCTTAATAATATTTATGGCGTGATCAATAGTGACATATTGCAGTGAAAAATCATCCTTGTTAATAAGATCATTTAGGCTTTTATAATTACAATTCTGGTGCGGTGCAGACAAATCCACTGTAAGGCGTTTCTTTTTATTATATTTCCCTTCAGCTATACCTACTGGGTTTATACGGTATGTTTGAAATGGGATTTCGTCGAAAGGTCCTATCACAAAATTTTTTTCGACTTCTTTGGCGATAAGTTCCTTTGTAATCTCAGGCTGAGATCTAGATGATAACAGATTCTTACAGATTAACGACTTAGTTGGTAATTCTTGTAATCCTGTATGAAAACCTTTTTTCATACCAGTAAGTAGATAATGCGTAAACTGTTTGTCAGGATGCATTGATAACAATTGATCTAAAGCTCTCACATTAATACACGTTTTTTTGTGCTGCTATAGCTCCGCCTATTTCCCCCCTTTTTTTGATGGTAAGTACGGGGGGATGCCTCGTTTTTTGAATCGTTACATTTTGTTTTGGGATGATCCTGTTTACAATTAAGGCATACATGTAAATTGTTACATCTCGGTCGTAAACAACCTTTCTCTCCGTTGTAATTATTACATATCTCCAAACCACGGTATCTCTGTCTCGGTCGACCATACGTGTCTGTATTTCGGTTTTCTGTGGTTCGTCTCGGGTTGCTAGATGAATCCATAAGTGTTAGCGGACAAAAACCGGTAGTGTGAGATATACTGTTACATTTGTTGCATACTATTGGCTTTTGATTCGCGAAAATGTTGCAAAACAATGTACTGTTACGTATAGACCAATCGACTGGTATGTTATTATATTTTAAGTGGGCAGCGGCTTTAGCACTGAACTGTTTATGATATTCATAGAATGTCGTACCTCCATATCTAGTAGCCATGTCAACGATATCCCTTTCGTATGAATCTAGTTCAGGCCGTCTTTGTGGGAAATGCTCACACATTATATTTTTATAAATCCCGAATGCCGCTATGAATTCCTCGATTGACAGCATCCTATTGAGTCTGGGATCGGGTTTTCCTTTGTCCTTATCCTCTACATAGCTCTGTGTCAATGGGGGGCATTAGTAGGATAGATAAATTAATATCTTTACCTTCTATGATGGATTGGCGAACTTTCGGAGGTACAGTTTCTACAAACGGAAGAAACTCCAAACTATAGCCATACTGAGTCCTGACATAGGTTCCGTCCGGCCTCTGTCTCTGACCAAACTCTCGATAGGCTGCCTGTAAGGAGGTTGTACTTGTAGAATCGCCTTCGACGTTCAAAGTACACTGTCTTTCCCTGGTATCCGCACTAATCAATTGGCTTTCACTACCTGCTGCAGCCGGAATACCATTTTGTGAATGAGATTTTTCTTTTAATTCATAAATTTCTTTCCTCATCTCCTTCACGGTCCGAGTTAACTCGCCGATGGCCAGGGCAACGTTGTCCATTGTGCCGCTATTGTTGTTTGCATTCGGTACTTCCGGCGGTTCCAACGATTGTGTAGCGTGGTTTAGCTGCGTTGAAATCTGATCTGTTTAACACCGTGGTTCACTTGTAGTTTTATATAAACGTATAAGATCTGCTTTTTGGATGATGATGGTATGTTCACCCCACGAGATAGCAGCGCATCACGTAATTTAACATTAGTCCAGTTTTCAGGTCTCGTTTGATCATAAGTCATAGATGACCTTGTTTGAGTTCTATTTCTTCGCGTAGGTCCTGACATTGTGAACAGCTAGGAATTGAATTTCTCTTAGCTTAGATTCTCACAGTAATATCCAATTCCTAAATTGAAAGATATAACATAGACTCCTAATGTTCAATACGATCGTAAGCTGATATTAAGTTGATATTTCTCTATAGAATGAACACGCTTCGCACTGTTACGCTCCAAGAATTGCAATGGCTGACCAAACACTAGACACATGATAATGTGGCCAGATAGAATTACTGATCACCATATAAGGATTGTTCTAAAAATAGAGTAGTGGTACTGCCCGCTCTGTGTAACAAGATATGTCAATAGATAAGATTATCATATGTGTATAAACTAATATTACATAAATATACATTATGTTCTTGTAGCTATTTGAATGGAAAGCATGCTAACGGACACCGTATTAAGAAAGGTATCAAAATAAACATAAGTTTTTTTTATTGCAAACATTTGAGACATTGCAATTAACCACGTTTGCTGTGTACTAATAAGGTATTTAATGAGTTTAAATTTAGAAACAAACACCGGTGTTCACAGGAGAGAGAGAGAGAGAGAGAGAGAGAGAGAGAGAGAGAGAGAGAGATGCGGAGGGTTTGCGAGGAACATATTGGATAGAACGCAGATGGAGGACTAAACTCTGAGTTTCAGTTTCAGATTTCTATTGGAGTAATTTGAATAACCATTTTCCCATAAATGTGATTTGAGGAATGTAAAGATGATGGATAAATCCAAAGCACAAGTCCAAAAATCATAAAACCAGAGGACATACGAAATCAGTGAAAATGAAAAACAAATGGAAAATAACAAAATATGTCTACTTGAAGAGCATATGTGAACCCCTGTGATGGAGTGAGATCAGGTGCCCGGGGAAATTGTTTCGTCTTTCTTTCTTTCCGTTTCCAAACATCATGAAGTGTTGACTTGTTAAAAATTTAGATCAACCAATATTAATCAATACATATATTCCATCACACTGTGGGTAGCTGACTATATGTTATTTTCTACTGTGCTTATTTTACAATCTTATATCAATAATTGTGGTTGCCAATGTAGCAATACTCATTGAACTCATTGACTCCTACACCGTTGTTTGGTCCGATTCTCAAATACAATGTACCTGCTGAAGGTCAATGTATTTGGCGTACTTCCTTCTTCTCTACAAAACAGTAGACATCGCCATACATATTTATGTGAAACAATCCAGTTGTTTCCATTAGACCACAAACAAACCAAAAATAACATGATATTTTATTAGTTTTAATGTAAAGTAAAACAATTATTAGTCAATTCAGTTTATGATGAAAATAAATTATAAAATGGAAATGGCTTAAAATGTTTTAGTGTATTAAAGTATTTGTGTGAGAAATTGGAGCATTCTGTGCAATTATTGTCCTTGTCAGTTATCTAGTAAGCATCTTTGTAAATGTTTCGGAACGACAGTAAACAACATACATTTTTGCAAATTCCAATATTATCATAATAGAAATACACAAGATAATAATCAAAGAAACAGAGAAAACAACATTACAAAAATATTCGATCGTACTGCACTTACGATACCGACTTAGGACGATCAATGAAAGTAAAAAACTTCACTCAGTTGTTGTGGTTAAACATCACTGGTCAGAAAAAAGTACTAACAACACTTCCTAACTGATTGATGCCTTTCTGACTGTAATACATAGCTACCTCAATTTTTGTAAATGTCATCCCTACCTTCCGTTATGTTTCGACATTCCAACCTCGGTTAACGCCTCGATTGGGATTTTGTCGGAGCATGTCGTCCTCTACTAATACCTTTCTGTCTGGGACAGCAAGGTTTTTCTTGATTTTTAGACAAATAAAACCTTTTCTACCCCTTTCAGTGGTGCCTCTTCATTCCTGAAGCATTTTTGTCCTAGTTTCAATATTACGCTAAAAAGTCACTGATAAGAAAGATATTTCTATAACAATAATAATGTATAACAAGAACATGGGACCAGGCAACAGGAGTAAACAAAACATATAAATATGAAATCAGTTAATAAAACTTTTTTGACGTATGTCAATGTGTAGAGTAATGTTACGTCACACTACAATTGATAAGAGTTCCCTCGCTTTTTTAACGAAAACAGATAGAACGCGTAGTTATACACCGTGCTAAATCCATGTTCCAGATCGACTGATCGAGCACCTAACTTGAGTTACCTACTTCGACTTCTCCATATATAAATACATATGGAATTTATACGATTTGACTCTTTCTACTGGGTATATGTGACGGGTGTTGCTAGCAAGCAGGAGATGCTCACTCTCCCCGGGCACCTGATCTCACTCCATCACAGGGGTTCACATATGCTCTTCAAGTAGACATATTTTGTTATTTTCCATTTGTTTTTCATTTTCACTGATTTTGTATGTCCTCTGGTTTTATGATTTTTGGACTTGGACTCTTTACATTCCTATTTATATTCTGATTTCTTCGACACTTTGTCCTCTGAAAAGTTCTTTCCAAAGTTAGTAAAGATAAAATATTCCAATCCACTCATTTGGAAACAGCTAGTTAAATATAAACACGGTATAAACTACAAATTGGTCATGGTTACGATTAAATAGTACGATAGTCTCTTTTCGTCTTCAACTTTTCTCTTATGAATTAATTTAAGACTTCAATAGCAAAATACGTCATGTTACTATAACAAATATTTCTTTCTCTCTTGAATTCGTCTTAGAACTATAAAAACATTCAAACGTTTGCGGCATCTAAAATTCTATATCATATATGCCATTTAAGTGTAATTTGTAACCACTGTCCAGGTTCATTTCGATATGAATCATTAATGTCGAATGCTAAATATAGCATTTGGACATTCTGTATACGATATTTCCGATTTCACTGTTTGTAGAGGTCGAAAATCGTCTGCATTCGCTAATAGTATAGCATTGTAGGAGTCACTGACTACGTCACGAATGGCGGGATGATTGACGTTATCTCCTATTCCTACAATCATTACACTCACATCGTCTGATAGGGAATTAATGGTATCCGCCAGTACGTTTTCATTTTCAAATTTTCCCGCTGTGAAAACTATTAAGAAATGTTTTGAATGTTTTCTGCCATTTAGAGTAAGATTTTCATTGGCAGTTTCAAGCGCATGTGTAACATTGGCAAAAGGAGAATTCCTTATGAAAACTGAGGTTATTGAAGCCATCACGTAATTTTCAGAATATTTTCCGAGTTGGATTTCTGTTGCCACATCCTCTGAATACGAAATAACACCGACTTTGATGTCTCTATTGTTAATACCAATGTACTTTATTAAAGATATTGCTGCCTTTGTCGAGTATTTTGCATTGTTTATCGAGGATGTATCAAGAAGCAATATAATATCTGAAGTCAATCTTTCTTTACAGTCTAAAACAGAAAAAGACAACATATTATTATTATACATACAGGAATTTAGTATATTGTCTCTCTAAAATAATAAATTATTATACACCACAGTACAAATACCGTATTTATTGTTAAAAAGCATTCAGTTCACTTATAGGTTTATTATAGGCTTAATTAAATTTCGTTGATGCTTATACAGTGGAAAATGTACCGGTCTTTCAATATATATAAAGATACTTCAAATTGTAGTGTTAAATGGGAAATGCTATGTCAGTGTTAATTTTTCAAGACTAATGGTAAGTTACCATTACAGTCAGGATGCGCTGTTTCTAGATACAATCGTTGTAAGACATCATGATCCAATGTAGAGAAAACATAATCCGGACTGTGCGCCAAAGACTGCAACTCCAAATGGTCAACATAATGTCCTACACCAACAACATATAATTTTATATGGTTTACAGTGAGAGCCCAGCTCTGTTTTATAGCATTGGCTCGATCAGAAGACATACCGTCTGTCATTAATATAATCTGTTTGTACGCTGAACCATTCCGAGCGCCATACTGCTGACTAATAAATACCTGAAACATTACACGTGGAAAAAACCTGTGGTACGACATTGCTGTTAATTAAAACATTTGCGTTTCTTTAAGAAATTAGTCTTTTAAAATTTTTTAAAAGAATTATGATAAAGAAATTGATGATTTGAATGCACTAGTTAAAAAGTGCCAATTTTTTTTTTATCTCAAAATAAAACTAACTGTAAATTTGATATACAACATTTTTATTATTCAGTTCTACAGATACGTGTTAATATTAATGTTAGACATTTTACTGTAAACGAATAACAATATCCGATATATTTGTATGTAAATTTTTACTGATAACCGTAATTAACCTCTTTCGCCAACTGTAATGCATCACCAGTATATGTTGCACCCCCTTCACAGTCAAGATCTGCTATGGCTGCCAGTAAAGTAACATTTGTAGCATATGTCGTGAATTTCCAAGAAAGAAAAGGTCTTGATGAATATGTTACAAGAGCTATCTGGAAGTCATCCGGACCGATAGGAAGCTGTGTAACAATTGATCTCATAAAATTAAAAATTTTACGACAATTGTTTTTAGAACTTGATGAAACATCAATGACAAAAAGTATATCCACTGGACCAGGTCTACAATCTGTGAAAGAAAAAATTAAACTATCTTTTTATATATTAAACATTAAATACTTTTCACAAAATAATATGTTTGTAATGTTCATCAGTTGAAATTTTATTTTAACAGTTAAATCTCCAAAACCCTTTCTTTTTTCTTGATATATTTATATTTATGTAGATGTTTTATATTAAAGTACAATAGTTCTTATAAGGAAAATGGTTAACAATCACTGAAGGAACATCATACCTTGTTCACAGACTGTACCATTAAATCTGTCTGTACAGTCACATGTGAAATGATTCACCAAGTCGTTACAGCTTCCTCCGTTTATACATGGGTCATTCATGCATTCATTGATATCTGAATTAATGCACCAAGATTAGTTCATGAATTCATGTAAAGTGGGACTAGCTGAATAGCTTACACTTCAAGGACAAGCGATATTGCTTCTAATTTTCAGAGTCCCTTAATGTCAATCTTTTTACATTGCAGTGAGTGCTACTCGCTAGAAACATTAAGACATTAGTTACTTTTACATATTACATTTTATATCAAATTTACATGGGAATCGATAAAAGAAAGAAACCAAAACATCTTACTCATCCGAAGGAGAAACTGTATATAGTAGTAGTAGTAGTAGTAGTAGTAGTAGTTGTAGTATATAATATTATTTGTGTCAGTATAAATGACATCTTTATGCTTTCTTTTATAATGATGATAGTTATATAAATAAAAAAACCCCAAACAAACAAAACCCGTTACGTCATTTTATCTATAATCATCTTACCTGTCTGACAATTACCACCTGTATAGCCTGGAACACAGGAACATGTATAGGAATTGAGGAAATCATGACAAGTGGCACCATTCTGACATGGAGAGCTGGCACATTCATCGATATCTAGAATTACATATCTTGATAATATTTAAGAATACTGACGGTAATCAGAAATTATATAGTCCGTCAAATGTGATTGTTTTGGTTGGTTGTTTGATTATTGCTTCTGTTACTATAGCAATTTACCTGTTTGAATTCTATGCTTTACTTATCATTTTTGTACAGCACATCCTGTATTGCTGCATACTGATTTTCTAAAGAATATAAATTATTTCAGATTGCACTAAAATAATATTCAAGTGATAAATACAAATATTAATAATTGTTGAACTTAATTCTTTGTCGTTTTATATCAGGCTGTGTATTTACATATCGTGGATTGTGTTTTCACACATTTAATATATTGAACACTCCTTTTGTGTTGCTTCTTACTCTGTGGCGCCCTTCCATACAGCTTTCTTTTGAAGTTTTCAAGTTTTGAGCTATTCATGACCGTTCCTTTTATTTGGTTTGTTACACAAATCGGTATGTATCATCAGTATAAATGTAAGCCATGGGTGACGTCGGCGGAATGGAACAACACTTTATTTTTAATTTGGCAGATTCAGATTTTTTCTAAGCTTATTTATCATTTTTTACCTCCGTGTCTTTCTAACGAGACAGTACTAGGTCCAATATCACCGCATACGGTGTTAAGTGAAAGATGTCACCCAGTTTCGGTTGAGTCCGGTGCATGGGACAGCATAATGAACCTCGAACTGTGACAACCAGCTTTACTGTAGAACATGTACCTACTGCTTTTCCTGGACTTGTAATAAAACCCCCAAGTTGATAGATGAGAGTGACGTGGTAGGACTTACTTTTACATATCTAAATATACCATCTCTATACCAACCTGTAATACAATTAGATGATGAATGATATCCGGGTTTACAGTTACAGTCAAATGTGTTTATTCCGGTATTTATACAGGTTCCATCATTTGCACATGGAAATGCAAGACATGGGTCAGCTGTAAGAATAAGAAATTGGTATTAATTTATGGTAAATGCTTATGAATCAATGAACATGTATCTAATATTCCCAAGCGAGGGATTTTATATTAACACAAACAAAAACCACCAAAATGAAACAAAACAAATCCAACAACAAAAATTTCAACAACAAACCCAACATAAACCAATTTATTGCACAGTATTATTGCATGCAATTCATTGTTATGTATAGATTAATTTATTGCACAGAGCCTTTATAAGTTGAAATGCTATGTAAGGAGCAATGTATTGCACAGTACCTTGTATGACGTGCAGAGTTATTCATTGAGCAATTTGTTGCACAGTATTTTGTATGAACTCCAGTGTTTGCACTTACTTGCACTACAACCGGTCCGATAATGTGCTTTACATGGGATCGTCAAATAACAGGTCTGTCCCGCTGGACAAGAAGTTGGACTACATTGAGCTTCTCTGCCAACTTCATTTACTTCCTAGTGAAATAGAAAAACAGAATTAACAATTCACTATCTGCTATTCGGATATGGTATAAGCAAAAGTATATCTAATGATACCATGGTATATTCAATGATACTATGGTTCTATGTTATTCTCACACATCACACACATGGAAGCCGGTGTGGCCTAGTGGATAAGGTGCTCAGCCCGTGATCGAGAGGTCACGGGTTCGACTCCCGCCCTGGGCGCAACGGTGTTCTGTCTTTTGGATGAGGCAGTAAAAACCGAGAAACCTCACTGCTTCGGGTGGGTCCGTTGCATAGGTCTAAAATTGTATGCAATGAATCAGGCAGATGCCGTCACCATATACGTGAAATAATCGTGGAGTGACGTAAAACAATATTCAATCAATCAATCACACGCATGACCTTTTCGTCATTTGTTCATACCAATATGTATTCAATGTTTTTGACTGTAACACTGTACGTTACGCAGACATTTGTATAGGCGCAGGATATTGACAATATCACTAACTGCCCTTGTAGTACACGGTTATTACAACACACATCGGTATTAAACAGGTGGAAAATTAATCGGTGCCCCTTTTACCCACATTCGATCAAATTGCGGCAAAACATTATCAAAATATCTATTCTGTTATTTTTACCTTTAATATCCAATTTTTCTTACATTGCCGTTACAACAACCCTTATACTTCTGATTTACAAAATTTGCCATAATATTGATGGATATTTCCTTAAAGTCGCATAAAATGATAGGAGAAAACAACCATCAATAAAACTTTATGAATTTAACACGTACACTACAGAATGCCCTGCTGGAATCGATCTCGCACCATGTTTCAGCTTCTATATTTGTACAACATTCTCTCCTAGGACTAGTGGTGCACTGTTCATACAAAGTTGATGCTGATTTCTTGCTGATGAACGGAGAATGATAATGTCCATTATGACCTAGGATTCCTGTGAGATATTATATTTAATTATCGAATTTCATACCTATATATTCACAGGAAAGAGAACAATCATTTGATTTTTAGGGTGTAAAAATCTTATTCTTTCCTTTCTACTGGAGTAAATAGTGACATATATTGCAAAAGAAGAAAATAACTGGTGTCAAGTAACTGTGGCATAACAACAATTTACCACAGTGGACATTCAAGGACCCATGAAATTTAGAGGTGAGACCAGGAGCCCGGGAGGAGTAAGTGTCTCTTGAATGGCTAGCTACATTCGTCGTGAATGCCCTTACATACAGAAGAAACATATGTAACTCAGAATTGTATATATAAATGAATGTGAACTAACACTGTAGAAAGTGTCACTGCCATATAACATCAGGAAAAAAGTGTAACACATAGTCTGTCTTTCAATTTGTCACGAGGGATAGTTGTGGCTTGATGAATTTAACAATACACAAATTCTAGGATTTCAAGTTAACTAAAAGGTCCGCTGAAAGTTTTGTTATCTGAAGCCACTTTTAGAATAAATTAAATCGGTGAATATTTGAAGATTTTCCATAAATGCGGATAGAATTTTGTAAGGAAGGCTGATAGACTTTTGGTAGAACATTTATTTTGTGCCTGGAATAGGTTTAGGAATAAGGAATAAGTATAATACCTCGAATTCTTTCTCTTTAGTAGATATAAGAAAAGTACTCAATACTGATTTATAGTTGTCAAGAGTTTCATCAGTAGTGAATATAGAGCGAGTACATGTAGGACTAACATTATTTGAGTTAAGGCCAAGTTACTGTATAAGGTATTTGTAGTAGTAGTATGCTTTGCACACAAATATAATGTTGTTAGAGGCCTTTTCGGCTGGCACTAATGCATAACTGGTGTGTATTCTTTCTAGTTCTGCTTTAATGTTTGGATTATCAAAAGCGGATGAATAACGAGTCCTCATGTTCCGTTTAAGTTTATAAATTCTTGACACTATCAAGCAACTTACACTTTTAATCCTTTCAAACAATGTATTTATGCCGATATTAACCTGCTTCCCCCAATTTGTGGTATGATCCCCAACAGAACCCATTATAATATTAAGGTTTTCTTTCCAACTAAATGATCTGGGCTCTCTAAATTTAGACCCTTTTGTAAAAAGGTGGCGAAGAATGTCATTATTAACTATGTTGACATTGTACTGCTATTTTCCAATCTTCAAACTAGACAGCAATGTGTACATGTATTATAAAGTATGTAGACATCAATATATATAAAGATATTCAAGTCGAATCAAAGAAAACTGAATTTGAGACATGCTACAATTGTATTTCTTTTCGCCAAACTTGACACAAAGGAAGGTACCATGTGCAAAAGACTCTATTTAACAAAAGGACCAACCACCCCTCTTTATTTATCTTGTGTTTAGTATGGTGCTAAACAGGCCCGTCAAAGCACTTAAAATAATGAAAGCTCCAATAACACCGAATATTCGTAATCTATAAGCTTCAATATACTGTAAACCGTCTTCTATTCGTGAGCGTTTCATTTTCGCGATATAAGTGAGAATGACTTTTAGCGAAAATATAACGCAGCAAATATACAATTAATTTTCAAAGGATTCAAGACAAATTAAAATGATATGTTTATTAAAGCATAAGTCAAACATATACCATGAATAAAGTTCATTTGAGATTAAAAATTTCCTTTGGATAAAACATAGCTTGATGAGTTACTAAAACTCCGTGACACAAGCAACTAATATCAATCGCATTGCACCAACAAATTCAGGGGGTGGAGCTCTCCATTGCATTCATCGAGGATGAATTTTACAATGATAATTGCCTTTTTTAAAAACACTTAAAAACGCATTGTTCTGCAAACACATCAGATATACACATGTTACGTTGTGTAACGGGAAGTTTTGTCCTTCAATGTATGGTATTAAAATCTTCTCGACAAAGCGGCACATTTTTTATTCATTGGACCAATTATTTTCCCAATGAAACACATCACATTCTTCGGGGAAATTTACGTTTGGGTGACATTTAGAGGTTTTAATTGTAAACGAGGGCTGTAAAGAATCAAAGACAAGGAATATAAACACATGATATGATTATCTGTAAGATCCTTGATATCTAGGTACTACAGAATATATTTATAATTAGACAATTTGGAAGCCATGGTTGGAGATTATTATATGAAATACATGTGTTGTTTTATATTGGAAATATGGTGGAATACAGAACTGTATTTTTTTATATCATTACGGACATTTCTAATACTAAAGGCGTCTATACCTTTATTGGCATACCTGAAGACCAGGACGGTAAATTTATTACTTCTGTGACAATTTCAATACTCCTATTGTTAATTTTTCATATATGTGTAGTTATATATAAATTTAAAGTTTACATTCCGCAAATGTTACGTTAGCTATTACACATTCTTTACCTTCCTTCATCACACATCATTGCCTGGCAATGTATTGGATTGTAGTCCTTGTTTAACCGGTTATACCATGATAATACAATACCACACATTTTTCTTCTTACTGATTGTGAAAACGGTAAAGCAGATACCCTATGATGACAATGAGTTATACTTGCTTGCATATACTAATGACATCACGGCGGATGTGACCGATCAGCAGGGAATGCTTATAACACCATTGCACCTGATTCCAACTCTGATCTATCAAGGGGTCCATGATAGCTTATATCTATTTAGTCTGATATGATGGATGTTCATTATTGAATACCGCTCACGATTCTAGCACTTAACATTTTATTCATTCATTCAGAGAGTATGGTAAAAGCAAACCAGAAAATTTCGCAACATGACTAAAATGTATTGACGTCGCTAGACATTGCTGTCAATAGCATATTTTTCGGGGGTTTTTAACTTTTATATCCGAGCGCTCAAATTCTTGAGACATCCCCTCTCTCTATAACTAATTATATACAACTTTAGTTTGAATCTGAATAGGTAACATGAGTTATCACACGGAATGGTGATAGAATATGTATAAGAAACCTATAGTCCGCTATGACTATCTTATTATATGAACTGACACTTGTCGAACCACTTGTACCATTCAGATGTGCAAATGTGAGTGTATACACAATGGGATACAGGAAATATCGGTGAATAACGACGTCGTCGTCTACCTGTAAATTGCTCTTGCATTTGAAATAACGTCTATATTCAATGGTTTCTTGCGCCGTATGATGACGTAAAGCTTGTATACATCTGAGCTAATGTGATTTATGAATGTCACCTTTTTTCATAAACTTTTATAGAATATTATGCTAGTATCAAACATATGTAAGCGATATCAACATGAGTAAACGGTGCTCTGCATTGTAACGGTAAGAGAAATTGCTACTTTGTTGGAAATTTTGGCCATTGAGACCAAGGGGATATGGGGATATAAGGTTTGTAAATGTTTAATCCAATAAAGTTCACACCTAAAAGTCATTTTTGCATTTCAGATTTAGTTTCGCCAAGTACTTGGATATTTTTTTTCAATAGGATTAATAACAACGTTATCAATATTGTGATTATATTTGATGAGGTGATCGTAAAGAAAATTGTTATAGTTATGTCTAGAATTATGTCTGATTTTATATGAATGATTACTTAATTGAAGAACGAAGAAGTACCGAGGGATTAACGATTTGTCGAAGTCCATTGAATAAAAGGACAATGTCGTGTATAGTATCACATTTAAACAAATGCGAACGCCAATTTTAATTGAGGTGAGACCAGGAGGAGTATGCGTCCCCTGTTTCTATGCAGCACCCTTTGCAAAAGTCCTGCAACAACTTTTCAGGTCCAGGAAGTAATTACCTACATATATACTTATATACACAAACATGAGCATGTGAAGGAAACAAAGACACTAAGTCAAATTATCCAATTATCCCATTCACAGTGTGACATGCTGTAGAACTGAAATTCCGGTGTCGAAGATACACGAGAAAATATGTCAGTATGTATACATGTAATGTCAAATCAGGTACAGTAAAAAGTTCAAGATAGTTAATTTGTATAATCAGATTCCAAAATGTCGGTCAACATTCGTGAAAGATGGATCTCAAACGGCACCAAATCCCTTTATCGATTGTAGAACTTCCTCGGTGAAAATTTCAAACGTTCCTCAATATATACCTGTGAGGGTTGTTTCGTGGCAAAAAGCTTCGTTAGGGCCTTATCCTACACTTTTCAGAGGAAACGATATCCTGAGACTCGACCCCTCTGTCTGTTAGTAGTGACTCCTACAGTTCAAGGATCTGAGCTTACTTACGGACGGGCGCGATTTACGCGATCTCGAATGACATATTTTTGATACCAACATATTATTCTATAGAAGTTTTGTGTGAAAATGTTTATGACCTCTCGTCTTGAGAAAGCTGTTAATCCTTGTTCTCTATATGGAGGATTATTTATAAATATTTACATATGTATCCTTTATTTGTGCTGTTTTTGCGGTGATTTGGAATGTAGTGACTGTAAACATGTTAACTACACCAGTTGAGTAACGTTTGTCACTTAAATTAACCGTCCTAAGTAGGTATCGTAACTGCAGTACAATAAAATATTTTTGTAATGTTTTCTGTATTAATTTTACTATTATCATGTTTTATGTCATTTGTGTCATACAGCTTGATCAGATGTTTTCTCTTGTGAAAGAAGGCTTTTTGAATAATTGATAAAAATCAGATCTTCAGTTTTTGATGAGGAATGGTAGCATAAAGAGTAGAAACGTCAAAAGAATTGATGATAATGACATTATCAGAAAAGGAGATTTTTAGTGCTCTAGAAGTGCCTTTGAAGTCTTTAGGATCTACATTAGAACTGAAAACTTTGAAAACGATTTTTCAATGTTTGGGAAGTTTCGCTTACATAATGAGCCCCACGTGCCCTTGCTACTCAAGTTATAACGTAAAATAAATTGTGGGTATTTCAATTGATGTCTTCATTTATTTTAATACTGTAAAGGTTACCATTAAAAATGCAATTAATGGTGGACATGGAAAAGTTATGATGACAGGTAAGATTAGCGTTGCACATTGAAATCTTAGAAAACCCGCTGTGTTTAGATTTTTAAAATACCAAGTGTTTATACAGATTACTTCGTCTTATAGATCATACTTAAATATTCCCGTGGGTAAGCTGTACAAAAATTTCACTGCATTGAATTACTTTTTCGAAATACATATTTATATTTTCTGTATAATATAATAACTAACCAGCAATGATGTATCCTACTGGTATCAAGTATGCCAGCATGGTGTAGGTAGAACTCCTTCTGTGTGTGCTGGAACGCTCTCTGGACGAGGCTTACTACTTCCTAATTTTCTTTTATAACCATTTTTATTACTTTATTGTATTGAACTTAATACAATAAAATTTATGTGTTATTGCCAGCTATTGATTTTCCATACGTTGATAGGCTGTGCTTTCACTTGCATATGGGGAAAACCCTTGTTTGAATTATATGAACATTTAAATAATTTTTGTGGGAATACCTAATGGAAATTGATAAATTTCTGACTTGGTTTTAATGCTCTGATTTGTAAAATCTATGAGTACTTGCTTTAACCAAGTTACCTCAATGCCATAATGTCGATCTATTCTCATTCATCTCATTTTTCGTTGTTTTGATGGGACATGATCGTGTAATAGATACAAGTTCTGATGAAGACGCGTGTAAATTCTTGCGCAATGCTACCAGCAACTTTGCTCTCCAATTTGTATAAGACTAACCCAGACCTCTACCCTCAATTCTCAGTTTGCACCCCCCCCCCAAAGCAAAAAAATGAAGCATCATCATTACAATAAAATTGATCTTCTGAGTAGTTTTCCTATACCTAAATAGTGCTATTACCACTAGCCTGTGTGAAAAAAATATAGATATCAGCGATTTCTATGGAATGGTAGGTCATATTTGCAGCGTTGTTTCAGTGTCAATGGCACTAGCAGTAGGAGGTCCTATGTCTGGCAGAATAATTTATACCAATAAATATAGAACATATATACCTTAACCAAGTTATTTGATTTTTGTTTTCATTGCGTCTTATTTTAAAATATAAATACGAATATACAATATCATTTTAAAAGTTATATAACTGAAATTTACATATTACTGAGACGTACTGAGTATTATAATATTTACCAAGTCGTAGTCATGAAAAACGTAAATTTTGCCCTTTAAAATGTGCGCGTTTTCTTTAAGATCCATACACAAATCACAATGTAAAAGCAAATAAATTTTGAATGTCAATCCTACTAATACCAGATCTATATAAACAAAACAAATCCTACCGATAAACAAACCGAGCAAATAATGCATTTATGATCATAATGTTATGTGTACTGATTTAGAATGTAAGTCAGAAGATGATCATTTTGGTCCAATAAGGTAAAATGTTATATTTCTTGACATTCTTTCTTTTAGCTTCATGTAAGTGATATAACATGTATTTGTCAACTTCTGCTTAATAAGAATACTAAATTTTGACTTTAGGCTTTCACTTTAATGATCGGGAAATTTAGGTGATAAGGAATCATCACTTGGCACGCACAATACTCACGATGTAAAGAACTAAGTTTTTGTCATAACGTAAATACCTTACATTCGGGCAACAATATTTACATGTATTAATGAAATTACATTAACTTGACTATTGCAGAAAAATATAAACAATATTCATAAACAACAATGCGTTGTACTAAGGCTAAAATAGTAACATTTGAAGCAACTCGAGACTAAAAATATTACAGAGCAAAAAGGTGGCGCATAAAAATAAGCAAGATTTATACAAGAAAGTAAGGATGATAATGGATCGAGATAATGCTAATAATACATTAACTTGACTAATGTTAATAAACGAGGTTGTAAGTGCGGAGGCGACTTTGAAAAGTTACAGCAAATGAATATTTCGAGAATGTTGTTTTCAACAAAGTTGATAAAAAAATTGACCAGATAACATAAATGTGTCTTAATACCCTCGGGCATGTGCTTATATACACTAATGTCATTGGTCGACATAAACAAAGAGCCTCAGATTGATACGTTCTCATTGGTTCAGACATACCTGAGACAAAATTAGCCAATACAGTTAAGTTAGATTAAGCACTGATAAGCTATACACTGCCCTTTATTGTGCTATATAGTGAATAGATCAGATATATTTAATCCCTAAACACTTTATGTAAAACATTTATGTATATAATATTTGTCTCATGATTTTCCTGTAATATTGTTAATTGTAAAGACTGGAATGATTTTTTTTTTTATAGTTTTTTCACTCAGTGGTGCAGAAATAACAGCTCCGCTTTCCCTACACCAAATTACCCACACACATTTCCTGATGATTTTCTCTGCTTTGACATTGGAGAAAGTGTTTGCACTTTAACTTTTGTGCTATCAGCAACTAAAACTCTTGAACGTCGGGATTATTATTTTTATACATCTCAAGGTTTTTGACGGATAAATTATTTTCTCCATTTATATAGAAAATGAGGATTTTGAAAAAAAAAATGTTAAGATACTTAATGCTGTTCAAACAGGAAAATTAATGTTACAGGAGAAAATATCTGACTCCACCACTCCCAGAAACGGCATCAGGAGCTACGGAGGAAAAATTGTTTGATTTCTTGATGTAACACTACAATATTTTTCTCTTATATGTCTGGCGACTTTAGCTTGTCATACTTAGTCTATATCAAAATTTGAGAATAACAAGCACTAAAAGGGAAAGACATCTGATTTAATTGTAATGCAAGGAGATGTACAATAAACAAGTAATGAAATACATGAAATGACCTTAAAAAATAGTCATTATGCAACAGATGGGATACAGAGTCAGGGCGGTCAAAGAGGTAACAAACGGTACTCAATTAGTGTGGTTAACTGGTTTACGGGCCCATCTTCCAATTCATCGGAAAAGCAGTACAATCAAAAGACACACATTTGAAAATTTATAAATACTCCTCCCAATGGAGAAAAAGCAAAGGATCTACGAGTATCTCAGGTTGAGAAGTCATAAAAATATATAAAATCTAGTGAGGTATTGAAAGTACAATTAATTGGATTATCGACAAGATATTTGCAAATAAAATAACTTTTAAAAGCAATTGTAAAGTAATGAATAATTTGTTATGGCAAACATACATAATATGGACACACATACATTTATTTTGTATACATAGTATGGAAATAAATATATATACACATACAAATAAATACACATGCACAGAGGCATCATTGTAAGATAAATTGCATAGTATAGATACTCTTCACATGCATACGTATATATAGTGTGTGTGACACGAGTATTAATAAGACACATATGTGATGGGAATATTAATTACATTTAAAGATTGATAATTTGTATATGTTGTTTAACACCAAAAGTAGATACACTGAATGTATGATGGTTGAATACATTCAGTAATACATGTCCATATAAGATATCTAAGGCTATACTTTGTTCATAAGAAATATACTGATATTACATAGCAAAAAGTTCTAAACCGTTTATTTTGAAGTAAACAGTTGTGTACATGTTTTAATATGTCAGCGTTTACATAGTTATCATATTTATGGTATCCAAAGTGTATCATTACTGACAGGAATTCTTATAGAATGTATAGTGGTAAGTTTAATATGGTCACACATATTGCATTTAAAAGCATAACGCTAGTCTGCCTATGTACTTTCACAAATACAATTATCGTTATCTCTGAAGTGGTTATTAAATAAGTCAAACTTTAGAGAGCTACAACCTATTCTCAGACGAGAGTGATGTATTCGATACCATCTTCCTCTTATATATCGTATTGTGGGGGGTTCCGTACGTCTTTTTCCAAATGTGTACAGTGCATCGAGAGAACTGCTTTCGCAAGGACAGAAAGAATTGGCTTTTGGCGTCAATTTCACTTACAGATATATAGATGACTGGCTTTCAATTAATAATCCCTCATTCGCGAATTACATTAGCATCATCTATCCAAGTGAATTGGAGGTCAAAGAAACTACAGAAGGTAGTAATTCCACTTCGTATTTAGATATTATGTTTCATAAGTAGCAACATTCCATCATCGCCCGCATACGGCGTACCTGTATCTCAGGTAATACGTTATTCCAGAGCATGTTAAATTACAATGACTTTGTTCTGAGGGTTAAGCGACTTTCAGATAAGTTTTTCAACCAGGGTTATATATGTGCTAGACTAACAATGTCACTGAGGAAATTCTATGGTCGTTACGAGACTCATATTTCACAATATGATATCTCGTTATCCAGACTTTTAAATGATATTCTGGACTGAGACCGATTCCAATCATTTTACTTCTCCATATATAAATATATATGGACTCTTTCTACTGGGTATATGTGACGGGTGTTTCTAACAAGCAGGAGATGCTTACTGTCCCCGGGCACCTGATTTCACTCCATCAAGAGGGTTCACATATGCTTTTCAAGCAGACATTTCTCATTGTTTTCCATCTGGTTTCCATTTTCACTGATTTTGTATGTACTTTGGTTTCATGATTTTCGGACTTGGGGTTTGCAGTTATCCATCATCGTTACATCTTGTAGATTCGGATAAAGAACCATTTCCTGTTTTATCAAAGAATGAATTTTGTTGTTATTGCTGTTTTTTCTTTTCTTTTTTTTTGGGGAGTTGTATTGTTTGGTTTTTTGTTTGTTTATGTTTTGGTTTTGGTTTTTTGGTTTTTTTTATATCATTACTGGTGAAGTTGTCCCTAAAGGTATACGCATACTTTTGTTTGCAAAAATAAAAGAAAGGTAGGTGATTTCACGGGTTTTCTTCTTCATCTTAAATTTGAGAAAAGCCAGAGAGATGCCAAATAGTTCTGGAAAAATTGGTGGCGTGAAATTCAATCTTTAATGAAAATTTGCCCCGAGCAGCACTGTCGGAAATGTTCAGCGTTTCATACTAGATATTTGAGATTATAACAAAAGTCACAATGATTCTTTAAACATTAAGAATCTAAGGCCAAATGTGTCAACTCAAAAGCTTGGGAAAACATTCCTTGATGTACGGCAAAAGCAGAAAGAGATCCCCAAGTAATGGTCAGGGGAACTAAGCACAAGGTACTATGGTCTTAAAATTATTAAAGTAAAAATAATAGTAAAGGATTTTATACATCTTTAACAATGTTAATTTTCAATTCAATGTTCAACATTTTCGAAATGATTTTTTTGTTCAGAAAATGAAAATAAAATAAAAATCTACTTGTAAATCTCTTCAGTACATTCCAAGTGAATGATAATAAAGTACATAACAGATATGAATTTTTATTTTATTTTATTCAGGTTGGATATGGAGCGTAACAACATAAAGACATAGCATTCATAGAGATAATGTCATCATTTAATACTTGACAAAAAAACAATTGTCAATAATTTCTGTGAAATCCTGTTCATCTTCAGAAGCACCATCAACGTTCACCTTCAGAAGCACCATCACCGTTCATCTTCAGAAGCACCATCACCGTTCACCTTCAGAAGCACCATCACCGTTCACCTTCAGAAGCACCATCACCGTTCACCTTCAGAAGCACCATCACCGTTCACCTTCAGAAGCACCATCACCGTTCACCTTCAGAAGCACCATCACCGTTCATCTTCAGAAGCACCATCACCGTTCACCTTCAGAAGCACCATCACCGTTCACCTTCAGAAGCACCATCACCGTTTAGCATATAACACGCATCATCATTGTCATCCTCATGTTCGTCACGTCCATTTCCTTATGTACAAACGAATGTATTGAATTTGAAACAAATTAAATGTGGGTCCAATTTACTCATCTTAATGCTGCCATAGAATGAGGTAACACTCTAGGCTTGAATTTTACATAGAGATTTATGAAAATTCAAAATTTGTTATCCACTAACAGAGGTATTTCGCCCTATTGCTGCCCATACTTCTCCACGCTGAAAACAATTAGAACAGTGCATTATAATGTTTTAATCACTCTAAAACTAAGGAGTATCTCTCTCATGCATAGCTCTGTCCTTAGATTGGTTCTTTAGTTCACTTTTTCGGTCATTATGGTTTCAATACTGCTCTTCAAATATTTATATATGAGAATTCCAATCATTCAGCCACGAGCATCACTGAAGAGACATAAGTTGTCAACATGCGCATCTGGTGCACAAAATTAAAAGGTCTTTTTGTCACTGCTGGTGGACTGATAGTCCCCGAGGGCATCATGTCTAGTTTTCAGTGCTTTTTACTGACTTGAAATACAAATGTATATACTTAAAATTTTCCGTCCTGACATTATGTAAATCACTCTAAATCCAAGGTGTATCTCCCTCATGCATAGCTCTGTCCTTAGATTGATTCTTTGGTTCACTTTTTCGGTCATTTTGGTTTCAATACTGCTCTTCAAATATTTATATATGAGAATTCCAACCATTCGGCCACGAGCATCACCGAAGAGACATAAGTTGTCGAAATGCGCATCTGGTGCACAAAATGAAAAGGTATATATTTTCTATATTTATTATTAACGTCACACCTAGGGACTTGTGAATAGTGAGGAATAGGCTAATTTTTGTAGAAATTGAGTTCTTTTGGTAATGATTTTTCTTTCCACGGGATCATATTTACAGAATACATGCGGGTATAAGTTCATAGTAATGTGTCGTCCATCAAATATGAATGAAACTTTCAAAGATACATCTAAAATTTCCAGTACTATTCCGTCCAAGCACAAGAGTGTCATTGATGTTCTTAGATAACTTGACATAATAAGAAATCCAATTTTTAAAGCTAAATGCTTTGATGCCAAAATTTGATTAATGACTAGAACCCTCGTCTACAGAATCATCAACCTTTGATATACCATTATCATGCCCCAGTTAATTGTGACTGAATAAATCTATCAATGTTAAGAGCAAGCAAATGTAATCTTTCTTCTGCAATGGGTCTATCTAAGGACTTAATGAAAGCCTCTGTAACGTCCAAGATGTTACCCTTTCTTCATTCATCTATATACTTCATGAGCACTGGAATTCTATGTTTACAACGGGCATAATGTACTTTGGTATTATGTCAAAACGGTCCAACATTGTACGTTCATTTCTGAAAGGTGAGAATAAAAATACGAACATTATTTGAATTTAGACATACATCAGAAATAAATAGATAGACAAGACTTCAAAACATTCTACAATGAGAAGACTAATGCGTATGCAGTATCTAAATCTATTATATATGTCATTTAAATGTGAAAGATGTAATTTGTGTCTATTTGATACTGTCCAGGTTTATTTCGATATGAATCACTATTGTCGAATTCTAAATATAGCGTTTGGACATTCTGTATACGATATTTCCGATTTCACTGTTTGTAGAGGTCGGAAATCGTCTGCATTTGCTGATAGTATAGCATTATAGGAGTCATTGACTACGTCACGAATGGCGGGATGATTGACGTCATCTCCTATTCCTACAATCATTACACTCACATTGTCTGATAGGGAATTAATGGTGTCCGCCAGTACGTTTTCATTTTCAAAGTTTCCCGCTGTGAAAACTATTAAGAGATGTTTTGAATATTTTCTGCCAGTCTGGATAAGATTTTCATCGGCAGTTTCAAGCGCATGTGTAACATTGGCAAAAGGATAATTCCTTACGAGGACTGTAGTTATTGAAGCCATCAAGTCATTTTCAGGATATGATCCGAGTTGAATTTCTGTTATTACGTCCTCTGAATACGACAAAACGCCGATTTTAATGTCTTTATTTTCAACATCAAGGTCCTTTATTAAAGATATGGCTGCCCTTGTTGAGTATTTTGCATTGTTTATCGAGGATGTATCTAGAAGCAGTATAATATCAGACGTCCATCTTTCTATACAGTCTAAAACAAAAAACGACAACGTATTATCATTCAAAAATTTCACGTAAAGGAATATTAATTGCGTATTCAGGTTGTCAATTGCTTCTATTTTAGGGACCATGTAGTATCTATGACCGTAGTGAGACCGGTGCTTTATGTGATGGGACAACCATTTTTATGACCATTCAGAAAGTGACGAAGAGATTTTCACAGAAAATCTGAATGGGAGATTGATTTTTTAACAACGATGTACAGAAATGTTAGATACTTTGATAAATTGAGAAAGTATAAAAATTCAACAACCAAAGGAAAAATTAGCCATGCTAACTAAAATAAATGAAAGATTTGTTGTTTTTCATCACACCACGATTATTTCACGTATATTGGGTAGTCATCTACCTGGTGCAGTGTTTTTGACCTTTGCAATGGGCCCACTCAAGAAATATTTTTCGTGCCACGCCTACCACGATATATGGTTTCAGTTCAAACTGTCGCATCCGAGAGACAGGACACATGTGTGTTGGACTCGAACACGGGATGTTTCGATAGCGCCTTACTGACAGAGCTAAGCAGGCTTTATTGGCATAATTGATGATCAGATCAAGTAAATGATGTCCATTATGAAAATTGCGGCTATTAAAAGTTTCAGGAAACAGAAAGTTATCATTGTCGGATCTTTGACTTCAATCCGAGTGTTAGACAGAGATAAGCCCAATAACATTTTTTTGTTGTTGGTTGGTTTTTGGCCCGATATACGAACGTTCAACAACGTTCAGAATTTTCTCGATTTCGAAACTTAGATTTACACTGGCAAATTAAGGTGATATACAATCAATCATGACCATATTTGCTTATTTCCATGGTAAAATTAGTAGATAATGCCTGTTTAATAACATTCATGGCTATTTTTTACTCTTTCATGCTGTTTATTGTACTTTCTGTTTGAATCAAAAAGCATATAAGATGAAGAAAAATGGTCAAGGATGCTATTAAACAGTCATTACCAACTGAATTTTCGATTAAAATAATTGAAGATAGTCATGATTTATTGAATATCACCTTAATTTACCAAGGTTAGTCTGATCTTTGAAATAGCAGGAATTCTTATTTTTAACGTTCCTTTTCTCAGCTAGTCTAAGACTACATGATTATTTTTTGTAATATACATGTACGTTGAAAACTGTTATAAATGTTAGAAAAATATTCTTCGTCACATTGTTATACAATTATTAAATGTGTCATTTACAAAACGTTTGGCACATTTGATCAAAATGTATATAGGACATGTACTTTTTTGAATGAAGTATGCATGGTATACTTTTTTTCTTAACAAAATTTCCAAATGCACTGGTCCCATCCGGTTTCACGTAAAGCTATCTTTATTTCATCACCCAAAACTAAACTCCAAATCATGATAATACTAAAGAATAATCATACACGTTTGTACCTTTCCAATGAGTACAATTAGGGTTTAAAACCAATCTAGAATATTTCAATGCAATGTCATGAATTGGCAATGTCGGTTTTTTTTTCTTCTCAAAATTAATGGTAAGTTACCGTTACAGTCAGGATGCGCCGTTTCCAGATACAATCTTTGTAAGACATCATGATCCAATGTAGAGAACACGTAATCCGGACTGTGTGCTAAGGACTGCAACTCCAAATGGTCAACAAAATGTCCTACGCCAACAACATATAGTTTTATATGGTTTACAGTGAGAGCCCAGCTCTGTTTTATGGCATTGGCTCGATCAGTAGACATTCCGTCTGTAATTAATATAATCTGTTTGTACGCTGAACCATTCCGAGCGCCATAGTGCTGCCCTGTGAATACCTAAAATATTAACGTAAATATAAAAACCTAATTAGGACACTACATTACTTTCTAGTACAAAACAATTACGCTATTTCAAGAAATCATGTCTTCACATATCTATGATAATGAAATTGATAATCTGAATGCAAAAATTTAAAGTGTGTAATAGTCAGTTAATAATTCTTCATTTGCGGATTACCTTAACATCATCTATTCATGTGAACTTGAGGTCAAAGCAACCACAGAAAGTAGTAATTCTACTTCGTATTTAGATATTATGTTGTCTTTCGACATTAATGGTCAATTGAACACCTCACTCTATGACAAACGTGACGATTTCAATTTCGCTATCACAAACTTTCCTTTCATAAATAGCAACATTCCATCATCGCCCGCATACGGCGTATTCATATCTCAGTTAATACGTTATTCCAGAGCATGTTCAAATTACAGTGACTTTGTTTTGAGGGCTAGGCGACTTTCAGTTAAACTGCTCAACCAGGGTTATATATGTGCTAGACTAGCAACGTCACTGAGGAAATTCTATGGTCGTTACGAGACTCTTATTACTCAATATGATATCTCGTTATCCAGACTTTTAAATGATATTCTGGACTGAGACCGATTCCGATCATTTTACACAGATTTGACACCTTCTATACTAGAAGGTTACCTACTTCGACTTCTCCATATATAAATACATATGGAATTTACACGATCTGACTCTTTCTACTGGGTATATGTGACGGGTGTTGCTAGCAAACAGGAGATGCTCACTCTCCCCGGGCACCTGATCTCACTCCATCACAGGGGTTCACATATGCTCTTCAAGTAGACATATTTTGTTATTTTCCATTTGTTTTTCATTTTCACTGATTTTGTATGTCCTCTGGTTTTATGATTTTTGGACTTGTGCTTTGGATTTATCCATCATCTCTACATTCATAGTCAAATAAGACGAACTCTTTACTTCATCTAATTTAATTATTTCTAAAGTGCCCGTTTGTCGCTTGTTCGGGCCAACATCAGATCGCGATTCGGATTGGTTACTGTAAATTTTGATTTGTCGGTTTCAAATAATTAAAAAATGTTACTTTCCTGAAAAAACTCTAACTTATTTTATCTTGGGTTTTGTTTTGTTTGAATGTTTGGGCTTTTTTCTTGAGGGGAGGTTGTTTTTGGTGGGTTTTTTTATTATCTATTGTTTGTTTTTGCGTTTTTAAACAAAATTATTACAGTCCATTCTCAGGTACAACTTTAATTTTACTCATTGAGAGAAGGATTATTTATATTGATATAAGATGTTTCAAACGAACCACAAAATCCAGCATATTAATGTGAAAATTAAATTTGATAAACTCTAAAAACCTCTTTCGCCAACTCTAATGCATCACCAGTATATGTTGCACCCCCTTCACAGTCAAGGTCTGCTATGGCTGCCAGTAAAGTATCATTTGTAGCATATGTCGTGAAATTCCAAGAAAGAAAAGGTCTTGATGAGTATGTTATAAGAGCAATCTGGAAATCGTCGGAGCCGACAGGAAGCTGTGTAATAACTGATGCCATAAAGTCGAAACTTTTACGACAACCGTTTTTAGAACTTGAAACATCAATCACAAAAAGTATATCCACTGGACCAGGTCTGCAATCTGTGAAAAAAGAAATATCTATGTATATATTGACCATACAAAGTTTTACAAAGGCTATTGTTATAAGAAAGAATTTTGAAATGGTTATCATTTGAAGTTTACTTTAAACACTTTCAACTTCCGATACCTATTGTATTAGTGTGTTGTCAATTTATTCCCTTTGCAGTGTGGAGCTCGTAAACAAATTCCCCACGGAGAGTTTGACTAAAGTGTTATGGTACCCTTTTCCCGATGTTATGAGGCAGTGGTACGTTCTACACAGTGTTTGTTTACATTCATGTATATATACAGTGTTGAATCATGTTTCTTTCGTTTGTATGTAAGGACATTCACGGCGGATGTGGCTAGCCGAACAGGATACCCTCATTCATCCAGAGCACTTGGTCTCACCTTTGAATTTTAGAGTTCCATACCGTGAATGTCCACTGGGGTACATTGTTGTTGGTGCCATGGTCATGTGACACCAGTTACTTTCGTATTTTACCTTTTTATATGGCATTTAATTTTAAAGTAACTTGCATTGACCTGTGCTTCATCCGACATTCTTATATATACATGTATATGTATGTGTGCATGCGTGTATGTGTGTGCATTAATAAATCAAGTATTGAGATGACCACAACCTTTATTGTTTTAAATCTATACTTCTATCACAAATATTCGGATCATATACATTTCATGTCATACCTTTTTCACAAACTGTACCATTGAATCTGTCTGTACAGTCACATGTGTAATGATTCATCAAATCGTTACAGCTTCCTCCGTTTATACATGGATCACTCATGCATTCATTGATATCTGAAGTAATGCACCAATATTTGTCGTTAGGCAGAGCAAACGCTTGGGGGTCTAAGTGGCTGGGAGAAATATGAGATTATTTATTGCATGTAAGTCTGGATCTTTTTCATTTCGGAAGTGATCGACGGCCATAAATCTGTTCTCACTAAATTTGGCATTGACATTAGAAGTACATGAAATTTAAAACCTGGATCCTCTCAGTGCTGCCGAAAATTTGTTTAGAGACCGACCGTTTGATTCTGAAAGGAAGGGTGGGGGGGAGGGGGTTGGAAAATTTGGTCGAGTCGGATTATTTATTTTCAGATCTTTGAAGGATGGAGTATTTATTTCCTTGATATCCTGGGACAGAATATTTATTTTCTTGACTTTTTTATCGCCAATAAATACTTGCAATGTAAATATTTGCTGTAAACCGGTTAATCACACCAATTGAATGACGTTTATTACTTTAATTGACCATCCTAAGTCGGTATCGTAACCCCAGCACAATCGAATATTTTTGTAATATCATTTTTTTATATGTATTTTACTATTATCATGTTTAGTGGGCATATCCTTGGTGATTTGTGCCTTAAAGCTTCGTCAGATGTCTTTAGTTTTCTCTTTTAAACGAAATGAAACACTGTCAACAAATATGGCCACCATAAATTTTGAAATGCACACGATTTAATTTAAACATTGAGTTTGCATATGTGTTCAGGTGATAGATTAGATGAATTCAATTAATATCCTTTTTGACCATTCGTTTTAACGTTAATATGTCGGTTTGCCTAGCATATAAATGAGGGGCGGACAACACAAGAGGAAGTTGGGGAAAGGGATTGGAAATTCAGGCGGCAAGGGGACGCGAATGACACTGTTCCAAACAAGAACTGGAAGAGAAAAATCTCTAAGAAAGCAGATGGCAGAGCCCTTGTCCCCTGTCTGCCCTTGAAATGGACATGCAATTATTTAAAAAAAAAGTAACGATTCTATTAAATTTTGTGGAACATGTTAAAAAACTATAAGTTAAACAACAACACATTAATATTATGGGCAGCAATCTGGCGAGCGAAGCCAGCCATGAAAAATTAACTTTTTTCTATAGAACATTCAGATTTATATTTGCATGATCTAGTGTATATACATATAGAACATATATACCTTTTAATTTAGTGCACCATATGCGCATTTCGACAACTTATGTCTCATCAGTGATGCTCGTGGCCAAATAATTGGAATTCTCAAAATAGGTAAATATTTGAAGAGCAGTGTTGAAGGCAAAATGATCGAAAAGTGAACCAAAGAATCTATCTAAGGACAGAGCTATGCATGACGGAGATACTCCTTAGTTTTAGAGTGATTAACTTAATTTGATGACTGAAAATTTGAAGTATATATTATGCTAGCATCCAGGATATCTATTTTCGTTTAAGTCAAAGTTTTTTTTTTATTTCTAACATTTTCAGGGTCAGAATATTTATTTCCAAAACGTGCCAGCCCTTGCTTCCCCTTCTCAGAATTAAATGGTCGACCCCTTCGATTTTACAAAAAATTTATTAGAAATTGAAAGACCTTCAAAAATACTGTGATACAGTGTAATTTAGGTGCAGTATTAATCAAACCAATTAACTTCATGCATCACTTTTAATATCAAGTTTATAACATAACCAATCAAGGACATCTACTTACCTGTCTGACAATTAACACCTGTATAGCCTGGTACACAGGAACATGTGTAAAAGTTGAGGAAATCGTGACATGTGGCACCATTCTGACAAGGGGAACTATCACATTCGTCGATTTCTAAAATTGTATATTTTATTTATAATAATTAATGTATAATAATGTTGTTGACAATTATTATATTTTGACAAAATATAGTCAAACAACTGCAAAATGTAAAATACAGGATTCACCTGTCTGACAGTTAACACCTGTATAACCAGGTACACAGGTACAGGTGTAATAGTTCACAAAGTCGTTACAAGTCGCACCGTTCTGACAAGGATTACTGCTACATTCGTTGATATCTGAAAATATACGTAGTACAATAATTTAATTTGGTACCACCATCTACTTTATGCTTACTTGTCTGAGAGTTAACACATGTATAGCCGGGTACACAGGTACATGTGTAAAAATTCACAAAGTCGTTACAAGTCGTACGGTTCTGGCAAGGATTGCTGCTACATTCGTTGGTATCTGAATAGATTCGAAGAACAAGAAGCAGTGCGCAGTATTTGTAATCAGAAATTTACGTTTCTGTCAGATATGAATGTGTTAGAAACAGTTTGTAATGTACAAGTAAGACAAAAAGTAAGTACTGCCACGTAACGTTTTTGGCTCTCAAAACAAAAAACCAACATGGTGGGCAGCTTTAAACTTCAGACTGATTGATTATGACACTTATATGGTGACGGTAACAGCATGATGCATTGTATAGAACCTTTTAACAGACCCTCTTAAAGCTGTGAGAAATCTTTTACGTGCCACGCCGAGTGTGACATGGGACCTCGGGTTTTACCTGGTTTGTCCACGGCAGGAGTTGAACTCGAGACCTCTAGGCCACAAGTCGAGCACTTTATCCACTGTACCACATCGTCTTGTATATAAACCTCAGAAGCGAGATCAGTCACACTCAGTATACTTCATCTACCTATTACTTACTTGTCTGACAGTTAACACCTGTATAACCAGGTACACAGGTACAGGTGTAATAGTTCACAAAGTCGTTACAAGTCGCACCATTCTGACAAGGATTACTGCTACATTCGTTGATATCTGAAAATATACGTAGTGCAATAATTTAATTAAGTACCATCATGCAGTATCTGTACTCAGAGATCCATGTTTTCCGTAAGATATATCTGGATTTGAAATAGTTTGTGATGTACAAGTAAGATACGAAGTAATTAATGCTACGTAACTTGTGTGACTTTCAGAACAATAAACCAACACGGTGGGCAGTTATTTACCTCTGAAACTCAGAAGCGATATTCAGTCGCACTCAATATACATATCTACTTAATGCTTACTTGTTTGACAGTTAACACCTGTATAACCAGGTACACAGGTACAGGTGTAATAATTCACGAAATCGTTACAAGTTGCTCCGTTCAGACAAGGATTGCTACTGCATTCATTGATATCTGAAAATATACGATGTACAATATTTTAATTTGGTACCACCATGTTGGGTCTGTAATTAGTAGATAATTACAGAACCTCAGGAACCAAGACGCGATACCAATCACACTTAATATACATATCTACTTATTACTTGTCTGACAATTGACACCTGTATAACCAGGTACACAGGTACCAAATGTAACAATTTACAAAGTCGCTACAATTCGCACCGATCTGACAAGGATGACAACTGCATCCGTTGATATCTGATAATTTATAAAGGAGATGCACAAAGACATGTAATAAGCTAGTATGAGAAAGCTTAACATACATGTCCTAACATAATAAATGAATTTGATATTTTATTTCAGCTAGCTGACTACTTTGGGTATAAACAACTTCCAATATAAAAAATTAAAACAGTGGGAATCATCAATGGCGAGCATTTCGGGAAATAGCTAACGTATTCCATTTTAGACAGTTTTATATAAAAGAGATACACTACAGTCAAAAACTCTTCAAGTTTTGTTGAGAAGCTGTTGTAAAAATCCGTGATAACAAAACCTGGATTTACAAATGGTAAATATTCATTTACGAAACTTAAGTTGCAAAAAAGGCAATAATTTTAGGATCTCCAAGGATAAACAAACGGCAAACGACCAATATTGGAGAAATGTTCGACTATATATATATATATATATATATATATATATATATATATATATATATATATATATATATATATATATATATATATATATATATATATAATAGTTATAATAATAATAATAATAATAATAATTTACTTCGTACCTTATCTCATATACCTTTTTGACAAGTAACATCTGCATACCTAGGTACACGGCTATGTCATACGCATATAATTTTTAGTGTTTTTATTTATATTTCTAGTAATTTGTTGTGATTTCGGAAACTTGGACTAATTTTTAGTGTTTCCTTTCCTACGACAGGTTAACCTTGTTGAATTTAGTGCTCTACTTATCATTCTATGAATGGTACTACGAATCCTATATTGTCGCATGTTTCAGAGTCTTGAATAACGTGTGGAAAAAAGCGTGAATGAAATGCAGTGAATAAAACCGAACTTGGCATTCGGAAAACAGACTCGATGATGGGCCTACCCATTTGTCCCGAGTTAAAATGGAACCCTGGGTTGAAAGGGATGAGTTTAATGAAAGCTAAACATGCACGTTTAAATAACGAATCACTAAACTACTAGTCTTACCTGTTTGACAAGTAACACCTGTATATCCTGGTATACAGCTACAGTTGTAAAAGTTTACATAGTCATTACATGTGGCTCCATTTTGACAAGGGTTACTACTGCATTCATTGATATCTATAGACCCTTTCGCAATAACTGCGGGACAGTTCTTCGCGCCTGCGCATAAACGCTTCCGGGGGGTACCCACTAGGGGCGCTATATAAACTATACCAAAATAGCAATCTTTAAAGGACAAATTAATATATTTAGGATGAGTTTTGGATGTGGACATTTGTTGTTATCGATAAACTTGATATTGAAGAATAAATTAAAATAGAGCTTTCAACATGTCATCACAGTACATTGACAACTCAGATATCAACTTCCTTTTTCATACATAAAGTGTAAAGACCGCCATTTTCAAGTTTGATCCGCACTTTGCAGTTTTACGAAATATGAGTTCTGTAATGGAGAGAACAACTTTGTAAAACATCGTTCCATGTATTGCGACTGTTGAGAATCCACCAGCATTTATGTCTGTGCCTTATTCACCTTTAAACACGCTTTCTCCTGATCTACCCAAAGTAACATTAGCTAGCGTACATAACCACTAAACCAGTATGATATGGTAATGGCTGCGCCTTGTGAATGACAAACCTGTGAATAATGCTAAGGGTCTTGAGAGAACCGAACAACATTTTGATGCTGGCGATGTTTCCAATATACAGCTTGCAAAGGTATACATATGCCGATCTGTACATAAAATTTCAATTTAGGAACTTCTCCCCGAAAAACCTCCGACTCCTACATCTAGTAGGCCCAAGTACGATCAGGAGTGGAATTGCTTGCCCACCACAAATGAAACTAGACTCTTAATTACTCTTATTTACCTGATACTTGAATTATATTCATCGTATACTATTTATGAAAGTTTAGTTTGCAGTTCACAAGATAAACACCAGTCACCAGAATAACAAATCTCTTGTGACAGTCACACAAATTTGTCAAGACGACAAGAGTCAATTCCTCAATACATTTAAGATTTATTATAATAATTTCATGATGTAACAGTTCTTTTATTCTAACTCATTAGTTATCTGTAAAGACATGCACGTCTTGTAAATTGTCAACAAATTTTAAAATATTTTTACATCTTCAAATTCAGCTGTAAGAAAATGTATATTGCTAATGTAGATATATTCATGCATGGTATATATTTATTTGTGTATTTACTTACACTTCCAAGTTAAGGAGAGTTTGTTCTGTAATTACTGGAATGTGTTTGCAGATAAATTTTTAAATCAATTAAGGTGCATATATTCTATGTAAATGCAGATGTAAATATAAATTTCAAAGTATGCAACCAAATGAAAAACAAGCAATTCTTAATACATGTATGAATACATACATAAACCTATATGACATTAAATGACTACAACAATGTGAAGAGTTATCATGAGTGATTTTCATCTCTCATTTATTTTTCAGATTAATGACACTTTTGTATATATTATTAGAGCTTTCTGTATGGCAACATTTAAGAAGCAGAGGTATCAAGTATTTCTCTCAGAAAAAGCATCTTGAGTTTGCTTACTGCCAGTGTTCCATCAGGTAAATAATCTTCATGATAAGTGTGAAAATATAGCTTTCATTAATTAAAGGAAATAAAGACACAATATTTCAATGTTACTTGTTATGTCCACAGAATGATATATTGGCATCTACTGTTTGGCCTTTTTGTATGGAACTCTGACCATTCAATGTCATACCTTTGAACTTAACTTACATATACAGTAAAAAATTAGATAGGCCAATCCTGCAGCCTTGTTGGTGCTTTGCTGTTTGCCCTTCATGCGTTAGGTAAAAGCAAGCCGTACCTGGGTGAAAGCTGTACATCTCGTCCCTGTCAGTGGAATGTACCAAGAGCTATGAAACTAAGAGCTACGTCACTATCATAGTGGAACCTGCGAAAACCAAATGTAGCAAGCAGCATAGAGGGTGATGACATCAAGAAGCCATTAGAATTTGACCCTCGACACCCATCCCAAGAGAGTTCGACTATAGCAATGGTCTCCTCTTTCTGCAGGAATTGCATCAGGCTATTCCCAACACAGGTTATATATTACAGAGTCTTGTCTAGAGATTGATGGGAACCAAATTCAAATCCTTTTTCAACTGCTCTTTCATTAACACAATGCCAGTGTGCTCCTTAATATTATTAACAACTACTCAATTGTGTTATACCTGTAGATACATTTATTAATAATATTGATAATATAATCAGTTTAGTAAGCCTTTTGTAAATAACATGGCAGGCATGGGGCAGCTTTGGAATATTCCAGATGTTGCTCCAGAAGCTGTTGAGGAGGAAGTGGTCCAGACTTCTATAGATCCCCAGGAAAGCAATATGCAGTTGTTGGTCTTTTGTGAAGAGAACTGTAAGTAAAATTTAGATAATTGTTTTATTGAAAAAATTCATTTTGATGCTTCTTTTGTTTCAGAAATGATGCCACTTCTACAAAGCTTCTTTTACAAACATGTTTTTGCACATGATAATTATTAATGTTTTGTTTTCTGTGCTTAATTGTACAGCATTGAGCAGATTTTCTTTTATTTCCAGACTTCAAGGCATTTATTTCTGGCATAAAGGGCAAGAATTCAACGGCTTTAAATATGAAGATAAGCACTTTCTGCGCAACATGCAGCATTGAGCAGAATTTCCTTAAATTTCCAGATTTTAAGGCATTTATTTCTGGTGTACAGGGCAGGAGTTCTCAAAGCAGGCGACAAAGAGTGGGTTGGCACCCATGATACCCCTGCCACAGAGCAGCTAATACGGAGTAAACTCTCCGGGGGACCTGTGGCCATTTGAACTCAGAATTGTACATTATGGATTGTTAACATAACCTCCATTCGCTTTTTATAATTAATAAGTAATGTAACAATTTCAGTATGTAATACATACCGGTATGTTTTGTTAAATTACTTTTTTAGATGAAAGTGTCCTCATCCGTTCGTCGCGAGTTGTTGCACTACCCCGCCAGTATACCATCATCTTAGTCTTGGTTGAAAGATACCTAAAATATAAAAAAAATAGGGGTATATTGTATTTCATGTAACAATGTGTAATACAAGGAACTTATATGAAAGTAAATTAATTCTTGTGGCTGTGGCTGAACATCTGCTTCGTTAGTCGGGGTTGAATCATGAATGTGAACATTTCACAAAAATATATAACCAATGTATGTTGCAATTAATCCAAAGACTGCGTAAAGATTCACAAGCACAAATTGAATTTAATATTATTTAAATATATATTAAGTATCACTATTGCATAGTAAACATCATGTAATTAATAATATCTTTTTCACATACTTGAATAAACATAATAATGCAGCAAAGGTCGGTATTCCTGTGTAAAACTTCATCATGGCATCGTTGTCTCTTATCTTGTCTACACTCCATCGATGATGATTTAACTCTGCTTTCACTCTCTGTAGTTCTTCTCGGAGTTGCTGATTTTCTAATAGCAGCGGATCGGGTTCACACTGTATCCCTTGGTCTTAATAAAAAAGATTACAAGAATAATGGCTACATTACTGATATATATCTATATCATTTACTTTCACATGTAATACACATTTTGATAGATTGTTAAAAAAAAATTAAATTCATTCCTGTAGTGCAAATGTAAAATTTATATATAATCTCTTATACTGCAAAAGTGTTGACCATGCATTTAATGTAGGTGTGGCCTGGAGGTAGATGAGATCTTTAAAATTGATATCAAGAGCCACAGTAGGTGTGGCATATTATAGACCTCTGATAGCTTTGGGTGGGTTATTTGCATTTATGTGTCATGCATCAGTCAGATGCAGTTATCATATAATGAAACACTTGCAACAATCATAGATTGACTAGATAAACAAAAAACAAGCAAATTAATGATGTAAACACACCTTGGTAGGTAACGCTGGTGTCTATATCGTCAAAATGAAGTATAACGCTCAATGGAACATCAAAGATAACTGCTTGCTACTGGCCTCTGCTTCTTCTCTGCTTCATCAAAAACCTAAAAATAATGTAAGAATATTAAAATTAAGAGATATTAATCAGGCAGGGTGAACAATTAATTTTTCAGGAGTCTCGAGAGATTCAGCATGGTAATACTCGTCAATGTATTTTCATACACATTTAGTACATTGTGCACTCCATCAGCTCTCTGTTACGTATCAACATGAAGCAGTGAGCCTGAGGGATCTTTTACAGACCACATCTCCTGTGAGGTATGTAACGTCATTGGACCTCGGTTGCACTGGCGGATCCAGCTCCCCCTTTGCAAGGCAGTAAAGGGTCAAATTTAGCCAATTTTGACAGAAAATTGTCAAAATACAGGGATTTTGAACCAATTTTGGGTCACTGCCAGGGGGGGGGGGATTGCCCTCTGCATTCTCAACTAAATCCGCTACTGGCTTTTAAATGGTGTCATTATAAAGACTGACAACAGCAAGACCTGAGACTAAGCAGGGCTCAAAGCACTACCACCAAGTCTTGCCAGCTTTAAATTATCAGTACACAAATTATGTCATCAGCTTGCACCCTTGCACCGTTTTTCGGTCAAAATGTGTTTAAACTATAATGCCATTAATGGTGCATTCATTTCACAAACACATGTATAGTAATTGAGTAATAGACTATGGTTGTTACAAAATAAACTCCATTATAAGGCATTTAGAAATTATTTTACTTTTATTAATGAAAAATAAAATGATCAGCTGCTATTGCGAAACACTGTCATTTAAAACTGACATGACATTTGTTTGTTCTTCTCTCTATCCATGACCTAGTTTCGTTTCGCATTTTTGCGACTGAAATTATAGAAGTTTTAGTAACTTTTACAAGAACTATTACTTTTATGTAAGTTTTACCTTCAGTAAATTTCTTCTTGAGGTCCTATCTTCCCTTTGTCTGTCAGTTGTCACGTCTTTGTAGCTGAAAGTAGTCGGTGCAACGTCGTCTCGGTCGTCACTGTGCCATCCTCCCTCGAAATGCTCGGAACAGAGGGATTCTCGTTTGGTATGAAGTCTGCGCGATTGACGGCTCTAATCTATATATAGTCTTCTATTGTGTGATTTCTTCGGAAACCAGTAAAACTTCAGTCCTCTCGCTTTGGTCGTCGTATTATTTTCATTAGAGCAGCGATATATACAACAATGTGTCACCATCTTGAAGCGTAGTCAAAAGGGCGCCAAAGGGGAAATTTGCAGCTTACAACTGATTTGTCAAGGTGATGACATGTTGAAAGCTCTATTTTAATTTATTCTTCAATATCAAATTTATCGATAACAACAAATGTCCACATCCAAAACTCATCCTAAATATATTAATTTGTCCTTTAAAGATTGCTATTTTGGTTTGGTTTATATAGCGCCCCAAGCGGTTACCCCCCCCCCCCCCCCCCGAAGCGTTTTTGCGCAGGCGCGAGAATTAGTGCGAAAGGGTCTATAACACAAAAACTAGAATGTGATAATATTCGAAAATGAAGGAATTGCGAAGTGATGGTGTACAAGAGAGTGAATATAATTTTATTTCACAAACTTCAGTAAGGTATAACAATGTATTTCCCCCTTCGGCTACCTCAATCCAGCCTGTTTAAAGCAACGTCATACATGCGCACGCACATAGCTGCGCATGCTCATTCTCTTGTCGGCTTCCATAGTTGCTAGACGCTTCTTTTTCGAATCAGAAACAATCCAGTGTAATCGATCGTTTTGCTGCCATTGCAAACTAATTTTGACATACTACAATGAGCGACAGTGAATCCCTGTCAGATATGGAGTCCAGAAGGACAAATTTTAAGACCAGAAGGTCTACAAGTGTAGCCAGAAGGCAATCCGATGAATCGGACAGCGAGCACATGAGTGAATTTCACTTTGAACAAGATGTGTATGGCAGTGACGAGGATCATTATGCCAATTTTGAGGCTGACTCATGCCACAGCGTTAATTCTGAGCCCACAAGGGCTAGGTATGACCCCAGTGACGGTGAAACTCACGAGAAATTGTCGGGTAGCATGAGAGATTACGTGTATAAACACTTCACGCTCCATCAGAAAGATGAGGTCATTAAGGACAAGATCTTGAAGGAAAGTCCAGTACCTATAAATGCTATCTTCAGTGCTCCACAATTAGATGAGTTTGTTGAAGAACTAATAGAGGACAGGAAAGCACTAATGTATACAAAAATCAATGACGGCAGCATGAAGTTCATCCAGAAACGGATCGGCCAAGTCATGGGACCACTCTCTAAAATTTGGAAGGCGGTCGAGGATGGTGTATCAGGAAAATCCACAGAAAGCACTATGAGTATAGATGAGTTGCTGCAGTTAATTGAAAAAACTGTGTTGCTAGTAGGGCAAGCCAATGTTGCCTGTTTATATGAGCGTAGGCTCAATGTATTGTCCAAAGTATTTGGAGACGCCAAGAAGGCCCGCAAATCCATTTCTACTAATGAAAAATCATTTGCTGACGGAACCCAAGGGAAACTACTAGGAGACGACTATTACAAAGTCTTGGAGAAATATTCGAAATCTAAAAAACGAGCTAGAGACATTTCGGATTCATTGGGACCGTCTCAAAGTCAAAAGCGGATGCGCTATGTCTATGATGACCAACAACGTTCTCGTCGCCACCATGATCAGGGACCGAGACAAGGTCCGAGGGGCTTTCAGAGCCAGAGGCGGCCCTTTCGAACAGGGCCCTCGCGCAAGGCGCGTGGGGGCAAGTCTGCATCCTTCTCCGGAAAAAGGTATGTTAACCGAGCTAAAATGCTCCGGATGGTTAGAGGAAATTCGACCAAATGTATACAAAGAATTGACAGAGTTGGGTTTTACACCCCCGTCACTAGAAATAAACTTAGCCCCAGTAGGGGGGAGACTAGCATTGTTTTGGAAAAATTGGGAATGCATCACAAAAGATCAAGTAATTCTAGAAGCAGTATCAGGTTACAAAATAGAGTTCCTGACTACTCCGAACATATATTCAAGGGGATATCCCCCTCAGATAATGGAAAAAGAAACATTAGATTTAATAGAAAATGAGATCACAGAACTGCTGTCAAAGAAAGCTGTAGAAATGGTCGAATATCCTCTAGACGATCAAAATCAAGTTTTCAGCAATATTTTCATTCGTCCCAAAAGAGACGGGGGGCTGAGGCCCATTTTCAACTTGAAGGGACTCAACAAATACATACAGTACGAACACTTCAAAATGGAAGGTTTTCATGTAGTAAAAAATCTAATCCAGAAGGGCGATTATATGGTCAAAGTGGACTTAAAGGATGCTTATCTCTCTGTAAAGATTCACGAAAAATTCAGAAAATTTTTAAGATTCAAAAACAGTCAAGGACAAACATTACAGTTCAGAGCCCTTCCATTTGGCTTGGCGTCAGGTCCCCGTCTCTTCACGAAAATTATGAAACCAGTCGTAGCTCTCTTGAGACGGCTAGGGGTTCGTCTTGTTATTTATTTGGACGACATACTTCTGATGAACAAAAGTCACATTTCTCTGGAGAAGGACAGAGACTCCCTAATTTGGTTGTTACAAAATCTGGGTTTTGTAGTAAATTGGGAAAAGTCAGTATTGACACCTTGTCAGGAAATAGAATTCCTAGGTATGATAATAAATTCAGTATCAATGGAGGTATCACTACCCCAAGAAAAAATTCAGAAAATTTTAACAAAATGCAAGTCAGTTCTTTCACCAGAGAAAGTGACTATTCAACAGGTTGCAAGCCTACTGGGTCTCCTAAATTCATCAAGGGAGGCGATAATACCAAGCACATTATATGTAAGACAATTGCAAATGTATCAGATAAAACACCTGATAAAAAACAAGACCTATCAAGCTCAGATAATACTTCCTCCATCTTGCAGGGAGGAGATTATTTGGTGGATAAACCATGTCCACCATTTCAATGGAAAACAAATATTGACCCCCAGCCCAGATCTGGTAATAGAGACAGACGCATCAAATCTGGGGTGGGGTGGTGTATGCCAGGGTGTGAAAATGGGAGGCCCGTGGAGCATAGACGAGAAATCTCTGCATATAAATGCTCTGGAACTGAAGGCCGCCCATCTTGCTCTGCTATCGACAATAAAACACAGGGAAAATATATTAGTTCATTTGAAAATGGACAACATGACAGCAGTAGCTCACATAAACCGCATGGGAGGGACGAAGTCCAAAATACTAAATCAAATAACTCGACAAATTTGGGAATTTTGTTTGGAGAGGGAGATAACTCTAACAGCAGAATACCTCCCGGGCCTTCTGAACCAGGTTGCGGACTGGGAGAGTCGTCATGTAAAATCCTCCTCCCAGTGGAAACTAGACTCGGGGATATTCAAACAGATAAATACAATGTGGGGCCCAATAGAGGTAGATTTGTTTGCAGACAGGCTGAACAATCAGGTTCCATGTTACTACAGTCTCCGACCAGACCCCGGAGCATTGGGGATGATGCATTTCTGACAGAATGGAGGGATCGCAAGGTATACGCTTTTCCTCCATTTTGTCTGATTACGAGGGTACTTGCCAAAGTAATCAAAGAAAACTCAGATTTGATCATAATAACCCCATCCTGGCAGACACATGCAGCATACCCAATGCTCCTGAACATGATAGTAGATCTACCAATACTACTCCCACCATTGAGAAAACCTTCTATTGTCACCAGAAGGGGAGTGTCACCCACTGGTGGAGAGCTCAACCTTAAAATTAGTGGCATGGAAGGTGTCCGGGAACAAGCAAAAATCAGAGGCCTTTCTCAGGGAGCTTCAGACTTGCTGGTCAGTTCATGGAGAAAGGGAACACAATCCTCTTACAACACCTGCTGGAAATACTGGGATAGCTGGTGTTGTGAGAGGGGTGTGGATCCCTTTCAAGCAAATTTGGAACAAGTAGCAAATTTCTTGGCTAGTTTATATGACAAAGGCTATGCTTACAGCTCTATTAATACTTATAGGTCAGCAATATCAGCATGCCATTTGGGTATAAATGGTACACCAATTGGACAGCATAGTGTGATTTGCAGAATTATGGGTGGCATCTTCAATAAAAGACCTATACAACCCCGGTACACATGTACTTGGGATGTAGATTCTGTTCTTAAGTACTTAAATTCAATTGAGGACAATGAGAAATTATCTTTAAGAGATCTAACTTTGAAAGTAGCTATGCTAATTGCTCTGTCAACAGCATGTAGATCATCTGAGGTCAGTAGATTAGACATGAACTACATGGTGATTGATGACAAGTCTATTAAGTTCAGTATACCTACTTTGACTAAGGGAAGGAGGTGCGGTGACCCTCCTATTTACATACAACTTGAGAAACTTATAGTTCAGCCCAAATTGGATGTTGTCACTTGCATTTTAGAATATATCAATAGAACACAAAGCATTAGGGGATCTGAGACTATCCTCCTTATCAGCTATATAAAACCACATAAACAGGTTAGGCCTTGCACAGTGGCTAAGTGGATCCAACAATTAATGAAACAGGCAGGAATTGACATATCCATATTCAAGGCACATTCCACAAGAAGTGCCTCTACTTCTAAGGCAAATAAACAAGGCCTTTCTGTACCCCAAATAATGAAAATGGCAAAATGGAGATCAGAGAGTACATTCAAAAGATTTTATGATAAGACTATTGAAGGGGAGGATGAGAATCAAGTTCATATATTCTCAGATGCAGTTTTTCATATTTAAAGCTTTGAATATACATTGTTATACCTTACTGAAGTTTGTGAAATAAAATTTAAAATTTTATAAGTGCACACAGTGCACGAAATGAAATTATAATTTTATGAATAAACTTCAGTAAGGTATAAACTCCCACCCTCCCTCCCTAGTACTACAGTATGTTTGTGATTATATCACCTAGAATACTTAGAAATATGAAAAATAATAAACCATGAGATACAAAATGCACAACTTTTGCCTGTCTCCTTTCAGAAATGGTTAACTACATGTAGGAGCAGATGAGGATGTTGGACGTGCAGATGATTGAGGATGAGGACCCGGGTCCTTGAAACTGTACACTTGACTGAATTAAAAAAAAAAAAAAAAAAAAAGTTAATTGGTTTCTGTTTATGTCCATCATGGTCAGTTAGTACCTGTAGTATATCTGTGCTACGGAATGTATATATTATGGATGGCGAGTCGGTAAAAAAAAAAAAAAAAAAAAGTTCCTACTATATCCAGCTCTCAAAGAGAATGAGCATGCGCAGCTATGTGCGTGCGCATGTATGACGTTGCTTTAAACAGGCTGGATTGAGGTAGCCGAAGGGGGAAATACATTGTTATACCTTACTGAAGTTTATTCATAAAATTATAATTTCATTTCGTGCACTGTGTGCACTTATAAAATTTTAAATTATGATATAAGATGATATCAACTAAGATGACTCTAATAGAATATATGTGTCTTTTCAATGAAATGTATTTCCACAACGTTAATATTTCAAGACTGTAAAAGAAAGGCTAACGACATCTGAAAAATCTGTATGACAGAATTCGCCATAAATATGTAGAACACACAAGAATTAACAAATAAAAAAGTGTCCCTCCTTACAACAAAGTAATCTAGTGAACACCCGCTGTGGGTTTATTTCATTGCAGCAAACCTTTCCTAAGATATTATATGGTATAGTTTCATGGACCATAAGTCCTATAGATATTAACAGTAGTGACCTTGCCTTTTGACATAAAGACCCTCAAATCTATAGGATTCCTTCATTTTCGATCAGACTTTAATGACCTTTGTTTTGAACTTGATTCGCAAAATATAGGACACATGATCAAATTCTGATGAGCAGTTAATGATATACGATAATATATGAATATCACCTGGACACCAATAAATTAAGTTTTAGTTATCAGTTGTGACTATGACCTTTTGACCCCAAAATGAAAAGGGCACTTCCTCTCTTGGTCAGTAAGCATATATCCAGATTTGGTTTCAATATGATGAAAAGTTTTTGAGTTATGATCTGAAAACCTATAATTAAAGTGTATTTTTATCAGCTGTAACCTTGACAGTTTGACCCCAAAATCAATAGAACTTTTTTCCTTCTTAATGAATAAGTATATATCCAAATTTGGTTTGAATATGATGAAGGGTACTTGAGGTACCGTACGGAAACCAATAGTTATAGTCTATTTTCGTCGTCTGTGACCTTGACCTTTTGACCCCAAACTCAATAGGAATCTTATTCTCTTGATAAGTAAGAACACTACCAAATTTGGTTTAAATATGATGAACGGTACTTGAGTTATCATCTTGAAACCAAATGTGTGACGGAAAGATGTAAAGAAGGACAAAGCAAACACATTATGCCATCTTTCATACCTAGCGAAGGTATAATCACATTTTCTTTAAGGCAACAAACTTACCCACATGTCAACTATATATGTGCTGCTGCTTACAAACCAAAGACAATTGATTACCTGTCTGACAGTTGACACCTGTATAACCAGGTACACAGCTACATGTGTAGTGGTTGACGTGGTCGGTACATGTTGCTCCATTTTGACAAGGATTGCTATCGCATTCGTTGATATCTATTGAAGTAATTTGATATTTAATTACATCGACATTGAAATAAATTAATAAGTGTTATATGAGCGAATTAGATTGGATAACTATGAATTACAGAAATCAAGCACCTGTTGATTGTAATATGTAAATCAAAAATGCAAATTTATTGTAAGTTTCCTATAACAAGGTATGCATCCCGTTGAAAGAAGTTCGTAAAAGGAAGATAACCTCTAAAAAAGGGGTTCCCACACCTTGTTGGTAGAAAAGGAATAATACTTGTGAGTAATTACGTGGTCATTAAAATTAGAAAAAATATTTAAAAATTTCATTTAACTTCTTTATGGTACATTTTTTTCCCGACCATCAGACACAACACACTACTAAGTCACCCTGATACATACGCTTTGACAACCGATGTGCATATGAAAAAGACGTTTGTCAAACAAGAGTACTATCTGATGTGTATGTAGTCCGGCTGTGAAGCCAATCTTCCACATATCTGGTACTGACAACAACACTTGTAAAATCCTTCAGAACAGTAAGCCTTCCAAGTTTAAAAAATGTGATTCTGAAGACGTTGAAAACATTTGAAGCCCGGACAACAGACTTCACTTGATGACTAAATCTCACTGTAGAAAAGTGATCTAAATCTCACTGCAGAAAAGTGATCTAAATATCGTTGGTGTTTGACCCAAAACAGTTAATCGAATAGACAAAAGGTGTCTATACTAAGTTACACTTGTGTGATATGACTTTGATTTATACATTATACACCATTATATGATGTGCTTACAACATTATATGATATACATATGGCATTATATGATGTACTTTCGACATTTTATGTTATACGTACGACATTTTATGATATTTTCGACATATATATTATGTGCTTATACATAATCATGATATTGCTATTTAGTTGAATATTATTTCATGTCATTTCCGGTGAATAGCAGCCATTTACACGTTAGGAGTCGTCTTTTGATCATGTTTCAAGTTTTGGAAACACTTTGCTTAAAAGAGAAAGTATCCTAACTTTGAACGTGAAAATGTAAGTCCAGATATTGTTGGCAGCCTAACAGCATATGATTTCGAAAACTTGAGAATTCAAAATCGACGTGATATGATGAATACTCGTACAGAGTGTGTGAAATATGGAACTGAAAAACCAATGAGGAATCCTCTTCCTGTACATGTGGTGCTCCAAAGTTTGATATACTAATAACCCTTCTTCGAAGCTTTATTGAAAATGGACTTCATGTATCACACATAAGTAAAATTTTGTCAGTGAGTGAGAGGACGGTTTATCGTCGAATGACGGAGTTTGGGATCAGCAAGAGGGAGTTCTTTAAAATAGGCGATGATGACAAGCTTTATTCTGTCTCCCATTCGAGAGACTCCTAACCTGATCAATTCATTCTCATCTAATATGAGAATAGTTTCTAGGTCGATCCCCTCTTTCTTAAAATTTTCTATGATTGATTGCAGAATCAACTCGCCAAGAATTTTAGTTAATAGCGCCATAACGCCACAGTATTACATTAGAAATTGAATTGGTTACGGGCCTCATAATCCGTGTTCGGAAACAGGTTCTCCTCTCCCTCTGATTGCGTAATGTTAATTGTACGAAAAAGTAAATAGTGTTTAAAATAACCATATTATCAACAGACAAAAGAACAGACAATACTTGTATGTAAATTATTTTAGACAATTGTAAGGTAGCGGCATACCACGCTACTTACGAATTGTTTTTAAGAAACATCACCAATGGATCCACCAAGGAACATTATATCTTGGACGATTTTTCCTGTGAATGATTCAATTACAGACACTAAAGTTCACGCTTGTTTCTCTTAAAGACTTGTAATTATCATAATTGAATTGGTCAGTTAATGGCTAGTCTATCTTGTTGTTTATCTTAAAGTCTTAGGAATCTGTGAACTAATGGCTTCGTGGGGTACGTGGTAAATTAGTATAATTAAAATATTAATTATTGGACTGGTCAATTTTACGGTTAATCTATTTTCCTTGTGGAATCATAATTAGACTGGTCAATTTACGGTTAATCTATTTTCCTTGTGGAAATGGATAGTGTTTAAATATATAAAGTAGTTGGGGAGTTTAAATAGGTTAGACCTCGGAAATACTTGATAGAGTTCAGACCTCGGAAATACTTAATAGATTTCAGATCTATTTGATTCAGAAAGAACTTGAAAGAACTATATTGTGAAATATAACATTGTGATCATCGTAACTGCCGGGTCTCCCCCTTTTCCACGTCGCACGAAGCCAACTTGCTATCTTGTATGTTGCTGTAGAGATTTTATTAAAAGTATTAACTTTCTTACTGACTTATAATTTTGTCGCATAACACAACGCACTCTGGTGAATCAAACTCACACCACCCCAACGCGAAGTACTACCCTACACGTGCATGTAATTTGGTTGCCGTAGACTGGATTTGGATTTTAACCATCATTCTCTGTCGGTAAGTCTGATTTTTACTTTTCTGAAATCGTCATGGCTGAAAATATTGATGTACCTTTACTTTTTCAAGGGTTAGGTAGGCAAGTTGATAGATTAAGTGGGATTTTAACAAAACAAGGGGTAAAATTAGATGTCCCATCTTTTGACGGAACAAAACCAGATCAATTTGATAGATGGATTAAGAGTATTGAGAAATGTGCTAAATTAAATGGTTTAACAGAAGATGAGACAAAAGAAATTGCTTACAGAACGAGTAACGATGCCGTTAGCGACTTCATTGAACGATTATACGATGATCACCCCGGATTTAATTGGAATCAAGTTAAGGCAGAGTTATCAATAAGGTTCGCGCTCGTAACGGATCGACAGCACGCGCTGTCCTTACTACAAAGAGTAAAGCAAAAACGAGATGAAGAAGTATCGCTGTACGCGCATAGATTGTCAAAATTAGCAGACCAAGCTTTTGATAATTTAAATACAGCAGAAGTTCAGAAACAGTTAGTGAATTTCTTTATAGATGGGTTGGCTTACGATTACTTAAAGATCAAAGTAATGCGGGAAAATCCCGAGAATTTTCAGAGAGCAATCTCTATTGCTATAACTGAATTATCATTTCGGAAACGTGTTAGTCTTAGGACAGGTAGCTCCACCTATAGTTCACACAATTTTCTGCATGAGAATGGTGAGACGCCGATGGAAGTTGACCATTATAGGCCCCGTAAGCGATGTGCTATTTGTAATCGAACTAACCACACTACAAATCGTTGTCGCTTAAAACAAATTAATGATGTACAAAAGACAAATGAAGGACAAAATTCCCAGGCTCGGCGTGGTAAACATGCAGACATGAAATGTTTTCATTGTGGAAAGAAAGGTCACATTCGTAGAAATTGTTGGTCTCTACATAAGTCTATGAATCAGGAAAACTAGTAGGCTCCCGCCGAAACAGGACCGTCGCCGGGAGTTTTAAACGAACAGTCAGAAATAAAAGAAAATTCAAAAATAAAATTAAGAATAAAACAGAAAATTATCCGTCTTACAAAATAAATTTAGCTGGTAGTCCAAATTCGTCCCTTTTGAAAATTGGTAAAAAGAAATTTAGAGCATTAGTTGACAGTGGCGCTGAAGTTAGTTTGTTACACAGGCGAATTTATCAATCTTTAAATAGACCCCCAAATTTGGTAAAGAAGTTTATTAGTCTCCAATCTGTAAATGGCGGAAAATTAGAAATAGACGGTTATGTGGAATTAGAAATTAAATTAGGAGGGACTACAGTAAATCAACCATTTTATGTTATAGCAGATATGAATAGAAACATTATTTTAGGCAGAGATTTTCTAACAACTCACGGAGTAAGACTTTATTATGACTTAGGATATTTGAAAATAGGAAGGTCCTATGTACCGCTTGAAGAAGATTGTCACATAAACACCCTAGTAAGATTACAGAGAGGTGTAAAAGTGAAACCAAACACTATGAACATTGTTCCGGCACGGATAAAAACTCCGTTGAATCACACTGAATTTGTTGAAATAAGTGCAGTAGAAAAAGGATATGTGGATTCCGAACCTGGCCTTGAAATTAATAATGCAATAGTAAAATCAAATAAAATAGTGCCCATTGCTGTAAGTAATCATACAAACAAAACTATTTATTTAAAACGTGGTTGTATCATAGGAAAAGTAACTAATCTCACGATAGATGAAAAAGAGACATCCGCTGCAGATAAAACAAAAACGATCAATGAAGTTTTGTCAAATAAAAACGTCTCTAGATTTAAAAGATTTAGATACCGAACCCAAACACTTGGAAAGTGTTAGGCAATTAGTTGTGAACAATCAAGATTTATTCGCAGCTAAAGATACAGAGTTAGGACAAACGGAAACTGTGAAAATGACAATTGACACAGGTGACCATGAACCAATAAAACTTAGACCCTATAGAATTCCCTTACATCATAGGAAAACAGTAGACAATGCGATTGATGAAATGTTAGATGCAAAAATTATTTCACGCTCTCAGTCACCTTGGAGTTTTCCCATTGTTTTAGTTGCAAAAAAGGATAAAACCACTAGAAATGTGCATAGATTTTCGGAAATTGAATCAAATTACTAAAACTACATCTTATCCCCTCCCGTTGATAGACGACATAATCGCACAATTAGGAAAAGCTAAATATTTCACCACTTTAGATTTGAAATCTGGTTATTGGCAAGTAGCCATGGACCCAAAAGACAAACACAAAACTGCTTTTGCTTGTCATAAAGGGTTGTTTGAATTCAACAAAATGCCTTTTGGATTATGTAATGCCCCTGGCGTATTTCAACAATTAATGAGCATAGTTCTTGAAGGTTGTGAGGAATTCAGCACTGCTTATATTGATGACGTCATTATTTGGTCAGAATCTCATGAAGAACATCTAGCTCATATTCAACAGGTCTTTGACAGGCTAAGAAAACATGACCTAAAGTTGAAATTAAAGAAATGTACTTTCTTTAAAGAAGAAACCACTTATTTGGGATTTGTAATTAACAAAGATGGAGTCAAGCCCGACCCACAAAAGGTAGAGGCGATTCGAACCTTGCCCTCTCCCAAAACGGTAAAAGAAATTCGTAGTTTCATAGGTATGTGCAGCTATTACAGGCGATTCATTCCTAATTTCTCAAAGATAGCTGAACCACTGATCGCTTTAACTAAAAAATATGCAAGATTTCAGTGGTGTGAAAAATGTCAAAATGCTTTTGACTATTTCAAGCAAAGTCTCACAGTGGTTCCCCTTTTATCATATCCGGACTTAAACAAGCCCTATACGTTATATACGGACACAAGCGACACTTGCATAGGTGCATGCTTGACGCAACCATGTGATGACATTGACGATGCAATTCCGAACGTAATAAATGAAAACCCAATTTATTACCTAAGTCACAAACTTAGTGATACGCAAACACGTTGGTCTACCATAGAAAAAGAGGCGTATGCTATCCATTATGCGCTACAGAAGTTAGATCATTACCTTCACAATAGTAGTTTTGTCATAAAAACAGACCACAAGCCCCTTAAATATATTCTTGATGCCCCTATGGAAAATAAAAAGATTCAACTCTGGGCAATGAATATAATGGCTTATAATTGCAAAATTGAATACATAGCTGGTCGTGAGAACACATGTGCTGATTTGTTATCACGGTGCCCTCAAGAATCTGTCAATATGTCGGACGAAAACGCTGGTGATATACCAGATATCCACCGAAACACACTAGAGGTCAATGCTTTGAACTCTAATAGATTCGAACCTAGAGACCATGCTAGTTGCAAGGTACAGAATGAAGAACTAAAACTACCGAATGTGAATGATCTGGAAGGTTTTAATATGCTTGAAGAACAGGAGAAGGATTCGGACATATTAAAACTTAAAAATCAGTTGAAAAATGGTGAAGCTTCGAATGTCAATCAAGCTCGTCATATGATGGTGAAAGATATATTGTATTATATCTCTGATATCAATGACAACCCCACCTTAAGACTGTATGTACCAAGTCATTTGAGAATGAATGTTATAAAACAGTACCATGATGAGTTAGGTCATTTCGGTGTAGATCGCACCTTTTATAACATAAAAAGTAAATATTACTGGCCAAAACTCTATCAAGGTTTGTTAGAATATATTCAGTCTTGCGTAACGTGTCAGACTAGAAATTTGACAAAGATAAAACCTCCTCTTATGGAAACGGACATTCCACCATACCCCTGGGCTAAAGTTGGGTTGGATCTCTCAGGACCTTATCCCACTTCCTTATCTGGAAACAAATACATAATCGCATTTGTTGATTTGTATTCCGGGTACCCAGAAGCGTTTGCCGTAAAAGACAAGTCTGCAGATAACATCACGCATCTGCTCATTAATGAAATATTTCCCAGATACGGTTCACTATTGCAGTTGGTTACTGACAATGGTACAGAAAATGTAAACAAAGCTGTCAGAGAGACTTTGGAAGCTTTGAATATTCATCACGTGACAACATCGTATTACCATCCCCAAGGGAATGCTAAAGTCGAACGATTTCACCGAACCTTGCACGATGTTATGTCAAAATATCTGAAGGATGAACATTCAGTATGGGACGTATACTTGAATCAAACCTTAGCCGCTATAAGGTTTAACATCAGTGATTCGACCAAGTTTTCTCCCTTTTTCCTACTTTATAATAGAGACGTGGTTCTTCCCTTAGACAATATTTTGAAACCTCGACGCAAATATTTCGGTGACGATCAACATCAAATTGCGTTACAAATACAGCACAAATCATTTTTAGAAGTGCATCGCAATTTAAAGAAAGCTAAAAAGGCTCAAGCTAAATATGCCGATAGAAACAGTAAATCAGTCAAGTTTCAAATAGGAGACCCTGTCTATTATAAAAACCATAGTAGAAAAAATAAATTTGATGTCAGATGGAAACCGTATTATAGAATTATAGAACAAACTTCTCCGGTTAGTTTTATAATTAAAAGTCAACTTGATGGCACTACAACGAAAGCACATGCTGAACAATTACGTTTGGCTAAAGTAGATCAATGGGAAATACCAAAAGATAACATGGGTAATCGGCTTAGGAGAACTAATTATGTAGTACCTCCTGAAGAAAGTGATGCAGGTGATAAATCTGAGTCACATTCTGACGAGTCTGATGAAAATATACCACTTAGCAAAATGGCAAACAGGTATAGAACCCGAAGGGATTCATCATCAAGTGAAGATGACATACCCTTGATGGAATTGTCTAATAGACTCAGGCGGAGAAAAAAGAGACAACTAAACCAAGAGAGTACTGAACCGGAATCAGTACAAGATTCGGACCTTGAACAACCAGGCCCCGACTTTTCTGACGATGAAATGGTTATAGATGAAGTTGTCAACAGTGAAACACCCAGGAAATGTGAGAAACGCGGTAAAAGTCGCAATAAAGTACTATTGAAGGCTTTTGAATCTTTTGATAGGTTGATTAACGCCATGTAATGTCCATAGTAATGTGGCATGTGTAACATACACATGGAGGAGATGGTTAACTCCTTGATTACATTAAATGGCTTAATTAATAGAAAAATGCATTAAATCGGTTCCCATCATATGTGGTATTTGCGATTAACAAATAAAGAAGCTGAAACGAAAACTTCTTGAACCGGTGTATTCAGATCACATCTTGAGGATCTGTAGTGATTTGATGAGTTAGATTGATATGGTTGAGGATCGCTAACGAATCAAATTTCCCAAATAGATCTAGACATAAGCGAGTTAAGAAGTCCTTTAAATGACGCGATTTTTATATGAAAACATTGCTGTTGCAGTTTAGTATGCTAGGCTTGGATCATTTAAGTTCTTCAATTATTAGCCAAGATGACTTAAGAAATCTATTAATAGAAATTCAGAGTCAGCTTCCTTCGTCGTTAAACTTGACTCATAACGCTATCAAAGAATTGTGCACTAGATACTAGAACGATGATAAAAAAATAATTGTTGTAAAATGTGAATTTATATGTTTAATTACCACTCGCGGGATATATTTCGGATGGTTCTTATACGATAGCTATTGAAATTAAAGCATCGTTTTCTCATGACGTAAGCAAACCTCAAACAATATTTATGTTTATACCTAAAGAATTAAATCATATTAAAAGTTACCAATTAATAAATTTATTGATACTATTAGAAATTTGAAAAAGGTTAAGATACAGGAGCCTCTTTCGAAATGGCATTATATGGGGATTTTTGTAATTATAGTTGTAGGATTTATTGTTTTGATAATTATCTATAAGAAATATAAGAAAAATATTTTTGCATGTAAGATTGCCAGACGATTTTGGAGGGTACAGTCAGACATAAAATCAAATGATGTTAATGATATGCAAGAGATGAGAAATCTTGTTGCTAAGGAACCAACTGCCACACCTACTGCGCCAACAATAGACCAAGCCGTTACTGAGAAGATAGACACTGAAGAAAGGGTGTATCCGATTCTTCCGATGGCCTAAAGAACTTTGAGGGTATGGGATGAGACGACGTCCCTTGCCCGCCAACAATGAATTAGGGTATGGGTTGAGACGACGACCCTTGCCCCTATTGGATCAAATTGTATATAGTAATATAACGGAAGATTGGTGTGCGACGAACTGAGATATGGGTTGAGATGACGACCCTCGATTTCATTGGACTAGACTGTAAATAGAAATTTAACGGGAGATATGCTGAACTTAATTTTCGTGTACATATTCATTATTAGTACATTGTTGCAGTATGGACTTCCAGGAACATTCGTATGCCGAGAGATATTGCCGAGGATGATGCTTTAAGGATTCATAACGTTGGACTAATACACAGAACATGTTACATAATCGATTGTTTTAAGAAAATATTGTGTTCGAATATTTTCTAGTGACATGGGGAGGAATGTAAGGTAGCGGCATACCATGCTACTTACGAATTGTTTTTAAGAAACATCACCAATGGATCCACCAAGGAACATTATATCTTGGACGATTTTTCCTGTGAATGATTCAATTACAGACACTAAAGTTCACGCTTGTTTATCTTAAAGACTTGTAATTATCATAATTGAATTGGTCAGTTAATGGCTAGTCTATCTTGTTGTTTATCTTAAAGTCTTAGGAATCTGTGAACTAATGGCTTCGTGGGGTACGTGGTAAATTAGTATAATTAAAATATTAATTATTGGACTGGTCAATTTTACGGTTAATCTATTTTCCTTGTGGAATCATAATTAGACTGGTCAATTTACGGTTAATCTATTTTCCTTGTGGAAATGGATAGTGTTTAAATATATAAAGTAGTTGGGGAGTTTAAATAGGTTAGACCTCGGAAATACTTGATAGAGTTCAGACCTCGGAAATACTTAATAGATTTCAGATCTATTTGATTCAGAAAGAACTTGAAAGAACTATATTGTGAAATATAACATTGTGATCATCGTAACTGCCGGGTCTCCCCCTTTTCCACGTCGCACGAAGCCAACTTGCTATCTTGTATGTTGCTGTAGAGATTTTATTAAAAGTATTAACTTTCTTACTGACTTATAATTTTGTCGCATAACACAACGCACTCTGGTGAATCAAACTCACACCACCCCAACGCGAAGTACTACCCTACACAATGTAAAAAAGAATTTTTAAAGTATTCGTTTACCGTAATTTGCGCGTACGTTTTATTTCTTACATGTACACTACCGTTCGGAACTCGTGCATTGTTTTAAAGAAAATATTCAAAGAGTTCAGAAGTAACATTATAATGTTTTAAGCACATCATATAATGTTGAAAGCACATCATATAATGTTGAAAGTACATCATATAATGTTAAAAGTATATCATATGATGCCGTATGTACCACATATAATGATTTCAGTACATCATATAATGCTGAAAGTACACCATATAATGTTGAAAGTACATCATATAATGTTGAAAGTACATCATATAATGTCGAATGTACATCACATAATGTCGTATGTACCACATGTAATGATTTCAGTACATCATATAATGCTGAAAGTACACCATATAATGTTGAAAGTATATCATATAATGTTGAATGTACATTATATAATGTCGTATGTACCACATATAATGATTTCAGTACATCATTTAATGTTGAAAGCACATCAAATTACGTTGAAAGTACATCGTATAATGTTGAAAGTACATCATATAATGATGTAACCAAAATATATAATGATGTTAACACAGCATATAGTGATGAAAACGCATAATAAAATGCTTTATATACATAAGGCAGCTATGGCGTTCCATACATAATAAAATGCTTTTATACACATAAGGCAGCTATGGCGTTCCATATACAAATATCATAATCACATATATTATTTCATGTAATATATCCTAATGCAAATCTACCAGACGAGGAATTTCGAGTGAACTACTGTATTGTGATATTAAAGTCACTAGACCGAAAACATAAAAGAATGTTCGAATGGATACGAATTCTGACAAAACACCGTAGGTATTTTCAAAATGAACAGAAACTTTTAGACTTGTCTGAAATATTCAAATCTATATCGGTTCGACTCGAAAGGTGAAAATAATCTGAAATACAAACATGTAATTCTAACTAATATTTGTTACTGTATCACTTTGAATCAAATCAGTGTATCATTCCGAAAAGAATGTCTTACCTGTTTCGCAGTTGGCATCTGCGTAACCAGAAATGCAAGTACAGTTATACTCATTCACAAGATTGTTACATGTTGCTCCATTTTGACAAGGATCGCTAGCACATTCATCCGTATCTATGATGATAAATTGAAACATAATGACCCTGCAGATTGATAAGATTTGTTTCTGATTTTTAAGATCTAATGTAAATAGATATTTGTTTTCAGGAGTGTATATGAAATAATACTACAATAAATATAAGTAAACATTCGTGTAAAAAAAAACCCCAAAAGATGACAAAGAAGGTTCAAGCTAAATGGAATCGTGAATCTTTGTAGAAAAAAAGCTTAATAGTTTATAATGATATAATGGGTATGAAATGTGTCACGTGTTTTCTAATGACCAGAGCATGTCTATGATTATCCTTATAAGTTTGTAAGAACGAAATGAGAACGTGTGTTAATAAAATATGGTATGAATAAATTAATACAAAGTGTTTTGAATCATGATGTACTTTCTCAAACTTGCACTGTTCGTACAATTTGGCAAACCTCAATTTTAATTAATCCAGATAAAGGCGTGTTTGACAATATCATTTATATGTATGTATTGGTAAAATAAAACACTGCTGACGTCGCAAATACACGATACAATAAATCCGTTCTGTTAAAGCAGGTTTTGCATTTCATTTTGTTTGTTATAATTCAGAATTTGAAAATAATTTTATTAAATTATATTGATAAAGTTTATAAACAATATCTAGACTTGAAAATTTATCGAACGAATAGATAGCACCATGTGTCTTGATTCTATATGAAATTATGAAGAAAACATTTCTGATATGTACATACATTTGACATAAAACACTCATTTTCACTTAAATATTATAAAAAAACCCCAACACAATGAAGAAGTTTTCCTTAGACAATTTAAGTACTTTAAGAAATACGAAAGTAATTCGTTTTATGTGATTTTGCACACGCATCAGTGCTCCATGACGGACATTCATGGAATCCCTAAACCCAGAGCTGATACCATATCCCCAAATGGAGTGTGCGCCGCTTGTTGGCAAGTCACACCCGCCCAAAATATACAGGAGGAACATGATATTACAGATATCAGACTAAACGCTACATAATTAAAATCCAAAACTATGTCAACGTAATGAACTGAGACGTTAAATTCCAATATTGATCATGTGGGAAACAGTACATTTATCTCCACAGACATCATTTATCCTGAATTTGTCATTGAATATTTTACAGTACTCTGTATTTAAAGGAGCATGGTCCGATTGAAGTCGGGAAAAGTATAAAAAATGTAAACGGATTTCTTAAACGGCAATCGATTGTTAGTATATTATCTAAGATGTGTAAAATATATCGCTACAAAATTCGATGTCGTTAACGAGATATGCCCGTTTTAAATTTGCAACATAACCAGGCCAACTTCTTGAATATTAATGAGATCGGTCAGAGAAAATCACCTGACAGTGAAACTCGAACTTTACCCGATTCTAACATTTGTTGCACTTTTCTTTTTTTTTTTTTGGGCCTTTGAGACTGTGTATAGTTATTTTCTACCACACTTTTGCTTTTCTCGTGCTCTTTTTCTTCCATGTGAACCATTTTTGTTGTTTTCTTTAGTGAATATCCGCGCACGCGCATGATTATGGCGGAGCATCGCCTTATTTGGGGAATAGATACCAGCCGAATTTAATTCGACTCAATTACCTTTATTCTACGAAAACATTGAGGGATTTTAGTTTTAAATTTTGCAATTAACACAAAGTTTATAATTTATACAATACAGGAAAAATAAGATATTGTCGTAATTTATCCTTTTCATGCTAAAATTTTCCAGTCTCGGACTATGTCCCTTAAACTTCTGACATTAATATGACTTAGATTCATAAATGAATCACTTAATTACTTGCTACTTACAGGCTAATATTGGCATACATGTTTTATATCTATTAAACATATTCAATTTTAACGTACCTGTTTGACAATTCCCACCTGTATAACCAGGTACACAGCTACAGGTATAGTAGTTGACGTGGTCGGTACAAATTGCTCCATTTTGACAAGGGTTGCTATTGATTCGTTTATTTCTTTTGAATAATTTTTATTGTTTTTATTTACATTTCTAGTAATTTGTTGTGATTTCGGAAACTTGGACTAATTTTTAGTGTTTCCTTTCCTACGACAGGTTAACCTTGTTGAATTTAGTGCTCTACTTATCATTCTATGAATGGTACTACGAATCCTATATTGTCGCATGTTTCAGAGTCTTGAATAACGTGTGGAAAAAAAGCGTGAATGAAATGCAGTGAATAAAACCGAATTTGGCATTCGGAAAACAGACTCGATGATGAGCCTACCCATTTGTCCCGAGTTAAAATGGAACCCTGGGTTGAAAGGGATGAGTTTAATGAAAGCTAAACATGCACGTTTAAATAACGAATCACTAAACTACTAGTCTTACCTGTTTGACAAGTAACACCTGTATAACCTGGTATACAGCTACAGTTGTAAAAGTTTACATAGTCATTACATGTGGCTCCATTTTGACAAGGGTTACTACTGCATTCATTGATATCTATAACACAAAAACTAGAATGTGATAATATTCGAAAATGAAGGAATTGCGAAGTGATGGTGTACAAGAGAGTGAATATAATAGTGATATAAGATGATATCAACTAAGATGACTCTAATAGAATATATGTGTCTTATCAATGAAATGTATTTCCACAACGTCAATATTTCAAGACTGTAAAAGAAAGGTTAACGACATCTGAAAAATCTGTATGACAGAATTCGCCATAAATATGTAGAACACACAAGAATTAACAAATAAAAAAAGTGTCCCTCCTCACAACAAAGTAATCTAGTGAACACCCGCTGTGGGTTTATTTCATTGCAGCAAACCTTTCCTAAGATATTAAATAGTATAGTTTCATGGACCATAAGTCCTATAGATATTAACAGTAGTGACCTTGCCTTTTGACATAAAGACCCTCAAATCTATAGGATTCCTTCATTTTCGATAAGACTTTAATGACCTTTGTTTAACAGAACTTGATTCGTAAAATATAGGACACATGATCAAATTCTGATGAGCAGTTAATGATATACGATAATATATGAATATCATCTGGACACCAATAAATTAAGTTTTTTCTATCAGTTGTGACTATGACCATTTGACCCCAAAATGAAAAGGGCACTTCCTCTCTTGGTCAGTAAGCATATATCCAGATTTGGTTTCAATATAATGAAAAGTTTTTGAGTTATGATCTGAAAACCTATAATTAAAGTGTATTTTTATCAGCTGTAACCTTGACAGTTTGACCCCAAAATCAATAGAACTTTTTTCCTTCTTAATGAATAAGCATATATCCAAATTTGGTTTGAATATGATGAAGGGTACTTGAGGTATCGTACGGAAACCAATAGTTATAGTCTATTTTCGTCGTCTGTGACCTTGACCTGTTGACCCCAAACTCAATAGGAATGTTATTCTCTTGATAAGTAAGAACACTACCAAATTTGGTTTAAATGTGATGAAAGGTACTTGAGTTATCATCTTGAAACCAAATGTGTGACGGAAAGATGTAAAGAAGGACAAAGCAAACACATTATGCCATCTTTCATACCTAGCGAAGGTATAATCACATTTTCTTTAAGGCAAAAAACTTACCCACATGTCAACTATATATGTGCTGCTGCTTACAAACCAAAGACAATTGATTACCTGTCTGACAGTTGGCACCTGTATAACCAGGTACACAGCTACATGTGTAGTGGTTGACGTGGTCGGTACATGTTGCTCCATTTTGACAAGGATTGCTATCGCATTCGTTGATATCTATTGAAGTAATTTGATATTTAATTACATCGACATTGAAATAAATTAATAAGTGTTATATGAGCGAATTAGATTGGATAACTATGAATTACAGAAATCAAGCACCTGTTGATTGTAATATGTAAATCAAAAATGCAAATTTATTGTAAGTTTCCTATAACAAGGTATGCATCCCGTTGAAAGAAGTTCGTAAAAGGAAGATACCCTCTGAAAAAAGGGTTCCCACACCTTGTTGGTAGAAAAGGAATAATACTTGTGAGTAATTACGTGTTCATTAAAATTAGAAAAAATATTTAAAAATTTCATTTAACTTCTTTATGGTACATTTATTTCCCGACCATCAGACACAACACACTACTAAGTCACCCTGATACATACGCTTTGACAACCTATGTGCATATGAAAAAGACGTTTGTCAAACAAGAGTACTATCTGATGTGTATGTAGTCCGGCTGTGAAGCCAATCTTCCACATACAGTATCTGGCACTGAGAACAACACTTGTAAAATCCTTCAGAACAGTAAGCCTTCCAAGTTTCAAAAATGTGATTCTGAAGACGTTGAAAACATTTGAAGCCCGGACAACAGACTTCATTGGCTGTGAAGCCAATCTTCCACATACAGTATCTGGCACTGAGAACAACACTTGTAAAATCCTTCAGAACAGTAAGCCTTCCAAGTTTCAAAAATGTGATTCTGAAGACGTTGAAAACATTTGAAGCCCGGACAACAGACTTCACTTGATGACTAAATCTCACTGCATAAAGGTGATCTAAATCTAACTGCAGAAAAGTGATCTAAATATCGTTGGTGTTTGACCCAAAACAGTTAATCGAATAGACAAAAGGTGTCTATACTAAGTTAAGCTTGTGTGATATGACTTTGATTTATACATTATACACCATTATATGATGTGCTTACAACATTATATGATGTACATATGGCATTATATGATGTACTTTCGACATTTTATGTTATACGTACGACATTGTATATTTTCGACATATATATGATGTGCTTATACATAATCATGATATTGCTATTTAGTTGAATATTATTTCATGTCATTTCCGGTGAATAGCAGCCATTTACACGTTAGGAGTCGTCTTTTGATCATGTTTCAAGTTTTGGAAAAACTTGGCTTAAAAGAGAAAGTATCCTAACTTTGAACGTGAGAATGTAAGTCCAGATATTGTTGGCAGCCTATCAGCATATGATTTCGAAAACTTGAGAATTCAAAATCGACGTGATATGATGAATACTCGTACAGAGTGTGTGAAATATGGAACTGAAAAACCAATGAGGAATCCTCTTCCTGTAGCGCTCCAAAGTTCGATATACTAATAACCCTTCTTCGAAGCTTTATTGAAAATGGACTTCATGTATCACACATAAGTAAAATTTTGTCAGTGAGTGAGAGGACGGTTTATCGTCGAATGACCGAGTTTGGAATCAGCAAGAGGGAGTTCTTTAAAATAGGCGATGATGACAAGCTTTATTCTGTGTCCCATTCAAGAGACTCCTAACCTGATCAATTCATTCTCATCTAATTTGAGAATAGTCTCTAGGTCGATCCCCTCTTTCTTAAAATTTTCTACGATTGATTGCAGAATCAACTCGCCAAGAATTTTAGTTAATAGCGCCATAACGCCACAGTATTACATTAGAAATTGAATTGGTTACGGGCCTCATAATCCGTGTTCGGAAACAGATTCTCCTCTCCCTCTGAATGCGTAATGTTAATTGTACGAAAAAGTAAATAGTGTTTAAAATAAACCATATTATCAACAGACAAAAGAACAGACAATACTTGTATGTAAATTATTTTAGACAATGTAAAAAAGAATTTTTAAAGTATTCGTTTACCGTAATTTGCGCGTACGTTTTATTTCTTACATGTACACTACCGTTCGGAACTCGTGCATTGTTTTAAAGAAAATATTCAAAGAGTTCAGAAGTAACATTATAATGTTTTAAGCACATCATATAATGTTGAAAGTACATCATATAATGTTGAAAGTACATCATATAATGTTAAAAGTATATCATATGATGCCGTATGTACCACATATAATGATTTCAGTACATCATATAATGCTGAAAGTACACCATATAATGTTGAAAGTACATCATATAATGTTGAAAGTACATCATATAATGTCGAATGTACATCATATAATGTCGTATGTACCACATGTAATGATTTCAGTACATCATATAATGCTGAAAGTACACCATATAATGTTGAAAGTATATCATATAATGTTGAAAGTATATCATATAATGTTGAATGTACATTATATAATGTCGTATGTACCACATATAATGATTTCAGTACATCATATAATGTTGAAAGCACATCAAATCATGTTGAAAGTACATCGTATAATGTTGAAAGTACATCATATAATGATGTAACCAAAATATATAATGATGTTAACACAGCATATAGTGATGAAAACGCATAATAAAATGCTTTATATACATAAGGCAGCTATGGCGTTCCATACATAATAAAATGCTTTTATACACATAAGGCAGCTATGGCGTTCCATATACAAATATCATAATCACATATATTATTTCATGTAATATATCCTAATGGAAATCTACCAGACGAGGAATTTCGAGTGAACTACTGTATTGTGATATTAATGTCACTAGACCGAAAACATAAAAGAATGTTCGAATGGATACGAATTCTGACAAAACAACGTAGGTATTTTCAAAATGAACAGAAACTTTTAGACTTGTCTGAAATATTCAAATCTATACCGGTTCGACTCGAAAGGTGAAAATAATCTGAAATACAAACATGTAATTCTAACTAATATTTGTTACTGTATCACTTTGAATCAAATCAGTGTATCATTCCGAAAAGAATGTCTTACCTGTTTCGCAGTTGGCATCTGCGTAACCAGAAATGCAAGTACAGTTATACTCATTCACAAGATTGTTACATGTTGCTCCATTTTGACAAGGATCGCTAGCGCATTCATCCGTATCTATGATGATAAATTGAAACATAATGACCCTGCAGATTGATAAGATTTGTTTCTGATTTTTAAGATCTAATGTAAATAGATATTTGTTTTCAGGAGTGTATATGAAATAATACTACAATAAATATAAGTAAACATTCGTATAAAAAAAACAAAATATGACAAAGAAGGTTCAAGCTAAATGGAATCGTGAATCTTTGTAGAAAAAAAGCTTAATAGTTTATAATGATATAATGGGTATGAAATGTGTCACGTGTTTTCTAATGACCAGAGCATGTCTATGATTATCCTTACAAGTTTGTAAGAACGAAATGAGAACGTGTGTTAATAAAATATGGTATGAATAAATTAATACAAAGTGTTTTGAATCATGATGTACTTTCTCAAACTTGCACTGTTTGTACAATTTGGCAAACCTCAATTTTAATTAATCCAGATAAAGGCGTGTTTGACAATATCATTTATATGTATGTATTGGTAAAATAAAACACTGCTGACGTCGCAAATACACGATACAATAAATCCGTTCTGTTAAAGCAGGTTTTGCATTTCATTTTGGTTTGTTATATTTCAGAATTTGAAAATAATTTTATTAAATTATATTGATAAAGTTTATAAACAATATCTAGACTTGAAAATTTATCGAACGAATAACTAGCACCATGTGTCTTGATTCTATATGAAATTATGAAGAAAACATTTCTGATATGTACATACATTTGACATAAAACACTCATTTTCACTTAAATATTATAAAAAAAACCCCAACACAATGAAGAAGTTTTCCTTAGACAAGAAATACGAAAGTAATTCGTTTTATGTGATTTTGCACACGCATCAGTGCTCCATGACGGACATTCATGGAATCCCTAAACCCAGAGCTGATACCATATCCCCAAATGGAGTGTGCGCCGCTTGTTGGCAAGTCACACCCGCCCAAAATATACAGGAGGAACATGATATTACAGATATAAGACTAAACGCTACATAGTTAAAATCCAAAACTATGTCAACGTAATGAACTGAGACGTTAAATTCCAATATTGATCATGTGGGAAACAGTACATTTATCTCCACAGACATCATTTATCCTGAATTTGTCATTGAATATTTTACAGTACTCTGTATTTAAAGGAGCATGGTCCGATTGAAGTCGGGAAAAGTATAAAAAATGTAAACGGATTTCTTAAACGGCAATCGATTGTTAGTATATTATCTAAGATGTGTAAAATATATCGCTACAAAATTCGATGTCGTTAAAGAGATATGCCCGTTTTAAATTTGCAACATAACCAGGCCAACTTCTTGAATTTTATGAGATCGGTCAGAGAAAATCACGTGACAATGAAACTTTAGCCGATTCTAACATTTGTTCCACTTTTCTTTTTTTTTGTTTTGGCCTTTGAGACTGTGTATAGTTATTTTCTACCACACTTTTGCATTTCCCGTGCTCTTTTTCTTCCATGTGAACCATTTTTGTCGTTTTCTTTAGTGAATATCCGCGCACGCGCATGATTAGGGCGGAGCATCGCCTTATTTGGGGAATAGATACCAGCCGAATTTAATTCGACTCAATTACCTTTATTCTACGAAAACATTGAGGGATTTTAGTTTTAAATTTTGCAATTAACACAAAGTTTATAATTTATACAATACAGGAAAAATAAGATATTGTCGTAATTTATCATTTTCATGCTAAAATTTTCCAGTCTCGGACTATGTCCCTTTAACATCTGACATTAATATGACTTAGATTCATAAATGAATCACTTAATTACTTGCTACTTACAGGCTAATATTGGCATACATGTTTTATATCTATTAAACATATTCAATTTTAACGTACCTGTTTGACAATTCCCACCTGTATAACCAGGTACACAGCTACAGGTATAGTAGTTGACGTGGTCAGTACAAATTGCTCCATTTTGACAAGGGTTGCTACTGCATTCGTTGATTTCTTTTGAATAATTTGTGAGATTTAAATACACAACACCAAATTTTCTCAGAAACGTATGTTTTCGTTATGACTTAAATGTACATAATGGTTTGATATACAATGTGATTTGATTTTGTTTGTATACGGTTTTGTTTTTCATCGGTCAGAGCAAACTAAGCTATGGCTTTATAACCTGCTATGCTGTGAAATGAATAGTGAGAAACGCGGATTAAATTCATTACTTTATATGTACTGTTGCCAAAACTCCTCAATCAGTGTTTTACTTAAAGGCTACAACATAGTATATTATGAAAGGAATTTTAATAAAAATTTTTATACATTAAACATAATGCATTTAAATGTTACTCATGTAAATAAGTACCGGATTTTTATAGAACTAAATATTTTCCTCATTCACAAGGCAATTTTGATGACTTGATTTTAGAAAAAATCTGCTCAGGCTATCTCATTGAGCACATTTTAACTGATCACTGTTCGGATGTCTTCAATACATCTCAAACACACATTATTCTCTTCAATACCTCTCAATCATGTAATCTGCATTACTCCATTTTTAAACAAATGGGTATTGTTAATGTACAATTTGAAGCCCGTGTGGATTAGTGGATGAGGTGGTCGGGTTGTCACGCAGAGGTCCCGGGTTCGACTCCCGCTATGGCCACACCGGTGTTCTGTCTGTCGGATGAGGCAGTCAAAACCGAGGTCCCGTATCATGGTAGGTGTGGCACATCAAAGATCCCCCAGTGTTTCGGAAAGGTCTGTTGCAGTGTATAAATATCTAGGTAATGTATCAGGTAGATGCCGTCGCCATATATGTGAAATAATTGTGAAGAGACGTATAACAATAATCAAGAAATCGATCAATAATGTACAGTTTGCGAACTAATCCAAACAAAAGATAATTCGTTAACATACATCATTTGTCCTTACCTGTCTCACAGTTTACGCCTGTATAACCAGGTGCACACGAACATGTGTAGTGATTTACATAATTGTTACATGTGGCTCCATTCTTGCATGGGTTACTGTCACATTCATTGATATCTTTTAAACAAAAAGAAAAATTATAAAAATCATAAGTAACATAAATTATTATTTTTCACTAATGTCATCATCATCATCATCATCATCATCATCATCATCATCATCATCATCATCTTCATTTTCATCATAATCTCATCACCATCGTCATCATAATTATATCGTCATCATCACCATCGGCTTTCATTATGAATTATTGTATATGGTTTATCTAGCTTTAAACAAATACATGTACATGCTTTTAGCATAACAAATATGAAAATTTACACACATGAGAAAATACATTTGAGGTGCAACAATAGTATTATAATATTATAGATACAATAACTATATCATATATATGCACATGAAAAAAGAATGTAATACAAATGTAATACAAACATTATGGCATAAATGATAGCATTATTTTTATGGCATAGTATTTTCACTCTCTCTTAGTGCATTAGATAAATAATTTGATAAATTAATAGTGTTCATTAAAACATTAAAAACATTAAGAATGGCACAGTGAATGAGTTCTTTATTCGAATGAGAAGAGTAAGCAATTTAGATACAATTAACGTAAATTGCAACTGAGAAGATTTTTAAATGGTCGTACCTGTTTGACAATTAACACCTGAATAACCAGGTACACAGGTGCAGGTGTAACGGTTTACATGGTCATTACATGTTGCACCGTTTTGACACGGGCTACTGTCACATTCGTTTATCTCTGTAAAATAAAATTCAAGACAATGCATGTAAGTAATTGTTAAATACTTAAAAAATGTCTATAAACTTAAATATTATATTTATATTCATATTGCTTCAGATGATATGATTGATTGATTGATTGATTTTTGTTTTACGTCACACCACGAATATTTCACTTATATGGTGACGGCATCTGCCTGATGCGGGGCATACAAATTTTGACCTTTGCAACGGACCCACCCGAAGCAGTGAGGGATCTTTAACGTGCCATGCATACCACGACACGGGGCCTCATGCGAAAGACATGACACCGGCATGACCAAAGCGGGACTCGAACCCCGGCCTCCCGATCAGGAGTCCGACGCAAAACCACTAGGCCACGCCGGCTTCAGATAATATGAAAATTTGTAAGAAAATTGTAATGAAGCATGTTTGTATCATTAAGTCATATGTAAGCATTTGATTTCATTACATTAAGTTTATTAAACACACCTGTCTGACAATGATCACCTGTATAACCAGGTACACAGCTACAGGTATAGTAGTTGACATGGTCGTCACATGTTGCTCCATTTTGGCAAGGATTGCTATCGCATTCATTAAATTCTAAAATTTAAAGCAAACGTTTACATACTTTTGAACAGCACAAAGAAACAATTAATTATAAATATACTTCAATTTTTTATATTCAATATTTAACAAAAACATGATTTTTACAAGTAAAATATGAAGATGAAAAGATGAGTGTTATTGGCATAGTGTGCAATCTGAGTAGTATGGGGTTGGTGAGTGTTATTGGTTGGCATAGCACGTGTGCAATCTGGGTAGTATGGGGTTGGTGAGTGTTATTGGCATAGTGTGCAATCTGAGTAGTATAGGGTTGGTGAGTGTTATTGGCATAGTGTGCAAACTGAGTAGTATGGGGTTGGTGTTATTGGTATAGCACCTGTGCAATCTGAGTAGTATGGGGTTGGTGAGTGTTATTGGCATAGTGTGCAAACTGAGTAGTATGGGGTTGGTGTTATTGGTATAGCACCTGTGTAATCTGAGTAGTATGGGGTTGATGTTATTGGCATAGTGTGCAATCTGAGTAGTATGGGGTTGGTGAGTGTTATTGGTATAGTGTGCAATCTGAGTAGTATGGGGTTGGTAAGTGTTATTGGCATAGTGTGCAAGATATCAATTCTTAATTGTTTCATCATTCATCAGGATAAGGGATTTGACTAAAATAAAACTTTATGTGAATTTTGTGCATTCCTCACACAAGGACTTCCATAAAAAGTAGTTCAGACTTTAAGTCAGCGAAAGTAAAACAATTTATCGCATCTTATTTAATTGAAATTTTCTTCCCAAACAACAATGATATTAGAACATTTTAAGTTCCGCTTGCCTCAGGACAGTCCCTGAAGAGTATTATATCTTACTTTTTTCCAGATTTGAGAATTGGTCATATATCATTTTTTAAAGAAGATGAATCAGGCTACACCTTTTGTACAGACTTTTTTTCTCAACGTTTTGGTGATATTATTCGGCTACATGAAATCAGGAGGAAGAGACTGGTATGTCACTTATGCATAACTAATACTTGTTTTGGTTGCCATCATTATATATGAGGTGCAGTTTGTCTCAAGTAACACCTTGAAATTTGAACTAGATCAAAATCATTACAAACAATATACATAATATATATTTCCTTTATTCGATCACTTTAAGAATGTGCCGATGTTACATGGAATAATTGCATAAATATAGGATAAAGAAAATATCCAAACGGTAGCTTTTATGATAGTTTGTGGGGTAACTAATCTTGTTCAAACCCGAAAATTCTAATAGAAAATCAGTGTAAAATTGTAGATACACACATTGCATAATTAAATTTTACAAAATGACACTTGAGACACCTTAATAATCATACTCACATCCCATTCCCCTCATAGATATACATCAAGGAAATCTCAAAAATTCTAATAGTCTTGATATTTCTTTATGCAAAACAACACTATGTGGAATTTTTTCATTTCAAAAGCTACAACTGAGTGTAATTATTGTAATTTTATAATGTTACGACACCGCTTAGAGGTGTGATTACCGTAATTGATATTTTAATATACCAGATCTACACTACTTGCCTGTTGCACAATTAGATGATGGATCATATCCGGGTTTACAGTTACAGTCAAATGTGTTTGTTCCGGTCTTTATACAGGTTCCATCATTTGCACATGGAAATGCAAGACATGGGTCAGCTGTAAGAATGTCAGAAATCGGTATCAATTATCGCAAGGATACGATAGTTAAAACAGTATTTATTCAAAATAAATTGCAAATACAAGTGATATAATTACTTCTATAAACCAGGATTGAGCTACAAGTAAAACTTATATAAAACTCTCTCCTTACAAACGATAATATTTCATACAATGATGTCCGATTAATTACAAATTATCAAAGTTAGACCATATGCAATTTACGGAAAGATATAATATAGGAAAACCAGAGAATTGAAAATAAATAAAAAGAAAGTCAAAGACAGAAAGAAGGAAAAATACAAAGACTTTAGAGTATCAAAATGAAAGTAGTAAGATGCAGAACAGTAATTATCATTATGATATGAGGTTTACAGAGCCAAAAGTACTTATGCATATATAGCATGAGGTTTACAGAGCCACATTATTGACTTATGCATATAACACTGAGTTGTGCGTATCACAATTGAATAAAACACATAAATAGAAAAGAAATAATCAGAAGAAAGGATAATGACTACATGTATATCGATGAATGGGTGTTGAGAAAAGCATGAAAATGAATGTGAAGTACCTCAGTGTGGTTGATATACTGAATGCAGTTACTTGCGTGAAAACAAAAAACCTCAAATAATCTTTAAAGTAATTAATATGGTATACGTAATTAAAATCTGCCTGTTTTCTTAATGAAATCTTGAAAAGTATTGACATCTTCACTATACAGAGGGGATCCTTTTAACAGAATCTCTAATAGTGTTTTCTGTTATTGTTCCATTTGTTGTTTGTCTTATGTCAGCATAAAGTGAACATATCAGAAAATAATAGTTGGCAGTTTCAATTTCGCCACATAGTAATAGTTAGGTATGCATGGTTTAGTGTTGTTCAGGTAGTGTTTGAATGAATGTAAGGAAGGAAGAGATTTAAAATTATTTGGGAGTGAATTCCATTCAGTAACTGTTCTAGGAAGGAAAGTACTTTATAGTGGGTGGTGCGAAAGGTGGGAACTTGTAGGTGGTTCCAGATCTAAAAGACCGTTGACTTAGTTGACCAATGCTAGGTGGAACCGTGTTTGTAAATAAAATGGTGCCTCCCTATTAACCATTTTATAAAAAGCAATTAATCTGTGATTGCCCCTCCTTCTCTGTAGTGTTTCCCACCCGTTTACATTTAAAACTTTTTCTTTGGAGCAACATTTAGTGGCTCCAGAAATTATTCTCCCAGCTTCAATTTGAATTTTTTCAATCTCCTCAATTTCAAAATTTGTACAATTATCCCAAACAATGTCTCCATACTCTAACACTGGTCTAATAAAAGAAAATGTATATAGTTTGGAGAGTTTTCCTGTCTAATTGGAATTTTAAAGTACGCAACAAGTTAATTCTCTTCCATGTCTTAGATGTAATCTCAAGTATGTGTTCATGCCATGTACATGTAGTGTTGATAATGAGTCCTAGGTCTTTATGTGAGGGTACTGTTTGTATTTGTGTATTGTTCATTGTAATAGGTGTGTGTGCTTGTGGTGTTCTTTTGCGACTTATAATAAGTTCTTCTGTCTTGTTAGCAATGGATTTTACCAGCCATTGTTGGGACCATGTGTGAATTTTATGTATGTCATTGTTTAGTATAGTGGCTGCACCTAAAGGATCTTCCACTACTATGTATAATGATGTGTCATCTGCAAAGAGTTTTATATTTTCTGCTGATTGTATGAGGGTATTAGTTTATCTACTTGATCATCTATGGATAATTCTTGAAAATCCCAATTACAGTTGGCCAGATGGTGTCTATGTTTTTCATAATCAACATGTTCATACTCCCAGATTTTTCTTTGATATGTATGATGTTTTACTTTCAAAAAGCTAGTCGAGTAGTGAATTGCCTGGTGATCACTACAAAAAGGATCTAAAGTACCAACTTTTGGGCAATGCAAGGTGTCTGATGTCAATACAAGGTCAATTATCGATTTTGAATTGTTGGTTACTCTTGTCGGAAATTTTATCAATTGATTGAGACTAAAATTGTTCATAATATTGGTTATGTTCCGACATTTATTTTGATCCATCATGTTTTCGTTAAAGTCTCCGAGAAGGATAATGTTAGGGAAAATCTGGATAGCTTGTTCTATAGATAATTCAACCATGTTCCAGGTGTCAAATCTTGAATGGATATAAAATGTGCCAATGAGTACTTTTCTATTATCTACAATAACTTCTATCCAGATGACCTCTTAAGTCTTTCCTTTCAAGGATATGTTGTTTTTAATGTATACTGCCACGCCACCCCCATGACGATTCCTATCAAGGCGGACAGGGGGTTGAAAATTGGGTATGGCTATTTCATTAGTTTCAATTGAATTGTCGAGCCAAGTTTCACTTATATTAATGATGTCATAGTTACTCAGTTCGACAGAAACTAGGTCCACTTTATTAACCAAGCTTTGAACGATGGATATGACGCACAGACATGTCCTTGATGTTGTAGGATACTTTGCATGAATCATTGGGACCTGGGTTTGCCCCCTGATAATAGTAGAAGAATGGAGATAAAATCAGTAAATACCGGTACAATGTGTTTGTGGCAAGCAGAATCAAACACGAGAATAGGGTCAATTCTAGGAGCAAGGTAGTCACTTAGTATGATGTTATAGGAGGTCAAAATAAAAACCTTCAGGGTTATACCATATTTGTGAAAACATGATATGAATAATGCAAAAATAACATCCCTATAAAGCAACCTCCGTGTTCTGTGTGGTATTCTCGCTCTCTGATAGTGACCACCCACCCTCGCTCTATACACATCAATGTCTACGAAAACGTACAAGTACTTTCACGACCCATATAGAACAAGGGTGGGGTGTCAACACTCACAGTGCAGAATAAGACAATTTCTACATTATTGGTCAACCACACTGAGGGAATAGATGTAATGAACTGTGTATTAAGAAGTAAACAAGATTGTAATATAAAAATGAAAATTAAAGTAGAACTAGTAGGCATGGTACAAATACAAGGATAATATGTACACGTATTTAGTGTTCAAAGGGAGGAATACCATGGATTTGTTTTGCAAGTACAGCATTTTTATTCGCACTAGTACTGTCAGACTATTTTCACGGAACCCAAATTTTAATTATATTTCTTATTTATAGAATTAAACTTTACGCACCATGAAATAAAGAACTTTTCGTTCCGTATTCAATACAAGTGAGAACACGTTTTATTATTTTCCATGAATAACTTTTTATAACACATATTAATATGAAATTGCACTCTTAGCAAATGAATTTGTATATTACAAATATGGATTTGTTAAGAGTGTATTATGGAAAAACATAAAACAACGGGGCAAATACCTTCCCTGCAACTAGTAAAGTGTTATAACAACAATTTTCGTCAATGTGACTTTAACTTTTTAAGATATGACCTTGATTCAAATCAATGACAAACCTTTGTGTCATGAAGTTGACCAATGTTATAACAAAGGCTGTATGGACATGGCCAATGGACTAATCGTGACCTTCACCCTGTAGGTTTAATAACTTATCTGTATTACTATGTCAGATGAATCATAGTACAATTTCTATTTTATTTTTATTCTATTTTTATAAGTAAATTACGGATACACTTAACAGTACCTTTTTTATTTCACATTAAATCTTATTTCATTAAACTACCTCATTTATATTGTATGATTCGATGCATGAATTGTATCCTATGATACTAAAATATGAAAATATTGTTTTCTTATAATATTGGAACATGCTTTTATTGTATCTTATGATATTTAAATATGCCAGAATGGTATCTTATGATATTGAAATATGCCAGTATTGTATCTTTGTTAGGTCATATACGTATGATGCAATATTCTTTAGCTTTTCATAGAATCAGCTTTGTTAATGATTGATGTACAGCCAAAACACATGTATACAGCAAATGATTACACATTATTATGAATAAGATTCAGTGTTATAAAAGAGCAATGTATTGTTCGGTATTATTGTAAGTTATCGTTTGTGAGAGCAATTTATTGCACGGTATCTTGTAGAAGAGATTCAATGTTATGTATAGAGCCATGTATTGCACAGTATCTTGTAGAAGAGATTCAATATTATATATAGAGCCATGTATTGCACAGTATCTTGTAGAAGAGATTCAATGCTATGTATAGAGCCATGTATTGCACGGTATCTTGTAGAAGAGATTCAATGCTAAGTATAGAGCCATGTATTGCACAGTATCTTGTAGAAGAGATTCAATGCTATGTATAGAGCCATGTATTGCACAGTATCTTGTAGAAGAGATTCAATGTTATGTATAGAGCCATGTATTGCACAGTATCTTGTAGAAGAGATTCAATGCGATGTATAGAGCCATGTATTGCACAGTATCTTGTAGAAGATATTCATTGCTATGTATAGAGACATGTATTGCACCGTATCGTGTAGTAGAGATTCAATGCTATGTATAGAGCCATGTATTGCACAGTATCTTGTAGAAGAGATTCAATGTTATGTATAGAGCCATGTATTGCACAGTATCTTGTAGAAGAGATTCAATGTTATGTATAGAGCCATGTATTGCACAGTATCTTGTAGAAGAGATTCAATGTTATGTATAGAGCCATGTATTGCACAGTATCATGTAGAAGAGATCCAATGCTATGTATAGAGCCATGTATTGCACAGTATCTTGTAGAAGAGATCCAATGCTATGTATAGAGCCATGTATTGCACAGTATCTTGTAGAAGAGATTCAATATTATATATAGAGCCATGTATTGCACAGTATCTTGTAGAAGAGATTCAATGTTATGTATAGAGCCATGTATTGCACAGTATCTTGTAGAAGAGATTCAATGTTATGTATAGAGCCATGTATTGCACGGTATCTTGTAGAAGAGATTCAATGTTATATATAGAGCCATGTATCGCACAGTATCTTGTAGAAGAGATTCAATGCTATGTATAGAGCCATGTATCGCACAGTATCTTGTAGAAGAGATTCAATATTATGTATAGAGCCATGTATCGCACAGTATCTTGTAGAAGAGATTCAATATTATGTATAGAGCCATGTATCGCACAGTATCTTGTAGAAGAGATTCAATGCTATGTATAGAGCCATGTATCGCACGGTATCTTGTAGAAGAGATTCAATGCTATGTATAGAGCCATGTATTGCACGGTATCTTGTAGAAGAGATTCAATGCTATGTATAGAGCCATGTATTGCACGGTATCTTGTAGAAGAGATTCAATGCTATGTATAGAGCCATGTATTGCACGGTATCTTGTAGAAGAGATTCAATGCTATGTATAGAGCCATGTATTGCACGGTATCTTGTAGAAGAGATTCAATGTTATGTATAGAGCCATGTATTGCACGGTATCTTGTAGAAGAGATTCAATGCTATGTATAGAGCCATGTATTGCACAGTATCTTGTAGAAGAGATTCAATGCTATGTATAGAGCCATGTATTGCACAGTATCTTGTAGAAGAGATTCAATGTTATGTATAGAGCCATGTATTGCACAGTATCTTGTAGAAGAGATTCAATGCTATGTATAGAGCCATGTATTGCACAGTATCTTGTAGAAGAGATTCAATGCTATGTATAGAGACATGTATTGCACAGTATCTTGTAGAAGAGATTCAATGTTATGTATAGAGCCATGTATTGCACAGTATCTTGTAGAAGAGATTCAATGCTATGTATAGAGCCATGTATTGCACAGTATCTTGTAGAAGAGATCCAATGCTATGTATAGAGCCATGTATTGCACAGTATCTTGTAGAAGAGATTCAATATTATATATAGAGCCATGTATTACATATTATCAGTGTTTGCACTTACTTGCACTACATCCGATCTGATAATGTGCTTTACATGGGACCGTCAAGTAACAGGTTTGTCCCGCTGGACAAGAAGTTGGACTACATTGAGCTTCTCTGCCAACTTCATTTACTTCCTAGTAAAATAAAAAACAGAATTAACAATACACCGTCTGTTATTCGGATATGATATAAGCAAAATTATATCTAATGACACCATGGTATATCTAATGACACCATGGTATATCTAATGACACCATCGTATATCTAATGATACCATGGTATATCTAATGACACCATGGTATATCTAATGACACCATGGTATATCTAATGACATCATGGTATATCTAATGACACCATGGTATATCTAATGACACCATGGTATATCTAATGACACCATGGTATATCTAATGACACCATGGTATATCTAATGACATCATGGTATATCTAATGACACCATGGTATATCTAATGATACCATGGTATATCTAATGACACCATGGTATATCTAATGACACCATGGTATATCTAATGATACCATGGTATATCTAATGACACCATGGTATATCTAATGACACCATGGTATATCTAATGACACCATGGTATATCTAATGACACCATGGTATATCTAATGACACCATGGTATATCTAATGACACCATGGTATATCTAATGACACCATGGTATATCTAATGACACCATGTTATATCTAATGATACCATCGTATATCTAATGACACCATCGTATATCTAATGACACCATGGTATATCTAATGATACCATGGTATATATAATGACACCATGGTATATCTAATGACACCATGGTATATCTAATGATACCATGGTATATCTAATGACACCATGGTATATCTAATGACACCATGGTATATCTAATGACACCATGGTATATCTAATGACACCATGGTATATCTAATGATACCATCGTATATCTAATGACACCATCGTATATCTAATGACACCATGGTATATCTAATGATACCATGGTATATATAATGACACCATGGTATATCTAATGACACCATGGTATATCTAATGATACCATGGTATATCTAATGACACCATGGTATATCTAATGACACCATGGTATATCTAATGACACCATGGTATATCTAATGATACCATGGTATATCTAATGACACCATGGTATATCTAATGACACCATGGTATATCTAATGATACCATGGTATATCTAACGACACCATGGTATATCTAATGACATCATGGTATATCTAATGACACCATGGTATATCTAATGACACCATGGTATATCTAATGACATCATGGTATATCTAATGACACCATGGTATATCTAATGACACCATGGTATATCTAATGACACCATGGTATATCTAATGACACCATGGTATATCTAATGACACCATGGTATATCTAATGACACCATGGTATATCTAATGACATCATGGTATATCTAATGACACCATGGTATATCTAATGACACCATGGTATATCTAATGACACCATGGTATATCTAATGACACCATGGTATATCTAATGACATCATGGTATATCTAATGACACCATGGTATATCTAATGACACCATGGTATATCTCATGACACCATGGTATATCTAATGACACCATGATATATCTAATGACACCATGGTATATCTAATGACACCATGGTATATCTAATGACACCATGGTATATCTAATGACACCATGGTATATCTAATGACACCATGGTATATCTAATGACACCATGGTATATCTAATGACACCATGGTATATCTAATGACACCATGGTATATCTAATGACACCATGTTATATCTAATGATACCATCGTATATCTAATGACACCATCGTATATCTAATGACACCATGGTATATCTAATGATACCATGGTATATATAATGACACCATGGTATATCTAATGACACCATGGTATATCTAATGATACCATGGTATATCTAATGACACCATGGTATATCTAATGACACCATGGTATATCTAATGACACCATGGTATATCTAATGACACCATGGTATATCTAATGATACCATCGTATATCTAATGACACCATCGTATATCTAATGACACCATGGTATATCTAATGATACCATGGTATATATAATGACACCATGGTATATCTAATGACACCATGGTATATCTAATGATACCATGGTATATCTAATGACACCATGGTATATCTAATGACACCATGGTATATCTAATGACACCATGGTATATCTAATGATACCATGGTATATCTAATGACACCATGGTATATCTAATGACACCATGGTATATCTAATGATACCATGGTATATCTAACGACACCATGGTATATCTAATGACATCATGGTATATCTAATGACACCATGGTATATCTAATGACACCATGGTATATCTAATGACATCATGGTATATCTAATGACACCATGGTATATCTAATGACACCATGGTATATCTAATGACACCATGGTATATCTAATGACACCATGGTATATCTAATGACACCATGGTATATCTAATGACACCATGGTATATCTAATGACATCATGGTATATCTAATGACACCATGGTATATCTAATGACACCATGGTATATCTAATGACACCATGGTATATCTAATGACACCATGGTATATCTAATGACATCATGGTATATCTAATGACACCATGGTATATCTAATGACACCATGGTATATCTCATGACACCATGGTATATCTAATGACACCATGATATATCTAATGACACCATGGTATATCTAATGACACCATGGTATATCTAATGACACCATGGTATATCTAATGACACCATGGTATATCTAATGACACCATGGTATATCTAATGATACCATGGTATATCTAATGACACCATGGTATATCTAATGACACCATGGTATATCTAATGACACCATGGTATATCTAATGATACCATGGTATATCTAATGACACCATGGTATATCTAATGACATCATGGTATATCTAATGACACCATGGTATATCTAATGATACCATGGTATATCTAATGATACCATGATATATCTAATGACACCATGGTATATCTAATGACACCATGGTATATCTAATGATACCATGGTATATCTAATGACACCATGGTATATCTAATGACACCATGGTATATCTCATGACACCATGGTATATCTAATGACACCATGGTATATCTAATGACACCATGGTATATCTAATGACACCATGGTATATCTAATGACACCATGGTATATCTAATGACACCATGGCTCTATGGTTACCTTCTCACATTTTATTTTGATGATGTATATAACGAGTTAAGCATCATGTTCGAACCTTTCTGTCATTCGGTCATACCGGGTATGTATTCAATGGTTTGGTTGTAACACTGTACTTTACGCTGACATTTGTAAGAAACGGGATATTGACAAGATCACAAGCTGACATTGTAGTACACAGTTATACTCGGTGAATATTTGATAGGGGCAAATTATTCGGTCCCCCCTTTACCAACATTCAGTCAAATTAAAGATTATTAAAATATTTATTCTGTTACTTTTCACCTCCTATTTGAAATTCTTGTTGCATTGTCCTTACTACATATTTTAATCCGCTGCTTTACAATGTACCTTATTGCCATAAAATTTATGGACAACTCCTCAAACTTGCATAAAATAACAGGAGTAAACAAACATCATTATGACTTTATTAATTTAACACATACACTACAGAATGCCCTGCTAGAAGCCTTCTCACACCATGTTTCAGCCGCTATATTGGTACAGCATTCACTCGTAGGACTATTGTTGCACTGTGAATTCCAAGTTGATGCCGATCTCTTGCTGATGAACGGAGAATGATGGTGTCCAGCATGACCTAGAACTCCTATGAGATATTAAATTCATCGAATTACAATTTCAATTTTATTCCTATATGATCAGTGTTAAGGGAGCAAGAATTTGATTTTTAAGGATGCAGTAGACATTCTATAAACATTTTCCGTTCGAATTTTTTATATATATATATATATATATATATATATATATATATATATATATATATATATATATATATATATATATATATATATATATATATATATATATATATATATATATATATATATATATATATATATATATATATATATATATATATATATATATATGCCGGTGTGGCCTAGTGGATAAGGTGCTCGGCTCGTGATCGAGAGGTCGCGGGTTCGACTCCCGCCCGGGGCACACCGGTGTTCTGTCTTTCGGATGAGACAGTAAAAACCGAGGTCCCGTGTCACGGTAGGCGTGGCACGTAAAAGATCCCTCACTGCTTCGGGTGGGTCCGTTGCAAAGGTCTAAATTTGTATGCAATGCATCAGGCAGATGCCGTCACCATATACGTGAAATAATCGTGGAGTGACGTAAAACAATAATCAAACAAACAAAATATATATATATATATATATATATATATATATATATATATATATATATATATTATATATATATATATAGATAAATCAGGCACAAAAAGACCCCAATCTCCATCCCTTCTTTGCCTCTTCTTGTCTGTGATCATATTTAAAGAAATCCAGTTTAACATTGAAACAGCCTATATTATAAATCACATTAATCATTGAAGGCCATTTTCAGACTACAAAAATTCACATATGAAAAAACTCGTTATTGTTCTTTGGATCATTATCTGTATTTTCCATTCTTCCACTGAGGCTGGTGTGGCTCAATGTATAAGGTGCTCGGCTAGTGACCGAGAGGTCCCAGATTTGACTCCCGCCGTGGGCACACCAGTGCTCTGTCTATCGAATGAGACAGTGAAAACAGAAGACCCGTGTCACGGTAGGCGCGGCACGTAAAAGATCACTCACTGCTTAGGGAGGGTCCGTTGCAATCAGTTTTATGCAATGCATCATGCAGCATCAGGTCACCAAATACGTGAATGATCGTGATAACGTATAAGAATAATCAATCATTCTGTTACTGAATCAAAAAGTGACATGTTGCAATAACAAAATAGATGCTCATATTCCACCAGGTCACTTTATCTGGTCTTTGGACACTAAATCATTCTTAATTTGTTCTTGAATCATGCATATCTTAGAGAATGTTTCATTCTTGTCTCCGAAGCACTCAAATACAGCTTCCATGACACCCTCATTGCTTCCAAAATACTTACTACGTAGGTAAGAGTTTAGGTTTGGGAACAAATAGAAGTCAGAAGGGGCTTAATCTGGAGAATATGGTGCATGATGAAAAACCTCAAAGTTGCATTTCATCGCAAAATTCATTGCAACTTGGAAAGTGTGAGCAGGTGCATTTTCCTGCAAGAGGAAACCCTCTTGAATGTTTTAGGAGTAGTAAGCCAGGATGGATCCATTCCCACGTTTCACCCTAATAGACAATTGGACCTGTAAAACCTTCATCCTCATAGCAAGACAAAAGAAAGCACAAAGACAACTGACTCAGCCGTATGACAAAAGTCATCACAAACAAAACAGCAAACAATAAAGACATAGAAAAACACCACAAAATATCAATTTTAATGCAGTTGAGTTAGTTACTCAGTTGGTGTAGTTAACCGGTTTACGGGTCAACCACCCCACTCACCAGAACGGCAGAACAATTAAAGGATAAACATTTAAAATATATTGATTATACTCCATATATATAGATCAATAGCCTGCCAAAGTTTAGAGGTCTTAAACATACACACAAGAAATGTATAATGGATAAAACATCACAACATAAAATACAAAACTGACATCAATATAAGCCTACCATGCTTCGCTCTTCTGAAAGCGAGCTAATGTCTTTATTCCGTCGGAGTCTCGACTAACTTTCAGAGGGGACAAGGCTCAGGAGTTTATCTCCTCTGAGGAGGTTTAAAGATGCAAAGAAACACCATAAATGCTTTTCTTTTGATCTTTAGTCAACATTCTAGGGACCTATCTACCCAAGGCCTCAAACATGCATAAGATGTCGGTTAAAATTGATTCTTATGCAAACTTTTCTAGCTATATCTCAGAGGTTTCACCTTCTGCTACACTTGACAAGAGTGTGCACAATATCAACGCTTTAGTCTGTGGTAGTGTCCTTTGGATGTTCAGACCGTTCTTCATCTTCAATGGTCTCTCTCCCCCTTCTAAATTCAGCAGCCCATTTTCTTTTCTCATGAAGTCCTCATGAAATTCCCTGGGAGTCATCCCCTTCTTACATAGACATTAAATCACAGTTCTTACTTCAGTATTCTCCATTTTGGCGGTTTGACTAACCCTTCAAAATTTAACATCAAATTCTGTGTAAAGTCAAAAGCTTTGAAATACTACTCTCTCTCTCTCTCTCTCTCTCTCTCTCTCTCTCTCTCTACCAAAACGTTCAATATGACTGAATAATAGTTTGACCTGAGTTTTAACTTATCTATTGTATCAAAGTATATCGGACCTTGAACTTCTTGATCATATCTCGTATATGATGTGTGAAGATATCTAAAATGGTTACCATACATAAATACATGCATTTAAGATAATGTTATAGTAAAAGGCATATTTAGTAAATGATAAGAATAAAGGTGCGGCTAGAGGGACCGGCAAAGAAAAATCATTGTGAAGGGAGTATGATACCGAAAAAATTGTAGGAATAACAAATTATCAGTAACTTCCTGCTTTATCTTATAAAGCTTCCTCCAGCACTTAACAAGAACAGTCACAACAATATACGTCTGTGTAGTCATAGACAACAAAATAAGAGGAGCAAACATTTTTTTGCAAGTTTCGAGCCAAAGGCAGGTCCACTGTAACCGAAATCGGACTTGCCACAGTAAAACTACATATTAAGTTTTTAGACAAATGTCCAATTATATCACAAATTTAAGTCCGAAAACTGAAGTTTGTGCAGGTAAAGGGGAATAACTCCATCAAAACCATGTTAACTGTGACCAATTTTCCTTTTTCAAACAGAATTTGAATTTCATGTCTTGTGGAAGTTGTGCTTTAGTTATCATTTGGAAAAAAGGTTTCTCCATATTTTACTCTTAGTTCATTTTGTCTTTTGATATCGAAATTAATGTGCACTCCCTCAAATCTGGTTTGAATTTGATTAGGGTATACGAATTAGGATATGGAAAATGGACTGACAGACGACGACGAACAGACAGACGTGTAAGAAACCCATACTACCCTTCGTCTTTGCTCTTATATTAAATGACACTTCTCAAACGACTTGTGTCATTCTGATTCACAAATGGTATGATAATGTTCATGAATGCATACTTGATAAGAAACTGAAAATTCGAAGAACGGCGTTGCCGTATTCCCCGGTCGTATCTGGGCTAATGATTACCACCTTTTATCATTAAACAATGAAACGACCTTATAAAATACCAAGTGTTTATAAAATAAAATACCAAGTGCTGATAAAATACAAAGTGCTGATAAAATACCAAGTATTTCATAAAGATTACGTCTACTTAAAGGTCACACTTAAATATTCCCTTAAGTAACCTGCTACAGAGATTTCAGTATATATAGATCTACATGTTTCTCTATAAAATAATAACTAACCAGCAATGATGTATCCTAGTGGTATCAAGTATGCCAGCATGGTGTAGGTAGAACTCCTTCTGTGTGTGCTTGAACACTCTCTGGACGAGGCTTACTACTTCCTAATTTTCTTTTATTATTATATTTTCCTTTCGTGATTTTATTCTATTCAACTATATTCATTAGATTTTAATTGTTCCTACAACTTATGTGAATTTTTCGTTCGTTGATTGGTTGTTGTGTACTGTGCATATGGGGAAAACCCATGGTATTTAATATATGACTTGTATGGGCATTTGCATTATAATTATGGAAAAACCTCACAGAGATTTAAATTTATGACGTGGTTTAAATGATATTTTTAAAGTTTACTAAAGTGTATGCCTTATATTCAGCTACCACCAGCAAGTCGACATATTCTCGTTCAGTCATGGTCTTTTGTTCATTTGATAGGGCATTATCGTGTAAAAGGTACCGGTTTTTGGCAGAGACGTGTGTTCATCCTTGCTCAATACCTCAGACTGAGTAAATCCCAGTGTAATCCGATATAACCTCGCTCAGTATACGCTCTTATTATTCACTTCATATCCTGATCAAACCGCGCTTTGCACGACCTATCTCGGATCGAATTCCGATACAATTGCGCTCTACAACCTGTCAATAGGATAAATTCCAGATTTCTACCCTCCTCGTTCTTATCAGTATGCCCCCCTCCTTTCCAAATCCTCTCTGAGTCGTCGCCAGTATCTGTAGTCATGATGAACCATCATCCTGTGAGTCGTTTGTCTATACTTAAACTGATCCTCTGAGTCGTTTGTCTATACTTGAACTGATCCTCTGAGTCGTTTGTCTATACTTAAATTGATCCTCTGAGTCGTTTGTCTATACTTGAACTGATCCTCTGAGTCGTTTGTCTATACTTATATTGATGCTCTAAGTCGTTTGTCTATACTTAAATTGATAAATTGATCCTCTGAGTCGTTTGTCTATACTCAAATTGATCCTCTGAGTCGTTTGTCTATACTTAAATTGTGCCATTATCACTAGCTTGTATGTAATAAGGGCACAGGTCACCAGTTACAGTAACGTTCGAATACAACGTGTGATATTTCTGTAGCCAGAACATATAAAGACTTCAAATAGCGAGAATCTGCAATACATCGAGTAGTTCCTATGTGCATTGATATTTCATTGTCAATGGAGCTAGAAAGCCGGTGTGGCCTAGTGAATAAAGTGCTGGGCTCGTGATCGAAAGGTCCCGGGTTCGACTCCCACCCTCGGCACATTGTTCCGACTCTCGGATGAGACAGTAAAAACTACGGTTGGCGTGACACGTAAAAGATCCCTTACTGCCTCGGGTGGGTCCCTTGCAAAGGTCTAAATTTGTATGCAATGCATCAAACAGATACCGTCACCATATACGTGAAATAATCGTGGAGTGACGTGAAACAATAATCAATCAATCAATGGAGCTAGAGGTAGAAGGTCCATATTTATCTCAATAAAATTGTATGAAGTAATTCGGTCGTCATTATTTTTCTATAATCGTGTCACATTTCGATAAATAAAACCCAATATATAACAATAACAATGAAAACATCAACAAAACAGTTTCCATTGTATCCAAATCTGGCCATATTTGGTCAAAGAAACACCTGTAATTTCTAGAAGTACATAGACGCATATAATTTACATAGAAACCTTTTAATGATATCTACGCACTAAAACGCCTTATATATTCTTCTTGATAGTTTTATTTTGTGTAATGTGATGTTCCACTTTTGTTTAAAATGCGCATAGATTCGTCTCTACGATCAATACACAAATTACAATATAAAAGGAAGGGAATTTTAAATGCCAATCCACTTAATACAAGATTGAATAAGCTAAAGGGATTTCCCTACGAACCGATCAAATAATATGTTTATAATTATAATGGTATGCTAGTGTGTGCTGATTCAGAATGAGTATCAGAGCATGGTCATTTCTGTTCCCATGAAAACCAATCTTAAATTTCACATATGGAGATTTTCTTAAAATTTTATTCATGAACTTGATACCACATGATTTTCAAATCATGCATATTCATGAATCGTTTGTTTTAGTATTGTATGTATGGTCAGGATCATCAAACCCCATCTTTTCTGTTTATAATTGGACGTGGAGAAAATAAAACTAAGCGTACAGATATGCAATTCAATTGTTTCTTCTTCGGCGCCTCAGACTCAAGAGTGCAAAAATGCATGATTTTACAAAGCAAACGGTTTTTGGTAAATATTTCGAAAAATCTGGCCGCAATTCCAGAAAAAACATATGTAATGTTAAGCGATCTTCATGCTGGGTCTAATGATGTCTGTTACGTATTCGTTGTTATTTGAGGTGAGAAGCTGTGTGGTTTTTCAAGATTCTTGTATTGTTTATAATGGAGTTATTCGCTTCAATCAAAATTTGACTGTTAAAAGAACTTCGAGTATCGGTTACACTGGAAACTGGTTTATAGAAAAGAAACGATTTTGAGGAATAAGTTGCGAAGCTGGAAACATGTGTTTAAACGGGGTTAAGTTTTTAATTTCATGTTCTCCAGATAAGGTTTGCTGGTAATTGTTTTTAGTTCTCGTCCAGTATGGCCACTATGCAAATTAACCAAATGGTAATAATGTCTCCTTATGATGTAATCCATACATCAAATGTTTGTAAACGTCAGTTTTATTAGAATTTTAACGGTTCACTTTCGGTTATCACCTTAATGATCGGACAATTTTACTGTTAAATAGTCACCACATGTCACGCACAAAATTCACGATGTAAAACAAGTAAATTACTTTTCACTCGGGCGATAATATTTACTTTTATGATTTTACAGTAGTATCAATGTTAATCAACGATTGAAATGCATAATTATTTTGTAATTTTATCCACTCAGATCATGATAGAGAAATAGCAGCTCCGCGTTCCCTACATCAAATCAAACAATAAAATTTCCTGATAATTTCAATGCGTTGAACTTTGAGAAAGGGTTTACACTGTAAGGAATGTCCTGTCATCAACTAAGTCTTTTCACGTATATGGTGACGGTATCTGCCTTATGCATTGCATAGAAATTTAGACCTTTGCAACGAACCTTCCCGAAGCAGTTAGGGATATCTAACGTGCCACGCCAACCGTGACACTGGGGCTCAGTTTTTACTGTCTCATCCGAAAGACAGAACACCGGTTCGCCCAGGGCGGGAGTTGAACCCGGGACCTCTCGGTCACGAACCGAGCACCTCATCCACTAGGCTACATCGGCTTTGTTTGTATGTATGTGTGTATGTGTGTCTGTCTGTTTGTCTGTCTGTATGCATGTATGCATGCATGCATGTATGTGTGTGTGTAGGTGTGTGTGTGTGTGTGTGTGTGTGTGTAGGTGTGTGTGTGTGTTTGTATATATGTATGTTCTCTTCATATTTGAAACAAATATATTGGATACATGATCCCTTGATTGACGCAAAGACATTGAAACATCTCCGGTGAATAGACAGAGAAATTTTGTATTTGCAATATTTCTGGCAACCCTGGAAGTTTATTCATGACTAAATTAGAGTTATCTTTCTTGTCATCAACTGCATTTGTTAAGAGTAACTCTTTAGAAGAGAGATATAAAAGTTTTGCAAGCCGAGTATGGCCTTAAGGTCAAAGAGAATGACAGGTGCATATCCAGTGGAATAGAAGCGAGTGTTATTTTTGTAACTAAAGGAGTTGTTTCGGATTTCAATTTGCGCGCATGAGTTAGTAACTTGCACTACAGCACTCGAAGGACTCCTTTCGCCTTGAATATCACTTTGTGTACATTCAGGTCTTCCAGTAGTTCGTGTTAGTTGTCGCGATTAACCGATTTCTCGGTCAAATCTACCTACTTGCTTTTAAAACTGTGCAATCAGAAGACTTAAAGATCACACATTTAAAAAATATTTTTAATACAACGGTAAACAAGATAATTAGAGTAAGAAGATGTCAGATATGGACATTTATTGTACAAGTACAATCCGCAAAAGACCACAACGGCGTTATGTATTGAAGTGTAAACAAGTAAAACTAATAATAGAACAACATACAACCGCATCACTCTGTAAATTAAACATGGCCCAGAGAACTTGTTACTAATAGCGTCTTCACTCTGTAAATTAAACATGGCCCAGAGAACTTGTTACTAATAGCGTCTTCACTCTGTAAATAAGGAATGATTCGCAGTTTCAAGATTTGCAATGATCCACAAGTGAAGAAATTAATCGATCACATTTGAAAAGGAAAAAAGATGTTTATATGACAAAAATATTTGTATTCAATCAGTAGAATCACATATAAAATGGAGTATATAAAACACATGTATATGATGATATGCATGTAGAATAAGTGCAAGATAAAAGTGACACAAAGAAAACTATTAAAGTTATGTCATTCTGGGGATTAGCTGAGATCTCTTGCCTGTAAGATAAAAGTGACACCAAGAACAGTATTGGAGCTATGTCATTCTGGGGATTAGCTGAGATCAGTTGCCTGTAAGATATAAGTGACACCAAGAACAGTATTGGAGCTATGTCATTCTGTGGATTAGCTGAGATCAGTTGCCTGTAAGATATAAGTGACACCAAGAACAGTATTGGAGCTATGTCATTCTGGGGATTAGCTGAAATCAGTTGCCTGTAAGATAAATTGACACCAAGAACAGTATTGGAGCTATGTCATTCTGGGGATTAGCTGAGATCTCTTGCCTGTAAGATAAAAGTGACACCAAGAACAGTATTGGAGCTATGTCATTGTGGGGATTAGCTGAGATCTCTTGCCTGTATGATAAAAGTGACACCAAGAACAGTATTGGAGCTATGTCATTCTGGGGATTAGCTGAGATCTTTTGCCTGTAAGATAAAAGTGACACCAAGAACAGTATTGGAGCTATGACATTCTGGGGATTAGCTGAGATCTGTTGCCTGTAAGATAAAAGTGACACCAAGAACAGTATTGGAGCTATGTCATTCTGGGGATTAGCTGAGATCTGTTGCCTGTAAGATAAAAGTGACACCAAGAACAGTATTGGAGCTATGTCATTCTGGGGATTAGCTGAGATCTGTTGCCTGTAAGATAAAAGTGACACCAAGAACAGTATTGGAGCTATGTCATTCTGGGGATTAGCTGAGATCTGTTGCCTGTAAGATAAAAGTGACACCAAGATCAGTATTGGAGCTATGTCATTCTGGGGATTAGCTGAGATCTGTTGCCTGTAAGATAAAAGTGACACCAAGAACACTATTGGAGCTATGTCATTCTGTGGATTAGCTGAGATCAGTTGCCCGTAAGATAAAAGTGACACCAAAAACAGTATTGGAGCTATGGCATTCTGGGGATTAGCTGAGATCTGTTGCCTGTAAGATAAAAGTGACACCAAGAACAGTATTGGAGCTATGGCATTCTGGGGATTAGATGAGATCTGTTGCCTGTAAGATAAAAGTGACACCAAGAACAGTATTGGAGCTATGGCATTCTGGGGATTAGTTGAGATCTGTTGCCTGTAAGATAAACGTGACACCAAGAACAGTATTGGAGCTATGACATTCTGGGGATTAGCTGAGATCTGTTGCCTGTAAGATAAAAGTGACACCAAGAACAGTATTGGAGCTATGACATTCTGGGGATTAGCTGAGATCTGTTGCCTGTAAGATAAAAGTGACACCAAGAACAGTATTGGAGTTATGACATTCTGGGGATTAGCTGAGATCTGTTGCCTGTAAGATAAAAGTGACACCAAGAACAGTATTGGAGCTATGGCATTCTGTGGATTAGCTGAGATCAGTTGCCTGTAAGATAAAAGTGACACCAAGAACAGTATTGGAGCTATGGCATTCTGGGGATTAGCTGAGATCTGTTGCCTGTAAGATAAAAGTGACACCAAGAACAGTATTGGAGCTATGGCATTCTGGGGATTAGCTGAGATCTGTTGCCTGTAAGATAAAAGTGACACCAAGAACAGTATTGGAGATATGGCATTCTGGGGATTAGTTGAGATCTGTTGCCTGTAAGATAAAAGTGACACCAAGATCAGTATTGGAGGTATGACATTCTGGGGATTAGCTGAGATCTGTTGCCTGTAAGATAAAAGTGACACCAAGAACAGTATTGGAGCTATGACATTCTGGGGATTAGCTGAGATCTTTTGCCTGTAAGATAAAAGTGACACCAAGAACAGTATTGGAGCTATGACATTCTGGGGATTAGCTGAGATCTGTTGCCTGTAAGATAAAAGTGACACCAAGAACAGTATTGGAGCTATGACATTCTGGGGATTAGCTGAGATCTGTTGCCTGTAAGATAAAAGTGACACCAAGAACAGTATTGGAGCTATGTCATTCTGGGGATTAGCTGAGATCTGTTGCCTGTAAGATAAAAGTGACACCAAGAACAGTATTGGAGCTATGGCATTCTGGGGATTAGCTGAGATCTGTTGCCTGTAAGATAAAAGTGACACCAAGAACAGTATTGGAGCTATGACATTCTGGGGATTAGCTGAGATCTGTTGCCTGTAAGATAAAAGTGACACCAAGAACAGTATTGGAGCTATGACATTCTGGGGATTAGTTGAGATCTGTTGCCTGTAAGATAAAAGTGACACCAAGAACAGTATTGGAGCTATGACATTCTGGGGATTAGCTGAGATCTGTTGCCTGTAAGATAAAAGTGACACCAAGAACAGTATTGGAGCTATGACATTCTGGGGATTAGCTGAGATCTGTTGCCTGTAAGATAAAAGTGACACCAAGAACAGTATTGGAGTTATGTCATTCTGGGGATTAGCTGAGATCAGTTGCCTGTAAGATAAAAGTGACACCAAGAACAGTATTGGAGCTATGTCATTCTGGAGATTAGCTGAGATCTGTTGCCTGTAAGATAAAAGTGACACCAAGAACAGTATTGGAGCTATGGCATTCTGGGGATTAGCTGAGATCTGTTGCCTGTAAGATAAAAGTGACATCAAGAACAGTATTGGAGCTATGGCATTCTGGGGATTAGTTGAGATCTGTTGCCTGTAAGATAAAAGTGACACCAAGAACAGTATTGGAGCTATGACATTCTGGGGATTAGCTGAGATCTGTTGCCTGTAAGATAAAAGTGACACCAAGAACAGTATTGGAGCTATGACATTCTGGGGATTAGCTGAGATCTTTTGCCTGTAAGATAAAAGTGACACCAAGAACAGTATTGGAGCTATGACATTCTGGGGATTAGCAGAGATCTGTTGCCTGTAAGATAAAAGTGACACCAAGAACAGTATTGGAGCTATGACATTCTGGGGATTAGCTGAGATCTGTTGCCTGTAAGATAAAAGTGACACCAAGAACAGTATTGGAGCTATGGCATTCTGGGGATTAGCAGAGATCAGTTGCCTGTATAATAAAAGTGACACTTATAACGAAATCCTCAAATTTGTTATAACAAATTTATTACGTTTTAACGAATTCCTCAAATTTGTTAAAACGAATTTAATCTGTTTTAACAAATTCAAGAATTCGTTTTATCAAATTCAAAAATATTTTTGATAGTTCCTGAATGGGCTTCCGTGGACATGCCTTTTTCATGACAGAAAACATTAGAGTAAAATCTGCATCTTGTTGAATTTATTTAATACATCATTTATGATTATTGTTTACAAAATGATAAAGCTGCAATGAGTCATTTACACGGTATTCATTCTGCGGCCGCACGTTTGAAAAACTGTCTTAATTTTTTACCTGTTGTTAACCTGACCTGATATAAACGTAGATTCTCCCCGATAGTATTGGATATTTACTTGTATAAATAGGCCAACATCAATGGATAATATGATATTTAAACAAATCAGTAAAACTGATGGATGCTCCCGATTTTCATCAAACCAATTGGTGACTCCATTTGCAATAGATTAAATTAAGTTAGATTTAATAAAATCTTTTTTTTAAAATCTAATTTTAATTTATATTGTTTGTGTCCTAATGAGGAAAGGAAAGGTCACTATTGCAACAATGCTCATAGATTTGATAAAACTCTGATGTTAAAACTGGTAATGGTCGGACAGACGGACGGAAAGACAAACAGACAGAAACAATAACCACTATATGCACTGACATTCATCAGAGAGCATAAATGGTATTTTTACATTTGTATGAAGTGTAAACATGGCTTGTTAAAAATTCCCTAAGATATAAGCCCTTTTTGGCATTTAAAGTTTTCTTTCTTGAGTGAACATGTCCTTTTCCAAAATGTTCTCGAGTGACATGTATCAGAAAGCTCATATTCCGAGTGCCAATGAACATAAAATTTAAGCCCTTTTGTGGCATTTAAAGTTTTATTTTCTGACTTACCTTTACATGTCAGAAGTGACTTGCGTGACATTTGTCCGAAAAAGCATGTTTCAAGTGACATTTGTGTTTGGAATAATAAAATTCTGACAAATGTTTTAAGAGATATGAGTTCTGACAGAAGGATTGATGGATAGACGGACAGGCAGACATTCTGATGGGGGCCAGGTAGTTGGTAGCGCGCTCGCTTATCACCAATGCGACCCGGGTTCGATTCCCGGTGTGGTACGTGAGATGGTGGGGCTGTCACCAACCTGGCTTCGTGGGTTTTCTCCGGGTACTCTGGTTTCCTCCCACACAAACGACACCCTTACGCCAAGATCTGTGCCAACGAGCAAGATTTATATAAGTTGTTAACTTGTTTCTTAATGGCTGTAAAATAAATAAAGTTTAAATTTTTTCTGATGGACATACAGACAGACACGATAGTGACCATATTCTCTTCCTAATTTTTCCGTTTGCTCAATTATACATGTGACAAAATCGACACGACTGACTGACAGTAAAGAGGAATCCGTGTTTTCTCAGTATACAGAAAAATTGTACTCATATGAAGTTGACTAGAGTAGAAAATGTGAAAAAAAAGATCTAGCCTAAAAATATACACTACAAAAGTGGCAGCTGAAAAAACAGAAGCATCAAAAGCATCACAATATGTAAACTTGATCATTTCATTCTATTACACATTGCACTCATCGCTGTTTACATGTAACGTCCTTCTGTCAATTGAACGAGGTAGTATAGGGGCCTACATGTCAAATATTCCTTTGTTGTACACTTATTGTGAATTTGAATTTATGTTATTCAGTTAACTGCGTAAAAACGCAGCCGTCACAAATCCTTTTAATTTTGCGGGGGACTATTTAGTCCGTCCTTTCCGTCATATCCGTAAAGGTAATATAGGCATATTTCGAATAAACGATCATTTAACGAACAGTAAGATGAGTTTTTTCTCATTATTTAAGAAAGAAAAAATATTTATTAAAAAGATTTTACAGTTTTTTCTCATTTTTTTTAAAACGGAAATTATTCATTTAAAGGTAAATATTAATAATTTTTAAAATGGAATATTTTAATGCATATAAGTGACAAAGAGACAATAAGCATAAAAAATATATACAAGAAAGGCAAAGGAAGATAACTCTACTTTGTATTATATTTCCTGTGTTTATGATGCATAGCTATAGTCAAGATATAGCGGAAACACTTTGCGTTATCACACAGAAATTGAAATAATCAAAGTGGCTCTTTCTTTGAAAACATACCCAAGCTTAATTTTCATTGCACAATTTCACAATAATACAATACATTTATGTATTTCTTTTTAAATATACTAGACTTACAAGACGACATATTTTCGCGTTCGATTTGGTTATCAATGCATTAACACTCAAACTGACGCTACATGCGCGGATACAGAGGGGGGGGGGTTAGGGGGGTCTGGACCCCCCTGGAATCCGAAAATTTTACCAAAAAAAGGTGATATTTGGGCATTTTTGGGGTTGGACCCCCCTCGTCTAAGAGACAAATTTGCCTTTTTTGGTTGGACCCCCTCTGACAAAAAATTCTGGATCCGCGCATGCATTAAAATTATTATGAATAGCATTTGGAAAAGCCCCGATCCGTTCCGAATGCATAAGATGAAAAATATATCACAATCCGAATGCAAGGCAGTTTAACTTTCGTCTAAATATTGACAATCTTTTTTGCACTGCATTGGACAACTAATGCGTAGGGCGATATCTAAGTGCATATTTTTACGCCCTGATTATTTTTCCAATGCGTGTGTAACAAATTTCAATGCGTAATTACGCTTTGGGGGGGGGGGTGCAGTTGATTAACAATCCATTAACTAAATTATCTTCTGCACAACTTTTGTTTCTGTTTATATTTTTTTCTTTTCTTTTCTTTTTTTTTTTTTTTGACAACACAAAAACAAGAGCAGACTATCTGTATGAGGTCCCCGGACATGGATTTTGCACATTTTTAATGGCAATTATGTAAGTGATACCTATTTTTATGATAGAAAACAGAAAAGTTGTCAAGTCTGCCTCATTCATGATTATTGCTTACAAAATGATAAAACTGCAACGATTTATTCACACTGTAGTCATTCTGCGGCCGCACATTGAAAAAAAAAAACCCCGGTCTTTGTGACAAGATAGATAGTTTATTACCAAAAGCAAAAGCTTATATGTTTATGAATATAACACATCATACAAATATACAGAAACAGAAAGTAATGGCAAGTTATTTTACTTTAAACATGTTTTATTTAGAAAGTTGGCATATTTTCACACTTAAATATTTCATATACAAGGGATAAGAAAAAAGCTTATAAGCTTCATTAATTATTTACGAAGTCGTTTTCGTGCCATTTTAAAGAAGAAAACATTTTTTTATCTTGTTCGAACGAGAAACTATTATATATGAATTAAGGTGTTTGGTTAAAAAGTATGATTAGGAATTATTTCAATTGATACATACAGTGATACATTTATATATGTATAACTGTATACATTTCAACTTAAAATACATATAAATCTAGATCCACTCCACACTTACAAACACAATATACATATGCATGTTAATTCGAAAACACACAGCTTATCAATAGAAAGGAAACACAATACATGCATATGTGGTTTTGTCTGTTGATGTTATCATATCGGCCCGTTTCAACAAAGAATTTATGAGTTGACATTCTGAATTATGAAATAAGTTGACGGTAATGATTTAGTAGAGATTTAGGGATATAAAACTGCAAGCTAAAATTGACTATTAAGTATTTGTATAAGTCTTACGTTTACTGGAATGATCGAAAAAATCGTTTCTATTTTGCAAGATATTATCAGTCAAAAGCTATTTTAATACTTTCAGAAATTATATCCCTTCATTCTCAACATGTTTCGGTATCCATACATCATGAAAACCAGTAGACTGTAATAAATATTAAACATTATTTAACCAAAAATCTATAGGAGGCTGGTCATGAAATACTTTTAACGTAGATGCCCCCTGATAGTATATTACTAAATATTTACTTGAAAAAAATATGCAACGTTAATATGATGTATACTAAATCAGTATAACTAATGGATGATCCATCAAACCATCAAACCAATGGAAGACTCCATTTGAATTGAATTAAAATTGTTAGATTTAACACGTAAAAATATCAGAATGAAAGGAATTGTTACTATTGCAACAATGTTCATAGATTTGATCAAATTCTGATGAAAATGGTAATGGTCGAACAAACGTACGGAAAGACTAACAAACAGACAGAAACAATAGCCACTATATGCTATAATATTCATCAGGGAGCATAAAAAGTTAGGGTTGCATGCTTTTTTAATTTCATGTATTAGTCCGAGATTCTCTGCCCTTCTCCCACTTTTGATATCGACGGTTTTGGTATAAAAGTATGACGTCAGATCTCGCCGAACTCTGATGAAACTTTGACAATAAGTTGTTGTTGGTGGTGGTATTTTTTTTTTGTTTGTTTTTGTTTTTGTTTTTTACATTTGTGGGTGATCTTGACATTTCGGATATCAACTGAGTGACATTTGTCCGAAAGCTCATGTCCCAAGTTACAAAAGATACATGTATTTGTGTGAAGTGTGACCATGACTTGTTGAAAATTCACTTAAATATATGACGTTTCATAAATAGTCTATTTCTCTGGGCCTTTTTGGGTATTTTAAGTGCTCTTTCCTGAGTGACCATGGTCTTTCCAAAATGTTTTTGTCAGAAAGCCCATATCCCGAGTGGCAATTAACATGTATGTGAAGTATGATCACTGCATACAAGTGCACTTAAAATATAGACCCTTTTGTAGTATTCAAATTTTCATTCTAAGTCATATTTGTGTGTGGAATGATAAAATTCTGACGAATGGTTTACAGAAACCTGGTCCGAGACTGCAAAATTATAGCATGAAAAGGATAAATTACGACAATAACTTATTTTTCCTGCATAGCATAAATTATAAACTTTGTGTTAATTGCTAAATTTAAAACTAAAATCCCTTTATGTTTTCGTAGAATACAGGTAATTGTATTAAATTAAATTCAATTCTACAAATAAGGCGATGCTCCGCCCATAATCATGCACATGCGCGGATATTCATTGTAGAAAACAACAAGCTTAGCTTTTAAAAAAGCTTAGAATGCAAACCCTGTAGCATTTTTAATTGCGAGGAAAATGGTACTTGTGGGTCAGTTAAAAATGAAGACCCTTTTGTATGATGTTAGCTAGGCTGTTGTCACCGTTTAGACATTTCGTACAGTTAGACATGGAAGAAATCATACAAACTACGCAGTACTTGCTCCACCAACTTCAACACCTAAAGAACACGAACTCCCCGTCGATGCCTCTTGTGCGCAAATAATCGCTGGGGAAGTTTGCATAAGTACAAAGAATGTTACAAACTGCGCAGTGATTGCTCCACCAATTAAACTGCTAGAAATCCTTGATACTCCGCCTTCATTTACTCGGATTTTTTTCGAGATTTTCTATAGCCAGATAATGTACATACGCTAAAAGGTACGAACATCTAATTTGTATTACGCGGGAAAATTCTGTTGGATTATTCCACTGCTGCCGTGGGAAAGGTTACACGAATGTTGATTTCCAAAATATGAATATCCTTCATATTTATACATGTTTATGTGGCATCCACTAATTTATCTAAAAATAAGTATTTTAAAGTATTTTTTTTATTTTTAGAATACATTGCATGTAAGATTTATTTATCATTTATATGCATTCACTAAAGAAAATCACCCCCAAGTCATAATGTCTATGCTATTAAAAGCTCTATCTTCATATACTCCTCTCTGCGTTTGAACGTACGGTAAATACTATTCGTTTGGAACGCTTAAATGTAACATTGATTTAGTAATGAGCATTGCCTTTGAAAGCAAGGGTATTCTTCTTCATTCCTTTTCCTTTTAAGCGCATTAGAAATATCAATGTCATGGACAATACAAAACTTATACTGTCTGACCTCGTAAAGTAAACCTACCACTTTTTGGAGGCTATATTTTCCCAGCATGCAGCGTAATCATGTCGCACATGCGCATTTCCAGATTAGACAACAACGTAATATGCAAACAAGCTTAGCTTTTAAAAAAGCTTAGAATGCAAACCCTGTAGCATTTTTAATTGCGAGGAAAATGGTACTTGTGGGTCAGTTTAAAATGAAGACCCTTTTGTATGATGTTAGCTAGGTTGTTGTCTAAATAATAGTTAATACCTCCTTTCTAATTTTATATTTATGTTTAGACTTGGGTTGTGATAGCTGACCGTCGGTATAAAATTTCGTAAAGTTAGACATGGAAGAAATAGTACATAGTGCGGAGTACTTGCTCCACCAACTTCAACACCTAAAGAACACGAACTCCCCGTCGAGGCCTCTTGTGCCCAAATAGTACAAAGAATGTTACAAACTACGCAGTAATTGCTCCACCAATTAAACTGCTAGAAATCCTTGATACTCCGCCTTCATTTACTCGGAACTTTTCGAGATTTTCTATAGCCAGATAATGTACATACGCTAAAAGGTACGAACATCTAATTAGTATTACGCGGGAAAATTCTGTTGGATTATTCCACTGCTGCCGTGGGAAAGGATTCACGAATGTTGATTTCCAAAATATGAATATCCTTCATATTTATACATGTTTATGTGGCATCCACTAATTTGTCTAATAATATGTATTTTAAAGTATTCTTTTTTATTTTTAGAATGCATTGCATGTAAGATTTATTTATCATTTATATGCATTCACTAAAGAAAATCACCCCCAAGTCATAATGTCTATCCTATTAAAATCTCTATCCTCATATACTCCTCTCTGCGTTTGAAAGTACGGTAAATACTATTCGTTTGGAACGCTTAATTGTAACATTGATTTAGTAATGAGCATTGCCTTTGAATCAAGGGTATTCTTTCTTCATTTCTTTTCCTTTTAAGCGCATTAGAAATATCGATGTCATGGACAACACAAAACATACACTGTCTGACCTCGTAAAGTAAAGCAACTACTTTTTGGAGGCTATGTTTTCCCAGCATGCAGCATAATCATGTCGCACATGCGCATTTCCAGATTAGATATCAACGTAATATGCAAACCCCCGACGGGGTTTGCAAAAAACCCCCGACGGGGTTTACAAAAACAATGGCGCACGCGGAGGAATACGAGCACCGGAAAAAGCAAAAGTGCGGTAGAAAAAGACTATACACAGACTATGAGGCAAAAAAAGGATAAGTGGAATAAATGTTAGAATCGGGTAAAGCTCGAGTTTCATTGTCACGTGATTTCCTCTGACCGTCCTCATCAATATTCAAAGAGTTGGCCTGGTTATGTTGCAAATTTAAAACGGGCATATCTCGTTAACGACATTGACTTTGGTTGGTAACAATACTTTTTATACAACTCAGATAATATACTAACACTCAATTTCCGTTTAAGAAATCCGTTTACATTTTTTTATACTTTTCCCGACTTCAATCGGACCAGGCTTAAGAGATAGGAGTTCAGACAAAAGGACTGATCGACAGACAGATAATCTGACGGACAGACAGACACAACATCATATATCATCCTCCTGAATTTCCGTGTGCTTGATCAATCATGTGATAAAATTACATGATTGACTGACAGTAAAGAGAAATCCCGGTGTATTCTCCGTACACAGAAATAATCGTACTCGTATGAAAAGCAACCAGAATAACAAAAATAGATCTAGTCTAAAAATATACACCGCAGAAAGGTAGCAATTGAAAAACAAAAGCATAAAAAGCATCACAAATGTAAATGTGATACATTTAATTCGATTACATGTTACATTCCCGCAGTGTAAATGTAATGTCCTTCTATCAATGAATGCATGTACATGTTCAGTGTATCTAAAGGGTTCCTGATTACGTAGCAGTAAATTTAGATTAGGGTTTTCAAATGCTATTTTAAGAACATATTAAATCCAGCATGTTGGGCAGTAAGTTTCCTTATCCTTGTGGCGCGACAGAATGTTGGTTTCCTTTTGAATATTGCCAAAAGGACACTGAGGATGTGGAACAGTCGATATGTAAATTTTGTGTCCGTAGTTTCTGTGATTTTATCAGACATTCCTCCTTTCCAAACGAATGTACTTTCTTCTGTAACGGTAAGTGATTCGACTATATACTATACCACACTTACTTAGAAGTTTAATTTCATAGTCATTAAGAAAATAATTGAATAATTAAAGTTCCTTATAACTTACTCAGATAACAGAGGCGGATCCAAAAATTGTGTCGAGAGGGGGTGTCCAAACCCCTGGTCCACCCTCTGGATCCGCGCATGGTTAACATATATGCGGAACTCTCTTTCTTTTTATCTGGACTTGAAGGGATGTTTGGGGATTCATTCAGTAAATTTGTTTGTTTTATGCTTTTACGTTTATCATTTTGCAGTACCACTATGCAGACAGAAACAACAAAAATGATGGGAAAATATAATTGATCTGTTAAAACAAAATTTATGTAATTATTGACGACATATGAACTTGTAAGATTAAAGTTTCAATATTTCATCTATAGGATCAACTTTTTTGAGAGAGTCCTTCGGGAAAGAAGGTAAAATAGTTTTCTTTGATTTTGTATTTGGTTTCGTCCTTTTTTTTCCATTGTTTTTATGCCCTGGAATCAAAGATTCGGGAGCATGTGGTTTTTTGGCCTGCCTGTCTGTTTGTCCGTTTGTCTGTGGCAAAAAAACTTTAACATTCCATATAACTTTTCAACTCTAAGAGATCAGATTTTCATATTTCACATGCTTATTTCTTGTGACCTTTCGTCCGTACAAATTGTTTTTGACCTGGTGACTTTGACCATGACCTTTGACCTGTATTTCAAAAATTTTAACATTGGTTATAACATTTGAATCGTAAGTAGTATGACTTTCATATTTCACATGCGTATTCCCATGAAGTGGGGTGTCATCCAGATGTAGGACAATGCAAAATTTGCATTATTTGGACTTTGTTACCATCGAGGACATTTGTGTTTCACAAACACATTTTGTTTTGTTTTTGGGGTTTTTTTTCACTTTATAATTCTATAGTATGTATTTATTACTTGTTGTTATTGTTAACAATATTGGTATAATATGGATCTTTATTACGGGCGTTTGCTTATTTAATATCGTCTTACGTGGCGCCAGGGTAAAGCCGTATTATGACAAATACATGATAACGGCATCTGCCTAATGCATTGTACAGAAAATGTCGAAACTGTGCAGCGGACCTATCCGTCAGTCTGCCGGGACAAAGGGTCATTACATTTCCATTGTAAATAAGTAGTTGTGGTAGTAGTGGTTATTGTTGTTGTTGTACACACTATGTTGTACATACTACGTTTAGCATGACTGATATTTATTATACAGATGATTCTAACACATGTCTTCCTCATCTATACCTGTACCTTCTCCTGATCATTTGCCTCATTCTGAGTATAGCGATAATCTTCACTTACACAATCCTCAGAGTTAAATACAGAATCTCACTGCTCGACATACTAAAGGCAACATTCAAAATTAACAACGATAAAATGCAAGTATATAATTGTATTATTGCGCTTCAAACAAGAGATTTTCAAGTATTTTTTTCATGCATTTTGTGAATGAAGAAATTTCATGGATTAAAATTCATTTTTAAAATAGAGATTATTTGTCAAAGTTTCGATGGGTTGAATTCCATCTTGATGAGTTTTGGTCTAAACTGCCATAATTTTCATTAATCCTAGAGGTTGATATACCGTATCTATATGAACTGACTCTGTCACGTCCGAGACAACTCACAACTCATACCTATACAAAGATAGAAATTTATGTACTTTGCTTTGCGACACAACATAAGAAGTTAAGATTCCATTTTGTAGAAACCACCAAACCAGTGTTATGCTAACTGCTTCGCTCACGGAAAGGAAACCCTTAGTTTTGAAAGGTATGCAAAAATATATTTCAGATTTGAGTAGAATCTGTCATTAATCCTAGAGGTTGATATACTGTATCTAAATGAACTTATAAATAAATAAATAGATAAATAAATATATAAATATATATATATATATATATATATATATATATATATATATATATATATATATATATATATGTATGTATGTATGTATATATGGGATTAGTTACCTAGGTAATATGTATATCATCTGGAATACTGATATTTAATCAAAATGACCATTAACTGGCAGCATTGCCTCATCTCTCACGGGGATTTGGACTTTGTATCATTGCTGCGTACATAGATCTATATCTGATATACCTGAATTAAGTGTTGCTGCTCCATATATGACAATGGCGTTATCATGACATTGATTGGCCTCAAATGAAAGACTTGATGTAGCTGTGTAGTGTTTCATTGACCGATTTAATTCCTGGTAAACCAAACTAATGATACTCCGTTCTTATAGTAAACCATGTTAATCTAAACTATTGATACTCTTTTTTTATAGTAAACCATGACAAGCCAAAGTATGAACTTCTTTCTTATAGTAAACCGTGCTAAACCAAACTAATTATACTCCGTTGTTATAGTAAACCATGCTAAACCAAACTAATGGTACTCCTTTCTTATAGTAAACCATGCTAAACCAAACTAATGATACTCCGTTCTTATAGTAAACCATGCTAAACCAAACTAAGATACTCCTTTCTTATAGTATACCATGCTAAACCAAACTAATAATACTCCGTTCTTATAGTAAACCATGCTAAACCAAACTAATGACACTCCGTTCTTATAGTAAACCATGCTAAACCAAACTAATTATACTCATTTCTTAAAGTAAACCATGCTAAACCAAACTAATGATACTCCTTTCTTATAGTAAAGTTTTTTAACCATGCTAAACCAAACTAATGATACTCCTCTCTTATTAGTAAACCATGCTAAACCAAACTAATCGTACTCCGTTCTTATAGTAAACCATGCTAAACCAAACTAATGATACTCCTCTCTTATTAGTAAACCATGCTAAACCAAACTAATCGTACTCCGTTCTTATAGTAAACCATGCTAAACCAAACTAATGATACTCCTCTCTTATAGTAAACCATGACAAACCAAACTAATGATACTCAGTTCTTATAGCAAACCATGCCAAACCAAACTAATGATACTCAGTTCTTGTAGTAACCCATACCGCCACTGTAACTCGACCTATCGATAACACTATCCATGCACATGCTTTTATAGAGGAGAGGTGTGAAAATCAAACAGAAAGTTCTATTGTTCAACATCCATCAGAAGACATCAATGATCTCCCAAATGTCGTCCGTCTGCAGCAGATCAGTCCATCTAATCTGACCGATTCAAGTGCCATGGTTACGACTGCTGCGGTCACCGACTGTGAAATGGTTGTTTGTTGATTAAGACACTTATTTAGTAGATTCAACAAATTTATTTCTGCATGTGATAATTTGTGTTTTGCATGTACATTGAATATATTTTCTTCATAAGTATGAACCATAGATATTGATAAAATAGACACAATCTGAGTAAAACCATATATTTATTCCGCTTCTCTATTTGTCCCATTGCGTATAAAGCAATGGAACAAACAGAGAAGCGGAATAAAGATATGGTTTTAATCAGATTGAAAAAGGCAAGGAAATAGATTTTTTGAAAGTATATCTAACGGCAAATGATTAAAACTAGTCTTTTTACCTTGTAAAAATTTGGAGTAAAAATACTAGGCTTATCGTGTGAGTTAAAATACGATTCTCAAACTGAATTAAATGCGAGTTAAAATACGATTCTCGAACTGAGTTAAATGTGAGTCAAAACACGATTCTCAGACTGAGTTTAATTCGAGTTCAAATGCTCGAGTATAGTGTATGCTACATAGTAGCTGGGTATTATGTGTATGTCAAATATCACGTGTAGATCATATTATATCATGTGCAGATTATATCACGTGCAGATCATATTATATCATGTGCATATCATATTATATCATGTGCATATCATGTGCATATCATATTATATCATGTGCATATCATATTATATCATGTGTAGATTATATCTTGTGTAGATCATATCATGTGTAGATTATATCACATGTAGATCATATTATATCATGTGTAGATCATATCATGTGTAGATTATATCACGTGTAGATCATATTATGTATATCATGTGTAGGTCATATTATATCATGTGTATATCATATTATACAGATTCATATAATGTAATATGAGAAATAAATGAAGTATAATTGAAAGTGGCGTTACATTGGATTACTAAACACAGTTTTTTTTATTTCATCTGTCGGGAGGCATGAGTGTTGTAGAGTTAAGCGAACACGGTACCAGGAAAATAGGCAGATATACTTAATAAGATATACTAACTGCGGTAAGAGGTTGGGCCTATCTTTCACCCTAGTGTCGAGGAACTGAACCAAAATCACACATGCTAGCCAGGCAACAGGAGAAAATATACTGACAAAGCACACTTCTCCTCTTTGCTTTTGTTTCGTCAAATAAGAATTTATCTAAACGATAGGGTAATACAGAGAACTAACATTAACATGGCCTCATTACCTAGTGCATTTTTCTTGTATCAGACAATAGCAGAGTTTACTCCATATTTTCGCGAATATTAAAATTCCGTATGTCGCTTTTTAAAACTTCATGTATATCAAAATAGGATTCAATATATCTAACATATATCTTACCGATGACAAGACAACATATCTAACATATATCTTACCCATGACGAGACAACATATCTAACATATATCTTACCCATGACGAGACAACATATCTAACATATATCTTACCCATGACAAGACAACATATCTGACATATATCTTACCCATGACAAGACAACATATCTAACATAGACCTTACCGATGACGAGACCACATATCTAACATATATCTTACCGATGACAAGACAACATATCTAACATATATCTTACCGATGACAAGACAACATATCTAACATATATCTTACCCATGACAAGACAACATATCTAACATATATCTTACCCATGACGAGACCACATATCTAACATATATCTTACCGATGACGAGACAACATATCTAACTTATATCTTACCCATGACGAGACAACATATCTAACATATATCTTACCCATGACGAGACAACATATCTAACATATATCTTACCGATGACGAGACAACATATCTAACATATATCTTACCGATGACGAGACAACATATCTAACATATATCTTACCGATGACGAAACAACATATCTAACATATATCTTACCCATGATAAGACAGCATATCTGACATATATCTTACCCATGACAAGACAAGATATCTGACATATATCTTACCCATGACAAGACAAGATATCTGACATATATCTTACCCATGATAAGACAGCATATCTGACATATATCTTACCCATGACAAGACAAGATATCTGACATATATCTTACCCATGACAAGGCAACATATCTGACATATATCTTACCGATGACAAGACAACATATCTGACATATATCTTACCGATGACAAGACAACATATCTGACATATATCTTACCGATGACAAGACAACATATCTGACATATATCTTACCCATGACGAGACAACATATCTGACATATATCTTACCCATGACGAGACAACATATCTGACATATATCTTACCCATGACGATACAACATATCTGACATATATCTTACCCATGACAAGACAACATATCTGACATATATCTTACCCATGACAAGACAACATATCTGACATATATCTTACCCATGACGAGACAACATATCTAACATAAATCTTACCCATGACAAGACAACATATCTAACATATATCTTACCCATGACAAGACAACATAATATTCATCACTTGTATCTTGGTCGATACTCAATATCCCATGATGAGTGACGAATCCAAGGCTTATTCCTGGTCGGCTTCAGCACAGGGCCTCACACTAACTTTAAATCGTCCTTTCTGATAGGTAACGCTCTATCACAATAAAGAACGGAGGACACAGTTTTTCCTCTGATTTCGATTAATCCGCTTTTCGGTATTTTCGGTGCAGTGATAGATATCAACAATAACCTGGCACATTATCAAACATCAAATTTCACTCATGTTGTCTTAAAACAGTGATATGTAGAAGTAATCAATAGCTGACAGGTTTCTGTTCTACCTCCGCTTCTGACGACGTCATGTTGTAAGCCCTGGGGTCAGAGGTTCAAAACTTTAACCACTGGTCAAGCTAATTAATTGTTAAATTTCATCACACTATATCTTTGAAATGAGAAGTCTGAAAGTCATAGTGTGTGTACTAATTTGTAGCTATGAAATCCGCATTGTTATGTAATTTAGATATTTATACAAACATACATGTATTACAAATTAAATAAATTGTCTCTCAAACTTTAATCACTGGTTAGCTTAACCAGTGGTTAAAATTTCGAACAGCTGGCCCCTGATTGATTGTTAAGAAAATACGTCATCTTGTCTATTGTGGGAAGTTCAACTGATTTTTCAAGCTAAATTTGTAAAAAAAAAAAAATTAAATCGTGTTAAGTAATATTGATATGACCAAAACATCGGGTCAAACGGACAGTCCAATCTTTTTTAAGCGACCAGCAAAAGGAAGGTGGGAAAATGGTTACTTAAGAAGGGTGTTTGAGTTTGTGTAGATAAATATAATGATTAGGTCCAGAGGCATCGTTTATGAAGACAGGTGATTGCTTTTTAAAATACTTATGGTCTTTGAAGCATGTTTTACTGTATTGTACATACTTTCACATGAAACTCAAATTTAAAGCGTTCTCATTAAATGTCTTTGACGATATAGATGCAATCATAATATAATTATTTCATTTCCCTCCAGGGAAATGTCGATATATTCCTACGCATATTTATCGTAATGTATTGTCACCTTTTATAACCGTGGGAAGATCACGATATATGAAAGTCATACAAAATTAATCTCAGTTTATCGCTCCTAATATCAAATGTGACATAACAGAAATGGGAACGAATGAATGTTTAATCTTAATAGAAGATTCCATTAGGCTATTCGAATGTTTGAGTGCATGAATAAGTGATCAAACGATTTTATACAGCTCACCTGAACTAAACAATGTCAACTGGGTTTCTATTTCGATTATTCATCGCATTAATTTTCGTGAAATTATGCACGTATGCATCTTTACTTAGTTTTGTTATACCCCTCCGCAAACAAAGTTCGGGGGGGGGGGGGTTATAGGAATCACCCTGTCTAGCTGTCCGTCTGTCTGTCTGTCCGTCAGTCTGTCCACTAAACCTTGTCCAGGCCATAACTTCTCACCCTGTGCACGGATTTCAATAATATGTCACAGAATTGTTGCATAGGATCCAAGGGTGTGACATGACCTTGAACCAAGGTCAAATTTCAAGGTCATAAAAGACACAATAAGTAAAACCTTGTCCGAGCCATAACTTCTTCCCCTGTGCACAGATTTCAATAATATTTCACAGAATTGTTGCTTCGGATCCAAGGGTGTGTCATGACTTTGAACCAAAGATCAAGGTCACAGATCAACGTTATTATACACACAATAGGTAAAACTTTGTACGGGCCATTACTTCTCACCCTGTGCACAGATTTCAATAATATTTTACAGAATTGTTACTTAGGATCCAAGGGTGTGTCATGACATTAAACCAAGGTCATAGGTCAAAGATCAAGGTCACAATAGACACATTTGGTATAACTTTGTTATACCTGTTCTGTGGATGGTTAATGTGTTGTGTACCAAAATTAGGTCATTGTGTCCTTAATTTTGACCTTGACCTTTAACCTGCATGATGGTAAAACCTTGTTTATCTCAAAAATAGTCCAGATTCCCACCCCTAAAGTATATATTTTCTGATTTCTCGTGACAAGACGAGTTGTATGGCATAAGTTGGGGATCCTCGGGGTCAATCCCCCTTCTTATCTCAGGAATTTTCAATTATCTCAAAACTGGTATAGATCCCCACCTCTTAACCACATATTTTCTTATTCCTCAAAATGACAAAACTTTAACCTTGGCCAAAGCTTTTGAACCGTGAAGGATAGAGTATTCATATTTCACATGCGTACTCAACTGTTGAAGTCCTTTCAAATAACATCAAGGTCGCTGACCTTTTGACCTTGATAATGACCTTCACGCTGAAAATATCTTTTGGGACTTTGTTGCCACCGGGGGCATTAGTGCTTCACAAACGCAGCTTCTTCAATTAATCGGTAACATTTTTTTTTTCATGCTTGATAACTTTCCTCTGAAAATCATATAATTTTATATATATATATATATATATATATATATATATATATATATATATATATATATATATATATATATATATATATATATATATATATATATATATATATATATATATATATATATATATATATATAAACTTTTGTATACTGTAGAATATAATACGGAACTGGACATTATATATCATATTCGCATATATATATATAAATATATATATATATATATATATATATATATATATATATATATATATATATATATATATATATATATATATATATATATATATATATATATATATATATATATATATATATATGCGAATATGATATATAATGTCCAGTTCCGTATTATATTCTACAGTATACAAAAGTGGTGTTTAGAGGAGAGGAATTTCGAAAGCGCGGTCAAGGAAACAGAAGGTAGACTATTCATGGTGCTACTTAATGTCCAGAAGGAGTCAAGTAGACACGGATTAAAATTTTCTTAAAGGAAACATACAACTTTGTGCGATGCTTTGGAAATGGAAATTTGGAGTTTGTTAGCATGGTTTATAAAAATAAACATTGATTAAGCTTGCCTACTTGGAAATAAGTTGGGGCGCATAAAGCTTTAATTCTTCGCTTCGCGGATTTCAAGGTTTGTGTCACAGGGATGGGTGGGTGTCTGTTTGTCAGCAGACAGTAAAAATATTAGTCATTTCTTACATATACGTGTAGAACAAATGATTACAATGGAATTTTATAATTATACTAAATTATTTTGTCTACAGATTAGAATTTGAGGCTAAATAACGAAAATGGTATAAATTTTGTGTATTTCATTGACCAAGTGCCGTCATATTTAGAAGTAGATTTAATCAGGTATGTAAAGAGTTACATCCCATTAAGATTTTATTGATGGATTACGTTAGAATCAGATTCGCATGGACGATGTCATCAATAAACGAAATAATAATTAATTTTGTTTGTATTTCACTCCTATTATTACTACAGTGACGTTTATGCTCTATGACAGACATGCATTAATTGCATTGGCGAAACTAGAGGGGGTTGCACCCCACCCCCTTCCCAGACCGAATTATGCAAAACATTAGTCAAGTCAATTAGCCCCCCCCCCCCCCTTTTCAAATATTCTTAGATCCATCTATGTATTGGTCATATTGAACATGTCCGTTTGATGGTTTGTATTTAAGTAACAGTCATACTTCTTTCATATTCATATTGGAATGGTGATTCACCAATGTCTGCTGCTACCTTAAAAGTAGAGGCAAGCGCCCCAGGCTTGTTTCATAGATCTGTTTATAGGAATTTACGATTTATAATAATGTTAAACATATTAAATATTTATTCGCTGAAATCCGCTATTTGATCTATCCTTTCGTATAGTATGCTATACTTTAGAATTCCTCAGTGTAAATTATCTACAGGGAAACAATGAACAGTATTAAAAGTATGGAACACCATATTGGGAAATGCTAACCGACATCAATATACAATATTTCAATTGTGATTTTGTACATAAAACAATAATTCGAAAAAGTGACGTTTAACAATTTCTCCCTATTTATTTTTATATATGTATGGATACTTTTCACATCCAAACTGCCATTTAACCACCACTATTTCGTGATATACTCGGTCGAACGTTTCCTGAATTATATGTGATAAGAAGTGCAAAGTTTCCTCGTTCTTCTATGAATTACTCGAAACAAAGATAATACATGTGTAAAAACACCGTTTACATACAAGTCTTATACTTATGAAAAAAAAAAGTCGCAAGTGCTTTTTAATTGAGGGCTTATGATTTTATAGCACATCCAGCAAAATGATTCACCCGTTTTTGACACTGTCGTTAATCATATCATCTGGATTTTCGTGGGAATTTAGCTCTTTAATGAAGCAGTATTACTTACTTTGTGGACCTGATTATCTTTGCTCAAATTATACGGAATCTTCAAGACCTTTGAATAGTTACAAGCATCTACAAATTTGTCCGGAATGTGAGTGTGATTCGAAATGCATAAAAAGGGGGGATTGCTGCCCAGATATATTCTTCAAGCTTCCAGAATTAAAATGTGTGAACCGTACAGTTATTGGACGATCAAACAACATTACGCAGACGTTAGAACTGATGGTGAAGTCATGTCCAAAGAATGTGTCACCTGATTTAAGAAGGAGATGCGAAAATCACACCGATATAAAATATCGACTGAGGAATTTTCCTGTTGATGGTGGAGAAATGCTACTGACTTACTATAACAAGTATTGTGCCGAGTGTCACGGCATTACAGATTTTGAGCTGTGGTCACTTGATATCAAATGCGACGAATTTGCAGATTTTAATTATTTAAATACTCTAGATGATGTCATACGATTGGCTTATGAACGTAAATGTGCCTTCGACGTGTATGACCCTCGTTACATGAATATACCAGGCGCTTGTTATGATAGGGAAAATACAACTATATTTTCTCATTGTAACGAGACGGGCTTATGGGAAAATCTTGACGTCAACGTGAGGTATGCTTGTGAGTCAGAATTCAGAGGAAAATTCAGAATGTTCAAGAATATTTTTTGCTATATGTGTAATCCGTCATCACATGAAACATTGCAGGAAGAAGTTATCGGAGAATGCAACACAACAGGACAATGGGAAACTTACAATGAGGGACTTGAACGTTCATGTTTATACTTATCACAGAGTATGGCAACAACACCATACAAAAACATATTCTGCTACCTTTGTAATCGGCGAAATGACAGCTCAGAATTGTTTATTGATGCTTCTAGTCACTTCTCAGAATCAATGATAGACGATAAGGTATTTCATTTCCAATACGATATAGATATAAGCTCATTTGATTTGAGCTACTTCAAATACACCATACAGGAGGAAATCATGAAAACAAAAAATCTTTCGAATGAAGTCAATATCCCATTTTCTGTATCGACTTTCACCACTAGCGATCTATCAGTTATAAATATAGATAACCTATTGACTCAACGTCTGTCACTTTTGGGTGGAGAAGTTGGAGTCTGTAATGCAAGACGTCCTCTTGTAGCGCCCTATAATTATCGTGCCTGTTCATGTGATCCCATGTGTCTGTTTTATCAAAACCTCACATGTTGTTTGGACTTAACTCTGGAACAAAGTACCACGTGCCGAGATGAATTAGAGTTGTCACCTACAGACTGTTCCAAAAAAGGCTTCCTTGTCATCAACAGCTGTCTACAGGAGAATAATTATCAAGTTTATGAACAAGGATGTTCAGTAACAACTCGGAAAAATATTTTCTCTCTACTTCCCATTAACAAACAAGGTACCCAATTTACATATAGTAATTTATATTGTATAATTTGCAATTTAGAAAGTAATGTTTACCTTTCCAAAATGAACAATGATTCAGTACAACCAGAATTTAAGATAGAACGAACTATATTCACACCCTTGGATGAATTTGCTGCATGGCAAGGGGATTATGATGTATGGAGTCTCAGAATCGTGTGTCCGCAGTATTTGGACTTTAGTCATTATGTGACCATTGGTGCAATAATAAGATTGTCGTGGCTTGTTAAGTGCAGAGTATTCTATGATAATACAGTGAAAACAAACCCTAACTGCGATCATTACAATTTCTCTAGTTGCGACCTTCATGCTAATTGGACATATACAGATGGCGATGTTGAATGGGCATGTAACAATGTAGTAGGTGTAGATAAGTTCCTTAAACTACAGTTCAGTGCAATCGTTCCACAGACATTTGCTCTTGATAGCAACCTGAACTTTTCGAAAAATACATTTACAAACCCCTTTTGCGCTTTATGTAAACCAGATTTCAATCACACAGCCTCGTTTATTGATACATGCAACGTGACTGGTCATTGGAAAACATATGATCCCATATTAGAAGCTAATTGTCTACAGTTGCCACAGGTTTACTATTACTATCCTTACAAAAACATACATTGTTTGGTGTGTAATGGAATGGATATGAGTGCAGTCAAAGGTGAAACTAGGTCAACTGAATTACCATCCTATAACCGTATCCCAGGGGTCACGTGGTATCCAGTTTTGAGGAATTTATTTTCTGTTTCTCTTAAAGATGATACACATGCAACTTACCTCGATGAAGATACACAGTGTAAAGACAATCAAATTGTTGATCACATTAAGGTATGTATTTTTCATTATGATTTTGTTGTTTTCTATTTTAAGTGTGGTTGTTGTTGGGTTTTCTTTTCGTTGTTTTTTCCATTTGTTTTGGATTATTTTCTGGTTTGGGGTTTGGGGTTTTTTTGAAAAGGGGGATGGGCGTTGGGGTTGATAGGGGGGAGGTTGGGAGTTGTTTCTTTGGGTGTTTATTTGTTTGGTTTGGTTTGGTTTATTGCGTTGATGAATATCGAAATTAATTTCGTACCTTTATACAAATGTTACTTAATACCAGACATCAAACTCATCATACAGCTACTTATAGAATTTTGAAGGTAAACTGCCAACAATTTCCAAAGTTTATATCAAATATTAGATACGTATCAATCAAACATTCAACGAGTGGCGAAGGCGGCAGCACATCTTCCTCCAGTTGATATAAGGAGCAGAATCTGGCCTAAGATGCTTTGTCGTTTATATTTGCATCATATATCAGTCGAATCATTAAGGTCCCAGCAAAATTAATATCCCAGCAAATTGTGGTTTGTCGGGCATTAGACCCATAATGTAAATTTTGAGGAATTTCTAGGACCATTTGATTCCATATTAATTAAAGGCCTCACATAGTAGTGTGATTTACAACTTGCCCATGGAATAGAATTACAATGTCTTTAGTTTCTTAAGATCTGAACTCAGATTTTATGAACCAAATAAGTATATCATAAACCATTACAGTTTTTAACACATTGTGATTAAAGCGTTATCTACTCCGTCGAATTTGGGTTCACAAAGCCAAGAAAAAATCAGGTAAACATTCCGAATTATCTTTAATAGCTATATTTTTAACAGAAAAAATAATGTTTTGAAACATGAGAAATATCTGCATTACAGTACATAATTGATTTCAGATACAACATAACGAATCTACCCAGATGTTTCACACAATAACTACTATTGTACGTCATACAGATCAGCAGAAGAATATAAATATAGATTATATATACCTTTTTGACTAATTAGTATTGTTTTGTTATAGGGTACCTGCCGCAATATAACATGCTTCGATGGCAAATATGTTTTGGACTCTACTTGTCATCCGTTGCTGGACGTCACAAGTAATCTTTGTTATTCCATTCGACTGTATATAAAAGTCTCTCCACAAAAGAAAATGGAAATTGTAGACCTTGCTCGAGCAGCGGTGACTCAAGTAAAAGATGAGGTGACCTCTATAGATCGTAACAAAATCACGATAGACAATGTACAATTTGATTTGTCAGGGTCGTGTACAGGAAAAATGGACCCGTATTCGATATTGTACGTGGCAATAAAGATGTCTGTTTTTGTATACAGCAGTATCAATCGAAGTGACATTGAGAATAAATTAAACTCCGTTATGTATAAAAAGACGGCAAACAGATCAAATTCGTCAATAACAGTAGAACTGTCTTACACTAAATATCCCATGGATAATACTGCTAACAGTGCGGGGCCTCTTAAACTATCGCCACCATCGGATCTTACTGGGCCATCGCCAGAACTGCCGCTCCCACCGTTAGGACCGTCGTTACCAGCCTTTGGCTTGGGCTGTTCATTCGGAGAGGCTAATGTTATTCCTGGATTGAAATACTCACCTTCTATGTATTACAAAGCGAAAGTATCAAATGCGCTGGTATGCCGTCAAATTGAACTGAATGCTGAAGAGTACAATATGACCAAAACTGGTGAAGACGTGACATTGACCTTAACAAGGCAAAATGTCGAAATTGATATCAACCAATATGCCATAACTCCTGGTAATAAAGTACGTGTTTGTTATGATTACTTGCAGGAGATCGGATACTTTGGTACCACTGTAGATGGTAAGAAATCAGCAAGCCAGATGCAGAAATCGTTGTGGATAATCTCTACAGTGTGTACCAGTGTATCCATTATGTGTTTAGTAATAAGTTTAATCATCTATTGCGTATTCCCTTCTCTACGCACCACGCCTGGAAAATTGATTATGTTGATGATGATTTCTCTTCTATTCTCCCTTCTGTTTTTAGAACTGACATTTCAAACCATCGTCTGGGACACGGGATGCACCATTGTTGGGATAATTTTACATTTCTCTTGGCTTTCTGTATTTACCAGTATGAATGCATGTAACTTTCATATGTTTAAAGTTTTTACGTCAAAAAAGCCACAAAAACCGTCCACAACCACATTTTGTAATAGGAAGATTTTGTTCAATGTTATGTATATATTTGGAACGTCATTCGGAGTAATTTTCATTCAAATAATGATAAACTTGTTCCTCTCTAATGGCACCAATACAGGCTATGGTGGAGTTAAATGTTTTGTCATCAGTCGTCTTGCTATCATACTCACCTTCATTCTTCCTGTGTGTATCATTTGTATTACAAATATACTTTTCTTTATATTTACGATAAAAACAATACACAATACACCAAAGCCTTATGGAACAGAAAGAAACGAGATTTCTATCTTCCTTCGGTTGACTTCTATCACAGGAGTCTCATGGCTGCTACAGATCATAGACTCCTTTTTACCGCTTTCTGCCTTCTCTTTTATCGCGACGTTGATGAACTCCTTGCAAGGCCTATTCATTTTTATTGCTTTTATCATTAACAAACGGAATATGGCGTTGTGTCGAGAACAACTTCATCTCAAATCAAAATCTAAATTCAATCAGTTAAATACTTTTACGTCTGAGGATTTTTATCAAAGTCCAATGAAATCGGAAAGTACAGAGAATACGAGAATGTAAACGAGCACCAATGACATATAAACTACTATTGTAAGAAAGGTTTAGAACACATTCGAAAGAATCTGACTTTCGCGATTGAAAGATCTGTTAAAAATGTAATCGAAACAAAACCTGTGAGTGGTTTGTTTCCAAGTTTACTAAATTCAAACCGAGATTTTGTGAGATTTTGATGAGCTAAAACAGCACTGAAATACAACATACAAACGTTCCAAAATTATGAATGAATTGTAAAAATACGCAACATACACATGTCATGCACATAATTAGAGGTATAGAAAACGAAGGTTCGATTCCATGATTGAAATGCAAAATACGAAAGCAACTGGTGACTATTGCACTAACAACCATGTAACACAGCGGACATTGCGGACACCTGAAATTCAGAGATGAGACCAGGAACCCGAATGGGGGGGGGGGGGGTGGGTAAGTATAAACTAAAAAGAGTGCCACTGGATGTCCAATATTCAAAGTCCGGTTAAAACCCTGCAATGTTGATGATGCTAGTTTCAGCAAGAACAATAAATGGGTTGACACCAGGCTCCGAGGTTGTAAACCTTCTGGAAATCGACCTCAGGGCTCAGAACGTGCTCAAAATCCTGTAGCAATATCAAAATTGAGATTGTATCAAAAAGCCGAGGTTAGAAAACTTTTCCAGTTTGAGATCGTGTTGAAATTTTAGCGCGAACTCAAGTATTCAGATGCGTGTTCAAATCAGGGCTGTAGGAAGCATTTCAAAAGTGAGGGGACCAAACCTCGATTTTCGTTTCGTTTCGAATATTACGGGATATAACATTAGTCCATGATCTAATATTTATTCCAATATTCATATATCTATGATGAGAAAAGAATGAAACTGCGTTCACAGGAACCTGTTGGTTAGATGAAATAAAGTAATAGTTCCCGTAATACTTTTATTGTTACTTATATTTTCCCAAAATAAGACAACAAAACAGTAGGCAAATTAGGGGGCGCGCTAGTTAACACAATGCCGGATTTAGAGGAGGGATTACTCCCTCCCCCTTCTTCGCCACAGGTATGAGTAAAATTTAGATTTGGCACCCAAAATATTTTAGCAAATGATTGACTTTCACATGTGCCCTACCCCCTTTTTTGCGGAAATCCTGAATCCGCCACGGTTACATCCTCCGGCTTCCGACGGCTCTAACATTTTTTAATAAATATACATGTATGCATTATGATAAACTGAGAACAATCTGAATTCCTTTCGTTAAGAACTCACTGGAGCACGTTCTCAATAAGTAATCAGTCAGTTTTATAATCTCCGCTGAGATCGATCTCAAGTATCGATCTCCGCTGAGTACGATCTTTGAGTCTGAGTCCGGGGTTGAGTGAGATAAATGTTTTTTAACCTTGGGACCAGGTATCCGGAAGGAGTGAGGGTCTCCTTCTAGCGTGCCACACCCATCGCAAATGTTCCATAGAAATCTCTCGTTTTCGCTGATAAAGTCATTTAGGCAATTTTTCAGATCAGTAACAGGGCGTCACTATATATGTTCGTGTTCCGGAATATCATATAACATTCTGGAAAGGGGAACTTCAAACTGCCTAACAATACCCTTGTATCGACCATAGAACTTCCTCAGAGACGATTTCATGCGTCCGGTTTCATAGCCCTGTGTAAAAAGCGTTTATAATTGTTGGTTATACAGATGTTGGTAACTTCTGTATTTTATGTTAAATATCAAACCTGTTGTATATATCAGATATATATATATATATATATATATATATATATATATATATATATATATATATATATATATATATATATATATATATATATATATATATATATATATATATATATAAGCACAAAAAAGGAAATTGTAAAAACATTCACTATTCATAAGTATCGGATCAACCTCAATGAAGGTTAATGCAAATCGCTCGAGAAAAAGGTCAATATAAAAGCACGGCTAAGCGATAACTCAATATGTAGCCAATTCAAGAAACCAGTTTTTATTAGACTAGTGCTTTGTATATATTTTCTATCTTTCTTTTCGTGTCTTTATATTTATGTAAGTGTTTGTATGTGTGTGTCCTGAAGAAGAAGCAGATTGCTTCGAAAATTTGGCAATTTTTTAATTGTTTTAGTATCGTTATCGCTTAGCTGTGCTTTTATATATATATATATATATATATATATATATATATATATATATATATATATATATATATATATATATATATATATATAACATCTAATATGATTGTATTGCATAACATCTAATATGATTGTATTGCATAACATCTGATATGATTGTATTGCATAACATCTGATATGATTGTATTGCATAACATCTAATATGATTGTATTGCATAACATCTAATATGATTGTATTGCATAACATCTAATATGATTGTATTGCATAACATCTAATATGATTGTATTGAATAACAACAAGTGTATATCCTGATTGTATGACCCTACTGATTGCCTTAAAGCTTAAATAACATCAATTATCTAACACGTGTGTATTACAGAACATGCAAAATGTATCCAGATTGGATTACATAACCTCTTGATTATGTTTAAACTTCTATAAGATGACATATATTTCCTGATTGTTTAATATTATATCCATTGTATATACGGCACAAAATATTGAATATATTTCATGATAATATTTATTGTATCCTTGTGTAATATATATTTCATTTTAACTTGAAATAAATATCAAACTGTCGTCGCAGTTTTCCCATTCTTGAAGCAATTACACACATAGGGTGTAATGCTACAATCAGAAGGACAACATGTCAAGCTGTTGCTTCTGATATTAGAACACCATGTTTTAATAGCGATTATATGATTTGACATTTGTGGAATATTGATGCATCTTTGTGGTATTACTAGTGCGTGCTGACACCTGTTGGTCATTCTGAATATACTGTCTGATGTGTACAGTAACTGTTCATTCACACTTTTCACACGTTCATACACATTTTACATCCTCTAGCTTAAATTATCTTTTTGAACCCTTGATTAAGTGGGAGTGTTGTTTATAGATTTTTAGATGTATATTCTTTTGGTTACAGCGTGGTAACAACACGTGGGATGGTCAGGCTCCTAAGCTGATTCACAACAGCAAATGCCTTCTTGTCAAGTCACATAATTCGGTGCTATGAGGGCAGTGTAATAGAATATTTTTGTGACCTCTTCTATCTGATTATCCCCTTTTTTCTTCTTCTTCTTTTCCTCCTCCTCCTTCTTCTTCTTCTTCTTCTTCTGTGGGTATTGTCATGTATTTAAGTCAGACCTCTTTCCTCCAATCTTATTAATTTACCTATGATTGGTCATGAAGGTGTCAGGACTCAATAACACATTGAGTCAACAAGCCATAGTGTATATACAGTGGGGGAAATTTATTCATAATACATGTAGTTTTCATAAAAGGAGTAAAACACATTTGCATTTCAGCCAGAGTGGTGAAAATTGCAATACTCTATTGCTTAAAGTATATTAAACATATTTCTAGCCATTTTATCACTATAGATACAGATAACGCCCTGAATTCAGTTTTTTTCAGCTGGAATTTTGTACCGCGATGTAGTTTGAATAAAAGTAGGTCGATCATTTTTCCAGACATCTTTGTTAAGGCTACAGATACTGCACATCTAGTCACATTCAAAGAAATTCACATTCAGTTCACATATCAGCTGGACTGGTGTACCTTGATTTACTTTAGGACTGACAGTAGGTGGAACATTTTCAATCTTTATTTTTGTTTCTGGATCTAGATATTGCACTAATATGTAGTTACAGCCTTTCTCTAAGAGAAATACCAGTTCTGTTTGCATTTCAACTTGACATATATACTATATACTTCAGGTATAAAAGGGGTTCAAACAGTCGGACATACTTAAATGCCGTCGTAGACAAACATACATGTATATTACAGTATGACGTTGTGGGTCTGTTTGTCTGTGGATATCTCCGTACATTGTAAAGAAAATTCAGACCACATCGTTTCAGCTAGGACTTTCAAACTTTGTTCACTTAGTTCTTATGATATAAAGACCCAGTCTTTTGATTTTCAATATCAAGGTCGAAGGTCAAGGTCATTTACAGGACACAAATGACAAAGTTTTGAGAAACACATTTGATACATGATGTATTATATGGGATACCAGACTTGTAATACTCGGACCACAATCTTTATTTAGATAGGATGGTAATACACACGAAGGTAAGATTATATTTCCTTCCATCTAAAAATAATTTTGCTTATTATACAATATAGATACAAAAATACCAACGAGCGTATTTTCACTTCCTTCATGGATTTGAATAATATTTCATAGAATAGTTGCCCACATCTCAAAGACGTGTCATGACTTTGACCTAAGGTCATACCTCAAAGATCAAGATCACAATGAATTTGGTGGGTAAAATTGGTTTTTTATTTTTTCTTCTTTTCATTGCTTTCATGGATGTATATTGTATTTCTTAGAATTGTTGCCCATACCTAAAAGACAGTTATGACTTTGACCCAAGGTCATACCTCCAAGGTCAAGGTCATAATGCATCTTTTAAAGATACACACATCAAGCGATGTAAAATATACATATGTAAGTTTTTTGCTTTTCCTCGAAATGGTCTTAATTACAAATTTTCCAAGCTGAAAAAGCTTTAGAGGTGTCTAGTGTTTATGATTTGAAACCGATGGGAAAATTGTAATATTATGTGAATCTATACGCTGTCAAGAATTAAGGATATGTCATTCCAAATTGAACACAAAGTCATACCAATTAAACTAGTTGAATGGAAACGGTGTTCAGTAGAGATTTTGATATCAATACGAACTGTAATGAGAGGTGATGAGGAGACTGACGTATTTACATCAGAGAATCCATTACATGTAAAACATATACAGAAATAATAACGAAGTCAGGTCATATATAAATACATAAATAACCGTCAGATAACTGCTGGATTAACATAAAATGAATTAAATAATTTTTAAAGGAGAATTCCAGATTAAGAATGTAAATATTATTTAATATTTCTCTTCTTATTGTTATATGGGGGGGGTTTTGGGCTATGGAAATCTGCAGGAGGGAATATTGTAAGTAAACGTTCTGAATGGTGACACGAGGTCACTATCTTATCTGTGTTACATCTGAGATGAGTCGCTTTCGGGAATTAATATAAATTTGTGATATTGTATTAAAGATATTATGCAAATAGTGATACATATATAGATCCGGATAAGGCTCGGGACGCGATCGAGAGGTACCGGTTTCGGCTACCACTTTGAGCATATCAGTGTCCCGTCTTTCAGATGAGAAGGTCAATGCATAGTAATTCCATTTCCCATAGGGTCCCATGTTAAATTGCCGAACTTCCAGCAAGATTTACACAACATCCTACATTTTAGCTATATATAATCCACATATCAAAGTCTTTGTCAGACCCTCCTCTATCAGAATTTTAACAGTTTACCATAGGTTATCCACCTTAATTTCGAGAAAATCATGCTGGAAGGGGGATACCCCAAAAAATTGACCAAAATTCAAATGTAAACAACCACTCCTTTTTTTTAGGTCATTAAAGTTTTAAATTAGCGAAATGAGGTAAAAATTCATGATTTTACACCAGAATCAATCTTTATTTATACATAGATCAAATAATTTCATCCAATCACAGCTCCTAATACATTGAAATAGTAGTCCCTCTCTCCCTACACTACATCAGCCAATCACGACTCTCGTTAATTACCTTTCTTTGACCAGAAAATGAAAACCGAGATCCCATTTCGCGTTAGGGCGTTATTTTGAGTGGGTCTGTTACTAAGGTGTAAATTTCTACGCAATACATTAGACAGATGCCGCCACAACATGATTGAAATTACCGTGAAGTGACGTTAAATGATAATCAATTAATATATAATATATATTCAAAATATTTAAAACTATCTCCTAAATAATGTTTGTGTTTAATTTTCACAAAGTTTAACCTTGTTTTAAAATCAAACTCGTTTCCTGAAGTTTTCGTGAAAGGATATTGAACGTCTTCCGCCCCCTTTTGCGTTCTATTAAACACAAAGGTTATATTTATATATTTGATGTGGCTATAAGATTTCACAGTATACATACAAATTTCATATGCACTGACATGAGGATCCACAGCTTTGTATCGTTGCCTTGACAGTGTCAGATACAAGACCGGGACAAATATTTCCAATCGGCCCTCGGAACGATGCAATAATCACAGTCAGTGTCATAAACAATGCCATATTCTCGCTGGAGTACACAGCAAAACAGCAAAAGTTCCGTACGTATGGATTCATGTTCCCCATAGGCTTTACAGAAGACATGACACTCGAGCAAGAAAAGCATAAAAAATTGCTGCCGGTGCCATAGACGCTTCCATTTGTTCCTTCGTTAATTCTGTGATATGGGGATGTCGTTGGGGATGTCGTTTATGAAATAACAAAGCGATGAATTATTACAATACAATTGTGTATAAAATTCTGAAGTAAAAGAAAATAAAGAAATCCCATCAATCCTCCTTACTCATAACCTATGACAATTTTCAGCCATAACATAATTTTCTTTCATTGCCCTAAGAGAAACAGTTTAATTGATTGATTCCTACGCATTTTCAAAGGGAACGGAACGCCCAATGTTATTACCGTGGGAAGATCATAATACCTTACCTGTGATAACGTGGAAAACTCTTATCATAAAATAGAAAACAAAACCCAACCAGAGCTGTCCTAACCGGACAAATACCCCCCGCGGCAACAAAGTGGAAACATGCAATAATCCATCCCAAGATACATCACTGATATAAGTGTAATGGATGTCCCACTTGTACATTTTGAGGTATAATCAATGAAAACAAGAATTCTGGTATCTTCATCCAACGTGCAAGGAAGAAGCTGTGACCCGAACAGGAAATTTGGGTTTTTTGCGCACTCTATTCTTGACCTTGAAGATATGACACTCCTGGGTCATGGACGACAATCGTGTGAAATATAATCTCCCGGCAACATAACAGGAAGTTATGGCCCGTGCAACAATTCTGGCTAAGTGTGCACTCTGACCTCGACCTTGTAGATATGACCTTAGTTAAACGTCATGACACACACTTGGATTATGGAAAACAATTGTATGAAATAAGTTCTCCTCCAACGTAACAGGAAGAAGTTATAGCCCGGACAAGAATTCGGATTCTGTGTGCAGTATGACCTTGACCTTGTAGATATGACCTTGGTTCAAGATCATGACACACCGTTAAATGATGAACAACAGTTGTGTAAAACATAATCTTCCTGCAACGTAACAGGAAGATGTTATGGCCCGGACAAGAATTCTGGCTATGTGTGCACTGTGATCTTGTTCTTGTAAATATGACCTTGGTTCAAGATCATGACACACTCTTGGGTCATGGACAACGATTGTGTGAAATATAATCTCCCTGCTGTGTAACAGGAGAAAATTATGGCCCGGACAAAAATTCTGGTGAAGTGCGCACTGTGACATTGACCTCGTAGATATTACCTTAGTTTAAAATCACGACACACCACTGGGTCATGGAGAACAATTATGTAAAATGTAATTTCCCTCCAACGTTACAGAAGAAAGTTATGTTCTGGACAATAATTCTGGCTATATGTGCATTGTGACCTTGTCCTTGAAAATATGACCTTGGTTTAAGGTCATAACACACCCTTGAGTTATGGCCAACACTTGTGTAAATTTTTTCTCCCTCCAAAGTGAAAGGAAGATGTTATGACCTGGACAAGATTCATGGAAAGAGACAGACAGATGCCCAGGGTGATTCCTATATACCCCCAAACTTTGTTTGCGGGAGAGGGGGGCAGGGGTAAGAATTAATTATTAGTATTGTAAAGGTAGTCTCGAAATAACAGTAATTATTAATATTAAATACGAAAGTATCTGGTCTCCAGTGACTAACAATAATGCACCACAGTGGACATTCACGGACCCCTTCAATTCAGAGGTGAGACCAGGTGACCGGGAAGAGTAAGCGTCTCCTGAATGGCTAGCCACATCCGCCATGAATACTCTCATATACAAAAGAAACAAATGTAACTCAGTACTGTATATAATAATTAATGTAAACCAACACTGTGTAGAAAGTGTCATTGCCACATAACACCAAGAAAATTTATAATAATATTTAAGTCGAACTCTCCAGGGGGAACATTACTACGAGCTCCACATAGTAAGTGTGACAATAAAGCAAAATACGAAACTATCTGGTGTCAAATTACTATGGTGCTAACAACAATGTACCATGGCGGACATTCACAAACCCATGAAATTTAGAGGTGTGACAAAGTCCCCGGGAGGAGTAAGTGTCTCCTGAATCACATTAAAACTATATCACTCATCTGTTGACGTAATTTGTTTGATGACCTTTTCAAGGGATACTGCCAGAGCGCAGGGACTTATGCAATTTCCTACCGTGATACGGGACCTCATCCGAAAGCCAGAATAGACATGGATGGGCAGTTGGACACACATCCAACATCCCTTGGTCTCGAGTGAAACAAGCTTCCAATTTACATTAGCTGATTAAATACAAATTTACTTCAATTGAATATTTTTGTGATGCCATTTTGTGTTTCTTCTTCTATTATACTTCTGTGGCGACTTCTCCTATACGACTGAGTTAGATGTCGCCTTTCCTTTCTTTTAAATCTACAGTCTTGTCCTATGAGGTGTAGCTTCATGATCAGGTGCTAGTCGCAATTACTTAAAATTGTTCTAAAAAGTGTAACTGATAGTAAAACGAAGCTGTTAGACTTCTGTCAAACCTTGGAGGGACACTTTTTTAAAAGCTCCACAATGCAAAGCTTATATGTGTGACAACAATGAGATTTGGTAATTGGTAATTTGTCACTAAGGCATAAACAATATCTCTGGCTGAATATTCATTGACATAATTATTGATTCTGTTTCAAACTTAAGCATTTCTTAACATAATGTATGTAGAATTACATGCTTAATTGCATAGATACGATACAATTTTTGTTACAAGAAGACTTTTCTATTTCTTTTTTACTTTTATCGCGATAGCAGTCCGTTACTCATGGAATTGATAAATTATGATATATGATTTGTAAACTATGGTACTGGATTTGATACTGTTGCTTTGAGAAAATTCTTTAAAAATTGGGCTATTTTACACAATAATATGTATATAGTGATTAATGAACATATAAATTTGGTCCAACTATTTTATTCAATCTTCCTATTAGCTTTTGTACTTCAGTTTTACAAAGTTAAACCTTGTAGTCAAACTCGTTTCCTGAATTTGTCGTGAGAGGATGTTCAATGTCTTCCGCTCTCTCATCTGTTCTATAGACTACAAATACTGTTTTTATATACTTGATATGACTGTAAGATTTTACAGTCTACATACAAATATAACATTAAGGAGTAAATCAAACATTTGATATTTTGAACAGTCACTGTTCTATTGCATTATACGCGAAAATGATTTATGTGTTATTTATGATTTCATTGTTAACACCTGGATTTTCGTGGGAATATATCCCCTTGATGAAAGAATATTACTTATTGTGTGGACCTGATTACTTTTGTTCGAATTATCCTGAATCTTTACGACCACTGAACAGTTACCGTCATCTCAAAATTTGTCCGGAATGTGAGTGTGATTCGGAATGCATAAAAAGAGGGGATTGCTGCCCAGATATATTCTTCAGCCTTCCAGAATTAAAATGTGTCAATCATACAATTATTGGACAATCAAACAGTATTACAAAGACGTTAAGACTGATGGTGACATCATGTCCTGACAAAGCGTCTCTCGATTCGAGAAGAAAATGCGAAAAACAAATCGATGTAAAATCTCGACTGATGAATTTTCCAGTTGATAGAAGGAAAATGCCGGTAACATACTATAACAAGTATTGTGCCCAGTGTCATGGCATTACAGATTTTGAACTGTGGTCACTTGATATAAAATGCGACGAATTTGCAGATTTCAATTATGTAAGTACTTTAGATGACGTCATACAAATGGCATATGATCGTAAATGTACATTTGAAGCGTTTGATCCTAATTACACAAATATATCCGGCGCTTGTTATGACAAAGAAAACGAAACCATTTTCAATCGTTGCAATGAAACGGGTTTGTGGAAAGATTTTGATGTCAACGTGAGATACGCTTGTGAATCAGAATTCAGGGGGGAATTCAGAATGTTCAAAAATATCTTTTGCTATATGTGTAATCCGTCTTTACATGAAACATTGCCCGCAGTTATCGGAGAATGCAACACAACAGGACAATGGGAAACTTACGATGAGGGACTTGAACGTTCATGTTTATACTTATCACAGAGTATGGCAACAACACCATACAAAAACATATTCTGCTACCTTTGTAATCGGCGAAATGACAGCTCAGAATTGTTTATTGATGCTTCTAGTCACTTCTCAGAATCAATGATAGACGATAAGGTATTTCATTTCCAATACGATATAGATATAAGTTCATTTGATTTGAGCTACTTCAAACACACCATACAGGAGGAAATCATGAAAACAAAAAATCTTTCGAATGAAGTCAATATCCCATTTTCTGTATCGACTTTCACCACTAGCGATCTATCATTAATAAATATAGATAACCTATTGACTCAACGTCTGTCACTTTTGGGTGGAAAAGTTGGAGTCTGTAATGCAAGACGTCCTCTTGTAGCGCTATATAATTATCGTGCCTGTTCATGTGATCCCATGTGTCTGTTTGATCAAAACCTCACATGTTGTTTGGACTTAACTCTGGAACAAAGTACCACGTGCCGAGATAAATTAGAGCTGTCACCTACAGACCGACCTGGCAGCGGTTTCTTGGTCATCAACAGTTGTCTACAAGAAAAAACCTTTGATGTGTATAAACAAGGATGTTCTTCGACTTCCAGAAAAAATATATACTCTCTACTTCCGGTAAATATCCATGGTACCCAATTTACGTATAACAATTTACATTGTATATTCTGTAATTTAGAAAGCGATGCTTATCTTGCAAAATTGCATAACGAATCTGTGAATTCAAGTCTACCACAAGAACAAAGTATATTTTCACCTGTAAATGAATATGCTGCCCGACAAGCAGCTTTTGATGTATGGAGTCTCTCTATGGTGTGTCCGCAGTATTTAGACTATAGTCACTACGTAACCATTGGTATGGTAATACGAACCTCGTGGCTCTTAAACTGCAGAGTAGTCTATAAAAACAGAGTGGATACCAACCCTACATGCGAATTTCATAACCTCTATAGCTGTGATTTTCAGGTAAATTGGACATACACAGATCCCGATGTTGAATGGGCTTGTAGCAATATAATGACATTAGATCAGTTTCCAGAAGTTCAATTCAGTACTGACATTCCAGAGATATTCGAAGTTGATAATGACTTAAAAATGCCTAAAACCCTGTTCAAAAACTCTTTTTGCGCTCTGTGTAAGCCAGATTTTAATCACACAGCATCTTTTATTGACACATGCAATGTGACTGGGCAATGGAAAACATATGATCCAATATTAGAAGCTAATTGTCTTCAGTTGCCACAGATTTACTATTTCTATCCTTACAAAAACACACAATGTTTGTTGTGCAATGGAATGGTCCAAATGTCGGTTAAGCCTATGACTGGATTTGTTGCGTTACCATCCTATAACCGTATTACAGGGGCAACATGGTTTCCAGTTCTTAGAAATTACTTTTCCATTTTCTCAAATGAAGAGGGATTGGCATCTTATTCCAGTGATCGAGAACACTGTAAAGACAACCAAATTTTTGATTTCATTCAGGTATGTATGATTTTGAAAATTATATTTAAATTCAAATAATATCTCCGAAAGAGATCAACAAAAACATAGACAAATACCTTTAATTAATGTGTGTGTTGATCCTAGAAAATCAATAGCGGGAATACTTGACAACATATATAGAGATTTTTGCAAAATGTACTTTTTTGTATTCCATAATCGCTTAAGATATCCATTTTATACATGCTGTATTCTCTACACAATTTATGTCAAATGAAGAAAAATGAAAATGTATTTTTAACTTCACTATTTAATACAGTAAGAAGTCATTGTGAAATATATTTCTAATTAGGTTTGATTATTTTCTTTTAGCATACCTGCCGCAATTTAACATGCTTCGATGGCAAATACCTTTCAGAATATACTTGCCATTCATTATTTGGCACCACCAAAAATCTTCGTTATTCCATGCAACTGTACATAAAGGTGTCGTCGAATAAAACGATCAAAATTGGAGATCTTGCTCAAATAGTAGTATCTGAAATTAAAACTGAAGTTACTTCTATCAACAAAGACAAATTACTACTAGAACATGTCAACACCGAGGTACCAGGATCATCATGTTCAAATGCATTAGACCCTAACTCTGTACTCCATATTACACTGAAGATTTCTATTTTTGTACACAGTAGTGTCAAAAGACTCGACCTTGAAAACAAATTGAACTCTATGATCTTTAAAAAGGCAATAAACATGACAGACACCTCAATATTTGTTGAATTTTCTAGCACCAAGTATCCAATAGACATGTCATTGAACGCACCACTCCGGCCAGACCTTTACGGTCCAGCACCAGATCTACAAATAGAACCATTATTACCAGCTTTTGATATAGGCTGCTCTTTCGGAGAGGCTTCTCTTATTCCTGGATTGAAATATTCACCCTCTATGTATTACAAAGCAAAGATATCAAATGTGCTGGTGTGCCGTCAAATCGAGTTGAATGAAGAAGAATACAATATAACAGAAAATGACGAAGAAGTGATCCTGACCCTGACAAGGCAGAATGTCGTAATTGAAATTGGCCAATATGACATAACGCCTGGTAATAAAGTACGTGTTTGTTATGATTACTTGCAGGAGATCGGATTCTTCGGTTTCTCTGTTGACGCTACGATGTCGGCAAGTGAGATGCAGAGATCGTTGTGGTTAATTTCAACAGTGTGTACAGTTGTCTCTATAATATGTTTAGTAATAAGTTTAATTGTCTATTGTGTGTTCCCCTCTCTACGCACCACGCCTGGAAAATTGATTATGCTGATGATGATTTCTCTTCTGTTCACACTTCTATTTTTAGAACTTACTTTTCAGGCTATCGTCTCGGACATGGGATGCACCATTGTTGGGATAATTTTGCATTTTTCTTGGCTCTGTGTATTTACCAGTATGAATGCATGCAATTTTCATATGTTTAAAGTTTTCACGTCAAGAAAGCCCCAAAAGCCATCTACATCTACATTTTGTAACAGACATATTGTTTTAAACACTTTTTATATATTTGGAATTCCTTTTGGAATAAGTCTAGCTCAAATAGTGATAAACTTGATAATGTCGAAAGGCACCAGTACGGGCTATGGCGGAATAAAGTGCTTTGTCGTCGATCGTCTTGGTATTATACTTACTTTTATTGTTCCTGTGTTTATCGTTTGCATTACAAATATATTTTTCTTCGTTGTCACGATTAATTCAATTCACACTACACCAAGACCTAATGGAACAAGCAGAAACGAGATTTCTATCTTCCTTCGTTTGACTTCTATCACAGGAGTCTCCTGGCTCCTACAGATCATAGACTCTTTTTTACCGCTTTCTGCTTTCTCTTTTGTAGCCACTATGATAAACTCCTTGCAAGGCCTATTCATTTTTATCGCTTTTACCATCAACAAGCGCAATATTGCATTGTTTCGAGGGCGACTAAATGTCCAATCAAAATCTAAATTCAGACAAGTAAGTACTTCCACGTCGCGGGATTTTAGTAAAACTCCTGAACAATCGCTAAGTACGGATACTACAAGGCTTTAACTGAACGACAATATACAGACTCGAAAAGAGAAGATATACCTCATAAATACAGACTCAAATAGAGGCGATATATGTCATAAATACAGACTCAAACGAGAAAATAGATGTCATAAATACAGACTCAAATAGAGGAGATATATGTCATAAATACAGACTCAAACGAGGAAATAGATGTCATAAATACAGACTCAAATAGAGGAGATATATGTCATAAATACAGACTCAAACGAGGAAATAGATGTCATAAATACAGACTCAAATAGAGGAGATATATGTCATAAATTCAGACTCAAACAGAGGAAATAGATGTCATTAAATACAGACTCAAAAAGAGGAGATATATGCCATAAATACAGACTCAAACGAGGAAAAAGATGTCATAAATACAGACTCAAATAGAGGAGATATATGCCATTAATACAGACTCAAAAAGAGGAGATATATGTCATGAATACAGACTAAAAAAGGAGATACTCAAAAGGAGAAAATAGATGTCATAAATACAGGCCCACAGGAGAGGAGAAATAGGTCTTGAACAATTTTAAAATATGTGCATTACCAGCAAAAGATTCCTCTCGGGAAAAATATATGGATATTCCCTTTCCAAATGCTATCCTCCCTTCATATCGAATCATAAATACGATCCCTTGTCAAGACAAGAGACAATTCTAGTACAAGATCCAGTGTCACAAACAAACGTTTTCGCAATATAGGTTTCAATCCTTGGCCGTTGATGTTATCCAATTTATATTTGCAAATGCAAACTTGAGGATACCCTCTGGTAGAGATTGTGTAGGTTCTTGTCGATTTGAGCTGGATCCATTACAGTCTTAAATAAGTAGTTTGCATATGACATGTATATCAAATCTATACATTAAAATTGCTGTATACAGGCATAGGCTTTATAAGATAATAATACACATATACATCCAAAACATACAGTATATTCTTTGCAAATATATAATTTATTCTTTGCAGTTTTCGATAACAATGTTATTATATATATATGTCGTATGTGTACTTTATTACGTTGTTTTGTTGGCTATTCATGACTACTGCAATATATTAAAACTTTCATTTTCAACTCTTTGTGAAAAATTTCTCTAAATTAAGTACACAATAAGTTAATATATACTTATTTTTCTTTGAGTATTATACATGTATATCATGATTATTTAAGATAACATCCAGTATTTATCTTGAACGAACGATATAACATCGAAAATTTGTTAGTATAATAAAAAATTTATGTGTATCAGAACTTATTCTTTATTCCATTTATGAAACATGTACAAAATTGGACTCAAACAAATTTAAATTTTCTCGAACTTCTTATAACCCTAGTGCAACCTAGATGAACGAGCTCCATTTGAAACATAGTCAAAGTGCTTGAAATGTATCGCTGCAGTGATTGGCTCCTTAATGATGTTCTAGAATAAATTTTAAAATTCGTAAAGTATAGATTTTCAGGTATCTATTTTGGCGACTTGGATATGGTTAGTCTGATGCTGGTCCAGAAACTGAATTGTAAAGCGTGTGATCAAAATAGAAAAAGCATCTGTCTGATGCATTGCATAGACATTTATACATTTGAAGCGGACCCACCCAAAGCAGTGAGGATCTTTTACATGCCGGGCCTACCATAACACGAGACATCGGTTTCAATGTCTCATCCGGAAGACAGAATACCGGTCTCGAACTCAGGACCTCTCGCTCACAATCAAAACACTTAATTGACTGAGTAACACCGGCTAGCAAGCTATACAAGATGTGTTTCAAGATAAAAAAAAATGGCCTTCTGCACGCTTATCAGAGATCATTTTCCAACATGTTGACTTCCGTATCTGATTGTAGTCCTTGTTAAAAACGTTTGTGTTGTCATATTACCATATCGCTCTATATTACTTATGACAACTTTATACCGATTGTGACTACGGTTATACCGTTAACACTACATATGACTGAGTTATACGAGCTCATATACTCTTATGACATCACGGAGGATGTGACCAATCAGCAAGAAATGCTTACTCCTCCACGACACCTGATCATACTCCCCGGTTTTTTCAGGGCGGGGGGGGGGGGAAGTGGTAATTCTGTATAAGACAGCAAATGTGATTGGACGTCGTTTTTATTTTATACTTCATAAATTGGTAAGGTTTCTTAGAAACTACAACATGACACAATATTTCACTTTTGTTGTTATTTTAAGTTAACGTTTTGAAAAGAATCTATTGTTGAAACCAAATTATAAGGATTCTTTTTATCAGTTTACAACTTTTCAATAATTCGCTTCGAAGATTATAAATTTTTCCCTTTGTCACACTACATTATTTATGAATAAATTGCAAAATTGATGAAGATAATCTTTAAATATGAGGGAACACACATGGACTGATTTGATATTGAAGTGTAAGTATAATATCAAATAATATGTATAACAATAGTAATCGGTTGTCACGTTCGTAGTTAAAACGTGTGACATGAATTCCATTCAATGTGGTCCCAACAAAACAGAGAAATGTGCCTGGAAATCGTCCCTCTGTATATCTAAGGAAAAGAAGGAATAATCTTGTGTCTATATCTCCCAAGATTAATAATTTGTCCCATGACGTGGATAGTGTATTATTTTCATTCTATTCTGACTTATAGATCTTATTTGATCGTATAGCTCATACATAAAAATAAACGAGTGTAGATATTTCATTTCCATGAGCTAACAGACTACTCCCTTGAATTAAATTATGGTATATCATAAATGTCAGATGTGACATTTCACAGATCTGTTTAACCCTTCGGTATTTCTTCGTTCTTTACTTATGGCCTATCTACAAGTCGAAAAGAACTTATATTCTAGTAACCCTAGTAAGAAGAATACTAAACACAACAAAGAAATTGACATAATGAATATCAGAACATAGGCGAGGAATGCTGCACATTGGCCTAAAAGTAAGAGCCAAAGAATTCATATAAGGACAGCGCTATGCTCTTTTAAAATAATTAATAAACATATAACGAAAAGAAATAAAATCAATAAATATTTTATTTCTCAATCAATAAATATTTTATTTCTCAATCAATAAATATTTTATTTCTCAATCAATAAATATTTTATTTCTCAATCAATAAATATTTTATTTCTCAATCAAGATAAAAATATGAAATGATATAAATATATATATGACACTTGTGTGATCATCATCGGTTTACATGACGTAATGATATGTTACAGTGGCTCTCACATACCGTACCACGGAAAAGCATCAGAGACCTTCCAAATCTGAGGTATACATAGCATATAAGCGTCTACTGATTGGTTAGACACACCTGCCACAAATTCAAAAAACATACAGACCTCATTACTTCAACATAATGGCATGAATTGGATGATGTCAAACACTGCATAGAAAGTGTCACAGTCACACAACATATACAGACCACACGACATGACATCAACATAATGGCATGAAATGGATGGTGTCAAACACTGCATAGAAAGTGTCACAGTCACACAATATATACAGACCACACGACATCTGTGGTCTGACATTTCGGTCTAGATTTTTATGGAAGTCGAAGTACATCACCTTGTTCACTTTTATAATGATAAGGGTATCCAAAATCTGCGTAATGGCTTACTACATGAAATGTGGGAAATGTTACAGTTTTTACACAATCCCTTTACAAATTTAACACACAGGAGTTTTTCATCTATATGTATGCATTTTAACAATCAGAATGTATCAAACAAAATGCCCTGTGCACTACCCAGAGGGCAACAGAATTATGGTCAGTTCATTGTTGTTACTGGCAGGTATAAAATGGAGTATAACTTGTAATAATCTAACCAATCAAAATAAACTATGGAGATTTCGAAGCTTGGTTTGCAGGCGTTTATCTGTCTGTCTAAATTTGTGTCTAAAGTACAGGACTATGCTTGAGAGTTGAACAATCCTCCCAAGGTACTTTCCGAGACTTCGCAGTTTTTCCGAGTATTTCACGCCGGTGACCTACCATTATCCCCGCTACACGTCTCATTACATCTTGTAACAGTACACGTTCCGTATTCCCTGTCGATATCAGGTATTATTTCATATTCCCGACTGGTGACATGAACGTTACCACATTATTAGCCAATATCGGGTATAATATCACAATACCTTATACGAGGTATAATCAAAAAGTTCTCGGCCCTATATACTTGTTATAATAAATAAATATAAAACTCTAATCAAGCCATTATTCATATTAAATGTTGCTTTCATAGAGAGAAGAGTATTCCAAAGCTTTGATTGTACAAGGAGTTCGCCGTAAAAAGTGGAAGAGTAAGTCAAACCGCCAAAATAGAGAAAACTGAAGTTCTAGCAGTGATTAAGTATTTACGTAAAAGGGCGATGACTCATGAGGACTTCATGAAAACTGTTGAGAATGAGTCGCTCTGCTAAAAATAGGCCGATAAATTTAGAAAGGGGAGAGAAAGTATTGAAGATGATGAGCGGTCTGAATGTCTCAAAGAGTCAAAAAGTTGTTATATGTTACGGGGCTGTTTCAATCAATTTTAACCAATATCTTTTGTGAGTCCTGGATAGATGGGTCTGTAGAATATAGACTGAAAATCAAAAGAGAAACAGGTATGATATTTCTTTGCAACTGTTGTCTCGCTATGAGGATGATTCAAGGGATTTTATGGGTCGAATTGTCACTCAGGTTGAAACTTAAGACTACATTTTGATCCTGAATCTAAAAAACAAAGCATGCAATGGATTCACCCTGGGTCACTTCCTCCTAAAAATTCCAGAGTTTCCTCAGCTGGGAAAGTCCTGGTCTCTAACTTTTGAACACTCAGGGGATAATTATAATTCATGAATGTCACACGATAAATGATCCATATTATGCAAATCAGTTGAATAGGCTGAGTCAGGAAATTGTCAGAAAGAGGAGAGAAAAGCGAACCAGGGGTGTTCTGTTCTTGTATGATAATACAACCGCTACTACTTTCCAAGTAACAATGATGGCTGCGACGGAATACAGCTTTTCCCCAGATTTAGCATCATCTGACTTTTATATAGCTACGTGGTAAGGATTTTGGAGGCAACGAGGATGTCATGCACGTTGTATATGAGTACATGCACTTAATAGACCAGAATGAACTATTCTATTTTGAATGGATTCAGAAACTGGAACAGAGGTAGAAAAGTGAGAGAGATCATATTGAAAAATAATTTTTTTTTTCAATCGTGGGTATTCCTAAGTATTTAGGCCGAAAGTTTTTTTTTATCATACCTTGTATTCCAGTTCAGTGATAAACTGAATCAGCAGTCATTTCTTTATCGGAAAAAACATCTGTATCTTACAAACAACAACGTAACAGACCTTCAGAACACATAACAACAACGCAACCCGACCTTTAGAACACTTAAGAATAGCTCTAACATAAACCCAGACAATAATTCTCAAGCATCAATAAAATAAATCTTTTACTAATGATCTATGACGACAGAAAAGCATTACAACGTTTATTTAAATTTATTGCCCAAAGGCAATGTAGATTGATTCTTTCTAAACTTTATCGTCACATTAAGTCAAAGTTAAATTTTATTTTGGTTGATCGTAGCTTATACGTGACATATTAAAAATCTGAAGGAGTGAACATTCAATCTTAATCGTACCTTTCCAAAAATTAAAATCAAATTACATTTAATCTATTCAACAGTTATGTAAAGTTATGTTTTCAGCCGTCATGTCTATTTTAGTCTACTTTGCTAAATCCATTATGAATTCTTGAATCTTTGTTCAAACGTCTCCTAAATAGACAATATGATATTGAGATCATCAAAAAGACTATAGGTCTTGTATTTGGCCCCTCTACAGCCTTATGCAGACTTATACTTGAACGTTGCACGCTGACTAACAGGGCGGTGGGGACTATATGACGGGCCTTGTCTAAACCTCTTTCAGAGGAGACATAGTCCTGAACCTCGTCCCCTCTGACTGTTAGTCGGGACTCCTACAGATCTAGGGTCTTAGCTCGCTTTCAGACTGGCAGAGCACGGTTTATCATGTTGATGTCGCATATATTTTTATACCATTATGTGTTTTACAATACCTTACGTGTTTATATTTTATGACCTCTCAATATGCGATACCTGTTGACCCTTGTTCTTTACATGGAGGATTATTTATAAATTTTTAAATGTACGTCTTTTGATTGTTCTGCTGTTACGGTGAGTGGGAAAGTGGACCCGTAAACCGCTTAACCACACCATTTGTTTGGCTTTTGTCAAATTAAATGACCGTCCTAAGTCGGTATCGTAATTGCACTACAGTCAAATATTTTTGTAATGTGTTATATGTTCTAGTATATTATTTATATTCATGTATTGTATAGCTCCATGGTGACTTCTGCCACATAACTGAGCCGGTAACTCCTCTTTTTTCTTTCTTTAACAGACTATGATTTAAATTTTCAGAAATAAGTAGAAAATTCTATGCCATAAAATGTTATTTATTAGCATTGTAGCTAGTTCCCAACCTCACATCCATTAATTAAATTAATTAGAAAAATTACTTTTAAATGCGAATCAAAGTACAGATAAGGGACACTATCGAAACAAAATAGCCACGTTACTGCATGTGTAGACTTGAAATTAAAAAAGAAATGTTCTGAAAGAACGCCTGATAAAGCTGCAAATGGATTATACACACATGAGTGATAAATGATTGATTACAGAAACGTTAAAATTAGTCTGGTGGCTATGATGGGAACCCCCAAAAATAGTACGCACATTTTTTATTGCAGAGAACATACATTTAGTGTGTCTCTAAACCAAATCTGAATGATGCCACTTTGTCACTCTTGGGCAATTTGAAATATTCAAGATGGCAACCAATATGGCGGCCAAACCTTAAAAACTGCAGATATGGAATGAATAATGCAACTTTGAAACACTTTTTTGAACGAGGTTGTTTTTTTTAATACAAGTGACTATTGATTAAGCAAAATTATAAAATTATGTGATAAGTGCAGTAAAAATCAATTTCGAAAGATAATATAAAGCAGAAAAAGTGTTTGTGGATGCACTTACGAGTTTTGATTAACTTTTCAGAAGTGCAGATTGATTGTATTAAAAGACAAGGACATGCATATAATGTGGAAAAGGTACCCCTGCATGAATACTAGTAGTATAATGTCTTGAGAAGGAATACACACTGCTGACCAGCACTTGTAAAGAGTGATGGTAAAAATTGTTACTCTAGCTCCCAGACTGGGAGGTATGCACATGTTGATGAGCTTTGTTCGTTGTGTTGGAACATTGAACATTAAATTAACACACATGCAGTCGTCTGTTAAAAGACTTGGATGCATTAAGAGATGTAAGTGACTGAGACTGTGTGACTACACACGCGCAGTGGACAGGAACAAGCTCCGAGACAAGCTGGACACGTGCATCAGTCCTCTAAACTCAGAGGAGCACGATGATGGAAATATTGTTGATATTGCTACAGGCAAAATAAGTCCTAATTCGGTGAATTTTGATGAAGCTGTAAGAATGTATTGAAAGCAAATTACTACTTATGAAAGTTCTTGACCAGGTTTTAATGGAACTTTGTCTACAAGTGCAGTGACAATGGCAGGGGGCAAGAAAAGCGTAAAATGTGGATCAGGAACAGTGTACGACACGCAACTGATATATGCAAGGATTATGGGATTAGTGTCTACTCGACCATTTAATTTGAAAGACCTGTTTATGTATGAACTTGCTCCACTCCCTACATCATTGTTTGATGATAATGGGAACATGGGACAAGCCACATCTAAGTCTGTTCTAAAACAAAAACTTCAAATTACAGAATCAGCAAGGGCATCAACAAAAATCGGATGTGATCATTGTGGATAGCTCTGCAATTGTGTGGTGCATTCATTGGCCGTAAAACGGTACTGTTCAAGACTTTGTTGACAGCTACTGGCACTATGCATCACAAAGACTCGACATTTGCGACGTATGCCTTATTCTTGATCGATATTTAGAGTACAGCATCAAAAGTGGTACAAGAAAAAACTAAATCAGTAAATGAGCAAAAAGGCTTGCCTTTCTCACAAATTAAAGTTAAGCACGCCAATGCCATCACTCAGACTGTCCTCACTGTTATGGAGAATAAAGTCCAAGTTATTTACATGATTTGTAAACAAATAAAAAAGAAAGTCATGGTTATCCCTTCAGGTGAAACAGGTTTCAATCACAAGTTACTGATCACAGGTTCCAGTGACGTTCCACAGGAGATCTCACTTGGAGTTTTAATCAATAGAGCAGATTTCAGGAAAAGTCACGAAGAAGCAGATGTAATTATTCCCCTGACACGGTTGTTTTCATCTTGCTTCTTCTTCATTATCTTCTGATGAAGTTGTCTTCCAACCTTCTAATGGAAGGAACAATTTCTGAACGAGCAGTCACTGACATAGCAACAATGAGCAGAAAATATGCTTCCATTGTATCCCATCTCTTGGCTGCACATGCTCTGTCTGGCTGTGACACTGTAGCGAAATTGAGTGGTATTGACAAGGCAACAATAGTCAAGAAGCTGCAGAATAGACATAAGCTCGACAGTCTTGGTTTAAATGATGCGGATATAGAAGGTGTGGTCACAAAATTGCAGCATGCTATGAAAAAAAATCAACAAAACAAAACAAAGCAAGCATGTCTGATGTCAGGTATGACGTCTGGTTGTCAAAAACAGGAAACAAGAAAGTCAAGAAGACTCAAAAAGTGCAAACATTGCCACCAATATCCGAAGCCTTCTCAGAAAATGTGGAACAAGCAAACCTACAAACATGCACATGCAATTCAACCTGATCCTAAAATCTTGAACCTACCAAGTTTGGATGGCACAATGAAAAAAAAAACCCGCAAAATTACTGACTCCTGTCATTTTACCTGCAGATACTCCTAGCCCCTGCATCTGTACTTCAAATGATTTGTTGTGGGTGTTCCTCTGATCAGCCCTGTGCTTCTGATATATGTGGATGTTGCATGTTTTGCAATTGTTTTATTGCAAGCAGTGGTCAAAACGTGTGGACAAAAGCTGCTGACCTGAGCGACGTAGAGACCCATAATGATTTTGACGACGGTGTTGGCAAATGAATTTCGCGCAAAGGGATGCATATATGTCGTTTTAATTGCTTTTGACTAAAATTAGTGTTTGTTTGCATGAAAGAATGCACTTAGTGCACATATTACATTCACAATAACAACGATTCGGGAGAGGGGTACATCGCTGTCGTCACAAAGCATCAGCTTTACAATGCATAGGATGATTTGTGAGTAAATGATGACGACACGTGATACTGCTTTTTATTAAACGAAGACCTTTATGAAATGTATAATGTGATTGGCTGAGGTAATCTAATTGACAGGCGGACATGAACGCGAACAGAGTTCACCAAAACAAAGCTCAGAATCGAGTTTTGTCAGAAGCAGAAGAAAGATTTTTTTTTCAGATTACAGATGTTAAATATTTTTTGTGTTTTGAACGAAATGCATTGAAAGTTGCAGAATGTGTTGACGTAAACGTGTAGTTGAGTTTGTTTTGGTTGTTCGGCGTCTGGTCCCCTGCCGATTAAACCGGAGGCGATTATATAGCGTTTGTCGTCTGCCTGTCCATCCGGATGGTTTCCAGATGATAACTTCAGTTAGTATGAACTAATATTGATGAAACTTCACACAATGATAGATTATGTATAGTGCTTGTCTGGGATTATGTTGGGGGTCAAAAGGTTAAACATGTACATGTAGGTCCTGATGTTAAAAACAGATTTTTGGTTTCCAAATGATTACTTGAATTAAGGTTGACAAATATTGTTGAAACTTTACACAGTGATGGGATTGTGTTCGGGGTCAAAAAGTCCAATATGTAGGCCACTGTTGCTAAAATAGAGTTTTTGTTTCCAGATGATTGTTTGAGTTAGGATAAACCAAAATTGATGAAACTTCACACAGTGGTGGTTTATGAAGAGTGCCTGGTGGGTGTTTGGGTCAAGAGGTCAAACATGTAGGTAGCTGTTGCAAAATAAGATTTTTGGGTTTCCAGATAACTTGAGTTAAGAATGACCAATTTAATTGATACTTCATATGATATTAGTTCATGAACGCTTCTTGTGTGGGATTGTGTTTGGGATCAAAAGGTCATTATTTAGGTCATTTGATACAAATAGATTTTGGTTTTCCAGATGATATCTCCAATTAAATCCTCCTGTAATACCATATCTAAACTAAAATACTTACCTAAACTAAAATGGTAATGGTTACTGGCTTATTATATTATTATTTGGGGGGGGTGTTTGTACGAAGTTGTGAATTCTCCTCTCTGGTTCTTATTCAACCCTGTATCTACGCCTTCAGTATATATTTCTTACCTTGAATTCACCAGCGAAAAGTGTCAACACTGAATTATGATCATAGCATTATACATATATGACCAGGCATCGTGTAATGCTGGCCGACATGAATAATTAGAGATTCGTCAAATGTAATGGTTTACAGGGCGCTATTGGGCATACAACAAATATGTCATAATAATGATATTTTACTTTAAAATAAGATGTAATTCGTGATTTATATACATATATAAATACTTTTCTTTTATATATATATTCTTTTCAGGACGCCTAGGTAGTGTTTAATATTAATTCAACTGTGCAGCTCTTTTATTTACAGGTGAAGTACGTGATCAAGTCCTGGATTGATACGATCTCTAACAACGTTTTCCTTTTTTGTTTGTGATGAATCCAATGCAAGGAGTGTTTTATAAGATTCTGTGTATGTAAGTTCCCTACATATATAAAAAGAAACACTTGTTAAACAAATAAGTCATCCGTACTTTATTCCTCACTGAGAGAAAATGATTCATGCGTTTTTTATATTATCGCTAGTGATATCATGCGGATTTTCGTGGGAATATATCTCCTTGATGAAAGAATATTACTTATTGTGTGGACCTGATTACTTTTGTTCGAATTATCCTGAATCTATACGACCACTGAAAAGTTACCGTCATCTCAAAATTTGTCCGGAATGTGAGTGTGATTCGGAATGCATAAAAAGAGGGGATTGCTGCCCAGATATATTCTTCAAGCTTCCAGAATTAAAATGTGTGAACCGTACAATTATTGGACAATCCCAACACGTTTCGTCAACTTCCGAACTGATGGTGACATCATGTCCAGCGGATGTGTCTCTTGACTTAAAAAGAAAATGTGAAAATCAAACTGACATCAAATTTCGGTTGATGCATTTTCCTGTTGATGGTGGAGAAATGCTACTGACTTACTATAACAAGTATTGTGCCGAGTGTCACGGCATTACAGATTTTGAGCTGTGGTCACTTGATATAAAATGTGACGAATTTGCAGATTTCAATTATTTAAATACTTTAAATGACGTCATACGATTGGCTTATGAACGTAAATGTTTGTTTGAAGCGTATGACCTTCGTTACGCGAATATACCAAGCCCTTGTTATGATAGTGGAAATACAACTATATTTTCTCATTGTAACGAGACGGGCTTATGGGAAAATCTCGAGGTCAGCGTGGGGTATGCTTGTGAGTCAGAATTCAGAGGAAAATTCAGAATGTTCAAGAATATCTTTTGCTATATGTGTAATCCGTCATTACATGAAACATTGCAGGAAGAAGTTATCGGAGAATGCAACACAACAGGACAATGGGAAACTTACGATGAGGGACTTGAACGTTCATGTTTATACTTATCACAAAGTATGGCAACAACACCATACAAAAACATATTCTGCTACCTTTGTAATCGGCGAAATGACAGCTCAGAATTGTTTATTGATGCTTCTAGTCACTTCTCAGAATCACTAATAGACGATAAGGTATTTCATTTCCAATACGATATAGATATAAGTTCATTTGATTTGAGCTACTTCAAACACACCATACAGGAGGAAATCATGAAAACAAAAAATCTTTCGAATGAAGTCAATATCCCATTTTCTGTATCGACTTTCACCACTAGCGATCTATCAGTTATAAATATAGATAACCTATTGACTCAACGTCTGTCACTTTTGGGTGGAAAAGTTGGAGTCTGTAATGCAAGACGTCCTCTTGTAGCGCTATATAATTATCGTGCCTGTTCATGTGATCCCATGTGTCTTTTTGATCAAAACCTCACATGTTGTTTGGACTTAACTCTGGAACAAAGCACCACGTGCCGGGATGAATTAGAATTGTCACCTACAGACCAACCCAAAAAAGGCTTCCTGGTCATCAACAGTTGTCTACAAGAAAAAACCTATGATGTGTATAAACAAGGATGTTCTATGGCAACCCGGAAGAATATATTTTCTCTACTTCCGGTAAATATCCACGGAACTCATTTTACATATAACAATTTACACTGCATAATCTGTAACGTAGATAGCACTGCTTATATGTCAAAGATGAATAATGAATCTATGGATTCTAAATCAGAAGAAGTGCGAACTATGTTTTCCGCTACGGATGAATACGCCTCAAGACAAGCGGATTATGACATATGGAGTCTCCAAATCCTGTGTCCGCGGTATTTAGACTATAGTCATTACGTAACAATTGGTACAATAATACAGACCGCGTGGTTCTTAAAATGTCGAGTATTCTATAAAAACGGAGTGAAGACCAACCCTACATGCGATTATTTCGAGTTCTCCAGTTGTGATCTTCAGGCAAAGTGGACATACACAGACCCCGATGTTGAATGGGCATGTAACAATGTAATGAGTTTAGGTCGGCTGCCAAAGATTAAATTTAGTACGGTCTTTCCAGAGGAATTCGAGGTTGATAATGATTTAAAACCATCGATCACTAAATTCACCAATTTGTTTTGTGCTTTATGTAAGCCAGATTTTAATCACACAGCTTCGTTTATTGACACATGCAATGTAACTGGACATTGGAAAAGATATGACCCTATAGCAGAAGCTAACTGCCTTCAGTTACCACAAATTTATTATTTCTATCCCTATAAAAACTCACATTGTCTCTTGTGTAATGGTATGGGAAGAAGTTTATACAAAAGTGAGACCGGACCTTCTGCGTATCCATCCTATAAACGAATCCCAGGGTTCACCTGGTTTCCGGTTTTGAGGAATTTATTTTCTGTATCACCCAATGATGATGCATTTGTAAATTATTTCGACGAGGATACACAATGTAAAGACGGACAATTCTTTGATCACATACAGGTATGTTATACTTATTTGAATTATACGCTTTAAATCTGTGCTTTGTGCAGTAAGAATGGACTACTTTTCACTTAGTAATGCTTTGTGTATGCTAATATGAGGAGTGCTTAACGACAACTTCAAATGTAAGTCTCGTTACAAAATGACATCGCGAAATGAAAAGTATATTCAGCTTATTTAAGCCGTGGGCTATAATGAGCTATTGAGATGATGCATGGCCCGTCGTCTGTCGCCCGTTAACTTTTCACATATTCAGGTTTTCCTCCGGACAGACTCAATCTAGGGAAAAATGATCTAAAAAGAGCAAACTCGGTATAGCTGTAATACAAGTAGACTTCTTGAAAGTTTGTGTTTATTATTCAGATCTGTCCGTAGGTGACGCCACCATCGACAAAAGTATTCCCAATAGGGTTCTCTTCGTTGAGAATCTTCAGCGGTATTCATGGAATTAAAATCTTATGGATTCTAAGCGTTCTGGAAAAATGTAAGATTCAAATATGATACGTCTCTTTCAAATCGCAATAATAATTTTAGATTTTTTTTTTTTACCTCTTTTTGGAACAACAGTGTCATTTTGCCTAATTTTGGCTAATTTCTCAGATTAAAATCTCCTTATCAGTTGCTTATTATGCATGAAAGTTTTTGTGTTTCAACTAATTTTTTGTAATAAAAGTAACTGGAAAGAAATGGGATATATAAATAATTTCTGAGAAGTTTTGCAATGTTTAGAAATTGAGAAGGGGGGGCATACTATTAGTAATTGTGAATTCGTTTTGATTGACGTCTCCTTCAGAACTTATTGAAAGATTTTGCTGACACGAAGGAGGTATGAAGTACTCAAGGTCCCCCACAAATGTTGCGTTTTGCTATCGGATCTGTCAAGGAGTGGATCCAGAGCGAGGCATCATAGGCCCAAGAGGGTTATTTAAAATTTTCATGTCAAAGATTTCTTGTTGTAGTTGTTGTTATGTTCATTTTATACTAAAACAAGATTTTAAGTGTTAATTCAAGAGAAAAAAGAAAAACAAAATTCTGATTTTTTCACATACTTTTGTAACATTGTCTTCATTTATTCAATATAGAGAAGCAAACTCTTCTGTCAGATGTCAAAATCATAGTAAACAAGTGAATAATATGTATTTGTGAATTTCTGCAAGCAGTCAATTGTTTGTAAATAAGCAAACTGTCTTCCAGTGACTAATATTTGTCCAATTAAATATATTGATTCTATTGCTTCAACATGCATTAAAAAGAAATTAAAACTTTCCTGACAATAACAACTTTACTACTCACAACGACAACAAAATATATATATATATATATATATATATATATATATATATATATATAAGACCAAGACAAATAACAAAGTGGATAAATAAATGAAAAAATAATGATAACAAATATCCAAGAAGTACTTTAAAAAAATTACAAATCCTTGTATTTTTTGTTTTAGGGTAGATGTCGTAATATAACATGTTTCGATGGTAAATACCTTTCAAACTTCACTTGTCATTCATTGCTGGACATCACCAAAAATCTTCGATATTCTATGCAACTGTACGTGAAAATATCATCGCAGAAACCAACCGCCAGCAAAGATCTGGCTCGAACTGCAATTTTTCAAATCAAAGATGAGGTTACCGCCATCGAAAAAGAAAAAGTGCTTATAGAAGAGATAAATTTAGAAGTTTCAGGTTCGTGTTCAAAGAAAATTGACCCAGATTCGTTTCTCTATTTGACAATGGATGTTACTGTTTTTGTTCATCATAGTGTTAATCGACTCCAAGTAGAAAATAAGTTAAATAACATAATGTATAAAAAGTCAATAAACAGATCAAATACCACAACCTTCGTCGAATTCTCTGGCACAAAGTATTCAATGGAAAATAACACCGACAGTATACCGACGCCATCTGAGCTTCTAGACAAAGTCCGACCACCACCCGATTTACCGATGTTTCCATCAGGGCAATCATTACCATTGTTTGATTTAGGTTGCGCGTTTGGAGAAGCTGATGCATTTCCAAGATTACAGTATTTACCCAACATGTACTACAAAGCTAAGGTGTCAAATGCCCTGGTATGCCGACAAATTGAGCTAAATGAAGAAGAGTACAATATGACAAAAACTGATGAAGACGTGACATTGACCTTAACAAGGCAAAATGTTGAAATTGAAATCAACCAATATGCCATAACGCCTGGTAATAAAGTACGTGTTTGTTATGATTACTTGCAGGAGATCGGATACTTTGGTACCACTGTAGATGGTAAGAAATCAGCAAGCCAGATGCAGAAATCGTTGTGGATAATCTCTACAGTGTGTACCAGTGTATCCATTATGTGTTTAGTAATAAGTTTAATCATCTATTGCGTATTCCCTTCTCTACGCACCACGCCTGGAAAATTGATTATGTTGATGATGATGTCTCTTCTATTCACACTTCTATTTTTAGAACTCACTTTTCAGGCCATCGTCTGGGACACGGGATGTACCATTGTTGGGGTAATTTTACATTTCTCTTGGTTATCTGTATTTACCAGTATGAGTGCTTGTAATTTCCACATGTTCAAAGTATTCACGTCAAGAAAGTCTCATAAACCGTCTACAACCACATTTTGTGACAGGAAGATTGTACTCCACACTATTTATATATTTGGAACGCCTCTCTGTATAACTCTCACCTACATGGTCACACAATTGATAATGTCCAATGGCGCCAGTACGGGCTATGGCGGAATGAAGTGCTTCGTCATCAATCGTCTTGGTATTATACTTACTTTTATTGTTCCTGTGTGTGTCATTTGTATTACAAATATTTTGTTCTACATAATCACAATAAAAACAATTCACAACACACCAAAACCTGATGGAACAAGCAGAAACGAGATTTCTATCTTCCTTCGGTTGACTTCGATCACAGGAGTCTCCTGGCTGCTACAGATCATAGACTCCTTTTTGCCGCTTTCTGCCTTCTCTATTATTGCCACCATAATAAACTCCCTGCAAGGCCTATTCATTTTCATGGCCTTCACCATCAACAAACGTAATATAGCGGTGGTTCGAGAAAGACTGCAACTTAAATCAAAATCTAAATTCAAGTTTACTCCGGTCAGTGAGAACAGTTCGGGGGATCTCGGTAAAGGTCCTGAGAAGTCGCCAAGTACGGGAAGTACGAGACTTTAACCGGATGACATCAAAAATGAATCGGACAGGAAAAGGATAATGAGGGGTCCTTTCTTAATCGACCATAATAGTGGTTATGTGCAATTTCGTTCGTACGGTTTTTTGTTTTGTTATCATAGAGATTTATTCTGTTACCATTGTTCTTTTATGCACTTATTCATTATATAAATGTATAATGATTTATATCGGATATCATTTTATATAATGCACTGTACCCCGTTCATAACCTCGATTGCGTTTAATTTTCTTACATGTAGATCTACATAAGTATCAAATATTCATATATGCTGAATGTATAACAGAACATCTAGTATACATGTATATCCTGCCTGTAACATCCAGTATAAATCATGATTGTATATCATGATATATTATATATCATGACCGTGTAACATATCTGCGTGTATCATATAACATCCAGTATAAATCATGATTGTATACCATGATATGTATTATATATGATGACCGTGTAACATATTTGCCTGTATCATATAACATTCAGTATAAATCATGATCGTATATCATGATATATTATATATCATGACCGTGTAACATATCTGCGTGTATCATATAACATCCAGTATAAATCATGATTGTATACCATGATATGTATTATATATGATGACCGTGTAACATATTTGCCTGTATCATATAACATTCAGTATAAATCATGATCGTATATCATGATATATTATATATCATGACCGTGTAACATATCTGCGTGTATCATATAACATCCAGTATAAATCATGATTGTATACCATGAAATGTATTATATATTATTACAGTGTAACATATCTGTCTGTATCATATAACATTCAGTATAAATCATGATCGTATATCATGATATATATTATATATCATGACCGTGTAACATATCTGCGTGTATTATATAACATTCAGTATAAATCATGATCGTATACCATGATATATATTATATATCATGACCGTGTAACATATCTGCCTGCATCATATATCATACAGTATAAATCATGATTGTATATCATGATATACAATATATATCATGACCGTGTAACATATCTGCCTGTATTATAGAAGAAAAAAGAGGAGTTACCGGCTCAGTTATGTGGCAGAAGTCACCATGGAGCTATACAATACATGAATATAAATAATATACTAGAACATGTAACACATTACAAAAATATTTGATTGTAGTGCAATTACGATACCGACTTAGGACGGTCATTTAATTTGACAAAAGCCAAACAAATGGTGTAGTTAACCGGTTTACGGGCCTACCTTCCCACTCACCGTAACAGTAGAACAATCAAAGGACATACATTTAAAAATTTATAAATAATCCTCCATGTAAAGAACAAGGGTCAACAGGTATCGCATATTGAGAGGTCATAAAAATATAAACACGTAAGGTATTGTAAAACACGTAATGGTATAAAAATATATGCGACATCAACATGATAAACCGTGCTCTGCCAGTCTGAAAGCGAGCTAACATTCAGTATAAATCATGAGCGTATGCCATGATATATATTATATATCATGACCGTGTAACATATCTGCCTGTATCATATAACATCCAGTATAAATCATGATCGTATATCATGATATATATTGTATATCATGACCGTGTAACATATCTGCCTGTATCATATAACATTCAGTATAAATCATGATCGTATACCATAATATATATATGATATATCACGTCCGTGTAACATAGTATCCAGTATATGCCCTGACTGCATAACACAACATCCATTGTAAATTGCAGCTGTAAAACTTAACATTCGGTATAAACCCTGACTGCATACCATAACAACCAGTATGTATCCCAACTACGTACCATATAATCCAGTATATATCCTGACTGCATAACATCCAGTATATATCCCGACTGTGTAACCATAACATCCCGTACATATCACGACTGTATAACCATAACATCCAGTATGTATCCCGACTGTATAACCATAACATCCAGTATATATCCCGACTGTGTAACCATTACATCCAGTATATCTAGTATATACCGACTGTATAACCATAACATCCAGTATATATCCCGACTGTATAACCATAACATCCAGTATATATCTTGACTGTGTACCACAACATCCAGCATTTATCCCGACTGTATAACCATAACATCCAGTATATATCCCGACTGTATACCATAACATCCAATATATATCCCGATTGTGTACCATAACATATAATCCATTATATATCCCGACTGTGTAATATAACATCCGTAAATATCCCGACTGTGTACCATAATATCTAGTTTTACCACGACTGTGTACCATAACATCCATTTGTATCCCAACTGTGTACCATAACATCTTGTTTTTATAATGACTGTGTACCATAACATCCAGTATATATCCCGACTGTATAACCATAACATCCAGTATATATCCCGACTGTGTACCATAAAATCCAGAATATATCCCGACTGCATAACCATAACATCCAGTATATATCCCGACTGTATAACCATAACATCCAGTATATATCCCGACTGTATAACCATAACATCCGGTATATATCTTGACTGTGTACCATAACATCCAGCATTTATCCCGACTGTGTACTATAACATCCAGTATATATCCCGACTGTGTACTATAACATTCAGTATATATCTCGACTGTGTAACAATAACATCCAGTATATCTCCCGACTGTTTACCATAACATCCAGTATATATCTCGACTGTGTACTATAACATTCAGTATATATCTCGACTGTGTACTATAACATCCAGTATATATCTCGACTGTGTACTATAACATCCAGTATATATCTCGACTGTGTACTATAACATCCAGTATATGTCCTGACTGTGTGACAATAACATCCAGTATATCTCCCGACTGTTTACCATAACATCCAGTATATATCCTCGACTGTGTACTATAACATCCAGTATGTATCCCGACTGTGAAACATAACATCCAGTACATATCCCGACTGTGTAACATAACATCCAATATATATCCCAACTGTGAACCATAACATCCAGTATATATCCCGACTGTGTACTATAACATCCAGTATATGTCCTGACTGTGTATCATAACATCCAGTATATATCCCGACTGTATAACCATAACATCCAGTATATATCTTGACTGTGTACCACAACATCCAGCATTTATCCCGACTGTATAACCATAACATCCAGTATATATCCCGACTGTATACCATAACATCCAATATATATCCCGATTGTGTACCATAACATATAATCCATTATATATCCCGACTGTGTAATATAACATCCGTAAATATCCCGACTGTGTACCTTAATATCTAGTTTTACCACGACTGTGTACCATAACATCCATTTGTATCCCAACTGTGTACCATAACATCTTGTTTTTATAATGACTGTGTACCATAACATCCAGTATATATCCCGACTGTATAACCATAACATCCAGTATATATCCCGACTGTGTACTATAAAATCCAGAATATATCCCGACTGTATAACCATAACATCCAGTATATATCCCGACTGTATAACCATAACATCCAGTATATATCCCGACTGTATAACCATAACATCCGGTATATATCTTGACTGTGTACCATAACATCCAGCATTTATCCCGACTGTGTACTATAACATCCAGTATATATCCCGACTGTGTACTATAACATTCAGTATATATCTCGACTGTGTAACAATAACATCCAGTATATCTCCCGACTGTTTACCATAACATCCAGTATATATCTCGACTGTGTACTATAACATTCAGTATATATCTCGACTGTGTACTATAACATTCAGTATATATCTCGACTGTGTACTATAACATCCAGTATATATCTCGACTGTGTACTATAACATCCAGTATATATCTCGACTGTGTACTATAACATCCAGTATATGTCCTGACTGTGTGACAATAACATCCAGTATATCTCCCGACTGTTTACCATAACATCCAGTATATATCCTCGACTGTGTACTATAACATCCAGTATGTATCCCGACTGTGAAACATAACATCCAGTACATATCCCGACTGTGTAACATAACATCCAATATATATCCCAACTGTGAACCATAACATCCAGTATATATCCCGACTGTGTACTATAACATCCAGTATATGTCCTGACTGTGTGACAATAACATCCAGTATATCTCCCGACTGTTTACCATAACATCCAGTATATATCCTCGACTGTGTACTATAACATCCAGTATGTATCCCGACTGTGAAACATAACATCCAGTACATATCCCGACTGTGTAACATAACATCCAATATATATCCCAACTGTGAACCATAACATCCAGTATATATCCCGACTGTGTACTATAACATCCAGTATATGTCCTGACTGTGTATCATAACATCCAGTATATAACCTGACTGTGTGCCATATAAACCAGTATATATCCTGATTGTGTGCCATATAAACCAGTATATATCCTGACTGTGCCTTATAAACCTGTATATATCCTGACTGTGTGCCATTTAAACCAGTATATATCCTGACCGTGCACCATTACATCCAGTATATATTCCGACTTTGTACCATAACATGCAGCGTATTATCCATATATCCCGACTGCGTACCATTATATCCAGTATATATCCCGACTGTGTACTATAAAATTCAGGAAATATTCAAACTGTGTTACAATAACATCCTGTGTGCCATATAAACCAGTATATGTCCCGATTGTGTACCATAACATCCAGTATATATCCCGACTGTGCACCATAACATCCAGTATATATTCCGAATGTGTAATATAACATCCTATATACATCCCGACTTTGTACCATAACATTCAGCATATTATCCATCTGAACAGACATTGATTAAACTAGTGGACCTCTACACAGTTTATGTTTTTATTCGCAGCTGTCGACAGGCAGCGCCACTATAGACCAAAGTACCCCCAACTAAGTACGCTTCTTTGAATATCTTCCTCAGAATTCAGAGGGGATACATGGACTTTAAAACTAATGGTATCTGAGGATAATTTGTTAGATTTTCTTTCTTTAGGTAAATTACAAATAATGCAAATATGTTGTGTTTTAACTTATTTTATTGTAATAAATGTAATTGGAAAGAAACAAAACTACACATGTAGTTGCTTGAAGTTTTTGCATTTTCTTTCAGATAAAAAGGGGGAAAATCAGGTTTTACGTATATAAGGTCCCCCGCAAATATATGTATCGCTGTTTTAAACATATTATTCAAAGGTGGCTCAAGGTGATGCAATATATACCTAAAAGGGCACCCTCCTTTGACAAACTTCTTCTCCTTAATCATTTCCGCACATTTTTTGTTTTTGCCATTTTATTGATTTATTCAAAAAAGTGGGGCAATAAAGCATTTATTTGCAAACTTTTATTTAAGATAATTATGTTTTCCAAGTGTTATTGGAAAGTGTCCTGTGAAAATTTTGTTTTCCTGTGGGGTTTTTAATAATTGACTTTTTCCCCTATTCATAATATAGGCCATTTCTGGAATACTGAAGATTAACGGTTCAATCCCTGCCGGTGGTCTCTTTTTCCATTTTACACCAATTAAGTTTTTAAGTATTTCGCAACACTGAATAAGTAATATTAAGAAATTACAGTAACTGAGTCTTTTTTCACAAATTTTGGTGTCATGTCCCAAAATTATTGAATCATATACTCAATATATATAGAGAGAAGTAATAAATATATAGAGAAGTAATAAAGCATCTATTTACCAACTTTTATTAGAAAATATCTGTTTAAGGTTTTAATAAAAAGTTTCATGTTAAAATTTAAATTTTCTTAAGATCTTTCCCTAAATTTGATGTAAGCCAGTTCGTGCATGCTAATAGGAAACGATATAAATCCCGCTAAAGACACACACACACACACACACACACACACACACAGAGAGAGAGAGAGAGAGAGAGAGAGAGAGACACACACCCAAAAAGTTCATTTTACACTACAACAAGATTCTAATGTTAGTAAGTCATTTAAGAAAAAAAAAGAGACAAAAAATTCCTATTTAATCTTTTCCGCATAATTTTGTGTCATTGTTTTGCTTTATTCATTGTAGAGAAACAAGTTTACAGCCTTGTGTCGGTTGTCAAAACACAGTAAGCAAGGGAATATATTATCTGCGAATTTCTTCAAGCAGTCAGTTGTTTGTGAATGAGTAACTGTGCTCAGGTGAGCCCCATGGGACTATTGTTTTCAAAGAATTTCAAGTACGACCCCGTTCCTTTCTCGAAGCAAAATGCCAAAAGATCATATAGAAGTATGTTATCAATAATTATATACGACATAATGGACATATCGTTAGGAGTGTGCACAATATTAAAAAAGAAACCTTGTCTGTTTTTATTCATTTCTTAATCATAAGATCGGATTAATCTCAAGATTAATGTGTATCTATTGTCTTGAGCATCACTGAAGAGACAGAAGTGGTATTTATCTGAGTATTTGTGAATTTTTCTCTTATTCTTAGGTCGTGTTTCAATAATGATAACAGAATTAGATGATACTATATTCAATACTAGTTACTGAATTCATAAACCATTTTATAGTATATCCTATTTCATAAGAGTGTTACTTACGAAATTCGAGTAACACTACATAAAATTGTGTTAATGTAATATCATTTCGATTTCTTTCATTAGCTCAATGTAATTTTGCCAATGTATAATACATACCTAGATTGTATACTTTCATTCCTTTTAAATGAGTCATAAAAAGAAAAAACCTATTATATGATAAATGAGAACAACTTAAAAGAATGACAAATATGACTTTAACTTAATTCATTTTTCTTTCGGTGACAGCGGTTGGTAAAGTTTAATAACAGAACGTGACGCAGTGACACATACACAAGCACCTTGTGCAGTAACGTAGCAAAGATTCGATCAGAGTGGTCAAGGTCTTTATCTTGAGCAAAATCTTCATTCTTACACAGTATTGTCGGCAAAGTTGGAACCTTCCTTAACATCTGAATCTGCCACATAGGTGTCTCTCATAGATTCACATGTCCTTTTTTCAAGGACACAAGCCATACTGAATCCGTATAAGTTATGTAGTATCGACATTTAAAAGTGTTATGTAATGTCGACATTACATAACAGTTTGAATGTCGACATTACATAACACTTTTAAAAGTGTTTTTGTCGTTGACGTTTAACAATCCTGCCACTGGGGTTCATTTAACCTACTGAATCCGTACGTTATGTAATGTCGATATTTAAAGTGTCATGTAATGTCAACATTCATACTGTTATGGAATGTCGACATTTAAAAGTGTTGTTTCGATGACGTTTAAAAATTCTGTCACTGAGGTACATTTAACCTACTGAATCCGTACATGTTATTTAATGTCGATATTTAAAGTGTTCTGTAATGTCAACATTCAAACTGTTATATAATGTCGAGTGTTGTTTCGATGACGTTTAACAATCCTGCCGTTGGGGTACATTTAACCCACTGAATCCGTACATATTATGTAATGTCGACATTCAAACTGGTATGTGATGTCAATATTTAAAAGTGTTGTTTCGATGACGTTTAACAATTCTGTCACTGAGGTACATTTAACTTAAATATCATTTTTCCTATCATAATGTAAAATATGATGCACTAGTACCATACTGTTGTCCTATGTTGGTATGGTAGCATGATGGTATAAGTTGGTTGGTTAATTGGTGTTTTAAGTCGCTTTCAACAATATTTCAGTTATATCGCGACATGGAAGCAGGAGGTTACCATCCTCTTAAACAGTGGCGCAACCCGGGAATCGAACGCGGATCGTCGGCGCCGCAATCCAAGCGCTTAACCACTACACCAAGCCTGCCCCTGATGGTATAAGAGTACTATGGTATGGTGGTAGGGTTATACGACAGTACGGTGGTATTATGCGGTAGCAAGATGATTGTTTCTCGCACATGAGATTGGGAAATTCTACCGAAAATGGGGGTGTTAGATCCATTAATCTGGAACATCAATCTAGCACTGTGACCGTGTAAATACGCGCTCTATTTATTTTCGTAAACAAAGCGAAATAACGTCTATCTTGGGATTACGTCGAAACATTTGGCCCTCGACTGATATATTTCGATCTGAGACGAGATGATTCTAGATTCCCATAATAACAGTATAATGATTCGGTGGTACATAAGTACCATGGTAATACGATGGTTCCTTGGTAGATCAAAACGATGGTACGGTGGTGTAATGGTATGGTGGTACTGTGAGAGCGTATAAGATAGTATAACTGCATGATACGGGTAATACTATGGTATTACAATAATTTAGCGGATTGGTGTAGCGGTGGTACATTGGTAGGTTATAAAATTGTTTTATGCTATAAAGGGAAGTGGCACCATACCTGTAGGGTAATAATGATCATTCATTTAAAAAGCACGGAATTTGGTTAAAACAACAACAATCTATATTTCATCCTTTTCTCTGCGAGATTTTCCAGAATTAGCTCTATATAACATACACAGGTAGTCAGGTTATCTACTGTAAAAAATCAACAAGAAAGGTCACTCCCTATTCTATTAATAATTCTCTTAATTACGAGTGTCACACAATTAATCATTGCTATGATCCAGAGGGTAAAAGATAAACTTTTTAACTGTAGATAATATGCTCGTTGTGTAAGAGTTTAATTGTTGAATGCCTATTCCCGCAGGAGTCACAAAAACCCCGCGTTTTATGAACGAATACTTCCGATATAAATCTTTAAGGACAGAATCTCTGTCTGATAATAACGCAATTCAGGCTAATTTGATGTTATGAGATCAAATCCATGAATATTAATTATTTTTACGGAAGGTTATTACGGCCGTATCGTTTCTTTTTTTTTTTTTACAACTTTTTATTATATATAAGTAATTTGCGATAACAAATTAATAATTTGCAACAAATTAATATGATTTTTTTACTACAAATTATTAACTGTTATTGCAAATGACTAATCTGTTATTACGAATTACTCAATTGTTGTTACAAGTTACTAATTTGTAATAACAAATTATAGAAAAGAAATGGCGCGGCTCGAATAAGCATCCGTAATTTGTTTTTCAATGGTTTTTCCCTAGACTAAAATAATTTATTGGAATTCCATGTACTAAAATTAGATTTCGGAGTACATAAATCGAAAGTACGTTAAATTTCACTTCATAAACAAAATTGATTCGAGAAAGGATATTTAAGCACTGTTTCTTGATAATCTTCATTTTGAACCCATTCTACAGAATGTCTGGAGTTCCTCTCGTATGGAAACTGCGATTTCCGTCAAAACTATTACCGAGACTGCATTTTCTTCAGCAAAGGATACTTAACGCAATACAACCATATGAATCAGAACTCAATGAGGAAAAGATAAATTCAGTGTATCACCGTCTTCATCAACTTACCCAGTCACCATGGATACTGGTAATGAGTGGTCACTCTTTGAGACGAGAACAAATCGTAGATCTTCTCAAGATACCACATGTCATGCTCCACGAAATAGAGATGGCGGAGTATCGACTGGCAGATTTCAGGGATGATTTTAGAAGTTGTGGTAACATTGGTGAAGAGCTCTCCTTTCAAGCACCTTACTGGCTTTTAATGTATCTACAGGTTGAAAACACAGGAAAGAAATGTCCAAATGGGGAAGTCAAACTGCAGTTATCAGACAAGGTAAGAAGAAGAAACGGACATTGACAAATCTCACACAGGCTTAGCAATCGTTCGGGTGTAGTACCCGAGTGTTGTAAAGCCCATGAGTTCCCTTAAATATTTTCTGTAGTGTTCTTTGATTGATTTTTATTTAATCCTTTATTTCTGAGTTCAAAAGATCTGACCAAACACTGTGCTTTTGATGCTTTTTCTCGTTTCTATTCATTCATTTATTTTTGACGGCGTGTGGGTGGTGTGGTTTGGTCAGAACGCACCCCCCCCCAACAAAACAGCAACCAAAAAACAAAACAAAAACAAACCCACCCCACCCCCAAACAAACAAACAAACAAAAATACCCAGAGAATTTTCCTGATCATGTGAAGAATCACGATTTCATTGTTTCTTACAACAATTATACACTTACATAGTGAACATACAACCTGTAGCTCATTTACCTAACCGATCATGTTATTCATTTTTTAAGTTTAATAATATCTATAATATCCACCGACAGAATTTTACAGTGTGAATCCTGTCGAGTTATCAAATAACTTGGCTGTACTTCAGTGTTACAGAGCTAATCTTTACGAACATTCGAAATGTATGGATAAGTAAATGATCACTTTATTGAATATCAGTTGCATATTTACTGTGGAAATGTTTGTTATTAGAAGCAGCTAACCCAGATTCTTTGGAGGATCGGGAAATTCCATGTTTATAAAAATTTCTAAACAAACTCCCATCACCAATTGCACAAATAGCCATCTTAGTATCTTAGACTTTGTGTTGTTTTTGGTCAGATCTGTCGAACCATAAATCCTTATGATAACACAAATCATCAACAGGGGTGTACAAAGAGGGGAGAGTGAAACTTAATAAAAAAAAACGAAAATAACTGGTATCACATGACTATGGCACTAACAACAATGTACCACAGTGGACATTCACGGACCCCTGAAATTCAGAGGTGAGACCATTGCCCGGGAGGAGTACAATCAAGTTGATAAGCGTTAGGTCCTTGTAATCAACCGCACTAGTGACACCCCACCCCTTGGTACATTTATCTGCCCCAAACTGCACACGGTGAACGATACATTGGTGAGAGTATTCATTATCCTGTCATAGCTTCACAAAATGTAAGTTTTTTCCCCCAAAATCATGATCGAAATTAGGCTATATCACCATAATTATAAGAAATACAATAGTAGTATAGTGTTTGTTGTCATAAATGAGGAAAGCCTAGGAATATAATTTGGAATATCAAATATTATTAATGATACATGTATGTTTCAAAGAAGAGATCCGGTAATGTAAAGAGACAGTTGTAGTGTAAATGTGTAAGATAAATACTTCTGCATGCACCTGAATACAAATTTCTTTCTCTACAATTATAATGAGATAACATATACATGTAAACTGATATAGTCTATGAACAAGCGGCTTAATCATGCAGAGAACAATTACAGCAATTTGCATGAACAATAACAAGTTACATGTATTCAATGAAGAGTTCAAATCTATATCTTCAATTTCAGACACGTTTGTTTCTGGAAGAAATCAAGAACTGTATTCCAGATGACGATATGACGGATCTGATTTACGTCATTGAAACCGATCCATCCATTGACACACACACAGAGTACGATCCATATCTTTACCAGGTAGCAAGACTGTTGCACCCATATGGCGATACACAAAAGGTGATGCACAAACTGTTCTACTGCAGCGAAATAGAGTTACCAGCACGACTGTGCAGACTGCTGGAGACCCGGATTACGGAAACAACCGAGCACATCAAATGCCAATTGACTGAGGAATGCTCCTCGTACGAGCAATCCTTTGCGTCAATCATGGATCGTGAATTTAGAGAAGGCATCATCAGACGTATGTCTGAAAATTCTTCACAACATTTAATGAGATGGTTAGACAGGTCGGATGTCAAGTCCGGTGATTTGCCTTTCGTATTAGCAAAGCAAATAAAGGATCATGTCGATTGCGGCTTACTTGAAGAATGCATGGATGTCCTTAGACAAATACAGCATTCCTGTCTGGTATTGCAGAGAGAGGATTTCCAAAATGTTAACTTGCCAGAGGACAACTCTGACAATGTACTGGAGGACATATGGGAGCTTATCGTTCGATATCTCAGGAAAAATAATGCAAAGCAGTTGGTGGCTGATCATTCCTTCCTAGCTCAAACCATCTCAAGTGTAAAAGGAAACCTTTTAAAGAGTTTTGATGCAAGGCTGAATTTGGCTCTACATGTTCTTGATGGAAAGTGTAAAAGTACCAAGAAATTAGCTCTATCATTGGACAGGGTAATAGAAAAATGTAGACTGAGGTTAAAGGAAAAGATCCCACATACTATCCAAGTTCAAGCTGCCAGGTGAGTACATCTCATTTCCAGCAAAGAATGAGCAAAATACTAAAAAAAGATATTTATACAAGTATTATGCAAGTATATACTGTATAACTGTTCCACGACTCCTATAACTGCTGGGGTCGCTAATTGATTAAGTTGGAAAATCAAGGTTCAGCAAGTAAAGGAAAGTCTTAAAACATCTAACAAATAAAATCGTTGTACATATTAATTGTCAAACACGATTTTCAGTTTCAATCAATTATTTAAGTTAATTTAAATTATAATATTATTGAACCCCATGTTCTTGCTTTTTGTGTGTCTACAGGCTGAACGACGTGAAAGCTCTATCTATCGCCGATAATCAATTAACGGTTTACGTCACAGATGAATGTTTCTCTGACCAAGTCAAATCAGATCGTATTAAACATGCTTTCAGTCATGAGAAATTCATTGCAAACGTTATCATCTTGAAGTATAGTTCAAAACTTGAACTTTGGACTTTGCAATCTGGATTGGCCATTGGATTCCCAAATCCAAGTACGATTTCCAACACGGAACAATTTCATTATGGAACAATAGGAGCACTCGCAAAAGAAGCATGCCTGAATTATGCTATTACGTGCGATCATGTGACAAAAACGGGTATTAAAATGTACACCGAACACGGGAATTACATAGGTAAGTACACTAAAGAAACATCGATCAGTACATCTGATGAGGCTTTCGGAAATTTTCTTGATTTTTCTGCAGTCAGTACTGAACTCGAAGTGAACCCGAGTATCCGACTACCAAACGGAGAGGTAACGACAGTAGAGATCTTCGATGGAGATTTTGAGGACCTTGAGAAGCAAGATATGTTCTTCTATGGTGCTACATCCGAATGTCATAAAACAGTGAAATACTGGACAAATGAATGCATAGAAAACGAAAATCCCTTGCCATATTCACCGAAACAGACGAAAATTCCATTGCAAAGAATGCGAGGAATAGATATCCTGAAGTATGAATCTGGGGTGCAACCAAAAAGAGGTGATAGCGGATCTCTGGTGTGTTATCAAGACCCACAAAGCGGACAGACCTACGCAGTATTCTTGTTCATTGGGCATTACGGGAATGACACATACGCATGTTGTCGCCTCTCGGAGGCATTTGACATTTTAGCAGATCGTGGCTACTCCTTGTCTTTGTAAAGACAGGTAAAAGTAATCGACTTACTGGAAATAATGACCACTATGTGTACTTCCATTATTCTGTTATAGATGTAAACACTGAATAAGTATTTCTGGACACTTCTTTAAATAATTATAGATTTCTCTCCAGTAAAACTTTGAATGACACATGTATGTACACGTACTTCATAAAAATGTACATATTTAACAATGCATGATTGTGATGTAATTAAATAATTTACTTATAAAATGTGTACAGTTCCTGTTAACATGTAGTGACAGAACTATGAATGAAAGAGGAGGAACATAGACATTACCGGTTACCTGGACATTTCACGAGGTCTACTGGGCTCTTTAATTGTGTCATTTGACCCACAGAATCAGAACCACTGTGCAAGAGGTCATAAAATTTACAATTTCAGAAGAGGGATTCCTGCTTTGTCCAAGTATGGATATTACTTCCTCCCATTATCGCAAATTCTGGAACTCTAATACTCCAATCACTGAAGGAAACATTGTAAAAATGATATTTCGTCAGTTTTTATTTTGAGATTTTGTTCTTAAAACCACTATACTTAAATGAAATGACAGAACAGCTCTGTTAATTCAAATTACATGTAAATTTTTCATTATATTTCACCTATTTACATCACTGGTATATCATCTCTATCAGAATTGTAACAAAGGTCACTAAAAGGAAAAACATCCAGTTTTATGAATCTAAAGATGGATATCATAGTAACCAAACAGATCGACGCAAACACTATCTACTTCACATGCACTCGTTCATAATTTACCTTCGATCGCTAATGAAGAATTTCTTTACTACAAAATGTTCGTTGGGTATCTTGAAAAGATCATTTCTATAAAGTCTTATCAAATCTGCTATGAAACTGAGGTAGGAAATGGAGTTCTACGAGTTTCAAGATGGCCGCTATAGAAGTAATCTTCGATATGTAGCCCTACTTTTCATACGCTTTAGTTGAGTATATCATCCCTATAACGTTTAACCAAATTGCTTTAAAAATGGAGGCGAAACTCTAGTTCTTAAATTTTCAAACGGTGGATATATTGGATTACGTACCGCCACATACGTTTATCAGGTGTCAAAAGAAAATCAACCCTGTCAGAAGGACCGAGGAACGAAAATGAGGGGTCTCGGTGACCATTATGGATCACAGTCATTATACATCACACAAGTTTTCACATACATTTGTCAGGTACAACTTGTATTTGAGTAGATAATTCTTGCAAGTTTCATTACAATCACTTCAAGAACGAAAAGGACATGAACATACAAGATCATGATTTATATATACATGTATATATATGTATATATAAGTGACCATGCCTTTTTTCTGGGTCCTAAGATCATGGACCAGAACCAAAATTGCATATGCAAAACTAGACTAAATACATGTCATGTTATTGACAAAATGACACTATAAACTGATTTTCAATGATCGAAAGGTGTAGGAGGAATAGCGATCACAAATGGCCATTCTCTACATGATCTCCTCAGTAGCTCCTAGCCAAGCGGTCAGGACAGTTGCAAATTTCTATCTAATCCTGTATTCAATTTTTCCTTTAGTGTATGTGCAGCAGCAGTAAAGGCAATTTTTGCCCGCCCCTTGTGCCCTAATGATACAAGGTTCTTGGAATTTACAATACACGTCGCGCTTTAATATCCTGAAGATGCTCCATGGCAACATTAGGAAGAATTGGCCATGAAATTTTCAAAAAGACGTTAATGCTGTTCACTTGTTAACGGACGATGGACCGGCACCAATCGCAGTAGCACACCAAAGTAAATTGTGTGACCTAAATACATAATAAAAAGTCAATTCTTTCTAAATAATATTTCCATAACTAATAACAAAATATATACCATAAACTATGAATTAATTTTAAGAACATCAATACATGTTAACATATGTCTCTTTACAACAAGCTTCACTGATGTTAAGGAGCCGTCTTAGTCATTTTAAAGTCATCAAAAAAAAATTCTGAAATAAATAAGTTCGTTGTCTAAGTAACACGCTTGGTCATAAAGAAGATGCTTTGTAGGTGACATTGGGATGCTCTATATCCGACTTGCTCTGAATCAGCCGAAGCTCCATCTGTGCTGGCGTGGGATCATTACCAACTCCTGCTTTTTCTGAAAAAAAAAACCAGAAACGTATTTTATGATAAAATATCCATCTGAAAATACAAATACTTGTATGTGCACAAATATGCAATAATGTTTTTAAAGGAAAACTTTTATTTATTTTGAAATAAAATTCAAATTATGTAGGATATCATGATATGCGTGAACCCACTATCAAAATCAAATTACGACATAACTCTGCCACTCTCTTATAAGAAAGTTGTCTCCACTTGCCTTGTGTTATGTCGACTTATAAGACAATTATCTCCACTTGTCTTGTGTTATGTCGACTTATCAGACAATTATCTCCATTTGTCGTGTGTTATGTTGACTTATAAGACAATTATCTCCACTTGTAGTGTGTTATGTCGGCTTATAAGACAATTATCTCCACTTGCACTGTGTTATGTCGACTTATAAGACAATTATCTCCACTTGTACTGTGTTATGTCGATTTGTAAGACAATTTTTCCACTTGTCTTGTGTTAAGTCATCTTATAAGACAATAATCTCCAATTGGCTTGTGTTATGTCGACTTACAAGACAATTATCTCCATTCGTACTGTGTAATGTCGACTTACAAGACAATTATTTCCACTTGTCTTGAATTATGTCGACTTATAAGACAATCATCTCCACTTGTCCTGTGTTACGTCGACTTATAAGACAATTATCTCTGTTTGTCTTGTGTTATGTCGACTTATAAGACAATTATCTCCACTTGTCCTGTGTTAAGTTGACTTATAAGACAATTATCTCTACTTGTCTTGTGTTAAGTCATCTTATAAGACAATAATCTCCAATTGGCTTGTGTTATGTCGACTTACAAGACAATTACGTACTGTGTAATGTCGACTTACAAGACAATTATTTCCACTTGTCTTGAATTATGTCGACTTATAAGACAATAATCTCCACTTATCCTGTGTTATGTTGACTTATAAGACAATTATCTCCACTTGTCATGTGTTATGTCGACTTATAAGACAATGATCGCCACTTGGCTTGTGTTATGTCGACTTACAAGACAATTATTTCCACTTGTCTTGAATTATGTCGACTTATAAGACAATAATCTCCACTTATCCTGTGTTATGTTGACTTATAAGACAATTATCTCCACTTGTCATGTGTTATGTCGACTTATAAGACAATGATCTCCACTTGTCCTGTGTTATGTCGACTTATAAGACAATTATCTCCACTTGTCCTGTGTTATGTTGACTTGTAAGACAATAATCTCCACTTATCCTGTGTTATGTCGACTTATAAGACAATTATCTCTACTTGTCTTGTGTTATGTCGACCTATAAAACAATTATCTCCACTTATCTTGTGTTATGTTGACTTGTAAGACAATAATCTCCACTTGCACTGTTATGTCGACTTATAAGACAATTATCTCCACTTGCACTGTGTTATGTCGACTTATAAGACAAGTATCTCCACTTGTCATGTGTTATGTCAACTTATAAGACAATGATCGCCACTTGCCCTGTGCTATGTCGACTTAAAAGACAATTATCTCCACTTGCACTGTGTTATGTCGACTTATAAGACAAGTATCTCCACTTGTCCAAAGTTATGTGGACTTGTAAAACAATTTTCTCCACTTGTCTTGTATTATGTCGACTAATAAGACAATTATCTCAACTTGTATTGTGATATGTCGACTTGTATGACAATTATCTCCACTTGTCCTGTGTTATGTCGAGTTATAAGACTAATAGGATCTACCGTAACACCATGTTCCGGGATCGACATAAAAATCTCAATCCTCGTGCCCATGCCAATTGAAATCCATGACTCGGCTGGACAATTATCTTCACTTGTCCTGAGTTATACCGACTTGTATCAGTACATTATTTTGACAACCACTCAAAACTGAATTCATAACTTAATTCAATAACTTTTGACCATTAAACTGTAATTCGTGTAATGTTATTATTGGGATTACCACCCGTCATTCCAAAGGCCCAATAGTCCGAATGTCCAATAATTCGAAGACCTAATGTTCCGAAGGAGCGATGGTCCGACACTCCTGCAGTTCACTAGCGCAAAGGCCCTACAGATGGAAGATCCGATAGTGCAAAGACTCCATACTCCATAAGTCTTAAAATCCGAAGGTTCGATACACCGAAAGCCTGATAACAAGATTTGAAGGCCCGATATTTCGAAGACCCAATAGTCTAAAGGTCCAGTACATTAAACTTCAATGGACCGAAGGCAAAAATTTCCAAAGAAACCTGTTCACATATCCTTCCTCAATTCCCGTACTATTCCTACGCTATCAATACACTAAATTTCCTCTCTTTTTAAATATTTTAAGATCAGTATCAATATCATATACATATATCAAAATTTGGAACCATTCCTGTCCATAACCACTCCCTTTTCCCCTCTTTCTTTTTTACTTGTTAATTTGAGTTGCTGTTGAAAATAATTATTCTGGTCTCGTATACCTGATAGTAAATTTTCAGGCTGAGCCCATCTGTCGCGACAAAATTTGACAGCACCCCCATCCATCACAGCCACGAACTAACAAACATTCAGCATAACTTGAGGAACTGAGTACTGGGTCACAAAATACAAAATTCGAATTAACTTACTAAATTCCAATCATAACAACTCGTCCATTTCCGTACGCAAAATGGCGACGGTGTTCCGATTGACTAAATTCATTTATTCTAGGTAATAGGTATTTATTTTAGAATGAATCTTCGCACCATCTGTATTTCGAACTATCAGGTCTTCGAACTATAGGACCTTCGAACTATATTGGGACTTCGGTAAATCGGGCCTTTGGGCTATCGGACCTTCGGACTATTGGGTTTTTGGTCTAATGAACCTTCGGACTATTGGTTCCAGAATATCGGGTGGTCACTATTATTGGATAGTTTTTTGCTCACCAGATATCATTAATACTATTATTCTTTCGCTTTCATCTGAAGCTGTATTTACTTCTATCTAATGTGTCCTAACGGGCCGGAACAAATGCCTTCGCGGCAGCATAGTCGTACAACAACGTATAAGCCTACGGTGACATTGAATATGAGACTGGCAGTGGTACAATTCACAATATGTCAGTCGTTGTTACCTTTGCAATAAAGATATGTCACAATTTCAGTTCATTAAAGTAAAGGATGTGTGGAAAGAGTACTGAAAAATCAATTCAGACAGATCAGTGACTGCAGGAAAACAGTAGGTCAACAGAATTCAAACTTGATCAGTAACTATTATTTTTGCATTCAAATTTTTAACAATTATAAATCATTTCATTAAAATCTCATAAAATACCGGTACACAAAATAAGTGCATCGTAAACAACCCACTATAAGAAAAATAAACACTTGCCTGAAAATGAGCAAAATATAAAGCTAAGACGTAAAAATCAAACCAAACTACAAGCTAAAATCCTTTAAATCATTTTGTCACATCTTAGGGATCTCAATAAGATCTTGATTCACTTAACATATATAGATTCTTAGACTGCTTGCTGTAAATCATGCTGATTATGCCATACATAGGTTACCAAGTGGTGATGTACAGGCATTAAGATCCAGACAACTAGAGCTGTCTTAACGGGACAAATACCCCCCAAGGCAACAAAGTTGAAACATGCAATAATTCATCCCAAGATACATCACTGGTATAAGTGTAATAAATGTCCCACTTGTATGTTTTGAGGTATTATGAATGAAAACAATCTGGTCTGTGTGCACTCTGACCTTGACCTTGTAGAAATGAACTTGGTTCAAGGTCGTTATACATCCTTGGGTCATGGACAACAATTGTGTAAAATATAGTCTTCCAGCAACGTAAAGGGAAGTTATACCCCAGACAAGAATTCTAGGAATGTGTGCACTGTGACATTGACATTGTAGATATCACGTTGGTTCAAGGTAACAACACACCCTAAGGTCATAGACAATAATTGTGTAAAATATCTCCCTCCAAAGTAGAAGGAAGAAGTTACGACTCGGACAAGAATTCTGGCTATGTATGCACTGTGACCTTGACCTTGTAGATATGAACTTGGTTCAAGGTCATAACACACCCTTGGGTCATGAACAACAATTGTGTAAAATTTGATCTCCCTCCAAAGTAAAAGGAAGAAGTTTTGGCCCGGACAAGTTTCATGGACAGACAGAAAATCAGACACACAGATGGACAACACGCTCCGTACAATGTGATTCACACCATTGGATCATGAAAAACAATGGTGTGAAATATTAGCAAGATCCTATTTGCAGTAAGGAGCTATGGCCCGTACAAGGATTTTGAAAATGCGTGCATTATGACCTTGATCTTGAAGATATGATTTTGAGTCAAGGTCATGGCACACCCTTGGGTCATGAACAAAAATTTTGTGAAATATTATCCAGATCCAACCTCTAAGTAAGAAGCTATGGCATGTACAATGATTTCGGCCATGTGACCTTCGGTGGAGGTCATGACACACCCTTGGACATGAACAACAACTGTGTGAAATGTTATCCAGATCCAACATAGCAGTAAGGATTTATGGCCCGGAAAAGGATTTTGACAATTGTGTACTTTGACCTTGACCTTGGAGATATGACCCCGAGTAAAGCACATGGGTCATGGACAACAACTGTGTGATACATTATCCAAATCAACTTGGCAGTAAGAAGTTATGGCCCAGACAAAGATTTTGGGCTATGTGTGCACTGTGCCCTTGACCTTGAAGATATGACCTTGAGTCAAGGTCATGACACATCCTTGGGTCATGTACAACAATTGTGTGAAAAATTATCCAGATCCGATAAGGGAATAAGAAGTTATGGCCCGGACAATGATTTTCGCTTTCTTGCACTGTGACCTTGACCTTGAAGATATGACCTTGAGTCAAGGTCATGACACATCCTTGGGTCATGTACAACAATTGTGTGAAAAATTATCCAGATCCGATAAGGGAATAAGAAGTTATGGCCCGGACAATGATTTTCGCTTTCTTGCACTGTGACCTTGACCTTGAAGATATGACTATGGGTCAAGGTCATGACACACCCTTGGGTCATGTACAACAATTGTGTGAAATGTTATCCACATCCGATAAGGGGGTAAGAAGTTATGGCCCGGAAAAATGTGAACAGGCGGACAGACTGACAGACTGACAGACGGACAGACAGGGTGATTCCTATATACCCCCCAAACTTTGTTTGCGCGGGGTAGATCTATAACTAGACTTGTAATATCTGTCTAGATCTTTAACGCGAAAGCAAGAGCAGGTAACTCTATTCTACAAGAAAACTGGCAGTCACAACATGCCACAAATGTCATATGGGTTTTCACTGTACTTTCGATTCTATTAATAGATACTGGAATTTTATTAACTATTCTTAGGTTAATAGTACGGAAATTTTAGTAGATAATTATAGTTCATTATTGGATAGTACAAGTGTGGTTACAGAATGGAGAACCGCTTTAATCTAAGTGTTTTCGAGTATTTAATACCATGTAAAGAATCTACATGTTTGTTCCCATATGAATATTGTGACAGTAGCGTAAGCTGGACCGCGGCACATTGCGCTTATTGTGCAGAAGATTACTGTTTATCAAGTAGGATACCTTCACAATGCAAATTCATTTGCAATGGTAAGTAGTCTGATAATTCCATTACTTTCATATGAATAGACGTACAATAGATTATATAACAGTAACAACAGTCCAGTGCCTAGCCGATATTCCGAACGTACATATAAACACAAGGTTTAGATTATATATTTGTATACGTCCCCTGTACATTGGTACCATGTCTCTGCCATGGTTCTGTGAACAGTTCATATATAAAACATGACCAAATAAAAAGCGCTTAAGCTCGAGAAGGACATTGTGCTTACTGCTCCTGAGTCAGCATGTTATTATAGACCACAGTAAAGAAAGCATGTAGAAATATGGGATTAAATTGTCATATAAAGCTTATGAACTAATTATAGGCTTAGATGGGCTGTAAAAGAGCAAGTAGAAACTAGAGCTGTCCTAACAGGACAAATACCCCCCCCCCCCCAATCCCCAAGGCAACAAAGTTGAGACATGCAATAATTAATCACATTTATCACAAGATACATCGCAGGTAACAGTGTACTTATAATCTGGAAAACTCATAATTCTGGTATGTGTGCATTCTGACCTTGACCTTGAAGATATGACCTTGGTTCAAGGTCATGACACACCCTTGGGTCATGGACAACAATTATGTGAAATATAATCTCCAACGTACAAGGAAGAAGCTATGGCTTGAATAAGAATTCTGGTTGTTTATGCACTGTGACCTTGATCGGAAAGATATGACCTTGGTACACCCTTAGGTCATGGACAACAATTGGTTGAAATATAATCTCTCTCCAACGCAACAGGAAGACCTTTTGGCCCAGGCAATAATTCTTGCTGTGTGTGCACTGTGACCTTAACCTTGTAGAAATGCACTTGGTTCAAGATCATGACACATTCTCCGGTCATGGATAATAGTTGTGTGAAATATAATCTCTCTCCAACGTAACAAGAAGAAGTTATGGCCCAGACAAGAATTCTGGCTAAGTATGCTTTGTGACCTTGACCTTGTAGATATGACCTTGCTTTAAGATCATGGAACACCCTTGGGTCATGGACAACACTTCTGTCAAATATAATCTCCCTGCAACAAAACAGAAGGAAATTACGGCCCGGACAAGAATTCTGGCTATGTGTGCTCTCTGAACTTGACTTTGTAGATATGACCTTGACGCAAAGTCATGACACATCCTACAGTCATGGACAACAATTGTGTAAAATATATTACCCCACCTCTGACAAATTTGTTGGGGAATCCCGAAAAACGATTGGCTCATAAGGGTCACGTGAATACTTGGGCTATTCTTATCCCACACCATCGTCGGATTTATACCAGGTTTCTGTGAAAGTTATCTTTCTTGTTCTCCTTGTCAACAACAATGGCGACGAAATGGTATGTATTAGCCTCATGCATGCTATCATGATAGGTCATCGGTGAGGTAAATTCGTTACCTAGTCATCTAGCGACCCGGTACGGGATTATCCCGGGTCACTAGGTTTTATACCGGGATCATCCCGTACCGGGTCACTAGATGACTAGGTAACTAATAATCTCCATCCAATGTAACAGAAAGAAGTTACAGCATGGAAATTATCTCTAGCTGTGTGTGCACTGTGACCTTGACCTTGTAGATATGACCCTGGTTAAGGCCATGACACACCCTTGGGTCATGGACAACAATTATGTGATATATTATCCAAATCCAACATGGCAGTAAGAAGTTATGGCCCGGACAAAGATTTTGGCTAAGTGTGCACTGTGACCTTGACTTTAAAGATATGACATTGGCTTGAGGTCCTCAAACACCATTGTGTGATGGACAATAATTGTGTGAAATATTATTCAGATCCAACCTGGCGGTAAGAAATAATGCCTGAAGGAGGATTTTTCCTGTGTGCACCTTGACCTTGAAGATATGACATTGTGATAAGGTTATGACAATTGCTTGGGTCATGGACAACAATTGAATGAAATATTATCCAGATCCAACTTGACAGTAGGAAATTATGGTCAGGACACGGATATTTGCTGTGTACACTGTGACCTTGACCTTGAATATATGACCATTAGTTGAGGTCATGACACACCCTTGAGTCGTGGATAGCAAAGGTGTGAAACATTATCCACATCCAACCTGGCAGTAAGAAGTTACGGCCCGGACAAGGATTTTTGCTATGCGTGCACTGTGACCTTGACTTTAAAGATATGACCTTTATTCGAGGACATATATTTGACCTTGAAGATATGACCTTTGGTTGAGGTCATGACACACCCTTGAGTTGTGGATAACAAATGTGTGAAACATTATCTAGGTCCAACTTGGCAGAAAGAAGTTATGGCCCAGAAAATGATTTCTTTGCTATTTGTGAAAGGTGACCTCGACCTTGAAGATATGACCTTGATTCAAGGACACATATTTGGGTCATGGACATTGAATGTGTGAAATATTATCCAACAAGGGCATTAGAAGTTATGGCTTGGACAATATCACAGATGGACAGACAGACAGACAAACTATGTTTGCGGGGGTGCATTATTATTGGTCAGACAAGATGGTTTGGTGAGCTTGACCTTGGAGGTACATGAATGACCTTGGATCAAAAACATATTACTAACTTTTACTTATTTTGATGAAATGTAACTTGAATTATAATGAATAATCATTAAAGGGTCTTTATACTAGTGACCTTGAAGTCAAGGTCAACACTCAAATTCACATACAGACAGACTGAATGCAAGTGATGGAGGAAAGAAATACCAGTACACTGTACATGTAACACAAATAATATTACATATATGTTACAACGTACACAAAACTTGTTAAACTGCAGGGGAAAAAACCACCTACTCTCTTTCATTTCACTCCAGAAGTCCAATGCAAGTACAAAAAAAAAAAAAATAAATACATGTATGAACATTTTTCAAAAGTTTCTCAAGCATTTCTTATTTTCTAACAAAACTTAACATTCTTAATTTCAGCCCAGACCATTCTCAGAAAAGTACTGCAACAAAGGTTAAAAGAAGGTTAGAATTACAACAAACAAATATTATTCAATAGGTTTAAAAATTAGAACAAATACTTTTGATTATGAATTTATAAAATCTACTTCTAATGTCCAGTGATTACTGAGGAATCCACAAACCCAGTGTCAAGTTCATTTTGTCTATGCCGGGACCTCCGAGACATGGACCAGTTAATGTGACACACAGATTTGTGGAATTCTTATTCATCATCGGATATAAGAGGCTGATGGTTTCTCTCCCTTTGCAATATTTTCAACTTTTTTTATTGGACATCATTAAGTTACACCTCTAATCCATCTAGTACATTCACCAATACAGTCGTGTTAAGGTATTTAATGTGAATTTTTCAAAATCGTGATAGTCATTTCTTTTTCTTTACAGATCTACCTTTCATGTCATTTGGTGCCATAAGCATGATAAGTGCCATAATTATATTGCTAATCACAGTTTTCGTACTTTCAATTTGCCTGTATAAGACTAGAAAAAACAGGCCAAGGCATTGTAATGAAGGAATAAATCAGATATGCTGCTACTCAGAAAAAAGGTAACAAGAGCAAGTTGTTTTGTTATAAAGCTTTTATCCAGTTTTCTGCTATCTATAATTCTGTAATTACAAATGTGGTCTCTACAACATCAGAAGGACTGAAAGTCAAATGTCCCACCTAAACTAGTGACTAAATAATTTCCTTAGATGAATACATTATGATAAAATCCAACAGCAACTGATATTACAGATTCTTTACAGTTATTCATCGTCTACACTCCACACTAAATACCAAGATATCTTGACATTTCATCTTCATTCCATATAAAATCCTGAGATACCTTGACATTTCATCATATCCCACATACATTACTAAGGTACAATGACATTTCATCCGCATTCCACATACAATATCAAAATACCATGACATTTCATCCGCATTCCACATACAATATCAAAATACCATGACATTTCATCTACATTCCACTTACAATATCAAAATACCATGACATTTCATCCGCATTCCACATACAATATCAAAATACCATGACATTTCATCTACATTCCACTTACAATATCAAAATACCATGACATTTCATCCACATTCCACATACAATATCAAAATACCATGACATTTCATCCACATTCCACTTACAATATCAAAATACCATGACATTTCAACCACATTCCACATATAATATCAAAATACCATGACATTTCATCCACATTCCACTTACAATATCAAAATACCATGACATTTCAACCACATTCCAAATACGATATCAAAATACCATGACATTTCATCCACATTCCACATACAATATCAAAATACCATGACATTTCATCCAAATTCCACATACAATATCAAGATACCATGACATTTCATCCACTTTCCACATACAATAACAAGATACCTTAACATTTCATCCATACTCCATATAAACAAAGCAGGTGTGGCCTAAGGTTCTCAGCCCATAATCAAAAGGTACCAGGTTCGACACCTGCCCTGGGTGCACCGGTGTTCTGTCTTTCAGATGAGACAGTAAAAACTGAGGTCTTGTGGCCTAACTGCTTCTGTTGCTAAGGTCTAAATTTGTATGCAATGCATCAGGCAGATGTTGTCACCATATATGTGAAATAATCATGGAGTGACATAAAAGAATATTCATTCAAACCATATAGATACCATGATGTCTAACATTTCATCCACACTCCACATAAAATACCAAAATACTTTGACATCTCATCCACATTCCACATAGAATAACAAGATTCTTTAAAATTTCATCCTTATTCTGCATAAAATACCAAGATACCTTGACATTTCATCCATACAGCCCCTAAACTACCGACACACCTTAACATCTTAGCTTTGAATGGTTATGTTAGTGCAGATTAGTTGTAGATAATTGATCAGAATTATTGGCTTGCATTAAGATCAGATTCAGTGAATGGAGATTTTAAATCCAAACACAGTCAATCACAAAAATAAAAATAATGAATAAAAACAAAAACAAGCTGTGTTTGTGAAATACTAATATGTCTGGCAGCATCAAAGTCCAAAAAGTTATTTTTAGCGTGAAGGTCAATGTCAAGGTCAAAAAGTCGTCAACCTTGGTGTCATTTGAAAGGGCTTCATTAGTTAAGTACGCATGTCAAATATGAAGTCTCTATCCCTCACTGTTCAAGAGTTATAGCCAAGGTTGAAGTTGATAACACACAGACAAACAAACAAACAGACAGGACAAAAACAATATGCCCCTGATCTATCAATCCGGGGCCTTAAAAAAAAAAAAAAAAATTGAGAATAGATATTTTATGACATATAAAGGATTACATATATTGAGAACATGTGATCTAGAAATTAAGTTAGCAATAGCTTCCTAATTTTATCTCTGAACAGAAAGAACAGAGATGAAACAAAGTACCTGATGGAAGGACCAGTCTGTAGTAGCAGCTCCACGTTGACATCTACAGGTAGATATTATATTAGATTGCTTTCATTCACTGATCCATGAGATTAGACTCAATAGTTGATCAGACTTGCACAAAGCAAACCTCATATTTGATGTAAATTCCAACACTATCAAAACATGAAAAAAATATTTTTCATGAAGAGAAGATGACCTTGATAGATATTTCATAAAGACTTTGATTTAATGTTTTACAGATAGCTCCAGTGTGGGCTCTCAGACTGATGATCTAGTACAATCAGCTGCTAGCAGCCCTGTATTCAGATGTGGAAACAAAACTCTTATAAATCGACAAAGCAGTGACACTGGCTGCACTGATAACTTAGCACCCATCTCCCAGACAACACAACCATTTGTGTTTTCTGCAACCCAGACTGCAGACACGGGAGGTTCATCAGGCTATACAGCAGGAGTAGAAGGTCAATCAGCTGACACCCACACCTTTGTTACACACCCTACAGAGCAGGATGGACATAGAGATTACATCGGTGTGCCACCTAATGTCTCAGCATCCGGTGGTTTTAGGTCCAATACATGTATACACAGAATAGTTACAACCCCTGCATGTGAAGCAGAAGACCAGACATATGAAGTTGTTACTACAACCACCAGATCTGATACAGCAGCAAGAAACTGTAGCAATGCTGACACTATTCCTAAGGCACCAATGTGACCTACATCCTATATATAGACAATTACAGTATACTGAAATACATTATAAAGAAATTAGAGCAATCTAAGTGGTTGCAGAATGTGACTGCAGCAAGATCAATTTTGCTCAGTGATAAGAGGTCAATATGTACCAACAGATGTCATTCCAGATTCTACTGGAGTTACTTTTCCTTCGATGAGTCACGTGTTTATGCTCCTATACAGATTAAGAAAAAGCATGAACTGTGACCATGTCTTACCCATCATCATTTAAATCATGGCCTGCTTTTGCTTTATTTAAATATGTATTTAGAAAGTCTGACTCCGTCCATACATGTACTTAGAGATCATTTCATGTTTTTTTTTACCATTATAGACTGTTGTTTTGAAACAAAGTATTTATTAAATATTAAAAGACCCAATTTTTAAAAAACATGAAATAAACACATCTAGTTATTCTAGTTAGAAAGTGTTAATCATAGCTAATATATATCTAAAAATTTTAATATCTATATAAACTACATAACGTTAACCGTAGGACTGATTGTTTGGTTGGCAAATGGTATTTTTTTCCATTAATTTAATGTTTACAGTGGACATCATAATAAAAGATTAGTATTTCTGAAATACACATTCCCTTCAAATTTTACAGTTTTTCATGAAAATGTTAGGCATCTAATTTTACAGCACGATAAAAATAGGGTACAACTATAACATCAAAATTTCGTAAGGAAAGTGGAAGAAGACATTTGTTTGTATAATACAATTTGTAAACACATTTCAATCATCACGCTTCTTTGAGTATATGTCATTGTGAATGATTAACACAAATGATGTTGTTACAGTTGTACTCATCTCATATTATGCCAGATATGAAATGCCCTAACATTTCACTGAAATCAAATCACTGATGCATATCTTGGAAGTCCCATATTGTCTCTGGCATATTTTGCTGATCAGATTGATGATTTTGCCAATGAAATATCTGCCCTGTAGTGATCATGAAATCGTCAACAGTCTTCATTACATCTAATTCATTGAATATGTCATTTATTTTTACTCAATGTTCAGGTTGTGGTATGTATAGATATTTATAATATTTTCAGTTTACATGTATCTTCATATTTATTTAAACATTCAATTCATTGTTGTTGTATGTATCAGTAGCAAGGTATGGGCAAAACAGATTAACAGACAGGTAGATGGAGAAATGACAGGACCCAAAGTATCATTCTGGTTATAAGAAAATACAATAGAATATCTTTTATTACCATTTTTAGCTGAGTTGCAAAACTTGGTTCTTAGTTTGATGTGGGGTGGGTGGCAGGTATCAACATTTGGTTTCTGAACTCTAACTCCTACAACTATTTATGTATACATGTAGTAATGAAACTTCACACACATACTCCACATGAGCTGGGGATGTACCCTATTGACTTTGGAATCCAAAACTCTAAAGGTAATAAGGTTTGATAAGTGAATATGGTTTCTGGACTATAACTGCATTTACATTCCACCTATTGTTATGAAACTTTACGCACATACTCCCTATGAGTCGTGGATGTGCCCTATTGATTTCAGGATCCAAAGGTCAAGGTAATAAAGCCTTGATAAGTGAATATGGTTTCCGGACTATAACGGCCACTAATTTTTATGAAACTTCACAGACAAACTCACCATGATGTGCCATATTGATTTTGGGATCAAGAAGTCAAAGGTCAAGGTCGTAGTGAAAATGGTTTCCAGACTATAAGTGTATTGATATTCTACCTATTGTTATAAACTTCCCATATGAAACTCCCCATGAACCAAGGTTCTTTAAAACTCAAGAGATTTCATCAAATTCTGAAATCCTAATATAGACTGACATCACTAGTTCATGAGGAGACAACAGATTATCACTCTGGATTTGATCACATGTACACTAACATTAAAGCAATGCAGACGGATATTAATGAAGTCTATTGGAGTACTCACAAAGTTCTCTGGATGGCCGTTTTGTGAATTTCTTTACATTAAAATTTATTTAATTGTATGCTTATTATAAATGTATATTGTTATGTAATCTGTTCTTGCAGGAAAATGCTACCAGATCAATAAAATTTGTCCATCATCTGTCTGTCCATCCCTCATGTTTAAAACATAAAAGAACTGGCAAATGAAACATTTCTTCAATGGGAGGTACCGTCCGATAGGCGGCGCATGTGTACTATCAGTTAGTAACATCGATTAGAATTAGCAACCTTATGACGTAACAATAACGTACTATTGTTCTGTATGTCATTTTTGCGGGAATATGTTTTATTTCCTCCATAAATATTAGGACTGCAGTTACTGGTGGTATCTCCAATTGTATTGTTATGCCTTTATGGTATAAAATATAGGGTGTGAAATCAGTCACATACGGCATATTACATCTTTGATACAACTTTCTTGTGATGAAGATCTGATGTGAAGTTCTCAGAGTATTCTATCTACATGTCACATTTATGGATTTGACAACTCGCATCAAAGTCTTGTACTAAACCCTACTTCCAAATTCAGGACAAAATAACAAGTTCATGTACAAAGCTTTGATCAATCTGTAAGTCTCCCTTTCCTGCACAGTTATAGAGTTTTTACACAGTCATTTGTACTGCACAAAAAAGATAAAAACTACAATATCATTTTATTGGTATTTATCTTGTGGTTGTTCAGGGAAACTGTATGGTTGCAAGCATATTCTCAGAAACCTGATCAATGCAGAGCTAGCTGTTACAATGTGCCCATTCCCAAATTTGTTGCCACTTTGACATTTATACAGTTGAATAGGACTACAAATCATTCCACTGTACCCTTCAATGTAATCTGAAAATTGTGTATATTTGCACTATTTTCCACCATTTTATCTGTACTGCAATCAGTTCCGTTACAAATCATAATAACATTTGATACCTGTTAAAGCTTCCATTAAAGATCAGTTTTCTAAGAGAAACTTAAATACTTTATTTTCCTGGGTTCCAATTTTCATGGTTAAAAAAAACATACAAATTCATAGATTTGTAATTTCATGGATAGCACCTCTGATTAAGATGAATTTTCATTCACAAGAAATTCTTAATAATCAAAAGTGAAGAGGCTGCTAATACAAGATGTCATAATGCAGAGAGTTAGTGGTAGAGAAAGTCATTAATCATTCTATTGCCCAGATAAATTCATTTCACCAAACAATGTCATTCCATGATTATCTTAGTGGGAGATGGCTGTATATAATTTTAGCTTGCAAATACAATAGATTTTTATTTGTTATATTTATAATTTTGATGTATTTTGTCAGTGCAGGCAACAACAATACCAGGAAAATTGGATCCCCATAAATAAAGAGTATTTCACATTATAATGAAAGAAGCTGCATGGGAATCTTGACCTATAAGTTACTAACCTTGAGCATAGGCCAATGTTCTTTTGATAACAGCTTGTACAGTAGATATTGTCTTCTCTAGAGCTACCTAAAAGGCAAAGGAATCCCAAATTATGTCTCTACTTTCAGGTTTATAGCAACTGATTCCCCTTTACTTTAACATGCATAGACCAAACTTATAGTTTAATGGACTAATTTCTTAAGTTCTGATTAACACTGTCATTGTTTAATTTACGCTCCTAACAGCTACAGCTGTCCTCCTGATCACTTTAAATGACTTTTTGAAATCGAGTAAAGTTATGGTGGTATAGCATTGACATAAAGCATGTATCACCTGAACAATGTATTGTAATGGTGACACTGTCTCTTTGTGGTGGTACAGCACAGAAAAATGTATCACCTGCACCATACATCGCATGTGTGAAACTGTCTCTTTAGGGTGGTACAGTATAGATGTTGAAAATATATCACCTGCGCCATACATCACAGAGGTGAAACTGTCTGTTTATGGTGGTACAGCATAGATATTGAAAATGTATCACCTGCACTATACATCAGATGGGTGAAACTGCCTCTTTATGGTGGTACAATATAGATATTGAACATGAATCACCTACACAATACATCACAGTAGTGAAACTCTATTTATGGTGGTACAGCATACATGTTAAACATGTATCACCCGCACCATACACCATAGTGGTGAAACTGTCTATGGTAGTACAGCTTCGATATTGAACATGTATCGACCGCACAATACATCATTGTGGTGAAACTGTCTCTTTATGGTGGTAAGGTATAGAATGAAACCACAGTACCACAGTATAAACTCTAGGTACTAGACCAGCTAATGTGTTATTTTCCTTCCATGTAATGTAAACTCTGATGTATAAAGTCAAACATCAAACTCAAAGTTTAAGGGACCTTTGAAATCACCTCAAGTTTCAATAGGTTTGAGCTTTTGAAATTTCCTTGTTAATGAAATGAATAAAAATGATTACTATTAGTTTCCTGGTGTTTTGAGTTTTTGGCATTTGAATCATCATAGACATCAAACTCAACTGTAGATAATTTTGTTTTTACAAATAAATTTCATTCTTTTGACATAAAATAAGAAGTTGAGTTTCCTAGTTCTCTAAATGTAGATTAAACTAGGTTTTGGGGGTTTTTTTTAAATTTAAACTGAATAAATTGCCGAAAAGGTATCCCCTTTAACTGATGAAGCACATAGTTTCATTCAAATCCATGCAACAGTTTATGACAAGTTTCCAACATATATTATGAATCTTACCTTGAGATCTTTGTCTAAATGCATCCATGCTAGCAAGCAGGCAGCAAACAGGTCACCAGTACCCACAAATATCGCTGGTAATTTAGTAAATTCTAAACGATACATTTCTCTTTCACCATCTGCAAAACAAGTATGGAAATTGGTGGGAGGTCGTTTCTGTAAATGATCTTGAAATCTATAAGTTCATTTCGGACATGGATGTCTTATTGTAGCCATATAGCTAAAGACAAGTAGAGTCATACGTAATTTCTTTTACTTAAGCACAAAATACAACCTGATGTCAATTTCACTAAACATCATAACTAAAATTTTCTTTACAGAAAATCCGTAACTTTAAGGACATATTAAAGCTGTATTAACTCTTTAAGGAATTTCCTTATGTTTGTGAAAATGACTTAAGGATTTACATAAGGAATTCATACATAAAACACCTCAGAAAAACTTATGATTCTTTGTGAAAATGCCTGCTGAAATGTACATGGAAAGTCAACATTGTTAGATATTTGGTTGTCATTCTCTATCCAACGATGTGGTTGTTTTCTTTCTCATCCATATATAAACTTTTTTGAATGAATCATACAAATTTGACCTACATGTATAAATTGATGTCAGGGAAAAACATTCTATTTCAATTATTCTCTAGTCATTTAACTAAATTAAAGGAAAATGTATGTGCTATTTTTTTTATTCCTTGCAAATAAACTATCAAAAATGTCCATCTTTATACATTGGATTATTTACCGATACAGATGGTTAAATATGTCAATCTGTCATCCATGTAAACAAACAATAAAAAAGGCAAACAACCCTGTATTTAAGTATAAGTTCATAATTACAAAGAAAGATCACAGAGAAGCCATACGTTACATTTTGTATATCGTTTATCAGTAGACTGTGTGTGACACTATGCTAGTGTTCCTTCCAAAGGCATTGATGTGACATATATGTACACGTATGAAAACAAGGAATGATGATACTGGATATAGAACGATCTGGGTGTATGATTAGGCTAAAATTGGTCTATGTATGAAGTTATCTTTTAGTATTAAATGTACTTTATTACTGGGCTAAATGCAAAATCAAGAGAAGCATATTCATTGCATATTCATGGTGAATAAATGGACAGCCCTACCTACTACATGCATATGTCTTCTAGTAGAATTTGACTTACAGTGCTTAGAAGAGGCCAGATAACAAGTCTACTTTTTGTGCTTAATATTGATTTAACTGAAGACCAATTTACTGTGCCCAGTATAGATAAACTACAGATTGAGTCGCTGTGCTATCTACTGGTTAGCCGATTGACTGATTCACTGTGCTTAGTACATGTAATTGGTAGACTATAGCCTGACATAGAGTGCTTGATACTGGCTATCCTTTAGATGGAATAAATGTACTTTAAACTGACAAGACAACAGATACACTAATTATATTAAATGCTGTTAGACCAGGACTTGTTTTTCTGTATTCAGTTATTGCTAGATCAGATAGCTGGCCTATCTTTTCTTGAACTGGCTAGACCAGATGGGTTACTGTGTTCAGTATTGGTTTGAGCAGATGGTTTACTGTGCTCAGTACTGGCTAGACCAGATGATTGTGCTCAGTACTGGTTAAATGAGACAATTGTGCTCAGTACTAGCTAGACCAGATGACTAACTGTGCTCAGTAATGGTTAGACCAGATGACTGTGCTCAGTAATTGCTGGTCCTACTGTGCTCAGTACTGGCTAGACCACATGACTTACTGTGCTCAGTACTGGCTAGACCAGATGATTTAATGTTCTTAGTACTCGCTAACCCAGATGACTTAGTGTGCTTGGTACTTACTGAACTGGATGACACTGTGCTTAATACTGCTGAGACCAAATAACTTCCCAGGTGACTTAATATGCTCAGTACTGGCTAGACCACCTCACTTAATGTGCCTAGTATAATAACTAGCCCACACAACTTACTATGCCTAGTATTTGCTAACTTAGATGACTTAGTGTGCTCAGTACTAACTAGACCAAATGATGCTGCTTAATATTGGCTGGACCAGGTAATTTACTGCACTTAGCACTGGCTATATCAGATGACTTACTTTGCTCAGTATTGATTTGACCAGATGACTTACTGTGCTTAGTAATGACTAGACAAGATGACTTACTGTGCTTAGTACTGGCTTATCCAAATGACTTACTGTGCTCAGTACTGGCTATACCAGATAATTAATTGTGCTCAGTACTGGCTATACCATATGATTAAATGTGCTCAGTACTGGCTATACCACATGACTAACTGTGCTCAGTACTGGCTATATCAGATGACTTATTGTGCTCAGTACTGGCTAGACCAGATGATTGTACTCAATACTGGCTAGACCATAATGATTGTGCTTAGTACTGGCTAGACCAGATGACTAACTGTGCTTAGTATTGCCTATATGAGATGACTTATTGTGCTCAGTACTGGCTATACCAAATGGTTTTACTCTGCTCAGTACTGGCTAGACCAGATGAATGTACTCAGTACTGGCTAGACCAGATGATTATGCTTAGTACTGGCTATACTAGATGGTTTTACTGCGCTCAGTACTGGCTAGACCAGATGATTGTACTCAGTACTGGCTAAACAAGATGACTAACTGTGCTCAGTACTGGCTATACAAGTTGACTTCCTGTTGTCAGTGCTTGCTATACCAGATGCTTAACTGTGCTCAATACTGGCTATACCAGATGACTCACTGTGCTCAGTACTGGCTATATCAGATGACTTACTGTGTTGAGTACTGGCTATACCAAATAGCTAACTGCACTCAGTACTGACTAGACCAGATGACTTACTGTGTTTAGTGCTAGCTAGACTAATGATGGTTCCTTTGTTCCCAAAATCACTACTACTGATGACTACAGTCTTTGGTCCCATGCTGTGTAATATCTCCATTGCTTTTATCGCATCCTCTTCGCTCTCTATCTTCTGGTCCGTAAGAAGCCTTTAATCAATTTTTTTTAATTGTTCAATACATATGTACCAAATTCTACCAAAGGAAATCTTAAATATTGAGATACATGATTTAGTGTTGTTTAAAGTATATATACCAAGTTTAACATCTTGAAAAACTTAGTCCTTCTAATTTAATACCCAGATGTGATATAACAAGGGCACTATGGATAAATACTACAGCAAAATATAATCCATACTGCCAAATAAGGGAGCTATTGAGATTTACTGTATTAAACATATAATTGGAAACAAGCATAGTTTAATCAGGTAGGTGCTGTTTATAGACATGCTATTTAAGCAGGCTTTATATTCTAGAAGGGTTAAGGACTGACCTTTGTGCACTAATTCATAGCTATGCTAACATTAATGTAATCAATGATAAGAAAGACTGTCACAGTTGCACTGATCCATGACTGTGCTAACATATCACAAAGCTTTTCATAGCATTTCAGGTTATAATTTCTTAACATGCAGAAATTTAAATCAGTCAAATTATGTTTTTAAAAGAGATATTTTGTCAGTGCTGCTGAACTAAAACACAACTCTATATAACAAATAAAAGTATACCCAAATGAAAATGCTGAATTACATGGTGAATAAATACTGGCTCTCAATTTACATAATACTCACTCAGCTTCAAACTGATTGGGTGTCACAATATCTGCAATAGGTACAATAAGGTCGCGATATACAGGAAGTAGTTCAGGGGGTACATACTGAAATAATACAGGAAAGTGTTACGGATCTAAAAAGAAACACAAATAATACAGGAAAGTGTTACGGATCTCAAAAGAAACACGAATAATACAGGAAAGTGTTACGGATCTAAAAAGAAACACGAATAATACAGGAAAGAAACACGAATAATACAGGAAAATGTTACGGATCTTAAAAGAAACACGAATAATACAGGAAAGTGTTACGGATCTCAAAAAGAAACACGAATAATACAGGAAAGTGTTACGGATCTTAAAAGAAACACGAATAATACAGGAAAGTGTTACGGATCTTAAAAGAAACACGAATAATACAGGAAAGAGTTACGGATCTTAAAAGAAACACGAATAATACAGGAAAGTGTTACGGATCTTAAAAGAAACACAAATAATACAGGAAAGTGTTACGGATCTAAAAAGAAACACAAATAATACAGGAAAGTGTTACAGATCTCAAAAGAAACACGAATAATACAGGAAAGTGTTACGGATCTCAAAAAGAAACACGAATAATACAGGAAAGTGTTACGGATCTTAAAAGAAACACGAATAATACAGGAAAGTGTTACGGATCTTAAAAGAAACACGAATAATACAGGAAAGTGTTACGGATCTTAAAAGAAACACGAATAATACAGGAAAGTGTTACGGATCTTAAAAGAAACACGAATAATACAGGAAAGTGTTACGGATCTTAAAAGAAACACAAATAATACAGGAAAGTGTTACGGATCTAAAAAGAAACACAAATAATACAGGAAAGTGTTACGGATCTCAAAAGAAACACAAATAATACAGGAAAGTGTTACGGATCTCAAAAGAAACACAAATAATACAGGAAAGTGTTACGGATCTCAAAAGAAACACAAATAATACAGGGGAAAACTTCAAGTTTGTTATTTAAGCAAGTTAAAGTCTCAACTAATGATGTATATGTACACTAATTTCTCTGTTTCTCTTTTAGAGCAGTAAATTCAATATTAAAGTATCTTTTCCCTAAATAAATGTATACAATGTACACATGATGTCTAAATAGTTTAATCCAAGTTTTTTCTGGATACTTCAAGGTATACAAGTATGAAAAATATAATTTATACAGAATAATCAGATTAATTGTATACATATTCTCATCACTGAAGCAACATCTTTCTCAAATAATTTCTATTCCATACTGAAGTAAGTTAATTCTAGAGAAATACATTCAATAATGATCACAATCTCTTTCTGAATAAATGTACATGTTATAATAATTTAGTATTTCTTCTGAACCATATTCATGTGCCATGTTTAATGTTGAAAATATGACCTTTTTGACACCTGTATTTTCAGTTTTGGATGTAAGAAAGACTGACTCAATGTTTATTAAAAACTTTAAGTAAGTTTTTTATTACATACTAAGTGTATACCCAGTGGCAATCTGAAAGATGAAAAAACATGTATGTGCCAAGAGAATGCAAGAATGCCACATTTTGTCATTAATCCCAGAACTTCTGGGGGATGTGAGTTGCCCAGGGGCCCTCTGCCACAATGGTAACAATGGTGCTCCAGGAACTAGTCAGCTATTTTAAATAACTAGCTTGCTACTTTTCATGTCGTTGAAAGCTCTGTTTAGCACTGAAAACAAGGACCTTATAAATTCATGTGTTTAGAGTTTTGGATATACATTTGTAAGAATAACTTTGTTTTAAATTCTAAAAACAAGTATCAATTTTAATAACAAATGTACACCTAATGTTACAAACAAGTTTCTTCTGAATAAATAACCATTTGAAAACTGGACAAATTAAAAATCAATTTTTAAGTTAATTCCTAGTATTGAATAAAGTAAACTGATTATATTTCTTGAATAAATATATTCAAATATTAGATGCACCAAGTACTCTGAATAAATGATATGCACTTATCATTGATGATTTAATTTCTGTAGATGTCAGGACATTTACATGCAGATTTCAATATTTAACAATATTGAAAATAGTGTAGTGCATTTGACTCAATTGTGCATTTTTTTTAAAATTTATCTTGAATGATATACAATGTTTATTGATTATTTTATTAATAGAAAGAATTTCATCAATTTTTTTCCAACACTAGCTTGTGGTCGAGAGGTTCCGGGGTGGACTCCCGCCATGGGCGCACCAGTGATCTGTCTTTTGGATGAGACGGCAAAAACTGAGGTCCCGTGTCACGGTAGATGTAGCACATAAAAGATCCCTCATTGCTTCGAGTGGATCCATTGCAAAGGTCTAAATTTGTATGCAATGCATCAGGCAGATGCTGTCACCATACACGTGAAATAATCATGGAGTGACGTAAAACAATAATCAATCAATCAATCTCCAACACTAAATATTTCTGTTTCATAATTTGATATGAAAAGTATCATGTTCTGATTTGTACTAAACAATATGTACATTTGTTAAACAGAACAGCACCCTAAACAGTGAAATATAAACAGATGAATGTATCATGTGAAAATAAGCATCTGTCCAATAACTATTCTAGTCCAAACACTGTTAACAAATGTTGCATATGCAGTCTAAGACAGTGAAGTTTTTGCTTATGAAATACAAGAAATAACAAATGCAAATTTTAAGTTTTGATCATTCAATGCCATGTTTTTCCTTAATACATCTTTTTAAATGATCATGGTTCTTTAAGGCAAAGTTTCACTATTTCCCAAAATGGGCTTAAGTATGGAAGCCTTTCAGAAATAGCTGATTGTGCATCAAATTACATTTACATATACATGTACACACTAACAAAATGTGCAGTTAATGCATACCTGTTTTCACTTAATTTAAAATAATGATGTTCATAGTAGGTCACCAAATGAAATATGTGACAACTGTCAATCTTCATAACCATTGGATTGATTTAAACTTTAAAACTTTGAAGAAGGGCTTTTCCATACGGGAATGCAACTGCCCCCCCCCCCAATCTGCATCCTCTTCCAGTGTCCAATGTCAATTTTTGAGATACTCAATCACTTTTTCAAGTCTATAGGGAATAACTAGGTCATAATAGAGGCATGATAAATTCAATGTCTGTATTTAGTGCACAGCAGTATACATTTCTATGAAGAATATGGGTGTGGAATGTTTGATTTTACAAATAATTCAAGGAAATTCTGTATACAGATGAGTCCAATATTCACTATACTGCACATGTACATGTCATGGTTTTAGCCCAATCAAATCTAAGTGCAAAATGTTGTCAGTTTCTGTGTAATACAAGTTTAGTCATGAATAAACACAGCCTGTGACTGTCCATCTTCTAATCTGTGATCACACAAATAAGACCACTGACTCCACTACTTTACAAAACCCAATTAAACAAATACATGTACAGTACATATCATTAAAAACTAGCTTACCCACTTGTTTACAGACTTGATAAATTCAAGTAATCAAACAAATTTAATTTTAGACATATCAAGCATTTGTTTATTACATTCAGGGTAAAAATACTTGATGAAAACATTGGTAAGGTTAAACTATTTAGTATTGACACTTGATCTCTAAATACTTTGAGCCAGCATCTATATTTGATTATATGACCATCAATATGAACTAAATGTACAGATTCAACATAAAATAAAAATCAATATTACAAATACTTTCTATATTCAACATAATTCATTCATATATTATTAAGGGCTATACTAATTCCATATAAATGCACCATCTATTTTGAAACTTTGAAATCTGCCATATATTTTTATAGCAGTGATGTGTAATGAAGCCTGCCAAAGAATAAACAGAAAATAAAACAAAGGCAATTTGAATACAAAGTAATGAACAAACACTCAGACCAAAGCTACATATAAAATCCTCATTTACAATGATACCCTTTAGTAACACATTAGCTGCTTGTTTCTTTCTGCGCTATATGTCAATATCATTTCACTTACATGGTGATGACATATACCTGTACAAAACTCTACAGACAATCCTATGTGGCCAGGGATCTTTCCTATCATGACACCAGGTTTTGACTATTTCATCCTAAAGACAGAACACCAATGTGGTGCTAGAAGGACTCAAATCTGCGGCCTCTTAGTCCCAACTGAAGGACTCAAACCTGAGGCCTCTTGGTCCCAACTGAAAGATTCAAACCTGGGATCTCTTGCTCCCAACCAAAGGACATCACTGAGTGAGCTATGCCAAATCTAGAAGTACATTAAAAGCTTACCATTTTTCCATTGTCTCCCATCACAGGATCACATACTGAAAATAGAAAATGAAGTTTAAAACGAAAAGTTATTCTCTCCATTAAAATATTATCATTTCAAATCTATATATTAAGTATATTTTAAATTTATCAGATATATCCTGTTTTTTTGTGATATTTTTTTTCTTAAATATTCGTCATTGCCAATCAGAATGTGATTTTCAGTCAAGACCTTTTTTTAACACTGATTTTAAAATACCTTTTTAAAATTAATGATAGACCTTTTCTATTTTACAGTTGCAAGTAAAAATTCATTATGAAAAACAAGGAAGAATTATTCTTGTATGCTAGTCCGAGAGTCCTTCAAATACTCTATAATATTCAAGTCCTCACCATAAACAAGGTTACTGTTACTTTTCCTCAGTTCCTGAACCTTCTCTCCCACCTTTTCCAGGAATGACTTTGATCCTATATAACCTAGATTCAAGCCAAACAAGGTGAAATTGTTCAGACATGATTATGTTATTATTATAACTCTTCTGTTGCTCTACTGGACAATGTTTCATTTTTAAAGGAAAGTACTTGATTAAAATTTGCACTGTAAATTCAGACGTATACTTAATTAACTTCAGTGGATTCAGTGACATTGCCAAATACTGAGTGCAATTTTTTGTGACTGTATTTTCAATTTTTTTTTCAATTTAGTTTCAATTTGTTGGGACCTTAAGATATGATTATTTCATCATTTAAAACACATGTATGTCGATTATTAGTGAAAGCATTAAAATCTTCATTTTTACAAAATGAAAATATTAATTAGCACTGTCCCATTATCAACTGACAATTATATATGAACAATACCTAGTACCAGCCCTATCTACTCCACCACCAGTAATGACAGAGTTTCCTAATATATATGATATATGTATACCGGTAATGCTTTGCAAATTTGAGAATCACAGTTTTAACAAGCATAACACACACTTTAAGATAACTACATGGTGGCAGCAATGATTTTAAAAAATTGTACCTGTAAGTATATGAGAGAAAGAATTAATATCATTTTCCTGAAGTCCTTGAAAGAGACATGTGACATCATCGCTGTTTAATACCTGGCCTTTAAATGCTTTATAACCTGTGGGAAAAGTAAACAATATGTTATACTTGTACTAATCTATTCATATAAAGCTCATGAATCATGTCCCAAGATAGATCTGTCTGTCTGTCTGTCTGTCTGTCTGCCTGCCTGCCTGCCTCTCTATCTCTCTCTCTCTATCTATCTATCTATCTATCTATCTATCTATCTATCTATCTATCTATATATTTATCTGTCTGTCTGTCTGTCTGTCTATCTATTGCAGACGACAATATCACATATAAAGAAATCACAAAACACATAAGACACTGTCAAACTCAATCTGAGCTTGACTCAGCAAAGAAACATGAAAATGACTGGTTACTAGCTTTTCATCCTTAGAAATGTTCTATTAGAATAGAAACATCAAAGAATCAGCCCATCACACAATCTTGTGCTGTTTTTCTTGTTGCAATGTACCCATCGAATCTCTTAATACCACTTGCCACTTGTCTTTGGAACTTCTGCAATAAAGCTCAAAGCACCACATTACACAGTACTCTTCCAGGAATGAAAACAGTACCATAGCTAATGCAACTTCATGAAACACATTCTAAAAAGTCACATGACCTAAAGTAGAAAAACAGAGCCTATTAATCAGTGGTTGGACAGCTGGACCAAAGTTTTAAAAATACAACTGTAGCACATGGGACCCACAACACCACTTACCGGGTAAAAGTACAACAGCAATGGTACAACACCACACAGTATATTATGTCACAAATGGATTGTACAACACAAGCTCTGTAAAGAGATTGCTTTTTAAAAGTATTACCATAAACTGGCCTACAAAACAACAATGTCAACTCCATGTATACCTCTACTTTGTTTATATCACACCGCTTTATTGCAATCTAGCTATCAAAACTGTTATTTCTGCTCTATACAAGAAACCAAAAAAAAAAACCCAAAAGACACTTATCATCTTACCTTCCAAGAAATACAGAGCAACAAAGACATTCTTTGTACATGTATCCACAGACATTCCAGCAACAACTGAACTTACTACTTCTATAAATATATTCTTTGTTGACAGCCTTGCAGGATTCTGAAAACAGGTCACCATACCTGCTTTCAGTAGTTTCTATTTCTAATTCTTCACCCTCACTGCATAGTGTTTTCATATATTTTGTATTCTAAGCATTTTTTGTATTTTATTACCAGTCAGCATGGGGAAAAGAATGTGGTGTTAAAAATTACCTTATGCTTATTCAGTAAGAAGAAAGAGAAAGGGTAAATCTTTTCATGAAAAAAGCTTAGTATCCTGTTTTGTCAGAGGTCATACATATATCACCTAAAAACCAATGATATCTGACAAAATATAATGTTAGATCCACATCAACATATATCAACAATATTTACACGAGTGTATCTAAATTCACCATATGACCAATAGTAAACTGTATCATGCATCAACACCACTCACCACGTTGCATAGACATGACACAATTAACCCACCCAAGTGTTATAACTGTTCTGACTGCCTTTCTATCTTTAAACATGCAATCGTTTTATTGTCTAAACTGTCATCTTACAGTCAACTTATAATATGATATCAATGTCATTAACACACTAGACAGATCCTATTTACAGTTGTGATTCTATGAACCAGAAAAAAATTTTGATTATGAGCTTACTTTAAGTTCATTTAAAATATATATATCTCTGTGACAAAGTACCGGTAGGTTTTAAAACTTAACTGGATTGACAGAGGGACAAATAGATGAACAAACAGAAAGATGATTCATAGCTTTTGCTTGCATGGATTTTAAATAAAATTATACTTAAATTCATATGAAATATACTGTATGTTGAATTAATGATATCACATGCATATCATGTATTTGGAAAACTAATTCTATATGAGCAAATTAATTCTTCATTTATATCAATATATCATATCAAGAATGCTCACCTGTGTGGTTAGAAAACTGAACGGAGTTAATAGTGCTAACATCAAATCCTAAAGTCTGAAAAATTCAAAGTAAAACACCCCTTTACATAAAGTGCATTCACTTTTAATCTACAGTGAAAATACAACAATTAATAATTCAATTTCATTTAGATAAAAATCAAGGCATACATGAATTCTTATTCATTGACTTTGTTTAATCAATTTTCATTGGCTGAGATGGAAATCAAATGGTCAGACAAATATAACCAAATAAACTATCCTCAACTTGATCCAAAGGACAGGTTGTGTCACTAAAACATTCTTGAATGGCTTCCTTGAGTATAACTTCTTTGTGGAATTTTTTTTTAAAACTCCAAGTACTTGAATATGCAATATTACTATAACAAATATTTAGTTATTGTCTTAGAACTACTTTGTCTATGACAAAAATATTCACATATGGCATGTTGTTTATCTTCACAGTGATAAGAAAACCTGAGAACCAAACTTAAATGGTTAAAAACTGATTGAATAAAATGTTAATTATGAATGAAGATAAATGACTAATGTTTGACTGCATGTTTTGGAAAAGGTAAGTGATACCAGTTACACCATTGAAAACCACCTCTACCAACCACTTACACCTTGCCAGGAAAACTGTTAAGGTGTCAGTGATGATACACATACTATTTCCAATAGAATAACGAGGTATTACCTACTGGATTTTGATTAAATTCAACATGTAAGTAATATTTAAGTTATATAAGTAACTATACTTAATTTGTTTGAATTAATAAGACAGTAAAAGAAGAATATAAAAAGCAAATTCAGAGAATTGTGGTCCCCCGCTGTGATCTGTGACATATTGTCATGGTTGTGCATGTCTATAGACACACACATGCCAAATATGAAGGCCCACGTCTTACAGTAAAAAAAATACACTGAAGAAGGTGAAAGGTCAAGGTCACATGATAAAAATTCTGGTACCAACAGAAAGGTATTCCAATTAGGGGTACACATGCTAAATATGAAGGCCCTACGTCTTACCGTTAAAAAGTTATGACCAAGGTTAAAGTTTTTGTGACAAACAGACAGACAGACAGACGGACGGACAGAAAGATAGACAGATGAATGAGATTTAATGTCTCCACGCTTTCTCGAGAAGCGTGGGACAATAACTGTGTATGAGAACCATTATCAAAAGACCATTTCTCTTAGCAATGACAAATGATTTCCTTAAAATCTGTTGACTGATTTTCCAATATGATTATGAATAATTTTATACAGTTTATACTTGCATTCAAATTCTCAAATTAAAATTCTTGTCCTGTTATTCCTATTCAATGAAAATTTAACTCAGCTATACAATTTCAATTTGTCCAATGTTATTTTCATTTACAATTTTACAGATTTGATTATGTTGATTTTCATTTACAATTTTACAGATTTGATTATGTTGAAAGCCGGCGTGGGCTAGTGGTATTGCATCAGACTCATGATCAGGAGGCCGGGGTTTGAGTCCCACTCTGGTCATGTCTTTCGGATGAGACAGTTAAAACCGAAGCCCCGTGTCGTGGTATGCATGGCACGTTAAAGATCCCTCACTGCTTCGGGTGGGTCTGTTGCAAAGGTCAAAATTTGTATGCCCCGCATCAGGCAGCTGCCGTCACCATATACGTGAAATATTCGTGGTGTGACGTAAAACAAAAATCAATCCAGTCAATGATTATGTTGACAAATTTCCATGACTAGATCTAGATCTTAGCAATTAGTAACTCAATTTTTCCGACACACAGATTTTGCAGCAAGGTCAGCTATTAATTACTATTATTTTCACCATCTAATAATTGTAGGTATCTCTACTGTATTTGACAAAGATTCAGTACTATGTTGAAACGAAACATACACTTGCTGCATTGTAAATGAAAGGCGCTCTTTTCTCCAGTTTTTGGCCTCTTGACCTTTATATCAAATCAGAGACACTGACGATTTTCGGTAATAGTAGTAGTAGTAGAGGTAGAATGTAGTCTATACTTTCTGATCAAGTGAAATACTCCATCTTCACTTGATAGTGGCTAAGTGGCCGAAAAGTTATGAAAAGAGTGTCTTTTATTTTTCAATCTATATGTAACAACTACCCACTGCCACTGAATATTTTTACTTCTTTCGGTACATATTTTTGTTTATACGGAATCTAAATATGTATAGTTATGTAAACAGTTCTTATATATATTGTCAGTATAAGTATTAATGAGAAATGATGTAAAGATTATTGATAGAACCGATGTATACATCTTGTTTCAAACAGAGGACAGTCGAGCTATGATATTCCCGAACTCAAAGGTCAACAAATATTCGTCACTTCTGACCTGCAAAGGAAAGGAAGCGCTTTTATTGCCGACATATCCGAACACAACAGTGCTCTGGATGGACAGAACATTCCTGTCCTCTGTCGAGGTCATAATCCTGCGTAATCCGCACGTGGATACTTTTTGTTTACAAATCTATACTGCACTGTATGCACTCGTGGTTGATGACGCGTGACGGAAATACATAAAGGGGCGTGATCTGGCCAAAGTGAAAGTAGACAGGTAAGACAATACATGTAAAGGTATATTATTGATATTGTAATGTTTAGACTTATATCTGAAGATGAAATTTAAAACGGTTTTTAGATCTATAATACTTTTAATGTGATACTTTTATTGTCTGTAAAACAAAAGTACATAGAAATTGCATAGAGTAATTATTTTCTCAGTCGCACTCTTAAATAATTGGGGGAAGGTGATAATTTTTTGCTAACACGTCAAAGTGTAAAGTTCACCAGATGTAGGTCATTTTCCTTAGAACACTCGACCAGGCAAATATATATATATATATGTATATATATATGTATAGATAATTAAAATGATAAATAATATAAATGTAACAATTATATAGCTGACTGTAACGTACATGTATATAGTACAGAGATACATGCGTTCTAGAGTGCGGGTGGACGATAGTCCTGGATATAACACATAGAGGGGAGGGTAATGGAAGTGGATGACCTTTAGAGAGGTTAAAATGTAGAACGAATTTAAGTAAATGGAGGAAAGAATGGCTTGATCGAAATCGTCCATGGAAAGAGACATTCGTGATCTGGCATTTTAAAATTATCTCAGACGAACTTAAAGTTCATCCACTAATCTTTATTCTTATTGTGATAAATAATATCCAAACAATTGTATATCATGATTACAGAATGGGACGTTTGGACGGAAAAATTGCCGTGTTATCGGCTGCTGGTCAGGGCATTGGGCGTGCCAGTGCAATTGTAAGTCATCGTTTTAATTTATATTTGTACAAGATTAAGAGTGATATTCGGGTATGAATTTAGTTTATAGACTTCACAGCTAAAGATTTGACAACCAATTTGAATTACCAAGGCATTGCATCTTCCCACAAAGTGATTCTTCAGTACTGGGTCATTATACACGTGTTATTTTGAAAAGTGGTTAAAAACTTCACTTTCCGAACGACGACGAATCTACAATTTACCTGAATTTGCCGACTGTTATAGACTGTTAACGAATGTACGCTAACTTTTTTCTCAAATATTTTGTCAAAAACTCCATTCGGTGAGAAGGCCTAGTACTTTTTAATAGCACGAGACGTTATCAGAAATCACGCTTAGATTTTATCATTTAACGTCACAAGTCAACGTTAAACGCAGAGATATTTCCGAATGAGTGATACTGGATCGCAAAATTAAAAAAGAATTCTGAGACGTGCTTAATCCAATCAAAATAGTCAAATAAAAGGAACGACCCATACGGACACTTAGAACTACACGGTATCAGTACTGAGTAAGTAATAGGGTAAAGGTAGTCAAATAACAGGAACGACCTATACGGACACTGGAACTACACGGTATCAGTACTGAGTAAGTAATAGGGTAAAGGTAGTCAAATAACAGGAACGACCTATACGGACACTAGAACTACGCGGTATCAGTGCTGAGTAAGTAATAGGGTAAAGGTAGTCAAATAACAGGAACGACCCATACGAACACTAGAACTACACGGTATCAGTGCTGAGTACGTAATAGGGTAAAGGAAGTCAAATAACAGGAACGACCAATACGGACACTGGAACTACACGGTATCAGTGCTGAGTAAGTAATAGGGTAAAGGTAGTCAAATAACAGGAACGACCCATACGGACACTGGAACTACACGGTATCAGTGCTGAGTAAGTAATAGGGTAAAGGTAGTCAAATAACAGGAACGACCTATACGGACACTGGAACTACACGGTATCAGTACTGAGTAAGTAATAGGGTAAAGGTAGTCAAATAACAGGAACGAACAATACGGACACTGGAAGTAGACGGTATTATTTGCTGAGTAAGCAATAGGGTAAAAGTAGTCAAATAACAGGAACGACCCATACGGACACTTGAACTACACGGTATCATTTACTGCGTAAGTAATAAGGTAAAGGTAGTCAAATAACAGGAACGACCCATACGGATACTAGAAATACACGGTATCATTTGCTGAGTAAGTAATAAGGTAAAGGTTGTCAAATAACAGGAACGACCCATACGGACACTAGAACTACATGGTATCATTTGCTGAGTAAGTAATAAGGTAAAGGTAGTCAAATAACAGGAACGACCCATACGGACACTAGAACTACACGGTATCATTTGCTGAGTAAGTAATAGGGTAAAGGTTGTCAAAAGAACCAAATGGAAACACGGATCATCACACGATGACGAGATGCTCAGGAAAAGTCAACATCTCCTGTTGAGTCGTCATACCCGCTGTATATAATATACTTTGTCATATTAATGTAGTAATTAAAGGAGAGTATAACTTCATCGTCAAATTTAGTTTTAATGGTAAATCGGTAAATACATGTGTTGTGCGTTTGTTATGAAAAAATCAAGTAGGTAGAGCAATTGACAGATTAAAACCATATCTTTATTCCGCTTCTCTATTTGTCCCATTGCGGATAAAGCCATGGGACAAATAGAGAAGCGGAATAAAGATATGGTTTTAATCAGATTGGTAGATAGAAGTACTTGTATGATTGCATGGATAGAGGTTGTGCGAAGGTCCCATGGCGTTTTCTACAATGATATATGATAATTTAATATCCTGGTCGGTTCACTCGTTATTTATTGAAGAAAGATTATTTGTTTGTGATATATATTTGCCAGTCTGTTACAGATATTGATTTGCACCTATTTTTTCTTCCTGAGTATTCTAACATTTTATTTCATGAGCACACACACGAAAATGTTGGGTGATCACATGCATGTCTCTCTAGCAATGGAATCAAGTCTATGATATCAAGATATATATCGCTAGATCCGTACATGTAAAAATACATCCATTCCAGGCATTAGCAAAGGAAGGGGCACGTGTTATAGCCACTGATATCAACGGAGAACTATTAAAATCACTCTCCGAGGTCAAAGGTCAGTATTAACATTTTTATTCATAACCTAATAGGGTATTTGGCATATCATACATGGAATTAAGGACCATGCAATATTTATCACCGGGGTGGGACCGGTGCATATGGAAATTTGATTTAGAAAATGTATGTGTCCAATGCATACTTCGTTCAGAAAAAGTAATTATCCTATATCAATTTTAAGTGAAAAAGTACATGTCCCGTCGCAAATCACAATGTTCGGTATAATTTTGATGTTTATGTTTGTATAAACATCTTATCAGCTAACGCACAATATAAAATGTTTGTACATGTATGTGTATTTGGAAATATCCATAAGTGAATTACTTTTCCTAAAGCATGGTGTAATTTATAAATTGTAAATATATATTACATATCATTTACTGAAGCATAAAATGATACTAATAACAAAATTGTTCAAATGAAGCATTAAGTACTATGTCATAAGTGAAAGGTGAGCCTTGGCCATACTTCCTATGTCTTTTTCTATAACACAAACAAATACTAGGCAAAGTGATCCATTATCATTATACTTTGCATATGATACAGTGGCAAAGACTATCTTTATAAGCACAAATTTATGACATTGTTTCATGAAGTTACAGAGTAATCTTGCAATCTCAGTGGTAAACGGATGGAACGGCAGAAATTAAGATTCATTTTCTTCAGATTCACTTTCTTTCCTCTTTTATGTAATAACTTTGTGATTGTGTGACTTTAAGTGTTGGATGATATTTCATATTTCAGTCATTTATTTTTGTTGCAAAGCCAAAGAGTGGTTGTTTTATTATTTTGTTTAAGTTTATCAAGGTTTACTTTTATGTTTATGTTATAGTTATCCAAGTTTTAGTTGTTCAAAGATTATTAAATCATCAAAAAATCAGTGCACTGTTGTAAAAAAAAAAAGTGGTTGTCCCATGCAGAATCTCTGTGAAAAATCTCTCTGTCCCATGTTGTATGGTCATATAAAAAGTATATGTCCCATCACGTTTTGCACCTGTCCCACCCCGGTGATGAATATTGCATGATCCCTAAGCTATCTAAAATAGTGTATGGAATGTATATGAATTTCTGAACTTCTGTCAGAATTGTTAAAATTTTAGTAAAATAATATTTATTAACCTGAACTAGTAGCTGCAGACTTAGTTTACAGTTGAACTTCGATAAAGGTGTCGAATGAATTGATGCCCCAAAAATTGAAATAATAGATGACGGTAAAAGGTCTAAGTCAGAAAATAGGAAGATTTGGTATCAATGAGTAAGCCGCTTTACAAAGAATAGATATATGTATAACATACTAATGTCTACCTCTTATACCTGTAGTTAAAGAGAGTACTGACAAAACATCCTTGTTCCTTCGTCAGAACAGTTTGAAACTTATGAAGAGACAAAGAACCATATCACAAAATATACACCTACAAAATATAAAATATGTATCTCTGTAAGAGGAGAGACTGTGATGATTAATTTTACACAACGTGTGGATAAATGTTCCAACACAAAAGTACATTATATACAACCTAATTTCTACTTCATGACATATAATAAATAAAATATAGAAACTTTCAATTTGACACTGTAAAGAGATTTCATAATTTTTTTTCAGGAATTGAAACGCATGTACTTGATGTTACAAAAACAGATGATGTTAAAACATTTTTGGCCAAGTTCGACCGAATCGATATCCTTTTCAATTGTGCAGGGTAAGTACATAAAAAGGGATAAAAATGAGTAGTTTGTGTAATACTCATTAAACTTATAACATAATAGGGGCAAACTATCGTTATTTTATACGTTATCTTGCATTATTAATTCATCATACCATACATCAAAACCTGATCGAATATATAAGCATATCGTTTGATAAATTATTTATAGATTCATTAATATGGGTATGGGCAAAAGTTTTCAGACGAATTGCTCTACCAGAGGTCGTAACCAGTGATCTTCACGTAATCTGTTTGCTAACCTGTAATTATTAAGGGTTTACGTTTTTACTAATGCACTAGAGTAATTCAAGTTATGTTTATGGTATTATATTTATCTAACAAAATAATCGACATATTGTCAGTTTTGTCTTCAATGGTACCATCATGGATACGGAGGAAAAGGACTGGGACTTCTCGTTTGATTTGAATGTGAAAAGTATGTGGAGGACATGCAGAGAGGTCATTCCAAAGGTCTGTATATAAAGTATGTGGCAGACATGTAGAGAGGTCATTCCAAAGGTCTGTATATAAAGTTTGTGGCAGACATGTAGAGAGGTCATTCCAAAGATCTGTATATAAGTATGTGGCAGACATGTAGAGAGGTCATTCCAAAGGTATGTATATAAAGTATGTGGCAGACATGTAGAGAGGTCATTCCAAAGGTCTGTATATAAGTATGTGGCAGACATGTAGAGAGGTCATTCCAAAGGTATGTATATAAAGTTTGTGGCAGACATGTAGAGAGGTCATTCCGAAGAACTGTATATAAGTATGTGGCAGACATGTAGAGAGGTCATTCCAAAGGTATGTATATAAAGTATGTGGCAGACATGTAGAGAGGTCATTCCAAAGGTCTGTATATAAGTATGTGGCAGACATGTAGAGAGGTCATTCCAAAGGTCTGTATATAAAGTATGTGGCAGACATGTAGAGAGGTCATTCCAAAGGTCTGTATATAAGTATGTGGTGGACATGTAGAGAGGTCATTCCAAAGGTCTGTATATAAGTATGTGGTGGACATGTAGAGAGGTCATTCCAAAGGTCTGTATATATAAGTATGTGGCAGACATGTAGAGAGGTCATTCCAAAGGTCTATATATAAATATGTGGCAGACATGTAGAGAGGTCATTCCAAAGGTCTGTATATAAGTATGTGGCAGACATGTAGAGAGGCCATTCCAAAGGTCTGTATATAAATATGTGGCAGACATGTAGAGAGGTCATTCAAAAGGTCTGTATATAAATATGTGGCAGACATGTAGAGAGGTCATTCCAAAGGTCTGTATATAAATATGTGGCAGACATGTAGAGAGGTCATTCAAAAGGTCTGTATATAAGTATGTGGCAGACATGTAGAGAGGTCATTCCAGAGGTCTGTATATAAGTATGTGGCAGACATGTAGAGAGGTCTTCCAAAGGTCTGTATATAAGTATGTGGTGGACATGCAGAGAGGTCACTCCAAAGGTCTGTATAAGTATGTGGTAGACATGTAGAGAGGTCATTCCAAAGGTCTGTATATAAGTATGTGGTGGACATGCAGAGAGTTCACTCCAAAGGTCTATATATAAGTATGTGGCAGACATGTAGAGAGGTCATTCCAAAGGTCTATATATAAGTATGTGGTGGACATGCAGAGAGGTCACTCCAAAGGTCTGTATATAAGTATGTGGCAGACATGTAGAGAGGTCATTCCAGAGGTCTGTATATAAGTATGTGGCAGACATGTAGAGAGGTCATTCCAGAGGTCTGTATATAAGTATGTGGCAGACATGTAGAGAGGTCATTCAAAAGGTCTGTATGTAAGTATGTGGCAGACGTGTAGATAGGTCATTTCATAGATCTGTATATAAGTATGTGGTGGACATATAGAGAGGTCATTCCGGAGGTCTGTATATAAGTATGGTTTTGTATAGAACTGCCTTAAATTCAGCATACTGATACTGACATTCCAATTGATTTATGCAAATGTCTATTTATTTTGAAATTTACAGCATTGAAGTGTGATTTTTATGACCAGATAAATTTTTAATTATCTGTCAGTTACTTAAATGAAACACCAACTTAATTTACAGATGCAGAAACAAGGGGGCGGGTCTGTCATCAATATGTCATCTGTAGCATCCAGCAAAAAAGGTCAGTCTCTGAAATACCTGTTACGGTAGTCAAATTTTCTCGATTCTACTTACAGTTATAGTAGTATTTTGTTTGCTTTGGTTTGGTGGGGGAATAAAATTTTCTCGATTTTAGTTACAGTAAGTACTATTATTATTATTATTATTAGTAGTAGTAGTTTGTTTGTTTTGGTTTGGTGAGGGAGGGTGCAAATATATCTAAAGTAAAGTAGTAAAATATAGACTGCTGATACTTATTAAATATCAGAACTTAGTTGAGCAGTCAAATGTACGTGAATAATCACGAATGTTCAGTTGAATAATTAAGGGTCTCTTGAGAAAGGGTGGGTAGTGATGTTATGGGTGTCTGATCATTTCCTTCTGATCAGTCACGGCCGCTGTTAGTTCATTGTCAAGGCAATTAACGAAGGCTGATTCAGACATGAATGAGACGGTGTAACATAAAGGTTAAAAGAATACTGAGCGAAAAAAATGATGAAAGTTTAAACGAGTAGCGTCTACGAAAACATAAGTAATAAAATAATGTAAATGAGGTATATTAAAACGTATACCAACTGAACTGAATGTATTAGACTGGTGTATTACAGCTTTTTTTTTTGAAGCGCATAACAAACACGAAAAACCTTGGAGTTTCGGACACCTGATGTCATTTGATGATCAATGGTCAAATGAAGCAAATCAGAGGAAGGCGATGCGCAAAATTTGTAAAGTCACTACAAAATATTTACATATATTTAACGATTACATGTATTACAAATCAGTGTAAAAACAATATTACAATCATATCATTTCTACATGTATGAAATAAGTAGATGAAGTTTAACAAATGGTTAATAGCGGCACTATATATATGGCTAGATTTACTACTTGTAATGATATTCCCAACATTTACTGCATTTTTATGCAACACATAAGCTTCAAAAAGTGTTATTAGCGGTTATCTTGGCGCGTCTGTTTCTACTTTATATGTGTTCTTAGCGGTTATCTTGGCGCGTTTGTTTCTACGTATTTCTTTATGTGTGTGTCTTAGCGGTTGTCTTGGTGCGTCTGTTTCTACGTATTTCTTTATGTGTGTTGTTAGCGGTTATCTTGTGGCGTCTGTTTCTACGTATTTCTTTATGTGTGTTCTTAGCGGTTATCTCGGCGCGTCTGTTTCTACGTATTTCTTTATGTGTGTTGTTAGCGGTTATCTCGGCGCGTCTGTTTCTACGTATTTCTTTATGTGTGTTGTTAGCGGTTATCTGGGTGCGTCTGTTTCTACGTATTTCTTTATGTGTGTTGTTAGCGGTTATCTTGTGGCGTCTGTTTCTACGTATTTCTTTATGTGTGTTGTTAGCGGTTATCTTGTGGCGTCTGTTTCTACGTATTTCTGTATGTGTTTTGTTAGCGGTTATCTTGTGGCGTTTGTTTCTACGTATTTCTTTATGTGTGTTTTTAGCGGTTATCTTGGCGCGTCTGTTTCTACATATTTCTTTATGTGTGTTGTTAGCGGTTATCTTGTGGCGTCTGTTTCTACGTATTTCTGTATGTGTTTTGTTAGCGGTTATCTTGTGGCGTCTGTTTCTACGTATTTCTTTATGTGTGTTTTTAGCGGTTATCTTGGCGCGTCTGTTTCTACATATTTCTTTATGTGTGTTGTTAGCGGTTATCTCGGCGCGTCTGTTTCTAGATATTTCTTTATGTGTGTTGTTATCGGTTGTCTCGGCGCGTCTGTTTCTACGTATTTCTTTATGTGTGTTGTTAGCGGTTATCTTGGCGCATCTTTTTCTACGTATTTCTTTATGTGTGTTCTTAGCGGTTATCTCGGCGCGTCTGTTTCTACGTATTTCTTTATGTGTGTTCTTAGCGGTTATCTCGGCGCGTCTGTTTCTACGTATTTCTTTATGAGTGTTGTTGGCGGTTATCTCGGTGCGTCTGTTTCTACGTATTTCTTTATGTGTTTTGTTATGGGTTATCTTGGCGCGTCTGTTTCTACGTATTTCTTTATGTGTGTGTTTAGCGGATATCTTGTGGCGTCTGTTTCTACGTATTTCTTTATGTGTGTTGTTAGCGGTTATCTCGGCGCGTCTGTTTCTACGTATTTCTTTATGTGTTTTGTTATGGGTTATCTTGGCGCGTCTGTTTCTACATATTTCTTTATGTGTGTTGTTAGCGGTTATCTCGGCGCGTCTGTTTCTACGTATTTCTTTATGAGTGTTGTTAGCGGTTATCTCGGTGCGTCTGTTTCTACGTATTTCTTTATGTGTTTTGTTATGGGTTATCTTGGCGTGTCTGTTTCTACGTATTTCTTTATGTGTGTGTTTAGCGGTTATCTTGTGGCGTCTGTTTCTACGTATTTCTTTATGTGTGTTGTTAGCGGTTATCTCGGCGCGTCTGTTTCTACGTATTTCTTTATGTGTTTTGTTATGGGTTATCTTGGCGCGTCTGTTTCCACATATTTCTTTATGTGCGTTTTAGCGGTTATCTCGGCCCGTCTGTTTCTATGCATTTCTTTATGTGTGTGTCTTAGCGGTTATCTTGGCGTGTCTGTTTCTACGTATTTCTTTATGTGTGTTTTAGCGGTTATCTCGGCCCGTCTGTTTCTAGGCATTTCGTAATGTGTGTGTCTTAGCGGTTATCTTGGCGCATCTGTTTCTAGGTATTTCTTTATGTGCGTTATTAGCGATTATCTTGGCGCGCCTGTTTCTACGTATTTCGTTATGTGCGTTATTAGCGGTTATCTTGGCGCGCCTGTTTCTACGTATTTTTTTTTTTTTTATGTGTGTTTGCACTTTTACTGAATTGTTATAAATGCGATAAGTTGGGCTATCAGTATCAGGCATCGAATTATTACCATCAAACGGTCACGAGAAGTGTTGTCAATCATTTTATTAATTTATTTATGTATCTACCAATATTTAACCTCTGCTTTATCACAAGGTGCCCCTAACCGCTGTGTGTATGGAGCGACTAAAGCTGCAGTGATAGGTCTCACCAAGGCAATGGCTGCGGACTTTGTCACAGATAAAATCAGGTTTAACTGCGTCTGTCCAGGTAATATTATAGATCAGTATGTAGAAATCATGTCATATTCCATTCGATCTGATAAGATTGCATTTGTTATATTTTCACAGTTCATTGCAATTCAACTTTTTAATTTTTTAATGTGTCCGATTGTGGTATTTTGTTGTCAATGTTGTAATCAAGATATACTAGGAGTTTATTTTGGACTTGTATTGTTAGGGACTGTCGATACACCATCTCTACAGGGCAGAATCAGCGCTCTTCCGGATCCAGTACAGGTTTGTCATTCACCAGACATTTTGCTTTCGCTCACTACCGGTACCAGTAATTAGAAAATATCAAAAGTTGATATAATTTTTTACCATTAGTCAAATATATATACATGTATATACAAATGAAATTTTTACCATTAGTCATATATATATATATATATATATATATATATATATATATATATATATATATATATATATATATATATATATAATTAGTGAAACACCCCGGGAGTGCTATGGACCTTGGATCTCCGAAGAAATACCTGTAGAAATAAAGACAAATTAGACAAACATATAAAGCACAGACATTGCAGCTAACAAGGCACCCTATATTTCACTTATATTCGTTCCCCGACGGGGACTCGAATCCACGACCTATGGTACCGAATCACCTAGCTGCCATGCATCAGAGCATCTAACCGACTGAGCTACCCGAGCTTCACAGAAATAGAGCTTTAAATAATAGCCAATCATTAGCTAATCATATGCATGACAACATATACATAATATAATATTATATACATATACACACACACACACATATATATATATATATATATATATATATATATATATGGGGGGGGGGTGTTGTTTGTGTGTATGTGTTTGCCGGTTTGTGTGTATAATCTCTCTGTTGTGAAATTCGTACTCTTATTTTTACATGCATTTCGCTTCACTTTTTATTAACATTCAACAATAATTAATCATTTCTTCTAGGCGCGAAAAGACTTTGAGGCTCGCCAGAAGATTGGAAGATTCTGCACAGCTGATGAAGTTGCCCATCTTGTTGTCTATCTCGCTTCCGATGAGGTTTGTATTAGTATTTTAGCAATAGTCGCCGACAAGCTGCATAAATCATCAAACCGAATGTACCACAGAGATCTAGAAGGCTGTCTTAAAAAGTCTTGTTCTTTTTAGTTCCATTCCGAAATCAAATTCTTGCAAATTTTCAAGTCTTTCTGGATTTTGTTACTTTTTACTATTTTAGGGTAATTTCTTATATTTTATTTTCTCCTTAGAAGTTGTTTATAATGCATTGATCGATTTTATTACTATAAATATACGTGTGATTGGAAAGATGCGGAATACAGAAATAACTTGCGAGAATTTTGAAAAAAAGTGGATGCATATATGTACTACGAGAATGTAATACTAAGCTTAGATGGACTTTTCCTTTAGAATTAATAGATATTTTTGATACTTTGTAGGGATAAAGTACTCAAGATTCCTTACAAGTATTGCTGTTTTTTCAACCATATCACAAGAGTTCCTGCTACTGGGTGTTTCATGATGCGTTTTGTTGATTATAATTAACCACATGGGCATAACAGAAACAATGATTATAAACGTTTCGTACAAAGAGTTTAATCGTGTAATATTTATACTAAGTCAGTGTCATTGAATGAGGAGATTCAATGCTTAATAACGGCATTTCTTTTCTTGATTTTTTTATTAGATGCACAATGCCATTAACAAGGCAGCTAATTAGGGAAAGAAGTAACCCCTTTTGAAATCCACCACTGCACATTTATCTTAGAGTGTTTATAAGGTTCGCTATTGAAATCTCTGGTAAATATTGTGTAGACGGCTTTAAAATATTTACTGCACTTTGTGTTTTGCAGTCGGCGTTTTGTACAGGTCAGGAATACGTGATAGATGGTGGATGGAGTAACTAGAACGATCAAGAAAACTATAGACCTCAAAGGCTTCCAAAGTATGTGGCATTGTTTTCCTCTGGACTCTCAAACAATGTAACTTAATCGTATACAGTGCACCGTCAATGAAAATTCAAATACAGTTTAATTAAATAAAATTTAATATTTGCTAATGTTGCAATTGTCATGATACAAAATCAATCATTTTAATCTTCATATATTTCAGATATACACACGTACACAAAAGAGGGAAACGAAAAAAGTCTATATATGGTTAACAATATAAACACATTTTCAAACCATTTGTTTAATTTATGTATTTTAATTGATGATAACATATTGGAAAACAATAACATAACTAATAAATATATGCTAAAAATTGAGTCGACAGGTTCAGCTTATGGGTATTGCCCGTTTGTTTGTGGCGATGAGAGTAACGTCATGGCTAGACCTTATGAGGGTATTCTGTCGACCAGCATTAAGAGACATTACAATCATATTTTGTGTTAGCGGTCGTATCATGACTTGATGATACAGATTAGGAGATTGACCGACTATGGTACGTGTTAAGAGAAACTCCGTGAACTCCAATTTTAATAGGTGCTTGTCGACTGAACGGTCGTATTTGGTATAGGTCTGGGGAGTACATTCTATACCTCACTTTGGTATTCTGGAGTCATGAATTCCAGTAAGTTCCCGAGTTTGATATCTTGGAAACGCTGTCGCGGTCCAAATTTGATATCAGATGGATGCTTTCGAGGTCCGACTTTGTGAATTGGAGGACGACTCTGGAGTCCATTGATAGCTGGAGAAAGAACTGGCGAGTGTCTCTAGTCTCCCAGTGTTGATAGCTGTGATATTCCCATCAAATCTTTCGAGTTGACACAGCTATTGCTGTATTGCAGATGGGTCACTTGTTCCCTGTAGGATGTTGCTGCATTCATAGCAGGATTACCACTTTCTGGATTTCACCTATTCTTGAAGATGAAGGCTGACTGATTAGCACGAGTGACTACGACGACAGTGTTGGATGTGACGTCATCGGACAGACTGTGGTAAACTTTTGTGACTGTATTTGCAATGTGTTTGTTTGGTACCCAAACGTGAAGGATCTGTTTATTCCAGTCTTCCAGAGTATTCTTGTTCGCTTGATTTACCCCTGATTTAACAGAAGTTCAAATGATTAGTATAATGTCTTACATAACGGTACTAAATGTATGTACATGCACATATTATCGTTTACTTCCATCAAGTTACAGTTAAATCTGTAAGAAAACGCAACGAAGAGTTTAGAAAAGAAAGCTTTATGCTGTTGTCAATCGTTATCTAAAACGGGATAAATAGATTATATAATTCATTTTTTTTTCACTTCAATTATTTTTGTATTTCAATTCATGAACGCAGCTACATTTTATATTTTTCTAAATATTTCCTTCCTGGAAAGTCGCAACATTTCCTTTCTTACATAAATCTCTATAGCTTAGGGCTTCATTTTTCATAATGTTTATCAGATTCCGTCAGCATAAATATAGTATAAATGAATGTTTAAAGGTTTGTCGGTAACATTCGTTATCATTGTAAGATACTTGCCTCTAAGTTTCTTAGTTAGAAGTCTGCTTGCACTCTCCTCAGTGAATTCACCAAAGTAGCTCATAGCACGCGTTACTGATACGCCTACTTTTACGCCGTCAATCCGGCAAACGTAGTCCGTTATAGAGCCACCCTCGGGGAAATAGACGACCTCCATCTCGGTCTGTAAGAAGAAACAATATTACTACAAATAAATATCAGATAGATGCTAAACTCATAACTATGTTTAAGCCGGTGTAGCTAAGCGAATTAAGTGCTCGGCTTATGACAAAGAGGTACCTGGGTTCGATTCCCACCGTGGCAAATCCGGTGTTCTGTCTTTCGGACGACACAGTGAAAACCGAGGTCCCGTGTCATGATAAGCATAGCAAGTAAAAGATCCCTCGCTGCTTCAGGAGGGTCCATTACAAAGGTATAGATTTCTAAATAATGACTCGTGTAGATGTCGTCGCTATAATTATAATAACAAAAAATAATAATCATTCTTAACAAAGTTAATCGACTCCCGTCCGGAGCACACCGGTGTTCTGTCTTTCGGATGAGACAGTAAAAACCGAGGCCCCGTGTCATGGTATGCGTGGCACGTAAAAGATCCCTCACTGCTTCGGGTGGGTCCGTTGCAAAGGTCTAAATTTGTATGCAATGCATCAGGCAGATGCCGTCACCATATACGTGAAATAATCGTGGAGTGACGTAAAACAATAATCAATCAATCAATCAATCAAAGTTAATCGAGTATGTCCATGGCCATTTCCTTCAGAGCTTAAATTGACATAATTTCCCTGATAGATTTTTAATAAATAAAAAAGTGGATCTACACATTTATATCCACAGCCTTCCGGAAAAACACAAATAATTTCAACTCTATGGAAAAGCGTGACATTTTTTAAAATTATTGTTACTTTTCGGTGTTTCATTTCATAAATAGGAATACTAATGTTTGAAATATATACATTAAAACATTAGACAAACGTGATCATTGTCCTGTTCTTCACGTCAAATTCTAGCAAATGATCTGACAGAGGCAAATCCAGCAAAATAAAGGGAAGTCCATCTTTTTTGTTGTTAAAAAAGTATCAAGGAAGGGGCTCACTCTTTGATATCAAACTTTGTTATGCAACAGGCAGGAGAAAAAGATGTGGCTGAACCCGGGAATCGAACCCAGAACCTTTCACTATAAAAGCGGACACTCACCATTTCGCTATCCGGACTGATACCGTCCGTCATATACTTCTCCCCTGCCAGAGGTTTCCAATCCTGGAAACTGAAACACACGACAACCCAAAGATGAAACGCACAACAATCCAATCACGGCACTTCCCACACAAACATGCAACCCATGACGGCTGGCCACGGCACCAAACGTATGTTCAAGCACCCGGGAGTCGAACCCAGATCCTTCCGCTATCAAGCCAGACGCTCTCAGCATTGAGCTATCCGGGCCGATACCCATCCGTCACAATTATAAACCAAATGTCGAAAAATAATTAAACTAAACAAACCAAACAACCCCCCCCCAAAAAAAAACCAAAAAAAAAAAAACCAAAAAAAAAAAAAAAACCAAACAAACAAAATAAATACAACCGACTTAAGGAGGAGGTTACATACCTTTACTAAGTGCGCATTGAAACACCTCTGAAAAAACTCGAATGATAAGACCTCTGAAATAACAGAGTTTCCTCCTGCATTGGGCACTGTCAGTATTCTCACAGCTGGAACAGATAAACTCATTTTCTCGAACTCTTTTAGCGAAACGAAATCGAAATGAAGTAAGCCACCAGCTTCATTTTCATGTACACATTTCAAGAATTCGAAGTAGTTGTTAATCTCTACGGTGAAGTTTGTTCCTAGGTAAACATTGCATGGCGTTTTGTTTTGAACTAAAACCGTTTCCACTTTTTTCTCGAGGGAAGACACATTTCCATGTATACCGCCTATTTCGCAACGGTTCTTTAATGTCCCATTCTTCTTGTTGAGGCAGACCACTAGGGGAGACCGACTGAGGCTTGTAGTGAGAGAAAAATTTGACCTGTCCAGATCCAGAAACTCCCTTCCCTTGGTGATGTCGGCGGCGGTGACGGTGCCGGTGTCGATTTTGCTGCATTTTTACTCTTTTTCTTTTTCCAAACGGAATCATAGAACAAAAACAAGAAAGAATAAGCTTAATCTAACAAGTCGACAAGTTAAGGATTCAATAATAAGTGTTTGTGTCGCTGTAGTTAATGTGAAAACTGATGCAATATAGGGAAATTCTGTTTATATGTACGAAAATGACATAAAATCTAAATTTAGAATTATCTAAAAATATTAACCAATGAGAAAATTTCATTCGGCGATGTAATTTTAGAATGAATTTCTACCTTTAGACTGGAGTTACCTGCTCCTGTTTGCTATAAATAGCTCTTCCATTGCAGTCGTAACTAAGGGGGGGGGGGGTTCATCTCTTATTCCCTTTGTGTAATGTAGCCCCTGTGGTTTAATTAGATCCCCGTCCCTTACATGATCACACAGTGTGGTGTGTCACTGTGTGTGTGACACTGTGAGGACGAGGATCGAATTTAAAAGCGAGCGTCTGTGTCTAGTCTGCTTTTACCAGAATATTGAAGGCGTTTAGATTGGATTGAATAAAAAGGTGAATACAGAAGCGAATCTAGCAATTTGGAAATGGGAATTGTCATGGGAAAGGTTAAATGAATATAAAGCTTATTACTAAGCACAAAGCCAGAGATTAAGACTATTTTCAGAGTAGTTTGTCTCCGAGAAAACTAAGAGACAAAGTAAAAAAAAAATGCACACACACACACACACACACACACACACACATATATATATATACATATATATATATATATATATATATATAAAGCACGAAGACACTACAGCTAACAAGGCGCCTATGTTCCCCTTATATTCGTTCCCCTTCTGGGACTCGAACCCACGACCTATGGTACCGATTCACCTAGCTGTGATGCATCCGACTCTCCAACCGAGTCCAGACGGGGAACGAATATAAGTGAATATAGGTGCCTTGTTAGCTGTACATAGTGTCTTTGTGCTTTATTTGTCACTCACGAAACGCCAACAATATTTGTATTGGCCATCCAATGCTTCATTCATGCTGAGTTAAAGTTACATCAATATCTGTCTATTAGGGGACGACCATTTGATTCTGAAAGGGGGGGGGCTGGCAAATTTGTTCTAGTCAGATTATCTATTTTCAGATCTTTGAAGGACAGAACTTTTATTTCCTTAATATCTTGGGGCAGATTATTTATTTTCTTTACGTTTTTGTCGCCAATATACACTTGTAAGAATTGCATTGTAATATATGCCAAGAACACATATCCTTCTATAATTATATTTTGTTAACAAAACACATTCTAATATAAGGTACACTCAGGTAAAAACGAAGAAATACCGAAAGGTAAACCATATCTCATAGTCCATGGAGTAAAAGGACAGTATACTGTATATGTATGTATCAACAAATAATATGCAAACACTACTTTAATTGCATAAGTCTTTATACTACTAGTTTGTATTGTGAAGTGTATAGTCTCTCTCAGTCTCTGGTATCCAGGCGGAGAATTTCCATTTATCACTATAGAGGGATGTGTGAGGAAATGTTAGCTTGCTGTTTTTACTGCCTTTGAACTATCTTATTTTAATGCAAAAAAGCATTTAATAAATATATTTGATATATCGATTTTTCACATTTCTAACTTTGTTTTCACTACTTCTAGTTTAAATTTGAGAAAGCTTGGTAGATATCAAGCAAAGATGTTCCTCATATACAATTTCACATGTTTTAAAAGTTTTAAAGAAACTAAACATTTATGGCCATCTACAATCATTGTTCAATATCATTGTGCAATGTTTTCAATGTCTAAGGTGATCAATATAGGCCCATTTTGGACTCTTTTTACTTTTGTTACCATGAAGATACACAGTTTTGTTGGTTTTACTTTTGTTCTTATTTTAAAGTTATGTTTGTGATTATTTTACATTTGAACGAATGTGTTAAATAATTTAACGAAAGTCGTGTTGTACTGATTTGAATGAAAGTTAAAAGGAATGAAACACTGTCAACAAATATAGCCACTATAAATTTTGAAATGCACATGATTTAATTTAAACATCAACTTTGCATATGTGCTAAGGAGAGAGATGAGACAAATTCAATTAAGACCCCTTTTGGCCACTCGTTTTAACGTTAAAATATTGGTGTGCCTGGCATATAAATGAGGGGCGGACAACACGAGGGGAAGTTGGAAAAAAGGATTGGAAATTGGCGGCAGGGGGACACGAATGACACTATTGCGAACTGGAATCTGATGAGAAAATCTCTCAGAAAGCAGATGGTAGAGCCCTTGTCCCCTGTCTGCCCCACAAAACGAACATGCAAATATATATTTTAAAAAGCAAACATTCTATCAAGTTTTGCTTAACTTATTGAATAGCACGATGTGTTCTATGCTATACATTCCGCTGAAATGTGAGTTACACAGTTATACTATTACACATTATAGCAATCTGGCGAGCGAATCGAGCCGGGAAAAAATCAACATTTTTTCTATAGAACATTCAGCTTTATATTTGCATGATCTCGTATATGTACAGGCTAGTAGCCAGAATATCTATTTTCGTATCAGTCAAAGCCAGATTTTTTATTTCCAGCATTTTCAGGGTCAGAATATTTATTTCCAAAAAAGTGCCAGCTAAACCCCCCCCCCGAATCAAATGGTCGTTCCTTTAGTTCTAAAATTGAAATTGTTAAGTGACACGTTCCTTCCCTTTCATGAAAAAGAAATGACATAATAATAATAGTAATAATAATAAATACTAATAATAATAAGACCATAGATACATGTGGTTTTAACATTAATTTATTACAATAAAATAAATTAAACGTTTCGATAAACAATCACCACGAGTGAACACATGTATGTTATATAAAAGAATTGCAGATTATGGAAATAAATGTTATCTACATAGAGCAAACTCTTGTGTCACATCATATTGCCGTCTTCGTAAATTTATTCTAAATCATTCAGCCAAGACAAATTTTCCTAATATTAATGATATAGTGTACAAAATGCTGCTGAATAGGGATAAGGTATTGGACATTGTAGTCCATCACGTAAATTATAACAAATATAAGATATGCATAAGGAAAGGAAAGAACAAGAGGTGAACAAGCCCCCCCCCTCCCCCCATAAAACAAGTGAACCATTTACCGGTTAATATAATATTACTACTTTGTTATAAGGTTTTAACGACATGGAGGCCTCAGTGGCTAAGTGAGCTAAAGCCTTACACTGGAATGCACTATTGACTGCGTGATGGACTGAATTTTGCACTGAAATACACTATAGACTGCGTGGTGGATTAAAGTATAACACAGTAATGTACTACATGTATAGACAGCTGTGGTTGGCTACAACATTGCATTGGAATGCACTATATAGACTGCGTGATGAACTGAAGTTTTGCACTGAAATGCACGATAGATTGCGTGGTGGACTAAAGTATTACACAGTAATGTACTATAGACTACTGTGGTTAGCTAAAGCATTGCACTGGAATGTACTATAAACTGCGTGATGGACTGAAATTTTGCACTGGAATGCACTATATATTGCGTCGTGGTTTAAAGCATTGCACTGGATGGACTATAGATTGCGTGATGGACTGAAGCTTTGCACTGGAATGCACTATAACCTGCATGATGGAATAAACAGTGTACTGAAATGCACTATAGACCTGTGTGATTGGTTAAAGCATTGTACATGGAATGCACCATATATTGCTGTCATAGGCTAAAGCACTACATTGACACACACTAAAGACTGCTGACAAGGACTAAGCAATAGCACTGCACTGCACTGGAATGCACTACATGTATACACTTCTGTCAAGGCTAAACCACTGCACTGGAGCACACTATAGGTTGCTGTCAAAGGATAAATCTCTGCACTAGAACACACTATAGACTGCTGTCAAGGACTAAGGAACTGCATTAATGCCCTCTACATCAGAACACTGATTGCCATCATTTAGGTGATATAGTCCTAGTGTGTTCACAAACTTAAAACAAAATTCTAAATATAAAGATGCTCTCATCGTATGATCCCATATTACACCTATTTCATACATGTATATACCTGACTTAAACAATAAAATATCACAAATATAAATATAATGCTACACTAAAATCCCTGTTAGCCAATAAGGAAAAGACACATTAATACAATAAAATTAATGTATCTACACTTCAATAGAACTACCACAAAATAAAGTCCCTCTGACAACAACCACCTGTTAAAAAAATCCCTTGTTATAGCCAAAAAGATAGTGGAATTTTTCATTAGAATTATAAATGCTGAAAATACATCTTATCAAAAACCAATAATATAGGAAAGATTTCTTACAAAATCTGCAATACCACTTCCCAAAATAATGAAAATGATATTAAGAGAATGATATTTGCAGCATGTCAGTCACATGGCACAGATACATAACTGATACATATATAGCATCTGTATACAAGTATGGATCTGGGTTAATTCTTGATATGTGGATCAGTATACCATAGTGGAGTACAGAAAATACATAGCTTCACTATCACCCTCAATATGTGTACTCTACATTACAATGAAATCTTATGGTATGTATTGAATTTGCACCATTCCATGTTAAAATATTCAATGTTAAATACATTTGTGAACATTTAGGACATGCACTGGTTTCTTAATATTTATATGGTTGACTAGGATACAAGTGTTTGTATGGCTTTCAGTTCTACTGGAAGCAGGAAGTCACAATGTGATAGATATATTAGAACAAATTAGGATCAAACCCAGAGCACCTTCACCACAAGCCAACCTCTAAACTAAATCAAATTTTCCCTTTTGTAAATATAAATGTATATATACCGTCCCCTGATGTTGCCAGGTGAATGGAGAAAATTGTTTTTAATCATTTAAATAATAAACAAAATCATTCACACACACATATATATGTATATTTGTCATACCTGCAAGGGCCCAATTTGGTCAATAAACTATCTTATCTCTTATATCTCTAAATATGCATATTTACATGTATATATATAGTTTTTGTATTTCATCCTCTACAATGCTTTTGTGTGGTCCCATGAATTCATACTGGTATAATAAAATATGTTAGCCTCCATGTTTCATATAATTCCTTTTGTATAAAGACAAAAACAAAACCTATGGAAAAACTTGAACATATCGTATACACATTTACTGAGAGCAGTTATGATTAAAAATAGAATAGGGCACTGCTTAACCGGAGCATAATATGGCTGTAAGTTGACATGATTCCCTACACTATGGCAAGACCAAGTTTAAAATCCAGATGCACAACTTTAAGAAGATTTTTTACCCTGCCCATTTTTCCCTACCCCAGTGGCCATACCCCAGTTTGAAACCCAAGAGCACAACTTCAAGTCATACCCTTTCATATACTGTTACAATAACATTTGTGCCTGTCATGGTTAAGGGTGAGATGTGCAGACAGGATTGTGGAAATGGATGGACAAATGGAAAGATTGACAAACAAACACACAACAGCTGTATATCATAGTATGCCCACATTTTAATGCAGGAATATATTATTATGAACCAACATAGCTTCTGCCTTCATACAGATTTCCAACTGAGATAAAAATTAGGAAACGTACATCGAACAGAAATGATGAATAAATGTGGTTGTAATATGCCAATCAATTACCAGGTATGCATTGATTTCCTCCAGATCAAATGATGGCACTGTCACCAACCTACAGTGTACATGTATCTACTAAGTGATTTTTTCCAAAATTCTAAGCATTAGGCATAATGTTAACACAAATCCAACTGTGATTACAACTGCCATTTTGAACATGTAAAACAGCTTCCTGATAAAAACATGTGAATATAGCCTTCGACAAAGGAAGGAAAAATTCCAATGAAATAATACCAAATAACAATATAAATGTTGACGACTTAGCCTAGTATGTATCATGAATATGCATATATTTTTTTTAATTTGAATAATTTCTACTGACTGAGAAATCCAGACTTGATAGTGTTACAATGAATAGGTAACTTATCTTGAGATATTAATCTGCCATAATAAGTTATGCGGTAATATTCTTTATGCGTAACTTAGAAATTTTCACACATAACAATATAAAGTGGAAGAAAGTACATGTATATTGAAAATGCATCATGACTATCAAATTTTAAAATCCTTTAAGTTCAGTGTAGAGATAAAATTCTCATTTCATCAATAGAAATCTGAATACTATACTTTAGATCCCTATGGATGCTGAGAAAGGGTAGAATGCATATTAATGATAAATGTCATCAATACTTTCCCACTACATGTGTAAAGAACATAATCAAGCAATCATGTTATACAATAAAATATTATATTGATACATATTGTAATATTAGTTATATTGATACATGATATTGTAATACATTTGCACATATCTCATACCATCACATTCACACAAACTTCTAATATCATTTCATTGCATCGTCTGAGAAACAACGCAATGTTAAGGACATACTTGCCATTTCTTTGGAATGCTGTGGAGAATGATGACACCAGCTCAGGATTGATGAGTGTGGTGGGGGGATGTCATACTGCACAATGACCTTTTTCGCATAACTTTGTATTTATCCAAGAATTTTAAAGCATTCGCAACATTCATAAAGGAATGAACTACTCAAATATATGTAATTCACATTAAGAATGTCTTTACTACTATTAAAAAACACCAATGTCTGCTTCATGGCACATTAACTTAAACAAAGATTTTACAAAAAATCTGTGTCAGCTTCCCAGCACATGTCTGTAAATTTAGAATACAAATAGATCTACATCATTTCTGTGGCACATAGAAGTAAGTGTAGAATTTACTATAAATCTATGTCTTAGTTGGTTGGTTGATTGGTGTTTTACGTCGCTTTCAACAATATTTCAGTTATATCGCGACATGGAAGCAGGAGGTTACCAACCTCTTAAACATAGTGGCACAACCCGGGAATCGAACTCGGATCGTCGGCGCCGCAAGCCAAGCGCTTAACCACTACACCACGCCTGTCCCTTCTATGTCTTAGAGGGACATATACATTTACATAGAATGTACAATAAACTTACATCTACTTCTGCACATATTGATGTAAACAGATTTTACAATTAAATCTACATCTTCCTTGAGGTACGTATAAGTTTAAAACATAAATGTACACACAAACCTAAATTATGGCATTGATTGAAATGCAAAATAATGGCAAGTTACATTTAACCTATGTCTGTTTTACAGTCTTCAGTAAAACTTGGCCCAAATCTATATTTGTCATTTTGATCACAATGCATCACATGTCACAATTCTCAACTATCAGTTACTGTATAAATTATTCAGAAAATAGTCTTCATCTGTTGTTATCAAAATCTTCAATGTTCATTTACACAAACTTTATTATCTCCTTACCAGCTACTGTGACAATTTATATAATGGTCAGATTTAAAATCTTTCATTTTTAGAATAATGTAGTAACCTTAACCCTGATTGAATTGTTCTACATATTAGGAATATCAACTTCTATAAATCATCGTCATCGGACTGTAGTAGAGCACTAGTGTCTGGTGTATCGCGGGATCTAGTGCTAAAGTCAAACATTCTTGGACGTCCCAGGATCTTTCTTTTACGAGCTGTAATTCGATTTTGACGAAAGGCACCAATACAAAATATGCCACTCACTAATGCTGCAAACAGGACTACAACCAAAACTGTAAAGAAGGCACAAAATCAATTGTATGAGGAAGACACCTGTAACTTTCTCTTTTAATGTAGATGCAAGTTAAAATGTGAAGGAAATTGATAATTCATAAAATCTGAAAAGCTAAAACTCACCCTTTATACAACATAATATCCCATCAGTTTCTATATTTGAATGAGTAACATAAATAAAATACATGATAATTTGTTGTTACAAGATTTCAAGGGTTTTTTTTATCAGACTTACACTTAGTTTATGTATAATAGCCCATTCTCTTGTTTATCCATTATAAAGCTAATTCCTTGATGTCTCATATTCACAAATCTTTCTTTACAATTGAGGATTGCTTTTATCTGCTGAATGCTAGTGATTTTCTTCATGTACTGTTGAGCCTCTTGTGGTACTCAAACCAGAAACCTCTCAGTCACAAGGCAAGCACCTTACCAATCAAGCTCCCCTCTAATACTAATAACTGATTGCTCCTGAATACTGTGAAATACTTTTATTTATGAGGATCCCGTTTTCTGTGGCTTTCATGATTACCTGTACTCAAGAATTTTGTGTTCCACAAGAATTAATTTACTAATTCAATATAAAAATTTATCATAATTGCAACTTAGACATATATACTGTCTGTCTGTATATAAATGCATAAATATGCATATACCGGTAAATTCAATTGTCATTGTGTATGAAGGGAATATTCAGTCCAGTAAATCATTGTTCAGTAAACACTGACCCAGGCAAGGTAATGTGATGACCACTGTTTGGTGGGAAGAATTAATCAGACCAATTATATAATTAATAATGTTACCGAATTAGCAGTAACTCTGCACTGCTTCATCTCATAGACACCTCTTTTGTCCAATGTCTAATATCTGGGTATTTCAAATGAACGAAAATTCATTGGCATATTCTTTTATAGTATTGTATGTGATGAGTCAGTATATAGATTGGTTACACTAAATGATTATTTTTTATTTGTGATAAACATCAAAGACAATATATACCTTTTAAAAACCTTTACAATTGCCATAGAACTTACATGTAACACTGGTCGTTTCAATTGCTTTACTTAGAGATTTGTCTTCGGAATCACTAAGGAGATCCAATACAGATTCTAATGACCCATCATTGGCTGCAGGTACAATCTGAAATAATCGACAAAACTCTACAATACCACATTCGTTAATATTCAGGTTGAGAAACATACAATAACAATTAGGATGAAAAGAGACAGCATAGGTGTGGATGAAAGTCATTCTAACAAAAAATCACAAGAAACCGTAAACACTCCAGCAACTGAGCAAGCTAGACTACAGTAACAGACCATTATATGACCCATGACTACAAAGCTCATAAAGTTTAAACTACATATGACAAAATGAGCTGATCTAGATCTCTGCCACTATTGAAGTCTGAGCAAGCGAAGTGAATAGTTCTTAGGGATATACATATATGGAGCAATTAACACGCATATGTAATATGTATTCAAAGTACCGTAATTTGTTTGTCATTTCATGTTTTTAGAGTTTTTCACTTTTGTTAAAGCAACACTACCACTGTATACTTCATATTTTGATCTGCTGCTGAAATTACCCATTTTTGACAATCAAAGACTTTAAACAAGTGTCTGTAAACACAGATGAAAAATTCTTCAGTTTCATGTTCCAGCCATGGACATACCCCTAATATATCCATGGACCTGGGGAGGTTTAAAATTATGACATTCTTATTAGCAGCTGAGCTCATAAATCTCTTTAGGTCTATTCAGATTATTTAACACTTTTGATGTGTTTTTTAGTTTTCTTTCACGTGTATATTTTAATCAGTTTTATTTGTTGCAATGGAAACTTACCTTCAATACATGGCACATTAATGAGTAGATATCTACCATTTTAATGACTCCTGAGACATGATTTTTCTTGAAAGCTGGACCTGATGCAATGAAAAATGGATGGACTTCATCCACTTTGGAAGGATCATATCCATGAATACCCTCTACAAAAATCAAAATCACTCTGAAAATTACATAGGTTCTGAGAAGAAACTTTGTTTGACAAACATTCTGAGAGTATTGCTAAAGTAATAAAAGTCCTCAATCAGTCCCAACAAATCCATAAGGGACTGAAAAGTAGGCCAGTGGCAACCAAAGAGTAACTGGCATTCTGAGAGTTTTAGTATGTGTCTATCAGCTAGAGATGCTCACTTTTTTTCTTTCTTGTTTTGTTTTGATGTTTGTAAGTTAACTGGACTTTTGTGATCAATGTCATACTGTTAAGTCAGATAGATGTCTTTCAATTTTTTTCTCAATGAAGAATCTTGTTTTTTCATCATAAAATAAGAGATCCAAGCATTCTACATAAAACTGCCTGTACTGTAATTTGGTGTCACAATGATTTTGAAGAAAGGGCAATTACTCTTGAAAAATTAGGTTATCCATGACCAAAGTCAAACTTGATCCCAGTTTCAGCTTGATATCTGTAAGCATGGCCAAGAAATGTGCAGAAAATTGATTTTGAACAAAGGGCAATAACTCTGGGAAAAGTCGGTCAACCATGATCATAGTTGAACTTGATCTGTAACTCCTCATTGGCAAGCTTTCTATCACGTTTCAGCTTGATATCTTTAATGATGACCAAGAAAAGTGTGGAAAACCAGTGTGACAGACTGACAGACTGATGGACAAAGTGGAAACCTACTGTTCCCTTCATTTTCACCAGTGGGGCTCTAAAAATAGAGGGCCCTTTTAACTGGACATTATAAACCTGCACCTTGACCACAAGAGGCTAATCTCTGGGTACAAAACTACGAAACAAACTCTTTCATATACATAATATGATAACCTACATCTATAATGGTTCAGAAGGAGTTGCAATGCAAGATTTCTTTAACAACTTTAAATCATGTATATTATATACCACCATCTAATTCTTTCTGAGCCTCATGATTTTGGAGAACTTTAGGATGACCCAACTTTAAGCCCTATCCCCAATGACCGGATGTCCTCACTTTTGAATCTATGTGCCCAACTTCAAGCAATGTTCTATCATATGCCACTCTCAGGTTTTGTCTAGGCCTCATGACTTAGGATCATGGGAAGTGTGAGAAGTTCAAGATTTTTTTTACCTCATCTATGAGCCCAGCATCAGGAGTTAAACCCTAACTTGAGAACATAGCATCTTTGTTAGCCAAGGCTCCGATCCAATTCTCTCCTCTTCCCCTTGGTGGATTAAATTGGGATTTTAAACTCCCAGTTATCGATGTGGTTGAAATCGCCCACATCCAATATGTAGGTACAGTATGATATATTAATAGTCCATAGTTGTTCATTTATCCCCTTTTGTTCTCTAAACCTATACATATTTGAACCAGTATTGCAAGTGTATCCATATTACCTACATATATGGATCAGAGCCTTGGCTAGCGAAGATGGAAACACAAGTGCACAACTTTAGGCCATGTATTGTCACACTCTACCATCAGATGTCTTCTAGTTTAGGAGGCGAAATACTGACAATTTTTTTTTCACCACACTCATAGGCCCCATCCCCAGGGGTAAGACCTCTCTTTAGAATCAAGATGCATACATGTATTTTCAAGTTATGAACTGTTTTATTCTTCTTTAAAGCCTCCTGATTAAGGAGGAAAAGCACGGACAAAATGCAACCACATAAAATCATTTTCTCTACTTAAAATAAAGTAAATCGTTTTCTGAGACACAAATGACTTAATTCATAAATTATGAATGAATTCAACACCTGAAAAGGCATGGCATTTCAATTCAGAAATGCTTTCAAATAAGTCTTGTGACCTTGAACTTTGACCAAAAAGCCCCCCAAAATAGGTATCCTACCTAGGTTCACGAGTATTCTATGTGGGATGTATCACGACTCTAGGGTGAAAAGTTATCAAGTTAGAAATGCTTTGAAAGGAAAGTCAGTTGACCACCGACACCAAAATATTGGATCCTCCTTAGTTATGAGCTTCCAATTTGTGGAGAATCAGGACTCTAGGTTGAAAAGGCATCATGTTGTAGTCCAGAAAAGCCTTTAAAGAACAAAGTCCAGTGCCTTTGACCTATAACTTTGTTAAGAGGAGGTACAATAATTTGAGCATAAACTTTACTTTATTACTATCAGTTGTTCTGCCTTTTCTGTGTACGTAAAAAGAAATGGAAGAAATGATTTCCAGGCATACATCTTCACTATGGACAACTCAGGACTTTTTATGTTCCAATGACTATTCATTGCACACATCACATAAACAAAGATCTATAACAATCTTAATGAGTAGCCTACCAATAACAATGCCTTTATGCCAATCACTTGAGTTTACAATGTACTTTGATTGAAAAGAAGAAGAAATGACAACATACACACTACTCAAAGTATATGATTCATGGAATATAGCAAATTAACTATATTGCAAACTCATACTTGTTTTGAAGTTTACAAGTGTTTCATTGATGCCTATAACATATCCTTTCTTTGCTTCAACTATAATCTCAGGAATACGTCGATTCTGACTATAATGAATTTTTTCTGCTTCTTTGCTGCCTTTTCGATAAACGTGGATTTTATCAGATTTCTTTAATGCTGCCAATATTTGATTTGCTGATCCTAAAAAGGAAACATTTTTGTAGGCTTTGAGGTATATTAGGCTATGGATTTAAGTCATTATAGAAAAACAAATACCTACACATAAAAACATTTGTCTAAAGGCAAATTCTGGCTTTTCATGCAATCTTTGAAATTTCACATAAATTAAGAGACATGATCAGTCATTCAAATCAAGAAAATATCTCAATTAAAACAAGTTAATCTTGTATAACCATCAATTGAATATTTCAATATTTCTTTTTGTTAAGATTTCATCAGATTGAGGATTTATTTTCTTGAAATAGCTCTTGATATTTCTCAGTTGATGAAATTATCCAGTGAAAAGTGAAAACAAGAGGCCCAAGTGGGCCTATATCACTCACCTGAGTACCTAGATTATCAGTCATGCAGGAAGGAAGAAGTTATTTATTTAGTTAAAATTTTATTTCAGACTAGAATAAAAAACAACAACAGCTTTTTGCACATCCATTCAGGTGATTTTGATATTAAGCATTTGCTTTGTCTCTGCAAGATGTGATTCAGGGCAACAAGTTAGTCATTTTCTTTAGGTGGGGCCTTTTGTTGACTGATTTCAAGTCTGGGTCATGAAGAACAATTGTTTCAAATATTGTCCAAATCCAACTTAAAATGGCCTAATTTCATATGTTGAGTGTTGAGAAACATCTAAAAACTTATTTAGATGTGTAAAGAAATGAAAATGAATTTTTGACCACAGCTGGATTTGAACCGCTTCTCTCCATATTTTAATTACCAAGTGCTATATGTACCATTGTGAGACCTATTTTATAGACATGGTAGCACCATCTGCTGACCGATTTGGATGAAATGTACAAACTGATAGAGGACCTATAGTACTTCATGTATACCATGTTTCATTAAAATTTTTCATGTGGTATAACGGCAGAAGTTAAAACTGAAGAATTGTCTCTATACACCCTCCTTTGGAAGTCTTAAAATATTCATAGAAAATCAAAAAATTGAGATATTGACAAAATTCTTTCAAAGTAACATTCCTTACGTATACCATAATTATCATCCAAATAGTCCATAAGAAATCATCATTATCAATTTACTAGGAAATATGACTTTTCTGCAATTAAATCACCTAGTCCCAAAAAATGTCGAAAAAATTTCTAAAATTTGATTTTGGAAGGGAAACAAAATGACAAGACTTCTTCACTCATCCCTCTAGATCATTTCTATGCATTCTGTTTGTATACAGCCAGTATAAAGAAGAAGATTGTCAAAGGAGGGTACTCTTTTGTGACCTACTTTTGAATGTGGTGGCACCACCTGTGAAGAGGTCTGTACAAAAACAAAAACGACAGAATTTGAAGGGGGTCATAAGTGAACTTTGAACAGTTTTGCAGAAAAAGTTGAAAATGTGAAAAATTGTCAATCCCCCCTCCCCCCCTTTTTTTTTTGGAAGTCTTAAAAAATTCATGAAAAATCCAAAAATTGAGATATTGACAAAATCTTTTCACATTAATATTCCTTACCATAATTATGAACAAAATAGTCCATAAGAAATCATCATTATCACTTAACTGAAAAACATGGCACTTTTCTGCATTGAAATTACTAAGTCAAAAAAAATGTGGAAAAAATGTCAAAAATTTGATTTCGGAACGGAACTAAACACAACAACACTTCTTCACAGATGCCTCTAGATCAATCCTATGCATTTGGTTTGTCGCTGTAGCCATCCGGTCTGAAGAAGAATTTGGCCAAAGGAGGGTACCTTCTGTAACCTACTTTTTGCTCATGGTGGCACCACCTGTCAATGGATCCAGACGAAAAATAATAACACTTGTAGGGTACCTTGAGTACTTCGTGCATACCAAGTTGCATCAAATTCTGTTCAGCAATTCTAAAGAAGAAGTCGAAAATGTGAAAAGTTTCGGACAGACACCGGATGCTGCACTATGATAATAGCTTATACAGGTGAGCTAAAAAGACATGCATGCATATACAATCAGTTTCTGGGTGTTTACTTCCTATGTAGTTTGCCATCTTTGTTTTAGAGGAAAACTGTACTGATTTTGGTATTATTTATTCCATTATATCAATTATATCAACTGGGGGGGGGGGATATTATTTTTCAATATATTTGTTTTTTCTCAAGAGAATAAAACTTTGTCAAATTTTACTTGATGTAAGTGGTCTAATGTTTGACAAACCACTTTTTGCTTGGATTTTCATTATGATGTTACTGTGTTGATTATGATGTCACGATAATTTGATGTAAATTTGAGCGACAAAACATCTTGTGTTAGATATAATATTGCCCCTTACATTACATAAAATTGGAGGAAGATGTATTTGAAACTGAATACAAATAGATTATACTAGCTAAGCAAACACTCAACAATAACATCAATCAACTTTCACAGTTTTAGTTGACTTACTGCCAACATATCTGAAACAACAAATTTCCAGAATGTAGTTTGGTGCTATTTTCCCAAATGTGAATTTCAAACATAAAAAATTGGAGAAGGAATTGAGAATCATAGCAGGCAAGGATAAGAATCTAGGATTTTTTTTATATTTTTTTATATCATGGCCTTGTAAAGCTGATCTAATTAAATGCTACAATTCAATACCAATATCTGAATACAGAGGATGATAAATTACCTTCCTTTGGATATATCAACTCAACAAGATGATTCTTCCCCTTGGCTGCCATAGTATAGAGGTTTCTATCTATCATAGTGTCTAAGTTCACCTTCTGTCCATTCCACTGCACCATTCCATGATCTGCTGTTAAGATGATGTTCATTTTGTCCAAAAGATTGGTGTCTTTCAATTTCTTTAAAAGATATCCAAGAATACCATCTAACTTTATAATTATCTTATGTAATTCTCCATCTTTAGTTATATCTGGTCCATGAGCATGACCTGTTTCATCAGGTTCTTGGAAATAGAGTAATCCCAAATTTATAGGTCTGTATTTATCTGTGAACCACTGTATAAGTGTATCCACCCTTGCTTCCCATGTAATACTTTCATTATAGTAAAATGCATTAGGTATTACTCTAGGTATGATCCCTTTCACAGCTGTCACTGCTGCTGGAAATATAACTGATCCTGAATTTCGGAGTGGGCTTGATTTCTGGTTTGTAACCCATATTGTTTCTTGCCCATTGTCAAAGAAGCGGGGATCTTCATTAGCTTTGAAATCAAACAGATCATAACTTCTGTTGTAAAGTGGATCATAGAATCTGTTATGTACCACACCATGGTGTTCAGGATATAAGCCAGTCAGTAAAGTCATGTGACTGGGTAGAGTCACAGAGGGAAATACATTGTGTACATGGGTTGCTTTTGCACCATTTTCTATGAGTTGATAAAAATGAGGTACTTCTTGCTTAGAAAACTTCTCTAAATAGTCATATCGAAATCCGTCCATTGTTATGAATGTTAGTAATGGAAAGCTTGTTGACTCCCGAGTTGACATAACCATAGAATGCATTATGCTGAACGCTGTATACAGAAATATCCAAACGAGATAGAAATGCATGATGAAGGGTATATCTAAAATCCTGTAAATTTATGTTACCATACTTTTATTTAACATAATTTCCTACTTAAGTACAGAGTACCCTTAAAGGTAACTGAAACGTGGAAACATTACATTTAGATCTACTTTCACTTTGTCTACAGTAGTGAAAAAAATCATTTTCATTTGCTGATTACGGTTAATGAAGTGTATTCATTTACTAATTTGAACATGGTCTGTTTATTACAAATCTTTTCATCATGATGATGTTGAGAAATCAATTATTTTATCACGTATCGTTAATGCGAAATAAGCACTAATCCGTTCGCCTACTGAGAAGTTGTCGTCCATAGTTTACAACGCGTTTACAACTTCCGCTTAAAATAGAACGAGCTTCCTTAGAGACCGAAAGCAATGGCGGACAAAACAGAGGTAACAAAATATATTTCAAACATTATATCAGATATCAGTGTGTAACAAATTATTGTAAATTGTCTAGTTGAGAACATGAAGAGAATCACCAATATCATGTATATTGCAATGAAGCGAAATTAAATGTTAAATAATAATTTATGAATTTTAAATCAGATCTGGTAAAAAAAGTGGGCATAAACAGGCTAAAGTTAACTTAAATTAGAACATAATTAGAGTATTATAGTATATTGTGTGATGTTAAACATTTTAGGCATTTAGCAAAAATGATGCAGGTTCAGCAGATTAACAATAGAAGACTGCTCTATAAACTCTCTAAAAGACTGCTCTATAAACTAAAATATTATGGAATTAATTCTAGCACACTTCTTTGGATTGAAGTCTTTCTTTCACAGCGCACACAAACAGTTATCTTGGACAACACACAATCAGATACAATAAAAGTAACTTCAGGTGTACCCCAGGGCACTGTCCTCGGTCCGATACTATTTCTCGTTTATATAAACGACTATCATGAATATCTTAACTACTCTACTCTCAGACTCTTTGCAGATGATAGTATAATCTACAAAGAAATAAAATCTACTTCTGATGTTTACAAACTTCAACTAGATCTTGATGCCGCCGCTAGATGGGAAGCCAATTGGCTTATGTCTTTCCATCCGGATAAATGCTCTGTCATGCACATAACATCATGCAAACAACCTATTCAAAGTCAATACATTCTTCATAATCATATACTTACAACGGAAACATGAACTAAATACCTAGGCGTAACCATCCAGTCTAACCTCAAATGGAACAAACATAGATCAAACATAACAGCTAGTGCAAATCAACAACTAAACTTTCTAAAACGTAACCTAAAAATCTCCTCCCATAAAATCAAAGAAAGAGCATACCAATCCATAGTAAGACCTAAACTCGAATACAACTGTTGTACATGGGACCCTTATCATCAAAATCAAATTAACCAACTTGAAATTGTACAAAGAAGAGTTGCCAGATTTGTAACCAACCGCTACCACAATACCAGCTCTGTTAACTCCATGCTTGAATATCAGGATTGACCCACCCTTCAACAGCGACGTCTAAGAACTAGACTTATCTTCTTTTATAAAATTATACACAACTATGTACACATCTTTTCCTCAGAACTCCTCATCCCAATTTTACAGTAGAACAAGACACTCCAACCCTCACAACTACAGACATATTCATTGCAGTAAAGATTCATACAAATTTTTTTTGTTTTTTTTTTTGTAAATACACCTGTATTATTTACCCCGCCACTGCGCATAAAAGGCACGTAATAATCATTTAATGATTGTGTGTTTATCATTGAAGAAGAAGAAGAACACACAATAAAGATTATTTTATGCAATAGGATATGGGAACATACTTTTTTTTTTATATATATCATGCACAATGAAATGAGTTGAAGAGTCACTGATTATTAATGACCTCAAGGATAGGTAGGTATCAGGTATTAAATTGGGCTCTAAGTCTAACTGGGAGTCAGGTGTTTTCACAACAAATGGCTCAACTCTACCAATGAGCATGATTTATGCATTTTCTCAATCTTGCACCATTGCACAAAACTTTTATAGTAATTTGTAATAGATCTACATGGTGTTATTTTGTATGTAATGGATTTCACTATGTATTTGAAGAGGCTGCATACAAACCAACAAATTATAAGATGGTTACTGAGGATGTTGTTTGTTGTCATTGAAAACGTTTATCTATTTAAATTGACAATTGGCTTAGTTTCTGTGATTTCAGGGTATACATTTAGCCTTGGATACAACAGACAATGAGCCATTGTTGCAATTGAGGCTTGAATAAAAAAAAATGTTTCCTCCTTGTCAACAAATTCAAAATTGACTGACCTAGCTAGTTGAGAAAATCAACCCAACTCGAAATATTCTATATAGATTGTTAAAGATACAATTCTTGTTTAATTACAGAATTGTCAGTTGTTTTTATTTTTCATTATCATATGAGTTAACATATTTCATGATTTGCTGCAATAAATAATTTATTGTTGAATATCAACTTAACATCAGTAATTATCTTATTTTCTTAAAATTATCAGTAAGTACATGTATTACAATGGACATGGGAGAAAAGAAATGTAACATACTTCAGAAACTCTATGTTCCCATTGCATTTTCTATATGTCTCTTGTTTAACACCACAGCAGGATTATTTCATCTATATTGTGGTGATATCAGTCTAGCACATACTGCTTTTGAATTTGACATGAGGTAGACCAACTCAAAGCATCAAGAGAGATAAAAAATGATAAAAGCCTTCATAAATGGTTATATTTCTGGACCTTTCATCCTCATGTAGGCAAGTATGTACATCAGCAGAAGTGTATTATGAGTACAGTGAAATCTATTCAATGACATGATGCAAATATTGTTTATGTAATGGTAAAAGAATAGTTGTAATGAAAATTGAAAACTTAAAAAATATAAGTGTTGTAATTATAATTACTTGTCAGCAAAAAATCCGGTTTTAACATTACATGTATCTCTTTGATACAAATCATTTCAGATTCAGATATATTTTTAAATTCAGACTCTAAATAAAGTAGATTACCAGTACTTAAACTTCATGAAATGACAAACTATAATAAATTAACTCATTCAGTTATCCTGCTTGTCCAAGTGATCAATAGAAAATATATGTAGAAATTTAGCCATTTATGTGTCAGTGGAATCTTCAATTAAATTTTCTAAAGATACCAAAATTGAATTTTTGTTCATAAAATTATAATTTCCCCCATTGGGAGATATACTCAACCTGAAGTGGTCACTGTAAAAACATTTATCATCCAGATCGACTGGAAATATAGACTGAAGTTAAGTTTAGGGGTCCAAGTCATAATTAATATGGTTTTTGGCTGTCTAAAATATAAAATTAATTATAAAAATACACAAGTAACTACATTTAAAGATCCCAAATCCTATCTGAAATGCTTTCAATGAAAACAAATGAAATATAGTTATTACTCTTAAGAAAATCATCCCAATGTACAATGTGATTATGTTTTCAAGTCCTCAGTTTTGTTTGATGTAATTTGACACAGATTTAGAAATGTGGCAACTGAAAGATGAAGTTAGATTTTCCATCAGCATTTTTACTTCGGTTTATTTAAACAGGAATTTGAATAATTTTCTTTGATTTCTTTGATATGATCTGGTACAACTCATACTTAATATTCACTAGCACAATTTTAATTGAATACAATAACTAAACTATGTGTTGTGCTTGTAGGATAGCTCTGGTCTGCCAGATCAGAAGGGTGATGGTGGAACCTCAGTTGATAATACTTTGGAGGATCAGGCAGGCACAATGAAAGCTGTTCATGTAACAGAAGAAAATCAGAGAGGGCCTGACATGAAAAGCTTGGAAGATCTTGTAAAGGAATCGCATGATGCACTGATTGATCCATACAATGAGGATGAGGTATATAGAAAGAGTTTTATCTTAATGGTTATTTATGTGAAAAAGGGTGTGAAATATTAATTGCCAGATTAAGCCTCAAGTCAATCTAATTAGATTGGCCTCAAGTCTGTAATCTTTCAACTGTTATTTTGATTTTCTACCAAAGAAATTACATGGGCTAATGTCCAAATCTGCCTCACTGACTGACTTGGCTTGTGTATTTGAAATTTTAACACAATAAGTTATCAAAATCTAAACCTTTTCAGGGTTTGCTTAAATTATGCAAATATGATTAAAGGCAGTTTTGTAAAAAGCAAAGTCAAAGAATTCATAACAAGGATTTTACTTAAACCTACCTTTTTTTGAACACTACAGTTATTACTTAGCTCATTTCGTTTACAAAAATATGAAATAATTTGTATTTTTCACATTTGTAATTACCTAAATTTTAAGGTATGATCAAAATAACATTCTTTCAAACTTTGTTTCATACAATATTATTAACATCAAATATAGTGTTACTACGGTAATAAATGAAGTCAAACTAATATTTTTTGTTTAGAATGCTTAGCATGACCCCGAGCAAATTTCTTTCATACTCAATTTGATCTGATACAGCAGTTTAGTGTAAATCACCATATTAAAACTTTCCTGTATGAAATTCTTATTTATTATGACTAATATTTTTCTCTTTCACTTCAGACGGAAATGAGGTTTCTTCATTCAAAACCAACATGCTTTATTGTGATTGGAAAACCAGGATGTGGAAAAACCTCATTAGCTCGCAGATTGGCTGCTGAATGGAAATGTGAACTCATTAATCGTAAGTGAAAACCTGTGTTTTTAATGAATACAACATTGTTTTTTATTGATAATTACTAGTAACTTGGTAACTGTGTGAGAATGATTGTAAATGTATAACTGGAAAATTGGATGACCTATTTGTACCTTTTTCATTAAAGCTACGGATTTGATCAACCAGTCAATTGAGATAATGACAGAGACAGGGAAGAAGTGTCAGGAAATCCTCTACAGAGGGGAAGCAATTCCAGAAGAAATGGTCATTAAAATGGTAGAGGACAAAATTAATTCTCCTGAAGTATCTCATCATGGTCAGTTTTATTACTGCTTTGTTACTATTTATTTCTTTCTAAATTTTGTATCTGAAAAGGATTGAAGTGATAAATGATGTATTTTGTTAATTGGTAAAGTACATCTGAACTGCTGCATCTTCTATAATAGAAATCTGAAACAAAATCGACTCTTATACCTTGATTACATATGTTAAATGAGTATTTTGTCTCAAAAAACATTAAGCTTTCTATTACATGTATAAAGTAATTGAAACTTTAAGCAATGTGTCATATTGTAATACAATTATCTTTTTAGGATATGTGTTGGATGATTTCCCATGCTTATCAGAGGAGGTTTTGTCTATCAAAGATCAAATAGAACTTGTTAAAAACTGGAAACTCAAGCCTGATTTTATCATAAATATTAAGGTAAGCTATCTTGTAGAACCAAATACTGAAGTAAGATATGTTTCCTTTTCCTTGATAGCTAATTATACCTTTTTTGATATCCCTGAGTTGTCCTTGTGGCCATACAATTTGTACCTTTCTGTCTTTGACTTTTCTACACACTTCTGTATATTGATACCTTTTAGAACCATCTGTGTTTTACAAACACATTAAAGTGCTTTTAGAATGCTGGAGAATTTTGCGTTTTCATGTAATACTAGTTGAATTATTCCTTCATTGATAGAGATTACAACTTTTCCTGCTTCAATATTTCTCTGGAAGATGTTTTAAAATACCGATTTGCCTAGTACCACGAACAAAATAAAAAGACTTCCGGTTTAACTTGTTACAGAACCTTTGTACAACTTTTAACGTCATTTAGTATGACGTCACAATTCAAAGTTTAACGTAATAATGAAAAATCAGGGAAAAGTAGCACCTGTACAACTTCTGACGTCAGATATTATGGCGATTTACTACTGAAAAAGCTATCGATTTTTTTACTGCTTATTGTATATATCCTGAGATCAGCGTCACGCATGAGCATAATATTTTGTGAGCGACTCTTTTATGTACATAGGCACATAATATAGAAAAATTGTGATCATTCAAATAGCACTTTAAGCTGTTTTTTTGTTTGTCTTTTGTAAAAAAAAAACCCTCAGACATGTGTAATAACCTGTGAACAGTAAGAGATAGGTCTTGAATGTTTCACATGTATATTTCTTGTGACAGTACCTTTTTAGTGAGACTAAACATTTTCCCTTGACTTTAAGTAAAATATTGAATCTACTTTTCTAAAACTTTAATATTAATTGCACTCTAAGAGCATCAGTGTTTCACATACACATCTTGTGTGTAATCAGTGTATCTTTATTAATTTGGTTTCTCATTTTTCATATCAATAAAAATTTAAATTGCAATCTAGATTTCGAGAAATATCATGCACATTACTATTTGATATATATAACCAAGTATTTTTCTACACAGTAAGTTTCATAATCATTGTTTGTTCCTTTTAATGTGTGATAGATACCAGATAAAGATTTAGAGAAAAGACGTACTGGACAAAAAGTAGACCCCATGTCAGGGGAGGTCATCACTGAGGATGTTTACAATCCTGAAAAACCACAAAAAGAGGTAAGAAAGAGATAGCAATCTATAAATAATTATTTATCATATTTTTGCTCTTTTGGCCTTTAAGTAGATAATATTTTACTTATATTAAATGTTTTTTCTTTTGTTTTCATATGATAATGATCATGTATTCTTCTGGTATATTTGAAGTATTTGTTGTATATGTATTTGAATTGTATTCAATTTGCAGTCATTTCTTGTCATACATGTACATATTTCAGTGAGGATGATAATTTTTATTAAATAAGGCATTGTTAGAAATTTCGTTAAAGGTTTTAATGCAGACTTTATTTTATCCACATTATAAATTCAGGCTGAGAAAAAACCAGCCGCAGTAAGTTCCTCCATATATAGAATGAATCCAAATTAGATACATTAACTTGAAAACAAAGATAACTTGAAAAGCAAAGATAAATTAATCAAAGCATGATTTTTTTAATCCTTTCAACTTATCATAATTGTTGATATTAATTGAAAGTTTAAATCTAATTGATTTTGAATATACTATTTTGTTGAATTGTTCTGACATGATTCAATAATGATAAAAAAAAATCAATATAATGAAATGGCTTTGACTGCATTGATTTGTTGGAAGAATATTGCAAAGAATTATTTAATCAGTGAATTAATATGATTAAGCACAAAAAGATAAAATGTGTTTAAACATTTGAAAGATTTTAAAATATATAAAATCCCTTAATAACTACATAACATACAGCATGTGTTTTTAATATAAAGCATGTTAACCTTTAAGTGAAAAATATTTTAGTAGCTTTAATGTTTACAGACAACTGGCTCTACCATGCATTATAATGCCAACTTAAAGCTATACAAGGTCAATATTTCGGATCAAGATTCTAAAGTGATTAAATATTGATTTCTTAAACAATCATTTAAAAAAAAAAGATATATAATATATATACATGTGTGTACATGTATATATATACCTTGAGCTAAAGAAAATATTGTATCATACACTGATGTATTAATTTCATTTGTTTAAATTAAATACATAATTATGTTTAATCAGTAATAAAATGATTATACATGTTTAGTTTTAGTTATGTCTTTGTATGTGTTTATTCTAAGATTAAGGATGATGATGGAGAAGGAGATGAAGAAGAAGAGGAAGAAGAGGAGGAAGAAGCTTCTCCTGAGGTAAATGAAACAGATATAAACTTTACATAAAATCACTTTATTTGGAGAGAAAATGTTTGTAAATAAGCATTCCTATCAAAGTTTCAAAATCAAAGTCCACCTCAAAATGTGTGCAGAGAATAATCAATAAATCAAAACAAAAAAGGAAAATATATCTAAATCACTGACCCAACAAATCAGATATGTGTTTCCTTATGATGAAAAGTGGATTTGATAAATTAAGTCCCATTGAAGATGTCTCTTATCTATTTTTCAGATTTAATGAAACATGAAATTTGAAACTATGCTTGTATATTGTATCTGGTAACATTATTGTTATATATCTTGACCCTATATTGTATGTGGTAATTAATTCAATAATTGTTACATGTGTTTATTGGTCATAGGAAGAGGATGGTATACCAGAACTTCCTCCAGAAGTTCTAGAGCGGTTGCTACGAAGACCAGAAGATCTTCCAGAACATGCTGTAGATAACATAGTCAAATACAAAAATCAAATGCTGCGTATGTTAGAAGTAAGTCTTTCCAGCAGATTTAAATGATAAAGGTGTTTTAGTTCCATTAGTCAGGACATTCATAAATGAATTGGCTTGTTAACTGATGTTTCATATCACTTACAACAATATTTCATTCATACTGAGACATGGAAGGAAGAAGTAACCAACCTCTGAAACATAATGGTACAATCCAGGAACCTAGATTGCCAGCATCACAAGCCAAGGGCTTAACTACTATGCCAAGTCTGCCCCTCATTTATGAATGAGACTTGACATCCTATGGGAGTATATCTTATAATTTATTAGTATTTTAGTATTTTTATTGAAATATTGTCTTTAAATAGTTTAAGAACTATCATACTTCTAATTAATGAGAAATTGATTATTTTTATAGGATTATATGGCCGACCATGATCAGCAGTATCTGATAGAGCTGGACGGTAATCAAACTATCAATACACTATTCAAGGTAATTATCCTGTCATCTAGTACACATATAAAACAAGTCCGCATAGCTTATTAGTAGTATGCTTGTCTAATGGCCCGAGAGGTCTTGGGTTTGAGTCCTATAAGTAACCTGTAAGTGTCCTGTCTTTCACATGAAACAGTTAAAAATGAAGGTCCCATGTCATGAAAGACTTTGGGCTATATATGATCCTTCACTGTTTTGTCTGACTCCATTGCATAACTTTAAATTTGTGTGCAATACATCACACAGATGGAATCAGCATTTAAGTGAAATAATTTTCTTGTGAAAAATACTTTCAAGATGCTGTTGATTTCACAATCTTAAAAACTCCTGTTGTGATGTATATTAATAGGAAAATTCTTTTTCTATACTTAATTCTAATGATAAATAATCAGGATTTCTTCAGACACTATAGAAATTTCATTAAATCATTTACAGTGAGGTGCAGTCCTAACATAACATTATGTTAACGCTGCGTTAACATGAAGTTTGCTCTTCTCGTGCGCTCAGGACTGCTGAGCACACGCGTCTGCGTTAACGCAGATTTCCTCGTGAACTTAATTTCGAGACTGCGTTAACGCGCTTGACTGCCGCGTTCACGCGCTTTGTTGCCGCGTGAACGTGCTTGACAGCCACGTTCGCTTGCGTTAACATGTACATAGAGAAGTAGTTGAAGGAGAATCGATTTATACATTGTATATCTAAATATAAAAACATATTACTGTGTGCATGTAAGTAAGTATTTAGAATTAAATAAAACACTTACGAGTTAAAGGATGGATTTTAAAAATATTGAATACAATTTCCGAACATTGAATATAATGAAATTTATTCTTATTTTAGGATTATAATAATAATAATAAAGCTGATAAAAATGATAATAATGATGAGAATCATGGTATTCAGATATTATGAAAATTAACTGAATCAAAAAAACAAAAAATAGTAAATATATAAATAATAATAAATACATAAATAAATTATAAATTAATAGATAAATAAGAATTAAATGCATAATTTAATTAATTAAAAATAAATGAAATAGAATTAGAATGTAATTATCCCAGATTTTTATAGTATTAACTGACGAAGGTTTTTATAAATACCTGAAAGCATATCTATGCGGTAATTTACATTATCATATTACATATGAAACCCTTAATGTGGGGTGTCGTTTTAACATTACATTTAATACACGTATATATGGCGACATTTGCGGTAATTTAATTAGATGTAACAAATGTAGGCATGTGAACGCGCGACTGAACTGAGCGCACGCGGGAATAAATCCTGCACGCGCGTCCGGTCGAGCAGTCCTAGCACGTGTGCTAAAGCAGTCCTCGTGACCGCTTTTTGCGTTAACTTGCATGTTATGTTAGGACTGCACCCATCTGTATACTGTATCGATAACTTTTTATCTGCGAAAAACTTTAACAGAAAGACAGTTATTCAGTTAATGATACTTATGTATCCTATTTCAGCAATTGCTGTCAAGATTGAATTGTTTTGTGCTGCGACCTGCTGCTGTGCCAATCCGTCTCCTTGATCCTCAGGAAGATGATGAGATCCCAGAGGATGTGGACACTGATGATTTAATGCGACAGCTTGGACCAAAAAGATTCGTAGCCCCACGCTTCCGTTGGAGAAGATCAAGGTGGTTGAGGAATTGTCCAGTAGCCTTACATGAGGGTGATATTATTCCAGGAAAACCAGAGTTTGCTGTTAGGTGTGTAGATGATACAATGCCTGCTTATAATAGAAAATATAGTATTTATAATATGAATGTATACTGCCATAACAATCTGTCAATAAACCCTGCCTTAATGATCAGTCAGTAAATCCTGCCATAACAATCAGTAAATCCTGCCATAACAATCAGTCAGTAAACCCTGCCTTAATGATCAGTCAGTAAATCCTGCCATGACAATCAGTAAATCCTGCCATAATAATCAGTCAGTAAATCCTACCATTATAACCAGTCAGTAAATACTGCCATGACAATCAGTCAGTAAATCCTGCCATAATAATCAGTTAGTAAATCCTGCTGTGACATCAGTCTGTCAATCCTGTCATTACAATCTGTCATTAAATCCTGCCATAATAATTAACCAGCACAAAAACAATCACCAGGTCTTATATAGTGTCTTTTATATCCTCTACAAGTGATGAAGAAACAACAACCTAAAATTAGACATTCCTTGTCTCTGTGTGACACTTTTTTTCTCTATATGATATGAATATTGCACTCTCTTAATTTTACATGTACTTGTCATGAAGTATGTTAACATTTCAATTATATTTGAATGTTTTAGCTATATATGTTCTTAAAAATATTTATTTTCATTCACCAGTTTCTTGGACAAAATTTATGTCCTGTCAAGTGGAGAAGCCATGGAGAAATTTTTAAAAAATCCCCGTCCATATTTAATGAAGCCACAGCCCCGTCCTCCTTGTAAACTGTCCGTTATGGGACCTCCAATGTCAGGGAAGACAACTTTGTCTCATCTACTAGCACAAAAATATGGTGCAAAGGTAATACATTTGTTTTTTAATAATCTAGGTAAGCAAAGTAAAAAATAGTAGGGAGGTGAAAAAGAAATTTAACCAAAGATTAACATCCTTTCAGCAAAAGAATTATGAAAGATTTGAGATACTGAACAGTCATGTGTATTGAACATATTTAATGACTTGAGAAATTCAATGATTTATTTTACGTTTATAAAAAAGGAGACTACTCATCTCTTAATATTTTAGTCATTACATACTTCAGCTAAGCTTAATAACATCATTGTTTATGTGTAAGGCCATTCAGTCATTTATGTAAATTTAACAGTTATTGATTGAAATTCAATTTAAATGCAGATAAATACCCAAATATTCCATGATAATGTGTATGACACAAATATCATAGATTAATATTAAGTTCTGTTTTAGGTTCTTGACATGGATGTCATAATTAAACCCCGCTTAGAAGAGGAAAAACAGAAATTCATTGCTGATCAGAAGAAAGAGGCCACAGAAAATGCCATAACCACAGTCAAACAGAGGCTGAAAGAGAAAGCAGAGGCCGAACAAGCCCAGAGGGAGGCAGAAGGTAATCATTGGTCAATATATTTAGAAAAAAAGCTTATGCACATATTTCTGAACATGGGTTGGTTGTAATTCTATGAAGTTTGCTTGTATTATATTTATTTAGTGATATACTATTGATAACGGTATGAAGATAATGTGGTTCAGTGGGGAGTGTTTTAATTGATTGTAAAGTGTAGACTACTTCTTTAGATGAATTAAGTTCATTAAGTGCAATGAATCCTGAAGGCTGATGGATAATGTCTTTATCTACGGTGCACTGTTGATATCAGTTTTGTATGACATGTTGTTTCTTTACTGAAAACAGAGGCAGCACGACAGGAAGCTGCTCAGCTTGCTGCTGAGCAGGCTGAACAACAAGAGGGAGAAGGTAGATAACTCTTGCATGACTATCCTAGCTGCCTGCACATATTATGTGTCCTCTTTTCATAGCATGCAATAACTTTCTATCCTCCAACACATGAAATCTGAAAGATTATTCATAGATTTTGTTTTGTTTGTGATTTAAAAACTTGTTTCCAAAAAAATTGTTGTCCCAATTACAAGTTTATTTTGCTTCTAATTTTAATCTGAAATATATTTTAAACAGTTGTCCATATGTAGCACTTGTTTCTGTGATAAAGTTTAAGTCCTTATTATTAAGTTTCCAAAATCAAAGAAAATTTTGTTTCCTATCTATTAGTAGGTAAATTGTATACTGTATATGTACTAAGTTTAGTGCAATCAAACTTTTGTGCAAAATGTTGGAAGTAGCAATTGGTGATTTATCAGCAAAGACATGAATCAGTGCTATCAGTGATTGTCCTTTTCTATATCATTAAACACATTTGTGTTAGTCATGAATTAACACAGAAAGAAAAATGTAAGCTCTACTGTGAATCCCACTAAACTAAGTACACATACTGTATATTTATATAGAATCTTTAAGGCTTTTTGAATTCTACTTCTCTTTATCTATGATAATTTTATAATGAATACTCTGTATACATGATTTGCGATCATTGAAATATGCATTTCTAAAAAATTGCAATTTGAGATTTTTTTTAAGTAATCATAAATTAGAAAATTATGACAAAAAGTTATAAGACAATTATGCTATTAAGAAATGCTGCACTTTACACTCATTGCTTTGATTTTTAATCACTGCTGTACCCAGACTAATGTTTCTCATAATGTTTTATACATGCAAAACTAATGTCGCATCATTCTTTCTTTATACCAGGGGTAGTATTTCTCTGCTTAGGTTGTAGTAACATTATATAGCTTAATCACTAAGATTAGCTCCTTTCATTTCTTTTTTGTAGAAAGTGTCTGTTGGTATTCCTCATGTAGCATGCATATAAGGTTTAAAATGAAGTAAAGTTATCAGGTATCATGGAAATCTGTAAGATATTTACAAGACACCATGGCATCTTCTGGTTGTCTATACCTATGTATAGCAGGTAACTTGGGAAACAAGATCAGAATTACTCTCATTGAGGCATTCATGGGCATGATAAAAATCAGCATTTTCTACAATCAGCCAAACTTACCAGAAAACAATACAATAAATCCCTTCATAAATTTCATATAATGTATGAGTAGCATCCTATAAAACTGTCAATTTTCCATTTCCAGTAGTATTCAGGGAAGTTTACAACATCTCGTTGAAAGTAGGGTTTAATGCCCTTTTTGATTTGTCTACTTTAACTTTCTATCGCCCATGTTCTTGGCAATATGTATTGATCGAGTATCATATATATCACTTTCTTTAGGAATTAAATGTGCAAGATCTGATCTTTTGCTAGTGTATGTTTTTTGTATAGCATGTTAATTTATTATCGTGCTTATGACATCATCTGTATCACCATGAATTACAAAAGTCACCATTCTGAGATAAAATATTAATTATTATATTACATGTATTAGCAAGGAGTAGAATATACAACATGATGCAAGTTACCCTTTTTTACTTCCAAATGACTTCCATATAAATTGTAACTATATTCATATAAGGCTTTAAAATTTCTGCATATTTTTTATTTCCTATTTTAACAATTTTCTCTCTTATTTCAATATATACCAACTCTCATACTGTCAGGATATCTTTTACGATCCTTCCCATTTTCTTTATATTTGAATGTCATCCTATAGATATATGAATTATAGTAATATTTTAAAATTTTTATTCACATACTCATAAGTATATAAAATAAGTACGAAAATGCAGAAAATAACATAATATATAAAAGAAATAAGATAAACAAAAATATTTTTTAGTTAGATAAGAATCTTTTAAAACAATGCATGATAAATTCAGTTTGGGGCTTCAGTATATCATAAGGGACTTTATTTCTCCCCATAATTTTGCGTACTTAATTTGATAGTTAACAAACAACACCCATAATTATAAATTCCTTTTATTCTACCTTAAATTTTTTTTTATGATGTCAGATGAAGGAAATGAGAATGAAGAAAATGAAGGTGAGATAACTCAGTAGTTGCAACATTAGGATAGTTACTTCCCTTATATATATATTCTATAATATATTTGTCTGTTTTACCATTCTTTATGTTTCTATGTTTTGTAGTTTAGAGCTTCCCAATCTTTTTTCTTCCTTTTCTTTATGATAAAGTGTTTACTTTTCCTTAATTTCACGCTACATCATTTATTACTATTTATTGTTATATGGATTGGTAGTTCTATAGTTCAAACACTATCCACATGCATGTCACCAATACTTCAGAGTATACACAGCATGTATACTGTTGTATAGGAATGAATCAATGAATGCAATGTCACAATATACATAATATAGTGGTAACCGAATCATCTCTCACCTCATATTCTACTCAAGTAATCAGCTCTACCCAAAACTTGACGAAATATTATTGAGGTCATCCAATTATCTTGAAAAATGCTTATTTGACGACTTGAAATTTGTACTTATTTCTACTCCTGATAATATGTATATAAAGCATAAAGAAACATAGAAATAAAAGTCAAACTTAAAGTGATAACTTGAACATCTGACACCATTGGAAACTTGAAGTGATCATGAGGTCTGCTAACATTTCTATGTTACTATCCTATAAAACTTAACTCAAACTCAAATGACTGACACTTGGAAACCCCTGAATACTTAAACTACTAGTCATAATAATTTTTATTAAACTTTCATAAAATATATTTTCAGTGTTTATATATCTTGTTGTATTTTTATATATATCCTTTTTTCCATTCTATATATATCACAGTGATCACAAACTCTTTTTTCTTACTACCTTAATTAACAAGGGCAGGTAATTGACCTCATTTGAACATCCTTGTGTGTGTGTACCTGTATTTTCTATTCCTAGTAAGTGCATTTTAATGTACATATTGGGTGTTAACCTGTATTTTCTATACCTAGCGAGTATATTGTAAAGTACATATTGAGTGTTTACCAGGTTACATATTGGGTGTTGACTTTTATTTTCTATTCCTTGTGAGTACAGTGTGAGAAGTCCTGCATAGAGTATAAATTCCTAGTACATATATACATTTATATGGATGTATATAGCTCAGACATTGGGATATATTATGATAATGACATTATAATGGCTAAATATGTATTTTTATACATGTATCCCTGAAATCAAGGATTTAAGGGCATCTAGTTTGCGGTCAGTCTTTCTGTCTGTCTCTCTGTCAGTCCCTTTCCATATAACTTTTCAGCTGTAAGAGATAGGGCTTTCACATTTCAGATATGTATCCCTAGTAACAAGACTTTTTGTCATTATATTAATTTTTGACCCCATGACCTTGACCTACATTTTAAAAACTTAGCATTGGTCATAACTTGTGAAATGTAAGACTAGGAGGTAGTGCTTTCTTATTTCACATGCATATTCCTTGTAACAAGACCTTTCCATCAGTCTAAAAATTTTTTGCCTTGTTACCTTAATTGTGACCTCTGACCTACAGTTAAAAAACTGTAACATTTGGTGTATCTTTTGAATGGTAAGTGATCAGGCTTTCATATTTCATATGTATATTCCTTGTGACAAGACTTTTCCATTGGTACCAAAATTTTGACCTCATGAACTTTTACCTACATTTCAAAACTTCAACACTGGGCTTACCTATCACATGTGTATTACTTGTGACAAGACCTTACCACCGGTACCAAAGTCTTGACTTTGTGACCTTGACCTTTGAGTTTGACCAAGTTTTAGGATAACAGTTTATACCGACAAAGTTGCCACTATGGGCATTCATATTTTTATACATATCTTTTCTTTATCTATTACAGCTTTCAGAAATGTCCTTGATATCATTGTAAATAATTTTATACGATATTGCTAAATACATTGGCTGCTTAGATTGAAAAGAACAGAGGATCTCTATTTATAGCTTTTGTGGAAAGTCCCTAGCAGTAGATTATCTTGTATATGTTATTGCTTTTAGAAATTCTGTTGAACATGTCACAAGTATAATACTGTATGATTTACATATTTATTGCTTTAAAAGCAGAAAATGCCATTGTATTTAGCCATTGTGGATAGTAAAGTCTAAGTTGCACACTGCATAGTATTTAAATTTATAATTTCACTGCTTAGAAAGGGGGAGAGAGAGTGCTACAACTAAAGAGGAGGGTGAGAAAACGGAGGAAGAGGATACAAAGGAGGAGTCTAAATCAGATGAGGTTAAATCTGATGAAGTCAAAACTGAAGAGGAAAAATCTGAGGAAGACAAACCAGAAGAATCTGCAACCACAGGTGGACAGAGTTACCTCCTCTTAGCAGCTCATCTTTACCTGCTATTTAATTCTTATTTTTAGGGTGGTGGTTGTAGCATTGCTTAACTAAACCATATGGTGCTGTTTATATTCCCTTGCATGATTGTTGCTAAGCTTATTCGATGTGACAATACCTGGCTTGTTCTTGCTAGATGGGTATAATTGTTATTAATAAAGCTTATTAATTTTAGATATTTTATACCTCAGATTTAACAGCTTATTCTGTTTGCTTTCATTTTTCTTACAGTCATAGCAGTCATAGTCTTACATTTTATGCTATCATATGACAAAACATTCATGTTATTTTAGCCTATCTGTCTGTCTGTCCAAGGCCATTCCATTCACGAAGTCCTGGGTTGTATTTTGAGATATTGAAGTTGAACTTGTGTACATTTAGTATAAGGTACTGCATATGAAATTTTACTTTTTGGCAATTTATCCCATTTTACAAGACTTATTGCCTCTTGATGAAAATCTGAATTTCAGAAAGTGTTTGGTTGTGCTTTAAGATATTGAAATGAAACTTGGTATGCATATTTAGCATGAGATCCTATACATATGAAGCTTGTAATTTTTTTTTGTAATTGGTCTCATTTTACAAGAGCTATTGCCCTTTGATGAAAAATCAGCATTCTTGAAGTTTTCTTATCAGTATTATTTTGAGATATTGAAGTGAAACTTGGCATTTATGTTTATTATGAGGCTTTCTAACCAGAGTTATTGCCATTTGATGAAAATAAATATTCTGTAATTTTTCTCCATATAGCTAAGATTTTGAAGTAAAACTTAGTATGTAAGTTAATTATAAGGTTGTCTATATTTATAAAATTCATGTTTACCTCAGTGTATCTATTTAGTATGAGGTCTTACAGATGAAGTTTAACTTTTGTAGCAATGTACGCCATTTTATAAGTGCAATTGCCCTTTATTTAGTGTTATTTTTGCCCTATGTTTAAAGTTGCTGACTTAAAATTAAATGATGGATGTATTTTGCAATATAAGCAGTGCTCTTGTTGAAGCCTTGTTTTTATATAGCATACAGACAAAACATGAGAAGGTTATTGGAATCCTTAATATACATTAGTTAACACATGAGAAAGTTTCTAATACCGTGTTAACATTCTAGGTAGGATTTCAGAAAGTTTTCAGATCCTGTATTATATCGATGTACTACATGAAAAATCAGAAAGTTTTCAAATCCTTTGTTATGTTGATATATTAGATAGGATATCAGAAAGTTTTTCATATCCCTTGTTATATTGATATGCTAGAATCCTAGCAGACAGTTTTCTGATCCCTTGTTATATTGATATGCTAGAATCCTAGCAGACAGTTTTCTGATCCCTTGTTATGTTGATATGCTAGAATCCTAGCAGACAGTTTTCTGATCACTTGTTATATTGATATACTAGAATCCTAGCAGACAGTTTTTTGATCCCTTATTATATTGATATGCTAGAATCCTAGCAGACAGTTTTCTGATCCCTTGTTATATTGATATGCTAGAATCCTAGCAGATAGTTTTCTGGTCCCTTGTTATGTTGATATATTAGATAGGATATCAGAAAGTTTTTCATATCCCTTGTTATATTGATATGCTAGAATCCTAGCAGACAGTTTTCTGATCCCTTGTTATATTGATATGCTAGAATCCTAGCAGACAGTTTTCTGATCCCTTGTTATGTTGATATGCTAGAATCCTAGCAGACAGTTTTCTGATCACTTGTTATATTGATATACTAGAATCCTAGCAGACAGTTTTCTGATCCCTTGTTATATTGATATGCTAGAATCCTAGCAGACAGTTTTCTGATCCCTTGTTATATTGATATGCTAGAATCCTAGCAGACAGTTTTCTGATCCCTTGTTATATTGATATGCTAGAATCCTCGCAGACAGTTTTCTGATCCCTTGTTATATTGATATGCTAGAATTCTAGCAGACGATTTTCTGATCCCTTGTTATGTTGATATGCTAGAATCCTAGCAGACAGTTTTTCATATCCCTAGTTATATTGATATGCTAGAATTCTAGCAGACAGTTTTCTGATCCCTTGTTATATTGTTATGCTAGAATCCTAGCAGACAGTTTTCTGATCCCTTGTTATATTGATATGCTAGAATCCTAGCAGATAGTTTTCTGGTCCCTTGTTATGTTGATATATTAGATAGGATATCAGAAAGTTTTTCATATCCCTTGTTATATTGATATGTTAGAATCCTAGCAGACAGTTTTCTGATCCCTTGTTATATTGATATGCTAGAATCCTAGCAGACAGTTTTCTGATCCCTTGTTATATTGATATACTAGAATCCTAGCAGACAGTTTTCTGATCCCTTGTTATATTGATATGCTAGAATCCTAGCAGATAGTTTTCTGGTCCCTTGTTATGTTGATATATTAGATAGGATATCAGAAAGTTTTTCATATCCCTTGTTATATTGATATGCTAGAATCCTAGCAGACAGTTTTCTGATCCCTTGTTATATTGATATGCTAGAATCCTAGCAGATAGTTTTCTGGTCCCTTGTTATGTTGATATATTAGATAGGATATCAGAAAGTTTTTCATATCCCTTGTTATATTGATATGCTAGAATCCTAGCAGACAGTTTTCTGATCCCTTGTTATATTGATATACTAGAATCCTAGCAGACAGTTTTCTGATCCCTTGTTATATTGATATGCTAGAATCCTAGCAGATAGTTTTCTGGTCCCTTGTTATGTTGATATATTAGATAGGATATCAGACAGTTTTTCATATCCCTTGTTATATTGATATGCTAGAATCCTAGCAGACAGTTTTCTGATCCCTTGTTATATTGATATGCTAGAATCCTAGCAGACAGTTTTCTGATCCCTTGTTATATTGATATGCTAGAATCCTAGCAAACAGTTTTCTGATCCCTTGTTACGTTGATATACTAGAATCCTAGCAGACAGTTTTCTGATCACTTGTTATATTGATATACTAGAATCCTAGCAGACAGTTTTCTGATCCCTTGTTATATTGATATGCTAGAATCCTAGCAGATAGTTTTCTGGTCCCTTGTTATGTTGATGTATTAGATAGGATATCAGAAAGTTTTTCATATCCCTTGTTATATTGATATGCTAGAATTCTAGCAGACAGTTTTCTGATCCCTTGTTATATTGTTATGCTAGAATCCTAGTAGACAGTTTTCTGATCCCTTGTTATATTGATATGCTAGAATCCTATCAGATAGTTTTCTGGTCCCTTGTTATGTTGATATATTAGATAGGATATCAGAAAGTTTTTCATATCCCTTGTTATATTGATATGCTAGAATCCTAGCAGACAGTTTTCTGATCCCTTGTTATATTGATATGCTAGAATCCTAGCAGACAGTTTTCTGATCCCTTGTTATGTTGATATGCTAGAATCCTAGCAGACAGTTTTCTGATCACTTGTTATATTGATATACTAGAATCCTAGCAGACAGTTTTCTGATCCCTTGTTATATTGATATGCTAGAATCCTAGCAGACAGTTTTCTGATCCCTTGTTATATTGATATGCTAGAATCCTAGCAGATAGTTTTCTGGTCCCTTGTTATGTTGATATATTAGATAGGATATCAGAAAGTTTTTCATATCCCTTGTTATATTGATATGCTAGAATTCTAGCAGACAGTTTTCTGACCCCTTGTTATATTGATATGCTAGAATCCTAGCAGACAGTTTTCTGATCCCTTGTTATATTGATATGCTAGAATCCTAGCAGACAGTTTTCATATCCCTTGTTATATTGATATGCTAGAATCCTAGCAGACAGTTTTCTGATCCCTTGTTATATTGATATGCTAGAATTCTAGCAGACAGTTTTCTGATCCCTTGTTATGTTGATATGCTAGAATCCTAGCAGACAGTTTTCTGATCCCTTGTTATATTGATATGCTAGAATCCTAGCAGACAGTTTTCTGATCCCTTGTTATATTGATATACTAGAATCCTAGCAGACAGTTTTCTGATCCCTTGTTATGTTGATATGCTAGAATTCTAGCAGACAGTTTTCTGATCCCTTGTTATGTTGATATGCTAGAATCCTAGCAGACAGTTTTCTGGTCCCTTGTTATGTTGATATATTAGATAGGATATCAGAAAGTTTTTCATATCCCTTGTTATATTGATATGCTAGAATCCTAGAAGACAGTTTTTCTGATCCTTGTTATATTGATATACTAGAATCCTAGCAGACAGTTTTCTGATCCCTTGTTATGTTGATATGCTAGAATTCTAGCAGACAGTTTTCTGATCCCTTGTTATGTTGATATGCTAGAATCCTAGCAGACAGTTTTCTGGTCCCTTGTTATGTTGATATATTAGATAGGATATCAGAAAGTTTTTCATATCCCTTGTTATATTGATATGCTAGAATCCTAGCAGACAGTTTTCTGATCCCTTGTTATGTTGATATGCTAGAATTCTAGCAGACAGTTTTCTGATCCCTTGTTATGTTGATATGCTAGAATCCTAGCAGACAGTTTTCTGATCACTTGTTATATTGATATACTAGATAGGATGTCAGAAAATTTTCTGAACCCTTATGATATTGATTTTATGCACTTTATTAACAGGTTTTCTAGAAATTACTGTGTATGTGAAAATAATACATTTACTAATCAATTTTCTTAAAAGAGTTTTGTTTCTTTTAAGACATCAATCTTGTTGTACCGTACTATTTCATACTAATATGAACTATATACATGTACCATATATCAAAATTATACAGGAAATTATTAATCTATTAATTAATTATACAGTGTATTCAGTTAATAGTAATGACACATAATATATCTTACAGATGGTCAATACTAATTTTAAGGTTCATTTCCCCCATATAATTATATATATATCAGTAATTCTATTCAGTGTATATTATTTTCATAGATGGACAGCATGGTCCATAACACAAATTCACTAGTGTTTCTTGAAATCAAAATTATTTATGTGTTAAGCAACTGAATTAAATCTTCCTCTTTCTTAACACTTAACAATGATTTGATATTTTTCTTTAATTTGTATATTTATTACTATTAAGAAGGGGATGAGGATAGTGAAGAGAAGAAAGAGGAAGTTGAAGCTCCAAAACAGGATGAGGAAAAACCTGTGGTACCTGAAACCCCAGATGCACCTCCACCCCCTCCTGAGGTCGATGAAAATCACCCAGAGGTCATTACCATAGTAGAGAATGCAGTCAAGGTCAGAATCATAAGATAATTTATTTTGTTTAATGCTAAAGTGAAAGTAGACCTTATACATGTATATAATGGAATTTACTATTTAATTTTAATTCTATGTATTGAATCACAGATATCAGGTCTATGGAAGAAGAAAAAATCTAATCAGCCAACTGTCAAATGATATGAAATTTTTCATTATTTCTTAAATATTTAAAATATAAATGAGATGAAACATATTACATTTTTTATTTATCTTTTTTCATATTCAGAAAATCATAGTGGTATGTTACAAGCTAAAACACAAAATCTTGTGACTAAAACAGGCACTAATCCTCATTATCAGTTACTCTATTCATTGCATGTGCTGCAAATAAACAAAGCAAAGCAAGAGACACATAAACTATTTCAGTCACAGCTGCCTGTATCACTTTTTTTTTTACGAATTTCTTGAAACACAGGAAATTTTGTTCACAATTTGTTTTATCAGAGATAAATGATTCAAATATTTATTCAATATGTCTTGTAAATCTTACTGTAGAATGTAACATTGTAAGACTGAACCATATATAATATATATTTAACATAAGAGTATAATGTTGTAAGATATTTTTGAAATGGTATCGGTAAAATTAGATAATTAATCCAATTAAAATATGAAGACTGCATAAAAAAAGCGTCTGAAAAAATATCTATCAGAAGTACAATATTTGTCGGACAATTTATCAGACTTTATTCTTTGTTTTTGTTTTTTCCTTATTAATTTGTGTTAGATATGTGTTGTAGTTGTATAAGTTGTTATCTTTCGGTGTATAATATGGCTTCTGTATATTTATATACATCAGGAGGCTGAAAAACAACCAGTGCAGCTGTCAGCAGAGGTGTATATTGAGATCATGGAGAATGCAATTAAAGAATGTGAGAAAGAAATGAGGGAAAGCAATAATAATGGACCTCTGTAAGCTTCTTCTGATGTGTAATATCTGTTATGTCTTTGATGTTTTAAAGGAAAGGAGGAATAAAAAAAATGCATATTTACAAATTTCTCAAGACAAAAGGAAGTGTAAGATTACATGTACTTAAAGATAAGAAGAAATATTAAAATTAAAAAAACCAAAACCTTAATTAGAAACTTTGGGGAATTTGGAATGAAATGAATTAAATTCATTGAAATTATCATTTGTAAGAAAGTGTGTAATGTTATGTGAGTTTGTAATTTTATGTAGATACTAGTTCCATATAGCAGTGAATGATCATATGATGTATATTTGCATTTGGTTGATTGGATCATTCTTGGTGAATATATCCTTGGGTAGAACTATGATAAGAAAGGGGGAGATAAGTGATACTTACACCATATCTTACTATGTTTTGAAATTCTAGCTTGAAGAATTTTTGGAGTATGCATTTTATGGAAGAGAAGTCTAAATTCTAATGTTTATGTTCTTTCATATTAGTCATGGTGGATGGATTCTTGATAATTTCCCACGAACACGTGACCAATGGAACATGTGTATAGAAAAGAATGTGATGCCAGATGATATCATTGTGCTCCAGGATAAAGATCAAGGGGAGGCTATCTTAAAACGATTTTATACCATGAATAAGGAAGAAATAGATAGTAAAATCAAGGCACGTCTGGATGAAGAGAATAGAGCCAAGAAAGCTGCAGAGGAAGAGAGAAGGTAGTTATACAAGAATTCAAAAGTAGTACAAACTGTATTTAATAAAAGTCAAAGAACAAGCTTAGCCGACTCATTTTGTTTTATAAGACTATTGGACAGGCTGGTCGGAAAGTTTTGCAAGTTGACGCTCATATTTAGATAAATTGATTCATTAGTTGTTAAAATTCCAATTCAGACATGCTCTTGATTAGTCTCTGAGCAGATTAGGATACAGATTACCTGATATGATCTTTAGTCATCACTTAGTTATGTACATTACAGGAGAAAAGAGGAGGAAGAAAGAAAAGCAGCAGAGGAAGCAGCTAGAAAAGCTGCAGAGGAAGAGAGACTGAGGAAGCTTGAGGAAGGAGGAGAGGAGGAGGGTGAGGGTACTGTGGAGGACACAGAAGAATCACCAGGTAAATAGAAAAATGAAAATGAAAGGAAATACTAATTTCATTGTAAGAAAAAACATATAAGAAAAACCACTATTCATACTTGAAAGCTAAATCATGCATGACCATGTCTATTTCAAATTATTAACATGCACAATAATATAATAAACCCAAACACTGAGATTTTGAGATTTGCATAAACAATCGTTTAAAATTGTTATCTGCATGATTGCACCATGATATAATGACCACCAAGTCCTGCATGTCATCATTTGCTTTTTTATCCTTAAATCCTTAAACTGTAAGCATGTTTGCACACCACCATGAATGTTCACCATTATGCATGTTTGATCACAACTAGGTGGCACAACTCAAGAACAGAAAGAGGAGGAGGCAACTCAGGAAGTTGAGGAGGAGGAAACTCAGCCTCCTGAACCACCCAAAGGTACACAACTCTTGCATGTCACATGTATCTTTTGTCCTTCAGAGTTTGTATTTGAATGTTTATGTCTTGTATTTGAATGTTTATTAATAAATTTGGTTGACATTATGATGTCTAACTCCACTAAAAAGGTTTATGTTTTACACTGATTTAATTTTCTTTGTTGATCGGGTTTAAGATAGTTTATAGATTCCAATGTCTGCCTGCATTATATGATTTAGATGAGCACTTCATTTCTTTAAATTCCAGTTTCATTTTATTTAAATACATAAAATAAGAGAAAATGAATTGTTTTGAAACCTTTTTTCATTTGAACCTAACAAAATTATCGAATTGAAGAAGTGATTTTTGTTATCTTTGTGTATGTCTCATGATCTTCAGTGGGGTTAAATTGTAATATTCACTACATTCATTGAAATAAAAACTTATCCTCATTTTGTCCAAGTTTTGTGAAAAGTCTTATATCAAAGCTTAATTTAGGTCTGCATTTCCTGCATATATTTTCTCATCTTAATAACGAGCTCCATTTTCTTGCAACTAGATGTAGAGAGCAGGGGTTCATATTCTTCATCAGGTTTGAGTTCTTTCTTTTTTGTTACTTTAATTAGATTCATTTGCATGTTCTGCTTCATGACTGTTATTGTGCATCACATTTAGTCTCCCCACATACCATATTGTTTGTTGCTGAAAGCTATAGTCTGAGATTATAACATGCCACATGTAGATGAACAGGTCTTAATGTTATACAGATATATCATGTATTGTAATATAGATACTGTCACCCATATCAGTTTTGATAAACATCTGCACTGTTATGTTATACCAAAATTTCACAGCAATTTTAAAATGTTATAATTAGATGCTTTTTCACAACTAGATTATTATGTATTTTTATCATTCGTTCACTATATACCTTTATCTGTAGATCACCAATATTGCATACTCATATTCCAATCACTTGATATACAACGTATATATATACATGTGTATAGCAAAAATAAGGATAAGGTAGTGGATCAAAAGCTGATCATACTACATTTCACCATTATCATAAGTAATTGTATAAATTATATATGACACACAATATGAACAATAGACATTTAACTGAACTCATTTCTTGATGGCTAGATATGTTATGAAAAGATCATGACCAAACTCCTCGAGTTAATTTGTATCACCTGAATTTTTTCTTTTTTTGTCCTTTGTCATGCTTTATTTGTTGCATTAAGATTTCATATTATCACTGGCTGCATGATGCATGTTAAGATGATATTATAATCTTTACATAAAATATTTACTCCCAGTACATTCAAGTAAGTTAATGCCTATATATATAATGCTTGTCTAATATTCAATATACACAGAAGCCAGGAATGGCTGAGTGGTTTATAATCAGATGGTAGAGTCGTAAAACCAGGCTGGACTTTTGGTTATACCAGATATGCATTTGATGACTGATGTGTCACTGCCTTAGTAAGAGATAGGCCTATCATTTAAAAGATCCCTTATAATTCATACTGATGTTGTCAACACATACTAAACACTCCTTGAAAAAGATTCAACAGTAAACTGGTCATTACACCAACCGGTCAATGTGCATTGGTACTTACAATAAGACAAACCTGCTTTGTAATCAGGACTTTCACATATATTTTATACTGTATCCAATCTATAAATTCAGATATATGCAGTAGTTTCCATACTTTTTAAATAGCTAAAACAGTACTGAATAGCATGAATAAAACATTTAATCAAACAATAACAATAATTCTGCTCAATTCCAGATTTTTATATATTCTTGTTATTCATGAAAGTAATTCATATTTCAGGTATAGATAAAAGTAATTTATCATTCAAGTATTAATTAATATTAAGTAGGAATATAATATAAATATAACACATGGCAAAGAAATCAGTAGAAAAATTTACAGAGATAGTGCATATGACATTGAGATCAAGTAGAAATAAGTCTGAATAATTTACAAAGAAACCCAGTATAGATATCAGGTATTAGTCCTTTTGAAAATATTTATAAAGAAATTTCATAGTGCACTGACATTAATGGTAGATTATTTTCAATGTAGAAATCTTTAATTGGACTAGACATCACCCATAGTTAATGTTATAAAAATGATATGAATTTAGATATTTAAATGCTCTTTGTAAAACCTTTGTTTTTGTTATATTTCATCATTCTTATCAATCTTTCGAAGTGATTTTTTTGTTTGGAATGGAATTTTATTCTAGAATTTCTGTTTTCCCAGTTATCTTATTGACATCTGGAATTTTTTTATTTATTAATTTATTCTATTTTATTTTATTTTTTATTTATTTATTTATTTGTTTTTATTATTATCATCTCCTGTCTTTAATACCTAAGAAATCCTATTAATTTGCAATATTGTAGAGGAAGAAGAAGATACAGAGCAAGATAAATCAGCAGACATAACAACCACAGAGACTGTTGAGAGTAGCAGCACCAAGGAAGTTGTAATCGTAGACGATGTGAGTAATTATAGGCATTCTGAGTATAGACATTGTGTGTAATCATGTGAGTAATCATGGATGATGTGAGTAATTTCATTCTTCTCTACAGATACATAACATAGTACATGTAATACATTATACATGTACTTGGTGTATAAAAATCTCTAAGTTACTTTAGATATAAATGCCTATATTAGCTGTGTGTCAAAATATGAACCATACAATGGAGATATAACCACAAATCAAATGAGTAATTTCTGAAATCAAATTCTTGTGTTAGATAAAACGAATTCTACACATAAGAATCCTAGATTTTGTGTTTGTTAAAGCTAATTGTCTTTGCGTTGAGAAAAATGTTAAACATGACTGAGTGTTGATCACTTGGATTTGTTAACAAAAGATCCAATGAATTTGACAAATAAAGGTCATATTACTTGTAAGATATCCAAAGTTTAATGACATCCACATTGAATTTTTCAGAGGGTACCAGAGGGACCTGAACTAGAAGAGTTTAAGGAAAAGAGAAAGGAATTTGACAGAGAATTCCCCAATATTCTAGCCACAATTTCAGGAGGTACTACAACAGAACCTATAACTATAGAGGTTGATGAGAAGAAAGTAGAAGAAATCATTCAGGAAACAGCAACAAACATGGAGAGTAAGTTATAGCAGCATGATAAACATTAGAGGAAAAAATTACGATTAATTGATAAAAATTAATATTATGCATCCCTTTACATAAGGAAGATAATATATTATGTTGCTAAATCATAGTATTATAATATTCTTCTAGAATTATTATAAAAATGATAGTTGTTTTTAAATATTCCTTTTGAAATTGAAAATAATAACAGAGGAGGATAGTCGTACCTGGATTTAGAAATCTACCTGAATATTTAGTGAGAGCAAAACTTATTGTAATTGTACAAGTGACATTAGAACTTTGAAGAGTATCACCAGAGGGATGCTTCATAAAGTAAATTAGCCCAAACTGTCCTACTAGGGAGAAAACTGCTTATTTTGAATAGATATTCAAAGAATATATTCATATTAATTACTCAAATACCCAATCTTGTAAAGATTTCATTTTAAAGGTGTTATAGTCCATAATGTTTAGAATAAAAGAATATCTTTGTTGCTGCTATGAGATAAGGCCACAACAGGCGCATATGTTTTAAAAAATGCTCTAATTTGGAACAAAATATTGCTGATAGGCAACTTTTTAAAGAAGTTGAGTGTTTTAAGATTTAGGTCACCATTAATGGCAAATTTGACTCTCATGTACTTTGACATGACTACTGTGGCATTATTTTTAATAAGTGGTTGTGTTCAGAGGAATTTTACTCTTTTTGCAGAGCCATATTCATACCAAGGCTGGGAATATTCTGCAGCTGATATGGAGGAGGAAGAAGAGGATATGGAGGCTGATGCCAATGCTGAGGAGGAAGAGGAAGAAGCTGGAGAAGAGGTATAAATTACAAATTATAGCTTTGTATTGTATCAAATTATACAGTTCAGTACTTAAATTTGACTTTCATAGAAATAAGTAATATCTGAAATATTTTAATAAATAAAAGAAAAATATTGTAAAAAAGATACCTTCATTAATGTTTATACACTAAAAATCTGTAAAAAATAATTTTGAAGGAGTAATATTTACTGGGGGGGGGGTTCTTATATCTTGCTTTTTCCTTACCTAGAATTACCCTTAAGTAATAGATTAAGTTAAGTTTGCAATCGGTACTTCTGTATTCAATCATATGATAAGTGATTATTCTGTAGGAGGAGGATCCTAACCGTAACAAGAAGAAACCTCTTGGAGATTCTAATCACTTCTGTCCAGTTATTCTAAAAGAGAACAACATACTGTATCCAGGAAATCCAGAAATAGCATCCAGATACAGAGAGAAAGTCCTCTATTTCTCCACAAATGAAGCTAGAGACAAATTCTTGGCATCACCTGCTGACTTCCTGCCAACTTCTGCACCCCTTGAGGTAAGAATATATATTTTCTTTTGTTACATTATCTTTTACATGTATTTACAGATATTAATAATGATAAATGTAGATATATAAATGAAAAGTCAGAGAATAATTATCTTTAAAATGAATCAAAACTTCTTTTGTACTTAAATATTTCTCTTAAAGGAACTATTTTATTTCACATGCATAATCTAAGCAGTTTGTTTAGATTAGATCTCCACTTTTTTCACATATGCATATACTTGAACTTTGAAATTTATTAATTCAAAATTTATTGTATTGCACAGCCTCCTCCAACTCGACTGTTGATTTTGGGAGCAAGAGGAGCAGGAAAATCTCTTCACGGGCGTTATCTAGCTAAAAAGATGGGTCTTTTCCACATTTCATTTAAAGACAGACTTCAGGAACTTATTATACATAAAACAAAGAAAAGAATTGGCCCTGAATATGAAGAGGACAACCAGGAGGAACCTGAGGAGGAAGAGTAAGTTGAAAGAATTAGATATTGAACTGGAAAATATTAATAGAAAAGCAGAAGGACATTGTGAATAGTAACAAGGAAGTTTAGTGGGATTGATTAAATATATGTAAATTCTAAGAACAAAATACAGGAGAAAATTAAATACATACACACACATTTCCAATGATAAATCTAGATGAAACTAACTATTAAATATTCAGTTGTTCTTCAGGTATCTTATGTAATGATGTGAAGATCATCTTATTCTTTTCTTAACTTTGAGAAATAAACATGAAGGAATCTTGATACTATTGGTATGAATTGATTTCAGGGATGAGGATGATGAAGCTGCTATTTTAGATCCAGATGGCAAACCAATAGAGAAGGAAGAAAAACCAGCGGAGACCACAGATAGTAAAGAAAGTGCCGTAAGATAGTCACCCTGTATTCTCTATATTATTTATCATGATTCATACGTGAGTGGTGTCCAAATCCATTTCCTAATCTAAAAGATATGGAATTGATCCTTTGCAGGCATTTGGTCATGTTAGGTTAACAACCAAAGGATTGAATGTAAAGTCAGAGCTTTTTCTATGTATAGGTCTATCATCATATTGAAAATCCATACTTTTTTATAGAGAGGTTATTAGGAAACAAATGTAAATATTAATCCTGCATGGCCAGGGCTATCACAATGTATGCAGATTTCCAGAAAGTATATACAAATAACAATGTACAAAAATCCTGTTTGCATTAAAAAAGAGAGAGAGAGAAATTGACCTCATATTATCATATGTCCGTGGCTTATTTCTCACTGTTTTAGTAACATGAGCTTTGCTTCTTGCTGTCAATGAAAAATGTTGTCATTAAACATATTTTAGCCTGAGGAGGAGGAGGTGGAATACACTGAGGAGGAGGAAGCTATAAAAAATAACTTGGAATCTGATGAACCTATCCCAGCAGAGGTCCTAGACACCATTGTACCACAGTGGTGGAACAAAGAGCCCTTCAAGTATGTACAAGCAGAAAATTGTTGAATCAACAGATCCATTTTATTATGAAGTCACAAATAAGTTGGTATTTGGCAGGCCTTCTTTTTAGGAAGTAATTATGAAAAAATGTGACAACAGGGGCAAATTTGGGCATATGGCAATCAGTTAATTTTCATTGTAACAGTTTATGTCCAGAAGATTGATGAAGAAAATTAGTTTATTATTTTTCTGTCATTTGCAATGGTGTTACAGAGAGGTCAATAGTTGTGTTCTGTATTGTATCCTTGTTCATTGATGCAGTGGTAGGTAGGATTTTATGAAGAATGATATTCTTTGTTCCTTTTTATACGCCCACATTTAAAAATGTGGGTGTATTATGCTATACTGCTGTCGTCTGTCCGTCCATCTATCCGTTCATCTGTCCGCCCGTCCATCCATCCTTGTCTGGGCTTCTACTCCTTAACTAAAAGGGGAACAAAAGTTTTGATGGTGCCATATGAAAGGGTGTGGCTTGTAGTTGTGCATGTGGGTTTCAAAGTTGGGGTCAGGCCCCTGGGGTGGGGTAAAATGGGCGGGGTCGGAAAAGCTTGTCCAGGCTTCTCCTCCTTAAATAAATGGGGAACAGAACTTTTGATTGTGTCATATGAAAGGGTGTGGCTTGTAGTTGTGCATGTGGGTTTCAAAGTTGGGGTCAGGCCCCTGGGGTGGGGGAAAATGGGCAGGGTTGGAAAAGCTTGTTTGGGCTTCTCCTCCTTAACTAAAGGGGAACAAAACTTTTGATGGTGTCATATGAAAGGATGTGGCTTGCAGTTGTGCATGTGGGTTTCAAAGTTGGGGTCAGGCCTCTGGGATGGGGGAAAGTGGGCATGGTTGGAAAGGTTTTCCGGGCTTCTACTCCTTATCTAAAAGGGGAACAAAACTTTTGATGGTGTCAAATGAAAGGATGTGGCTTGTAGACCACATTAAAATATGATGCGGGCGTATCATTAGCGGTGCCCTAGTTTTAATCCATTACAGTTGCACATGATATTATTGTTTTAGAAGATTTATTTGTAAAATAATTCCTTAATGTCAAATCAGAATGTGAAAGTGAAATCTTGGAATTCATTGTAATATTTTGTTTATTTTTATCAGGTCAACTGGTTTTATTCTTGAGGGATTCCCTAGGACAAGTGAAGAAGCTAAGTATATGGCTGAGATGGGACTCTTCCCTGATGCAGCTGTCATACTAAATGTAGAGTATAATGATGTCATTGCTCGACTTCTCCCACCAAAACTTGATAAATGGAGAGTTAAAAGAGATAAAAGACTTGAAAGAAAGAGAAAGAAGAAGGAAAAGGCTCAGAAAAAGAGGGTAATTATATGTCAGTTTCATAAAGCATAAAGATGATTAAATCCATTTACAACTAGGAATTAAACTGTCGTATAAAACTATGTACATAAATTTTTATCTTTGTTACTCATTTTGTATAAGAACAAGTAATTGGTGATAATTTCTTTTTCATGCAGGAAACTGCAATGCAGAAAAGAAGGGAAGAACTGCTGAAAGAACAAGAAGAACGCAAAAAGGAAAAAGCAGCAGAGAAAGCTGCTGCTAGAGAAGCAGGGGGAGAAGATTCAGAGGAAGAAATAGAAGAAGAAGAGGCTGAGGAAGAAGAGGAAGAAGTTGATATAGAGGCAGTATTGGCTGAGGAGTTTGAGGTAGGTAAATTGTTTTTAAATTAAAATGGTAATGGTCATGCATTCCATCATGACAGTATAAGGAAATAGCCTGATGAGATAGATGAAAGTAGTCATAAATTACTGATTTCATTTTTGCAGAGTATTTTGTTATTGTGTTGCATATTTATGGGCTTTGGCATGGAACTGAAATGTATTAAAGCAAAACTTAGCTTCGAATGTCAAAGACTCTTATTTTATATCATTGAGGGTGCTGAACAAGTAGTATAACTTTTGAAGGCATTTAAAGTTTGAAGCAACTGAATTGCTTTAAACTGCATTTATGCTAAATAAACCAAAACCCCAAAGACATTGCAATCTTTCAAAGGCATAGTTTATATATATATATATATATATAGAATACACAATTCATTTGTAGATCATTTAATTTTGGTAATAAATATATCTTTTAATGTATAGGAGGAAGAGGAGGAGGAAGAGGAAGAAGAAGAACTTGAGGAGGACGCCACTGACCGACTGAGAAATGATCTGAATGATGTGTATGACAATGATATCAATAAGTTAGAAGCTGTACAGGTATGGTTCTTTAATACATGTATGCATCATAAACAGTGTTCCTTATGATACCACTGTTTTATTGATTATCTCATAGTAATAGTTTTGAATTGATATTCAACTTAATTAAATGTATATAATCAATGACATGATTAAACGGTTGAGAAACTACTCTTTCTCTTGGTAAACTGTATGCATATCTGTCTTGAATTTTTTATTTCATGTTTTAGTAAACTTTGTTAATTTATCAGTATATATTTTATTTCCTCGACTGCTGATTTTCAGGGAACTCTTGAGGAGATATTAGTGCCACGCTCACCAGTAGATGGTGGTAGGAAGCCTCATATTGTCAGGTATTTACTAAATAAGGGACTGAAACCTTACATAGAATATCGACACAGTATGTTTGAGCGGGTGTATCCCATTAATGAGAAGTTGGCAAGACGCATGTTACAGACAGGATATAAACAACCCAGTAAATTTGGAAGATGGTGCCCTGTCAAGGTAAATGTACTGAAATATTTGTAATTTTTTCAAATTTTTGTTTTCAGATCTTTTATGAATTGCTCTTGTGATACACTGTGTGAATGTGTACAACCAAAGATTAAAATTTTCCTGATTTGATTCTATTTAGGAAGATGGTTTATCTTCTGACAATTTTGTTTATTGTTTTTGATTTATTTATAAATTTCAAAATACCAGCAAATAAATATGTGAAATAATCATGCATTGATGTAAAATAATAAACTATCTGTAACCATGAATAAAAATATCATTGTATTTGTTTTGTATAGTTACGTGATGGTGATGTGATACAACCTATGAGTGGTCCTGGCTTTAACACCTACCCCTGTATCTACCGACAACACATCTACTTCCTGTCATCTACCCAAGCTCGTGAGGAATTTATACAGGATCCAATGACCTTCCTGAAACTGCCAATGCCAAAACCTGTGGTTCCCATCAGAATGGCTGTGATTGGACCACCAAAAAGTGGCAAAACATCATGTAAGTCATTTTAATAACTTCATTTGTTCATACATTTGTCCATATGTATATGTCTTTTCATGCCCGTTTTTATGATATGACAATACCTGTTACCACTTGTCATAGTGTTTGTCGTCATAACAAGGGAATATCTTACTATAGGTGTCTTTTATCTTTTCTGTAAAGATGTTTATTATACCTTAGTACATTTCTATGGTAGCTATACAAAGGAAAAATGTATATTATATGATTTTCATATAGAAGTTTACAACAAGTTTGTTTATAAATAAGTATTGCATTTGTCTTTTGCTGTAGTCTTAGTTAATGTGTATCAGAGGCTTTTTCTGTTTTGCATGCAGTGGCCAAACGATTTGAGGAGGAGTATGGCCTAGTGAGGTTGTCTGTAGGAGAGGCGATGAGGCGGGTTCTTGCTGAACAGCCAAGGTCTGATCTGTCCAAACAATTACTAAGCCATCTTGTAAAAGGACTGACTGTCCCAGATGAGCTGGCTGTCCAAGCCTTGGATGTATGTCTGATGGACATGAGATGTCAGACCAGAGGGTAAGACTGTCATATTTAAAACTCTGAAGTTGTTTTGAAGTTTATTTACACAAAATAAGAAGATCATTTGTCTCACTTGGAGTTCTGCCTTTACTTATTGCTTCAACAGGTATAATACTGCATACACGAGTATAATTAGATATGCATTATTTATATTTAGTATCTTACAAAAGGTTAAAATATCAGTATTTTATTCTGAATTATACAGGTATGTGATAGATGGTTATCCTTTGACAAAGAAGCAAGTGGATTTGATGACAGAAATGAACATCATTCCAGTCCGTGTGGTGGAATTAGAGGTAGATAGCAAGGAAGTCATGATTCGTGGAATGAAGGACAGGGTAGCACCAACAAGGTCAGACATCAGCTACCATAAGTACCCTTATATCCTTTCTCATCGTCTTCATCTTCTACTACTTATCCATACATTGTGTATACTTCATTTCTTCCCTCTCTGTCTATTTTTTATACCTTCTCGGGTTTACTTTCATGAAAGACCAAGCTCTCATTTTATTGTTATTTACTATCATATTAATTAACAACTTCTTCCATTTCTTTCATTTATTCTTTCCTTTTAAGTTTACGAGGATTTCTTTATATTTTCTACATGAATACTCATAAGCTGGTGTGGCTCAGAGAATTGTGTGCTCGGCTCATGATCGAGAGGTCTTGGGTTCAACTCCCACCCTTGGTGCGGCGGTATTCTTGTCTTTTAAATGAGACAGTAAAAACCACGGTCCTGTACGTGTCACGGTAGGCGTGGCATGTAAAAGATCCCTCACTGCTTTATATGGGTCCGTTGCAAAGGTCTAAATTTGTATGCAATGTATCAGCCAGATGCCGTCACCATATACGTGAAATAATCATGAAGAGACGTAAAACAATAATCAATCAATCCTGAATACTTATTGTTTTGTAATGACATTTAGAATCAAATAAGAATAATAGACTTCACACAGTATCAGAAAGCCCTTCATATTTACTTCATTATATAGAATATACAGCTTCTTTATTTCTTTGTTTCCTCTGTGTTATCATTTTTTTTACCTCTCTCTTATTTATGTCTTCCAAACAACCATATATGTCTTTTGTCATCCTTTTTCTATACACTTCAGATTTCATTTATGTCGTTTTATATTACAAATATGCATGAAAATGACACATCATGACTAATACTGTAATTTCTTTCTCTCCCTCTCAATCTTTCTCTTTTGTTTGAATTCTACATTGCTTGCTATAGAATCCTTGCCAAGGCCAAGATGATAAACTTTTATAGCTATCCATACTCTACTAACACCAAGATGTTTCAGGATCCGTAAGTCCTTCTTACTGTATACATGTACACTCTGCCTGTGATTATACCTACTGATCAACAAGTCTGTCAGAACCAATGCATTCAGTCAGTTTGGATATGCATTTCATTTGCTCTTTTCTTCTGATCACAAAATGCATGTTCTATGATTTAATGTTTAAGTTTATTTAAAAAAATCTAATCATTTTTCAATAATTTTATGATATATCAGTATGAAAAAGAAAATTTATAAGGAAAAAGAGGTTTTGGCTTTGTGGTTTTTACAACAATTTAATTAATTTTTATAGTTGCATTGAATTTAATTTTTTTTTCACTAATATTAGCAATTAATATCAAAGTTATCACTTTTTATCTGAATTTTCAGAACCTTACCATTGCATGACAGTTCTCAGATTCTAGCTGTCAAATTGGCAGCATTTAACAGAGAGGTGTCTGAGGTCAGAGACTGGTACAAAGGAGAGCACATGAATCATGTTACAGTCAGTGGAGAAAGATCAAAATGGTGGGTGTGGAATGCAGCTCTGGATGTGTCTCGGGCCAGTGTTCAGCAGATCCAGACCTACCTACAGAGAATACAAGATGGTCAGTTATAGAAACCGAAATCTGTTTAAACTAAAGCCATTAAGAACTCGTAATTTATCTTTTTGTACTTTGCTTTATAATAAGTATATGATTGTACTAAAAAAACATTTTTTGATAAAGTACATCGTGTCAGTAGATATACATGTAAATAATAAATAATGAGTATCAGTCATAAAGAAATGTCAGTTATTGAATTTTGCCTTAAATTTGACTAGTGATGAATGAAATATGAAATTTAGTATATGTCTACAAATTAGAAGTATTATTTCTACAGGTAAATCAGCTTCCATTGCTGACATGTGCATTACACCTAAGGAGTTCCTGCAACGGGTGGGTGACTTTGGTCAGTATTGTCCAGTTAGTTTGTCTAGAGGAGAATTAGTGGACTGCTCAACAAATAGGACACTGGAATTTGCTGCAGAGTTCAGAGGTATGCTGAAAATTAGTTTTGATATACATGTATCAGATTCTATTTATTTGTAGTAAAAAATCATAGATATTTTATGTATCCTCAACATAAAATTAATTTACATTAATTTTATGTTGAGGGTTGTATGGAAAAGTATATGAGTATATATGTCTGTTTCCACATGGTTTATATTTTAACAATTGAAAAGATAAACTCGAGAATGCTCTGACATGTGCTTATGTGCTAAACTTTAATAATGCTGAAATTATAATGCATTTATCTTTATCTAAAAATATTATTCTCTCTCTCTTCTTGTCTAGGTCATTATTACAAGTTGGCAGGACCTGCAGAACTGGATTTATTCCTGGCTGAACCAGAAAAATATGTTCCTCCACTGGCACCAAAGAAATTACCAGCACCAGAGATGTTACCATTAAGATGTAAACCTGAGGATGTTCAGGCATCTCAAGCGATAGAGCTTCAAGGGTATTGTCCAGTCACCTTCCTGGATGGAAAGTGCAGGTTTGTTCCCCTTACTGTATTGTTGTGTACACTTGTGAACCAGTTAGTCTGAAATCCTTAATCTTTACTTTTTTAAGGGGGATGGTGTATGAATGTGATTTGGCTCTCCTGGCGAGCATATAAGTAATAAATTTTGCTAGTTAATGTGCATTACACACTATATTGTAAAGTATGAGAGACAACAATCCTAGTCAGTGATATACAAAATCATCAGGGTAGCCGATACACAAAATGAAAATTAACAACACATACCCAGTGCATTAGTAGCTTTAAAGGAAATCTTGTATCAACTGTTCATCACAGCTTATTTACAGTTTTAATCATTTTGGTTTATAACAAATCTTTCAAACTTCTCTGAAAGATTTATCTGGGTTGCATTATGAGATAATTTATGTTGTATACTCTCTTTTAGGTGTTAGAAAAAATATCATGTATGCTTACTTTTTCTCGTATCAGTTGCTACAGTAATTGTCATTGCGCTTATTTTAGATATGAAGCTATCACTCCAGGAAAGCCAGAATATGTTGTTGAATATAGAGGGAAATTTTTCTATTGTGAATCTGAAGAGAAACTTCTCAAATTTATGAAGTAAGTGATGAAAAAATTTATGATTGTAAACAAAAAAAGGAGTCAAATGTTTGATCTCTTTGTATGTGAAATCATTCTTTTTTGTTTTAAAATAATTATCTTATTTATAACAGAGCATGTGGATGAAAGTTTGTTTATGTTGCATAATTTTAATAAGACAAATATTTCTTAAAGCACATACAAAGGTGGTATATCTTATTGATAAGTAACTCTAACTTGATAACTTATTTGTTTTATTCCAGTATAAAACTAAGATATGATTAGTTTATTAATGTTTAAGTAAAATTAATATGATATAAATTAAATAAATTGTAACCACAGAAAATTGGTATCCAGTGTACTGAGGAATATTTAACCTGTAATTCATTAATTTCACTGAAAGATACAAATATAAAAGTACTTAAATATGTTGGTTCAAAAGGAAGACAGGTTTTGTATAACTTTGATCAATAAAATCATATGATGAATTTATGTTAATTTTTTTTTTTCATGTTGCAGAAAGCACATTTTATGAAATTTTCATTGATAAGTTGATATTTTTCAACAAGGCAAATGTAACTAAAGCTTAGTTTTAATATTGCAACACTAAAACACTTTATAACTTTACAGGACCCCAGATCTTTACTACAACCTTGAACTTCCACACAAGTTACCTCCCAACAAAGAAGCACTACCTTTAGTGAATCTACCAATGTTAGGATATATGGAGCAGACATTAGCAACAGCATTAACTGCATCACTGACAGCCTGTGGAAACTTCAAACCCAAATACCCCTTCCTGAACTCCAGCAGATCAGCTCTCATCTTTGTTGCCTATCATCTTAAAGGTAAAATTGACATGCAGTGTACATACTGAATGGTTATAGTTATAGATGAGCTCTCAATCTTTAGAATTTAGAACTTACTGGAGGATTTCATGATTAAGGTGATTTGTGTGCCCTTGATTAGAACTCTCCCATTTTCTGCATCTCATGCAGGGCTGGGTTTAAAAGCAAGATTATTCCTTGACTGACCAAATCTCTCCATGGTTAATTGGCCATACAAATAAAATTGAATTAGATTAGCTGTATTACACAACTTTTATACCATGCCATTTCCTCTTCTGGGGACTACCCGAATAAACAAGAGCAGATAACTCAACTTATTCAATCGTTCTAGGTCTGCTCATTTTATTTTGAAAAATATGAGATCAGTTTAACTAATTATTAAATTTATATAACTTGTTCAAATCACTAAAAATTCCATTTTATAAAAGAATATCGTGAAAATATACATATTATATGACTATTATAAGGTCATATATATTTCTGTCTACATTTACCCATAGTACGTCATGGCTGTATGTATATGATGTCAAAAACAACAGGATTTATATTGAATGTAATGTTGTCCATCATTTTGAATATAATGGTTACATGTATTATTGAATACTGTCCCTTCTGAGTCACACAGTCATGAATACTATTGGATACTGTCCTTTCTGTGTCATACAGTGATGAATATTATTGAATACTGTCCATTCTGTGTCATACAGTCATAAATTTTATTGAATATTGTCCTTTCTGTGTCACACAGTCATGAATACTATTGGATACTGTCCTTTCTGTGTCACACAGTCATGAATATTATTGAATACTGTCCTTTCTGTGTCATACAGTCATGAATATTATTGAATACTGTCCATTCTGTGTCATACAGTCATAAATTTTATTAAATACTGTCCTTTCTGTGTCACACAGTCATGAATACTATTGGATACTGTCCCTTCTGTGTCATACAGTCATGAATACTATTGGATACTGTCCTTTCTGTGTCACACAGTCATGAATACTATTGAATACTGTCCTTTCTGTGTCATACAGTCATGAATATTATTGAATACTGTCCATTCTGTGTCATACCATCATAAATTTTATTGAATACTGTCCTTTCTGTGTCACACAGTCATGAATACTATTGGATACTGTCCCTTCTGTGTCATACAGTCATGAATACTATTGGATACTGTCCTTTCTGTGTCACACAGTCATGAATATTATTGAATACTGTCCTTTCTGTGTCACACATTCATAAATATTATTGAATACTGTCTTTTCTGTGTCACACAGTCATGAATACTATTGAATACTGTCCCTTCAGTGTCTTACAGTCATGAATATTATTGAATAATGTCCTTTCTGTGTCTTACAGTCATGAATACTATTGGATACTGTCCCTTCTGTGTCATACAGTCATGAATACTATTGGATACTGTCCCTTCTGTGTCATACAGTCATGAATATCATTGAATGCTGTCCCTTCTGTCATATAATTATGAATATCTTGCTATATTTCAGCCTTCAATCCCAAGAGTTCAGAATATGTTCGGAAAAAGTATAAACAGAAATTAACAAAGTTCAAGGAAACATGTCATTTAATAAAGTATCTTGGTGACAATATGACTGTTAGGTACAGAGCTCCAAGTGATCGACCAGGGGACTTTGATAACAAATTAGAAACATTCTTTGCATTACGTGGCATCGAACCAACACCAACATGGATTGCATAATTACTATGTATAGTAGATGTAGTGTTACAATAAAGCTGAAGATCTAGAAAAAAAAAGAAAAAGTGAAAGACCTACATTAAAGTGACTAAATTGTTTTTATTCATTGTTTGCAACACTGCAGTAACATGTGCTTTTGTGTCTGATTTACTGCCATATGGGGATAAGTTACATATTTTTGAAGTTTTATTATATGATTGTAAAAATATAATGAAATATTTTCCACTTCATGTACAATTATGGCATGTTTAATATATTTGTAAAATTATGGAATATTCCAACATTGAATGCAAACATCCAATTGCCTTCAAGAGTACCTTATAGAACACATATGTGCCGCTTTTTAAAATGATGTTTTTGTTATATACATTATAGTGCCCTGCAATTCCTAAAGAATTACATCTCTGTGATATAGTGTATAGAATACTGCATGTATATTTGTTTATGTTGGATTCCTGATCACTTATTTTTACAATATATATATTTATTTTGAATGTTTTGTACATATGACATTCCGTCCAATAAATATATGATCTTAGATATCTTTTTATCACATTATTTTTGTGATGGTCTGGATAAACTCATGAGGTTCAGTAAGTAGAGAGTCTGCATGGGAGACAAGGTTTTGGTTTGATTCCTAGTTTAGTTGGTATGTTTTCATGCTGCCCATTTTAGAATGAGTGCCCAACATAATCACAGAGTGTGTAGTAGTCTAAGTAATCAGGTCAGTTCTTTTACCCATCCCGTTAGGTTTATTAAATGATTTAAAGTTAGGAATCATGATCAAATATTATTGAAGATCCGTAAAAATACTACAAAAATTTGAATGAAACTCACTTTACTAGAAAATTCTTGTCTGTAATTTTATTACATATGAAATTAATTAATACCAATAATCCACTTACACCAGTAGGCCCCACAATCTATTTATTCCATGGTCAGTAACACTTTCTGTAATACTTCTGGTCTTGGTAGCTGAGATTACTTGCTCTGATGGACTCATTACAGCTTTTTGTCAGTCATCTTATACCAGTAGGTCCCACAATCTATTTATTCCACTGTCAATAATACTTTCTGTAATACTTCTGGTCTCAGTAGCTGAGATTACTTGCTCTGATGGACTCATTACAGCTTTTTGTCAGTCATCTTATACCAGTAGGTCCCACAATCTATTTATTCCACGGTCAGTAATACTTTCTGTAATACTTCTGGTCTTGGTAGCTGAAATTACTTGCTCTGATGGAACTTGGTGTATACCCTCTTGCCAGTTATGTCTGGGTTGGATTCACCGATAGGGTATTTCACTAAAAATAGGGCACCACTAAACTGGTACATGAAACGCCCACATTTTGTGATGATGGATAAACAATTTGGTATATGTAAATACTATAACAGTATCGCTTAGGCCACCCCTCCCTCCTTATGAATGACAGATGACAAGGATATCACTCGGGACTCCCTCCCTCCTTATGAATGACAGATGACAGGGATATCACTCAGGACTACCTCCCTCCTTATGAAGGACAGATGACAAGGATATCACTCAGGACTCCCTCCCTCCTTATGAAGGACAGATAACAAGGATCTGTCCCAGTCATTACTCTTTGAATACAGGCGAAAACCATATTTATAACTTCACCTTTGCATACCTTTATTTGCTATTACATGTATATCTAACACAATGAAAAGTATAAATTATTGTTCCATGATATGCATCATGTGAATTACCGTTATTTACTTACTGCCAGTTACACATATTGGTGTGTAGTGCAGTAACATCCTTGTCATTGTTCTGTAACAATAGGTGTTTAGGAGTCGGGGGTTGTTGGCCATTGGCACAACCCCCTAGCCTGGAGGGCTGGTGATTATGTGTTAGTGTCCTTCTGTTAGCCACGTGGTACAAGATATTTTAAGGTGCCGGAAATTGCTCTTCACAACTGCCACTTAGCTACCAAAGCATTCCCAGGGTCGCCATGAGGAGGTGTGGTATGCAACTTGTTGGTAGTACCTGTTGAAGATGGTGGGCCTATTCATGAGGTTTTCACTTAGTAAAGTGACGTCCGTACCTCCCCTCAACAACCATACCTGTCCAGTCTTTGACCCCATTATCATGTGAACTGAATGGTTAATAATGCTTTAAACTATACATGCAAGGTCATCCATTTGGTAATGACTATAATGATGGAAGACTAAGAAATCGGGTATAAGCACTGGCCCAATAAACAGCATGACTTGGAGAGGTTTAGTCTATCCAGATACGAATGATCTCTAAAAATTAACCTGTGATGAGCTTGTACCTTGACAAAGGATGTTTGACCCATATTTCTCTAGCACCATAAGGTTTGATGTTTAATAAAAATTCATGCCTTGGAGAAGGGTTTAACTTGTGATTTGTACAGGTAAGTTGAAGAATGCTCCCAAGATGCATGAATAATGAGTTACTTTCTTGCACAAACAACAAAAAAAAAACCTTGAAAAATCCACATCACAGATGCCAACTTACCACTGAAAATTAGTTATAGACAAAAATACATTAATAATGAGGTATACTGTAAAGTTGGTGAAATGACAAAATTACAAGATACATAGAATTAAATAAAACTTTATTTCTGTGTAGTTCAGAAAATAATACTGCATCAATATAGTTAGAAAAAAATCTTAAGAAAACAAAAAAGGGACAATACAATGGATGAGAAGATTCAGCAGTTCAGAGCATATCACAGATAAATCAGCACAAAGGTGTAGATCATCTACATCATATAGCATCAAACTGAATGTTATATGATGTAACAATAGAAAAAAACTGTACAATAGAATCTATGTCTAATACATATGACTCAATTAAATCATTATTTATCAAGCAGTTCAACTTACTCGAGATGAAAATAAAATCACTAAATATAATATTGAATGTTGTCAATGTACATAAACAATTAAAGTTCATATGGATTACTTTTTTCTCAGCCAATCAATTTAATTTCAAAGATAATTGGAATTATCAACTCAAACAAAACCCAAGTGATAAATAAATCCAAAAAAATTACAACAATACTAACTGTATGATCATAAATGTCATCTCATTTTGATACTGCATTTTCATGCCAGAATTATCGGTCACCCATACAGATAACTGATTTTCCTTAACAATCAATTTACCAATGATCAGGATTAAAAACCATTTTCCAAAAAGTTATAATATACAAATCTATATTTTTTGTACAAATTTTGGCATTTTTATACAATAATGTACATTTGCTCAAAATTGATGGCAGTAATATATGTTTATCATATTTCAATGTTAGTGAACAGACATTTCATTTCAAAATTTTGCAATATTAAAAATCAAAACGTAAAACTTATGTACAAATGAATTTGAGACAATAAAGCTATTAATCATCTCATAATGATTAAAGAAATGAATCTGTACATAAAATTGATATCTTTTCTGTGACACATTGATATACTTTTATTAATTGCACATTGTTTCTTAGAAATACTTTATTTGACATGATTTCCTAGCAAAGTCATTTCATGCACAGGCATGTACATTGTTGTTTATTTCACTATGTCAAGTCACTAATATATTCCCTTCCTAAAATTGACAAAATTAATTAATTACATTATTGTTCATTCTGTACATAACTATGACAAAGTTGTATGACTGATAACTGAACATTGAAATAACTTTTACAGTCTCTTAATATACAGATACATAAAAAATAAATTCAAACTATACTATACATGAATGAAACTATTTGCAATTATTGCCATCAGCAAAATATTGTATATAAATTTGCATTTGAGATGCTCGTTATTTATTTCTGACACCACACAAGACATGTACCACACTAATGTCAGAGAGAAAGTGAACCCACATCTTATAGTCATATAGCTGCATTGCAGGGCTTTTATTTCATCTATATGAAGCTGTTCATTGATAACACCCGTTATATTGTAAATTGTCAAAGAGAAGTAATGAAGAAAACACAAAGAAAGACTGGATATCTACAGAACTGTTGCACGACTTAGTGAAATGAGATAAAAAGGAAATTGTGGTCTTATTGATACTTCTGCTTTGGGTCTGTTGTAGGATTTGCCATACCATCTGTCAATTTAATCAAATTATTGTATGTGCATGTGTATGTGAAAGAGGGTAAATCTCCAGGACCAATACAGAATATCACTAAGGTTATGAAGGAAAACTGTCATGATTCCACATGTGTAACAATTATGGATAGTGTGTTGTTTTTCATAGTACAGTTTCTTACTGTAATGAGAGTTAATTAAGAGTTACAAACTTGAAAAAAAAAAAACTGCAATATTCTATGTTAAGTTTTTCAATGGTAACACCCCTCTGAAGTATATATGAGAATAATTGGCACACCTAAAATATATCATATTTTATCAACTTATCACACAAGTAACACCTTAAAATTCTGGTTAAATATCTGGTGCATACTAGTGTCAGATCTAAAACAAAGAATATCTAAACATATTGCATTTTGTTATGTTCCAATTCAAGTCCTCATCACATACAGAATCAGACAACAGCAAAAATTAAAGACTGTGTTTCCCACACTTCACATATATTTCGCATATCCTATACTGAAAAACTTTCAGGATTGTTGCAAATATGCTCTTATAAATTCATTATAACTAATTTTGCCATTCAAGTTCTTATCATAATACGACAGGAGGTGGAAAAACTCCTCTTCTTCAAGATTCACATTAAACTGTCGTAGAACTCTCCTGAAATCTAGTGAATCCACGGTGCCTGTATTATGTAGATCAATTCCTCGGAACAACCTCCTCATATCTTTCCAGTTGGTTATTACACAGTCTCGTAATCGCAGCATTGCGCTGTAAAACTGTGAGGTTGGCTGTCCAGCTGATGTCTGTGAAAAAAAGGAAATGTGTTTAATAGAGGGAAGAAGAAATATAATGCTGGAGTTCATTTCCTAAATGCAACTAACTATGAAACAATACCATCATGAATAAAATGAGGACTCATAAATTAAAACAAAATACCCTTGGTTTAAATTATCATGTTTGATTTCCATTCTTCATACCTACTATATATACTAAACCTCATAATTTTTCAGACTATATATTTAAAGAGCTTGATTTCTTTTTCTATCAAATGGTAAATTTATGTATTTTGAATATAAAATATAAATAATACATTTCCTACCAACCCTATTTGTTTTTTCCATCATGAATTAAAAGTAACTAGAACAGTCCTGATGGGACAAATATCCCCCCGCTCCCCACGGCAACAAAGTTGAATAACAACAAGTTGTAAGGGCCATGACTGTGTAAGAATTTTAAGAATGGAATTATCTGGGTTTGGTGCCATAAACTGAGAATATACTTAAGTCAAAAATTTCATTTTAATTTATTCCATTATCAAATGTTCAAATAAATCTTAATGCAGAATGGTTTAATTCTATTTATCAGTAGAATAAAACTAAATAAAATCCAAATCCCAGTTATTAATTCATTGATGAACAGAAGAATATGAATTTTTGACTCAAGTATATTTTCAGTTTATGGCGCCCGACCCTGGTTGTTGTCATCAGAAGCTGCCATTTTATATTTTACCATATCAAAGAACACAATTTAAAACTCATTTGTAAGAATTTGCCATTTTTTGTGAAATTCCATTGAACAGTGTAGGAGGAGTTGTGTTGACAAGCTATTGCCAAAATGTCAAATATAATTCATAATTTGTTATAGTTCAAATGACAGTAACTCCTGCAAAAATTTACAGAGCAAAATTTTCTCCTACAGTGTAGGAGGAGTTGTGATGGCAAGCTATTTTCTACACTACTACAGACGGACAGATGGACAAGGTGATTCCAGTATACCCACCAAAAGTTTGTTGCAGGGGGTATCAAATTACAAAATTCATTTTATTTATGTATTTCCCAAAGTGCAGTTCTTAGTGAACATGCATTCAAAGTAAATTTTGCCATACCAAATATTTTCTCTGATTAAATATTCCGCTGTCTAATTTTTATACCTAACAGATACCTAACAGATAGGTTTCATTAGCATTAAATTTTATTGGAGTTACTTCCCTTGTGAGAAGTTGTCCGCCATCTTGGAGGTATATCACCGAATATTTGTTCACATATCAACCATGTTTCATAGGTAATTTCTCCAAACTAGGGATACTTTCTGTGTTTTTGCAATGCTTATGCAAATGTTTAGGTATTGAATAATTTAAAAAAAACTTTCTAAAGAAGTGTGAATATAACAACTTTCTAAAAAATTTCATTAAATTTAGTATGGATATTAGGCAAAAAGCCATGCTTGACAACAAACATGGGCAACAACGGGAGGTAACTCCAACTTATTTCTGCTAATGTAACCTATCAATTATAAAAAAAATGAAGGAATACAATTTAAAACTAATTTCTATAAATCTATATAAAAAATCCAATGCAGCATAATTACAATCAATTTATTTGTATGCACAATTTCTTTCTACACTTCGTATCTTTATGATGAGTATTCAACCTTGTAATAAGCAAAATTAAGTATACATATATAAATGAATAATAAGACAAAGAGCGTATTAACATATTAGATGATATAATACACTAAATCACATTTTAATCGCAATGGTTCGATTTCTGCATTTACATTGCATTTGCGAGTGTAACTCCATGCAATAATAAAATGTTTGCAAACATAAAATATAAATAACTGAAAGAGATCTAGAATAATTTTTTGAGATAATCACATTTATTTGAAACTCTACTTCTCTGTTTCATATTTGATGACATTTTTAAAAATTTCTATTCGACAGTGAAGAGGGATCTTCATTACTGAGATATTATAACAGTACATGTATCAAATTTCAGTGTGCAAGGATAATGACTGCATTTAAAAGGTGGTGCATTGATATAATGTGTCTTTAATTATTTTGGTTTGGGAAAGTTATGGGATTTTATTTTGTCTTTTCTTTTCTAGGAAGGGGTTGGGGATACAAGCTACTTTTCTGGTTGTGAAGACCTATATTCAATACCATATGTACATACTATATATACAACACTAAAAACAAAAGACAAGTGCAAGGGATGAATATCAATGGGAATTACACACATAAAGTACAAAGTTGAAGAGAGATTGCAAAGTCTAATAATATTTGGTAAGCAGTATGGTCAAGAAATTTGCAAAACATGTGTTGACACCTTAAGGTGCCTACAATTTGTGTATGTGTAATATACAGAATACATAACCCCTTGATTTCTATATATATACGATGTACACAATAATGATAGTTGTGTCAGATACTATAAAGCAAAGAGTTGGAAGTTGCACAAACAGCTGTGTTTTATCCCCATTACCTCTTTTCGTAAGATATTACTCCCAAATATGGGTAGCTGAGGAGAAAAACGAATTTTTACATGAAATCTACTTATTTATCTTTTATCTTTAAATCAATTGACACTGAAAGTTCATAGACTACTGAAATTGTGCCAGATTATGATTTCAGTTCACACAACATAATTGGAACAATTAATTTGTTTTCCCTGGAAAAATTTGATGCAACACTTTTAACAAGAATTTCTCAGTCTTAAAACCTAACTCAAAGATTTATCAGTATCACATGTCATATACATTTACCAGCATCAAGAACCCAGACTTCTTCTGTCAAGGTTTCAAAATACACCACTGGTAGGTACCAAATTTATCTCTGTCTAGGTACATGTACTAAGATTTACCTGTGTCAGGTATCTAGATGTACCTGTTAAGATACCAAGATTTACCAGTCTCATGTTCACATGTTTATCTGTGTCAGAGGACCAGATTTTATTATTGTAAGTTAACCAGAGTTACAAGTGCCAGGTACCAAGATTTTCCAATGTCAAATCCTACATTTACTACAAGTTACATGTACCAGTTATCATATAAACAATAACTGGCACAAAGTATTCCAATTAATCATAATTAAGAAAACAACATGGCTCCTATGGTAGTGTTCTAGGCTCCAGATAGGGAATTCTGGGTATCAGCCTGACCAACTTATCAGACAGAAAAAACTAAAGCTCTGAATGTGGCATATCAAAAACTCCTTCACTGCTTTGCATGAGTCTGTTGTATATAGGTCAAAATTTCTGAGCAATGCATTGGGTGGATTCTATCACTATGTAAGTGAAATAATATTGATGTGATATAAAATCAAAAAAAATCAAAAAAACAAACCATTATTAAGAATATCTGATCTACTAAAATAAGGTATAAATATTTACTGATAGCAGTTGGCAATTTAATGACTTCTGTCATATAAAAGGGACAGTAATGACTTACTGCAACTCGACTTGAGGGCAGTTTTCTTCTTGTTAATAATGATGTTTCTTCTTGTGGCTTAAGATGCAAGATGAAATGCCGCAAAAACTCCACATATGAGAATGTACCATTTTCTCTCAGGTCGTATTTTGTCATCAGATCGTAGAACTCTTCTTCCGCTAAATCTACCCCATTCCTCAATATGATATCTATAAACATCAAACAAGATTATCACTAAATCTACCCCACTCCTCAATATGATACCTATAAATATCAAACAATATTATCACCAAACACTCTTTATAGATCTATTAACAATATCAAGGGCATGACCAAAACAAACATTCTCTTACAGTTCACACACAAACCATTTTGTGGTCTATAAACTAACAAAGACAAATGCTATAAACTTAAAAAAAAAAAAAAACTCTGTAAAGATGAATTCTGAATGTAGAAGACTAAGGAAAACAACTAAATTATTGAAAATGGATATCAGCACATACTTTCATTTTAGCATGGATGCTTCAGTTTTAATTTCTGATGTAGTTAATTATCTCCAAAGTTATATGCCTGGAGTGTTTATTGCAATCAATTTAAACCTTATGAAAACATGGCAATTCTTATTCTTCAGTGTCACAAAGCTACAAAGCTAAAGTGTACAATTTCACTTTTAAACAAAAACTTAATTAAACCCAAAGAACCATAAAGAAAAGAGTTTTCAGAAGACAACATTGCTGGCCAAGTGTGTTAAAATTTGCATATAACAGCCGTCAAACAGATAAGACAAAAGGTAAGGGAAAGTTAAAAGTCAAGGTCATAAGGTAAAAAGTTATAGACCAACGGAAAGGTTTTGTAACAAAGATTAAACATGAAAAATAGGAAAGTGCCACCTCATACAGCTGAGAAGTTATGGCCAAAGGTAAGGTTTCTGTCCACAAACAACAGCAACACCGACAATGGGTGTATGACAATAGCTCTCCAGACATTTTGTCTAAGCAAGCTAAAAAGTCAAACAACCAAAAACAAAAAATAACAAGCAAATTCAGAGAATTGTGGTCCCCTGCTTTCACCGTTCTATCAGTAAGGGTGCAGTGATCTGTGACATATTGTCGTGGTTGTGCATGTCTACAGACACACATGCCAAATATGAAGGCCATACATCTTACGGTAAAAACGTTACATTGAAGTAGGTCAAAGGTCATGGTCAAAGTCACATAATAAAAAATTCTGGTACTAACTGAAAGGTATTGCCATCAGGGACACACATGCCAAATATGAAGGCCATACGTCTTACGGTTAAAAAGTTATGACCAAGATTAAAGTTTTTGTGACGGACAGACAGACACACAGACAGACAGGCAGACAAATGAGATTTAATGTCCCCTCGTGTTCACAAAAAGTGGGGAACAATAAAACAAGTCCAGTTTGTACAGAATTGTTTGAAATCACAAGAATTATGCTTATACACCGAAGGCTTTACCTCTAAGAGTGTCGACTTGTATTGTACCAGTGTTGTCTTTATCAGCCTCTCGACACTGTCTCTGGATATCCCGCCAGTTTTTGAACACTACTCCCTTTAATCTTGACTCTGCAGACTCAGCATTAATGAGAGGTGTGGCCATTCTAGACTGAGTACGTGACTGAAGCCTACTTCCTCCTCTTAAGAGTTCAAGCTATGGAAAGTTTTAATGGAGTCAAAATAAAAAAAAAATCCAAAAACAAAATGTAAAACTAATATCTATAAAAGGAATGATTAAAAGTCAAGATAACCAAGTCATTATATACTTGCTTCTTCAATATATATACTCAAATATTTTTGCTAAATAGTGTTTGCCAGTGATTACTGGAGAAAATGAAAATAAACCACTACATTTTGGCATATGTTTTGGGTTTTGTGCTGCTTTGCGTAGCATAGAATTTAAATCAAACATGAAAACTAGAGTCAGAACAATCAACAAAAAATGACTGCACTTACATTTGACATCGATCTGGACATAGCTCTGGTCTGAGGACGGCGTCCAGTCATCATTGTTGGGGGTCTACCTTGTACAGTGGAGGCAGGCCTCTGAGGACCTGGAGTTGGAGGGACCTCCATATTGGAGGAGTATCTCTTCAGAAATTCTTTATAATCCAAGTTACCAAACTCATTGAAAGGTAGACCTCCCCATAACTTCTCAAACTGTAAAAAAAAAATGACATCGTTGTGTGAGCAAAAATGTTTACACATTAATTCTTATTTCAGTTCTCATTCCAGTCCTACCACTACCATTTGAAAGCCGTTGCTATTAGACATTTTGAAGACAGCAATTTCTTTTATCTAGACAATGGTTATTGAAACACCTTGTATGATTATCATCATAAGATTTTCATATATATGGTTTTGATACATAAACTAATAATCTCTCTGTGTCTATCCTTGAATACACTTCATTCATTCAGGGAAATGATTTGTGGAGAAAAGAATTCAAGCCCTAGTCTTTTAGCAGTTTTAGATCAGACAATATATCTCATGCTCAGTACATAACTGTATAACAAAATATAAAATATATTCTGCTACAATTATAACTCAACCCTTTTTGGTGGCAAATCCAGAACATTTTTTTATTAACTTTGCAATTTCTAACAGCAAACTGCTTGAATCACAAGTGTTAGTAGAAAATGTTTATGATGTCGCCTTTATCATATCTACCCAATATAGTTAATGATGATAACAGAAGAAACAAATTCAGATAATTTCTCAAGGAATAATATATAAGCTTACTTGTTCCTCATCCAGCCTGAATATATGATTATCTAATATACTTTTAAAATCTTCTTTTGCAATCACTCCAATGTTAGCATAGTCGATGTCTGAGAAAATCTTGGCTAGTGTGTAAAAATGTCCCATAACAGTCTCCCTTAACCTCTCCTGGACCTCATCTACAGGCATGAGAGCTGGTGTCTGACTGCGTAACTGCTTCTGTAAGTTGGATAGCCATTTTTCCGTATCCTAAAGTCACACAAAAAAGCACAAAACTTCTCATTTGAAATTTATTTTCCATTATTTCTACTTTGAACAATCTGAAACATCGTGTTATAAGAGAAGAAAATTAAGATAAGTGTTTCTGATCACTAAAGAATTTCCAAAAGTGTTCACAAATCCTTAAGACAAGTTTTAGCTGATCATACCAAATTTCATAGAGATGCACAACTGTTCAATCTGTATACATATTTGTAATATCTCACCTCTTGTTCTGAAATGGTGTAATTTTCCAAGAAAAGCACATAATTGACATTTTTGTCAACACATTGAAGTTTAGATTTCAAGTACTGCCACTGAGGATCTGACATCTTAAACACAAAAATATCAATCACTCTTCGGAAATCTGCTAGGGAAACCATATTGGTCTGCTGTTTATCAAAAGACGCAAATGCCTGCAAAATCAAAATACCTTACTTTACAATCTGTAGTTTATGACAGGAATTAAAAGAGGTAAATTAACATGCTCTAAAATCCTATGATTTTATATTCAATACTAAGTCTGCTAGAAGACACACCTTTCCAAGTACATCAGCCTGTGTTGCTATGACATCCCTGAGTCTGGCTTCAGCCTCTTGTGGAGTTAAACCACCATACTCCTGTATGGAAACATCTGGACCTTTCCTCTTGTAGTGATCTTTGCGACCATCTTCAAATGCCCGCAAGAATTCCTCATAATTCATCCTACTTCCCTTAGTTCCCAAACCAATCCTAGAAACGCAAGATATACATGTATATATATATACCTGGTAACAGCCACCTTTCTGTGTTCCTTACTACCAACTATCTATTCAAAATCATCTTCTATTACAATGCCACTTGGACTAAGTAGCCACTTTTCTACCTTTTTATTGGTAGCAACTCAACACAGGTTTCACTGTCTGATATTCATCAATTTTTTAGTTGGAAACTCAAAATAACTTCTATTCATATGTTAAACACAAAACATGTATAGAGAATAAATCATCCTTACTTATCAATAAGTCTGAAAAACTGTTCATCATTCATGAAGTAATTCAGATCAGTCAGTACTTTCTGTATCTCATTCACAGACAGCAAGCCTTTCTTCTGTGTGTCGTACTTCCTGAAAGCTTCATAGTGATCTTTGTAATGCTCTCGTATTTTATCTCTATAAATAGATAATACAGACATGTAATTTACAATATGTTCAGCTTCAAATATGAAGGCCCTACGCTGTATGGTTAAAAAGATTACAATAAAGTAAGTCAAAGGTCACAGTCAAGGTCACATGATAAAAAATTCTGGTTCCAACGGAAAGGTATTGCAATTGGGGACACCCAAGCGAAATATGAAGGCCCTACATCTTACAGTTAAAAAGTTACATTGAAGTAGGTCAAAGGTCACTGGCAAGGTCACATGATAAAAAACTTTGGTACCAATGGAAAGGTATTGCAATTAGGGACACAAATGCCATATATGAAGGCCCTGTGTCTTACAGTTAAAAAGTTATATTGAAGTAGGTCAAAGGTCATGTCAAGGTCACATGATATAAAAATTTCAGTACCAACAGAAAGGTATTGCAATTAGGAACACACATGCCAAATATGAAGGCCCTGTGTCTTACGGTTAAAATGTTATGACCAAGGTTAAAGTTTTTGTGACAGACATACAGACAGACGAATGAGATGTACCCCGCTTTCGGGAATTGTGGACCCCTGCTTTGGGGGTTCTATCAGTGAGGATGCAGTGATCTGTGACATACAATCATGGTTGTGTGTGTCTACAGACACACATGGCAATATGAAGGCCCTACGTCTTATGGTTAAAAAGCTACATTGAAGTAGGTCAAAGGTTACAGTCAAGGTCATATGATAAAAAATTCTGGTTCTAACGGAAAGGTATTGCATTTAGGGAGACCTACGCCAAATATGAAGGCTGTATGTCTTACTGTTAAAAAGTTACATTGAAGTAGGTCAAAGGTCACGGTCAAGGTTACATGATAAAAAACTGGAACCAACAGAAAGGTATTGCAATTAGGGACACACATGCCAAATATAAAGGCCCTATGTCTTACGGTTATAAAGTTACATCAAAGTAAGTCGAGGGTTATGGTCAAGGTCACATGATAAAAAGATTTCGGTACCAACAGAAAGGTATTGCTATAAGGGACACACATGCCAAATATGAAGGCCCTATGTCTTACAGTTCAAATGTTATGACCAAGGTTAAAGTTTTGTGAAAACAGACAGATGAGATTTAATGTCCCCACGCTTTTGCGAAAGTGGGACAAAAAGAATATTTTTAACTGACCTTAGTTGTCTCTCCACATCCTCAGCTGTCATGAACATCATTTTCTCAGCCTGATGTCTTGTGATTTTCTCCTGAGCATATTGTTGTTGCTCATTATGAACCACCAGTGTGTTATGACTGTCATCAATGATTTTGCTACTTGTTCCTTGGTTGTCAGATGGTGTGAACTCTGATGCTCCAAGTTTCTCTAGGAATTCCTGGTGGCCGATATAACCTTTCTTACCTTCATCATAACTAAAATAAGCAAAAGTAAAAAGTCAATCATTGATGCAAAAGAATATTCAAAACTATACAATACAATAAATAATAAAACATATAAACAATCAAATGGTTCAATAAATATATTCTTTAAGCCACAGTCACACTGTGCTGACTTAGCTCCTTGCATGATTTTTGGATTGTCCATATTCTGGTCTTTGAAGAAGCCAGGTTATGACCCAGGCACTGTCATCTCCTGTCTTGACCACAGCTTGTAACATGTCATTCTCGGCTTGGTCTCTTCCCATGTGCACAGCTGCATTTATTAATCCAATTCTTTGGAGGGGTGTTTAGAAAATCTTATTCATAAAATGATATAAGGCAGACTGACAATATAAAAGATTCATCTTCTATATACATATACATAGTAATAAATCGTAGTCAAAGCGGTATATGTAGTGGCACAATTGTAGTAAGTCATAGCTAAGTCTGCGTAAGTGTTGATCAATCGGAGGAGATCGTAGAAGGGTCTTAGCTAAGACGTGATTAGTCAAGGTCAGTCGGCATGTAGTCATTGTTAGATCATTGTTTGTCATAGACAAGATGCAGCCGAGTCAGGACAGAGTCATTATTATGGCAAATTGGGAACATTTCAGTGCTGATCTCCAAGACTTCTATAAAATATCAAGCCCAGAAAAATCTGGGAGCTAAGTTGGCACTGTGTGACCTGGGCTTTATTGTCTTATCTGATAATGAGTTATGCCTACATATATTAACTTTTTCACACAATTAATAACTAATAAAAAACATTTAAATTGTGTAAAACAAAGGAGCAAGCGCCCTCTTATTTCTCAAATAACTCTCATCAGAACTAGCTCGTAGTGACTAATATGTAAGAGTATTGTCATTATCTGAAAGTTCAGCATCAAAATGGATCTATAGTGAATGATATATTAAAGGCATACTGTAAGACCTAATCAGTATCAATTTTAAAATATGATATAACATATATTAAAAAAACCATAAAAAATTATAAAAATTCTATCTCCTAAAACTTTGGTCTGTAATTCACCTATTTACAGTATTAAACTCTGTGGATGTGCAGTAACAATTGAATCATCTGATTTCATAATATCAAATAACACTGTGAGCTGGTATTTGTAGTATTTTTGAGACTTACAATGCCCATAATCTGGAGAATTCTTCTGGACTCATTGGTAAGACATATCTAAACAACATATCCCGGAGTTCTCTCCTCCTGATTACACCTTTCGTACCTGTAGCATCAATGTTTATAAAAGCCTGAAATGGGAAATATGATTTCTTGAATCAGTGTTATATTTTCACAATTTAGTTGAAAAGTTAATATACATCACACAATATTTACATATCAACTACAATGTTTACAGTCACTATCACATGACAAAACACACATGCCACCTCATTACAGTGAAAAAATAAATACATGTATATTGTAGAACACCATTTCTGTTAATAATATTACTGACAAAAAACATTTTTTATGGCATGTCACCTTTGTTTTTCTGTTATTATAAAATATGCACAAATAACATATATCTACTAAAATGATGCTATTGCATTTTTTTTTCCTTCCATTAAACTATCAATCCGAGCTTAATGTTTATAATAAGTAACATGCACTAGAGTGTAAGTATTAAAACTGATCTTCCATTCCTTCAGAAATAGACATCATATAACCTTTCATATTTTTTTATATTGATACATTCTTTAAAAGTACAAGACACAATTTCATGTATAACTCTCTGCATAAAGATATTCCAAAAGCATATTCCAATAAGTACATTTGTATTCCTGTGTTTGATCCTTTCTGGGGCACCTGTGTGGATTCTATTCAAAGCATATACATGTAGTTTAAGGAGATAGGTGTGTGCAGAAATGAAAGTTTTTTTGTTGTTTTCTAGTGGGAATTTATGAAGAAATGACACACTGTTAAAAGGTATTTGTTTGTACAATGTATATTATTATATTTATTATTAAAATCATATCCAGTTGAGTATAAGTCTTATTAACATTTTTACTACATTTACAACCCAGTGCAGCACAAAAACTGAAAATGATTCTTAAACGTAATCTTTGCTGGTGTAAATCTTTAAGGTTTTTCACATGCTGAATAATAAAGAACCTTACTTGTTGTTTTAAAGTTATTTGTACTTTCAATTCAACTATTGATACATTAGTTAATATCTTTAAAGATGAATGACATCACTACCAATATTGTTCCATGTCAAAACTCAAAAGTTGGATTAAAATTTTGAGGGATAAACTTGAACTCTATCTTAAGACACACACTACAGCTTCAAGCTTTTCAGCATAAATGTTATGAGTTTGTGATCAGTATTATTGACACTTTCCCTTTTCGCCAAATAACCCCAGAAATCATAGTCTATATTTAAATCTACAAATTTCTTCTAAATGTTCAGAATATCTATAAAAGATATCAGGATGTCCAATTTCAAGAAATACTACAAAAGATTTCACAATCCTAAACTCACTTTGGCTATATCACTCCATTGTTGATGAACTTTTCGTTTAAGAGCTGCATGAACATCCTCTGCCGACATGTCTTGAACAGGTTGTGTGGAGTTATACCTAAAACAAAAATCCAAAAAACATGTATGATATTTTATAGGAGGTGCTCAATACCGATATTTCGTGAAATAAATTGTGTTGTTGTTCTTGATCTTTTTCAGTACACAGAAGCATCAGAAGCTACACAAGCTTCCAATCTATTAGCTTAATACTTTGTATCCATATTACTAGTAGCTGTGTAACCTAGAATCTGTATCACTGGTAGCTAAGAACCTTCATATCCATATCCCTGGTAACTAAGTGCCTTCACAACCATCTCACTGGTAGCTAAGAACCTTCATATCCATATCCCTGGTAACGAAGTGCCTTCACAACCATCTCACTGATAGCTAAGAACCTTCAAATCCATATCAATGGTAACTAAGTGCCTTCACAACCATCTCACTGGTAGCTAAGAACCTTCATATCCATATCCCTGGTAACGAAGTGCCTTCACAACCATCTCACTGGTAGCTAAGAACCTTCAAATCCATATCAATGGTAACTAAGTGCCTTCACAACCATCTCACTGGTAGCTAAGATCCTTCATATCCATATCCCTGGTAACAAAGTGCCTTCACAACCATCTCACTGGTAGCTAAGAACCTTCAAATCCATATCAATGGTAACTAAGTGCCTTCACAACCATCTCACTGGTAGCTAAGAACCTTCAAATCCATATCAATGGTAGCTAAGTAACTTCATAAGCATATCACTAGCATCTAAGTGCCTTCATATCCAGGGGGCAGCTTGGTGTAGTGGTTAAGTGATTGGCTTGCAGCGCCGGCGATCTGGGTTCGATTCCCATGTTGTGCCACTATGTTTAACAGGTTGGTTACCTCCTGCTTCCATGTCGTGATTTAACTGAAAAATTGCTGAAAGCGACGTAAAACACCAAACACCCAGCCCCAACCAAACCCCCTTCATATCCATATAACTGGTAGCTAAGTACATTCATAGTCATATAGCTGGTAGCTCAGTGCCTTATTATTCATTTAACTGGTAACTAAGTGCTTTAGTACTCATAATAACTGGTAGCTAGGTGCTTTAGTACCTAATTTCTGGTGGTTAAGTGCCTTGATCATGTAACCACCAATCTGTAGCAGATGCAGTGACATACTTTCTCATATAACTGAGCTGGGTATTGAACTTTTTATTTGACAAGGTGTAAGAGCTTGTTGATAAATCAGTAATGTGATTTAGCTCAAACAATAAATTCTAGTAGATTTAGAGAATCCACATAGAAAATATTGACAGTTTGACCAAAATTTACATATACACTTTTATTTTTTTTTTTAAGAAGTCGTTGACATGAAACAGTGCCAAAAAATTATATCTATATATCCTTTGAAACCCTGCATTGTGTTTTCTTACCTGTAAACAGAGTTTAATCACATGAAATCTTTCATTTTGTTTTTTACCTGTGCATTGTGTTTCTTTATCTGTGACTTGTGTTTCCTTACCTGTACATTGTGTTTTCTTTGATTTATATTTCCTTACCTGTGCACTGAGTTTAACCATTTATGACCATCAGCAGTATCCTTCACTTCAAATCGTTTTAAGAAATCAGTATATGACACTTTTGAAGTTTTTGTAAGTCCTAAGCGTTTACACAGTTCTTCATATTCTTTATCAGACATTATGCACATAAATGAGTCCAACATTCTTCTGAAATTTTCTTTGTTCAAAAGTCCATTGTGATCCTCATCAAATTTATAAAATGCACCACGTAAATTCTGTGAAATAAAAATAGATATCATGATATATGATGAAATGTGTAATAACCAAAAATGAAATTATTATCAATTCAAAGCAACACTTCAAAATTGGTTAAAATTATCAATATGAAAAGTAGTCTTTAAATCATTTTTATTTGATTTACATATGAGATACAACCTTATTCATGATAACCAAGACACATTTGCCAAACAGTGATCAATAGCAGCCAATCTTAAAGTTTCTGGAAATTAGGTCGAAGGTCAGAGTAAAGGTCAAGGTAAAAACTTTTTCTCAACAAAATGGTATTTAAGTAATGAACATTTGAAATAGTAAAGACCTGTCACTTGTCATTCATTTACCTTATAGCCAAGATTACAAGCTTTGCCATAGGCAGACAGGTAGATGAGCAGACCATTATTAAATGCCTCCTCCAGCAATTTGCAAATTAAAATGCATGCATATATTTATCATTCCTAAAAACTTACAGCAAAATTTTCCCGCAACTTAGTCCTGAGTTTGACTTCAACCTGATCTGCAGTCATGCCTATCTCATCGCCACGAATGGGGTTTACTTTATGGTTGCCTGTTCTCTGAATATCATCTCCTGGGCCTTGAATGCGAGGATCTTCAAATGCAGACACAAAATCTGAATACAACATCTGACCATTCTGGAAACCTAACCTTTGAGTAAGTTCTTCAAATGACTCATCTGACATTGGCATGCCAATGCTGGCCAGAACCTACAAGAAGAAATATTACATTATATGCAATAACTTGTCAAATTAGGTCTCACGCTTTACCTGTATCTATAACAAAAAAAAAGTCCAGACAACTGCTGAACCTACTTTTAGCCTAAATTAGGTCATGCTGCACCGATCCAGATGCCATGTGAAAAGAACAAATATTTCTCTTATAGAAAGGTTGTGATTAATTAATGAGAGCAAGACTTGTTTCCATAATGTAAGAAATTATGGAAAAGTAAGTCTAAATGCACCACTCCAGCTAAAATGTAAACTTAATTAAAGTACTTTTAAATACATAAAATCCTAATTGAAAATTAATAGAAATTAACGCTCCTTTTACTTCAGTATTTCTTTAATAGATATCTACCGGTAAAAATACCCATTTGCCCGATTTTACAGGAAAACTTGAGTGAACTGTTTGACCTATTTCATGCCATAAAGCAGGTCACAATGCACCAATCTGGTTATTGTTACCAATTATCAACTTTGTACATGTAATACATCTGTTACAGAAAAAATGTTAGGACATGACCCTAGATGGATGGATAGACAAAGAACTCACCTCCCTAAAATTCCTCTTGGTTACTCTGCCTTTCCCACTCTTATCAAATGACAAGAAAGCTTGTCGTATTTGTACTTTATGCTGTGACATCCTATCTTTTAACCTTGTAATGACCTCATCAGCTGACATATTTTCTGTACGACCTTGTGCTCGTCTTGTAGTTCTGTTACTCCTGTTAGCAATGAAATTTGAGATTTTGTAAGGGAAATTCAGAGGTACAATGTAACATGTCACTCATGCGAATGTTCATTCAGTTTCTATTTTGTGGGTATTGAGTATCAAAATATATTAACTCTACAATACGTGTACTAACACACCAATAATATCCCTTTTCTTAGATAAACACACCTGGCATCATGATTGCCAACTCGTATAGCCTCTCTTTCATCACTGCCTTGATGTATCTGTGTACTAAGGCCTATCAAATCTCCAGGAACAACATCCACCTTCAGTCTCTCCAAAAACTCGATGTAATTTACTTTGTTATTAGTACAATCATTACAGCGCTTCACCATACTGTAAGAAAAGGCATATTAACAGTGAATACTTTAAAATCTGAAAGAATTATATGACATTTTTCATTTATTAGATATTCATTTTTGTTTAATTACAGTTATCTCTTTTTTTTTTGCTTAATCTCTAATATGGATATTCATTTTCTTATAAAATGATCAGATGAATTAATCTTACTCTTGAAAGTGGTTATCCGATGTAGGCAATACAAAGTTGTCTAGAATGGATTTGAGCTTTGCTGGTGCTACTCGCCCCTCCCCTTTGTAGTCTATGTCCTGCAGTGCTCCAGATACTGATTTCCAATTCTCCGTAATTTTTTCTCGTAAAATTTCCTCAATCTGTAATAAAATGGCTGATACATTTAGGAAACAGTATTTCTACATCAAGTTTTACCAGATTTTACTTTTCAGTTAAATCTCATCCAATGAATATCATTTATTTTTCAGATTCAAAAAAGTTTTAATGATTTCATATCCTGTAAGTTACAGTGTTATGCAAAACTAGTAAGCATTACATATAATAAATTGTTTTATGCATTTATGTTATATTGGGCTTGAAATTATCTCACCTGTTCCCATGCCATGATTGCAGGTTTCTGTTTTTCATTAAATCTATGTACAGAGTTTAACCATTTATGTCCCTCCTATAAAATCAAATGAGATGGAGCTTATATCAAATTTCTTCTGGAACTGTTTGGAGCTGTATGCAAACAGTTTCAAAAGAGTTATTTTACATTTTAACACAAAAAGTTGGATAGAATTGAAGAAATTAAATGCACTAACATAACCTTATTTATAAATACAAATTTCTTAATTTCAATTTCCGAATTGCATAGATATATACATATAACAAAACATTAATCAAATAACATATCCAAAGTTTTATTGTCATTGTCATTTTCTTGAGCTTTTGTATTCTGACTTTTTTCCATAGTGACTTGAATTTTATATTGTGTTATATTTTCTTTTATATTCCAAATGAAGGTTTTGATTAAACAAGCATAGCGAGTATTGCTGAAGCAATACATGTCCCCCACTGGTTTCCATAAATTTACTAAGCCCAAGGGCTGTAACTCTTAAAAAAATATATCATTCATGACCAAACTCCAACTTGATCTGTAACTTGTTGATATAAAGCTACATATAAAAATTTCAAGTCAATAACTTTAATGGTTGCAAAAAAAGTCTGCAAAACCAAAGTGTCTCAGACAGATGGGAGTGGAAACCAATGGTCACCTTCTGTTTCACTGGTGGAGGGAGAAGGGGGATGGTTTATAAAAATAAAGCTTGGATCTTTACGTATATACTTACTGCTGTGTCCCTTTCTTCAAATAAAGACAAGAAATCTTGATAGGAAATGACATTGGTATGATAAGGATCAAGTTTCAGCATCAGCTGCTTAAACTGCTGATCATCCAAACGAAATGCAAACTTCTCTATCACATTTCTCAGCTCTTTCCTTGTAACTTTGCCGCGACGTGTCTGTTATACATATAACAAATATAAGAAATCTTTTCTTCAGAAAAAAAAGATAAATCTTAACATCCTGAGACCTAAGAAAACACATGCTTTAGATTATTTTGCTTTAATTCATAAACAAAGGTCTTTATTGACCTTTCTTCTGAAGACAAATCAAAACAAAAGCACTGAATCAAAGGAATATATGGCATTCATTCACTTAGCATAATAAAAACTAAACATAAGCCAGCCTTGATAACATTCATAGCTTTTGCTAGAATATCCAACTTCACAAAAAATGAAACACGTGAATAATTTTTTTTCAATGTAAAGATTCAGGACAAACTATAAGGATTATAATGGAAAACTGCAATGAATAATGTTTAGACTTACAGAGTCAAATTGTAGAAATGCTTCCTTGAGTGATGAATAATGTGACTGAACATGTTTATACAGCAAGCGCCACAGATCATCTGTTTGTACAGTGTGGAGATTCTCTCTCACTGGGAAAAACCTAGCAACACACAATTACATAATACTTTACAAATGTACATCGTTCTACATTTCTGACCAAACATCAAAATAAAATGCATTTCACAAATAATAAAGCTTATAAAAACATATTCATCAGAGGTCATAATGTTAATTTTTTTTTCAGGCAAGTTATTATTTTTGGAACAAAGTGGTCTCAAATCTCATCCTTGACCAAATTTTGTGTCTTTTCACTTTCTGTCACCCTTGTGTTTTGTGATAAATACTAAACACATATATATTTCTGCAGGAATAGACTTTCCTTCAATGCCTGACAAACTACAGTTTGTATGGATTTTCATTATGGCATCAGTGTCACAAATCTGACGTCACTACAGCATGTTGTGTATTTGTGTGGCATCATATGTCAGGCAAATAACGAGAGTTCAGAGTAATGAGAGGAAGATATATTGAAAGTGCAAGACGTGATATCTTCTTCCATAATGTAAGTCTTTTTGATTACGTTGATTTCCTATCAAGACAATAATTTAATGGGGATGTTAAGGAATACAACTCCCTTTCTTGGACGTTAGGACTTAAGGCTTAACATGACCTAAATAACAAAGATCAGTAGAATATCCCATGACTTTCTTGTATTTTCATTACATTCCATATGGTTAGAATGTTTTATCTATGACACTGAGTGTTTAAGTACAGGATGGACACTGGTAAACAATTCCTGCCATTATAATAAGATCTTACATTTAAATTCATATGTAGCAAACCCTCTAAATGAAACTATACAACATCTCAGAGACTACAATAAGTTGTAGATTAATATACCCTTGTCCAATTGGGTTACAACAGAATGACTTACTTGTGATTTGGTCTCATAGGAATAGTTTGACCATTTCCTGGTCCCTGGGGATCTTGAAACTTGTCTAAAAACATTTCCCATGCAATTTTACCACTACCTTTTACTCCACACCTGAAAGAAGAGAGAGTTTAAAAGTTTTCTACCTTCTGATGGTTTCAGGATGTTAAAGAAAAGATTAAGACACACTTTTGTAATACTAAGAATCTAAATATTATCCAAATATACTGCATAAAATAATTCATACAATGAGCATCACAGACAACAATGATATCTGTACATACAGTGTATCACACACAAGGTAGACACAATCTATCCATATGACATATCATTTCCTACCTTTCCATCAGTTGATTGAAGAGCTGATCTGACATTGGTAAGGTGAACTGTGACAAGATTGACTTCAAATCATCAATCATTATAAATCCATCAAGGTGTTTATCAAACGTCATGAAAATCTTCTTCAGATTCAAATAGTTCTTCCTCATCTGTATCAGAAAAGTGATTAGATAATAAATTATCTCTCAGGTATAATTAATATAAGTCTTTTATGTTGGATTCATAAATTCGTTAATTTCAACAAAATTTACCTCTCTCATTTTGTAATGAATGATGAAAATTCAAAGACTTTCTATACCCTTATATAATGACATCTTTTATTTTGACAAACAACCCTATAGTAAACTTCAGTAATCTTGACCTCCAAAATAACTGTGTGATTTACTTACCATAAATGTATACTTGAACAGGGAAAAAAAGGTTAATTTACTTCCACTCTCATGAAACAAGGTCAATTTATTTCAACTCTCATGTAACAAGGTCAATTTACTTCCACTCTCATGTAACAAGGTTAATTTTACTTCCACTCTCATGTAACAAGGTTAATTTACTTCCACTCTCATGTAACAAGGTCAATTTACATCTACTCTCATGTAACAAGGTTAATTTACTTCCACTCTCATGTAACAAGGTTAATTTACATCCACTCTCATGTAACAAGGTTAATTTACTTCCACTCTCATGTAACAAGGTTAATTTACATCCACTCTCATGTAACAGGATTAATTTACATCTACTCTCATGTAACAAGGTTAATTTACATCTACTCTCATGTAACAAGGTTAATTTACATCTACTCTCATGTAACAAGGTTAATTTACTTCCACTCTCATGTAACAAGGTTAATTTACATCCACTCTCATGTAACAATGTTAATTTACTTCCACTCTCATGAAACAAGGTTAATTTATTTCAATTCTCATGTAACAAGGTTAATTTATATCCACTCTCATGTAACAAGGTCAATTTACATCCACTCTCATGTAACATGGTTAATTTACTTCCACTCTCATGTAACAATTAACCACTCACTTGACCTCAAACCCATCAACACATGTATAATACTGCACTTGCCAAACAATAAATCAATTATTTGAAGAACATACCCTCCCTCGGAATTCTAACTCTACTTGATCAAAGCTGAGTTTCTTAAGAGCTTCTTCATCATCTCTTCGCTGTTTGAAAATTTTACTGTTGGATGCTGGGATTTGCTGAGGCCAGAGTAAAGCTGCAGAATACATTTTTAATACTCATGGACTTGGATGTGCACAAAAATATCAATATCTTTTGTAGTGCATTCTTCAATTCAACTGATAAAAATATCTCACAATATAATAATCATTTCAATGCAAAACTTGATTATGTAAATAATGCATAGAAAAAAAATGCAGTAAATAAGTAATGTTGAATTGTATTCAGCTTTCATATCTGTTTTTAAAAAGGAAACTTGATTTCATACACAAAGAATATTTCTATTCAGTTTCTATGAAAATTGTGAGTAAACAGTGTCATGTTCCGTTCGTTTGCTTGTGAACACAGAATGAGTATTAATATACTTAATTCAAAGGCAGGTGAACAAAATAAACCATGAGCAGAATTTCTGTATTTTGCTCACAGTAAGTGATGGAACAATTCAAGTGTATTTATACAACATGCAGTAATGCATAAAATAATTTTATTTAAGACTGTAACAAAATGATATCTTTAGACAGATGACCATGCATTCATGCTGAGAAAATCTCATTCCAGTATCATAATTCCCTAATCTATAACTTTAAAATGTTTTGTTGAATTATCAACTTGTGAACATTCATGCAAGTACTAAATGACAAAGATGTACAGTGAAAATCCCACCTCACTTCATCTGCAAAAACAAGCATACAGAGACTTAAAATACCCCTACATAATAATTTAACATTTCATGTAAAAATTCTTTCATAATATCTTGCAAGATTTCCAAGCTGGACTGATGAAGAGTTCATGCATTTATCAATGTCTTTGAGAATCATCACAGTAAAGCAGCCTCTTAGAATGGCAATAACAGTGATGTAACATTAGATATTTTCTCACCTCCTTTAGCACCTTCTACTGGCAGCTTACTCTGATTGCTTACAGACACACCCAGCCTCTCTAGGAACTCACGATAATTGACCAAACCAGTGTGATGGAAATCGTATCGCATCCATAATCTGTTTAAATGATAAGCATTTCAAGAATGATAATTGTACCTTTTACCAATAAAAATAATTTTCATCATATGTGTACATTATATGTTTCTTTAAATGTTTAAATTAAAATCATCTGCTAACAGGCACCTGTTTTCATGTTCATGGTTAATGAAAAGAAAAATATCAACATATCAGTATTTTGGTCAGAGGCTCTGACAGACTATTGCCTGCTTTTTACTCGCAATGATTATGTTTTGTAAATTCCATCTGAATTTACTTGAAACTCAATCAGGATATTTCATATTTTAGGAAAGTTGTCCCTAAAATTAAATTTTGTATCTTATCCCAATACAGGAACTGATGTAATGTGTTCTATTTTCACAAGAGATTTTTACCATCTTTAATGCTCATGCATTACCAGAAATGTTAATGAAACACTGATGCTTCTGGATGCTACAGACAGACAGAAAGACAAACCAAAAACTACATGTGCCTGAATTTCTGATTTGGGAAGCATAAAAAGTATTTCGTCATTTTCTCATGATATATAACTGAAGCAAAGAATAGGTTTTCTATATCATATTACTTACTCTCTACATGGAGAGAACTGGTAATCATTTGCTGTATTTTCAGCAAATTCTAAGTCTTGAGTTTAAATCAATACACATGTGTCTAGCAAGGTAATGAAACATTCCAGCTAAATATGAATTATCTTCTTTCCATTCAATATATCTTATTCCATATACATGCACTGATTTATAAGCATTAAAGTAAAAGCTGAGATCTTATGACATGGTAGCCATTGGCAAAGCTCCCTCAATGCCTCTGATGGGTCCATTGTATAGCTCTAAATTTCTGTGCACTGCTTCAAGACAGATGTCATTACCACTTACGTGAAGTAATCTTGACATCACCTCTGACAAGAAAAATTGAAAGCAAACATTACAATGAGTAACTTACTTTTGGTACTGATCATCTGAGAGTTTGAAGCAGTAATTTTCTAGCACTCTTCTTAACTCATGTCTTTGTATTTTTCCATCTCTGTTGTAGTCAAACAACTGCAATGCCTTTACCACTGCCTTCAAATTTTGACTGATCTAAACAAAATTACAGAAAAATAAGCAATTGTATGGAATTTTTTAATACATGTACCAAGTTTACTTTAACATTCTTTACTTTCAAGAATTTTTGTATTTTACCTAATAACATATTTCATTTATATCCTCAACAATATGTAGCATTGGCCTACATGGCCAAGCCATAAATATGGCAGTATGTAATCTCTGACAATATCTCTAGGAAATTACAATACATCACCACATCTTGCATCTCATGTAAAGTAATGGTATCATCATAGCCTGGGTAAATCAGTCATCTGATTATGACTTCACACGTATCACAAGTGAAAGTCCATAAGTGTATAAAAAAAAAATGAACAAATTTTTTAAAGTAGATCTAACATTACCTTGTCTTTTATTAATTTCTCTATCATGTCAATGTTAATTTCTTTAGCTGCTGATGGCGTTGAAAATCTATGCAAAAATAGATATAATTCAAGCGTTTGTGAAAGAAATTAAAAGCCATTGCAATCAAAAACTGTAACTTCTTATTCAATACACATTCATGAATACAGAGAATCTAGATTTTAAAATTTATTCACTCTTGTCATAGAGTCTGAATGTATGCTAATCACTTTGAAAATTTTTTTAAATAATTTAATGTCTTTAATACACTGAAGGCTAACACCAATCAAAAAGCATGGAATGTCATTACCATTATTAAAACAAGATGACCTAAAAGGGCACAAACAATTTTTTCTAAAGGTTGTAATTCTACTCACTTCTGGAATCCTGCCCACTGAGCGCTCTGTGTAGGTGAAGCTTGACCATAAAATTTATCCATGAAATCCCCGTATTTCATTGTTCCATTTGGATTTTTCTCTACCTGTAAATATATCAAAAGTTATCAAAACAAAACTAAGTTTCAGTTATTTATTTGTATGATAGAATATAATACTTCTAAAACTAAAGTAAAGATAATTAAAGAACACTTTTGATGAATATAAATATAAATCAACTACTTCTGAAAATAATTATTAACTGTTGATGATTTGTATTTTTGAAAAATGAATTAGATTAAGTTGAGTTTATTGCTTATTTTTCCTTTTCAAAAGTTCTTTTCCCTGCATGGTAAATATAATTACTAAAATACTGGAGTGTTCCTAGCAACTATGGAAGCAACATGTACCAATATATAATATTCAAGCCTAGAAGCAAACATGCCGTATATGATGTCTTATGTATTGCTAGTTTATTTGACTTGATAATCACAATCTTTGATTTTCACATTGATTAGATAATGGACTCCACTTCAATGGTCTCAAAAGATTTAGAAATAATACAGATTTATATTTACTTTTGTTATATCATTTTACAAACACTGCCAATACATTATAACATATTTTGTAAATTTTTTTCTACCTGGTCGCAGCCACTCTTGTCAACAAATTTTCTCAGTATAATCAATACTAAGATAAACTTGTAAAAGTGAATACTTATCTAATCCTTTGATTTCAATTTGTTGTAGCCATTTCTCTTGAAATGAATTTTCTCTGATAATTTGCATCAGAACAGAAAACAAATTTACACTGTGACATTTCAATGTAAACATCTAGTTTTGTTTGTTTGTTTGATTATTGTTTTACGTCACTCCACGATTATTTCACGTATATGGTGACGGCATCTGCCTGATGCATTGCATACAAATTTAGACCTTTGCAACGGACCCACCCGAAGCAGTGAGGGATCTTTTACGTGCCACGCCTACCGTGACACGGAACCTCGGTTTTTACTGTCTCATCCGAAAGACAGAACACCGGTGTGCCCCGGGCGGGAGTCGAACCTGCGACCTCTCGATCACGAGCCGAGCACCTTATCCACTAGGCCACACCGGCTTAGTAAACATCTAGAGGTATATTTGGTGGACAAGACTTTTAAATTTAACATGTGCAATAGTAGAGGGGTTTATCTATTAGTAATTAAAAGAAATTCAATTTACATTATTCTATCCATACCACTACATGGAAAACCGGGGCAGGTTCAGGTTTTGGAGTTGAGTGGGTGGATGGGGAAGCAGCAAAGTCAGGCAAGGGGTTTTGGGATGGCTGAGGTCCAGGGCAGAGCCATGGTGGGGCAAAAAGGAGAACAAAGTCCTCTAGAAGCCCCAGGCAATTTGACAGTTTTTGGTCTAGAAAGGAGCCCCTCTGTCCCTGAATCCGCCACTGAAAACATGTCAATTATTTATTCTTTTCCATTTCTCATGTACATGTATATATATATTCAATTAATTCAATTTTTGATTTCATTATTGGTAGTGCAAGTAGCTACATCTCTGATAAGATTTATGTGCATCCCTTTTCAATTGGACTTGGACTGTTCTATATCACCTCATAGAGTGTGTTACAATGTTCAATGTACCATAGAAATGGTCCCATCTATATTTGAAATTCAATGTATTTTCACAATTAATGCATTGTCTCTTGAAAAACTTTACAGAGGAGCTATTACAAACTGTTGTGAAAGGCATTCATTTTCTCTCCAGAATACTGATCTACTGAGATATTAAGATAATTTGTTGGCAGGAGTGACCATGACCCCATACTGGTTTCATTATGAGCATCCATAAATATATTTCATCTTTTCTTAGGAACTTAGCATGCATTTGTGTGAAATCAAATCTGAGACAAATCATATCAACTGTAATTCATGCAGCAAAAGCATGCTCTGTGAATCCTGAAAGAAAGAATCGGTTAAAAAATCTATACCCATCCAGCTATCACCTTTATTGTTAAATAAAAGGAGTTTTGGAAACTGATACAGATATTATTTAAACGTAAGACACAGAGAACTGAGATTTTTGTTGTAAAGGAAATTCTCATTACAAAGAATTCAACTATAATTGTGAACCTATGTGAAAACTTGAGTATGTCCTTTTACTTTTGTCAAAAATATGGTATAGAATGTAAGGTCAAATAAAGTCATCAAATTTAGGGGAAATGTATGAAAGATAATAATGAAATTATCCACTATAGTTTCTATGTGGTCGTGATTAATGCAAAATATGACTTGAAAAATGGATTTGATAGATGGATAATAGAAGGGATGGCAAATCAGCATAGCCCATCTATATGTATTTCCAATTCCAAGTTAGAAAAATAATCTGAAATTTTGTTTCAGAGGATTTTTTTTCATCCTGCATTGTATTGAGAAAACGGCAAGGAATAGAAAGAGGAATTAATGTACAATACCATCATTAATTCTTCATCATGGAGATTTAAAAAGGCTAACTTCCATATTAGTGCTTTTGTGAATTTAAAAGAAAATCCAGAAACTTATTACAAGTAAAATATACCAATATTGGTTTAAGGGTAAAGAATCATTACATGATACAAAAGCATTACAAGGGTTTTAAATGGTATTATGACATAAGATTATAATGGTTACAACATGGTAATATGGTTATGATACAATATCACATAGAAATGAATGACCGGTATCCCTTAAGGCAATTTGTTTAATGCAAGTTAGAATCCATTACAACTTTGTTATAAAGACTATCAAAGTGAACTTGACTTAGTTGTCTCTTGAGTAAGAAAAGTTTCTTTTGTATAACATCAGTAATTTGCAAACTTAGCAAAACCAGCACAAAAGAGATAATTAAATGTCAATTTATGTCAAGGAAGGTCTGTGATAAATTTCATTTTGCCTTATATAGCAAATTTCAGATGCTTAAATTGGATACAAAGTTTAAAAAAAAATCAGATTTATTTAATTTCTGTAAACAAATGCTCAAACTACTCTATTGTTCTTGGTAGCTGTTTACATCAATCAAGTTCACTTTCATAGATAAGACTCTTACAATAAAATGAAGCCATGCTTGGAAAAATCTGTGTAAAGCTGTATACCTTACCTCCAATATATTGTAGATCTTGTTTGACTTACTTCTACACATTGCACAATATTAGATAATCATTAACAGACAACATATCCACCAAACATTGAGCAATCATACAGACATTCTGTTGGGACATATACACGAGACAGTGGTCTCAAAACCCAAGCGTTATCTATAGCCACTCTGAATATATGATATTAAGTTCACGAAATATTCATTGAATAAAGGAATATATTATACTATTTATCATTTTGTTTATATTTGAAAGTGAAGATAGGTCACCCAGAGGTACAAAGCTTCAGAAATAGATAAGGTGCATAGTAAACTTTTTTTTTTTGAGAAGCAACTGTTTATCAAAAGAGTATTGTGGAGAAGAACATGGAATATGTGCGGTGTTCTACCATTAGTTCATATTCAGTTAAACATATATTCAACTTTATATTCAAGTTTAAAATCTAACTGCATGATGAATTTGTATTTAATTGTTGATAAATCATGTACATTAAAATACAGACCTGATAGGTGATTTATCATACAATTAAATTTAGTGACAGAACTATTTAACCGAATCTGAGCCAATGTGGCAATGAAAAATGGATCACAGGGTGACGGGTGAGGCATAATAAAGCAACAAACAATGTTAGAATGGTGGTACACCAAAACCACAGATGACCCCAGAACAGAATTATGTACCTTGGCCGCAACAGCATCAAACTGTTCTGTGGTCAAAGGGACACAGAAAGATTCTAAGACACGGCGGAATTCACCCTTAGTAACGCTTTGATTCTGCTCTATGTCATATGTCAAGAATGCCTGAAATGAGAAGAAAAACTCTTCTGATTATATATTCTGTGGATGTATTGTAATACTTAATATAGTTTGGTATTCATTGTTGATATCAGAATTTCAATTTGCAGAATAAAAATGGACAAAAACAAAACATGATTATACAACTATACATTGCTATTCACAACTATCACAAAACATTTCAATATATTCATCATACAGGTTATCACAAAAAGAAAATCCACAGTAGTATATGTACTTCATAATAAGACAAATATCTAAACTAGAATGAGTGTTCAAGTGAACACTTGTATCGCCTGTAGGGTTTTTTTTCTTGTATTTTTTTTACTGACATCACAAATATAGACTTATGAGCAAAACACTTCACATAAATACCTTCACAGTAACTAAAGCATCAGAATGGACGAAAAAAAAATATAATCTGTTTAAGTTAAAAAAAGTTACTACTGGGTAATCCTAAAAGTAGGTCAATGTTCAAGGTCAAGATCACAAGTGCTTGTCATTAAGGAATATACATTTGAAAATTCAAAGCCCTATCACTTATTGCCAAGGTTAAATTTTTTTGAAAGTAGGTCAAACTCCATGGTCAAGGTAACAAGGTAAAACAAAAATGTATGTGACAGAAAGGAATTATTGTCATAAGGAATGCAAATGCAAAACAGGAGAGCCCTATCATTTTGTTATTTGAAAATTATGGCTAATGTTAATATTTCTTAAAGTAGGTCAAACTCCAAAGTCAAGTTTACAAGGTAAAAAATTCTGGTGTCAGCAAAAAAGGCCTTGTCATAAGAAATACACATGTAAGATATCAAAGCCCTATCACCAGCCATTCAAAAGTTATGACAAAGGTCAAATTTATTGAAATGTAAGCCAAACTCCAAGGTCAAGGTCATAAGGTCAAAAATTTTGGTGTCAACTAAAAGGCCTTTATTTGTTTGTTGATCCTAGCTATTTTTGTCAACTTGCCATATAAAATAACAAGATATAGCAGGCAACACAATAAGAATGATTTTAAATAATTCTGTATAAAAAATGTTTTTGTTCTAATATTCTTTTCACATGTACAAATACAAACTAATTCATATTGATCTTTCTTTTTCTTTCATTTCATACTATCAGATTTTTAAAGATGTTACATGACAACACCTCCATGGGAATAATACTTTACAATGGCCAGCTGACAGGGAACTGATTACACCTAAAATAAATCTGAATTGATTTTATTCCTACACCTCTTGTACCAAGTGTAAGAACCATTTAATGATAATACCTAGAAGGTAATAGCCCTGACAGTTGACATAGGAATGGAAATGTGCTTTAACACTAATCCTATTAATGTGTGAAATCAATACAGATCAACCTTTTATGTTACTGGGATTTAAATTTCAGCCTTTCACTAGTTTTTGAGAGACCAATTGCAAGCCTTTATTTCAATTACACTACATAGAAAATACAGTTGGACACAATTGGACCTATTAGACACATTCTCACCTACCAACCTATTCCTCTATATGCCTTATTAAAGAATTACTATAGGTATATACCCCCGCAAACAAAGTTTGGACAGTATATAGGAATCAACGTGTCTGTCTGTCCATCTGTTCATTTGTCTATCTGGTTAAGAAGTTCTGAAAGCAGATTTCTCTTATAGTATTAGGAGTAGGGCTTGCATTTTTCACACACACACATTCACCATATAAAGTACTACACTTTGATACTGAGACATTTTACCTAGTGGCATTATTACCTTGAACATTGGCCTTGTAATAATACTTTGGTTAAATAGTTCTGTAAGCAGATTTTTCTTACAGTATAAGGGACAGGGCTTTTCATAACAAGCTCTACATTTTGATACCAAGTGATTTGACAAAGTGACCTTGACCTTTGACCTTGTAATAATAATTTGGTAAAGCAGATTTCTCTGATAATGTATAACACAAAGGTTTGATATTTTTTTCATTGTTTATACACAGTAACAACAGTAAGGATTAGGATTCAATATACCGTACAAATGTATATCATGACCTTGACCTAGACTCACTGTTAGTCTATGAACAAATTTGTGGTTACTTAACTTTGCTGATGCAAGGGTACTTCTCCCAATAGAACAGTTCTAGTTAAAATAATTTTTTCACCCTATCATCTATGGATATGTGCTCTGTATCTTATTAACAGTTATTGCTGAATTATAATCCCTCCTCATGTGTCCATTGATTCAAAAGTTGAAACTTTACTGTTACACAGTAAAATATTTTCTTGAATTAGCTTAAAATAAAAGAAAAATCATAACAATACTGACAATGTTCAGAAATTCAATTGTGACCCAAAACTTTCTTATTTAATCAATACATTAAGTTTATACACCAAACACTTGTGAATTTTATAAGTTGACAGGTGTGAGTATTATGAAGATTGTATACTTTACCTTTATATACACCTCAGGGACTAAAATTAACTGTTTTGACATAGTAGCCACCTGAGCCCCTAGATTTTAAAACTTAGGAACCAAGAGTAGTGTATTGTAGCCCATAAATAAATGCAGACTTTCATAACTTTTTCAAGCTTTATTCAATTCCTGAGATGTAAAGTTAACAATTTTCTATTTCTCTTTCAATTCCAAAACACACAGAGAGATGTTGAAATTTTTCTGATCCTGTCAGACATTTGGACTGACAGATTTATGATTTATATAGTCTGCCAGTCCGGAAAGAATTCTGTCAGTCCAATTAAAATTGTATGACAATCTTTTCATTGTTTGTAAATTAAAAGCTGTCATTTTATCATTTTGTTTAAGTATCCATTCACTTTAATCCAAAGATTGTTGACACACATATGTACATGGTATATATTCTTGAACATAATACACATTCTTCAGCAGAAGAATTGAATTGCTTTTTGGTTGAGTATTATACATGGGATTAGAAATTTGTTATTTTACATCCTTCTCACCAGGTGACCAGGCTGAAGAAGAATAAGCACCCCTGGTGTGCTAGCACACCCGTGAAACAATGTATATTTCATGATCATTTCAATTATCTCTAATCTTTTTAAACATTTGGTTTTGAGTTCGATACTCGCATACCATTAACTTTGATACATCCGTTACGGCTAAGGTATATGTAAAGTAAGGGAAAGGTTTAAAAGTTGCCGATTTACTAAGTTATTAAGGTGTTGATTATGTCGGTCATATACCATCCCGTTAGTTGTGTTTACCGATGTTTGTTTAGATGCACCGTTTAAATTGTAATCACTTTCGCTGGCAGCTGCCGGTTTTGATATAACAATAGAATTTGATAGTACAGATAAATGATGCAGTACCTGAATATGAGCTTTGAATGCATCCATATTGTCTAGGTGTTTTACGATCTCTTTTTACTCTCCAGAAAGTTGTATCTTATCAGTATAAAAGACCGTCAATGGATAACAGCAGGTATCAGATATTAACAAGAACACTTCACAGTCAATTAACTTTCTCATTTACTAAAAGTTTGCTGCAAGTTTTGCTATTATGTTTAAATGAGCAGTCATTACGCAGGCACCATTTTATGGAAATCTTGTTCAAAATAATCATAGGTCACTAAATGTAAAAAAGAAAAAATACTGGCCAGCCAGGCTACATATTTTCCAAGTCTCACTAAAGCCAGATGTCAAAAATCGGTATCATCGGGCGTTGATCTAGTGAGTTTTAGGAATGTATATGCATGGCTGCCATGAACGCCGGTTATTTGGACCGGTGCAAATGGGCATTCTGTTGGTCATTGGAAATTTTAGTCTGTCTAACCAGCAGGACCGACGGATTTCAACATCTCTGCAAACAAACAAAAAATATGCTCAATCACATCACTTTCATCCTCTGACACCTCTGAATCTTTCTCCTCTTGCTCTTCACCCAATCTCTCCTTATATGTATCCTTGTCCCTATGCAACTCTCTCTTCCCATTACTTCTCTCTGTCTGCCCTTTTTAGTTTAGGGGGGGGGGGGGGACCGGAAACCGGACCATTGACTCAGGGCACACACATTGAAAGTGTATGTGATTGCCTACGCAGACATGTAAAAGTCCGACAAAACAAACCTTGATTTATCGCTATAAAAGATGTACTAAATGAAATATTCAAATATTACCACAATAATGATAGTATGAAGTTTCACGAAAAAAATATTTCGAACTTTTAGAGCGATCAATAATTTTGTTTTCTGAGTCTGTGTCGGCGTCCGCGTACTAGTTTTAGTGTGGGCTTTCTGCAACTTCAAACACTCAACAGACAGAGATGATGTAAGCACCCGAAGAACATTGATATCAACAAAAGAAGTGCTCAATCGACTCTAAATATTATTAATGAAAGTACTATCAGTGATACAGCAAGAAACATTTACTAACACTCAAGAATTTTTAGTCGCCACTTGGGCGATCAAGTAGAGGGATTTCAGGGGCACGGAAGCAAAAGTCATCGTCTCAGGCAACTGTTGCACCTTTTACTGATCAAATGTTTAATTTCCATACAAAACAGTTTCTATATAATACAAATCAGAGACATGGGAAATAAAATTTTCTGTGGGGTCTGATAACTAATTTTCATCCATCAATTTAAAGTCAGTTTGATATAAATGCCATTTTCATCATCTGAATAATTATTTAGGATATTCTAGCGCAAAAACTTTTGTTTTGATTTCTTTCAAATTGAAGCTTGACGGTTACCACTGGCAGTGACTACTTCAATACAGCAGTTACGAAAGTCACAATCAAAGTTTAAGACCTAGGTCAGTTAGATTAATACGAATCCTTGACCGTCACATGACATGCAACTTATGAGTACACTTTGTAACCAGGAAGAAGATGGTAACATGACATGCAACTTATCAGTACACTTCATAACGGAAGAAGAAGATGATAACATATACTGACCTGCATGATGCTCTGATGTTTGGCCCTCACCTTCTCCCGTAGCAGTGCTTCAATTTCTATACTAGACAAACTAGCATTTACAGGATGTACATCTGGACTGCTACCAGCTGCAAGAAAAAAAAAAGCTAGATCTAGACAAACTGCTGCTACATCAATAAAAAATATTATCCAAATATCAGGTAGTTATAATGTATAGCAGAAAATTATCTACTATTATAGCATACAAAGAGAAATCTCATTTTTGATGTTTCATATACTACAAAAATGTCGTCTCAATGTACATACCAAAATAACATCAGATATCTTAAATTCTAAAATACAATAAAAATCATTTCCTTGACAGTAAAATTAAAATTTATATGAGAAGATACCTGTTGTTTATTTAACAATATAAGTGATAATTTAATTCTATGAAGTAACAGTGTAAATATTATCATGTATGAATAGATGCACTGTTTGTATTCTTAATGTTTTTATCTTGTTTAATGCTACATCTCGATTTTTTCAATTTATCTCTGTCCAATACATTGCTGCTTTTTCATCATTACACAGAAATTAAAATCAATCCACAGAACCCATCCATCTTGCTGATAAAATTACACTGGATCAAATTCCAAATAAGACATATTTTCTATAATAAGACCTAATTTCTATTGAAAGATTTCGGCTCATACTTCACCACAGTTTCTATTTCATCGTTCATATTTTGTATCTGAAAACTTTGCCAATAGAAACTGGGTCATTGCATCAAAAAAATGAGGGACAGGCACAAATCAGTCTTTCTATTCATATCAATCCATTTTCTTGTAAAAACTCCATTTATACTCTAATAAATTACGCAAAATACAAAATATGAACAGTGAAATAGAAATGGTGGTGAAGTATGATATGAAAAGTTGCAATACAAATTATGAAAAGCCCAACTCTCCTTCCATTGCATAGACAAAGACGCAAAAATATAGGCCAGTACTAAGGCTAAAGCATAGAATCTTGGTCCAGTTTGAAAACAGGTAACTTCCTTGCTCATCAGAAGACCAAAAATGCTTGCATCAGCTATATGTATTACCTAGAGAAGATGAACGGCCATTTGATCGACTGCTTCTCAGAACCTCTCTTGTCCTTAGAGCTGGACGTGCTGTAAACTGAACACCCTGTGTGTCAGGCAGCAACCCTGGTCCTTCAACTGCTGCCATATCCTGCCTAATAGATAAAAATGATTTGTGACATAATTCTTCAATTCTCTGTCATAGTAATTTACTGTTATTGTGCTTAATTTACCTTAAATGTAGAAGTTCTTCGTTATTTCTTCAAAGTTGAAAGTGTCAGTCATTGTCCTCAGACATTCCTGGTTTACTACAGTGCACTCAGGAAATTCACATTATATGCATTAACAAAACTTTATGACTCGTGTAAACGTTACCAAATATAGTTACCTATTCTCTAACTCGAATTTTAAATAACTGTAACAAGTGTCCTAAACATTTCTTGTTCCCTCCTCCCGTCGTCAGCGATGTTGACTTCCGTTGTCAGGAAGTACATTTCCCGCCACCTAGTGAGTATCAAATATAAATGAGAGACTCGTAACGGCTTTTAAAATTCGGACCAATCAAGGACGTTACACAAATACCCACGGCTTGAAAATCTGTAGGTATCACTCGATGTACATAAACAGGGACTCATATAAAACAGAGACTTCAGACGTACTTATAAATATGTAACTACACAACAGCATATTCAAATAGCGGGCCGATCAATCTTGAAAAATTCAAAAGAATTATTGGAATATCTCAAATCTACAACTTTCTCACAAGCATAAAGCTTTTTTTTATTTTCCATACAGCTATCATCACAGAACAGCTGCCATCATACGCAATTTGTTTACATATATACAAAACCTCGATCGTTTTAAGCCGTGAAGATCATCCGTATTTTGTGAAAGATTACTCCGATTCAAAGAAAAAGTACACTAATGACGATATCATCAAGATGCTGGAGTTTCTAGTAGACGACATTTTCGTGGTTTTGCGGGGGAAAATTTTCTGCAAATTATTAGCATTCCAATAGGTACCATTAATAGTGCATCTAACTTGACTGACACATTTTGTACTCATACGAGGTAAAATTCATTCAGCCATTGATCTCTTCAAGACACTCCCTCCCACCCACACCCATTTAGCATCTTAGTTCTTATCTCATTCATCTCAGCATCACATTCTGATAAATATTGGCGACGTTTCTCAGCCAGAGATCTCCCGCTGAATTTGAGGACAACATGACGAGAGGTAATACAGCTGTTTCATATTTAGATTAACTGAACATTGTCTATAGGTAGGGACGGTCAACTATACACCTCCCTTCCCTTCCTGAGTAGCAACATCCCTATCTCGACTGCCCATAAGCATTTTAATTTGAAAACTTTCACATATATACCGAAGCACGCTCCTCTTGCAAGTGTTTTGTTCTGAATTGCAATCGACTAACAACAACAACAAAGAAAAAGAAAACAAGAAAATTCAGAGAAATGTGGTCCCCCGCTTTCGGGGTTCTATCAGTAAAGGTGCAGTGATCTGTGACATATTGTCGTAATTGTGCATGTCTATAGACACACATGCCAAATATGAAGGCCCTACGTCTTATGGAAAGAAAGTTACATTGAAGTGAAAGGTCAAGGTCAAGGCCACATGATAAAAAAACTCTGGTACCAACGGAAAGGTATTGCAATTAGGGATACACATGCCAAATGTGAAGGCCCACACGTCTTACGATTAAACATAAAGATTGAAGTGGGTCGAGGGTCACAGTCAATGTCAAATATTGGTACCTGCGGAAAAGTATTGCCATTAGGGACACACATGCCAAATATGAAGGCCCTACGTCTTACGATTAAAAAGTTATGACCAAGGTTCAAGTTTTTGTAACAGACGGACGAGATTTAATGTCCCCTCGCTTTCGCAAAAAGTGGGGCACGAAAAGAAAAGACAGAAAGAGAAAGTACTCGCACAGGGCTACGAAATCGAATGCAGGAAAAAGTCACTGATAGATACAAAAGGTATTATTGGACAAAAGTTCCCCTTTCAAGAGAGTTATATCCTGGAACATGAACATACAAATAGTAATGTCCTCTTACCGATCTGACAGATCACCTGTATGACCCGACCACCCGAACTCTACAGGTCTGATGCTATGGAACATTTACTACCATGCCAGCAAGAGACACTCCCACATTCTGGACACCCTTATATGTCCGATGCATTGCAAATAAATTTAGACCTATACAAATGACTACCCGAAGCTTCGCGGGATACTTTACCGGTATATGCCATAGGACTTTTACCGTCTCATCTGGAAGACAGGTGTGACCCGCACACGCCAAGACTCTATCATTGTCGTTAACCATCGTTACGGAGGTCGTTTGTACTCGGTACCCATGGCCTGCCACAATGCGGTTCTAAACGCGTGTTGATGCATACTATGCAAATGTTGTTAATAAAAGACTGAAAGTTAGTAAAACAATTTCGGATGGATAAACATTTTACATTACTCAAATAAATTTATTTTTCTCCGCGTTACACTGGAATCCCAATGTTTACAATTCAGGTAAGGTCATTGCTAAATACCAACAGATGTATCACGTTTTTACTTCACTGATAAGCTGTATGCATTCATATAAACATCAGAATTCGAATCCAGAGCTTCTTAATGTATAATCTTCACAGTAGGTGAAGGACAGTGCTGTTGACTTCTATCAACTAATATTATTTTTCTCAAACTACATAAGGACTTCATGTCAGGCAGGGTGTTGCCATTAGTAGATGCTAATACTTTGGGGGCCTGAACTCCTCTTCCCTTTTAAATACTATAGACTATTGACATCAATCTGATAGCTTATTTCTGTATTGTTCGCAGATAGTCAACACTTAACTTCAGTTTACAATTTTTCAAATGTTCAAATAATAGTAAAAGCTACACCTCCAACACATTCTCATTCATTCAAATCATCCAACCAAAACCTCCTCCCTTACACATACATAGATGGGTAGAAAACGTAATTTCACAAAGCAGAAACATATTACATTTTCATGTCTGCTTTTATCTCTAAATTCTTTCTTCATCTTTAAAGCCTACAATTTTAACTAAATTGAAGAATACATATTTAACAAAGAACATACACTTTTTTTTCTCCTCTCAAAAATTACATTTCTGAAGCATTTCTCTATGCCAAAATATGCATCAAATTCCTTAATCTTAGCAAAACCATAGCTGCAAGTTAAACAATGGCTTTAACAGAAAGTGGGTCTAACCACGACACACAACATAACTTATAAAGATAATCGAGAACACTTAAGTAGCACTGTTAATCAATGGGGACATTTTGGAGTTTTAAAATCCCATATTTAAGTGGATGGAACAGATCGGATTAAAACACAGTCATGTGTTTGCATATACAATGTACAGGCAAAGAAATCTGGCAACAAATGATCAATGGTCATGTTCTGTGAACTTTCTCATTGACAAATCAGTGAGCAACTAGCTTGATTGATATATTACATTTAAACATCTCCTATCCTTTACTCAACAATGTCACCAAATTACACCATCTAGTGCACTAAATCATATTAACGAGAGGAATGTCATTTGTACATTATACACATTTTCTTTTATCCATGAGGAAAAGCGTATGAGAGGGTACATGGAGCATGACCATTAATTAGTTGTTGCCAGATCACAATATCATACATGCAGAAAGAGAGCCATGTTTTAAGAGGATTGATGAAGAATGCCACATCCATGTAAAAACAAGTCAAACCATCAAGAGGAAAGATTAAATATTTAATACAAAACTTAATATCACTAGATCTAACACCGCTGCCAATTATAATATGCAGCTACATGAAGCACCTAGGAACAGTCATAGATAACATAGTCCAGGAACTCCGCATTGACACAACCCATTAACAGTATTCAAAACATAATAGGACTACCCATCACAAAGATGGTCTGTGGTTAAGGTAGTCTGACATTCATCACTGCAGAGTTTATGAGTTTCCGGTCCAGTAAAGCTATCAAAATATTCCAGATGGTGGGTTACATTCTACAGTGTCATCAAATCAGTTAGAATTTGATTTCAGTTATAATCTACTTTCAATTGCACTTTCTTGAACTGATACAGTATTCTGATTCAAAATCTTTACACATAAGAAATTTCCATAACATACATCATTTGTGACACATTAGAAAATAAATTATACATGATGCAAAAAATAAATGGTTTTATACCATGACATAGCACAAGGAACAGAAAAATAAATCTACAGAAACACAGTACAGATGAACCGAATGTTTATATACGTCATAATAAAAGTTTTCTCGGTAAGTCATCTTCAACAATGTTATTATTGTACAGAATTATCATAATTATAAAGCACTGATTTGAATAGAATACATAATTAGTTACATTTTGTATTTCAGAAACCGAAGTTTATCGACAAGACCCACTTTTCCAAAAACCATCAGAGACAATCTGAAAGAAACATATCTTGCTTCCAAATTCAGTTGTACCTGTATCTTATGTCTCATTACACCTAGGGATTAACTCACCTGTGTTGCAGCAGCTATTACCTAAGACATAATATACATGTGTTTTAGTCCATATTTCAATAGATCTGGTATTTGATAGCACTTTGATATACCATTTACTTAACATAGGCATAGGAAGAAAAGAGCACTATAATCAATGTGTACACATTCATATTTTATTATGGGACTACAATTAACTAGCATTAAAAGGAACAGTCATGTGTTGCTTGCTATTCATCTTTTAAAAGTATGATTCCTACCAGATTGATAGACAGACAATGACAAAGAGAAATGAGACACATATGTTGCATCACTTTGAAGGCAATAGAAAATACATAACATTTCGTGAGCCACTCACATCATAGTACTTATCAGTAAATGGAACTTTGCTTTAATCATTTTATTAACTTTCACTTTTGAAATACTCAACAAATTGTTGCCATTATGAGACACATTAGAATATAACTGAATATTGACAGGATCACAACCAGAGGCTCTAATGAATCTTAAGCTCTAATGGTCATATACACTGTATATCTATTACTATGTTGATTACCTTTAACTTTATAACCTATATGTAGACTTGGTAATGTATTGTACCCACACTGGATTATACATGTCCATTTAAATATTCCTTATCTTGAAAAATATGGCAAAACAACTTTTATTGAAACAAAATTTCAACAAAAATGAGAGAGAAAATACAGCTTAAAAATTTTCAAAGTGAATGCCAGGGCAAGCATATTGAAATTTATTACATTATTTACCCACTTGTATTTATCCAATATCTAGATCTTTCCGGTAAATTTTCATCAAAATTACCATAAAAGTTTGAGATGAGTACAAGCATCTTGCACTCATTCAAGATTTTCATAAAACCTACTGATACATCTTATACATGTATTACAGTTTCTACCACATTAACTGTGGAGCTTCATTCATATAATTGTGGATGGCTGATCAAATATATAAAAAATATATAAAATTCCTGTCAAAAACTCCTAAACTTTGGGTTTTGATACATGTAGGTGATGTTCTAATTTGATTTTGTGGTTTATTCCATGTTTACCATGTCAAAATATATTCATGCAAGTAAGTTCAACAGTTAAGCAGTATTATTATTAAAACTATCATAGTTACTCTCTCTTTAATATTAATTATCAATGTAATAAGTGATATCATCAATAACAGTACATTTAACTTGACTAATACAGAACAAAGACTTTTACATTCAGAAAGTAGACATAAAATAGGTAAGAAGCAGTATATATTCTCACTCTATTTATGATACAAATTAATACCAGTAACAAACTGTGCCATTAAGTTTTTGAAAGACTATCAGGTAGATGTAAAAATCCATATTTGGCAACCAGAAATCAATTTCTTTTTATAGGCTTCAGTTCAATATTAAAATTTCTTTATAGTATGACATTGCACACTCTGCTTATATGATTGGGAGAGAAACATTCTAAGATCTCATTATAGATAATCAGAACTAGACAAAACCAATTCAAATAGCTATGTCCAATTAAAATGCCAAAAGAAGTCTGAATGTCCATCTCTTCAATGATGCTGTCACATTCCCTTTCTCCTTAAAACTGACCCTCCATTTATGCGCAAAAGATTCTTGAATCAGATGACATTGCAATACTTTACACCTCAGTCATGCCTCAAACAATATTGAAAATGTATTGTGATGTCATGAAATTCAATAAATATTGGGTCAATTGTGACCATATTTGCTTAAATACCTTATCCACTTACAACATTATGATTATCCATGTTTAAAAAAAATAGCCGAAACATTGATTGCAGAATGATGTCATGGCTCGTTAAAGTTTCTGCCTCAGTCTTTATTTGAATACAGATTACCTCTTAAGTTTTTCAATCTATGATGTGCATATAGAGTGAACACAATCATCAAGTTATGTAAATGCACATATGACTGATGAACTTTTTATAAAGATTACTTCCTGTCATCATTTAATATATCAATAATAATAAAAAAAATAATTTGAATGTTCACAGGATAATTAAACAAGAAATCTCCCTCCTTCCAATACAGCTCTCTTGCGGGGATGATCAATGCAAAAGTTAAACTTGCATTAAATCACAGAATATGTCCTAAACACTACACTGTTACCATATGTTGTTGTAAACAAGTAACTGGCAACCCAGCATAAATTTTCATCTGACTGTCTTGCTAACAAGTAATCTTTAATTACTCTGCTACGATGACAACACTGTATGAGTTTCTGTGGATAGTTTACATGTGACTAGTTCTCTAACTTCCCTGCCTCCTCCATTCCTGTTGAGACATTCTAGGGTCATGTCCCAAACCTCTGCTGTATTCTCCCAAACAATTGAAGTCTAGTTAGATATGATTTATACTGTATACCTATATGACTTGGTAATGATCTACAAGTATATAATTATAGCATATAATGTATATTTTGCAGTGGATCAGTATACTGATATGTATTGACATGTCAATGTATGAAATATTTGTGGCCAATACAAATACTGAAGCAATTTGATTTGGGGGCCAGGTAGCGCAGTTGGTAGCGTGCTCGCTTGCTCATCAATGTGACCCGGGTTCAATTTCCGGTGTGGAATGTCAGATGGTGGGACTGTCACCAACCTGGCTTCGTGGGTTTTCTCCGGGTACTCTGGTTTCCTCAGACACAAACGACACCCTTACGCCAAGATCCGTGCCAATGAACAAGATTTATATAAGTTGTTAACTTGTTTCTTAAGCGTTGTAAAATAAATAAAGTTTAAAATAAAAAAAAAAATACTGAAGTATGCTGGTGTACTTAAATCTTGTAAAATGACGATTTACTAATGTTTAAACATTCTTCTTCAGCACAAAATTCTTTTTGACAAATGTTGCAATAGAATGGAATCATACACCACACAACTGATTCCACTAATAAACAACTTTTACATAAAAGATTACCAGATTCATTCTAATAATATGATATAATTAAAGAATTATAGTTCCAGTGTCTCATCTAAAATTCATAATGGTGTGAAAGCAAAAGCAAAGGCATATAGTACATGACAGATATCAGCATATAATAATGTTAACACATCTTTTGTTGAAGACAAAATTAGCAACAATGATTTTCAAGTATTATACATACAGCATTTCAGTGAGTCGACATTGCCATGGGAGGAAGCCCAGTAGAGACTCAACTTGACCAAATCTGACCAACAAGTCAGGATCAGGAAATTTATGTTTTTCTGAAAAGAGGAGTGTTATCAATGATTACCACGCTTACCTTGATACAGTATTTTGTCAAACAAAAACAAACAAGAGGCCTAAGTGGGCCTATATCGCTCACCTGTGCACAAAGTGCATATTTAGAAGCAAGCAAGAAATTCTGTGCAGGGGTTCTGGAGAGGAAGATGAAAATGTGTCAATCAAACAGAGCCAATGGCGGCCATCTTGGATCAAGGATCCGCATGAAAAACCTATACTTGGTAGAGGACCTTGAGTACTTACTTTCTATGCAGTTTGGTGAAATTTTGTGCAGTGGTTCTGGAGAAGAAGTTGAAAATGTGTCAACCAATCAGAGTCAATGGCAGCCATCTTGGATCAAGGATCGGCATAAAAAACACCAAACTTGGTTGAGGACCTTGAGTACTTACTTTCTATGCAGTTTGATGAATTTCTGTGCAGTGGTTCTGGAGAAGAAGTCGAAAATGTGTCAACCAATCAGAGTCAATGGCGGCCATCTTGGATCACGGATCGGCATAAAAAATAAAAATGTGGTAGAGGATGTTGAGTACTTACTTTCCATGAAGTTTGATGAAATTCTATGCAGCTGTTTTGGAGAAGAAGTCGAAAATGTGTCAACCAATCAGAGTCAATGGCGGTTATCTTGGATCACAGATCGGCATGAAAAACACAAACTTGGTAGAGGACCTTGAGTACTTACTTCCTATGAGGTTTCATGAAATTCTGTGCAGCCGATCTGGAGAAGAAGTTGAAAATGTTTCAACCAATCAGAGCCAATGGCGGCCATCTTGGATCACGGACTGGCATAAAAAACACAAACTTGGTAGAGGACCTTGAGTACTTACTTTCTATGAAGTTTGGTGAAATTCTGTGCAGCGGTTCTGGAGAAGAAGTCAAAAATGTGTCAACTAATCAGAGCTAATGGCAGCCATCTTGTATCCCGGATCGGCATAAAAAACACAAATTTGGTAGAGGACCTTGAGTACCAACTTCCCATGAAGTTTGGTGAAATTCTGTGCAGCGGTTCTGGAGGAGAAGTCGAAAATGTGTCAACCAATCAGAGCCAATGGCGGCCATCTTGGATCACGGATCGGCATAAAAAACACAAACTTGGTAGAGGTCTTTGAGTACTTACTTCCTATGAAGTTTGGTGAAATTCTGTGCAGCAGTTCTGGAGAAGAAGTCGAAAATGTGTCAACCAATCAGAGCCAATGGCGGCCATCTTGGATTACGGATCGGCAAAAAAAACACAAACATGGTAGAGGACCTTGAGTACTTACTTCCTATGAAGTTTGGTGAAATTCTGTGCAACAGTTCTGGAGGAGAAGTCGAAAATGTGTCAACCAATCAGAGCCAATGGCGGCCATCTTGGATCAAGGATCGGCATAAAAAACACAAATTTGGTAGAGGACCTTGAGTACTTACTTCCTATGAAGTTTGGTGAAATTCTGTGCTGCAGTTCTGGAGAAGAAGTCGAAAATGTGTCAACCAATCAGAGCCAATGGTGGCCATCTTGGATCACGGTTCCTATGGAGTTTGGTGAAATTCTGTGCAGCGGTTCTGGAGAAGAAGTCGAAAATGTAGAAAAGTTAACGACGGACGCTGCACTATGACAATAGCTCACTTAAGCTACGCTCTGGTGAGCTAAAAAGAATAGTAGGAAGTTCTATAGAACATGGTAATCTTGAACTGAGTCTCTCAACCGTCAAATAAAGGTCAGATGCATCATCATATGAATGGGTTTAAGTCAGCATCCCAAGATGACACTATGGAGCAAGTTAGTAACAATAGCACCTTTACTTAACCTCCATATTGAATTGCCTCAAACTACATAAAGTGCTATTAGAATGCTAAGGGATCTGCATTTTCATAAATTCCCAATTAAATCATTATGAAATTCATAAAAATACCACTCCTTCTGCTTCAGTATGTCTATGAAAGATATCTAAAAATGCTCATTTGCCTGATTTTATCGAAAACTCCATGTAAAATATAGGCTTCTGGTTCAACTTGTTGTACAACTTAAAACGTCATCTTAATGTGACATCACAAACATTAACGTCATAATAAAAATCCTGGGATAAAGAGCATTAGCACAACTTCTGACATCACATGTTACAGAGATTAGCAATTGAAAAATCCATTGAGCTGTTTATGGATTGTTGTATACTTTTTTTAGCCTTATGTTCATCGGAGCATAGTGCACATCTAAGAGCAATACTCCACCCTATCATGTTTCCTATATCAATGACATCTCATGCATGTACTGATTATTATCATACCCTCTCATTTCTTCTGTGACTTACCTTGTAAAATGTTGTCTATATTTTGGGGACATATATCCTCTATTCTGTATCCTTGACTGGAAACTCTCTGACTGAGTTCCTGAACAGTCTCTACAAGATCTTTTCTTCCATCCTCATGTGATAAAATCTGAATATCTACTCTCTTGCTACTATGTATACCTAGAAAAAGAGATAATAATATACGATAAGTTGTTGATCATTTATAATCAATGTCCTGGCAGACATTAGTAATTCTTCATAATCATGGTTGTATTGGATATGATTGTCTACATGTACTTGACTTGCTGGCTTTCACAGGTAGATAATTCCTTTGAAGTGTCATTATAACTGAGGGATCACCAAATGCAACTTTAACTACACCCATTACGTAGTTTCATTGTGACGTCACAGTTAAATTTGTGTCTGACAGGTCATTTATTTATGATGTCATGATGGAAAAGGGTAACAAAAGGTGTGATGTCAGGCATTTGACGATCAGTCAATTGCCATGAAAATGAGAGAAAGCTACAGTTCTAAGATTTACAAGATTATGTACAGTAGCACCATTTATTCACAGATATTTATGTATTTATGTACATGTATTATGAGTATATCACTCCTGTACGGTTCTGACAAATTTGCTATGAAAATGAAGGAGAAAATCTAGGTCTAAGACTTCCAAACTGACAACTATGATAGCCATATTTGAATACAAGTAAACTTCGATATCTCGACATCGGATATCTCGACAACCAAACCTATCTCAAAGTCAATCATCGGTCCCAATGTTTTTCCTTAACAATAGGATTAAATTTAGTCTGGATATCTCAACATCTCCTATGTTGACTACTATGCTTATCTCGACTTCGTTTTGCAGCCCAGTTTTCAAAATTTAACTGGTTTATCTCCACAATGGTTTTTTTATTATTAGATTATAACAGTGATCTAGCCTTAATTGATTGATTGATCGTCACATGACACCAGTAATTACTTAACCATAATGACCTGTGCATCAAGGGTTTGGCTTTGAAGTGTGTAAACTGTTAAAGCTATTTACCCATTTAACAATAAAATTAGATGATGCTTGCTGATAACAATTGATCAAATGTTCATTTCATGGTGAAACTGGTGATTCACTTTACAAGAATTTTGAAAATATCGATGTCTTAAGCAATAAAAATTACTCCATTTGAAGCCTTTAAACGCAAATCATCATCAATTTGGTGTACAATTCTGACTTGGGAATCTATCAGGTCGTTTATGAAAACCAGTAACATCTTTTTTAAAGCATATTAAGGAAGCTTAGTTTCAAATCTAGAAGGAAAAATAGCTCTTGGCGTTCTATTGGAGAATTCGTGCGGGATTATTTTTTAACATTCAAATTTGAAATTGGCAATTTTAGGTGCGGTCGCTTTTGAAGAACTAATAATAAATTTGGTGTGGCCATAACTACAAATAGATCTGCATATAAAATGATCCCATGTGTACTTTTTGTGGTCTAGAAGAGGAAACTATTTGTCATTTATTTTGGGAATGTGATAATGTTCAAAACCTACATGTACATCTATATAGGCAGTTCTTGTCCTTTCCGGACAATTTTAACCTTGATATAAATCTTTCACTTCTAAAGTAACTATTGAACCATATACAACTAAATCTAGTGCTGCAGACATAATTACTCTTCATTTAAAGTACTTTGTATATTCTACAAAATGTTAAAAGGAGACATTATTGCTCAGAAACCTCCTCAACTATTTAAAAATAGTTTTCTGTAATTATAAACAGTGTTACTTGAATAAAAGACAGTATTTTATCTTTGAAAAAAAAACTGGGATGTTTTTATACATGTGTTTGATGGATTGTAATGGAATATGTATATATTTATATCCAAATATCTGCGTATGACGTTAATGTATATGTAAGTACCTGTACATGTCTATGATCATAAATATATTTTTATTCTCTGATTCAAAAAAGGATTATTAAGAGAACAAATACTATTGAATACCTAGTATGTTTATCACCCTAGCCCCTGACTTAGATCCCAAAGCCCCTGACTTAGATCCCAAAGCCCCTGACTTAGATCCAAAAGCCCCTGACTTAGATCCCAAAGCCCCTGACTTAGATCCCAAAGCCCCTGACTTAAACCGCTACCAAACTGACTTATTTTGAAAAGAGGCTCATACAGAAAATTACATCTCGTAATAGACAAGAATTAGGAATTTACATACTGATTGATACAAATAATGAAGCAATTGATTTGACATTGAACTTGTTTTTGTAAATATTTTGTGAATGTGTGTATATATTCTAATGACATATTTCTTCATGTGCATTGGGATTATCTGTCATTATATTTGATTAAGTATCACCTAAGTTCACTCTCTTTACTTTCGACCTGTCCTATAATCTTATTTCTAACTTTACCTTTCCTCTCCTTTCTTTTTATGTTTTTTATATGCATGTACCATTTGCATACAGTGTTTTATAAATGGAATTTGTTCATTAAAAAAAATAATTATAAATAACTTCAATATGTAACATTTCTCTTTTTTAACTCTCAGTTTGGATGTTTCAACCTACTGATCTTGACATATTTTTCTTGGTCCCTATGATGTCAAGATATCGAAGTCTGACTGTATATAACATTAATTTTTCACAGGTGTATGTCAGGTATCCTGAGTAATGTAGATATTTTCTGTAAACTATCATTAAATTCACCAGTTAAATGAAGAAATATGAGTACATGTACATACATGGCTATAGAGTACATAGCAAAATGACTCATCTTCAGATGACTTTCTGTGATCAGTTTCGATGTAGTAGGGTATCACATGCAATTAATTGTTCTTCTTACCGTAGAGATTAACATGTATATAGAAGCATACATGACATAAAACAAGTGCTTACATGTATTTTATGGTCACAATATCCCTCATTATCAGTTTAACTTTGATGATAATAATTCAGAAATAATAAATACCATTGGCATAAGATTTTTCTTGTATCTCTGATTTCATATGTATATCGTATTTGTAATTGTCTTCTTTTAAAATGTCTACTCTTCTTAAATCAATTTCTTCTTTTAATTTTTTGTAATTTCTTTTAAGAAGCCCTGAAAAAGAAAATATACATGTAAAATATATCACATGAGATTAGTACTATCATATTTTAATCTATTTTAACTATATTTATGTAACATGATAAATTCCATATAATGTCAAGTACGTGGTAACATTAAAGCACTCCAAGAAATTAATGGCATTATTCTTGAAGTCAATGTGAGGTTGCTGTCTACATTGCTCTAGGTAAATACCACATCAAATGCCCAGACGTCAAACTTCAAGAATGGTCTACTGAATACAGCATAAATAAGTCAGTGCTTTTATCTAAAAGAAACTTGTTTTTACAAGTCTAAAATTCTTTATCTATACATCTTAATTTATCCTGAGCTGTTGGTAAATATCTAATCTGTCATTCTAACAAAAGCCTAGGGCAGCTCGGAAGAAAATAGTGCCTTAAGATAAGACCCCAAGCATCCTAACCAAATTCTTCAGGTTCTACATGTATTCTCAAAGTCGGCGTGACGTCACGGTCTTTATTGCTCTACGTACATGTAGATACCTAAGAGTCTGTCAGTAATAGTTGAGGTAAAACTTGGGGTTTATCGTTAGCATCAGTACAACTTTAAGCTCCTCTGTATCATTTCTAAAGGGGTTTTAATATAAAATATGATCGGAAATATGTAAAACATGTATTCAGAATTTAATTTTTGAATGACAAAATATTTTTATTACTTCTTTTTACCAAATTCCTCTCGGAATAAGCATCACTCTCTATGATAAAGTCTGATGCTTTACCCCAAATGTTCTGAATGCTCTTTATCAATTCGAATAAATTGATAATGGCAATATAGGCAGTCATGTCACATTGACTTCGATTGATTGATTGATTTTTGTTTTACGTCACACCACGAATATTTCACGTATATGGTGACGGCATCTGCCTGATGCGAAGCATACAAATTTTGACCTTTGCAACGGACCCAGCCGAAGCAGTGAGGGATATTTAACGTGCCATGCACGGGGCCTCAGTTTTTACTGTCTCATCCGAAAGACATGACACCGGCATGACCAGAGCGGGACTCGAACCCCAGCCTCTCTATTAGGAGTCTGACACGATACCACTAGGCCACGCCGGCTTCATCAACTTCGAATCTAATAGATACGTGTAACATACTTTATAAACAATTTTAAATATGTGTAATGTTATTTTCAGATATGATTTAGTTTCATTACAAAGACAAGTTTAAATGACCATGTCATCAGAAATATTAGAATTATGTCAAATTTTCTACAGCAAGGACTTGGTTTCCCTAATTTCTATTGAAACGGTCGGCTCATACCTTCACCACCAAGGTATGAGCCAACCGTTTCAATAGAAATTATGGTTTCCTTTACATTCAGTTTAATCATTGGAAATTTATTAAAATTTTCTCACCATCTACATCGTAAACACTAATGTAAGAAATTCCAAAGGCAATGGACCATAAAACAACATTGGCTATATCAACATACGAAAAGTGGTCCTCTAAGATAAGAATGCCAATGTGAATAGGTAGTTTCTTCAACTGTTTTGCATCAGCTCGAATAGTGTTGAGAGCCGCCGCCTTCTTGCAAGGCAGCCAGTATGAAGATAGAGAAAACAACCATTGTCGGAAGAAAAGTCCTATAGTTAAAAGGCAGTGCACTAGTTTTAGTAACAGTGACTCAAACATCGCCAAGTGTGTTTTCTTTTTTTCCTGAACCGTAACATTAAAATACTTTGTTGACAAGAAGCCGGTGGTGCTCTCGTGTACCGGAAGATACGTTTTCCAGTTACAACCTTTCTGATTGGAGGAAGGCACTGTACATATGGTGCGTTTTGATTGGCTTAGAATTTCATCATCTTGAATGTACGAGATACGGAAACCATTCAGGGCCACATAATTTTGTATTTTATCTTGAAAATTCAACTTACTAACTTAAAATTTCATCTTAACCATCTTGAAAATTCAAGATATTATCTTGAAATATCAAGAAACTATCCTGAAAATTCAACTTAATAACTTGAAAATTCAAGATGCTTGCCTATCTTTAAAGTTCAAAAACTATCTGATACTTTCTTGAAAATTCAAGATACTATCTTGAAATTTCAGCTTACTGTCATGATATTAAATTGGACATTCATCTTAATTACCGTCCGCAGAGAGCGACTCCGTGTTATCATCAACTCTGTTAACCTCGGCTGAACTCCATCACCAATTAATCATTTGATATTTACCAGAACCTTTACATTGTTGTTATATTGTATGCTTTTGTTAAATAAAGGGCATTCCATCCAAGTAGCTTGTTCTGTTCATATTAAATGGTGTCAGAATGGAGAAATTACCTCCGCCACCTATTCTCTCCTTAGAAGGAAATTTAAAGGAAAATTGGCGAAAATTCAGTCAATTATTCAACATATATATGGCGGCAACAGGAGTAGACAAAAAAGATGATAGTGTGAAAACAAACACATTATTACATCTTATCGGTCCAGATTCGGTTGAAATTTACAATACCTTTGAATTTGCCAGCGAAGAGGACAAAGTGAAACTAGAGCAAGTAATGAAGAAGTTTGCCGAGTACTGTAATCCGAGAAAAAATGTGATATTCGAAAGACATATTTTCAACTCGAGATGCCAACAAGTATCGGAAAGTATTGACAATTATGTAACAGATCTCAAAATGAAAGCCAAGTCTTGTGAATTCGGAGAACTCAAAGACACGCTAATAAGAGATAGAATTGTTGGCGGAATTAAAAATGACAGTGTTAGAAGCAGGTTGCTGAGAACTTTGGACTTAACACTTGAAAAAGCAGTTGAAATATGCAGGGCCGCAGAAGCTACTGAAAATCAAATGAAAGTGATGGCTGAAGGTGGAGATCAAACAGAAAGCGTTAATATTGTCAAAGGAAAACAAAGAAAACAGTCTGGTTTGATTAAAAATTGTAATAAATGTGGAAATAGTCACGAAAAAAGAAAATGTCCAGCCTTCGGACAGGAATGTTACAATTGCCACAAAGCGAATCACTTTTCAAAAATGTGTCGAGAGAAAAAAGACGCAAAGAAAAAGAAGAAAGGTCGAAAAACCAAATAAGGTAAGAATTTGCCTAGACCCCAGAGATCTTAACAAAGCTGTGAAACGTGAACATTTTCCAATGAAAACTGTTGACGAAGTAGCATCAAAAGTAGCTGGAGCAAAAATATTCAGTAAATTAGATGCTTCCTCTGGATTTTATCACTTAAAATTGGATGATGAAAGTTCTAAACTCACAACATTTAATACGCCATTTGGGAGATATAAATATCTCAGGATGCCAATGGGTATAAATAGTGTTCCGGAAATATTTCAGAGGACAATTTCACAGTTATGTGAAGACATAGAGGGGTGCGAAATAATAATGGATGACATTCTGGTCTGGGGAAAAAACGAAAAACAGCACAATGAAAGGCTAAAACAAGTACTCGAGAGAACCAGAAAAATAAATTTGAGACTTAACAAAGAAAAATGCAAAATCGGGCTGACTGAAGTGAAATACATTGGGCATATTTTCTGTCAGGAAGGAATGAAACCTGATCCAGACAAGGTGAGAGCAATTAATGATATGAACACTCCAACAAATAAAAAAGAGCTGCAACGTTTCATGGGAATGGTAAATTATGTTGGGAAATTCATACCTAATTTGTCAACAATAAACAAACCATTGCGTACACTTCTTGAAAAGGATATTCAATGGCATTGGGAAGAGAGACATGAAAGCTGCTATAACAAGCTAAAACAAGCTTTAGTAAACGCACCACTTTTGCGTTATTATGACGTCAACAAAGGTGTTACTTTGTCAGTGGATTCATCGTCAGAAGGTATAGGAGCTTGCCTAATGCAGAATTCACAACCTGTCAGTTACGCATCGAAATCCTTATCGGAAGCAGAGAAAAATTATAGTCAAATTGAAAAAGAACTACTTGCAATAGTATTTGGATGCGTGAAATATCATCAGTACGTATATGGTAAAAGAATTGAAATAGAAACGGATCACAAACCCCTAGAGAGTTTGTTTCGAAAACCGTTAGCAACAGCGCCTCCTCGAATTCAAAGAATGATGCTAAGAGTCCAAATGTACGACTTGAATGTAAAGTACAAACCGGGAAAGGATCTTTATATAGCCGATACTCTGAGTAGATCAACGAGGAAGGATGCGGGAGAAATAGACAATACTGTTGATAAATTTGAAGTCCATACTCTTGAATATATGCCAATATCGGATAGAAAAATGACAATTTTTAAAACCGAAACAGAAAAGGATCCGTCACTTCAACAGCTTAAACAAACAGTTATAGAAGGTTGGCCTGAACATAAATCGGAATGCAGCAATGCTGTCAAACCGTACTGGAATTTCAGGGATGAAATCGGATACTACAAGGGCTACCTAACGAAAAATAAAAGATTGATCGTGCCGAATGCACTGCAAAAGGACATGCTAAGTCAATTACATAGTTCTCACATGGGAATAGAGAAAACCAAGCGAAGAGCGAGGGACATACTATTTTGGCCTGGCATGAATAGAGAAATTTCGGAGTTGGTTCTTAATTGCAATGTATGCAATCGTTTCCGAAATTCACAGCAGAAGGAACCGTTACTTCAACATGACTTTTCAGAGAGGCCATGGCAAAAGGTTGGAACTGATCTTTTCGAACTTGACCGTGAAAATTATCCGATTATTGTGGATTATTATTCAAAATTCTTTGAAGTTTGTAAGCCGAAAACAACGTCGAGTATGCACGTAATAAAGAAAATCAAAGAAGCATTTGCTAGATACGGGATACCGGAAGAAGTTGTTAGTGACAACGGACCGCAATATGCGAGCACCGACTTTAAGAAATTTGCGAAATCCTACAATTTCAAACATGTAACAAGTTCACCGCGCTATCCTCAGTCAAATGGTATGGTGGAAAGAACAATCCAAACAATCAAAAACATTCTAAAGAAATCAAAAGTTGATTGCCAAGATCCATATTTAGTTTTATTAGAGTTAAGAAACACTCCGATAGATGACCAAGATTCACCAGCACAATTGATGTTTGGACGTAGAACTAAAACCCTAATTCCTATAAACCCGCAACAGTTGAAACCGCAAAAGGTAAACAATAGTCGCGAACAAGGAAAATCAAGATACGGTCGAACAATTAAACCTACTAAACGATTGATTGAAGATATGTAAGAACTTATGGTAAAGATAAGTTCCAACGATGAGTCATGTGCTAGAAACCTCTGACTCTAATGTACATAAGTTTGATTTAGATTTAGATTTAGTTTTGTAGTTTTATATTCTAAATAGGAATGCTTCAGAATTCAGACATTCTTTAATAAATTGAAAATTAATTTTGTTTGGACTTGGGAAGGAGATGTCATGATATTAAATTGGACATTCATCTTAATTACCGTCCGCAGAGAGCGACTCCGTGTTATCATCAACTCTGTTAACCTCGGCTGAACTCCATCACCAATTAATCACATTTGATATTTACCAGAACCTTTACATTGTTGTTATATTGTATGCTTTTGTTAAATAAAGGGCATTCCATCCAAGTAGCTTGTTCTGTTCATATTAAACTTACTATCTTGAGAATTCAACTCAACTATCTTGAAGATTCAATCCAATATTTCCTTGATAGTAAATTCAATATACTATCTTTAAAATTCAAAAAAATTATATCTCGAAAATTCAAGATACTATCTTGAAAATTCAGTTTAATATCTTGGCTTCCGTACCTTGTTACTTAAGTTCAAAGTAAATCCGGATTAATTTTTCTCTCTCTATACGATAAATATAAAACATATATACCTTCTAATTTTGTGCACCAGATGTGCATTTCGACAACTTATGCCTCTTCGGTGATGCTCGTGGCCGAATGGTTGGAATCCTCATATTATATAAATACATGAAGAGCAGTATTAAAACCAAAATGACCGGAAAAGTGAACCAAAGAATCAATCTAAGGACAGAGCTGTGCATCAGGGAGATAACTCCTTAGTTTTAGAGTGATTTGCATAATTTTATGACGGAAAATTTTAAGTATATATATATATTTATCTTATGTCAGTACAAAAGCACTGGAATGTAGACCGTGATGTTCATCCATCTATGCAATAAACTACCCAGAAAACTGTTTTGTTAACTATTATGTGAACAAGATTTGTCAGAAGACAACATAGCTCACCGGCGATGCATTGTCACAGGGAAAGCATGTATTTTCAATGTTTTCTTCAAGCTCAATATCGTGGAGTCAAAGATTTTGGTACAGACAGAGAAATCTAACAGCAATGAACACATTTACTCACAATTGTGACATATGAAAGTTTAGCCCTAGTATAGTAGTTGACGAGATATGGGTTTAATTAGAGTTTTTGAAAAGTGGGTCAAACTACAAGGACAAGGTCATGGGGTTTAAACTGTTTGGTACACACAGAAAGGTCTAGCCATAAAGGACACAAATAAATGTGAAATATGAAACCTCTGCGCTCAGTATTTGATCTGTAATAAGACGGCAAAGTTGAAGCTTTGGCCAGGAAAGTAGGTCAAACGTCATCAAAGTCATTGTGCCAAAAATGATGGTACCAATGGCAAGATCTTGTCACAAGAAATATACGTGTGAAATATAACAGTCCTGTGTTTAATTGTTTTGAAGGTGTGGCCAAGGTTAAAGTTTTTGTCTACGCCGCCAACGCCGACGCGGATACTGACACTAGAGCTATGACATTAGCTCACCAGACATTCGACACGACATGCTAAAAGGATATCTTGAAGTTCCAAGATACATGTAGTATGTTGACAATTCACGATAGTTAAGTTGAATTTTCAAGTCAATGAGTTGAATTTTCAAGTTATTAAGTTGAATTTTCAACATAGTTTCTTGAATTTTAAAGATAATTTAGTTGAAATTTTAAGTTAGCAAGTTGAATTTTCAAGATGAAATAAAGAATTACGTGGTCCTATAACTAATGTCCGTAATCGTAATCAAGTGTGCACTTTTCATCTCCTCACACTTTATTGCAGGAACATATATAACTAAATATATGGCCATGATATGCTACTGTATATGTTAATAATGGAAAGCGTATGCATAAATAATGATTATAGAATACTTGATTAAACCAGAGATCAATCTGTACCTTATGTAAAATATGTAACTTTTAAAAGGGTGGGTGGGCAGAGGGTATGACTTGCTCCCTCTCACCAAAGAGATACTTACTGTCTTTGCTCTGTCCCTTCATTTTTATTTTCAAGTCCGCTTTGCACTTTATAATGATTTAGATCATTACAAAACTGTTTGATTGTATTGCAGTTACAGACTTAGGACGGTCACAGACGTCACTCAGTTGGTATGGTTAATCGGTTTACGAGGACCTACCTTCCCATTCACTACATAAGCAACGCTATCAAAGGACCGTGTCATTTAAAATTTCATAAATAATCCTCCCTATAGAGAAAAAGGATCACTGAACAAATTTCTAGTTTAGTTTAAACATATTTATTGCTCAAAACAGCATAGGATTGGCGACAAGTTTTACCAACTTAGATAACGCCTCTCCTAATCGGAGAGCTTGCGAACCGAGCTTGCGAACAAATTTCTCAAGACGAGAGCTCGTAAAAATTTTCGCACGAAAAACTTTACCGTGCTCTGTCCGTCTGTAAGCGAGCTGAGATCCTTGATCTGCAGGAGTCCCGACTAACAGTCAAAAGGGAAGAGGCTCAGGATATTGTCTCCTCTGAAAAGGTTTGGGCAAGGCCTGTCATAGAGTTCCCATCGCCCTGTCAATTGAAAGCCTGTATGAGGCTGAAGAGGTGCCCAATGCAAGACCTATAATCCCGGGGTCATACTGTCGATGTCGTAGTCGTTTTAAAATTATTTTAGAATTTGTCGGAACATTTGACTCTCCTTAGTTTGTACACTAGATCACCGTTAAAATTGGGACGAGAAATTCCGCTGGATCGTCATATCTCCGAATTTAGATAAAGTGTCTAAAAAGATCTGTAAGACTCTGAGTCAGAAGTTTAAAAGTGTTTTGAATATGTGTGTTTTAAAAACTGTTTTTCATCCTAAACTTGACGCACACATGAAGTTAACTGTTATAATGTATTCCCACAACCCGACTCGTTGCTATTTTGATATCCTGAGTTGCCAGTAGTGTAACCTTACAACAATATAGCGACCAGTCGGGATAGCGGTATGCATTGTTGTGATTAACATAAACATGATGAAGTTTACTATTCTGTCATTTGATAATTTTTGATAGTTGTCATGTGATCACTTTTGATTAGGATTATCAAAAATTATCAAATGACACTTCAAATTTGAAGTATTTTAATACGGTAATACTGAATTATGTTTCACGCATGTTGGAATATTTTCAAATGATGCGGTCATCTTTACTTATTATGAACGGCCTGAAGAACAGAATATCAGGGACAAAGACTACTTTCAAAATAGGCAGGCAATGATTGTACGTATAAAAATGTTAATTCCATTCGAAATCTGTGTCTCTCAGTGTACAAACACTGGTCTCTCAGGTCATTACTACGGTGTCAAGGTCAAAAAGGTTTATATCGACAAATTTTCCCCGGCTTTATGTTCCTGTGATACAAAAAATGCATGCAACTCTCACTTTCTACACCACATCAGCGACAATTAAATATCGGAGCATAAAGGGTTTCCTATTTGATGTTGTCAACTCAATTTACTGCTTTGCTGGATCAGAGCATCTTAACCTACGATACCTTTCTATGTTAACTGAAAGTAAGGTATCGTTTCTGCAGGATGTATACAAAAAGGTCCTTTAAAGCTACTTATTTCCTCTTCGTTAACCGAACAACCAGAGACAGAGACTTGAACTAATCTATATGTCTCTGACAACAGCAAAGTAACACCAAGCACATAATTGATCGTGGATGTTTATGACATTAAATTTCACAACAAAAGACAATTAAAACTATTGATTAAATACAGTGGAATTGAATTATAATTTTGATGGGTGGAAAGATTTTCGGGTGTGGTTTTTATATAAGAAATAAATGTATTCGAAGCGTTGTCTGTTTCGCCTTATCATTTAGCCAAGGAAGTTTTGCGCGATTTGAGGCATTTGCATGGTAACTTGTAGGAGATAATTTTTTGTATAAGTTTGAGAAAATCGAGCCTTTGTCACAGAGCAGGCCAAATTTGCCAGCAATCAAATAATTTTGATCAGGTTTAATATCACTGCCACTTCATCAATCTCCTGATATATATTAATTGTAAGATCAAGATGGCACATTCTATAGTGTTCCATGCTTTGTGTTAAAACTTTCTTTTAAAATATTGTCAAGCCGGTGTGGCTCAGTGGATGAGGTACCAGGCATATAACCGAGAGGTCCCGGGTTCGATTCCCACCGTATGCTCACTGTTGTTCACTCTTTCGGAAACATTAAAATTTAACCTGTTGTCTGTGTCATGGTAGGCATGGGACGTAAATCTAGCTTCCTCGCCGCTGCTTCTGGAAGGTCTATTGCAAAGATGACGTAAAACAACAATTAATACGGAATATCGCAATACAATAACGTCTACTTGCACGAGCACTTTGTGATTGTTATGACGTCATATAATTATGACGTAAGTTGTCCACATAAAAGTGCCCACATCGAGAACAATAGATTTGGTATGTGACTAAATGCAAACCGTGACGGAATTAAGTAGTTGCGATACTCCGTATTAATCAAGCTGGCAATGAAATAATGCTTCCACTTCCACTCCAGGTATTACGTTTTAGTGTCACGGTTATTGCTCATGCACAAAGAATAGACCATATTCCGGTTTTGATAAATGACAACTTTTTGTCCGAGCTATATAATACCTTTTGGCATTGTTTTTCATAGTGACGTTATAATGAATCTATGTCATGCATTATGACGTCACTGTGAAAAACAACGCCAAAATGTATTAGCTCGGACAAAAAGACAAAACCGGAATATGGTCTATTTTAAGTCAATCCAACCCCCCCCCCCGACAAAAAAATAATAATAATAAAAAGAAGAAGAAACTTAAAATCAGGGAAAAGGGGGGATATTAGATATACGTCACTGATAAAAGCAAACCGTTTATGATACCATTTGGACCACAAACGTACAACTTGTCGGTCATAATCTAAAATGAAGTATTTAAATATAGATGGCAAAATATTTATCACTTCTCCCCAACTGACGCACTTAATTTTGAAATAATAAACGGTAAAGGTAAACATTTTGCTAAAACGCAGTGTACCGCCGAAGTTGATCCACGTGACTGTCATGTGATCAGCTTTGTTCACAAAATTTAAAAATGTCGGACAGCGAGGAAAGTGTTCAAACAATGCCCAGTCTTCATTTGAGATCTAGACAGAATATTATAATAACAAACGATGGATCAGGAGACGATTTGGTAAATTTATTATAAAAGCAATGCATAAGCAAGAGATTAACATAATCATGCTGACTTTAAACAATAGAATGTTTTACCTAAAAAGTGCGCTAAAATACTACATGATTTTCAGTAAATAGAAATTTCTGAGGATTTTGTAATTGTTGTTTTGATTTGAGCAAATTTATCAGAGGAACACTTCAGATTTATATCTCGAATTAAATACCATGATCCGTTAGAAAAGAATGTGAAAAGTGGGGGATGGGAGGAGGGAGTGATTTGTTTGATTGTATTTGAATCCTGCTCATGCTACATGTATATATGTATGTATATATATATATATATATATATATATATATATATATATATATATATATATATATATATATAAAGCACAAATAGAATCAGTGAAACACCTGGCAGTACTATGGATCTTGGGTCTCTAAAGAAATACCTGTAAAAATAAAGACAAATTAGATAAACATATACAGCACAAAAACACTACAGCTAACAAGACCCTATATGTCACTTATATTCATTCACTGATGGGGACTTGAACCCATGACCTATGGTACCGAATCACCTAGCTGTCAGACCCTCTAACCCACTGAGCTACCAGAGCTCCAAAAAAAGAGCTTTAATAGCCAGTCATTAGCTAATCTTATGCATTACAACACAGCTGTGGAAAGAGAAGGGATTTACCTGACGTAAAGGCAAGCAGCTCCTCTGAAAAAAATACAATCACTGAAAGAGAAATAAACATATAAAGCACATATAGAATTAGTGAAACACTAGAGTACTATGGACCTTGGATCTCCAAAGAAATACGTGTAGAAATAAAGCAGGGATCACCCTGGAATTTCCTCATGAGGGGCCTTTGGCCTTTCATGAGGAAATGGAAGGGCCATTGACCAGGGGTATGGGTGCCGTCTAAGCCCCCATTTTGGTCCAGGGGCAACGCCCTGGTGGGGTGTCTAGGGGGACATGTTGTCCTTTCAAAATGTTGTCAAGGTCAAAACGCTTACATGTATTCCACACATAGAGCGCCTGTATTGAAATGCTTGAGTAACACGGAGGATTGATATATTCGGAAGTCTTGGTATTTAACGTTACATCGTAGGAAAAATTCAACTAAGACGACTTCGAAAGACGTTTGAAAATAACTCTTGAAAATTCTGTGTATAAAAATAGCAGTGAGCTGACAAGATCAGTTTGGAGCACACAGTGGGCAAATCAAGTGCCATTTTCGTAACAGGAGTGCCCAAATGGCCCCCTTGTACAATTTTACTGCGCCATTTCAGTAATCAAGACACTACAGCTAAAATCACCCTATATGTCACATATTCGGTACCATCGGGAAACAAACATAAGTAATATATCGGGTGCCTTGTTAGCTGTAGTGTATATATCGGGTGCCTTATTAGCTGTAGTGTATATATCGGGTGCCTTGTTAGCTGTAGTGTATATATCGGGTGCCTTGTTAGCTGTAGTGTATATATCGGGTGCCTTGTTAGCTGTAGTGTAGTTGTAACTGACTAAACTAGAATTAGTGAACTGCAGTGAACACAAAAGTAAGAGATGTAAATATAATGCTGTCAAAACAGGAGTTCAAACACTTCCTTTGGTAAGTAGGATGGATTTGATTGGTTGTGGGAGTGGTGTCTGATGACATAAATATTACTGAGTTCTGATGGTTTTTGTTTGTATTTTCCCATAGGGTTTGTGAGGTACGATCTACCCTGTGGGTTTCACATGATGAGAGGGATGTAATTTTAGAAAAAGCACTAAGTGTGTGGAAATAAAAAACATGTTTTACCTTCAGATAACGGTAAATTCCAGTTGAGCTGTTCTGTTCATAAATGATTTCTATAAAACTTTAGTATGAAGAAGTTTGTCATTGTTAACATCATGAAAATGTTCTGTAAACATTTATTGTAAAATTTCCTCTCATTTCACATTACAATCCATTAATTTTAATCCGTACCCATTAAATTTAGGTTTGGACCATGGTTTTTTAACAGATGCCTCTGCTATTCCCATTGAGTCAGATTTCAAAATGAATTACAGAAAGGAATTGTTATTACTATGCTGTCTGCCTATTCTGCGCCTTAAAACACACTTGCCTATGTTAACTCGGTTTGAAAAAAAGAACCAGGAAAATAACATTCAACACTTTTAGAATGATCTTTACTCTATACGGTGATAGAATTTTTATTTGTTATCCAGTTGTATAAATGAGAAAAAACATAGCTAATGTCAACATACCCATGCGTCACCTGAATGTCAACTATGTCGGCTTATTCGACGCTGTCGAGGTTACAGTGTATATAAAAATAAAACAGACTATAATTGTGGACAAAATTGACATGAAGTGGATTTCTACGCAAAGTTGAAATTTACTATAGTTGGCTCAGGGCCAATTGAACTAACGATATTGTTTCTGTGTATTGTAAACTAAATGATCTTGCTTGATTTACTGTTTTTCTTCTTCATTAGGCCTTCTTACCTGAGGCTGAGTCTGTTTTCTTTAATTGTACACAATCTGAGATAAAACAGAACTGGCCTAAAAAATGTGCACCGGTGTTTACACAGAAGTGATTACAGTGTCACAAAATGGGCAGCGCAGAATTAGCCGACGCGCAGAATGGGCCGACACAGCAGTATATCTGTGGATTCTAGCGAGTGAATTTTAATAGGTACTTGACACATTGCTGATCAAGTTTTCTATTTTTGGTAAAATCTTAAATGTAAGCGGAAGTGTTTTTTATGTAGGCAAATATAAATAAAATTCTTCAACATTAATTTAAACAAAAGGCGTACATATATATACTAGGCCAGAGGAAAAATAATTAAATCTACTCAAATACAACTACACAGATTTACTCTTTGATTTGTAATGTTTGAAATTCTGTACATGAAATGTACCCCCGGTAAATGTCTCTCCATACTCTTCAAACTGAAATAAAAAATTTGGAAATGGTGCCCTCAATTGAAATGAGAAAATGAAAATTTTGCAAATATGATGATTAATTTATAAAGATATGTACTAGTTTGCCATATCAAGAAATAATATTTTGGATTTGTCACAGGAGCTTTTAAACAAGTATTTTCATTTTTTAAAATTCACTATCACAGACATATATGCAAATTGTTAAATTTTAACATCAGAGTAGCATAAAATTATTAAGATAAAAACATCAAATATATAGGTAATAAACATAGCAAATAAAATAGAGGTACCAGTAAAAGGTCTGAAACTAGTTCAAAATGTCAGAACCAAACATATCAGGATTTGGGTCTAAATGCTTCCAGAGAGAAAATTGAGAGAAATTTAAAAAAAAAATCAAACTTTCTGTTACTCACAATTGATTTTGTCATTCACAGGTTTACATCCAATCTATAAATTTTCCATATTATAAAGTTGATAAAAAGCCTTAGCATGTGATAATGTGAATTGCATTCTTTCACTAAATATTTCTTCAGTATTTATTTCTGGATTCTGGTAAATTCCGATGTGAGTGAAAAAAAGGAAATTCATAGGAAATGCCCCGGTATAATAGGAAGCATTAAGAGTGCAGTCTGATTCAAATCAGGGTCCATCAAAAAATATAACCATGGTCACCTGGTTAAATTTCATCTTATTATTTATTAAAATGAAAGAAAGTCTAGTTATGTTTTTTGTATTAATTTGTTGAAAAAGTGTAATCAGTAAATAAATGCTATTTAAATATTGATATTGTGAGGTTGCATATTAAACATACCATTTTTCAATCTTTAACCTCTGTTTACAGTTTTGAACAACTGGGTCCAGACCTTATCTTGCCCCTTTTAACTGAATTTTTTTTCTCAGGTCTGGAGAAACCCATATTGGGTCAGCTTCTGATGACCTGTATGTAAGGAATCTCTGCTTTTGTGTAATTTTGTACAAAAGCATAACCACCTCTGATGACAAAAAAGAGGTAGATTCACACCTACAAAGAGGTGGCATTGTGCGTGACATTTTTGGCAGCATTTCGAGTGTTGAGAAAAGCATACATCAAAACTGATTCAAATGTACATGTACATTAAGGAAAATAAAGCTATGTTATAGCAACAGATTTATTTATGTTCATCAAAATGTGTTTTTGTAGCTGATTTAGCTTGTTTTAAGATATTAATTGTTTTCACAGAGTCATAACAGCACTTGTTAATATTAATTTTTAACGTTAGTAATGAACACAGGGTATAATTTTTCATCTCAGACCTGAAAGAAGTGTGAATTTTTTTTTATACATGAACATTCTGCATTTGAGTTTGGAATAACCATAACAGTTTGAGGTAAGGGCATTCTTTACTATCATAGTAGATTTCATCCTCCCACATGACATTTTTTTCACAATTTCACTGTCAAAAGCAATTTTGCTAATTTACTGAAATGATCCGATGCAGCATATGGCAAGTTATGTTTTGCCAAGTACTCCACAAACATGACCTCTGCTTCTGTAACATTGTCACAAGAAAGAGATGTATTTGAAGCAAACAACAATTTTACTTTAGCAAAGCTAAAGTCAGAAGACTTTGCAATATTTAAGTAGAAAATTTAGGAAATTGAAAGATTTGAATTGTAAAGTGGTAGATGGAAGAGACACTTAAAAAGCTATAGACTTCTGCCGAAATCGGTAGAGTTAACATGTATGCATGTCATACACATATGTTATGTTGACAGTATAAACATTGAGATAAACAATTGAAGGCAAAATTCTGATTGGTTGGAACACAAAGGTCATTGGAATGTGTCTCTGGATGTTTCTCTAGACCCTCCGATGTGACAAGTCATAAAAAGGTGTGTGACTAATAGGTAGGTCTGCCTACTGTTTGTTGGCACATTGTACAGTGCATTTGTGAATTATAGATAATGAGGTAAATATCAATGATAACCTGCCACAGCCTCACCAAGTTTGGGAATGTATTCTAATCGGAAAATGAAACTGGCAAGTTTTAAAAGACATAACTTATCAGATAAATAAAGGAATTAATATTTTTAATATAATATATGTATATATTATACATGTCCTTATTGTACAAACTAAGACTTTTAGTTTCTTTATTAAATGAACTACCACTGCCATTGACCCATTTGCTAGTCAATTTTATTCTGATCTCTTATTTCGAATTTTCTTTTTACTATTTCAACAGGAACTAGAGGTAGAAATTTGCTTTCCATGTTAAATACCTGTGTCACATTTCCGATAACATGGAGATAAATTACAAGATTGTATTTAAAGAAATGATAAGGAGACCCACTAGTGATTTTTCAACAATCACTGAAAATTATTGGGGTAATTTTATCGAAACCATGATCCTAGTTCCCATAATCATCATAGGAAGGCAACAGGGATGGTCAGAGTCTTGGTATTCCTTAGATATTTAAACAGGCAATCAGCCCTGCAAGTGGATCTGGGGTTGTTTTTTTTTTGTAAAGAGCCCTGACCAGTGTCACTTCAAATTATGAGGATTAGATTGGCCATGTAGATCTCAGATGTTCAAAATTTTAATACTCGGAATGTTTATCAGATTTTCTCTATGGAAATTTAAACTCTGATATAAAAGACTGCATCAGTGTAGTCTTTTGGTTAGATGCTTGGTTTGTGACTGAGAATTCTTCGATTGCATGTATTTTTTGTTTAATTACTGCCTTTCTGTATGTACTTATATAGTATCAATATGAATTTGATAGTAATTGTTTTACATTTCTGAACTGTAATTTTTCAGAAATATGACTTTTTGTCTAGATATAATTTGACTATGTAAAATGGTACCTATTTACTGCTTCTTTGAAATGAATTTAAGGTAACTTTAAAAAATTTATTCAAATAAGTATTACTCCTGAAACAGATTGATATCCATTTTAGAATTATTAAATGAAAAATATGAAAAAATCACTAAAATATTCCTGTATAATGTATATGCAATTTAGGACCCTGATGATGATCATTTCATTTTACATATCATAAACAGTTATGCCTTTTTTATGCTTTTAAAGAAATACAATGGGAAAAACAATTTACTAACACTATATGTGTAATTTACTAACACTATGTGTGTGATTTACTAAGACTACATGTGTAATTTACTAGCACTATGTGTGTGTAATTTACTAACACTCTGTTTGTGTAATTTACAAACACTATGTGTGTACTTTCATTACAATTTTCAAAACTTTGATTAACTACTATTCCAGACAAAAACATGAAATATTACCATTGTGTTTTTGAGACAGTGTCAATTTTAAGGGAAGTGTATGAAGTAATGAGTATTTGATGTGGCCTACACACTAGGGTAGTTTTTCAGATTTAATGTCTGCAGCACTGTTATCTGATACAGAACATAAAAATTTAAGGGAAGTGTATGAAGTAATGAGTATTTGATGTGGCCTACACACTAGGGTAGTTTTTCAGATTTAATGTCTGCAGCACTGTTATCTGATACAGAACATAAAAATTTAAGGGAAGTGTATGAAGTAATGAGTATTTGATGTGGCCTACACACTAGGGTAGTTTTTAGCTCACCTGAGCCAAAGGCTCAAGTGAGCTATTGTGATCAATCACCGTCCGTCGTCCGTCCGTCGTCTGTCGTCCGTCGTCCGTCGTTAACTTTTTACATTTTCGACTTCTTCTCCAGAACCACTGAACAGAATTTGATGAAACTTGATAAGCATGTAGTACTCATGGTCCCCTACAAGTGTTGTTGTTTTTCGTCCAGATTCATCAACAGGTGGCGCCACCACAGGCAAAAGTAGGTCAAAGAGGGTACCCTCCTTTGACAAACTTCTTCTTCAGACCGGGGGCATACAGAGACAAACCAAATGCATAGGAATGATCTAGAGGGATGTGTGAAGAAGTGTTGTTATTTTTGGTTGCGTTCCGAAATCAAATTTTTGACGTTTTTTTGTACTTGGTAGTTTTAATGCAGAAAAGAGGTATTTTTTTCTTTTAGTAAACATTGATGCATTAATTTGGTTTAATTTGATCATTTTGATGGTAAGAAATACTACTGCGAAGAAAATTTTTCAATATTTTATGTTTTGGATTTTTTATGAATTTTTTAAGACTTTCAAGAAAAAGGGAGGGGGGGGGGATAATTGGTGTAAACATTTCACAGTTTGAACTTTTTCTTCGGAACCACTTGCTGGAATTCAATGAAACTTGGCATGCATCAAATACTCAAGGTCCCCGACAAATGTGGTCATCTTTGTCAGGATCCATGAACAGGTGGCACCACCACAGACAAAAGTAGGTCACAGAGGGTACCCTCCTTTGACAAACTTCTTATTCAGATCGGGTGCATGCAGCGACAAACCGACTGCATAGGAATGATTTAGAGGCATATGGGAAGAAGTGTTGATATTTTTGGTTCCATTCCGAAATCAAATTTTTGACGTTTTTTTCATTTTTATTTTGGACTTTGTTATTTTAATGCATTAAAGAGTTATTATTTTCTTTTAGTAAACATTGATGCATTCATTTGGTTTCATTTAATCATTTCTATGGTAAGGAATGCTGGTGCGAAGGAATTTTTTCAATATCTCGATTTTTGAATTTTTTATAAATTTTTTAAGACTTCCAAGAAAAGGGGGGGGGGGGGACAATTTTTCATATCTTCAACTTGATCTACAGAACAACTTGAAGGATTGTGATAAAACTGGGTAGGATGCAAGTACTCATAGTCCTTTTCAAAGGTTTTGTTTTTTGTGCGATCATCCAAATTGGTTAACAGATAATGCCACCATGTTTAAAAGTAGGTCTCACAATGGTACATATACCACTTGGTAATTGAAATATGGAGAGTAGCGGTTCAAATCCAGCTGTGTTCAAAAAAATTTTTTTTTTTTTTTACACATCTAAATAAGTTTTTAGATGTTTCTCAACACTCAACATATGAAATTAGGAATGTTACCTTTAAGACTTCCAAAAAAAAAGGGGGGGGGGTGTTTGTCCATTTTTCACATTTTCAACTTTTTCTACAAAACTGTTTGAAGGATTTTAATAAATCTTGGTAGAAATAAGTCACTTATGATCCTCTTCAAATTCTGTTGTTTTCGTCCAGACTTCTTTACAGGTGGCGCCACCATAGTCAAGAGTAGGTCACAAAAGAGTTCCCTCGTTTAACAATATTCTTTTTCATACGGACTGTATACAGAGACAAACAGAATGCACAGAAATGATCTAGAGGGATGAGTAAAGATGTATTGTCATTTTGGTTCCCTTCCAAAATCAAATTTTAGAATTTTTTTCGACATTTCTTTGGACTTGGTGATTCAATGCAGAAAAAAGTGTCATATTTCCTAGTTAATTGATAATGATGATTTCTTGTGGACTATTGTGATCATAATTATGGTAAGGATTGTTACTTTGAAAGAATTTTGTCAATATCTCAATTTTTGGATTTTCTATGAATTTTTTAAGACTTCCAAATGAGGGTGTATAGGAACAATTCAATCACATTTTTCACTTCTGCTGTTATACCACATGAAAAATTTTAATGAAACATGGAATACATGAAGTACTAAAAGTCCTCTATCAATTTGGTAAATTTCATCCAAATTGGTTAACAGATAATGCCACCATGTCTAAAAAGCAGTTCTCACAATAGTACATATACCACTTGGTAATTGAAATATGGAGAGTAGCAGTTCAAATCCAGCTGTGGTCAAAATTTTTTTTTCATTTCTTTACACATCTAAATAAGTTTTTAGATGTTTCTCAACACTCAACATATGAAATTAGGCAATTTTAAGTTAGATCTGGACAATATTTGAAACAATTGTTGTTCATGACCCAGACTTGAAATCAGTCAACAAAAGGCCCCACCTAAAGAAAATGACTAACTTGTTGCCCTGAATGACTTTTTGCAGAGACAAAGGAAATGCTTAATATCAAAATCACCTGAATGGATGTGCAAAAAAGTGTTGTTTTTTATTCTAGCCTGAAATAAAATTTGACATATTTTCAACATCTCTGTTGACTTAGTCACATTAATGCAAAAATAAATGAATTCTTCCTTCATGAATGACTGATAATCTAGGTACTCAGGTGAGCGATATAGGCCCTCTTGGGCCTCTTGTTCAGATTTAATGTCTGCAGCACTGTTATCTGATACAGAACATAAAAATTTAAGGGAAGTGTATGAAGTAATGAGTATTTGATGTGGCCTACACACTAGGGTAGTTTTTCAGATTTAATGTATGCAGCACTGTTATCTGATACAGAACATAAAAATTTAAGGGAAGTGTATGAAGTAATGAGTATTTGATGTGGCCTACACACTAGGGTAGTTTTTCAGATTTAATGTCTGCAGCACTGTTATCTGATACAGAACATAAAAATTTAAGGGAAGTGTATGAAGTAATGAGTATTTGATGTGGCCTACACACTAGGGTAGTTTTTCAGATTTAATGTATGCAGCACTGTTATCTGATACAGAACATAAAAATTTAAGGGAAGTGTATGAAGTAATGAGTATTTGATGTGGCCTACACACTAGGGTAGTTTTTCAGATTTAATGTCTGCAGCACTGTTATCTGATACAGAACATAAAAATTTAAGGGAAGTGTATGAAGTAATGAGTATTTGATGTGGCCTACACACTAGGGTAGTTTTTCAGATTTAATGTCTGCAGCACTGTTATCTGATACAGAACATAAAAATTTAAGGGAAGTGTATGAAGTAATGAGTATTTGATGTGGCCTACACACTAGGGTAGTTTTTCAGATTTAATGCAGCACTGTTATCTGATACAGAACATAAAAGACTTAACTTCCTGTATAAACACTTCTTGAAGGTCGATCTTAATTTGGCAGTTGTAGTAATGATGCCGTTTTAACATCATAGCATGTCTATTCGGAAATTGTCTTTACATTTTTATTTAGTTAATGTTGATTGGAAGAGTCAGAGGTTTTTCCTAAAACTTAATTTCACACAGGAAGAAAAGTGAAGAAACACTTGATACAGCTATATGAACATTGATTGAACTTCCATATAAAGCCATGATATGAGGAGTTTTTAGAACAAAGAATACTTTTAATTCTTCGACAAAGTGCTTCATCTGATTTTCTTCATGTGTTAATAGGATGACATTTCATCTACGGCCAGCACAATAATGGAAGATGGATCTGTTCACAGCGATTCAGCTATACAGAGTGGGAGGGGCCGGACATCACGAGCTAGAGGAAAAATAAAAAGGAAACTTCAATACAAATGCTCAAATTTCCTCAAGGTAAAGTGATCATATATAGTGGACTGTGTTATAAACATTAAACTATAAGAAAATATGATATATATGTATGAAAATCAATAATGTAGTTCTGAAGTACATTCAGATCAATGAAAAGCAATACTGCAGTTCTTTAGGATATGAAATTAATTCAGGTAAAAATTAATATATATGTATACATCTGTGTGTGTGTATGATCAAAGTTTAGAACTTCATATTGATAATTCATAGCTTTTAAAATGTAAGACTGGTATCAGAAGTGACTTTTCCAATATAACAAAGTACCCCATTTCATTATCAATATCATGCTAATTAGTCAGTGTACTTCTTGTTTCAAAGCAGATCTAAGTACCTGATATTGGCAGATTCTGAAAATCCTTACATTAGTTTTTAAAAATAGAAATATGATTGAATTCATATAATCAATACTTCTCTTTACTGATATGTTTTCATATAACAAAAACTCAGTGTATGATTGTTATATGAAATGATTGAGCTTTGTATTTATATATTTGTGATGGACAAGTAAAAGTCACCTTATTTGAATCTCTCTCTCTCTCTCTCTCTCTCTCTATATATATATATATATATATAATTTTTTTTTCATGGTCTATGTACATTGTATGTATACATTATATATATATACATGTGTGTGTATATATATATATGTATATATATTTTTATTTATTTTTTTTTAATTTTTATTTTTTTTTTTTCATGTTCTATGTATATTGTATGTATACATAGCACATGAAAAAAATTGCTGGGAATTTTGTGAGATTTCATTTGTTAGAATTATACCTCTCCTTAACCAAGACAGATGCAGGTGATTTGGTGATGGTATAAGGTGGTGTCTAAGTTGAAGTTGTACACTTGGGTTTTGAACTTTGGTCTGGCCCCTGGTGTAGGGAAAAAGGGACAGACTAAAAAGAAATTGTCAGCGCTTCTTCTCCATAGCCAAGACCTATGCAGATGATTGGTGATGGTACATGTATATGATGGTGTTTAAGTTGAAGTTGTACACTTGGGTTTTGAACTTTGATCTGGCCCCTGGGGTAGGGAAAAAGGGACAGGCCAAAAAGAAATTGTCAGCACTTCTTCTCTATAACCAAGGCAGATGCAGATGATTTGGTGGTGGTACATGTATATAAAAGGGCCTGACTCGAAGTTGTGCATTTTGGTTTCAAACTAGGAGTCTGACCCCTGGGGAATGGAAAAATGGACCTTGTAAAAAAATCTTTGTGTATTGTGTCTGCTTCTTCCCTGTATCAGTGAAAGGGTTAACTTTAGTAGAGGATTTGGTAGTTTATATGGAAGGGTCAACATGTGGGCTTATCATGCACCGGTTTAATGATGCCATACTCTTGATTGATTGATTAATTTTTGCTTTATATTATTCCAGGATTATTTCTCATATATAGTGATGGCATCTGCCTGATGCATTGCATAAAAATTTATACCTTTGCTACAGACTCACCCAAAGCAGTGAGGGATCTTTACGTGCCACGCGCGTAAATAATTTATGGACTAAATGTGTTATTTTATGAAGTCAACTTAAACATGTATAGAATTTGTAACTCTTATAAAGGTTGATCAAAAACTTTCTCAAGGATTTTCTATTTGAATCTTAATTTTTCTTTCAGTTGCACATTAGTATGACTATGTGGTATACAACATTTATTAAAAGTGCCAATGGTCTTTTTTCTCATAATTTTCTTAAATGTTTAGAAAATGAAGGACTCCAAGTCTGTTACAATACATATAGAATTTTATTAACAGTTTACAAAAAGGAGACTTGTTTGATAAAGAAAGTTATAATAACAGTTGATTTAAGAGTGAAAAAAAGAGTTGTGCTTGGATCCTATCTTCTTTCTCCAGCATTGTTTCAGTGTTATTCGATCATTGCAAGTATGAAAATATATAGATGTATGTGTTTGAGGTCGATGTTTTTCTCCAGATACTCTGGTTTTTGGCTGGAATGCAAAGCCATTCTATCTATGGATTGACTCTATCTGTCTGTTTGTCTGTCTGTCTGTTTGTCTGTCAACATTTTGGTTAAAGTTTCTAATTGAAGCAAAATCTCAGCAACTAAGAGGAGTGTAAACATAATACTTCACACATAGATTTCTTATGACCAGAACTTTCAAATTATGCCAGGACTTTTGATCTAGTGACGTTGACCTTAAACTTTGACCTACTTTTAAAAAAACTTAAATTTTGGCTATATCTGTTGAATCAATAGAGGTAGGGCTTTATTACTTTACACATAGGTTTATGACGAGTACTTTTAATTGATTCCATGACTTTTGATCTTGTAACCTTGACTATGTTTCGATTTTGCTTTGCAATCTGGCCATACGGTCTGTAGCAGTTTCTTGTCACTGACATGTAGTACTGGTTGTTATCATACAAGTTAATCAGATTTTGAAGTAGTGTTAAACAGTTCTGTAATGGGAAAAAACTCCAGAACTTGCAACTCACTTTTTCCATCTTACACATTTACAGGAAGACCATGGGCAACCCATATTTGGTATACAGATAAATGAGAATACTAAGGATGATGAACCACTTGTGTTTGCTTCCGTAGGCCATAACAGGGTAAGATCAATTCTACAAACGCTATCTGGTTATACCCAAGTCAGAGTTTCAATAAGTGATTTTTTTATGGGAGTTGGTAATATGATGGGTAACCTGAAAAATATGTCGTACAAGTGAATCAGGATCTTTCCCTGACAGATTGTTAACCTTTTACTCATCAGGTGCTAAGGATGTATAGATTGAAGTTAAGCTGGTCTTAATTAAGAGTTGTGAATGGGTTCTGTTTTTGACGAGTTTCTCTTTTATGTATTATATTACTATCCTCCAGTGAGTAAAGTTTTTTGTATTAAACTTGTGTTTTGATTGACTTATCAGGTGAATAATCAAATATTAATATTAATACCTGCAGTCAGAATGTTATGTCGGACTGGGCTCATGACCAGGCATGTGTGCTTGTGTGTCAGATTTGGTGATTATATTAATACCTGCAGTCAGAATGTTATGTCGGACTGAGGTCATGACCAGACATGTGTCCTTGTGTGTCAGATTTGGTGATTATATTAATACCTGCAGTCAGAATGTTATGTTGGACTGAGATCATGACCAGGCATGTGTGCTTGTATGTCAGATTTGGTGATTATATTAATACCTGCAGTCAGAATGTTATGTCGGACTGAGATCATGACCAGGCATGTGTCCTTGTGTGTCAGCTTTGGTGATTTTATTAATACCTGCAGTCAGAATGTTATGTCAGATTGAGCTCATGACCAGGCATATGTCCTTGTGTGGTCCAGACTTGGTGATTTGAAGTGAAGATACTAGGTTATACCTGTTTTCCTTTATGAAAATAAGTTGATTTCCAACATACTGATAAAAATTATAAGAGTAAAAAGATATATCTATTTTCTAAATGATTTGAAACTGATGTAATAGACTGTTTAAATGTTGTGTAAAAACTCACTTAAATAATAAGAAAAAGTAAACTGCTGTGAAATGATTCATCACCCTTTATACTTGTAGCTCATTGTGTGATTTCTTAATTCTATGTTGGCTGCTTTCTTCAACCACTCAACTTAGAGAGACTTAAAGTTTTTTTTAATTGTTAGGGTAATGCAATTTGAAAGAAAAAAATTGTCAGTCTTTCAAATCCAAGGCTCGAAATTGGCAAAAATTTTGGGTCATCAAACTGGCAAATTTAAAGAAAATTTAGACAACCTCCATTATATTTACTGAAATTTAGGTTGCTCAAAGAGATTTTAGGTTGTTTTTGACAACCGTATGACCACTAATTTCAAACCCAGCAAATCCAGTCATCAGGAATATACCATATTTTATAATGATTGTTGCATAGTCAAGCAAGTCTTTTTAATATCAGTGTGTGCTGTGTTACCGACCCCATAAATGTTCCATTCAATTCCAGTACGATTTTGACTTGAGAATCTTTCTAGCTCCAATGCATGGAGATTTGTTACATCACAGGTATTTACCTGGGACAGACTCTGACTCCCTTCCATCAGACAACATGACTTACAACATCTAACTGGATTAAACTTTAACTTTCAATTATGAGCTTTCTGATCATATAACCCATGTAGCAATACAAACAATGTTTTACATATAATGTATTATGAATGTGCTCTTTTTTATAGGTAACAATTTATGAATTACAAGAAGGTGGTAAAGTGAAATTATTACAGGCTTATGCTGATCCAAGTGTATCCTTTTGTATGTCATATCAGGTTAAACATTTGTTTAGGTTGCTTTTAGAATTCTTATTTGGATACTACCAGGTATAAAAATTCATGAAATCACGGGAAATTAATGAAAAAGTAAAATAAAATACACATAAGAATGGAAATACAATGATTTGAATACCATATACATATTATTTATTATTATTTGAAGTGCTAGATAGAAAAGGAAAAAAATAATACATGTACAACGTACAAGGTTTTCTAACCTCTTAATCTGAAAATCCTTTAGTGACAGTTGTTTGTTCATCAGATGATATTTCTATACATACACTCAAAGAATTTCCAGTTATTGTATAAATTTGTCATCTTCTTAAGAAAACAAATTCTACCTAATATCCCTGAAAACCGGCATCTTTGGCAGTGCACAAGACAAATTGTGATATTTTTGTTACAAGAAGGCTACCAAACAATAAACAAGTCTAGCATTAAGTATAATTGGAGTAATCTTTAACTTCCTCAAATCTGGCAAGCGATGTTATAATTTGAGCTTTTCTTTGGCTATTTCACTCCTTGGTGTCGATTTGGCATGTCTTTGAGACATTATACAAACATTATTTAAATTATTCTAAGAAAATTTCGTTCATGTGTCATTTTATCAGTATCAATAAAGACAAAAATACAAGTATATTCACCCTTTAACAAAAATCACAGGGGCATATTTGATGGCATTCATACATATATGAATAATGTTAAGTGTTCTGGTATAAATTTGAAACAGGGTACAGACTGGTCATTTCTGAATTTCTGAAATGGTATTCCATACATTATGAATATTGTTTACCATTGTCCATCCAAAATATGTACAGTATAAAATCCCTTACTTTGACATTATACAGTGTAAAATCCATTACTGTGACATCATACAGTGTAAAATCCATTACTGTGACATCATGAAGTTATATATATGGTTTTTGGTTTTGAATACATTTGATTTTCCTTAAGAATTTGATCAGACAGATGAGAATTTCTATTGTTGTGCTTGGTCATATGATGAGGTCACAGGTCAACCATTAGTTGTAGCTGCCGGCCTTAGAGGCATAATACGTGTGATCAGTCCAGTAGCTATGCAGTGCATTAAGGTAAATATAATGTACAAGTACTACATAATGTCTCGCATACAAGAATGTTGACATTAGTTAATTTGGTTCTAAAAATTTATTTTTGTGTGTGATTCATTATTTTATAATATTCCTTATAAACATTTTTGTCTTGAATGAAGAATATAGACCTAGTTACCAGTAATTATTTTATCTAAGAAAATTTATCAGAACTACTGCATGTATATACATGTTGTAAAATTATTTTTGTGTGGCCTGCAAAGCTTTGTAACATATAGGGTTCATTTTGTCCAGCTCTGACCATTTGTCTGTTTGTCTGGTAGGAGTCTTAATTTTGAAAGATAGATAGTAGGCAGCACATATAATGATGCTTTCCTTGGAATAGTATAGACTTAGTTAAGAGAATGTCTGATAGGGGAAGTAGTGCCAAGAGTTCAATGTAGACATTGTATACTCAACAACTTGAAGTGAATGAAACATATTGCTTTGTTAAATTTAAGTTTGAAATTTATTCAAAAATTTAATTCTGTTATTCTGAATATATAACAACACAATTATATTGTGTAACACAAAGTAGTAGTAGGAAATGACAAATTGTCCTTTTATGTTGTGGAGTATCTTTGCTGTATGGGGAAATGAGTTTTTGATATTCATTGTTTCAGCATTTTGTTGGTCATGGTATTGCTATCAATGAACTCAAGTTTCATCCTAAGGATTCTAACATCTTATTATCTGCATCTAAAGGTAAGTATCCTGAACATTCAGGACAAAAAGATCAAAAACTTTATAAGATGTCTTTATGGGCTTTTTTCAAAACAAAAGCTTAGGCATTGGTAGATGTTTACTTTATTCCATGTTTATTTTAGATCATACCATGAGGATCTGGAACATAAAGACTGACATCTGTGTTGTGAAGTTTGGTGGAGTGGACGGTCACAGAGATGAAGTTCTCAGTGCAGTAAGGCTTAATATACTTATAATCTGTAGCCTGTTTTATAACATTAAATCAAAATCATGTATTTTTCTTGTGATTTCTAGATAATTATATATAGAATAAGACACTTATTCTATATATATGCGCTTTTAACGCCAAAATATCATACAGGACACTTCCATTTCCTATTTATTAACTGCATCATTAAACCATTCCGGAGGGAAGTTATAAATTGAAAGAAACAGCCGGTATCCCATGACAACGTAATGTTTATCCAGAATGACATATTTTCGTCAAATGTCAAGCACTTTAGCGCAAAATACCACTTTAATGACGTCACACAAAGTTGGAAATGTCTAACATTTCATCATGACGTCATTAGCATAACAATCGAAGGTCTGCCAAACATCGCTTTCTACCGGTATGTTGAAAAGTGAGTCAAATATGGGGCGTTATGACGTCACCGATCAATGTATTTTATACAGAAATAAAATACATAGGTCTTGAAAGCTTTATCTCAGGCAATTACAGTGGTTGTGCATATATATAGAAATAAAAAGAAATCAGACAGCGTCCAGAAATATGAAAAGAAATTATTTTAAACATATTCTAAGGTAAACAAAGCCACAGAATTACATAATAGTAGCGGTGAATGAATTCTAAACTTTGCTTTTTGTACACATGTTTGAAATTTTGAAAAGAATTAGAATGTTCTTAGAAGTTTTTTTGTGAAACCAGCTGCTGATGGTTATAATATGTTTGAAAGGGTTATCTTACATTACAATTCAAACAATCAAGAAAAGTATACTAAAATGTACAGATGAGACAAATTTTGAGGTGTACGAAATTTTGAGTTGTATGATGTGAAATGGATATGAAGCAATATAATATGTATGAAGACAAAATCTTAATAGTATGTTGTAATAAAAAGTTTGGAAAAGTAGGATTTGATGCAAAATCTTTAATAGCTTGTCTTCAAGCAAATTCTTGATTAAAGTTTAACAGAAGTATTGTTAAGTAGGGCAGCTCACTGAAATACTGCTTTTGATATTAAAGGATTTTAATATAGATGGCTCTCAAATTGTATCATGTGGTATGGACCACAGCTTGAAGATATGGAAGACAACAACAGAGGAAATTCAAAATGCTATACATGAATCTTATTCGTATAACAAATCAAAAAGTAGCAAGTAAGTGAATGAAAATCATGTCTGTGTATATAGCAAATGAGTAAATGATAATCAGGTCTGCTTATAAAACAGGTAAGTGAATGATAATCAGGTCTGCTTATATTACAGGTAAGTGAATGATAATCAGGTCTGCTTATATTACAGGTAAGTGAATGATAATGAGGTCTGCTTATATAGCAAGTAAGTGAACAATAACCTGATCAGCTTATTATCCCCTCACAACAGCCTTGGAGGGGATATAGTAATGTGGCCATTCGTGTGTGTTTGGATGAAGGAATGGGTGCGTGGGAATGTGAGTCCATGACACTTCACCTTGTGGGCACAATACACACTACAGTTTTTGCCCCGATCACTCTTACACTTCACATTTTACTTGTTGATGATGAGAGGAAGAACCCTACTGATCTCGGGTCACAGTGTCAAAGGTCAAGGTCAACATTGGCAAGCTGTCTGTGATTTTGCTGCTGCGAGGGGATTCCACACTTGGCGTTGCTCTTGTTATCAATTTGGTGTACAATAATTTCATCAGCTCAGAAGTTAGCGAACAATAGCCTGGTTAGCTCATATAGCATGTTAGGGAATAATAGTGAGGTTAACTGATAAAGGAAATAAGAGAATGATAATCTGGTCGTATTAAATTAAAAGTAAGGGAACAATAATACATGTATATTCAGCTCATATACCATAGTAAGTTAATAAACACACTGGCTACTTTTGTTTCAAGTTAGTGAAAAATAATCTTATTGGCTGAAATAGCAAGCCAATGAAAAATTATGTGATCACCTTATAGTGCAAATTATTGAATAGTAATCTGGTCAGCTTATTCAGTATATAAGTGAACAGTACTCTAATTAACCTCAGGGAGATTATTTAAGATTTAATTAAACAGTGATTGAGGTAGTTTACAAGTATATAGTAAGTAAACCAACAGTAATCTGGTCAGCTTCTGTTGTAAGCAAGTAAACTCTAATCTGTTCACCTAAGTAGGAATTAAATGTACCGTAATATGTTATCTTAAGAAGGAAATAAATGAACAGCAATCTGTTCGTCTTAAATAGGAAGTAAATGAATGGTAGTTAAGATGGCTGACAGGAAGCTTCTGAACAATGATCTGTATGTTCATGAGTAAATTCTGTCTACAAAATCTCTAACTTAGATTTCTTAACAGAGTTTGGTCAAAAGTATTATCCAGTCCACCAAGATACAGGAGAATAGAACAGAAACTTCAAAACTTATTAAAACAAGAAACCTCTAAAGGCAGTATGGCTGAAGCTCTGAAAATTATTGAAAGCAGAATGTCTTTTGAAACACTATGACCACAGCAGTAACAGACTGTATAAAGATCAAGTTCACACATCACTGACATAAGTAACATCATTGACATAAGTAACATCATTGACATAAGTAACATCATTGACATAAGTAACATCTACAATAACTTGATTGGTGGAATATAACATGTCAAGCATGAAGTCAGTAGGCTTCATGGTGAAAATATTACAAGTAAGATGGACAAGACACATACATGAAATTGCTCTTTTTTTTCCTTGCATATTACTGAGAAAGTATACATCAAGGTCTATCTACATATGAAGTTTGAAAGTCATAATTCTCATGGTAGTTCTGTAATTGAACTAAATCAATAACACATTTGACCTTGAAAATGAGAACCTTCAAGGTAAAGGTCACAAACAAAGGTCGCAATTGATAGAGCTCATCAAGGTCTATCTACATGTGAAGTTTGAAAGAGGTATTGTCAATGGTCTTTCTGCAATGAACCTAAATGCAAGAGTTAAACCGAATTATTGACACAGACAGACAGATGGACATTGCTATTTCATAGACCGGATTTTGCTTCGCAATCCGGCCAAAAATCTGTATATTCTATTAAGGTGTGCTATGATATTGTCTGTTTACAAAGATAGGTCCTATAAATAAGTATAATGTAAGATACTATAAGGGGATATTTATCAATATTAAGATCAAAATGAGGAAAATAAATATTTTTTATCATTTTATATGATTTTCACGCAGTCTATGGGTATAAAAGATGATCATTATTTTTCACCAGACCATTTCCAACAGTCGCTCAACATTTCCCAGATTTTTCTACACGAGATATTCATCGTAATTATGTGGATTGTGTTCGATGGTTTGGAAGCTTCATACTGTCCAAGGTACTTTATTTCATTTATTATATTAGTATAAGTACTGATACCAGTTACATGTACTCATACTCCTAAAACTGAATTGAAACATTTTCAGTTTACATATAATCACCAAGACTTTATCCAAAACAATTTTCAGCCACATGGCCTCTATCTAGTAGTTTAAAGAAAATTACAGTCTTCTACATACATGTATAATGCATTGCTGCCACATGGTATCGCAAGCATTATATGGTAATGTCTTATTATTAACAGCTATGGATTTAACTTGCAGATTGTAGTTTTCTGTGAACCCTTTGATAAAGACTTGGTGGCTGGAAATTTGTGGAAAATGAGTGTGTTTGGGATCATGTGCTTGTTAACTTCCCCTATGGAAGATTGTAAAGGATATTTTCAGTCTAGAATTTCAAATTATTTTGCATAATTGTATTGTTTGAGTAGACTTTTTCTTTTGAAAGAACTAGTATTAAGGTTTTTTAGCTCACCTGAGTCAAAGGTTTAAGTGAGCTATAGTCTGTGGTCCGTCCGTCTGTCGTAAACTTTTCACATTTTCGACTTCTTCTCAAGAACTGCTGAACAGATTTCTATGAAACTTGATAGGAATAAAGTACTCATGGTTCCCTCCAAGTGTTGTTGTTTTTTGTCCCAATCTGTCAACAGGTGGTGCCTCCACAGGGAAAAGTAGGTCACAGAGAGGGTATCCTCCTTTGACAAACTTATTCTTTAGACAGGGTGCATACAGAGACAAACTGAATGCTTAGGAATGATCTAGAGGGATGTGTGAAGTGTTGTTATTTTTGGTTCTGTTCCGAAATCAAATTTCTGACATTTTTTCTGAATTTTTATGGACTTAGTAACTGCAATGCAGAAAAGTGTCATGTTTTTCAGTTTATTGATAATGGTGATTTCTTATGGACTATTTTGATCATAATTATGGTAAGGAATATAAATGTGAAAAATTTTGTCAATATCACAATTTTTTAATTTTTTTTATGAATTTTTTAAGACTTCCAAAAAAAGGGGGGGAAGGGGGCAGTTGGCCATTTTTCACATTTTCAATTTTTTTTGCAAAACTGTTGGAAAAATTTAATAAAAGTTAGTGGAAATAAATAACTTATGACCCCCTTTAAATTTCATTGTTTTTTCGTCCAGACCTCTTTATAGGTGGCGCCACCACAGTCAAAAGTAGGTCACAAAAGAGTACCGTCCTTTGACAATCTTCTTCATACTTGCTGTATACAGAGACAAACAGAATTCATAGAAATGATTTAGAGGGGTGAGTGAAGAAGTATTGTTGTTTTGGTTCCCTTCCGAAATCAAATTTTAGAAGTTTTTTCGACATTTTTTTGGACTTGGTGATTTCAATGCAGAAAAGTGTCATATTTCCTAGTTAATTGATAATGATGATTTCGTATGGACAATTTTGATCATAATTATGGTAAGGAATGTTATTTTGAAATAATTTTGTCAATATCTCAATTTTTGGATTTTCTATGAATTTTTTAAGACTTCCAAATGAGGGTGTATAGGGACAATTCTTCACATTTTTAACTTCTGCTGTTATACCACATGAACGATTTTGATGAAATATGGTATACATGAAGTACTATACGTCCTCTATCAATTTTGTACATTTCATTCAAATTGGTCAACAGATGGTGCCACCATGTCTAAAAAATGGGTCTCACAATGGTACATAAACCACTTGGTAATTAAAATATGGAGAGTAGCAGTTCAAACCCAGCTGTAGTCAAATTGTTACTTCATTTCTTTACACATCTAAATAAGTTTTAGATGTTTCTCAACACTCAACAAATGAAATTGGGCCGTTTTAAGTTGGATCTGGACAATATTTGAAGCAATTGTTGTTCATGACCCAGACATGAAATCAGTCAACAAAAGGTCCCACCTAAAGAAAATGACTATTTTGTTGCCCTGAATCACATCTTGCAGAGACAAAGCAAAAGCTTGATATCAAAATCACCTGAATGGATGTGCAAAATGCACAAATAAATGACTTCTTCCTTCCTGCATGACTGATCATTTAGGTATTCTTGGGCCTCTTGTTATATGCCTTTTTTGACTGGATGTATTATAGTATGGTGCCATCCGACTGTCCAACCTTGTGGGCAGGATACAAACAAAACCGTTAGGGCTTAGACTGTCAAACTTGGTACATTTACTCCTCATGCCAAGACAAAGACACCTATTGTTTTTCAGAGTCAAAGGTCAAATGTCACAGTCATAGTACTACTTGCTAGGAACAACCTTGTGGGCAGGATACAGACCAAACCATTGGAGCTAAGACTGTCAAACTTGGTACACGTACTCCTCCTGCTAAAACAAAGATGCCTTTTGTTTTTCAAGGTCAAAGGTCAAAGTCATAGTACTACGTGGTAGAAAAGCTTGTAGCCAGGATATAGATCAAACTGTTGGGGCTGGTGTACCTTTACTCCTTAAGCCAAGACAAATACGCCCATCGTTTTACAAAGGTCAGAACTCAAAGGTCAAGGTTGTAGTACTACTTGGTAGGAAACCCTTTGTAGGCAGGATACAGCTCAAACTATTGGGGCTAGGACTGTAAAACTTGGTACACTTGCTCATCATGCAAAGACAAAGACCTCTTAATTTTTTCAAGGTCAAACTGGGTGCACTCACTCTTCATGCCAAGACAAAGACCCCTAAAAAATTTTCAAGGTCAGAGATCAAAGGTCAAGGTTGTAGTACTACTTTGTAGGAAACCCTGGTAAACAGGATACAGACTAAACTGTTGGAGCATAGGACAATCAAAGGTGGTACACTTACTCCTCTTGTCAAGACAAAGATGCCTACTGTTTTTCAAGGTCAGAGGTCAAAGATCAAGGTCGTAGTTCTACATGGTAGGAACGACCTAGTAGTTAGGTATGACAAAAACGTTGGGGCTAAGACTGTCAAACTTGGTACCTATACTCCTTATGCCAAGACAAAGATTGTTTTTCAAGGTCAAAGGTCCAGGTTGTAGTACTACTTGGTAGGAAACACTTGTAGACAGGATGCAGATCAAATCGTTGGGGCTAGGACTGTCAAACTTGGTACACTTACTTCTCATGCCAAGACAAATATGCTATTGTTTTTCAAGTTCAAAGGTCTAGGTTGTAGTATTACTTGGTAGGAAACCCTTGTAGACAGGATACAGCCCAAACTGTAAGGGCTAGAACTGTCAAACTTGGTACTTTTACTCCTCATGCCAAGACTTGGTACACTTAATCCTCATGTTAAGACAAAGCCACTTATTGTTTTTCAAGGTCAAAGGTGAAGGTCGTAGTACTACTTGGTAAGAAAACCTTGTAGGCAGGATACAGAATGAACTATTGGGGATTTAACAATTTAATGAGAATGTTTCCATATTTTAAAAATCCTACCATTCAAACTAAGCCATGAGCTATTATGCCACGCTAGGTGTTGCTCTTATTTTGACTCTCTTTGTATTGAAATTTTATACAGTCATGCGAGAACTGCATAATATGTTGGAAGCCTGGAGGCCTGCATGACACGGATTTTAGACTCAGTGATACCTCAGTTACCATCCTTCATAGATTTGACTACAAAGACTGTGATATCTGGTATATGAGATTTGCTCTGGATTTCTGGAAAAAGGTAAGACTAGGTTACATGTAGGTGGAAGTATTACAAGAAAAATATTCTCATGAGATTCCTTATGTTTCAGCTTTTAGGTCATCTGGGCTGAAGTTGTATATTACAATCATCTTTTGTTTATTGTAGTGTGTCAGCCATAAACAGTTATTTGAATTTACAACTTCTTAAGAAATGAATAAAAAGAAATAAACACGGTCCACTACAAATGTTAAGTTTTGATCAGGGTCCGTCGCCATAAACTGAGAAAATATTTGAGTCAATCTTTTCATTTTAATTTATTCCATCATCAAACGTTCAAGCAAATTGTCATGCAGAATGGATTAATACTATTTATTGATAGAAAAAAAACTTAATAAAATCCAAATCCCACTTATTAATCCATTTAATCCATTGTTGACAGAGACATATATACATGTATATATGTCTCTGATTGTTAAACAGAAGAATATGAAATTACGACTTTTAAGAATATTTTCTCAGTTTATGGCGCTGCACCCAGATCTGTTAAAGGGTAGATCTGAAATAAGAAATCCAGCAGAAAAAGGCAATTAATTTAAATTTCCGACTTGTACTGTGATATGAGACTTCCGTTTGTACTGTCTCATATGGAGGATGGAAAGTGTGTGTAAAGATGATAACACTTAACAGAAAACATTTCCGACAGACATTTCCAACTGTCAAATTGGAAATTTATGTTCACATCTCTATACCAACCTAGTCCTAATAGGATTGTATTTTTTCTTCTCCTGTGACACAAAATTGAGGACAATGAGAGTCCTTTGATGATCATCGTTATCCCTGTTTCTGAACAATTATTTCCATGTGGAGAGATAATGCAATCTCTAACTTGTTTGTGTTTGTTCGTGTTAAAGATGTGCCGGCAGCATGCAAATGTCTGTCTGTCCGTCCTTAGGTTCTCCTTTGACACATTGCAAATACAAATCATCCGATAGTTGTACACATATGTACATATGTACATGTACATGAGTGGTAGTCGTCCAACTGGGTTTCAAATTGGGATGTGACCCCTGAGGGAGGGGTAAATGTGCGGGATAAAATCTTATCCATATTCTTAAAAACTATTACGATACAAATGATCAGATGGTGGTGCATGTACATATTCGTGAAAGGGTGTCACTAGCAGGTATGCACGTGTGGTTTAAGTATGTGGGAAGTTGAAAATATGAAAATTCACGAACGGACAACAAAATTGTTATTTTAGTTACTCCAGTCTTTGTCTTATAAAAGTTTAATATCGAAAGAAAGTAAAAAAGGACCACCTCTGAACATTGATTGATGTCTTACGTGTTTGTAAACGTTTATTGGTATAATAAATATATTGCAACAAAGTTTTGTTTCATAGAAAATAAGATATTGTCATTCACTGTCACAAACACATTTTAAAAGAAATGTTTATATCTTAAATTCTGATTCATTCATATCCATTCGGCTCGATATCCTAATTGGCCGTTTGACATTCTTCCTCCAACCGTAAAGTAACCAGGATGTACCTGTGGCGACGTTCTCCTGGGATCCACGAGACGGTATCCTCTGCTGCCATAGTTCGGGTCATACCACTCCTCAGGAGGTCTTCTGATGACCTCTCGACGATATCCAGGGCGAGACCGTGGGCCTGCTGGGCGTCTCATGTAAGGCAATGTGTAAGCATGTGCTGCCCTTTGGGTTTTGCGGTCAATATAGTTCGTGTTAGGTAAACGAACGATATCTGCCATGTGTTTTGGCAGAGCTATTGGTTTATTCTGTAATAGATCAGCATCACTATGACTGTGGTGTAGATTCGGGTATCTACTCTCTCTAATTCCCTTCATATACTTACTAATGGCGTCTTTATCGAGCGCTGACAAGGACTGACTTGGTTTGACATGCCTTTTCTGTCTCTCTTTTTTCCGAACTTGACTCGGTTTAAATGTGTCCTTTGTCTGCCTAGGAAGCCGTTTAGAGCGTTTCTCTCTCATTATTGACTCTTTCTGATGGGCCTTTAGCAGCATTTCTACTTCAAGATCTGAACTACTTTTGGATCCTCTTGGGATAACACCATTAGAGACTATCCCATTTATTCTCTGTTTCCGATGAAGAATATTGTCATTCTTCATTGGTAGGCTGTTGATTGGATGATAGTCAATAGAAGCACGTTTAATACCATAACTGCGACTCTTCTTCCATTTATAAAAGAAATGACACACCACAGCAGCTATTGAACCTATCACCATGGCAACGCCACCTACCGATGAAAATATAATAATCAGAAGCAGCGTCTGATCACATTCGAATTTCCCTACGTCAAACCTCCATAGAGGTATACCAGTCCGGGCACTTGGACCACGACATGCGTAACTCTCATTTAGAAGTTTGTTTATCAGTGTAATAGACGTCTCTCGGGCCCAATTCCTTAATCCCAACAAACTGCAGTCACATCTAAAATCATTGTGAGATAAGTCAACTTCCTTAAGAAACAACAAGTCATTAAAAATTGCAGGATTGATGTTCACTATTTTGTTGTCATTCGCTTTTATAGACGTAATGGTTTTTGCGTTGGAGAACGTACGCAGTTTAAGTGTAGTTATACAGTTATGGCCGAGGTCGATGCGAGTTAGCCTGTAAAGGGGTCGAAGGGCAGAGAAGATATCTGCTTCGCTGTGGAGCTTGTTGTTATTCAGCATTAACTCGCTTACGTTTGTGAGGTACTCAAATGCATCTGGAGGTAAATATGATAAATTATTATGACCGAGATTGAGGTATCTAAGACTGCTTAGTGCGTAAAAGGCTTGGTCGTCAATCGCTACTAATTTGTTTCCATGGATATCTATGGAATAGGTTCCAATCCATCCCATGTTCCAGAGTTTCCTCAGTTCGTTGTTGGATAAATCGATCACAAGGGGAGAGTTTGGTCGGAAGGTCTGATGATTGGCTTTTACTATTTGGTTATTACTAAAGTTCGCAACTTTGATCTTAGGAGAGTTGACAAATAAGAACATTGTAAGATGTGTAAGCTTATTACCACTTATATCAAATTCTTCTAGAGAAGACAGTCCAGAGAGAGGGGCAGTGGTGTCGATTCTGTTTCCCGCCAAATTTAAAACTCTAAGCTTGTTTAAGTTTGCCGGAGTAGTGAAGTTCGATATTTCGTTATTACTGACATCTAACATTTCCAAATCCTCACAGTTCGATACATCTAGTGTGTTGCTGACTAATTGATTATTGCTTAAATTTAACACTTTAAGCTTTGTCAGGAAAGTACGGAAAGAGTCATGGATTTCGGATATTTTATTGTGAGACAAGTCTAAAACAACAAGACTGGCTATCTCAGTAATGGATTGATCGAGAGACTCTAACTTGTTTTTATCAACGTACAATACCCTTAAACTCCGGAGATAATCTCTCAGTGTCATTGGCATTTCCGATATGCTATTGTTAGAAAGTATCAACTCCGTCATGGGAAAATCCTGCAATGACTGTGGAATGACTGTGATGTTTGACATGTTCATGTTAGAAAGATCTAAATTTGTAAGCTGTTGTAGATCAGAAGAATTGAAGACGGCCGTGAGATTGTCCGGGTGCAAGTCCGTGTTACCAGCGAGGGAGAGGCGTCTTATTCCGACTAGGTGACGGAATGCTCGTGGATGGATGGACGCAATCTGACAGTATGAGAGGTTTAGGCTCTTGGGAATGTCATGGCGCCAGCTGTAAGTCATCTCCATGGCAGCCGCGTCAATATAGTGGAATGAATTTCCAGAAAAGTCAAGTGTTTGCATCTTTGTCATAACCTGGAAAGTAAATAAAAAGAAACTGTTAATACACAATGTATTTTATATTCTGATGTATTTTTATCTCTTTTTTAACTCACCTGAGCCGAAGGCTCAAGTGAGCTATTGTAATCAATCGTAGTCCGTCGTTCGTCCGGCGTCCGTCGTTAACTTTTTACATTTTCGACTTCTTCTTCAGAACTGCGGAACAGAATTTGATGAAACTTGGTATGCATGAAGTACTCATGGTCCCCTACAAGTGTTGTTGTTTTTTTGTCCAGATCCGTCAGCAGGTTGCGCCACCACAGGCATAAGTAGGTCACAGAGGGTACCCTCCTTTAATAAACTTCTTCTTCAGACCTGGGGCATACAGAGACAAACCGAATGCATAGGATTGATCTGAAGGGATGTCTGAAGAAGTGTTGTTATTTCTGGTTCTGTTCCGAAATTTTGGATGTTTTTAGACATTTTTATAAACTTAGTAATTTCAATGCAGAAGAGTGTCATGTTTTTCAGTTAATTGATAATGATGAGTTTTTATGGCCTAATTTGATCATGATTATGGTAAGGAATATTATTGTGAAAGAATTTTGTCAATATCTCCATTTTTGGATTTTTTATGAATTTTTTAAGACTTCCAAATAAAAGGGGGGGGTTGGCCATTTTTCACATTTTCAACTTTTTTAGCTCACCTGAGCCAAAGGCTCAAGTGAGCTATTGTGATCAATCACCGTCCGTCGTTAACTTTTCACATTTTCGACTTCTTCTCCAGATCCACTGAACAGAATTTGATGAAACTTGATAAGCATGTAGTACTCATGGTCCCCTACAAGTGTTGTTGTTTTTCGTCCGGATTCATGAACAGGTGGCGCCACCACAGGCAAAAGTAGGTCAAAGAGGGTACCCTCCTTTGACAAACTTTTTCTTCAGACCGGGGGCATACAGAGACAAACCGAATGCATAGGAATGATCTAGAGGGATGTGTGAAGAAGTGTTGTTATTTTTGGTTCTGTTCCTAAATCAAATTTTTGACGTTTTTTTGTACTTGGTAGTTTTAATGCAGAAAAGAGGTATTTTTTTCTTTTAGTAAACATTGATGCATTAATTTGGTTTAATTTGATCATTTTGATGGCAAGAAATACTACTGCGAAGAAAATTTTTCAATATTTTATGTTTTGAATTTTTTATGAATTTTTTAAGACTTTCAAGAAAAAGGGGGGTGGGATAATTGGTGTAAACATTTCACAGTTTGAACTTTTTCTTCAGAACCACTTGCTGGAATTCAATGAAACTTGGCATGCATCAAATACTTAAGGTCCCCGACAAATGTGGTCATCTTTGTCAGGATCCATGAACAGGTGGCACCACCACAGACAAAAGTAGGTCACAGAGGGTACCCTCCTTTGACAAACTTCTTATTCAGATCGGGTGCATACAGCGACATACCGACTGCATAGGAATGATTTAGAGGCATATGGGAAGAAGTGTTGATATTTTTGGTTCCATTCCGAAATCAAATTTTTGACGTTTTTTCATTTTTATTTTGGACTTTGTTATTTTAATGCATTAAAGAGTTATTATTTTCTTTTAGTAAACATTGATGCATTCATTTGGTTTCATTTAATCATTTCTATGGTAAGGAATGCTGGTGCGAAGGAATTTTTTGAATATCTCGATTTTTGAATTTTTTATGAATTTTTTAAGACTTCCAAGAAAAGGGGGGGGGGGGGACAATTTTTCATATCTTCAACTTGATCTACAGAACAACTTGAAGGATTGTGATAAAACTGGGTAGGATGCAAGTACTCATAGTCCTTTTCAAAGGTTTTGTTTTTTGTGCGGATCATCCAAATTGGTTAACAGATAATGCCACCATGTCTAAAAGTAGGTCTCACAATGGTACATATACCACTTGGTAATTGAAATATGGAGAGTAGCGGTTCAAATCCAGCTGTGTTCAAAAAAAATTTTTTTTTTTTTACACATTTAAATAACTTTTTAGATGTTTCTCAACACTCAACATATGAAAGTAGGAATTTTACGTTTAAGACTTCCAAAAAAAAAGGGGGGGGGGTTGGTTTTGGTCATTTTTCACATTTTCAACTTTTTCTACAAAACTGTTTGAAGGATTTTAATAAATCTTGGTAGAAATAAGTCACTTATGATCCTCTTCAAATTGTGCTGTTTTCGTCCAGACCTCTTTACAGGTGGCGCCACCATAGTCAAGAGTAGGTCACAAAAGAGTTCCCTCGTTTAACAATATTCTTTTTCATACGGGCTGTATACAGAGACAAACAGAATGCACAGAAATGATCTAGAGGGATGAGTGAAGATGTATTGTCATTTTGGTTCCCTTCCAAAATCAAATTTTAGAATTTTTTTCGACATTTCTTTGGACTTGGTGATTCAATGCAGAAAAAAGTGTCATATTTCCTAGTTAATTGATAATGATGATTTCTTAATGACTATTGTGATCATAATTATGGTAAGGATTGTTACTTTGAAAGAATTTTGTCAATATCTCAATTTTTGGATTTTCTATGAATTTTTTAAGACTTCCAAATGAGGGTATATAGGAACAATTCAATCACATTTTTCACTTCTGCTGTTATACCACATGAAAGATTTTAATGAAACATGGAATACATGAAGTACTAAAAGTCCTCTATCAATTTGGTAAATTTCATCCAAATTGGTTAACAGATAATGCCACCATGTCTAAAAAGCAGTTCTCACAATAGTACATATACCACTTGGTAATTGAAATATGGAGAGTAGCGGTTCAAATCCAGCTGTGGTCAAAATTTTTTTTTCATTTCTTTACACATCTAAATAAGTTTTTAGATGTTTCTCAACACTCAACATATGAAATTAGGCAATTTTAAGTTAGATCTGGATAATATTTGAAACAATTGTTGTTCATGACCAAGACTTTGAAATCAGTCAACAAAAGGCCCCACCTAAAGAAAATGACTAACTTGTTGCCCTGAATGACTTCTTGCAGAGACAAAGGAAATGCTTAATATCAAAATCACCTGAATGGATGTGCAAAAAAGTGTTGTTTTTTATTCTAGCCTGAAATAAAATTTGACATATTTTCCACATCTGTGTTGACTTAGTCACATTAATGCAAAAATAAATGAATTCTTCCTTCATGCATGACTGATAATCTAGGTACTCAGGTGAGCGATATAGGCCCACTTGGGCCTCTTGTTTGTAAAACTGTTCGAAGGATTTTAGTAAATCTTTGTAGAAACTAATCCCTTATGATCCCCTTCAAATTCTGTCGTTTTCGTCAAGACCTCTTTACAGGTGGCGCCACCACAGTCAAAAGTAGGTCACAAAAGAGTAACCTCCTTCGATAATCTTCTTCTTCATACTGGCTGTATACAGAGACAAACAGAATGCATAGAAATGATCTAGAGTAAAGAAGAATTGTCATTTTGGTTCCCTTCCAAAATCAAATTTGAGAAATTTTTCGATATTTTTTTGGACTTGGTGATTTCAATGCAGAAAAGTATTTCCTAGTTAATTGATAATGATGATTTCTTATGCACTATTTTGATCACAATTATGATAAGGAATCTTATTTTGAAAGAATTTTGTCAATATCTCAATTTTTGGATTTGCTATAAATTTTTTAAGACTTCCAAATGAGGGTGTATAGGGACAATTTTTCACATTTTTAACTTCAGCTGTTATACCACATGAAAGATTTTAATGAAACAATTTTACATTTCATACAAAGTGGTCAACAGATGGTGCCACCATGTCTAAAAAATAGGTCTCACAATAGTACATATACCACTTGGTAATTAAAATATGGAGAGTAGCGGTTCACATCCCACTGCTATCAAAAAATTCTTTTCATTTCTTTACACATCTAAATAAGTTTTTAGATGCTTCTCAACACTCAACATATGAAATTAGGCCATTTTGAATTGGGTTCATGACCCAGACTTGAAATCAGTCAACAAAAGGTCCCACCTAAAGAAAATGACAAAGTTGTTGCCCTGAATCACATCTTGCAGAGACAGAGCAAATGCTGAATATCAAAATCACCTGAATGGATGTGCAAAAAACTGTTGTTTTTAATTCTGGTCTGAAATAAAATTTGACATATTTTCAACATTTGTGTTGATTTAGTCACAGTAATGCAAAAATAAATAATTCTTCCTTCATGCATGACTGATAATCTAAGTACTCAGGTGAGTGATATAGGCCCACTTGGGCCTCTTGTTTTAAACTTATGTCAGAATTAATAAAAGTATTGATGATAATACTTGAAATTAAAGTGACGATCCAGAATACCTTCATTACCGGAAATTAGTTTGCCCCTGCCAGGCATAGCGGAAGGAGGGGTCAAATATTTGCTTTATCCGTCCTTCCATCCCTCTGTCATATCGTTCTTCCGTCACACAATTGGCAAAAAAAAAAAGGCATCCCATCCAAATCAAATATGTATATAGATGGATACTCATCACAAAGGAAAACTGCATATTTAGTTTGGGTCAAAAGGTCACATATCATTGTCATTACTGGTGAAAATAGATTGCCGTTATTGGTTTCAAATTGGTTTTGACCTACTTTTAAAAATTTTTAATTTTGGCTAGATATTTTGAGTCAGTAGGGGTAGGGCATTGATACTTCATACATAAGTTCTATATGACCAGAGCTTTCAATTGATACTTGACTTTTACCTTGTGTTCTTGACCATGTTTTGAATTTACTTGTCAATCCGGTCATACCGTCGTTAGCGGTTTCTCGTCAAAAACTTCATCTTTTTAACCATTAGAGATAGGGATTTGATGTTTCACATGCAGATTCCTTATGATCAGAACTTTTATTTGGTGTTATATATTTTTTTACCTTAGCCTTTTTCATCGTTTTCTTTAGTACCAAAACACATGACAGACATTTAAATCTTTGCTTTTAATGTTTTTCCTACGGATAAATATTGTAATATTGTGTAGAGTAAGTGGTTTGTGTGTTCTTAATCATAAGGGGTACATCGTCGTAAGCCATGGGTATTGAGTCCGCTCCCTTCGCTCTTCTCCCTCAAACCCGTGGCTGTCTCTGCTCGATTACGCTCGTTTCTCATGAATATATATGGGCTCTTATTGACCAGTCAGGGCAATACCTGACAGATTTTGCCAGAAAACTTCGTCAAATGGCACCTAACGATCTATCTTCCGTTACCAGTTCACAACATAAAGCATATTGTTTCTTCGCATCGGGCGCTGCCATTACATATATCCGAAATCACTAAACGACAATTTCATTGGCTCAGAGAATATAGGTATACATTATTAAAATTCTTGAGAAACGAGCGTAATGGGGCAGAGACAGCCACGGGTTTGAGGGAGGAGACGGACTCAATAACTCGGGGCTTGTGACGATGCAAGAGGTAGTGTTAAAAAGTTCTATATACTGTAATTACAGCGACAATAAAAGACAGATATTATGTTACATTAGAAGTTATAAACATGAATATATTCTTATGATTTGTAACGTAATCATAGATTTATTTAACGGAGATATTGACGTCGATTATTATTCACGTACTTGATAAAGCCAAGTGACTGAAGATTTGTGAAAAAAGTATTTTTCATTTCTCAAACACCGACTTCCCTGTGGAAAATTTGAATTTTTCGGGTAAAATGATAAATGCATTGAAGTAAAATAATCGACAGTTTAAACTTTCAGTTGTATCCTTGGCTCAATTAGAGTTGATTAGATTAATTCACTCCTCTTAAAATGTAAGATGGGAGGTCTTGCACATCTACTTATGTTTAAAAAATATGATATGTATAGCATATGTACTGAATTGTTATCAGTTTGATACATGTAAAAGAATGAAGTAAAAGAAAATTTATAAATAAGTAGTTTAGGTTTTCATCAAGATAGTAACAGTACCTGGAAACGGAGACCAAGTTTGAGTTCTTCCAGCTTATTGAAACTCATGTTGAAAAGTTTAAGATTCTCTAGGAACCGAAATGGCACATCCGGAATAACAAAGAAGTCGTTGAAACTTAAATCTAGCTCTTCTAAGTTTCTGAGATGTTTGAATACAAAGTCATCAAAACGCACGAGATGATTTCGACTCAGGTCCAGGCGTTTAAGTCGCCGGAGGAACCGTAACACAGACTCAGAAATAGTATGTATGTTATTTCCGGAGAGATCTAAGAGTTCAAGGTTCATTAGAGATGAAAACGATATGTCTAAGTTAGGTCCTAGAAAGCTGCTGTGAATAATTAAATGAGTTGTCCTTTGCTCCAAACTATGCGGAAGGAATGATAAGACGTTGGTACACTGTACTGTCGTGTTGTCACATATACATCCGGGTACACATGATGATGCCAGAGATGACAACGACGAGGAAATACCTAGCATCAAAACGTAAAACCGAGCCATCAGTGTATATTTTGTTATAATTTATTAAAAATTTCCACTGAAGTTTACTGATTCTGTTGAAATGTCCAGAATTTCTCCGATTCTATGCGGTACAAAGTGGTGTCTTAAAACAAATGACGTCTCGACTTGCGTTCCAATGAAAATAGAATTTTTGAATATTGATACATGGTATATCTGATAATGTACGAATTGTGAACACTGATACATGCTCGTGAGGGGTACCTGCTTGGTCATAATGACACGAAATATAAGTGAAATATCCTGAAGCTCGAATTAGGACTGAGCGATGTTTTAAGAATTTGAATATTAATGTGAAGGAGATCAATTAATGAGAAGTTTGTTTAAATAAAAAGAGAAAAATGTACACTGAATCCTAATTTCCCACACCAGTTCCCCTTGTATATGTGATAACACTGTTCGATAGAGATATGACCATACATGCCTAATTAGCAGAGTATGATAGAGTAATTAACGCTTATCGCATGGCCATAGCATTGGGGAGATAACTTTGCCGACGTGGCTGAATGTTTATGCACTCCTTCTACAGGGCATGACACGGGTAAACCAGGCTCGGTATCATTAATGTATCTTTAATCTTTCAAAATGATGAACTTATTACAACAAAACGGAGCGTTATACTTATTAAATGAAAGCCTTTTAGTTGCCTTTTTATATGAAAAAGATATGTATATACATGTATACAAACGATTGCACTTTTAAGGCGATTTCCTTCCACTTTTCTCTTACGATTTCCTGCGGTTTGACAGTGAGTTGCATTTCACTGTAATCGTAGGGATAATGTTTACCGACTTCTTTAACAAATTGTAATCGTTGTGTATGGCAGAAACTCGCGAGCCAGTAAAAGTATAGAAAAAGGACATACCTTAATCCAGTATGACTGACATTGCAATCTCCACATGAAAATCAAAGCAATTTGGATAACAATTTTACAGGAATTACTAACACAATATAGTATAGTAAAGTATAGTTCAAAAGTATATAAAAGACAGTAAAAGATTCCATTCAATTCGCAATTCATTTAAATCACGTAACTTATTTATCTTCAACCTCTTCTTTCATCTTTAATCCATTCCCAACCATTTTATACACACACACACACACACACACACACACACACATTATATATATATATATATATATATATATATATATATATATATATATATATATATATATATATATATATATATATATATATATATATACTCCCAGTGCCTGTCTCCAATATCTTACTATTATGTAAATAGTACATGTATGTACAGTATATTTGATGTTTTGTATCTATATGATGTGGCACTTGTTTATGTCTACGTAAGTTAGCTTTAAGGAGAGGGCTTTATGTAAGAATTTTGTTGTTGCCCAGTCTTTATCTCTTATTGTTAGTAAATATTTTTTCATATGCACATTAATCAATTAATAGTTTAAAAACAAACTAACACAAAATACTTGATACATAAGCGTGAAAAAGTGATACGTGTAATTTTATATGGCTATCTTGTAATTCTTAGAATAGACTTAGTGTCTTATACATTGATTTTTATTTTAATAATTTCTATACGTAGAAATGTGGGCGTATTATGTTGTACCGCTGTCGTTCTTAGTCCCACTTATCTTGTCTTCGCAACTCCTCCTATAAACCTTCGGAGGGATTTTGATGTAACTTGGGACAATGAAGAACACTATACAGTAAAACCTGTCTTATTGGCCATCTCTATTAAGAGGTCACCTGTCTATAAAGGTCACATTTTAAATTCCCAATATCTATGTTTTCCTAAATAAAAGACCTCTGTATAAAGGCCACCTGTCTATAAAGGCCACTTTTGACTGTTCCCTTAGCTGACCTTAATAGACTGGTTTGACTGTATATGTAGATGTACATATTGGAAGAGGAATGCTGTCCCAAGACATTTATAGGAATTATGGCCCGTTGACTTATTTTCTTAAAATAGATTGTTTTCGAAATTCCTCCTAAACCCTTTTGGGGATTTTGAATTAACTTGGTACAAGGAAAGAACACTCTATAAAAATATAAGTATTGGAAAGGTAATGCTGTCTAAAAAATCACAAGAATTATGACCCTTAGATTTAGAGTTTCTTATATTTTTCTATGCAAAATACCTTGTTTTCGCAACTCCGAAACCTTTGGATGGATTTTGATGAAACGTGGTACAAAGAAAGAATGAAAGATATCAGTCTCGGGCGACATGCTTCGACATCACAACCTGGACTAATGCCTCGGTTGGAATTATGTGGAAACATGTCGCCCTCGGCTGTTATTTTCGATCTGGGACTCGATGTGATTCTAGATTCTTATGATAAAGCTGTGTATATTTGAAGGGGAATGCTGTCCGAAACAATACACCGATCCACTTTTCAGCATAGATAGCGATGTTTAGCGGACTTTTGATTGTTATGCTTGTGACGTCATAATCAAATGTTCAACTTGTCCAACCTTGCGTGACGTAATCACAGTCGTATTTTGCACTAAAGCGCTTGTTATTCGACGAAAGTGGATCGGTGTATTGCAAGAGTTATGACCCATGGACTTGGATTTTTCTATGCAAAATACCTTGTTTTCGCAACTCCGAAACCTTTGGGTGGATTTTGATGAAACGTGGTACAAAGAAAGAATGAAAGATATCAGTCTCGGGCGACATGCTTCGACATCACAACCTTGACTAATGTCTCGGTTGGAATTATGTGGAAACATGTAGCACTCGGCTGTTATTTTCGATCTGGGACTCGATGTGATTCTAGATTCTCATGATGAAGCTGTGTATATTTGAAGGGGAATGCTGTCCGAAACAATACACCGATCCACTTTTCAGCATAGAAAGCGATGTTTAGCGGACTTTTGATTGTTATGCTTATGACGTCATAATCAAATGTTCAACTTGTCCAACCTTGCGTGACGTAATCACAGTCGTATTTTGCGCTAAAGCGCTTGTTATTCGACGAAAGTGGATCGGTGTATTGCAAGAGTTATGACCCATGGACTTGGATTTTTCTGTGCAAAATACCTTGTCTTTGCAACTCCTTCCACACCATTTGGTGCATTTTGATGACACTTTGTACAAAGAAAGATCGTATTATGAAGATGTGCATATTGGACAGGAATTTTCATATCGCCTCAAAATTTGATACAAGTGTAGTCGGTGTATGTATGACAGGATGTAGGGATGTCAGTATGTGAAATAATGGATGCGCGAAGAGGATCAATTAACCTACATACTATTGAAGAAGAAAACTGAACTATTTTACCAGTATCAAATGTAATCTAAATTTACAACAGTTAGATTAGATATTTAGTTCTAGTTTGTATTCAATTTTATAGCAGTTTTGGTGAAGCTTTACTACTAATGATGTAGATATTAGGGTAAAGGTATAAATGCATTTCAGCTCACAAAACTTTTCATTCCTTTAATATTACAAAAGTTGTTTAAAGTAAAATCTCAATATAAAAATCATGAAAAGATAATTGTTACAGTCTCTCTCAGTGTCTAGATAAGTAGAACTTCAGTGCTGAAAGAGTCCCTATGTTATTAATATTTGATTTCACCGTTTGGTGTTTGTTATCATTCATTCCGAGGAGCTCTTCACGTGTTACCAGTATGAGAATACACATTAAATGAAAGATTTATATCTATAAGAGGTCGAAAAGCTGTCGCTTCGGTTGATACTGAATTAAATATTGTATTTATTTGCATTATATGAATAAGACAGATACGGTATAAATAATGAAATCTTCAGTACATTAAAGGCAAGACGAGTGTTTTTATTAATTTTTATTTGCATTTCAGAAAATAGCGCTAGGAAATCAATTAGGGAGGGTTTATGTGTGGGACATTGACACTGATGATCCCGCCCAAGCCAAGTAAGTATACAGTTGTTTTATAATTAAATGTATAACGTCATTGTATTATATCACACCTTTTATTTCCTTATGGCAATCAGTTAAGTTTATACGACTGCATAGGAATTTGTTTTAATCTTGTAATTCTTGTCAGGTATTTTAGTGTGCATTTTAATTCGCCTAAATAAGTGTTTCTACATTTACCTCACTCCATCGTACATAGATTGTATAAGTATTTGTGTCTAAAATAATCGATTCGGTGGGATTAAGATTTTATTTATTGAGTCGGCTTCGGTGAAGCCGCACTCATTGCAATCACTTTCTTTTCAGGGGTTATAACTTTCACTACCGATATAGAGCTTACTACGCCGCTGAAAAATAAAGTGCCGAAAATTACTGATATTGTCTTAAAATTCTTGATCAGCACAATGTACCTTTAGCTCAGTTAATTGAAGCTAAACATAAACTAGTTTCAATAACTCGAAAAAGGAGTTGCAATAATGTTTTCAAATTTCGCGTAATAATATGTAGTTGTGACTACTTTACGATGTATTTACCACCGATACCATCGGATGTACTCGATTGTGTAATTCTCCGGACAAAGCATTTGTCTTGATCTTGTATCGCTTGTTTTTATCGAGATATTTCAATTAAAGTTTTCCTCCAACATGTTCTGGAACTTTAGTTCTTTTTCAAATATATGACAAATTTAAAGATCGATCTTCCCGCATTTCCTCTGATAATGAAAATGCAATATAAATATTTAGGTAAATGTTGTATGTTTCTAAATATAAATGATATTAAAACATTATGAGAATCGTGAATAAGATGGTTATTTAATGTCCCACTTCAAGGAATGTCGTTCCTTGGCTCAGCTTCGACTCGTGACAACAATGCAGTAAAACTTGTTGCCATGAAGTTGTCGATTGCACGTTCATTTCCGATACAAGCAATTGCAAACTCTTTGCCATAAGATAGTATGAAGAGAGCAAATTTTATTAGCATTTTGTACATAGGTATAATGACGATGTAGTTGCAACAAAGACCTAATTTTTTTGAGTCCTTTGATCTTTTAATATTTAAACAAATCAAATTTATGCAAGAAATTTCCAAATGAATATTCAGACACAAGATACACATTTCTTGTTTAGTATATCACCGTATCACATTTTGTTGACATGTACATGTTATTACCAGTATATATAGTACTCCAGCTATTGTCAAGGTACAGAATCACGTTCTGTTGTCAAGGTACAGAATCACATTCTGTTGTCAAGGTACAGAATCACATTCTGTTGTCAAGGTACAGTATCACATTCTGTTGTCAAGGTACAGTATCACATTCTGTTGACATGTACATGTCATCACCAGCATACATAGTACTCCAGCTATTGTCAAGGTACAGAATCACATTCTGTTGTCAAGGTACAGTATCACATTCTGTTGTCAAGGTACAGTATCACATTCTGTTGACATGTACATGTTATCACCAGTATACATAGTACTCCAACTGTTGTCAAGGTACAGAATCACATTCTGTTGTCAAGGTACAGTATCACATTCTGTTGTCAAGGTACAGAATCACATTCTGTTGATTACACGAGACAAATGAGGACTTTGACATATTTATAAAGAAAAACGACATATCATCAACTCTTTAAATTGATTTTCTTGTGGAAATTTACAAAATCTGAGACGAAAAATAATGCATTGCACATCAACATTATCTGTCGCTACATCTTCGTCCGATATTGTGTCCAATAGTTCTTGTATGTTCGCGACGGTAACGTCCTGATTGTATCGTAACATTTCGTCTCTTTTGTTTACTGCATGACTTAAATTACTTTCAATGAAGGCCAGTTGCTCTAAAAATAACCCATTTTCTGCCATTACTTTGGCTTCTTGTAAATAGTCAACGCATCTGTTATAATTCTTAAGAAATTTGTGTTGCTCGGATCGACCAATGAAAAACAGCATTTTGGACCAGGTCGTTGCATTTTCCCAACACGTGTTTTCAAATAAAGATAAGTAATGGTCTGCCTGACTGGTGGCCTCCGCTGTTATTTCCATTTTCCCAAAATAAACAGCTCTTCAGAAATCAATTCCAAGAATGAAAAGCGCCAAAAAGATGTAAACTTGATTCAGAAACGATTTTATCGCAAATATTTTTTAGCTCACCTGAGCCAAAGGCTCAAGTGAGCTATTGTGATCAATCACCGTCCGTCGTCCGTCGTTAACTTTTCACATTTTCGACTTCTTCTCCAGAACCACTGAACAGAATTTGATGAAACTTGATAAGCATGTAGTACTCATGGTCCCCTACAAGTGTTGTTGTTTTTCGTCCGGATTCATCAACAGGTGGCGCCACCACAGGCAAAAGTAGGTCAAAGAGGGTACCCTCCTTTGACAAACTTCTTCTTCAGACCGGGGGCATACAGAGACAAACCGAATGCATAGGAATGATCTAGAGGGATGTGTGAAGAAGTGTTGTTATTTTTGGTTCTGTTCCGAAATCAAATTTTTGACGTTTTTTTGTACTTGGTAGTTTTAATGCAGAAAAGAGGTATTTTTTTCTTTTAGTAAACATTGATGCATTAATTTTGTTTAATTTGATCATTTTGATGGTAAGAAATACTACTGTGAAGAAAATTTTTCAATATTTTATGTTTTGGATTTTTTATGAATTTTTTAAGACTTTCAAGAAAAAGGGGGGTGGGATAATTGGTGTAAACATTTCACAGTTTGAACTTTTTCTTCGGAACCACTTGCTGGAATTCAATGAAACTTGGCATGCATCAAATACTCAAGGTCCCCGACAAATGTGGTCATCTTTGTCAGGATCCATGAACAGGTGGCACCACCACAGACAAAAGTAGGTCACAGAGGGTACCCTCCTTTGACAAACTTCTTATTCAGATCGGGTGCATACAGCGACAAACCGACTGCATAGGAATGATTTAGAGGCATATGGGAAGAAGTGTTGATATTTTTGGTTCCATTCCGAAATCAAATTTTTGACGTTTTTTCATTTTTATTTTGGACTTTGTTATTTTAATGCATTAAAGAGTTATTATTTTCTTTTAGTAAACATTGATACATTCATTTGGTTTCATTTAATCATTTCTATGGTAAGGAATGCTGGTGCGAAGGAATTTTTTCAATATCTCGATTTTTGAATTTTTTATGAATTTTTTAAGACTTCCAAGAAAAGGGGGGGGGGGGGGGGACAATTTTTCATATCTTCAACTTGATCTACAGAACAACTTGAAGGATTGTGATAAAACTGGGTAAGATGCAAGTACTCATAGTCCTTTTCAAAGGTTTTGTTTTTTGTGCGGATCATCCAAATTGGTTAACAAATAATGCCACCATGTCTAAAAGTAGGTCTCACAATGGTACATATACCACTTGGTAATTGAAATATGGAGAGTAGCGGTTCAAATCCAGCTGTGGTCAAAAAAATTTTTTTTTTTTTTTTACACATCTAAATAAGTTTTTAGATGTTTCTCAACACTCTACATATGAAATTAGGAATTTTACGTTTAAGACTTCCAAAAAAAAAGGGGGGGGGTGGTTTGGCCATTTTTCACATTTTCAACTTTTTCTACAAAACTGTTTGAAGGATTTTAATAAATCTTGGTAGAAATAAGTCACTTATGATCCTCTTCAAATTCTGTTGTTTTCGTCCAGACCTCTTTACAGGTGGCGCCACCATAGTCAAGAGTAGGTCACAAAAGAATTCCCTCGTTTAACAATATTCTTTTTCATACGGGCTGTATACAGAGACAAACAGAATGCATAGAAATGATCTAGAGGGATGAGTGAAGATGTATTGTCATTTTGGTTCCCTTCCAAAATCAAATTTTAGAATTTTTTTCGACATTTCTTTGGACTTGGTGATTCAATGCAGAAAAAAGTGTCATATTTCCTAGTTAATTGATAATGATGATTTCTTATGGACTATTGTGATCATAATTATGGTAAGGATTGTTACTTTGAAAAAATTTTGTCAATATCTCAATTTTTGGATTTTCTATGAATTTTTTAAGACTTCCAAATGAGGGTGTATAGGAACAATTCAATCACATTTTTCATTTCTGCTGTTATACCACATGAAAGATTTTAATGAAACATGGAATACATGAAGTACTAAAAGTCCTCTATCAATTTGGTAAATTTCATCCAAATTGGTTAACAGATAATGCCACCATGTCTAAAAAGCAGTTCTCACAATAGTACATATACCACTTGGTAATTGAAATATGGAGAGTAGCGGTTCAAATCCAGCTGTGGTCAAAAATTTTTTTTCATTTCTTTACACCTCTAAATAAGTTTTTAGATGTTTCTCAACACTCAACATATGAAATTAGGCAATTTTAAGTTAGATCTGGACAATATTTGAAACCATTGTTGTTCATGACCCAGACTTGAAATCAGTCAACAAAAGGCCCCACCTAAAGAAAATGACTAACTTGTTGCCCTGAATGACTTCTTGCAGAGACAAAGGAAATGCTTAATATCAAAATCACCTGAATGGATGTGCAAAAAAGTGCTGTTTTTTATTCTAGCCTGAAATAAAATTTGACATATTTTCCACATCTGTGTTGACTTAGTCACATTAATGCAAAAATAAATGAATTCTTCCTTCATGCATGACTGATAATCTAGGTACTCAGGTGAGCGATATAGGCCCACTTGGGCCTCTTGTTCTTCTTCATAATGAGAGAGGGACGTTATGAAACATTCTTTTACTCTTTTTGATATTTTCTGTGATTGCGTTCCATTCGGCAAACATCGGAGAAGTGAGCTCAGGTAAATCGCTTCAAAGAAATAGACAGCTCCTGTAGACAAGCAAGGTGCCAGTCCGCTCATTGCTTGATGTGCATCACTAAGACTTCTTTCTGCTTCTTCAAACTTCCTTTGCCGTGTAAGAAGTTCTACTTTTAGTGGCAAGGTACGTGCCAGATGCCATGACGACATCGTGGTCTTGGGAACCAATTTCATAGCCTCATTGAACGAGTTGATGGCTTTTTCGTGGTCATTTTTATAGAATATTGCTATACACATGTCGCTTCTGGAGAGAAGGACTTGGATATCTGGAGAATCCGAGTACTTTACACGTGCTTGGCTAGTCAGTTTATCCACATTTGACCATTCGCCCTTTTCACGCAATTTAAATAAATAATTCCAAATGTTTGAACATTTTCTCATCAGTCGTTTAGAGTTTGGATATGAGGATGCAATGGAATCGGATATCCTGTCACAGTGACGTAACGTCCGTTTTCTAAAGCTATCAGATAAATCATAACGCGCACTTGCTTTTTCTTTAACTTCTTGCGGACAAGCTTTATTCTGCTTTTGAATATACGTGCATATTTTAAAGTGATTGATGTGGGGAATTCCAGTTAGATCGATATACTTATACTTCTTCGTCAGACTTGCGCGCATGCTCGATATTGCATTGGGCGATTTGGAACAAGTGAGCACATCAAGAAGATATTTAACACGCACGGGTCTGCTCCTGTTGAGGTTGCAGATCTCCTCCATGTCGTCAGCTGATTGTAAAACGCCATCTTGATAGAGGTGATGGGAAATGTCACGAGGTTCCAAGTTTTCCAACAAAATGCACCTCTCACACTTGCTATCTTCCAGAAGGGAAACATCAACTTTCAGCCATAAAGTCATAGTCATGCTTCAACGCTTCGAGAAAGTGTTCAAAGGCATTTTAGGTCCGCCTTTCCTTTTCATTATAGATAAAAGCTGTGTGTTTTGATCTTGTCTTGTTCTCGCGGACCGAATTTCCTCTTCTTCATTTGAACTCATTACATCATCTTGCAGTAAGGAATCGAGAACAGTTGATTTCTGTACGTCTATTGTACTCAGAATTAATTTATGATTAATTCGTAGTTTTTCTTGTGAAATCCTATCCATCTATAATCGTCCAATGCTTCAGATAAATATGAAAATATCAGAAAAAAATGTGAACGGGATCAGATGGAAAAGTCGCCAAAATGATTTAACCTCCTGGAGATTCCAGATATATTCAACCGTTACGTATATTTCCATTGTTCCGTAATTGCATGTTTGCCAATATTCAACTAATGAATAATACAGATTTATAAATAGACATTAAATCATTATCACTATATTAATACGAACTTAATAACTTCAATGTCAATTGTGCTGTTGGTCAAGATGAGAAATTATTGTAATTTTAGAAAACTACACAGCTGTTTTAACACGACGCATGCATTATATGATTTCCTGATCACTCGAATCAATACACGTGTACAAGTTACGTTATCTTCCTTGTCAAGTTGAAGTTCAGCATGTAAAGACCATCCCTTTTAATTAAATAAACACCTTTACGCGAGGTAACAATGTAGTTATAAATGATTATTTTGAGAAGACTTGATAAAGTAATCTAATTATAAACTAGATTTGACGAAATCATCTAGTAGACTTTCCGTAGAACTGATTATTATCGAGTTATATGCGAGAAATAACTTCCTTGATTGTGCAATATGGTGATTTTTCCTCAGGTTGACTGATTTTGATAAATGGACAATCATCAGAGTATAAGACCGGCTAACGATGATCTTACATTTGTCATTGTTCACTTAGTGGCAGTGCCACCGTTGCTCCGTAGTGTGCTCGACACGTGACCGAACCGTCGGTTTTCTGTTTATCGGATGGAACAATAATACTAAGGTGCATTATCTTAGTGTATGTTTGCCTTTTGAGATCTGTCGCTGCTTGCGATTGGTCAGTTTCGGGGATCTAAATTTGATTTTGAGACAATGGGCAGTATGGCATTCCTCTTTAGCAAATGAGTTCTGATATTAGCGAACCGTGTTTTGATTATATGGTTGACTAGTAAGTGGTTCTGAAATATCATTCGGACCTTTCTTATTTTCATTATAGCCACTATGCCAATGATCTTGAATTTCTTGTTGTGCATGTATGTCTTTCTGAATGATAAATCCTCGCGACATCGGTCCGTTACTGAATACACATATATAGAGTATAACATAATAGTTAATCTTAAATGACATTCAAGCCTGTTCAGTATGTAAAATGGCCGACATGACTAATGTATCACTGTGAGTCATGGGCTCATGTTGACTATTGTCATACCGATGTGTCCACTGTCCGTCTTGTTACTTTGAACATTGAGACTTTGAAAGCATTTTTATGAGATAGGCGACATTTACACTGTCCGGACACCTGGTTTCACCTCAGACCGTTCACCGTGATATACATTATATGCGTTAATATGAGTACCTTAACACCAATTACTTTTGTATTTTCTGTCAGTATAGATGAAGTATTTAACAACTCTTTTCCCGCTTTCCTTTTACCTGTGTTGAAGTCTGAGACCCTTGGCCCCTCAACCAATTCTATCGGTCACTCCGTTGTCATGCGTCGTCCGTAAACAATTGAACAAGTTGTTTTACTTCATCCTGAAAACTACAGGCCTATTGTCAAAATATCTGTGTGAAGTTTCTTTAGGATAAGAGGAATATGAATTGTGGACCGAGTGATCTCCGCAGTCATGGGGGATAGGTACAGGGCCAGAACTGCCGTCATTTATGTTTCTTGTAAACGATATCAGATGCAAGTCATATCCAGGTACAAGTGTGAACGATTTAAAATCGTTTTCTTTTTGATTTCATTTTAAAAAAAGATTTTGATTTTCTTGTTGTAGATGCACGGTGCTGACACATCCAAAGTGTGCCACAGCTATTCGCCAGACGGCGTTCTCGCGTGATGGCGAGATCTTGCTGGCCGTGAGTGATGACGGCTCCATATGGAGATGGGATCGTGTCAAATGAACTATTTTACCACATTCTCACATGGTCATTCGTTTTCATTAAATCATTAAAAAAATTGGTGATTTTGACTCCTTTTATTTAATAAGATGAAAATAATCTTTCGTACAGCAGTGACAGTTTGAGACCGGACTACTCGGCAACTCAGTGTAGCACGACTTCATGTACAGATCAAGTTACATGGACTTTAGACGGCCTGGCATAGTGCCTGTAGAACATTTTGTTGTTTCCTCCAAAACTGCCATCTAAAATGCAGTAAAAGCTGCATGATTCTTGATAGTATTACATTACCGTTAATGTTATCGTAGTAATAGTATTCAGCCGTATGTTGTAGAGTGTTGGACATGAATTCTGTACATGTGATTCCGCTAAAGTAGAGCTTATAAAAACCCTTTCGCTACTGATGTTACACGAAACCTTTTCAGTCGAAGTGTGTCTTCGAATCCATATAAGAATAAAAAAGGTGGAAAAAATAGTCTGACTTTCAAATTATTTGTCAGACGAATCCCTCTTTCCATCATTTGGGTTTCCTAGTCTAAACCGTAATCCACTTGAATATTGATTCGGACTCACTTAGCACTTGACTGCTAAGTCTCTGATCATTTGCCCTATTAGTTTCCGTCTCCAACCACTCATCTACTTCTCATTATGCTAGCTAGTCCAAATCACCAACCACTTTGATATAACTGGACTCGCTGACTACTCGAACATCGATTTTCTCTAACTATTTGGCTGCCAATGCGGCTTTCTCTAAACATTGTGTCACTGACACAGGTTAACTTTTTCTGTACCGAGACCAACTAACTGTTGGGCCACTGAGTTATAACACATAATATGGGTATAAAGTTAGACTTTCTTAACATTTGGCCATCGAGTCAGTCTCTCTCATCACCCAAGTACCGAGTCTCACTCACTTGGTTTAACTCGCTAACGACTGGGTCACCAAATTAGACTCTCTTTACATTCGTCCATAGTAGGATTCTCTAACCATTCGATTACCGGATAAGATTTACCACTTAGTTTTGCTTGCTGTATTTATACTTCCCTCGAATATCATTACCCTCTTGCAAGTACCTACATAGTATCTGCCGAGAATTTGTACTTGGGCTATTAAACAACAAAACTTTATCTCTCATTCCGTTCAGTTTTCCCATAGGAACTGCAACTCTCTCTTTATAATGTGTACACATACTAGATTTTTCCTCAGGGTATGGAATGTATTAGGGGGACCGTTTTTCAGTGAAGAACTTAGATTCATAATTTGATGAAGTGGTTTGCTTAGAAGTTAATAATTACCTTCAACTGATTTTGATCGACATGCAGTGACCAAAAAACCCAAAATACGAACTAGGTCTTCGTCTAATAACCTATTGACTAGAAAGCAAGAGCAAAGTCTAACGTTGCATAAAACCCCCTTCGCTTAATTTGAAGAGGGGTTAAGTTATTGTATAGAGAATTTAACCCCCACGCTAATTTTCTACTCGGTTTCATTAGAGAGGCAAAACTCTTGTAAGATAAGGGGCAGGCTTGGTGTAGTGTTTAAGCGCTTGGCTTGCGGCAAGATGATCCGGGTTCGATTCCCGGGTTGCGCCACTATGTTTAAGAGGTTGGTAACCTCCTGCTTCATGTCGCGACATAACTGAAATATTGTTGAAAGCGATGTAAAACACCAGTCAACCAACTTGTAAGATAATGCTAATCATGAAAGAAATTTAACTTTGGTTCATAATCATGACACACCTTTGGGGCATGGGCAACAGTTCTGTGAAATATTATTCTTATTAATGCAGGCAGTAGAAAGTTGAAATTTACCATACATAATCATTGTTATCTTCACCTTGCAGATGAGACTTTGGTTCATGCTCATGAAACACCCTTGCGTTCATGGCAACAACACTTTATAATATTATTCAAATCTATACCGGCAATAAAAAGTTACGTCTCGGACAAGGATTTACTTGACATAAGCACTATGACTTTGATATACACTATAGCCCTGGGCAATAATATTCAAATCCATGTAAAGGTTAAAAAGTTATGATCTGGTCAAGGAAATACCTATTTCATACATAATGACCTAGACCAAACCTTTGATCCTTGGCAAAATCATGTGATTGATTGATTTTTGTTTAACGTCACACCACGAATATTTCACGTATATGGTGACGGCATCTGCCTGATGCGCGGCATACAAATTTTGACATTTGCAACGGACCCACCCATAGCAGTGAGGGATCTTTAGCGTGCCATGCATACCATGACACGGGACCTCGGTTTTTACTGTCTCATCCGAAAGACAGGACACCGGCATGACCAGAGCGGGAATCGAACTCCGGCCTCCCGATTAGGGAGTCCAGCGCGATACACTAGGCCACATCGGCTTGCAAAATTATGTGAAATATTCATATCCATGCGAGGGGTGAATCATATGACCCGTAGAAAGATTACCCTTCATATGCACTGTGACCTTGACCTTACAGATATAACCTTGGTTCAAAGTCATGACCACAACCATGGGTCCTGTCAAGATCGTGACACCCTTGGGTCGTGGGCAACAATTTTTGTGGAATGTTATTCAAATCCATGAAGGCAATAAAATACAGATTATTTTAACTCAAAGGTTTTCAATTTTTACCTCAAACATTTAAAATCAATAAGCGTCGTCCTCTTGTCTTAAGAAATAAGTGTACAAAGTTTAAAAGTTGCGGCATAAACAGTTTGGTCTTTAATAAAAAAATGTACAAAGATTGAAAGTCCCAGTCTAAGTGTATTTACAAGGTGTTCTCTCGAAAATTTACCAATTTTTGCCCCCCAAAATGACCTTGACCTTAGACCTTATTATTGAAAATCAATAGGCTGTGTCCTCGTGTCATAAAACAAGTAAACAAAATTTGAAAGTCCTAGCCTAAACGGTATGGTGTATATCTTGTTTACAAGGTGCTAACAGACCCAAAATGCCATACCAATGATACATCCATGACGAGTGTATAAAAAAAACCACACGAACAAATTTATTTAACCAATTTAATAATTCACACTCCGTGAACCATATTCCATCGAAATATAAATCAAAATGTATATATGTAGTCATATTAGCCATAACGTTATTGGATACGACATTAACATTAAAATGTTACTTAATGTGTTCATATCAAAATCCTATGTAATACATTCAAAGAACCTATATTGATATACTCGATAATATATCTAATGTATTGCATTCAATGCAATACAAGCACAAACGATAACCAAAGACACAAGTTTCCCATATTACATCAGGAAACATACAATGCTTGATGGTATCTTCTGTGCATTAAGAATGTAAATGATAACGTTTAAACAGTTCAGCTGGTTTTTCTTGTACGGTATTGCAGTACTTCATCTTATACCAGTTTAAGTTTATATTCACACAGCGCCAACAGGTGGAGGGAAGCGTGGCAAGGGAGAAGATCCACTGGAAAAGGCGATAATCCGAGAGAATATTCTGAAAGGTGAATATCTCACCTTTCAGGTGACATAATGAATTAAAACAATTTTCGAACTGTAGAGTGAGATCTACCAACCGCTTTTTAGCTGTGCATCATGAAATCTGCTCATGTTCATTGTTCACCCATGAGGGGATAAAGTAGCTCAAATGTCACATAAAAAGATAATCAACTATACACATCATAAATAACAAATGCAAATGTGCAATCGCACGTTTGTACATTCAAACTATGGATACAGTCTATACCCTATCGTAACGTTGACGGGTATTCAGTTTGAAGCAATAACCACTACATTCCCAATCTAAGTGGCAATACTTCTATTTACAAAGCCATCATAAAAAAAGGATCACTCCTCTCTGATGCTGCTTTCATTTACAAAAAGCCATCACGCGTTTAAAAAGTAGATTACTGTGAACTGCTATATTATATCTTCATATTGTACATAACTATATTTGTTTGTGTATGTATGTGTTTACATGTAAGTGTGTGTATGTTTGTTATGTACACTGTACATACTTTATGTTTTGTACTTTTTATATGCTGTATTGACATTTGCAAATAATCTGCTTGACATTTACAAAATCAAAGGTATTATGGTTTACAAAGTATTTTGGTGTGTTATCTCTTTATATAAATATACATACATATAAATGTAAAACAAACCCCTTGATTTCCTCCAGTATTTTAGTATTATAAATATACACAAGAATTGTTATATCATTAAACATATACATTAAACAAGATATATAGCAAGTGTTATCAAGCCCTGTAACGATACGTGAGATGAATACTGACATTGCAGAATTATAAAAGATGATGCATAAAATCCATCAAAAATTTTAAAAAGTTATTTAATATACACTTTACTAAGGATTATGATGAACTTTTTATAAAACTGCATAGCTATAAAATCTACAGATAGACCAATCACACTGCATATTCGAGTACAGATGTTGTATGTATATAGATACACGTGAATTGATGAGGCTAGACCAAATAGTTCATACAAAATGTGAAACGTTCGAGAAATTCGTAATAATAAATACTCTTTGTCCACAAATATTCGGTCACTTGGTCAAGAGGAAACAAAAGTAACAATATAACATCGGCTTATGAAGTCAAAAAGCGGATAAACACCGGACAAAAACACACAATCAAACATAGTCAAATCAGGAATATCTTCAAATGGATAATAACAAGTGCATATTGTGATTTAAAATATGAAATGCTTTTTCATATCAAATCGCATGTGAATAGATATACAATATAAAGCATTTTATGAAAGCTAGCTGTGCTTCAGTACCATGTACGAAACGAATGCAATGATGATTAATTTTAAATAAACTTTATAACTTTAAAATGAGTTATATCCAATGGCAGTCCATTTATATATCCACAACTAATCACTATCTGCTGAATCCTACACCTGGATATGTTAACGCCGCAACTTTCCTACCTGTATCAAATTTCTCTAACTAATGAAAGTGTTAGAAAATATCTGAAAACCTGTAATAAATATGAAAGTAAATACATAGATCTTCTATCGTTTTAAATTTGAAAAAAAAAATTGTGCAAGAAATAAATTTCTCAAAATTTGATTTTTTTTTTGGTCTCAAAATCACAGATGCATGACATATCATGCCAATCATCAAAAGGAACCAAGAACTTTATGCAAGTGAAAATTCCTGAAAGTTTTGTTAAAACCTAATTAGATATGAAATCAGAACGCTGCCTACAAGGTACAAGGTACGGGCCCACAATATTGGCATATGTCATTCCCCACCTTTCTCTTGTTCAAATTTATCATTTGCAAAAGAACATCTCAAAACTTGTAATATGTATGACAGCTTAGTTCTTGTACCATGTTTAATATGAAAAGGTTTGTGCTAGAAATAAATTTCTTACGATTTATTATAATATTTCCTTAAAATTTACTATTCTTCGGCTCCAAAATCACTATGCATGAAAGATCATGCCGGTTTTCAAGAGGAACCAAGAACTTTGTGCAAGTAAACATTCCTGAAAATTTTGTTACAATCCGATAAGAAATGAATAAATTACCAGTTGGATTAAGTAATGGACGGGCGAATGGATGGATTGATTGATGGATTTGTACCATAATACGTCCCATCTTACGGCGGACGCTTAAAAGTGGCAAGAATTTATGTAAGCGGTATGCCTTGTACACAGTTTGAAAATACTTCTTTGTTTTATTCTTTCTTCATATCACACCAAAAATATTCCATATTTTTGCTGACGTCATTTGCCAGATGCGTCGCACAGAAATTTAGACCTATGAAACGCACCCTTCCAACACAATGCGGAATCTTTTATACGCCACGTCTTCCGCGACACGGGACCCCGAGTTGTACTGTCTCGGTCGGTAGATACAGTGACATATCGCTATGGCAGGTTCAGATAAGAGGAACAAGAATGCTCTCCGGATCTCTTGTTACTTCCCAACACTTTCCTCTCGGACTATTTCTATTTGTTTATGGTTTTGGTATGCACATTAAAACATGAAAAGTGATCATCTTTTATAACAAAAGGTTCTTAAACATGTGTTCTGGCTTTTACTGGGTCTCATTTACTTAAATAATTTTTAAATAAGACAATCTGTAATTAGTACCAATTCCAAAACTGTCCTTAGCTATATCAGGCATGGATCCAGAGATGTGTTGAGAGAGGGTTCATGAATGATAAAATTTCTGAAATGAAAAAAAGAGGCATAATTACCTCAAATCACCATTGGCGTCACGAAAGAAAGAATTTCCGTCGTCAACCTCAGGGCCTTTGTTGCGTCTTCTCCTGAGAACAGATCTGAAGGCAGCATGTCAATATCACTGACAGTGGGATATCTCATACGTTTGCTGGTACCGATCAGATCTTCAAATTGTCTCGCCTTGGATTCCAACTCTGTACCTAGATTAGAGGCATTATGTCGCAAGGAATCGCCATCAAATACTTTCTTAGCATCCTTGTTATACTGTACTGCTTTTAGAGCTTTTTCAATGGCCTGAAAAATAGATTAATACCTGAATTTATTAAGGCCTCGTATTATTCGAGATACATGAAAATTAAATATTCATATGGATTGATTGTAGGGAATTTTTCATATATAATGTGTATTTGTATTATGGCTATAAACATATACATTGTTATATGCAACTTTTTTTATCTCTCATTGCACGGCTGCAGGACTCTCGGAAAGATATGGTATAGGTACACATCTTTAGCATCAATATTTTCCTTACAGATAAATTTAATGTGCCCCCCTTAAAAGTAAAGGGCAATAGAGTTCAACTGTAGGCTTGGGTACATTCCAATTGAATATCGGTAACTGACTGTAAGACAAAATAATCGTCATCACTTAAGTAGCATATCACATGAAGTAGTTACAGGACGTTACGAGTTTATTTCTGTATTTAGAGCACGTATTGATACATAAAAGATCCCCTAAGAATTCAGGTGGTCAGTGTAATAAAGCCAAAGACCAACGATCCCTGACATAGAGCCACAGACTGCCTGTGGTTCTTTAAACAAGACTCTCGAAATATACAGTAGTCCGTCAAATTCTCCGTCGATCCCTTGGATCTTCAGGATCACCGAGGTGTTTGGAATAGACCATCAAGGCTTCTAAAACTATCTTAAATGAACATCACCCAGGATTTAGGACCATTTAATATCCTTAAATGCGCCTACAAGACCGCTGATAGGTCTTGGACTACATCCTCAGTAGCCCCGATCGTGCCTACAATATACAGAGGTCTTCAAAACCATCGAGGATTCCTTGTTATATAGTTCACCGACACCTCTGATGTTTCCTCATTCAAATTATAAAATTTTCTGAAGGACCAACCACTGGAGATTCTTAGAACAAGGTTTACATTAAACCTTTTAAACATTTTATTTATAAGAAAATATACAATAATATAATCTATTTATTACCTATATCTAAAATTGATGTGAAATGGGGTAACGGTAGTACAAACGAAATATCAGTTAGCTAAATAATCAATTGTCTGTTGCCAAAAGTTAGCTGGAATGCATGAACTAAATACTTAGATATACAATGTCGTTCTTATTCTCTACGTCAAATCTCATTGGTAAAAGTGGCTTCATTGACGTTCCTTGTCGTTTTCAACATGTTTTAGTCACATCAAGACAAGTCATCAACCTCTTGCATATAATGGCTGAATCCAGGAATCTAATCTGGACCTTCTGCACCGCATGTCAAGCGCTGTCTGTACGAAGTTACAGAGAATAACAAATAATCTCAAGACCAGTGGAAGTACCTGATGGCACTCAACGCACAAGCGCAAAATGAGATTTAGAAAAGGTAGACAAAAATTTTTAACCAATTTTTCCATAATGACAGTGTCTATGCAATACATGTTTGAACAGAAAAAGATGTGTTTGTAGAGAAATATATCAAAATTAGTCCGTGATCGTTGTAGTAAAAGTGATAATATATATGACAATGATTGATTTTCGGTGAGACAGCAAGAAGTAAGCATGCTTAACGAAATAGAATATATCTTGAAATTCTTAACAATAAAAGATTAACACCACCCTCCATCGTCTCTGCACGTTCGTTTGCTCTCTTTAAATGTTAAGCAATGCATTTCATATTTGGCTTAAGTATTATTATACCCTTTTTCCTGATCTTATCTGGCTGTGACACTTTCTACACAGTGTTTGTTCACATTCATGTATATATACAGTGCTGTATTATATTGTTTCGTCTGTATATCAGGACATTCACGGCGTGTGTGGCTAGACAAACAGGAGACGCTCACTCCTCCCGGGCACCTGGTCTCACCTCTTAATTTCTGGGGTCCGTGAATGTCCACTGTCGTACATTGTTGTTAGTGCCATAGTCATATGGCACTAATTATTTTCGTATTTTACATTAAAATCTACGTATATGGCATATTGATCAAGATAAATATGATTTTGTGTAAGGAAGTCTGTGTTATTTTCATAGTATATTTTAAAGAAAATACTAGCCACATTTTATATACATGTATTTTAAAAGTGATAAGACAATGTCTTTGATCTACGTGAAATTTATAAGCACAATTGATAAATTTACTTAATATTTAAGAATTCCCTGATAGTTTAGAGTATTTAACAAAATATATTTCAGTGGTTTATTACTCAAAAACAAAACGGCACGTCAAAAATCTTTTTAAAAGAAAGACTGGATTGTTTATGTGAATATTCAGATATGAGATATTTCGACACGAAATAAATGTTACAAGCGAAATATGTATGACTTAGCTATGAACTACTCCTAGCATAACTTTTGTGTCTTTTTATAAGTTTTAATTTATTTTTGCTGAACTCAGATTTTATTTTTCGCGTAAGTGTTACTTTGAGCGTAAAACAAGAGTCTTAATACTAGTCATACTGTTCCATATCAAGTGAGTTAAGTAAGTCGATAAAGTTAGTGAAGAAAGACCGCCAAAATGTCATAAATACAAGAAATTTCCTAAATGTGCTGAATTCGATGAAATATTTTCAACTCTCAATTTCTTAATTTTAAATATTTCCATTTATTTAATAACTACCTAGCCGTTGTGTGTTGCTCATTAATTCTCCAAGTCGCATAGATCAATCCAATTATCACTTAACTGCCCCACGGCGACATGATAATTTGATTGGTTCATGCAACGAGAGGAATTACTGAACAATAAACCACAGCTAGGTAGTTGTTTTTTCTATTCTAATACGTTTCTGTAAACGACAAGTTCAGTTACGTAATAATGAATAATTCAGTTTTCAGAAAATGAGTTAGGCGGAGCATTAAGAACTTTAGTTGTATAGTAGGTGTGACGTATCTGAGCGGAAATGTGTTGGAGAATAATCACCGGGCAAGTTCTATGGAAAATATAGGGAGAAAATATGAAGTCAAATAAGAATTTCAAATCATTATACTTAAAGGATGCAAGTATTTTTTTCCAAAGAAGATCTTACATGATTGACACAAGTTTTTACCTGATGACACATGAAACAAGTCCAGTTAAATGCGCTCTCAGACCTTGCGATATCAAATGTGTCTCTGGCCATTGTTGCATCTCTTTGTGCTTGTTTCAACCACTGTCTTGCAACAAAAGGCTGTGGATTTGGTTCATACTCTCTGTGTCTTCTAAAGAATTCATTAAAGGTTGAAGACCTATCATGACGAGATCGTGAGTGTCTAGTTCTGGTAAAATTTTCCCATCGTTCCCTTTCTCTGCGACAATTTCTGAAAATGTTCTCAAAAAAGTCTTCATTAAACCAGTCTGATGTATCGAAATAGGAATCACTGGTACTAGATGAAACATCGTCATCATCAGGGATCCTCTTTCCATGTTCTAACAATCCTATAATTTGTTTAATATATTTAAAAACTTCTTCTGCCTTCTTTTCATTTCCATAATTCTTATCAGGGTGCCACTTTCGTAACAGTCGTTTACATACTGTGTTTCTCTCTGCCGATTCCAATCTTGACCAAATTGCTTTCAACTCATCTCTGACCTCTTTGAAAATCTCTTTCAATGTTCTGTTGTCTTGTCTATCCTCACTACTACGACGTCCATCCATATCGCCAGGTTCTGCTCCAGACGAAGATGGACATTCATCATTATCTGTATGTCTTTCGTATAGTACAAGATGTTTTTCACAGTGAAATCTGTTGGTCATATCTCTTGTGAATTTATACAGCTTATAAGCAATTTTAATTTCCTCTTTTGACTTATGAATTCTGACCCTGTATTTTTGAAACAGTCCTATGAATTCCTTCTCGTCTATTTCAATTCTTCCTATGATCTTTGCATACACAAATACTCGTTCACCTAGCTCGTTATTTTCATGCGTCGATTCGTTGTTGTCATGGATAAGGACAGCAACAAACTCTCCTTCATAAAAAACACAGAAACCATCGTCTAACAGATGATGTAAATCTGGCTGTACATAATCACCAACAGTTGGAATGAAACTGTCAGTTCCCTCCGCCTTATGTAAATGAGGAATTTTACTTTCATCCAACATGGATTCAATATTGTCTGGGGTGTCATAATTCATCAGCATTTTCATCAAATGTTTGGAGCTTTTATCAAAAAGACGTCCAGAACAAGATCTTACTGCGGATGAAAATGAATCATCAAGTTTTACGACAAACTTTTCCGGACTCTGGGTATAGACAAATAAAATTTCGAATACATTGCGCCCATTTGATGTTTCTTTAGTGTAGTGACTGTCCTTCACCTCTGTCATTATCACCTCATTTTTTATAGAGTATATTTGTTCTATTTTTGATACCTGTCTGAATTTAATCATTTTCAAATTTGTGGAGATCGTCTTTTTCTCTTCTGCTGTCAGTGCACTCTGTGTTGGGTTAAACGAAATTTCATAGGAAATAAGTCTCAAGACGCTCATAACAAAAACCTCTGATTGCAAAAAATCATTTAGCATTGTCTCTTCGTCGCAGGGTACTACATCATCGTAAGATATTTTAACATTTTTCGTGTACATGTCAGTAAGAAACTTTGGTCGACATCTTTTTGGGAGGCGTTTCAACATGACATCAAAATCTATGCTTGACAAATTTTGTATAAACTTGAAATTTCTTTCCTTCATCTTGTATGTAAAAAGTTTAATATCAATGTAAACAAGTCTCTTTGCGTTTTGAAGGGTAATATCAGTTGCTAAAAGATATAAACTTTCACCGTCAAGTTCCTGATCAATAATCTTTTCTTCGTCTGGAAGGGATTCAAAAAAGAGATGTGTAGCTTTGGTGACAGCTTCTCTCTCATTTGGATGAAGTATATCGTCTTTTACTTTAGCCTTGATAGAAGACAATGCCCTTGCAAATATACTGCAAGTTCCATCTCTTTTGGTTCCTAGAAATTCAAACAAGGCATTGTAGGCACCATACTCCTCAGGCGACGGCATAAGATAGCCTTTAATTTCGTGTTTTTCCCTCAAACCGATGACAATCTTATCGCATGTGACCATGATTCTATCAGAAGTTAGAAATACTATCGGAACATCTTTTAACTCTCTGAGTGTTGTTTTGTTTGCTGATTTCATACCATGTTCTTTAAGAAATGTGTAATTCTCAACAATAGTTGAGTGAACAGACTTACAGTCTATTCCGCTTCTTTCAAGTTTTGACGAAAGACTTGAACATATATTTTTTACATGTTGAACGACCACATGCAATTCAGGATTTCGAATTCCAAGTTTTTTTCTCATACTTTCGCCTTCCTTTCCGCTCATTGTAGGTGTTGCCCATCCTGGTAGAAGAGGCGTGTTGCTCCAGAGAATATTGGCATGGCATTTAAATGAAGACCCATGGAACGCAATCAAAGAATCAGCTTCGTACTGTTTGTGTATATTTATCAGAGACTTACTAACTTTGTAAGGAACGATGAATTTGATTGTTCGCACTTGCTCTAGCAAGTTATCATTATGCAACAACTTTGTGCGAAATAGGTATGCGACAAGACATCGTGATTTTGTCTCTATATCCTTCATGTCTCCTGCAGATGCATGTATTCTTTTGGCAAATTTAAGAAATAGTTGAGGATCTACAACATTTTTAATTCCTGAGATAACCATAAAATGGTTCCACGAATGCTTGCAAAAGGGTTCTGGTGGAAACTCTGATTCAAAGCAAAGGTGTTTGAATATCTCATTTTCTTTGTTGTAGAATTCATCAGCAGATTTGGGACATTCCGAGCCTGTCTTTATAAAAGCAAGTCTTTTTAAAGCATTTACCAGACGATCATTGTTTGCTTTATAAGAGAGTTGGCTTTGTAACAAGTTGTCTTTAATATAAAGCAGATGGTGAATCCACGCTTCCTCGGGCAAAATATGCCAGGTCGGAAAAATTTGATTTACGTACACATCTAACAGTGAACTGGGTGATATCTCTAAACTACAGTACAATGGATAAAGTCTTTGGTTCTGCTCAAGAAGCGTAGTGCCTGTATTCCATGCCCATTGTTCAATTCCCGATGATGGAATACCAGGTGGTAATACAAATATCTTTCTGCTTTCAGGAATGGATATGTTACCGCCGTGGACGGCAAAAAATAAGGGCAGAGACCTGATCATTTTGAAACATTTGGTTTTATCAAAATTTTCTAAAATGGCATCCAATCTCTCGGCTAGATACACCAATATTTCTTCACAATGTTCCTTCTTCTTTTCTTTTTCCTCAAGAAATTGCCGATGGGAATACAGAAATTGCAAAAAATAAGTGCTTCTATTGTATGATGTAACCAAGGAGGATAAAAGATTATTTTCTGTTCGCACATCAAGCGTGGGTAAACCCATGGCTACTATTGCTTTTTTCAATTTTCCATCAAAGGACGATATATCGACCACTTCTTTTGAATGCTGCAACACATACAACAACTGCTGTTCATTATGTTTTGCTGGAACGAGATGCCAATCTTTGAGTTTTTCAATGCCTTCAACACTGTCTCCGTTTTCCTTTTTCCAGTCATAAACCATCCTCCAAAATGTATCGATCCAGGTGTTATTTGGTATTGTAACACTCTCAGGGTTCCATGTTTTAGATATGGCGACACTGTGATCCTTGTCTATATTTTCTTCAAGGAGAGATGGTAATTCATGTAGAGATAATTGTTTCAAACATGATACCTTGTCCTCTATATGTTTTAAATGAAAAGCAAGCCTTTGTTCAACAAATCGTTGTGGCGAATTCCTGAACAATCCCGAGTATGTGGACAAAAGCACTGGACGTTGGTCGGTGAAATCACGCAGATATAAATCTTCAGTTACACACAATGGTAAACCATTCATTTTTTTCGCAAAATTCTCACTACACATGCAGTATCTCAACACGATTGTAAGATCTTCAAGTTTTTTGAATTTTGTATTTGATACATTCCTTCCTATGCCAGTGATACTACAATTACCTTCAGAATTGTTGTTGTAAGACTTGAAGAAATCAATGAAAAGATCTGGCGATGTCTTTGTCAAATTTATCCCAGATTGTTTCAAACTTTCAAAAATCCAATAAGGAGTGTCAACTAACTTCATATTCATATCTTTGGCGATTTTTTCGATAACCACTGCTTCTTTGTTGATTTCTTCTTTCGTTTCATTTTCTCTTTCCAACTGTTTTTGTAGGAAATTGAAAACAATAGGAAAGCAACCTTTGCATTTTGTTGAAAAACATGACACTTCTACTTTTGTCGTCAATCTACAGGACAAGAAAACAAGAGATTCATTTTTGTCCACCATTTTGTAAAATGCCGAGACTAATTCTTTCCATATTTTTCCATTGACTTTGGAATGGACCGGAAAAGATTCATGATAAAGCTGCAACTTTCGTTTTATCTTCCTCTTTTCTATTTTAGATCCGGATTTTAAATCATTGCAATCTTTCCAATGTAGAACTGCCTTTACGTATGCAGGCGCTACTATAAATTTGATCATATGTTCATTCCATTCTGATCTATATCCTAACTTGTCGTCTGTCCATAAATTTCTTCTCGCTTCGTGATCAAGAGCGAAATGCCCGTTAACATGTACTGGCAAGCCTGTTATAATAGGTAACGGTAAGAAACAAAACGCCTTGCACGTGAGAGTCTCTGTGTGTACTAGAGAAGGTGTACTTTCAATCAAGGGCTTAGATCCCATATTTAATGCAACGCCTCCTCGTGGAAGCATCCCAATTTTTCCTTCTGTCAATGCTGCATGAAGTCTCTCTGGAAAATCAGTATTAGTAAATCCTGTCCTTTGACAAATCAACCATTGTGTTTCCTTTATGTTTTTCTCTCTCAGTGTTCCCTCATACACACCGTCTATAACTGGCATCCTTTTGAAACACTTGTCACTACCGTTGATCCTGATAGCATTCGCGCTCTCTCTAATATAGTTAGATCTTTTTAACTTATTTTCGTCAGACAATATCATTTCTGAATGATACATTTCCTCGAGATTTCCTTCTTTCACTTCACAGATAGATACCTTTTTAACACTGCTGAGAAAAAGAAGTGATTCTGACATTTCCTTTTTAAACTCCTGTAATAAATTGCGTATAAATGTTTCTGTGATTTGGGTTTGGGATAACGAGGAACATGATGCAAACTCTATAGTTCTTAACGGAAACCGGAATATTGTAAAACAATTTCCTGGTAGAAGATTCTCGTAGTAAACTGTGAAAACGTCTGGAAATGACTCCCGTAAATCGGGGAGATCTACAAATTGCATGCCTGGGTCTTGAGGAGTAGCATTGGGTACATATTTACAATGAGGATCCATAACACATAAAGTTTCTCCATTTTCAACTTTATCTCCTTTCGTCAAGAAAAAGGGGACGTCTGTTAGGTGATAAACAGCATTAAATCCAACACCATATTGTCCTGTTTTTGTTGGATCATCTCCTTTGCTCCCTATGCCAAGCTGCTGTATTCCAATTAAATCATCATTGCTAAAGCATGCATCATTGTACACCAAAAGTGCCGGTCCTTGGAGAGGTTTCCAACTCTTTTCAAATACTTTTTCGCTTTTGTGATAATTAAAGTCAAGAATGATCTTAACTTCTTTTGCCCGTGCGTCATCAGCATTTTGTAAAAGTTCTTTAAGTATTCCAATATCGCATTGATATCCAGATAAGATTCGCTTTATTCTTGTTGTTAGTTCCTCCTTTTGTCCAAAAGGTTTAAAACCCCTTGAATATTGTGATAAAGCTCCTCTGACTTTTGATTTGACTCCGATGGTTTCAGCGTCTAAGCGGGATAATTGCTTGTCTATGTAAGTCATTTTCTTCAATTTCTTGATTTGCTGCATATCATCAATACACAAATCTTTTATAGCTCTTAACATTCCATGTTCATCTGGCACAAGTATATCCTTTCCGTTCAAATACTCTTTCTCAAACCGTTCGTCTCGCATGCGTTCCGCTAACAACTGAATCAAATGTATAATTATATTTTTGGATTCAATTGGTATTTCACTCTTCACTGGCATATCATGTTCTAATTTAATCAGAGCAGATATGACAACGTCGACACTGAACTGAGGTGATATCCCCAAGAATGACAACAATATTTCACGATATCTTAAAGGGCTATTTTTCAATCCAATTAAAATTGGACTACAGTCCACCTTGCAACTAACTGCAATTTGGGAAGGATTCCAAAATTTTCCTTCAACATATAGACACTGACTTGTTTTCAATTCCTCAATTCTATCTGACGCATTATCATCGTTGGATCTTAAATGGCTATCTAAATGCGAATATATTTCATTGCATACTTCTTGAATCAATACGCCATTTTGTTTGTCATTCATTTGCGAAATGACATCCATAGAAAGCCGAAGGAGCTGATTAACTGGTTCATTACAAATATCAGACTTGATATGGATACCCAACTTCTTCAAAATATCATTATGTGGGTAGTGTAATGCCTTTTCGTCCAGAATACAATGAATGGTAGATACAAGTTTTTGACAGCGTAATGAATACAGAGCATTCGGAGATTCAAATTGCTGACAACACTTTTCGCGATTAGCTTGTTGATGATGACATTCAAATTGCAAGTAAGCGTCTCTCGGTTTATATTCGCTCAAACAGTCAGCAAACCACGTATATGGCCAATCGATAGGTTTCATGAGAACCGGAAGGAATCGTATATTCGCAAGTGTTGAAAAAACAGTGTTTTCTTGACATCGTTGTATAAACTTCATTACTAGAAGACAGCGATCAAATGCACACAGTTTGCAGGTAGATGAAATTTTTTCAATTGTTTGTACCCTTTCAATCAAAAGCTCTGCTGGGATTTCATTTTTTAACAGACCGAGTTTTTCTAATTTTGACATTCGATGAGATTCCATGAAGTGGCGTTCTGCCTTTGGATCAATAAACCTCTCATCTTCATTTGAAAATAATTTAGCAATGTCACCACGTCTGTTTACTATTTGAGAAGGACTTTTAAGCGTTCCATTCGGCATCGAAGGAATAAATGATGTGGCTCCAAGATGTGCTTCTAGTTCATCAAAATGATTGTCTAAGGCATATAATGCAATTTTATTTCGTTCCTCAGACTTCCAAAATTCATTCAAAATATTTGGGGAAAAAAATTTTGTAAAAAAGTCTTGAACAGTTATCACTTTGTTTCTCATTTCAGAGGCGGTAACAGCAGTCCGAATGTTATGTAGAATCTGACATGGTACTGAAACTGGATACAGTGATTCACTATCGCGAAAATACGTACATGCTTCGTAAACGCATCCACCAATATCCGACGCTAAAAGCTCTGGATCTATGAAAACACAATCTTCAAAAGACATCCACTTATTTTCGACGCAAAATATTGCATGTTTTTGTACTTTGCAAACTATCCTATAAAAGGAAGCATGAAGAGATTCAACCAAAGAACTCGATTTAGATTCCGTTGGCCATAACGTGTAATACTCTGTTTGTTGAATATTTAAGAACCTAATGCTTTTAAGCAATAGTAAATATGCGTTCGTTAGTGTGTCTGAAAACATTAATTCATTCCATTGCGGCTCAAATCCGTCAAACTTATCATCCTCTGTCTTTGAAGCAAGTTGTTTACGATCTGAGGTAACAGCAAATGAACCATTTAAATGTAATGGCATTTGTGTGGTAATTGGCATAGGTAAATAACAGAAAATATGGCTTTCCTTGTAAAATCCGAAGGGAGCAGATTTAAGATCCATTAAATGAAAATTGCCGTTCATTTCTTTGTCTAATAACAACGCGGCGACGGCACCAAGGGGCAAGGATCCTTTCATAATCGACTCTTTTGCCATTTGCATGCATGCACTTTTTCCTGATGCCCAGGAGATCAGCCAGTGTGTAACTGAAGTTTGCTTCTCTGTGGATGACCTGCTCTGTGCTACTTCCACATTAAGTTTGCACAAAGATACGTATTCTATGTTTTCATCCGTATCAACTCCTCTCTTTTTCTCTTTCATTATTTGTGTCATTCGACGTAATGGAGATTGATCCATTTCTTTACCAATCACCGTTTTCAGTCGTGTACGGTTTACACGGTAGAGCAGTGTTTTCTCAGTTGGAGAGTTTGCTTTCTTATTAAGATGATAAAATTCTATGGCCTCTACATTTTGAGTAAACAACAATAAATTTCCAGCATTTTTCGCAAATATGTCTATCAAGTGCTCCATTTCAGATTTATGGTATGCTTTAGCGCTGATACTGCTCGAATCTGCTTGCTTCTCAGTTCTCAATGGGAATCTGAATAGTGTACCGTTGTAAAATACGTCTTCGCCAGTCATGCTAAGGTCACAACCAAATACTCCAATAAACGGTTGAAACTGATTCTTCATTCGTCGCATCATCACCTTGTTTCGGGTCTTCTTAAAATCTATCTTCAAACCCGGTTCTCCTCCTCTAATGGCTTTTCCTAGGTAAGTCGTATGAGGATCGAAGATAACCATATTTGACCCACTTACAAAACTAGGTACATCTGTCAAATTGTAAACTGAGCAAAATCCAAGACCAAATTTTCCAATGGTTGAAGCATCTTCTACCTTTGTGGCGCCACTGAGTTGGGTAATATTCTTAATATCTTTCTCAGTAAAAAGACTGTTGTTATATGCCCATAAAGCTGGACCTTGGCATTCGGCCATTTCCTCATCAATTAATCTACAACGAAAGTCGATGTTTTCTCTTTCATCATACAAGAAGCAAACTGTCGATGCGCCTGCGTCATCCGCATTTTGCACAATCTCTTTTGGAATCGAAAATCCATCTTTATATTCCTCTATTAGGTTATGAATTCTCCTTGTCAGAGGTTCACTTTGACCCCAACCCTCTATTCCTTCGGTATCAACTAAAAGATCATCTGTAAGTGAGGGCACTCCAAGCTTTTCTGCAGTATCCAGTGGTACATTAGAATGAACAAAATGAAAGGACTCCCCTTCTTCTATTGCTTCGTGTCTTAACCATTCCGAATTGCAGAAGTTGCAGTTCTTTCCTGGCATGAGCTTGAGATACTTTTCGTCATTTGTGTGAATCGGAAATAAAACTTCCAAACCAGAATCTTTGAGTTCACTGATGTCAAGTTTAAGTCGCCCAAGAATCTGAATAATTAAATCTAAATCTCGTTTTACTTCCCCTTCTTCAAACTGTACTTGACTGTCATATTTCTCTTTTATTTTGTGTTGGACAAATAGGAGAATATCCCTATTTTGGTTTTTATGGCATCCAACTCCTCTCCAGAATAGATGTAATTTAGTCAGCCTGAGTTCTGGCGGCAGATGGAAAATGTATGGTTCCAAGTTTATGTCATTTTTTGATGATTCACAATAAATACTGTTGGCATACGAAAACCCGTTTCCATTCCAAACTTTAAGTGCATCAGCTTTTATTTTGGTGATTTCGGTGTGTTTATAATTACATGCTAAGAATATGGATACTTGTGATATGATTGGCAGATACTGCGCTCGCAAATCTTCACTGTATGCTAGTGATAATTTGTCAAGTTGAGCTAAGACGTCGTCAACTAATGGAAATCTACTGCCAAAGAACTTTGCCAATTTCTCTGTTACACTCTCCTTGAAGATAAGTGCTACGCTTCCTACAAAATTACTAAATTGCCAATGATACAAATCAGCTGGTTTGCACATATTTCTCTGAGAGTCTCCAAACCAAGGAAGTGCATGCAAGTATTTGTCTGGTCTAGACTGAGGGAAAACAACACGCAGGTTTCTAATTTTATCGAAGACAGTGCAAAATTTGTCTGTATAATTGGCCAGTATTTTGCAAAGAGCTTCAGATTGTTTTTCTTTTCTCTGAAAGTTGCGTAAAGAAATGTCTTTGATGTCTGTGGATATGTTATGAAGATCCTTAGCAACTCCTAGAATGTCATCCTCATTGCACTCTTCAATTCCTTTCATTCCCATAGCAATCAAGGGCTTTTTGTACGAGGTTTCAAACCTTTCTGCAGGGAATAGGTTTTCGTTATCGAACAGATCATATAATATTTGATCTGTTGAATTGAAAAGGTCACGGGGTCTCCTCATTGATCCTGCCATAGTGGGAATGCATGTTATTTGACTTGCTGTATGAATGAGACGTTGCTCATTTTCATATTTTGCGAAGTTGTTCATAAAATAAACCAGTATGTTTGTCTTTTCAGTGACTGTATACAAACTGCTGTCCTGGCATCTTTCAAAAATTTCCTGTAACACATTCATCTCGGACATCACAACAGCTTCGAGGTTTTGGGCAAACAATCTTGTTTTGTTATCCTTGCATCTCAGCATTGGTCTTGGACATTTCACGGGAAGCTCCTGAAGTAGTATCCGATTACACTTCTCAATCTCTAGATATTCATTTCCTTCCTGGCTATCAGATGGGAATATTTTGAGCATCTTTAACAATTTAGAAGTGTTGTTATGTAGTTCATGGACATTTCCTAAATATGACAAAAACTTGTCTCGCTCTTCTGTAAGTGTGTTTGTGTTAAAGGATAATGCAACGCTGGACATCTGATCACTTTGTATTCTACTTAGTAAGTGTACAATATTATCCGGTGATGGGGATAGAATATAACGCCGAAAATCTGAACATGCTGTGATAAATTCTGGCAATTCTTTTACCCTGAAAATGAACATTGTTTCTAAACATCGTGCAACTTCTTTCGGTAAAACGAAAGTGTCACCCTTCTCGAGAATAAGCATCGACTCTACAGGAAACCAGACGATCATATCATTTTTTCCCTTTCCAACTGTCAATTGTTGTTGTATGGCAAGAGACAAAAACCTAATTACATTTTCTTCCCGGTTTGAGAAGGTTAAAGGAACTAGTGGTAAGTGCTTGAATGATTCCAATGTATATGTAGGACATTGTAAGATGTATTTCCAAACGTGTTCCTGCCACTTCGGCATCATTTCAACTTTGAAATTTGACCGAACAATTGATTTGCTCTTGCTATTGAAGTTTCTTTCAACAACAAGTTCTAAGAGCTCTACCATGTACTGTTCAGGAAACCTCACCTGAAATATCTCTGTAAAAAATAAAATCATTCATTGATAAATCGCAAAATGAATTTTTGCAATATTTTACATACCTTAGACAAAGGCAAGTACAATAAACAGGTCGTTCTTAATTGACAACTGTCACTAAACTGATGTGGTTATTTGTACTACTACTAATGCTTATAATAACGATAATAAGAAGATAATTGATGATAGAATCTAAAGATGCTTCCCAAATAAATGCAAGCTGCAAAAAGGATTTTTTTCTAATGCTTCCAAGAAGCACAGCAATAATAAAGGAAATGAATGACTCAATATCAAAATCACTGTATTAATTGATGACGATTTCAAATCTTAATGGAGATCCAATTGAGTGAACTGTGGAACAACAAGTGATCACAGTATCTTAAACTAAAATGAGTAAGCTTGACCTTGATTAGTTATGAAATAAAACTTTTTATCGTGAACATATCCTTTCAGAAATGACCTTGAGAGACCTTTGTCCAATAGCAGCTCTTAACCTAAATAATATTTTTTGTGAAGTATGATCAAATTCTGATGAATGGTGTAGAAGATATAAGTACTTCATGGTATTTAAGTCATAGTTGATAAGTGACTTTGACCTTTCAGAAATGACCTTTAGTGACATCTGTCCGAAAGCCCTTACGCTAAATAATATTTTGGTGAAGTATAATCAAATTCTGATGAAAGGCGTAGGAGATATACGTAATACATGGTATTATCAGTCAATAGTTAATAAGTGACCTTGACCTTTCATAAATGGCCCTTAGTGACTTTTGTCCCAACGCCCTTATCCTAAATAATATTTTGGTGAAGTATGATTAAATTCTGATGAAATGTATAGGAGATATGAGCTCGGGGGGATTTCGGGGAGGATAATAATAACAAAGGGCAATATCTCCTAAATTATCAAAAACGGTGTTATGGTTCAATCTATCAATAAACTATCTATGAAGTTTTAAGTTGATACCCCTTATAGTGGTAATTTGTGTTTTGTAAAGGATGTTACCTCAAAGATCTATGTCACCCCAACACGAATCCATCCCTCGGCAGATTTGGTCAAATAAAGAAAACCCTTATAACAGGACGTATTTGAGTATTTCATTTCTTAAACTTTCATCAGAATACGTCGTAGCTTAGTTCATAAGATGAAGATCATCAGAGCTTATCATAACATATTAATAGTGCACCACTTTCATTTTAGTCTTTAAAACTCCCGAAAACTATTTTTAATTCCACTTCTTTACAGTAAAATTTATATCATTAGACTCATATAAAACTGGAAAGACAAAACTCCTTAATACCAAAAAGTACTCAGAGTGAATTCATGTAAAGTGCCTAGAATCACCAGTTTTTAAAAATAATAAATTTTGAAGTTAGGATGCTTTCTAATGTAAATATGACATAATATTTAAGTTTTACTGACTTCCTCTTCATTACATAAAATGTTTCGATGTCCAGTTACGTTTTATAGCAGTAGCCTACATGCAGTGAATTTTTAAAGTATTAGATATGATACATCATTAAACTTTGGGCTAAAAATGACATATTCATATTTTTGTGTAAATTTAAAAAAAATACACAGAATTATTGATACACTCCTTTTATATTTAACCGTCATCTTTTCCTTCCAAAGAGGATAATAGTGGGCATGCGGATCTTTGATTTTGGAATTCACTCCCTTATCTGATGAAAAATGCAATTTTCAACTTTAGTCAGTATTTCCCCTGTCATAGTACTCAAATGACAGACTTGTAAATATTATCATCATCAGTAATGTCTTTTCCGGTATTAAATAATCCTACTTATATACACTTTTGAATATATAAACATACCTTGTTTTGCAATTTGACCGAAACATATTCTCATTGATTCTGGGATATCTGAGATAATGATATCATTCAATCCAGGAAGAATCCTCTTCTCCTGTTGTGTACAGAAGTACAGGTGTTTATGATGATACTGCTTGAACTCAGTAAATGAACTGTCATCTAGAGGAATCAGTTGTAGACCATCAAGTAGCAGAGGATCTGCATGAAGCAGGTAGGACAGCAACGACAGTTTCATCGGTTTGGAACACAATTTGTAGTCATACGTTGTGCATTCCTTTAGAAGGCTAAAATGGTCACCAAGAATAGTAATGTTAAAATCTGTAGTGATAAATAAGTATTGCACAGTACAGAAGAATGTCATGGCTCACTAGGTATAAACTAGAGCTGTCCTAACGGGACAAATATGTCCGCGACAACAAAGTTGAAACATACAATATTTCATTCCAAGAAACATCACTGTCTTATAAATTCACGTAAAGAAAAGTCAGATGACAACTGGTCTCGCCGATTTGGGCTACAATGGGTATTAGAAATATTACCAAAAACCAAAACTAACAAAGAAAACCAAATAAACAAAACAACATCCAAAACCCCCAAAACAAGAACTTAATAAAACAAAACGAAACAAAAAAATAATAAAAAGAGAGTAAAAATTAAGAAAAATGAAAAATAAAAGCAAACCACTTATTTTCTTAATATGAATTCTCTATCTGCTTCCAGCTAATGATATTTATCTTTAACTTGCTAAAACGCAAAAGCTTTAGATCAAAGAAATACATACTTGCTAAATATATAGGCCTGTTATTACTCTACAAAGACTGGATAAAGAGTGACGTTTCCAAAAAGTCTAGGTCAAAGAGTAAGAAAATATGTAACCAACAGAAGCGCTAGTCACGAGAAATATACCAGCTTAACATAAAAGTCTTCTAGTACGTTTCGAAATATATGGCTCAGATTAAAAAATTGTCAATGTCACAAAGTACGAAATATGTAACATGTTTAATTAAGAAATCTAGTCACAGGGAATATACATGCAAAGTACAACAATGTTGTCATAGGCTAACAGTGATCATGAAGATATGACTTTTGACCATGGGTAACAATTGTGACATCCTATGTGTGAAGTATCAGAGTAGGATTAGATCCATCAGAATCACGATCTGGGAAAGCATTAGAGGTAATAATGACCTCTGAGTTTAGACCTAAACAAAATAGCAATCTGCCTTGAATTATCCTATGAACTTGATAAAATGGTCACAGTTGAGCAAACAGAATTAATTCTTAATTAAAATAATCTAATTTATGAATGCAACCACATTAGATAGTTTTAATAGGCCAGAATCCGTTGGAGTTACTTCCGATTGTCGGCCATCTTGTGGGTCAAAACGTAGTTTTCCTTCATATTCTTACTATCTTAAACAGCCAATCTGATTAAAGCCATATCTTTATTCCGCTTCTCTATTTGTCCCATTGCGCCGGATATAAAAGATCTGGCGAAACTCCGTAAGGGGTCATGTTCTGGTGGAATCTGATGACGTTTTAGTCACCGAAACCGTTATTTCCCATAGCCAATCAATTACTCGGCTAGGCACGTGATAGTGGCGCAATATGTAACAAACTCTGTTCAAAATCTACCTTGTGGGTCACGCACGCTGTGGATGTTAATTTCATTCCTAGGAATTTGTAGCCGATCCACTGATTGGCCGAAAATCAGAGTTCACCAGAACATGACTCCTTACGGAGTTTCGTCAAATCTTTATCCGCAATGGGACAAATAGAGAAGCGGAATAAATATATGGTTTTAATCAGATTGTTAAACAGCTGGCTTAAAAAAGCATTAGTAATTTCTCATTTATGATACCGTATACTTTTATAATTTTGAACATAGATGGGACAGACAAGATTGCAAAGAAATCAATTGGTTTACTTTTTTAAACCGTCTTGAAGAATCATCCCTTTTAATTGGAATATATGCATGAAAATACAGAGTTTGACGCGCAAGATGGACGTCAACGTGAGGTAATTCTTAGAACAATTCTGAAACCGTTTTACCTGCTAATATACTCTGCTGAGGCCATATCAACATCTGGATGAAGTGTCTTGCACACATCGAGTACATGTTGAGGTATTTCTGCCCAGTTTTTGTTATATTTTCCGAGAATCTCTTTTACACACTCTTTATGTTCTACAACGGAAGGTAATATGGAATGTATAGTCAGTGCAATAAAACAACAACACGAAGTATGGAACCCCTCTGCATGGCAACAGATATCTGTGCTCTTGACCTTTGACATATGGCCATGATCGTCAATTAGAATTCATCCTCTAAAGTCAGGATTTATGGAAGGTTTGATTATCATGTACAGAGTGGTCTATATAGAATTGTGTTCACAAGAATGCGGACCTACAACAATCCAGAGGGGCTTTTGTACCACATACGGGCCTAATCTTGACCTTTGGCATGCCACCCTGAGAACCAATACATTTTTGTATATATCATGTGTACGAGGTTTGATGATCTTATGACAGTATTCCTTCGGTTGTTTTCATAATATTCATCCATTTATGACCCAATTTGACCTTCCCATGTGACGTATGTTTTTCATATTTAATTTTGGTATGTAAAAGCACATTTGATTTGCTACTCCATTTTGTTATACTTCTATCAAATAAATGAATAAATAAATAAATAAGATAAAATAAAAATAGAAAATAAAAAATTCTCCTGTACCGACAGTCACAATATTGCTTTTCTAGAAAAGGTCTTTTGATGATAATGTTGGAAAATAATTAAGAGAACAATAAAATGATAAGGAATAAATTTAAAATACAGGTATTGATAAGTTGATAACCATTCTGCAAAATTCGCATGAACGCTTTCCCCTTGTCTTATAATCAAGTCTGTCTTTCAGTGAACAAGCAGAACGAATAAATTCCTGTTCCGTCTACAAGGCATTAGCGGCGATTCTGTAAGATTTGCACACTTACTCTGATTAATATAATATATCCTCATATTTACATAGTATGGTTCTAATCTCCGGTAATAACCAGGAATGGCGAGGAAAACAGGAAATTTAAACTAATGCTTCAGGAGAAAAGACTTGAAACTCAGTTTCCGAACAAATGAATTGTTAAATCTCAACAGACCTTTTCATTATTACGTTCTTACGTTTTCACAAACTCTTATTTGATGCCCATGTCAATGTGTATAGTTTATTGTAAAATTACAATTTTGTACTTTGTTTTTACGGTGAATGTTTCTAATGGCAGCACGAAATTTTACTTAAAAATTGTATTTTCAGAAAACTGTTAGATGAAGGTCAGGTGGCCAAAAATTCGTGGAAGTAGTATTTTGTTACTATCGCCGGCCAGAAGGCCGGTGATTATATTGATTTTTTTATCTGGACTCATGGTCCCATGTATTTTGGGAGAAAATAAGAAGAAAAGACATAATTAGCATTTAGTTTATGAAAAGTGAAAACTGCAAGCGCGAAAGATTTCTTCGCGTTTTATTTATATATTTATTTGTGCGCTTCTGTCCTAAAGTTAACTCGCGTTAGGTTTAATTCGGAATTTATTATATTACCGAAATGGGTTCTAGTCACAGGAAACGAAAAGTTTCAAGAGTATTCATGATGCTTTCATCAATGTTTTACTTGTCTACATAACTGCCGATTTCTCGTATGGAGGATTTGATGGAAATATTAACGCAGTATATAAACAATAAATATAGAACATACATATTTTTAAATTTAGTGCACCATATGCGCATTTCGACAACTTATGTCTCTTCAATGATGCTCGTGGCCAAATGATTGGAATTCTCAAAATATATAAATATTTGAAGAGCACTGTTGAAACCAAAATGACCGAAAAGTGAACCAAAGAATCTATCTAAAGACAGAGCTATGCAAGAGGGAGATACTCCTTAGTTAAGTTATTTTTAGTTCAATATCCGGGATATGATTGAAATATTATGAACTCGGAAAAGCCAATACATAAAACAAATCATAACTGAATAATATTGTAAACATTTCTCTACTTTGCGACAGAGACATATACACATTGTGCCTCTGCCTGCAATTAATGCAGATTAAGTGTTGAATGAAATATTAGTGAGAGTGAACAAACAACTGTCTCTACATTACTACAGAGAAAATATAACAAGACGTATTGATAGTTGATGTAATTATCTGATTATACTGGGAAGCAAGTATTAATGATATTCATCGTCTATGCCTTGTTATTTTAGATTATACAGGGGAGTAGTGTAATGATATACATCGTCTACGCCTTGTTAGTATAGATTATACTGGGGAGTAAGTGTAATGATATACATCGTTTACGCCTTGTTAGTATAGATTATACAGGGGTGTAAGTGTGATTATATACATCGTCTATGCCTTGTTAGTATAGATTATACAGGGGAGTAAGTGTAATGATATACATCGTCTCTGCCTTGTTAGTATAGATAATACAGGGGAGTTAGTGTAATGATATACATCGTCTCTGCCTTGTTAGTACAGATAATACAGGGGAGTTAGTGTAATGATATACATCGTCTACGCTTTGTTAGTATAGATTACCCAGGGGATTAAGTGTAATAATATACATCGTCTACGCCTTGTTAGTATAGATTACACAGGGGAGTAAGTGTAATGATATATACATCGTCCACGCCTTGTTAGTATAAATTATACAGGGGAGTAAGTGTAATGATAAAAATCGTCTAGGCCTTGTTAGTATAGATTATACAGGGGAGTAAGTGTAATGATATACATCGTCTAGGCCTTGTTAGTATAAATTATACAGGGGAGTAAGTGTAATGATATACATCGTCTATGCCTTGTTAGTATAGATTATACAGGGGAGTAAGTGTAATGATATACATCGTCTATGCCTTGTTAGTATAGATTATTCAGGGGAGTAAGTGTAATGATATACATCGTCTACGCCTTGTTAGTATAGATTATTCAGGGGAGTAAGTGTAATGATATACATCGTCTATGCCTTGTTAGTATAGATTATACAGGGGAGTAAGTGTAATTATATACATCGTCTACGCTTTGTTAGTATAGATTATACAGGGGAGTAGTGTAATGATACACATCGTCTACGCCTTGTTAGTATAGATTATACAGGGGAGTAAGTGTAATGATATACATTGTCTATGCCTTGTTAGTATAGATTATACAGGGGAGTAGTGTAATGATACACATCGTCTACGCCTTGTTAGTATTGATTACACAGGGGAGTAAGTGTAATGATATACATCGTCTATGCCTTGTTAGTATAGATTATACAGGGGAGTAAGTGTAATGATATACATCGTCGACGCCTTGTTAGTATAGATTACACAGGGGAGTAAGTGTAATGATATATACATCGTCCACGCCTTGTTAGTATAAATTATACAGGGGAATAAAGTGTAATGATAAATATCGTCTACGCCTTGTTAGTATAGATTATACAGGGGAGTAAGTGTAATGATATACATCGTCTATGCCTTGTTAGTATAGATTATACAGGGGAGTAAGTGTAATGATATACATCGTCTACGCCTTGTTAGTATAGATTACACAGGGGAGTAAGTGTAATGATATACATCATCTATGCCTTGTTAGTATAGATTATACAGGGGATTAAGTGTAATGATATATATTGTCTACGCCTTGTTAGTATAGATTATACAGGGGAGTAAGTGTAATGAAATACATTGTCTATGCCTTGTTAGTATAGAGTATACAGGGGAGTAAGTGTAATGATATACATCGTCTATGCCTTGTTAGTATAGATTATACAGGGGAGTAAGTGTAATGATATACATCGTCTATGCCTTGTTAGTATAGATTATACAGGGGAGTAAGTGTAATGATATACATCATCTACACCTTGTTAGTATAGATTACACAGGGGAGTAGGTGTAATGATATACATCGCCTACGCCTTGTTAGTAAAGATTACACAGGGGAGTAAGCGTAATGATATATACATCGTCCACGCGTTGTTTGTATAGATAATACAGGGGAGTAAGTGTAATGATATACATCGTATACGCCTTGCAGTGGCGGATCCAGCGCCCCATTTGCTTGGGGTGTAGAAGGGTGAATTTTGTCGATTTTGACAGAAAATGAGCCAAAATACAGGGTTGTTGGTAAAATGTTGGGTCACTGCCGTGGGAGGGGGACACCCCCTGCCCCTACATCCGCCATTCTCTTATTAGTATAGATTATAGGAGGGAGTAAGTGTAGGCCCTAAAAACACACATCGTCTACGCCTTGTTCGTATAGATTATATAGGGAAGTAAACGTAATGGTATACATCGTCTACGCCTTGTTACATGTATGTATACACTATACAGGGGAGTAACTATAGATTAAGTAGCCAAGATGCTGCTGTAAATACTATATATTTAGGTCTGTACAAAGTGATAGTGAAACAAAGTCTATGGCATTGTTTAATGGGCCGGTCACAAAATAAACCTGCTATCTCTTCTCACATGTTTATGATAAAGATTAGCAAATGCACTTCCGAACTTTGAAGTAAAATCAATGCACAGGTGCAAAGAATAAAAGAATGTATAAGATTGAGTATAATGTTATCTTACCAAGTGGAACGTTATTTGTGAGAACAACTTCGCTGATTCTTATCCAGTGCCCTCCATTGTTCTGTGTAAAAAGAAAAACATCCTCTTTCAAGAAATTTAAGAATGGTTCCAAGATGATATCCCAATTTTCCGTCACCATTTTTTGATTAGGTATAGCTGTATAAACCAAGTTTACGAGATCAGCGGGGTTGTTGTTTGATTGTGATTCATCTATCAGACATCGAATGAGATTGAAGTACGTTTCCGACATGGCTTCTTTGACGAGGCATTCATTCCATCTAATTGTCTTATCCTGGTGGGTGCTATGCCGTACTTGATCTACTGTCGGCCATTTGACATGACGTCTGTTTTGACTAAGTGCCAGGAACCCGTTGATATGGACAGGCAAACCAGAAAGACTTTGTTGTTGAAAAGGCAAAGGCAGAAAGCAGAACACGTGACCAAACTCGATGACGCTAGGTGGTAGAGGGACAGCAGCTCCAACATATGGTGAATAGGATAAACTTTCATCAGCAGTCAATCGTTGCATCTCATCAGAGGTGTCTGCGCCTTTGTAGCCATTGGTTACCATCCAGGTACATTTTTGGGGAGGACCTTTTTCATATGTTGTGCATAGAGTGGTTTTATATGAATTCTGTAAGGTTTTTTGAGAATTAGTTTGATTAATTTCTTTAATCTGTTGTATGAACTCTTTCTTTCGCTGATGAATCTTACCATCTGTTGGATCCTCAACGTAAACTGAAAATTCCACTTGATTTAAGTTCTCTACATCTTGCTCGAGGGGCGGTCCTTTTACAATGTCTATTCTTAGTAGGGATTTAAGAAACAGAAGACAGAACGGAGCTTCATCTTTGAAGGACTCCAGTAGTTCATTCGCTTTCTCCTGATCATATGAGATGTCTGACAAAGCTGTCTTACCCTGGCGCAAAGGCATTCTTAGTATTGTTCCAGAGAAAACACCCTGCTCTAAAGTTTTTTCATCAAAGCCGTACAAACCATCAAAAGCCTTCAGTATATCTTCCTTGATGCAAATCATTTTCTTTGATTTCCCCTTTCCAATAGTTTTTAATTTGATGCTTTGACAGACTTTTGAAGAGTCCATATTTGGGTCAATAATCAAGAGTTTGGAACCGCTGACTATCATGGGGTATTCTGCAGAGGTAAAGTAAACATATCCTTAATACTATGTATAATTGATAATAAATAAGAATGTATTGTGGACACATAGCATAATATTAATCTTTAATGATACTGAAAAAAACACACACACACAAACAAAAGAAATGAAACCCCAAGCAAACAAATAAAAAACAAGAACAAAAACACCAAACAAACAAACAACACCCTCCTCCTCCCCCCCCACACCCCAAAAAATTTTTTTTTTTTAAAATTCCAAAACTTAAATAAAGCTAGAATTTTTATGTGTCGGTGCGACACAAATGCTTCCACTGGTAGCTAAGGTAGTGAAATATAATTACTAGAGAACTAGTATTTGAAAATTCAAGATATTTCTAAAGTTTAAAGGCACTTACTCTAACAAAAATTACCGGAACACACCCATATTCGAACTTGACCTGCATTTTCACTTGATATATCTGTATACCCAATATCAATTTAATCCATTAAACCTTCATGGAGAAAATAAGTGGAAACTCTCATTTTTAAGAAATTTTCTATGTTCAAGGGCAATAACTCAGTCAGAAATTACCGGACCACACCCATATTCGAACTTGACCTACATTTTCCCTTGATACATCTGTATACCCAATATCAATTTAATCCATCACACCTTCAAAGTGAAAATGAGCGGAAACTGTCATTTTCAAGAAATTCTCTATGTTCAATGGCAATTACTCTTTCAGAAATTACCGGACCACACCCATATTCACACTTGACCTGCATTTTTTCTCGATATATCTATATACTCAATATCAATTTAATCCATCAAATTTTAAGAGAAGATGAGCGGAAGCTGTCATTTTAAAGAAATTTTCTATATTCAAGGACATTAACTTTGTCAAAAATTATCGCACCACACCCATATTTGACTAGACCTGCATGTTTCTTTGATACATCTACCGGTATAATATAGATGCCAACATTTCATAATGTATCAGAGGAGCAGGGGGTCAAGGGGGTGGCAGCCCCCTTGTCAGGTTCAGGGCGAAGCCCTGATAGAGGGGGGCAAAGCCCCCTAAAGCCGAAACAAAAATGGAAAATATAGTTTTCAAAATGAGTAAAAATTGAGTGTTATTGTAGTTAAAATCCTTAATTTATGCCCTTCTTGAACAAACACAAATAAATAATAATAAAAAAAAAAAGATCAAAAACTGGGTGAAAAGAGTATGTTATAGTTCTAGTCTTTTGTGCAGTCTTTTATTGCAACATTATATTGCTGACTATGCTGGCGTTTAATTTTTAGGCGCGGTTTTATTGTACACATCTTCATCTAATTGCCGGCACTTTTTGTTTTCTTCTTCGTCACTGTTACCCTCCATTTTGGCTACTTTCGTTTTAAATTAATCGGATTTCCAGCTACGGTGATGACGAAAAAAAAATCGGAGCGAACTTTACATCAATCGGAGCGCGGATTTAGGGGCTTGAAATCGGAGATGCTCCGCCGACGAAATCGGAGCAGTTGGCATCTCTGCAGTATATACCCAATATCAATTTAATCCATCAAACCTTCAAAGAGAAAATGAGCGGAAGCTGTCATTTTAAAGAAATTTTCTATATTCAAGGGCATTAACTCTGTCAAAAATTATCGCACCACACCCATATTTGATCTGGACCTGCATGTTTCTTTGATACATCTATATACCCAATATCTATTTAATCCATCAAACCTTCAAAGAGAAAATGAGCGGAAACTGAATGATGACGGAACGACAGAATGATGGAATGACAGAATGACATAATGACGGAATGACATAATGACGGAACTGGGTAACACTATATTCCCCGGTCATTTCATGGCGGGGGCATAATAACAGAAAAAAGGCAAAACAAAACGAAACAAGAGGCCCATGTAAACCTATATCACTCACCTGAACACAATTTGCTTATTCAACTGACAACTTGAAAAATTTGCAGATGAATATTATATTCCTTGATGTGTATTGTGCTATAACTACATTTTGTACTGAAAGTTGAGTATAATATTTGAATCATCATCAACATTAAGCAAACGTTTATGCAGGCCAAATTAAAATTCATAACCCTTTAATCTATGATAATTGACAGCAAATGAATGCTCAAAAACTGTAAAAAGATCTGGATGAAAAACATCAACACTTAGTAGAGTCCATTAGTACTTCGTTTTTACCGAGTTTCATTAAAATCCTTCTATTGGTTCTGCAGCAGAAGTTGAAATAAACCTCTTTCCTTTAACCGCGGAGCTGTAATACTGGATGTCAAATTGATTAACGTTACCTTCAAATTTATCACGTCAAAATGTAATGTGAATTCATTCTGATTGATTTGGTGGGAACGTTAATGATTTTGCCGTCCAATGTTACAGCTCCGCGGTTAAAGGAAAGAGATCTATTGTGGAAAAATGCCCCCCCCCCCTAATTTGTGACTGGCATAAAAAATTCATAAAAAGTCAAAAAATTGACATATTGACCAAAATATTACAAAAAGTTGTGAAACGTGTTAAAAACGTGATACAGACGCAGACGAACTTCCCAGAACGCCACACCACCGCATTCATTTTGAACATGTTCAAAACAAACGTCATTCGAACCAGCTCTGAAAAAAAAACGTGTTAAAAACGTATTGCGAACGCCCAAAGACTAACTTGAGCGGTCAAGACGTAACGTGGCGTGAGACGAACGCGGAAAAAAAAACGGCACGAACGCTCATATACGAGTACGTCGCTTCTCCCACCCCAACACCTATATGGTCCGTAACACGTCCACACTACGTGCCTAGTAGTAGTACAATAATAATGCAAATTTATGCATATGCACGTATAATATCAATATCCTTTTTTCAAATGAACGGTCATAAATTGACTGACACTTTCGCTGATCAAGATGGATGACGTATGTTGAGAGTGCAATATTTTGCCCAATTTCCTTGGCGGTACCTTGTACTAACCTAGTGCATAGGATTGAGAAGAAGGAGGACAAAGAAGAAATGATGCATCAGAGATAGTTATTGCTAAAATGCAAATGGGAATAAAAACGTTATGTGTCCGGATAATATTTTACACGTAGTTCGAACGCTGTGAAAAAGCGCAGAAGTTGCGCAAACACAACATGGACGTTGAAGACGTAATGCAAATTCCAAAGACGCCGCTCGAACTTGCGGGTGGTCGCAGCAAGAACGAGGAGAGAACGGGGTAAAGACGAGATAGACAGTTAGAACGGGATAAGAACGTGAGATGTATCATAGACGTATTGTGATCGCCGATGATTCCTTGAAGGTTGACCGTCAAGGCAGTTGGGAGATTAAATCCTGCGTTCTCGCCAAGTCCAAGACATTTTTAAAGAACACCAAAGGCGTTCTTTGAACGCCTTGTGAGAACGTGTAGGTGTCAAAGGAGCTTAAGGAAGAAAATTTGCACTTTTCTGCATTGAATTAGTCCAAAAAATGTTTTTAAAAAACGTCAAATTTTTGAATTAGGAATAGAACCGCAAACAAGAACAGTTCTTCGCATATCCCTCTAGACAATTTTTAGGCATTCAGTTCGTCTCTGTAAGCGGTCGGTCTGAAGAGGAAATTTGTCAAAATAGAGTATGAGACTTGTCTGTGGTGGCACCATCTATCTATAGATCCGGACAAAAAACAACAACACTTGTAGGGGACCATGAGTACTTCATGCCTACAAAGTTTCATCAAAATTCTCAGAGTGGTTCTGAGACGTCGAAAATGTAAAAAGTTTACGACCACGGACGGACACTGTACGACACGCTATGATAATAGTTCACTTGAGCCTTCGGCTCAGGTGAACAAAAAAAAAAAGAGAAATGCTAATTTATGAAAACATCTTACCTGTAATATGGAAAACTGATTTAAAGCCTAAACCAAATCTTCCTACTTTAAGAGGATCGAACTCTTTAATGCTGTTATATAACATAGTTATTCCAGACCAGTCTTTTTCATCAAACAATGCATCATTGAAAATGCATAAACTGGGGCCCTGTTTGAAAAGACAAAAAAGATAAATGAAAATATTGAAATTACAAATATACTACTTTTCCACATGTATCAAGAAAGTTTAACTTTGTTTCGTTTGTTTTTTTGTTTATTGTTTTACGTTAAAGTACAGAATTGTCGAGCTATACAGGGGAGGGGGGGGGGCACACTCAAAGCTGTTAAGGATCCTTTACAAACCTTTACCGACAATGACACAGGGTTTCGACTTTAAGATTCGTCTAAAAGACATGACTCCGACAAATCAATGATCGGGCTCCAGCTGGAGCCCAATCCTAGCAAATTATCAATCGCGCATTTACTTTAGTTTTCGAGTGTTGGCAATTTGCTTTAAAACAAGAAGCAGAAATAAACTGGAATGATAATCATCCACCTCCTTATCCTTGAAATACGCCACATGACCTTTAGTCAAGTCATAACACACCGTTAATTTTGGGGAACGTTTTGGTGAAATTTGGTCAAGATCTAACACAAAGCCACCATCTTAAGATAAATATTTCAGCAATGTATCTGCTGTGACCTTGAAATAGGTCACATTACCTTGACTTAAGGTCTTGACACACATTGAGGTTCTCAGGATTTTCGTTAGTCATGATCTATCATAAAGTTACTGACTTATACTCCAGACGGGGATATAAGCAATGTCTCTGTAGCAACACTGAAATAGGTCACATGACCTTTGGTCAAGATTATAACACAAATTTAGGCTCTTAGGTATACTATATGTATGTTTGGTCAAAAGTCATCGTGAAATGACTGACAAATACTCCGGACAAAAATTCAAGCGATGTCTCTGCAGCGACTTTGATTGATTGATTTTGTTTAACGTCACACCACGAATATTTCACATTTATGGTGACGGCATCTGCCTGATGTGGGGCATACAAATTTTGACCTTTGCAACGGACCCACCCGAAGCAGTGAGGGAACTCTAACGTGCCATGCATACCACGCCACGGGGCCTCGGTTTGTACTGTCTCATCCTAAAGACAGGACACCGGCATGACCAGAGCGGGACTCGAACCCCGGCCTCCCGATCAGGGGCTAGCGTGATACCACTAGGCCACGCTGGCTTCAGCGACTTTGAAATAAGTCTAATGGTCTTTGTTCTATATTATGACACAGCTTTAGGTTAAGGTTTATGTTAAGTTTGGTGAAGACATATCACAAGACGACTGACTTATAGCCCGAACACTCTTCCTCATCCGACGGGAACAAAACCCCTACTTCAGTACATTCTATGTAAAGAGGATGGCCAAACTGACCTATATCGCTCTGGAGCAAATGATAAAAATTAAAAAATAATACAATTAAAATGTTCACTGCAAAATCCTTAAAACAATACTGCTTCCCCTACTGGAATACTGTGGAACAATTATGGTATTTTATTTCTTTGCAGATTATCTGAAGTTTTTCTTCCCAAAAGTGAGTAACTTCCTGGATCAACTTTGTTCTGCCAGCCATGGACAGATTTTCAACAAAGTCTGCCCATCAGTTCTGAAGAGAAAGTCCATCAGATGAAAACATAGCATATAAAAAATGCACCTCTCACCTCTTAACTTAAAATAAATTGAAAACAACAGTATCAGTAAAACTGATAGATGCTCCCCGAACGGCAGTTATATTGCTGGAAATTGATGACTCAGTTCATATAAAAAAAATTAGTACAACTGATGGATGCTCCAAGAAGCACAGCAATAATGAAGGAAATGAACGAATCAATATATGGGAAATCACTGTATTAATTGATGACGATTTCAAATCTCAATGTATCATATGGATATCCAATTGAGTCAACTGTAAAACAACAAGTGATCACAGTATCTTAAACTGAAATGAGTAAGTTTGACTTTGATTAGTTATGAAATAAAACTTTTTATCATGACCTTGACTTTTCAGAAATGACCTTGAATGACCTTTGTCCAAAAGCCATTAACCTAAATAACATTTTGGTGACGCATGATCAAATTCTGACGAATGGTATAGGAGACATAAGTAGTTCATGGTACTCTAAGTTATGATTAGTAAATGACTTTGGCCTTTCAGAAATGACTTTGAGTGATCTTTGTCCAAAAGACCTTAACCTAAATAATATTTTGGTAAAGTATGACCAAATTCTGATAAAAGGTGTAGAAGATATAAGTACTTTATGGTACTTTAATACAAAGTTAACAAGTGACCTTGACCTTTCAGAAATGACTTTGAGTGATCTTTGACCAAAGCCCTTAACCTAAATGATATATTGGTAAGGTATCATCAACTTCTGATGAAAGGCGTAGTAAATATAAGTACTTAATTGTATTTTAAGTCATAGTTGTTAAGTGACCTTGACTTTTCAGAAATGACCTTGACTGACCTTTGTCCAAAAGCCCTTAACCTAAATAACATTTTGGAGAAGTATGATCAAATTCTGATGAAAGGTGTAGTAGATACAAGTATTTCATGGTAATTTAATTGATTGTAAATAAGTGACCTTGACCTCTCAGAAATGACTTTGAGTGATTTTTGCCCAACAGCCCTTAAACTAAATAATATATTGGTACAGTATCATCAATTTCTGATGAAAGGTGTAGGAGATATAAGAACTTAACTGTATGTTAAGTCATAGTTGTTAAGTGATCTTGACTTTTCAGAAATCACTTCCAGTGACTTTTGTCCAAAAGCCCTTAACCTAAATAATGTTTTGGTAAAATATGATCAAATTCTGATGAAAGGTGTAGGAGATAAGTGCTTTAGGATATTTCAAGTCATAGTTAATGAGTAAACTTGACCTTTCAGAATTAATACTTTATAAGCAATGTACAAAGACAAAAGTAAGAAAATTTCCTAATGATTTGTAAAAAAGATGAAACATGAAAATATTGAAAAATTGATAAAAATTTTGATTTTAGAATGAAATGTAAATAACAAGATGTAGCAGGTCTGAGGAAACAAAAATTCACAGGAAGGTATGTGTGCCTTCATGTTTCATACTTTTGTTGATCCACCCCTTGAAACATCTGGCAAATATTGTTGCAGATTTTGAGTACATTATTCGTGCCAAGCTTCATCATATTTCTTACATTGGTTCTAAAGAAGAAGCCTATGATAGCTAGTAGTGCAAACCTTACCTTCCTATTTTAACTTTAAACAAGGGGTCCACGTGAACCTGTATGGCTCACCTCAGCACAATTTGCTTATTTACAAACATATGACAGCTCAATGTTGGAAGAAGTGCTTCCTTTCTATAAGATTTGGTGAAATTCAGGTGAGGTAGTTAATAAAAGGAAGTTGAAAAATAATTCAGCCAATCATAGCCCTTGGCGGCCATCTTGAATGACAGATTAAGTCAAAAGACACAATTTTGGTATGAGACCATCTGAGCCTTGACAACTTATTTCCTGTAAGGTTTGGTGATATTCTGTACAGCAGTTGCTGAAAAGATCAGTTCCCTTGGCAGCCATCTTGGATGACTGATATGGTCGAAAGATACAATTTTGGTAGAGAACCTTGGATACTTATAGCTTGTAAGATTAGGTCAAATTCTGTGAAACTGTTAGTGAAAAAAAATGAAAAGGTCTTAGCAAATCAGAGCCCTAGGTGGCCATCTTGGATAATGAATCAAGTCGAAAGATAAAACTTTCGTAGAAGACTTTGAGTACTTAATTACTTCTTACAAGATTTTGTAATGGATGATAGATCAGGTCGAAAAGATACAATTTTGGTAGAAGACCTTAAATACTTACTTCCTGCAAGTCTCGGTGACATTCTGTGTCAAACAATCAGAGCTCATGGTGGCCATCTTGAATTACGGATTGGGTCGAAACACACAAACTTAGAAGACGACCTTGAATACTTACTTCCTGTAAGGTTTGGTTAAATTCTGTAGAGCAGTTGCAGAGAAGTCAAATATGTGAAAAGTTTACAACGGATGAGGCGCTAACTCCTAATAATTTTTGAAGTAGGGGTGGGGTGATTTCAGATTCCAACTCTTCACAATAACATTCATTTCATTAAAATCAGAGATCATACTAAAAATTACTGCATTTATAAATTAATAAGCAATGTACAATGAGAATTCAAAGAAGTTACCAAAAGAAAGCAAAAATGACAATTTCCAAAGATGTTTCCAAAGAAATGGAGTTACTCTAATGCATTCTGTTCTGAAGATGATGTTTTTCCGAACCCCCCCCCCCCCTTTCCTCTTTTTTCAGAAGACTTTTATGGAACTTCAAATATTTCAGTCGTGCCAAGTTTCATCAAAATCCATCAAGTATTTTTAATGAAGGATATTAAAAAAGTATAAAACTTACATATAGTATTTTCCCTTGTTTTAATTTTTAAAAAATAAATTGTAAAATAAAATCCTTACGTTTACTAGAGATTTGTTAAATGTCTAATAACTTATTTTGCACCTTGAAGTAACTCCTGAATGGCGTTTTCTTTTTACTAATAGGGACATTGTCGTCCATGATTGGTCTTGTATCATGCATAATCTTCATGACCTGTGCTCCAGCATCCTCTGCATTTTGAATGATTTCCTGATAATAATAATAATAAAGAATTTTACATACGGAAATATTTTTCTACTGGTATCAATATATTCTCAAAAATTAAATTTCGTGTAATAAGATTCTATGGAGTCAGTGTGACTTGTTTTATGTTGATGCTTATATTGTTCCCATAAGACAAGGATACCACACCATGTAGATATATTCCATAAATAAATAAATACATAAATTAATAAACAGATTAATAAATAGATAAAACTGTGATTATAGAGAAATGAAATCAGTAAAATCGGTACTCCACCTTACTTCAGATGCAAGAGAAAGAAAACATCCAGTAGTAAAATAGAATCCAACCCTACAGCAAGATCGAGGGAGACTAGATGTGTCGGTGCACCACGAATGCGCCACGAAAACTTTGTTTGGACAATAATTCCCTTACAATATGCACATCTACATATTGTGATCTTACTTTGTACCACGTTTCATTAAAATCCTCCCAGGAGGAGTTGAGAAGACAAAGTGCATGACGGAATGACTGCGAGATACAATAACGTATACCCCTGGCCATATGTAGCGGGGGTATAAAATCACCAAGCATTAAATCAGAATCCCACCTTACCTCAAAAACGAGAGAACAATACATCAATACATATGACTATACAAAAAAACCTCAGATGTGTCGATACGCCACGAATGTCCCGTCGGCAACAAAAGTGAAATTTGACATTTTAAGAACAGCACATGAAGTCCAAGAGCCTTAACTCCTGTAAAAAATTTTAACATCATCCTCTCTACATATGTACAACTACCTGTTGTGATCTTTGGTTGTACCATGTTTCACTGAATTCCTCCTAAGTTTTCAAGAGGGGTTGCAAAGACAAGCTTAATTTATTAAAAATCAAATTCCAAGGGGCATAACTCCGTAAGACATTATTCGATTGTCACCAAATCAAAAGTGGAACTAGATACTCTCATGATGTATCATTATATTAAATTTCTAGTCAATATGTGCATTCATTGCAAGGTAGAGCACGGAAACGTAATTATTGATTTTTTAGTCCAAGGAGTATAACTCTGTCAAAAATTATTCGACCGTCACCAAATTAAAATTGACATAGATATTCTCAAAATGTATCCGTACACTTAATTTCAAGTCAATATGTGCATTCTCTGCAGAGACAGCACGGAAATCGTAAAATACTGGGAATTTTCTAAGTACAAGGGACATTACTCCGTCAACAAGAGCAACGCCTAGCGTTACATATGTATAATGCGCCCGTCGTTTAGCTTGAAGGGATGGCTAAGTTTCAATCCAAAACCTTGAAACACTGCGTCAAGAAATCCGGAAAACTGTAAACTCCGTGAAAATTTCTAAGTTCAAGGAGCATAACTCTGGCAAGTCCAAAGCAATCATACCCAAATACGAACTTGTACTGACTCTTGTTGATATAAAGTAATATACCAAGTTTTAAACCAATGCCTTTAAAGACTGCAGAAAAAAAGTCCGGGAAACTGTAAAATCATTAAAAATTTTCCATGTTCAAGGGCCGTAACTCTGGCAAAACCAAAGCAATCATACTCAAACGTGAACTGGTACTGACCCTTGTTAAAGTTAGCTTGAAAAACTGCAGAAAAAAGTCCGGAAATCATGACCTCGAACGGACAGAGGGACGCACGGAAGGACGGACAACGACATATCATTATACGTCTCGTCTTACGAAGGGCGTATAAAAATTAGTCAACTGTCACCAAATTAAAACCTGGGCTAGATATTCCCATGAAGTATCTATATACCAAATTTCAAGTCAATATGGACATTCATTACAGATACAGCACGTAAACAATAATTACTGGAATTGCAAGGGACATAACTCCGTCAAAAATTATTCGACCGAAACCAAATCAGATCTTGACGTATATTATTTCGCGATCTATCAAATTTCAATTAGTTTGTGCACCATTTTCAGAGACAGACCACGGAAACGACATGATGACAGAAGGACGGAAAGGGGTACATTTTTTGTAACACTGTATGCCCCACCATTTTCAATGGCGAAAATATTCACGTACGATATACAGAATTATGAAATGTCTGTCTCTGCAATGTTTCTACTCTCGTTCATTCAAAGTGAAATTAAATTATTCTAATCTTTTTAAACTTGTGTATCCATACAACCTTAAGTATCTGTCCACCATCCGGGTACTCAGCCAGGATATTACGTAGCTGTTGTATCAATGGCGGCTGGATCATGCCGGCGTAGTGTACATCCTCCTCCTCCGAGTCCGTCTCGCTGTCTTCTGCTGTGGTAGACATTGGTGCCGCCATCTAGAATTGGGCTCTACTACCAACTAAAGAGAAACCAAGTTTGACGTACAAGTTAGACGGAGACGTAAATGTATAATTTACTAATATATCTACGTCAGCTTTCAGACAAATACTTATAAACGTAATTCTACATACTATTAGTCATAAATGTCAGGCTCAAACATACGACTTGTATGCTTGGGTCTGAAACTTCGGACTAAATTCTACATAAAACATACCACAACAATGCAGCCTGCTCGTTTGTAACGTGGACGTGTACGTTGACGTCGGGGTATGAGAACTTTATTGCTGTTCTGCTTTGAACCATATGAAGCCTTATTGCTATATGGCTTAGCCAAATGTACTCCTGATTGCCAATCGATCCACATCTTTTTCATAATTATGATGATAATGATAACATAATAATAATAATAATAATTATTATTATTATTATTATTAGCATTTTAGAGTAAGTTGAAAATGCCTCATTTTGTGCTGTTGTCAAAAGTTTACCCTTGGATTAATTCGTTAAACAGTTTGTCATTATAAAGTGCATCTATATAAAAATTAACTACTATGCGATTTTCAGTGAAATTGATCGATAGGAAGATTTTGGATACGTCTATGCTACTACCTTAAGAATTATTCAGTATATGGCGCAGGACCCTGTCTTATACAAGTTGTGGTATTCCGTCAATATTCAAAGTAAAACAAAGTGTTCCGTAACTGGGCGTATATTCGGTAAGATCATCTCCTTTATCAGTTTTTTAAAATTACACACCGTATCAGAACTAGGTACGACATATATATGTAGGCCTTGTACGTAAGTAATATATACTGATACCGATGTTGGATAAATGCCTAGTTTATGTCATGTATCTGCACTGCAGTTAGAAACCCCTTTTCAAATCTATAAAATTGTGAAACTTGGATAAACATATGTATGTAATATAATAGATATAAATCTATAATGTCTGTTTAAGGTATGTCAATGCAACGCATTGCTTTGTGTCATGGTTTAGGGCAAATTACTTGATATCAAAGTCCATTCAAACAACAAAACAAATAATCTCTTCATCTCTTCACATGGTAAAACAGAAAGAAACAAAGAAATATCATTATTTATTCGAAAAGTAATTTTACACCTTTCCTTCTCATGTCACTTAATGATGACAACAGACCGACCAAATTGATCACTTTCAAGTTAACGCTCTTTATGGTTTTGAGTCATATGGCTTATAGGGAACACAATCAAGGTACACAATCAACTCTCTCTCTCTCTCTCTCTCTCTCTCTCTCTCTCTCTCTCTCTCTCTGGCAAGGAAAGTTTCAATCTAATTAAAATCAGATCTTATGAAAAGATCTGATTTTAATTAGATTGGGAAAGTTTTATATAATCCCGGATTGATAAAGTTGAATAACTATAAGTAATTCTGTAATTTTGTTAACTTTAACAAATAAAAAATAATAATAACTAAATAAATGAAACTTTGAATTCTGAATAGAAAAGCAAAACTACAATACTTATTAAGACACCCTTCTAGATCACTCTGCTGCATTCGGTTTGTCGATCTATGTAGCCAGTCTAAAAAGTTTGTCAAAAGACGATACCAACTAGGAGCTATGCATCCCAAGCCTGAATCCATCCCTTGAGGAATTTGGTGGAAAAACAAGAACACTTGTTAAAGACCTTGAGTACTTCATCTATATCAAGTTTCATCAAAATTCCTCTGGTGGTTCCGAGTAAGTCGAATATTTAAAAAGTTTACAGACAATGAACGAACAACAGTGCGCTTGGTTTAGGTAAGCTGCATTCATACATTGTAAATGGCACGTGACATAGGAGGGAATTTCAAACCGTAAGAGGATACGTCTACAACCGAGCTCGAGCATTTGAATTAGCATATTTCGTCTATGATATTTTAAAAAATTTACTTTTGAAACGGTATGGCAAATCAGAGCGGCCAATCTTCATTTGTTTGATTGTCCCTTATATCAAGTAAAATTAGGAAAATAACTATCTGTGCATTGCATCAGCACGATTTATTAAAGTTGGAAGGTTAGTTAGTGACTAGTAGCAGTTGTTACAATTAGATAATACCGATTAGATGTAAATTACATTGAAAAAAATGAATCGGTGAATTAATCAGAATTTAATCTTGTTTCAAAGTCATAACTCTCCTTTGGGACCTACATGGGCCACAATTCTGTGAAATATTATTCAGATCAATGCAGGCAGTACAAAATTAAGGCCCAGGCAAAGATTTATCAGACATAAACACTGTGACTTTCACTTTGCAGGTATGACCTTGGTTCGAGGTCATGACTAACCTATGCGCCATTGCAACAATCCTGTAAATAACATTCAAATCCATACAAGCAATAAGTTATGAAATATGGATCTGGAAAACAATTCTGTGTAAATATTATTTAAATCCATGCAAAGAGTAAAAAGTTATGACCCAGACAAAGATTTATTTATCACAGGCATTGTGGCCTTGACCTTGATCTTACCTTGGGTCCTGGGCAAATTAAGAGTTCTCAGATTACCAAAGAGGTTGATTATTTTAATATACCCCCTCCGCCGCTATCCATCATTCCCCATCAGCCGTATATATATATTTATTATACGTGATTTCCTCTGACCGTCCTCATCTGTAGTGGTTATGTTTCAAATTTAAAACGGGAATATCTCGTTAACGACAATGACTTTGGTTACGATACTTTTTACACATCTTTGATAATATACTAACAATCGATTGCCGTTCAAGAAATCAGTTTACATTTTTTATACTTGTCTCTACTTCAAGTGGACCATGCTCCTTTAATACACCCCTACCGCCGAATATACCTTTTATATACGCCGACTCGATTGGATGACGTCATTTTACCGCCTGACGAGAGTAAACAATATGGCGGAGGGACGTATTGTAAATAGAAGTGAGGATGAAATAAACAGAGTTCGAACGCAACTCAACTCGAACACTATTAAGAGCAGCAAAAAGGCAGCGGGGATATTACGAAAACATTGATATATATATTTTCGTATACTCCCTGTAAAACACTGTATAACTAATAGTGTATACCTAAAGTTAAATAAAATAAAACATAAAAAGGGGTTTTTTTTTCGCTCTTTACTTCTAAGGGCATAATTTAATATACTAAACGCGTGTCTGAGTATTCAATTGGTTAAAGATTGCGTTCGAGTATCAAGTTCAAGGTTGTATCAGGGCTCTGTGTTTTCTGAAGTTTCGAGCGACACGTGCTTAGTAATTAATTAGAATTTCTTGCATTTATTGACAGTCTTCAATGTAGTGAAACAGAAAAACATTGGTTTTGGAATACAATTTTGACTTAGAGATACCTCGCATGATTGGAAATGATCGTTTGCGTGCTATTTGGATACTGAAAGCTGGGTGTTTCAAAGTATTGTGGCAATGCAGTTTGCAGTTCATATCTAAAACACTGTAAATGATCTTTTTGGAGACGATATCAGCAAAGTGATACCGTTAGGGACCGCCCACGATTAGGACGCCCGCGTGTGAAGTCACATCGGCAAGATACGTATATAAAGACTCCACATTTGCGTAATCGATTTCAACCGTCTTCTTTGACCTCTAATGCATCTCTGGACATCGGCGGATAAGTCCTCGTACCGTAAAGAACAGATTACGAAAGGCCAACATCCGTCCTCGACGTCCTGCTATCCGTCCTGTTCTGCTCCGACGTCACCGTATTGCGAGGTTAGCGTGGTGTAGGAGGCATCGTTCTTCTAATAACAGAGATAGGGCAGAAGTTCTGTTTACAGACGAGTCGGGATTTCATCTTTAAGCAGTGCCAGTGACGCTCGTGTTCGGGCTTAGCGCCGTGCCGGAGAACGTTACAGTGACGTCTGCGTTATTCAACACCACCAATTTGACGGAGGGAGCCTTATGGTCTGGGTGTAATTACAACACATGGAAGGACCCCTTTGGTGATAGTGGAGGGCAGTTTAACCGTGACGAGATTTTCCGTCAGCACGTCATTCCATTCAATCACAACAATCAGCGTAACGTCATTCTACAGCAGGACAACACACGACAGCACACCGCACGCGTTGTTAGTGACTATCTACATCAGCAAAACGTGAATGTGCTCCCTGGCCTGTGATGTCACCGGATTAATAGCCTATAGAACATATTTGGAATGAAATGGAGGGACACCTACGTCATGAGCAAATCCCCTCTTTCCCTGCTACGTTGGACGCTTTGCGTCATTCTTTATTGCACATATGATGGAACATTCCCCAGGCATTTCTGCATAACCTAGGCTGATATACTGAGGAAGAGATACATATTTATATTTCAACAGGATTTGCTACTGAGTGCCCCTTTCGAAATCCTAAATTGATGTGCGTCTAGAATATTTCCAAAGAAGTACAAATTATTTTCTAGAAAATCTCAGACAACGTTTATGCCGACTTGGTGATACAACAACACACCAATTTCTTACCTAATTCTGTATGATGCTTCTTTTCTTTTTCAAAATCAAATATCCTTATTTTCATGTACAAGTACCGACTGCATGAGTATACTCATCTGCTTGAACTAAAACCTGCGGATTTTCCGTCTCATGTCCACGTGATATTCGTTAGAAACGAAACTGAAACAGGACGGGCATATGTGTTTTCAGAAAATGTAAAACATAGTGTACTCGGAGAGCGGTAAAGTACGGAAGCATGGAAGGGACATGTGGGAAAAAATTATCTCGTGGGCACGACTTTCTAGCCAAAGTAATGTGTACGAGATACTTTATGTCGTGCGCACAACATGTAAAGTCGTGCGCACGAGATAGTTATGTCACACTCTCACATAAGTGTTATAAGAGACAGAGAGATATACACCAAATATTTTGTGATGTATTTATTCGAGTATACATGGATTGTTTTTACAAGAAAATGGATATATATGAATAGTTAAGGATTTAATTAGCTGAAAAGGTAAGTGATTTGTGCATGTTACTCCATTTTTTGGATGCAATGACCCAGTTTCTATCAGCAAAGTTTTCCCACACAAAATATGAATGGTGAAATAGAAACGGTGGTGAAGGTATGAGCCGACCGTTTCAATAGAAATTAGGTGACAGATGGTTCCGGGTCGTTTCGCCCTTTTCACCGTTCGCCCTGGGGTGTTTCGCGTTGGGTAGTTTTGCCCTTAAGGTTGACCCGTTCGCCCTTGTATGTGAGTTATTTCGCCCTTCATCATAATTTTATGAGAAACATGCCTTTGTTAGTAATAAAACCCATTGATTTGGGCTGAAGATAGATAGTTTCACCCTTCTTTATATAGGTAATATATAACTCACCGATATATTACGTTCAACTATCATTTTTAATAAATACTTAATCTTTCGCCCTTATTTTGCCGAATTCTATTTATTCGCCCTTCGATTGTTAACTTTATTAGAATAATAAACTTTTAAGCGCTAATGTGAAGTTTAATTTTATTTACCTTCGTTATGAATAAAAACTTGATTTTAAATAGCGGTTCACATGCACGGGTATATTATATTAAAATATGCATTGTTAATGAATACTTGAATTTAATTGTTCGCCCTTCTTGTAACATTATACAAAACATGCCCTAATAATCTTTTTATTTCTATCTTTTATCTATTTCTCAGATTTACTTTACAATATTATATGATATTGATGCTTATAACATAATTATTTACTTGCGCATAAAAACTGTGAAATTAATACAATTGCATGACAGCTTCTAATATAATTAAATTACAAATTGAAATTAATTTCAAAATAGCATCACTTAAATTAATTGCAAAAGTGTGCAATTGACATATATAATTGCATCAACAGCTTCTAATATAATTAGAAAGTAAATTAAGATGCATTTATAGTAATTGCTAAAAGAGTATAATTCATGCGTCCTATAGACCTAATTGCATTCACAGCTTCCTTAGTCAATTATAGTCAATCAGCGGCTCTTCTTTGGTCCTAGCTTGGACATCGTTCAATGATGCCCTTATATACGACTTTCGGGTCGAGAAGTCGGCATTCACATCCAGCTCCACAATGCATCCAGACCAATGTATCGAGTGTTCCAGACCAGTGACTCCCCGTCAGCACGCCATTGCTTGCGATGTTTGTTAGAAGTGGCAGCATCGTACTTGCAAAACTGGAATAACCCAGCAGCAGTACCGCCATGCAGTAAAGACAAAGACTGACATCCACTTTGTGTGCAGACCATGCGAGACAACACCAATCCCAGAATCTCCAGAATCACCTACTCAGATTGAAGCACCCCTAGAATCACCTACTCAGTTTGAAGCACCACCAGAATCACCTACTCACTTTGAAGCACCCCTAGAATCACCTACTCAGTTTGAAGCACCCCTAGAATCACCTACTCAGTTTGAAGCACCTCCAGAATCACCTACTCAGTTTGAAGCACCACCAGAATCAATTACTCAGACTTACGACGAATTCCCACCGCCACCATCGCCACTCAATACCAGCTACGTCAATGCCTACCACCTCATGGATGTAGATCTGCCACCACCACCACCACCACCAATGCCACTCGACGACTTCGTTACCTTACCAACCACCCGGGGCGATCTATTCGAGGAGTCGTTTGATATACCTCACCGGACAGCGACCAACGATCCGGAACCACTGGAAACGACATACGTAGCAGAAGATAACCTCCCAGACCATGCCATCCCAGATAACCCCATAGAGTATAAAATACTGGAGAAGGGCAGCAAGCGGGGCGGCAGACTACTAGTAACAACAGATGGATTCTCCTTCGGCGTCAAGGCCCAGAACAAATCTTCAACTCGATGGGTGTGCAGCGTAAGATCCAAGAAGATTAGGTGCCATGCAACAGTGACCCAGGTCGGGAATTCGTTCACAGCCGGACCCCAACGCCACAACCATCCTGCAGACATCAAATTACCAATGAAGGCAGAACTATTTTCCAAGGTATGTATATGGCAGAATTGAAAATATAAGATAATAATAGTGTTTAACTATACACTGCTTATAGATAATATACGATAAAAATAATTATTCTTCAATTTTTTAACTATACATGTAATATGGGGGTGGGATGCATACATTGATATCTTTTTTTCTATTTTGCAGGTGAAAGAGACCGCAGTCGCGAACCCCTTCCAACCGGCCATGCAGATAGTAGAGGATGCTGTTTTAGACGTAGAGACCTCACAGCGATTCTTAATCCCCAAGAAGGCACTGATGAAAAGATCTGCAAACCGACTCCGGTCGAAGACTAGACCAACAGAGCCTAAATCATTGGACTTTACGGTAAGCATATTAACAATAACTTTCATAATTTATTATGCTACACTCTTATTATATTATAAAGCAAACAATTCTTATATACTGCAACATTGTAAATAGGCACATGTTCTAATTTCTTTTTCAGCTTTTCATAATTTCGTTTTCTACTTTCAGCTGAACACAGATTTCCTACAATGCCACAACTTCTTAATCGGGGACCTTCGACCAGATGGACAGCGCCACTTGATGTTTTCAACGGAATTCCAGCTGCAACTGTTGAGACGAGCAAAGAGATGGTTTATGGATGGAACGGGAAAAAGGGCGAAATAACACGAGGGCGACCGGGAAAAAGGGCGAAACTACCCGACCCCTGACAGATTACGTCTAACAGAACGGGTAAAATCAGAAATTTGTGTACGAAATAAATCCAAGTCAAAAGAAAATGATTCTAAGTCCGGATCCTTAGCTTTTCAAATTGCATCACAAAGAAATGCATTGTTTGGTAAAAGTGGAAGGAAAAGGGTTGGTGTTGACTCTCGTACATCTATAAGTGCCCCTAACAAAAAAGGTTCTAGAAACAGAACTTGGACTGTATCTCTTTACTGTCTTTCGAAAAAAGATGCATGTAGACTGCCATCTATTGAGGAAAAAACTATACTTATAAATGCTGGGCTAGGTGCTAAAAAGATACAGTTTAATTTGAATGACGACGAGGCAGAAGTTTTGCGAAAAATTTCGTCAGAAGATCGAGATCCGTCTAATGGAGAGACTGTGGGCTTTCCACAATTAAAGAATTGTGGCGGTTTTGAATTACTCAATTGCAAACGAAGTGGTAGAGAACTTGAAATAATTAAATGCTCATGGAATATCAAATCTTTAAAATCCTACATTGGCAATCAAGCCAAAATTTACATAAGACCGATCCAGAATGATGTAGATACAACTCCAATCGCAATAGCAAACAACGAAGAAGCACCTGCAACTAAGATACAGTGTGAAAACTGTAACACATTGTTTTCTGTACGAGAATTACGATCGCACATCTTGAATTGCAATGAGGAAAATACTGGTAGTACATGTACCAGTGGTGATGAGTTACAAAATTCTCATGAATTTGTTTCCCTTTCTGAGAATGATTTCATATCTCAAAGTCTGAGTGTTCCCAGTGATTTGACAACTTTTTTGGAGAAATATGATACCATAGAGAATGTAAACAATGTCAACAATGTCAGTGAAGAGATAGATATGGAATTACAGTCCTTTGATCCAAATTCTGGGATGGTTGGTGGGTCGCCATCAAGTACATGTATATAACAGGTAGTATCTGATGAGGGAAGTACAACACCTAGGGAGGAGAGTTTACATGTAGTTGTAAGTGTTCCAAGTACAGGTACAGGAACTGCAGCTGATCCCTTTTCAGAACAAAGTGTAGATGAATCTTCTTCAGAAATTAATGAAGTAATAAGGAATATAATTGAATACTGTGTAAATCATGAGATTGAAAATCCAGTGGAAATACTGAGATGTTTGCAAACTAATATTGTAAGAGGAAGATGTCTTGAAATCAGAAATCAGAAGATGTATCAGAAAGTATAGAGGGAGAAACAAACTTCATCATGGTTGATAGAAATAATCTTCTTGAAACTGGCTTCGATGAAATTAATTCAATTGATGATGGTAATCTGAGAACAACACTGGAAGTGCAGTTTTATAATGAGGTAATAGTAATACATGTATTATATACTTCATTTTGTATATTTGTATCTATAGCATTGTTTATACTACACAGACTGGGATAAATCCTGGAGGTGCGCCTCAATCGCTTATTTACAGTATTTTAACTCATACTAGGAATGCTGGAATCAAAGTCTCTTGTGTATCTGATTCTGAGGCAGTTCAATTTTTTTGTTACATGTATACCCCAAAATCTCTGAAACAATAATGTAAAAAAGCGCATGGTGATGTTTAGGGTCGAATCCAACACAGAGGTGACAGCTGACTCAAAAATTGAAAATGGAGGTCTTCTTTAAATGTTTGGAAATATCTCATTCTCAATGCTCCCTGAAAAAATTTTGGGAGAGCATACATTTGTATAGTTGCTGTCATGTCCGTCCTCTCTTCCGCCTGAGCTCATACCTCCTTTACCTTTAATCAGAATTTGATCATACATGTACATGACCAAAATATTACACAGGTTAAGTGCTTTTGTGCAAGGGTCATTCAAGGTCATTTCGGAAAGGTCAAGGTCACTTGTTATATAGGACTTAAAATATCATGAAGTACTTAAATATCTCCTGCACCTCTCATCAGAATTTTATCATACCACAACAGAATGTTGTAGAGTATGTGGGCTTTTGGACAAATTTCACTCAAGGTCATTTTGGAAAGGTCAAGGTCACTTATTAATTAGGACCTAAAGGTCATTTTTGATAATTACAGTCACTCAGAAACATCTGAACACTTTGTTAACTTTGAGATTTTAATTGACCATTATTATCCATAAATAATACAGTTACAGTACAGACCAGGTGTTTTAGGGAAAATGCACAAAACACAGTGGAAATAACACCTGAAAACACAGTCGAAATCAAGGTGGAAATTTACTTATGCTTATTCAAATCTCTTGTTAATTACACTGTTTATTGTATAATTCTTGAAATTACACCTGGATGTGGCCCACTGTGGTGGGTGGAAAAATATAAGATTATGATACAATGTATGTCTGGACTCTGCTGTATTAGTGCCCTGCTCCATAAGTGGGTGCCATATATTAATCACTCTGTCACTGTCTATCTGTCCAGCAGTAAAAACTTTAACATTAATCACATGTAATGCACCTTTACAGGTAGGGATTTCAGATTTGTGTATTCCTTATGACAACACCTTTTTGCTTATGTCAAAATTTTTTATATTATGACCTTGACAGTGACCTTTGACCTTTACATATAATGGTGTACATGTATTAGTATCAATTATACAAGTAATTGATTATAATTCAATCTTAATGTACATGTATTGTTAATTAACAGACTGCAGTAGATCATGGAGGCCCGATGAAAGAATTTTTCAGACTGATGTTGTCAGAAATCAAAAGGAAGTACTTTGACAATGGACTCCGAGAGCATCTTGCAAGTGATTACATGGCAGTGGGCAAAATTATGAGTAAGTTTTGTAATATGTACATGTAAGGTACCAGTATTGTATGGAAAAAAATGTGTTTCACCCCTTCCCCAATAAGCTAAACTGTACACAAACATATAAATGGTGGTATTGTGTGCAATCACTCACACAGGTAGCTGGCAAAGGTGAGTGGAAAGTGTGAAACTGTACAGGTACAAATCTAGATTTCCTTTTGAATTTTCCATTGTTTTGTGGACTATCACCAATCCACCTAAGCTTATCTGGATATGCAATGGTAAATTTTATCCATGTTACAATATGTAAATGTATCATTGTACAGCCCTTGCATCTATTTTACTGGAACATTCGTACAAGTATGTTTTTAATGAGAAAAGCATTTTGACCTTTTATTCATTAGGGGATATTAAATATATGGTATTAGATTGCATTATTGTTTTATATGTATATGTAAATCAACAGAGCTTATGTGGTACCGCTTTACTTGGGGCCTGTCTGTTCTTCATTAAAAAAAAACTGGGCCATATTTTCTGAAGTGTTAATGTTACATGTACTATGTAAGAAATTCATACATTTAATTTGCATGCATGCCCCCTATTACAAGATCTTTCCAATGGTGCCATGTCATGGTCATGTACGTCTTTTCATTTACATTGTTGGAGATTTTGACAAGAGGAATTATGTTAATTAAGCTTGTCAAGAAATTAAAGACAGAAAATATGTTTTGAGATAAAGGTTAAAAACTGTGGTATGGTATATTCTTCTTAAGGTTTTAATATTTTCCTCTCAAGGTTTGAGCATACTACAGAATGGAAAAGTTCCATGTTTTATGGAACCGGTCATCATAGAGGAACTCTTCTCAAATGCAGAAACATCATCTGAGTGTATAAAGTATTTAAGACAGGGCTTAGATTCACTCGGGTTAGTTCAGGTGAGTTTGAATGAAAAATCAACATAAGCATTATAATTCCTGCTTAAGTGAACTTGGAGTCACAGTGTAAAGTTAGGTAGATAGTGGCATATTTGATCAGTCTTTTAACACTTTCAACATCCTGCTTTTTGTGTGGCCTGTTAAGCAAAGCACAACTTAGGATCAATTTGTTCATTGTCTGTCTGTCAATCTGTGCATCCAATTGTAAGTCATACTTTGCTTTTGCTGGTGCCACATGGACACTAGTTTATGTTATGAATTATATGCCCTTGGAATGAGTGTTTAGGGGCATGTTGAATTTGTCCTGTCTGTCTGTTGTAAAATTTAACCTTCACCATAACTTTTGAACTGTTAGAGACTTGATAAAGCCCTTTCAAATAAAAAAAAAACATTGAACTTGTGACCTTGATCATGACCTTTAAAAATATCTTAAATGTAAAAAATGCTAAATATATCTTTTTAAGACTTTGTTGCCACTCAGGGCATAGTGTTTCACAAACACATCTTGTTTCAGGCTGAATCGTTAGCAAAGATTGTTGCCTTGGCATCTGATTCACTGTCAAAAGTTTTGTAGGGATCACTTTGTCCTTTGTGTGTTTGTCTATCTGTCTGATAGGCTTTTCCTGGGGTCACGTGCACTCCTGGGATGATAAGTTGACTTTATATCCCCTTTCAACTACATTTGATTGTTGCTTAACGTCACAATAAACACTATTTCAGCCATATATAATTATGGCAGCACATACATGTAGTTATAGGTAATTACACACTTTGGAGAAGGTTCTCGCAACCTATCATTGGGCTACCTCATCAAATACTTTTACGTGTCCAACCAAGTACAGACAAGGACCACCCATTTAATGGTAATTTTTGGTTGGTTGGTTGGTTGGTTGAAGAGGATTTTACATTGCTTTCAACAATATCTCAGTTATATCACGACATGGAAGCAGGAGGTTACCAACCTCTTAAACATAGTGGCGCAATCCAGGATTTGAACCCCGGTCATCCACACCGCAAGCCAAGTTCATTACCACTACACGAAGTCTGCCCCCACTAAATGGTCCTTCCGAGATACTGATCCCCTATATTTTGCATTGGCATTTGAAAAATTTTAACACACACTTGCTAATGATACCTTAATGATCATTGCTTAGGCTTGCAATATTAGACTAAAGTGGACCTTTTGTACTTACCAGTAATCTATTGCATTCACTTGCATTCTTGCAGGTTGGACGTGTGTTACCGATGTTTGTTCATTTATTAAGACCTACTCAGAAATCTCTGACTCTGAAAGCAGTGGTTCAGATGTTAAAACCAAGCTTCTCAGATGAAGGCTCCAACAGTCGACACTTTGAAAATAATGTGTATGCGTTGTTCATGAGATACTTGCGGGCAGTGGCAAGTAAGTGGTTGGAACATTTGATCAGATAATTGTCTTGCTTAGCTCATATCATCATTTTAGTTGAATCTAGTAACTTTCTGAATTTAGCAAAATAATATATAGGGGTCAGATATGGCATATGCATCCCTCTGTCAAGTACTTGCACTAATCTGGTAGTTACACTTCACTTTCAAGGCTACTGCAGATGTTCCTCAGGCAGAAAGCACACAGATTTTTTGCCATATATGAACTTTGTTGCAGCCAGGGACTCCATTTTTCAGAAGCAAATCTCATTTTTTTTTAGGGCACAGGAGCAGAAGACTCCAGAGTCCTATTGTTATCAATGCCTTGTTTGTCGTCCATAGACTTTTTAACATTCTGAACTTCTTCTTCAGAACTGCCAGGTGGATTTTGATGAAACTTGGTATACATGAAGTCCTCATGGCCCCTTATAAGTGTTGTTGATTTTGGGCAGTTTGGGACAAAAATAGGTCACTGAGGGGCCACTCCTTTGAGAAAATAAGGATGACCTGAGCTACAAACAGAATGCATAGCAATGATCTGAAAGCATTTGGGATGCAGTCTTTTTATTATTTTAGGTTCCATTCCAAAGACTTATTTTTGGCGCAGTTTCTTTCGTATGTTTGGGCCTTGTCATCTTGACATATTTTATGCAATTTTTATCTCTACTGGTCGAGACCAATGGAGGTTATGCGATACCCTGTTGTTTGTCTGTCTGTCCGTCTGTAAACAATTTTTGTTTTAGCATCTTCTCAGAGACTATTTGTCACAGAGACCCAGCTGTGTTCCCATGTTTTTGGTCCTGGGTTCTAGTTATGCATGTGTGATTTTGGTGGTGATCCTCCTTCTGGGGGCCCAGAAAAGGGGTGTGGTCATTTTCTTTATGTAAATCTTGTTATGGCATCTCCTCCAAGACTATTGGTCAAAGAGACTTTATTATAGTTCCATATTCTTTGGTAGATGGTTTAGTTGTGCATGTGCCATTTTGGTCCAGTCCAGATCCCTTTTGGCCCCATAAAAGGATGTAGTCTCAAAATCTTGTGCCCACTATATCTCTGATGGTATATGACCCATAGACCTAATCATAATAATATCTTGTAAGTTAGGTATTATAGTTTAGCATGTGCAATTTTGATCCAGTCTGGACCCCATTGGGTCCCACAAAGGGGCAAGATCCCAAAAACTTGATTCTTTTTCTTCTCTGAAGTTATATTTTAAGTTAATAAGAGGAGACCAGTAGAGCTTCGGTCTCGACAGAGACCTCTAGTTAAGGAGCACTATGTGATTAAATGATATAAACAGTTGAATGGGACTAAAAGGTTAGCAGTTTGAGTTTCTGAAGTTTGACTATATTTAGATGAATAATGTTGATATTTAAGTTTTGAATGTATAAAGGTGAAAATGCTTGATAGGAACTCAGCTGTTTTGTAAACTAAAAAGGCACTGCTACTGATGATTATCCTCTGTCCAATATTAGGCCCATTTGGGCGTCTTGTCACTCACCCTTGTCTCCAATTAATTTCTGCTTCAAATATTTTCAGGTGGCAGAAGGGGAGCAGTTTCATTGAATCATATATTACAGTGTGCAACAGGGGCAACCGAGGAACCTGTACTTGGCTTTACATTACAGCCGTCGATCGAATTTGTAGAAGTTCATTCTAGATCAGGATTTTTCCCAACTGCAAATACCTGTATCAATAGTTTGAAAATACTGAGACCATCTATGGATATTCCTCTACCCCCTGATGAGCAGCTTTTTTCATTCTATGACTATGCATTCTTGAATACATTTTATGGACTTTATTGAGCAGATTGTAGATTACAATTCTGATTTCTTATGATGTACAAGTAGTACATAGAAGGAGATTCTTTTGAACTTTTCTATCTTGACATTTATGTGCCAGTCGATATTAACATTTCCTTTAAAGTTTAAGAATTTGCAAAGCTATCTGGCCATTCTGTATTGATGGGTGACAATGGCTTTCTAGTCTAGTCATGTTTCAAGGTATTAAAATACTTTTTTTGGTTGAAATTTCCAGAAAATCTTATTTGTTTTGAAGATTTTCCACATTGTTATATACCTGACAAAAAAAAGTCGGTCATATTATGGTATGGCGCAGGCGTCTGTCTGCCTGTCCGCAAAGCTTATAAACATGATACATACTGATCTGTTTCAGCTAGGACTGTCAAACTTAGCACACTTGCTTCTTATGACAAGAAGACAACACCTCTTAATTTCGTAGGTCAGAGATCAAAGTTCAAGGTCACATGCTAAACATTGACAAACTTAGAACACATACTTTAAATGGCAAGAGGATGACACTTATTGCTTTTCAAGGTCAATGTGCACACTCTTAATATTGTTATCGGTTCGTTGGTTATTTGGGATTCTTAATCACGACATGGAAACTGGAGATAACCATTAATCATAGTGGCGAAGCAGAGTATCGAACCCAGGACTCTTGCACTGCTAACCAAGTGCTTAACCACTACACCACACCAGCTCCCCAAATGTTGTTGTTAAACCTTTTAAACAAGATCAAGGCATGACAATTTCATCTGCCTAAGCCAAAGCTACGATTTGCTTTTCTCATCTCCCCCTTAGTGGATTTAGATATAAATTTAAAACTCCGGTTCCGCTGTGCGAGTGAAGTTTATCACAACCAATCAGATCACGTCTTTCAAAACGAATTAATGGAATATACATGTAGAATCAATAATGGCTGCTCCTATAACAGAATTCATTAGTAGAATTTTCACAGTAATTTGCCCCCAAACACATGGCAGAACAATATTTGGTGCTACTTTCCAAGTTCTTAATCAATTGGTGGAATAAACAAATTATTTGCCTCATCCAAATGTTGGATAGGGGAGGCATGTGTTTGGTTGATGATGCACTAAATTAAAGAGCAATTACTTGGCTAAACCACAAGAGGGCAGCTGCGGATATATGATAATTAGCCTAAATCCGCCAAGGGGAAGATGAGCGTAGGGAATCAGACGCTTGGCTAGAAAAGATGGACAATTTTGACTAACTTAAGACTGTCAAACTTGGTACACATACGTGTTATGACAAGAAAATGATTTCTATTGCTTTAATGTCAAAGATCTAGGTCATATCCTAACACCATTAATCCTTGTAAAAAGGTAAGACGGAACCATCATAGTATAATGATGCTTCAGTCAGGGCTGTGGCACAAAACAAAAATGGCTAAATCTTGTTAAAGGTCATGATCATTTGTCAAAGGTCATGGTCACTTCTTAAACATTGATGATATATGCCTTGAAAACAAGATTCAAACAAGGTAATGAAAGGTAGTGTATATGCTTATTCAGTGAGTACATGTAAAACTGCACAGCATACTAATGGCATACAAAAATAGCAACAAGGTACCAAATTTGGATTTTACCGACAAATAATCTTATCTAATTTGGACATAGGTAGAGTAAGTTTTGAATGCCTGACTTTCATAAATCAAGCTTATTGATAAGCTCACAGCACATAAACAGTACTTTGTAATTTAGGCGTTTATCTGGTTATACCGCTCAACAATGTCTAAACAGTTTTGAAAATCTTCGATTCCGAAGTTTTGGTCATTTCTTCTGAATTCCTGGGCTAACAAATTTCGGCACTGGTCACTAATCAGGCCAGAGAGAGATTCAAAAATTGGCCTTTCTCCTTCAACACTGTCCTGATCAACAAATCCTTCAACCCCATAGTTTTGCTGGTCTTCAATACTGTCTAATCCGACAGGGTTCTGAAGCTGTCCTGATGTCCACAATTTGAATGGAGAGGACTTTACAGTGCGCATTCTGTGGCCAGCCCATGCATCACACCAAAATGCAAGCTTTCTGTTGATTTCTGAACTGAAAATGTAGTGGAGGACAGCTAAATGAGTGGGGTTAAGCGGATCAAGTATGTTATGATCCTCCATATGATAGAACAAGTTGTAAAAGAATACCAACACTCCATCGTAAACGTCCCTCCAAAGCCTCTCTATCCTCTGGTTATGGGTACTTTTACCAGTCAGCATGCTACCCTCTCCTTTAGTAGATAACATGTAGTCGGCAACAGAAACATTTTCCATTCCCTTGTCTGATCTAACGCGATTTGGTGCGTCATATTTTTCCACACCAGATAAAAAGCATCGTAAAACAGTTTCGGATGTATTGTTGTCTGTGCATTTCAGAAACATAACCAGCCTGCTAAAGCCATCGATTCCACCTACGACAATGAATCTCCAGCGAACAAGTTTATGATTGGTGTCGATATGCCACAGGTGATTCGGTCCCATGACGTTGTACACGCGCCTGTGAAGTCTACCTGCTTTCCTATCAAGAACACCGCGTGTATCCATCCTATGTATGCTTTCTCTTAGTCGCCATCTTGGAACCCTTACTCCTTTTAAACGCACCATCTGTCCAATGAGGTTTTCTCCACAAAGGGGAAAATCTAACAGGATTTCACCGACTTGTACATCCAGATCTTCGTCACTTATATCTGAAAAATCCCTTTTGCTTAACCCAAACTGAGCCATTCTCCTGTACACGGTGCTTTCTGATACAGAGAGCAGATTAGAAATGTATGAAATAGTACACCCGTTTTCTAACAGTGTTTCCAATACTGATTTTGAAATGTCAAAGACTGGAGGACCACAGTCTGCCTGTACTCTCATTGGTTTGACAGTTCCATACTTGACACATTCTTGCCTCAGTCTCATCATGTCCGCTGTATTGGAGATCCCTAAAGATTGCATTTCCTGTGCAGACAGCTTGCAAACTATATCTATAGAAATATTTTCGGTCCGGAACCTTTCACAAAGCATTGCTAGGTTTAAATTTTTCAAAACATTCTCTATAGACCGTGTTGATTCTGATGCCATCTTAATGTTATTATTTTTTCAGAAAGTAAGAATGATGCCACTACATAAACTTATGAAAATGCAGATTTAATGAAAGATCGCCATGATATAATGATTAATCATAAAGATATAATTATGGATCGTCATGATAAAGCGATAACTCGTCATGATATAACGGTAAATCGTCATAATATAATGATAGATCATCACAATATAATGATAACTCGTAATGATATAATGATATCTCGTCATGATATAATTATAACTCGTCATGATATAATGATAACTCGTCATGATATAACGATAACTCGTCATGATATAATGATAACTCGTCATGACATAATGATAAAATGTCATGATATAATGATGAATCATCATAATATAATGATGAATCATAATAACATAATGATAACTCGTCATAATATAATGGAGAATCATCATAATATAATGATAACTCGTCATGATATAATGATAGATTATCATGATATGATAATAAATCATCATGATATAATGGAGAATCATCATAATATACTGATATATCGCCATGATATAAAGATACATCACAATAATACGATATATTGCCATGATATAATGGTAAATCGTCGTAATATAATGATAAATCATCATGATATAATGGTAAATCGTCGTAAAATAATGATATATCTTCATGATATAATGGTAGATCGTCATAACATAATGATAAATCGCCACGATATAATGACGAATCGTCATAAGGTAATGATAAATCGTCACAATATAATGATGAATCATCATGATATAATGTTAGATCGCCACGATATAATGAAAAATCGTCATGTAATAAAGGTAAATCGTCACGATAAAATGATAAATCGTCATAATATAATGATGAAGGGTCATGCTATAATCAAACTATCTCACTAAGACAGTAACGGCGTTCCATAGAGAGATGTGGTAGACCTATTATGTGATAAGAGACAGAGAGATGTGGTAGACCTATTATGTTATAAGAGACAGAGAGATGTGGCAGACCTATTATGTGATAAGAGACAGAGAGATGTGGTAGACCTATTATGTGATAAGAGACAGAGAGATGTGGCAGACCTGTTATGTGATAAGAGACAGAGAGAATTATCATTATCAAATTTGTGTTTGTTGTTTAATAAATAACTTAATAAATTGAATAAGAAAACAAAACAAAACAAATTAAGAGTTTGTTACATTTCTGCTATGGTTAATCAAGGAGGTAATTTCTCAGAATCCTTCAAGTTACATCGCTAGGCATACAGTTTGACACAAATTTAAGAAACCTTACACAATTTTGCCAAAAATGCCTGATAGTTATGATTATATATATCCGATTATATCAACGGGTTAAGAGAGTTGTGAAGTATGAAGAATTTGTGACATTCTATTATCTCCTTCAGTTTGTGGTTTTGCTCTAGTATTGCTGAATGTTATCTTTTGAGTTGAACAAATTGTTAGATTTAAATGTATTTGATTTGCCATAGTAAACTTCAGGGAAATACCATGCTTTCATGGTTATTACACATACAAATATAATGGCACTCGGTACTTCTCTGTCAAAGTATGCTTCGATTTATCTGATATCATTTATTGTATATTATAACTATATATACCTTTGCTTGTTTCTGGGGTGTTTTGTTTTGGTTTTTTTTTTTTTGTTCTCTTCTGTTTTCAATGTGGTCTAATTTGTATTTTTCTTAGTAATATTTACCAATTTCATTTATTAATAGTGTGCATTTTCGCTATGATCAAATGAGGGACGTATCTTACTGATAGGTTTCTTATATTCATCATATATAGGTTTTGTTAAATATGATTGTAGCGTGACTTTATCAATTAGGTGCTTATACAAAACAACTTTTGATGATGCATTAATTTCTGACATAAGTGATTGTTTATGAATATCAATTAATCTTTCTTTTACAGTACATAAAATGTAGTTGTCCTCGTTAGTTTCATGATTCATCCAAATATCTAAATATTCCTAGCATTATTTTTAATACCCCGACTATCGGAAGTGTCGCTAATTAATACCTTTAAATGACACAAGGTGTGATAATTCATCCATTCAATTAACTCGTGGTCGTAATATTACGCAATACTATAGACAAGTATTTGGTCGATAATCAACCATTCAGTTCAGTTTTCTTCATTTATTTCTTTATGTCATTTGGTACATCAGATATTGCAAATATAAAGTAATAACTTAACATCAAGATGAACACAATATATATCATACATAAATTAACATACATTTATCTGAATTATAGAACTTCACCCCAGAGACATGTATATATGTCTCTGCTTCACCCAGAACGTATATGGACCCTCCTTATTTTGTAAATATAACCAACTACTACAAAGTGCTTCGCTTTCTATGTTTTAAATCCAAATTCAAATTTAAATTCAAATTCGAATTGTGTAACTTCGGTAAATATATCCGTGAGGCATTCAAAGTACGTGATAGTTTTCAAGTTGTTTAGTAAATGTACTTGTTCTTATTTTCTATACTCTGTATTTATATATATTAAATTTATTTTATATATATATATATAATATATATATATATATATATATATATATATATATATATATATATATATATATATATATATATATATATATATACATATATATATATTTTATTGAGCTTTAAGCAAATACATGATTTTAGCATAACATTAATATAATTATAATTATATCGTAATTTTGAAACGTCAATTTGTAATATTTATATCTTCATCCAGTTGTAATATTTTCAACTTGACTTGTATTGACTTGATATATTTAAAACCTGCAAATAAAATGACATTAAATAATTAAATAAATATTCATGTAATTTGGTCAATGTAAATTAAGCTATGTACACAAGTTCATATTCCCGATTCATACCACTAAGAAACTAGAGTTTTCTCTCTTTACGCCGCGGCGCAAACGGAGGAAATTCCAACTATTACTACAACTTCCTGGAATGCGTTTTTTGCCTAAAAAGTCGCGTAATACCTGTGACTGACATCACTCGATCCATATCTGCAAAAAAAAATTGAAAAAAACTGGTCAATCCGGTAACTTTTTTGGTCAATCCGGTAATTCCGTAGTCAATCCGGTAATTCCGCAGTCAATCCGGTAAGTAGTAGGACCGCCACAGGTGTGCCAACGTCCAATTCCGTCTCGTCCGACCCAGCATGCACTCTGCACAACTCTACTGCCGTCTCTGGGCAATTTTCCTCGAGACGTCGCGAAATGATATCCCCAATTCTCTCGGTTCGCTTGCATTTCTCTATTTTACTGGTGCACAATTCGCGATGAATCGATTTTATGTCGATACGTAGGTAAACAATCTCGTGTACCTCCGCCATTTTGGTGCCGCTTTAATCATTTCGATCCCGAATTTCCGATTTTTTTTCCCTGGACGCTGAAATTTTTCGAGTCGGCGGCAAATTTAAAAATGCAAACCGAAAAAGACACTTTTATTTTTATTTTAATTATTGAAAATATCGAGTCGGCGCTCCCGTTAAACAAAAAATTAATAAACTGTGGCCTTATTCTCACAAACTGTACATAATATCAGTGTAAAGAACATATAATGTCTTGTTCACGCGAAATCGATTTCAATTCGAATTGAATTTGCATTGACTTCGTATTCACTAATCCGAATTCAATTTGCTTTGCGTTCATACGACAAATGATCAATGCCATTGGCGGATTTAGAGGAGGTGTTGCAGGGGTTACAACTCCCCACCCCCTTGTTGGTCTGAAAAGTTTACCAAAAACAAAAAGGTCATTTTCGACCATTTTTAGGGCTGCACCCGCCCCCAACCTTTCCAGACCGAACAGTGCAAAACATAAGTCCTTGGAGACTGCAAACCCCCCCCCCTCCCCACCTTTCAAAAAATTCTAGATCCGCCTAGGAATGCAAAGTCAATATAAAGTTAATAAGAATTCAGGTTTTGAGAAACCATGCAAATCCGTCTAAATGACAACATAAAATGAAATGAAATGAAATGAAATTAAGTGATTAAAATACATTACTCATAAGGATTTAACATGACAAATATTTTAAATCAAATATTAAAGATAATGGAGATATGGCCCTTTTTCAAATTTCCCGCCAAAAAGGACAAAATGAAAGTAGAAATCTTAAAATTTGTCATTTTCACTCCCTAATAAATGTTAAAACTCAAACCAAAACTATAAATATTCTTTTATCATCATAAAAGTTAACATTTAATTATCTAAAAAATATAAAATTAATAACAAATAATTATTGATACAACACCCAACCCTAATTTGAATGAAGCACATTATCAATTAATTTGAGGAAATGCGTTTTGGGACAAATTTCATATATGGATATCATCTTTAAGAGAGGCTAAAATTCAATATACTTGTAATTCTTAAAAGCTCGTATTGATTTGAATATATATATATATATATATATATTATATATATATATATATATATATATATATATATATATATATATATATATATATATATATATATATATATATATATATAAAATCCACCGTTGCCAAATAATTAGACATAGGGCCTACTAATATTCTCTCATATGCATGTATATGTTATAGAGCAAGCCCATGTAATACAGCTATGTGATATTCATGCGTATTACATACCACGTGGCGGCTTCATGATTTCCGCACCGAAGACGACGACGTCTCAATAAAACGTCAAATAAAAACTCCTTTTTCTACGTTGTTTTACATTTAAAGGGAAAGAGAATAACGATCATGGTTTATATGTTATATGTTAATGTGATAATGATATTATACAAACAAGTTTAACATTAACCTCTAAGAGTTATTTGACCGACTTAACTTATCTTAACTTAATTGTGACCAACGCTCCATCTCTCTTATTATCGTGTGGTTTTCTACCCAATGGAAAGTGTACAATGTATGTTAGCTGTGTTAGGCCTGAAATATGCATCAACAAGCTCGGCAACGTCTTGCATGATTAATTTCTTTTAATTCCAAAGTTCTCATTAGTCTCAAGTCTGAGAAAACTTACACAAAATAAAGCAAAACAGAAGAAAGCGATTAGAATCATTGTACGTGTCAAATGAATTGTACCTCCGCCATCTTATATTTTGATGTACATGTAAGCTATGAAAATATTAATATATTCTTTTATCGACTTCAAATCGGAAAATATTGTCATCTGATTTTTTGAAAGCACACATTCCATTTGTTTCTCTGAAAAGCATGTATCAAAAATATTTGTGGCAATCAAATTAAAAATCAAACTTGCACTTCAGGTTTCTATGTCCGTAGGTTTTTAATATATATTTATATACATTTATTTATTTAAATATCAACGACATCTCGACCTATACCTGTTTCAGATCAGCAATTTTCTGTTTTCACGTATATGTGAAATGTGCATTCCCAAAGTTGTGGTAAAAGTCCAGAAAAAAGTTATTCTTATGCAACTGCGCAAGGTAAAAAAGATAAATAGTCCACTGATACCATGTTAAGATCGACCGGTTTAATGTTCCGATGTTTTATCTCAGCGCACAATTCGTTTTCAACAAATGTGCCCCGGGTTTGTATCGTGGCCAGTGTCACCGGACAATAATTATCATTTGCTGGACACAATTTAGTTATGCTCCCCGAATACTTTCGGGAGAGCATATAGTCGCTGTCGTATCTGTGTGTCTGTCCGTCCGTCCGACCGTCTGTCCGTCCGTCTATGACTTAACTATGACTTAAAGTAACATGAAGTACTTATATCTCCTATACCTTTAATCAGAATTTGATCATACATCACCAAAATGTTTTCTTCGTTAAGGACTTTTGGACAAACTTCACTCAGAGTCATTTCTGAAAAGTTAAGGTCACTTATTAACTATGACTTAAAATACCACGAATACTTTCGGAGGAGCATATAGTCGCTATCGTGTCAGTGTGTCTGTCCGTCCGTCTGTTCGAGCTCATAACTCCTATACCTTCCATCAGATTTTGATCATACTTCACCAAAATATTATTTAGGTTAAAGACTTTGGGACAAAGGTCACTCAATGTCATTTCCGAAAGGTCAAGGTCACTTATTAACCATAAATTAAAAACAACCATGAAGTACGTATATCTCCTACACCTTTCATCGGAATTTTATCATACTTAACTTCACCAAAGTATTATCTAGGTTAAGGAATTTTGGACAAAGGTCACTCAAGGTCATTTCTGAAGATCAAGGTCATTTATTAACTATGACTTAAAGTAACATGAAGTATTTATATCTCCTATACCTTTCCTCAGAATTTGATTATACTTCACCAAAATGGTTTTTTTTTTTCGTTAAAGACTTTTGGACAAAGTTCACTTAAGGTCATTTCTGAAAGGTCAAGGTCACTTATTAACTATGACTTAAAATATCATGAAGTACTTATATCTCCTACACCTTTCATCATAATTTTATCATACTTCACCAAAATGTTCTTTAGATTAAGGGCTTTTTTGTGTATATGAACTGAGTCGTCAATTTCTTGCATCATAGCTGGCATTCAGGGAGCATATATATATATATATATATATATATATATATATATATATATATATATATATATATATATATATATATATATATATATATATATATCAAAGACACAACGGATTACATTTATAAAACACCCAGTTGTAGTATGCCACCCGGTACCCTCCTTGTAACCATGGATGTCACCTCTTTGTATACCAATATCCCTCACGACGAAGGGATAGAAGCTTGCAGGAAAGTGTGGTATTCGAGGCAAAACAAAAAGCCCTCCACCGAGTCTTTGGTAAATCTCCTTGAACACACACTCAAACTTAACAATTTCATGTTCAATGGAGAACATTGCCTCCAAATCAATGGTACATCCATGGGAACCAAGATGACGCCCTCATACGCTAACAGCTTCATGGGTGAGTTAGAAAAAAGCCTTCTCGACCAGGCCCCAGTTAAACCTATGAGTTGGCTTCGTTTTATTGATGACATTGAAATGAAATGGACAGCTGGTAGAGAGAATCTGGATGAATTCATTAATTTTGCCAACAAGTTTCATCCTTCCATAAAGTTCACGGTTGATATTTCTGACAACACTAATGTCTTCTTGGATACCAGATCAACCCTCCTGAACGGAAATATAACCTTTGATCTTTACACTAAGCCCACCGATTCTCACCTCTACCTTACGCCCGATAGTTGTCATCCTCCCTATGTCTTCAAAGGCATCCCAAAAAGTCTAGCCTTTAGAGTACAGCGAATATGCTCGACCGATGACTTGTATCGCACCAGGAGCTCGGAACTCAAACAGCGACTTTGCCACAGAGGCTATAATAGGAACTCCGTCGAAAGAGCTATTTCCGATGCCAAGTTCATTGGTAGAACTAATTTGCTCGAATACAAGATCAATGACGCTGCACCGAGAATACCATTGGTCACCACCTTCCATCCATCTCTACTAGGCCTATTCTCAATTCTACATAAGCACTTCCCTACTCTCCACAAATCCAAGCGTATGGCTAAGGTTATTCCGTCGCCCCCCCCCCCCCCCCTGGAATGGTCGCCTACAAAAGGCCGAAAAGCATTAAAGATCACATTGTCAGATCCAGGCTTGACAATCCACTACCTGTTGGTTCATTCACAACCTGCAACAACAAACGCTGCAAACTTTGTCCCCAGGCACAAACCACCTCTGCCTTCAGAAGCTCCATTACAGGACACGAGTACAAAATTTTGGAAAAGCTCTCTTGCAAATCCAAAAATGTGGTGTACCTAATCACATGCAGAATGTGTAAGAAACAGTATGTCGGGGAAACAGAGGATGCGCTCAACATGCGAGTAAATAACCACAGGTCGTCCATTACCACTAAAACAATGCATTTACCTGTGGGTAAGCATTTTAACAAGGTTGACCACTGTTGGGAGGATATGATGGTTGTGGCCATAGACCATAACATTTTGTGGACGACAGAAGAAAGAGTTGCCAAAGAAAACTTTTGGCAATTCGCGCTTAAGACCGTAGAACCCAATGGTCTTAACAAATTATGGATGTCTACCAAATAAACAAAAAATATTAAACACCTGTCCTGTTGACTTTGTTCTTACACCCCCCCCCTTTTTTTCTTTTTCTCTATTTATTTATTTATATATTTATTTATTTTCTCTGTGTTTTCTCATTCATTTTATCCTTTCTCACTCCATTTTCTATTCTCAGCACTCTTATTACACTTAGTCATATTACAACATGAATGGGTCAAGGCAAACCGCACACTAGGTGTCGCCCTATTCCCCTATGACCACGATATCGGATAAAGGCCCGGTCATTTTACATTTGGGCAGCGAACTACAAACAAGCAAAATGTAGCTGACGCCTGATATCACCGCATAACTAGACTAGTGCTTTGTATATAGCTTTCTTTTCCCATATTTCTATTCATGTAGTTTTTTATATTGTTTTGTCCTGAGGAAGGGGCAGGTCGCCTCGAAAATTTGACTATAATCTTTTTTTATTTTAGTGTCGTTTGTCGCTTTCTTGTGCTTTTATATTTGACCTCTTTAATTCTTTGGCGACTTGCATTGACCCACGGTTGATCCGACATTTTTGAATAGTGAACGCTGTTGTTATATTTCCTACTTGTACTTATATATATATACTTTTTTTATTTAATTTTTTATGTGCGTGTGTGTGAGGGTGTGTGTGTGCATGATACATATTGCATTTTCTTTGTGTGTAATTTGTGAATTATGTGAGTTATTTCATACTGTCCTGGTAATAACTGTCTGATCTAGACATCAATAGGGGTCATCTGCCCATGCAATGAGGGAAATGGACAGACCTCTTCAGTGGAAAAAAAAGTATAAGAAACCAGTCTTTATGTAAAAAAGTAACTACAAACGATAATAAAAGTATACAATTTTCAAAAATCAGTTCATAATAACTTTGTGAACTTTCGTCTTTCGTTCGTCTGATACTTATTTTTGTCTCCAGCAAAGAGAGTTCCTACACACACGGGAGATAACTAAAATGCATTTCTAAACTTTGATAACTGATAGTGAATAAAATCGAATTTCATGCCATGATATTACATTATTTAATGTCGAAAAATAGCCTTTTAAGTGTAATTTTAAGCCTATTTTTCCTCTATATACAATATTGACCATTACTATATATAGAAGCCAAGTATTATTTTTTTTTATATATTTTTTGCAAATCATTTTCATCATAGATCTCGATAATAAACATAAAACAAGAGGCCCAAGTGGGCCTATATCGCTCACATGAGTACCTAAATTATCAGTCATGCAGGAAGGAAGAAGTTATTTATTTTTGCATTACTGTGACTAAGTCAACACAAATGTTGAAAAGATGTCATATTTTATTTCAAACCAGAATAAAAAACAACAACAGTTTTTTGCACATCCATTCAGGTGATTTTGATATTAAGCATTTGCTTTGTCTTTGCAAGATGTGATTCAGGGCAACAAGTTAGTTATTTTCTTTAGGTGGGGCCTTTTGTTGACTGATTTCAAGTCTGGGTCATGAACAACAATTATTTCAAATATTGTCCAGATCCAACTTAAAATGGCCTAATTTCATATGTTGAGTGTTGAGAAACATCTAAAAACTTACTTAGATGTGTAAAGAAATGAAAAGAAAATTTTTACGACAGCTGGATTTGAACCTCTACTCTCCATATTTTAATTACCAAGTGGTATATGTACCATTGTGAGACGTATTTTTTAAACATGGTGGCACCATTTGTTGACCAATTTGGATGAAATACACAAAATTGAAAGAGGACCTATAGTACCTCATGTATACCATGTTTCATTAACATCTTTCATGTGGTATAACAGCAGAAGTTAAAAATGTGAAGAATTGTCCCTATACACCCTCATTTGGAAGTCTTAAACAATTCATAAAAAATCCAAAGATTGAGATATCGACAAAATTCTTTCAAAATAACATAAATTACCATAATTATGATTAAAATAGTTATGATAAGAAATCATCAATATCAATTAACTAGGAAATATGACACTTTTCTGCATTGAAATCACCAAATCCAAAAAAATGTCGAAAAAATTTCTAACATTTGATTTTGGAAGGGAACCAAAATGACAAGACTTCACTCATCCCTCTAGATCATTTCTATGCATTCTGTTTGTCTCTGTATACAGCCAGTATGAAGAGGAATGTTGTTAATGGAAGGTACTCTTTTGTGACCTACTTTTGACTGTGGTGGCACCACCTGTAAAGAGGTCTGGACGAAAACGACAGAATTTGAAAGGGATCATAAGTGATTTATTTCTACCAAGATTTATTGAAATCCCTTAAACAGTTTTGCAGAAACAGTTGAAAATGTGAAAAATGGCCACCCCACCCCCTTTTTTTTTATTTGGAAGTCTTAGAAATTCATAAAAAAAATTAAAAATTGAGATATTGACAAAAAATTATTTCACAATAATATTCCTAACCATAATTATGATCAAAATAGTCCATAAGAAATCGTCATCATCAATTAACTGAAAAACATGACACTTTTCTGCATTGAAATAACTAAATATAAAAAAAAAAATGTCGAAAAAACGTCAAAAATTTGATTTCGGAACAGAACCAAAAATAGCAACACTTCTTCACACATCCCTCTAGATCATTACTATGTATTCGATTTGTCTCTGTATGCCCCCGGTCTGAAGAAGAAGTTTGTTAAATGAGGGTACCCTAAGTGACATATTTTTGCCTATGGTGGCGCCACCTATTGACGGATCCAGACAAAAACAACAACAACAACAACGATTGATCACAATAGCTCACTTGAGCCTTCGGCCTAGGTGAGCTAAAATATATCTCTGACCATCCATTTGGACGAATCTTCAGATTTTGCATGGTTTTCTCGCAGACTGGTTCTTAATTCAAATTCAATTCGCTTTGCGTTCACACGACAAATGATCAGGGCGAGAATGACAAGGGTAACGCCTAGCGTAGCAAAATACGCCAGTCGCTTAGGTTGAAGGGGAGGATTTTGAAAGTATGGAAACATACCCCCTTGAATTTTTCCATTCCCAGTTTATTCTGATTCCTGCAAGGAATTCTAACCAAGAAGTACTACGACCTTCACCTTTGACCTTGAAAAACAATAAGGGTCTTTGTCTTGGCATGAGAAGTAAGTGTAACAAGTTTGACAGCCCTAGCCACAACGGTTTGGGCTTTATCCTGTCTACAAGAGTTTCCTATCAAGTAGTACTACGACCTTAACCTTAGACCTCTGAATTTGAAAAACAATATGCGTATCTGTCTTGGCATAAGGAGAAATTGTACCGAGTTTCACAATCCTAGCCCCAACGCTTTGATCTGTATCCTGTCTACAAGTGTAGTACTACGACCTTGACCTTTGACCTTGAAAAACAATAAGCGTCTTTGTCTTGGCATAAGGAGTAAAGGTACCAAGTTTGACAATCTTAAGCCAAGCGATTTGGTCTGTATCCTGCCCACAAGGTCGTTCCTACCAAGTAGTACTACTACCTTGACCCTTGACCTCTGACCTTGAAAACAGTAGGTGTCTTTGTCTTGGCATGAGGAGTAAGTATACCAAGTTTGATAGCCCTAGACTTAACAGATTGATCTGTATCCTGTCCACAAGTGTTTCCTACAAAGTAGTTCTACGACCTTGAATTTTGATCTCTGTCCTTGAAAAACAATAGGCATCTTTGTCTTTGCATAAGGAGTGAAAGAACACTAGCCCCAGCGGTTTGATTTGTATCCTGCCTACAAGGTTGTTCCAACCTAGTAGTACTTCGACGTTGACCTTTGACCTCTGATCTTGAAAAAATAGGCTTCCTTGTCTTGGCATAAGTGGTAAAAATACCAAGTTTGATAGTCTTAGCCCCAACGGTTTGGTCTGTATCATGCCTACAATGTTGTTCCTACCAAATAGTTCTCCGACCTTGATGTTTGACCTCTGACTTTGAAAAACAATAGGCGTCTTTGTCTTGGCGTGAGGAGTGAGTGTACCAAGTTTGACAGTCTTAACCCCAACGGTTTGGTCTGTATCCTGCCCACATGTTCGGACAGACAGACGACGCCATACCATAAGACGTTCCATCAAAGACAGGCGTTTAAAATAGTAGGGGGGTTTCTACTTTTTGTCGTGGTTAGCGTTAAATTATTCTATTTGATAGCGATGTACACAGTTTCCAAAATAAATATGAAAAAAGTCAAATAAAGAGACTCAAATACCAAATCATGGGAATAATTGTGTAATTAAATGCATTGAATTCGCATTACTCAATTACCACGAGGACGCAAATATTTTCCTGAATCAAATTGATTTCGCATTAAACCCCCGTGTGAACAAGACATAAGATACAATGTATATACATATATACAATACATATCAGCACATGCGCAGTAAATAAATCAACCAGGAGGTTGGACTCTGTCCTTAATATAACTTATGAAATCACATAGCTTTGACAACAAATTTGTTTCGTTTGAGTCAAAAAGATTTGCATATTTAAATGTATAGTACAAGGCAATTTTCAGTTAACACATTTTTTCTGATGGATATAATATCGATACTGTTACATTTAAACATTTAATGATACTTCTCTCTTTCATTTACAAAGCACAGCGTACATTTTCGCTCACATCTTAGCATATTATGCCATCTACCAGTTTATATTGGTAATTTCAAATTACAATATTTGTATTTACATGGTATTGGGAGGGTGCATAATAGTCTAATATATCACTGCTATTGTTTTCTGATGGTATGTTTCGTTTTGCCCTTGTTATAGTAATGACAGTTTTGATATACAAGAGAATCACGGAGAGATCCTGTAGATTTTACCAAGAGGGAAGTCCGTTCCACTGAATGACTAAGGTTAACATTTGATATGATACACAACATACGTTTGTAGTTTCTGACTATCCAACGTGAAAAAGCGCATCTAAATAGAAACTTGCACATTTGAAATGTTGGGAATTATGAATTACCACAGAAAGTTAAGAAACGCAATATTTCGCTATTGTTTGTGTACAGAATACGTGTTTTGGAAAAATTATTTGTTTTTTACTCATTATTCAATTAACGCAGAGACTGTGAGATCACTGAACGGCTTCTTCTGATACGTTCTAATTTTAATATGCACTCAAGATATTCAATAGAGCAATGTAGGCCCACTTCGGCTTCTCTTTTAGGTTTAGGTAGCCCTGGCCTGACTATATTGGTAAAAGTAGATTTCTTTTTCGAGAGGAAAGGGGAGGGGGAGCGGTTTACTGATATTTTTTTAATGATATGTCCTCGAAATATCTGTTGATAAATGACAATGAGGGTTTCCTTGTAGGTTTTGTATAGCGAATTCACTTTTCCGTCGTATACCTACACAGAGACGGTCGTTTACTCTCGTACTTTGGTTTTGTAGATTTTTTATGTAGGTTTACACTTATATGTCGAGTATCTACACAGAGATTGTCATTTACCCTGGTATATTGGTTTTGTAGGTTTTGTTTGGTGAACTTACGCTTTTCTATCGAATATCTATTCAGAACTGTCGTTTACTGTGGTGTAGTGATTTTATAGGTCCTATACAGAACTGTCGTTTACTGTGGTGTAGTGATTTTATAGGTCCTATACAGAACTGTCGTTTACTGTGGTGTAGTGATTTTATAGGTCCTATGCAGAACTGTCGTTTACTGTGGTGTAGTGATTTTATAGGTCCTATGCAGAACTGTCGTTTACTGTGGTATAGTGATTTTATAGGTCCTATGCAGAACTGTCGTTTACTGTGGTGTAGTGATTTTATAGGTCCTATACAGAACTGTCGTTTACTGTGGTGTAGTGATTTTATAGGTCCTATACAGAACTGTCGTTTACTGTGGTAGAGTGATTTTATAGGTCCTATACAGAACTGTCGTTTACTGTGGTGTAGTGATTTTATAGGTCCTATGCAGAACTGTCGTTTACTGTGGTATAGTGATTTTATAGGTCCTATACAGAACTGTCGTTTACTGTGGTGTGGTGATTTTATAGGTCCTATACAGAACTGTCGTTTACTGTGGTGTAGTGATTTTATAGGTCCTATGCAGAACTGTCGTTTACTGTGGTAGAGTGATTTTATAGGTCCTATGCAGAACTGTCGTTTACTGTGGTGTAGTGATTTTATAGGTCCTATACAGAACTGTCGTTTACTGTGGTGTAGTGATTTTACAGGTCCTATACAGAACTGTCGTTTACTGTGGTGTAGTGATTTTATAGGTCCTATGCAGAACTGTCGTTTACTGTGGTAGAGTGATTTTATAGGTCCTATACAGAACTGTTGTTTACTGTGGTGTAGTGATTTTATAGGTCCTATGCAGAACTGTCGTTTACTGTGGTAGAGTGATTTTATAGGTCCTATGCAGAACTGTCGTTTACTGTGGTGTAGTGATTTTATAGGTCCTATACAGAACTGTCGTTTACTGTGGTGTAGTGATTTTATAGGTCCTATGCAGAACTGTCGTTTACTGTGGTAGAGTGATTTTATAGGTCCTATGCAGAACTGTCGTTTACTGTGGTGTAGTGATTTTATAGGTCCTATACAGAACTGTCGTTTACTGTGGTGTAGTGATTTTATAGGTCCTATGCAGAACTGTCGTTTACTGTGGTAGAGTGATTTTATAGGTCCTATGCAGAACTGTCGTTTACTGTGGTGTAGTGATTTTATAGGTCCTATACAGAACTGTCGTTTACTGTGGTGTAGTGATTTTACAGGTCCTATACAGAACTGTCGTTTACTGTGGTGTAGTGATTTTATAGGTCCTATGCAGAACTGTCGTTTACTGTGGTAGAGTGATTTTATAGGTCCTATACAGAACTGTCGTTTACTGTGGTGTAGTGATTTTATAGGTCCTATGCAGAACTGTCGTTTACTGTGGTAGAGTGATTTTATAGGTCCTATGCAGAACTGTCGTTTACTGTGGTGTAGTGATTTTATAGGTCCTATACAGAACTGTCGTTTACTGTGGTGTAGTGATTTTATAGGTCCTATGCAGAACTGTCGTTTACTGTGGTAGAGTGATTTTATAGGTCCTATGCAGAACTGTCGTTTACTGTGGTGTAGTGATTTTATAGGTCCTATACAGAACTGTCGTTTACTGTGGTGTAGTGATTTTATAGGTCCTATGCAGAACTGTCGTTTACTGTGGTAGAGTGATTTTATAGGTCCTATGCAGAACTGTCGTTTACTGTGGTGTAGTGATTTTATAGGTCCTATACAGAACTGTCGTTTACTGTGGTGTAGTGATTTTACAGGTCCTATACAGAACTGTCGTTTACTGTGGTGTAGTGATTTTATAGGTCCTATACAGAACTGTCGTTTACTGTGGTGTAGTGATTTTATAGGTCCTATGCAGAACTGTCGTTTACTGTGGTATAGTGATTTTATAGGTCCTATACAGAACTGTCGTTTACTGTGGTGTAGTGATTTTATAGGTCCTATACAGAACTGTCGTTTACTGTGGTGTAGTGATTTTATAGGTCCTATGCAGAACTGTCGTTTACTGTGGTGTAGTGATTTTATAGGTCCTATGCAGAACTGTCGTTTACTGTGGTGTAGTGATTTTATAGGTCCTATACAGAACTGTCGTTTACTGTGGTGTAGTGATTTTACAGGTCCTATACAGAACTGTCGTTTACTGTGGTGTAGTGATTTTATAGGTCCTATGCAGAACTGTCGTTTACTGTGGTAGAGTGATTTTATAGGTCCTATACAGAACTGTTGTTTACTGTGGTGTAGTGATTTTATAGGTCCTATGCAGAACTGTCGTTTACTGTGGTAGAGTGATTTTATAGGTCCTGTGCAGAACTGTCGTTTACTGTGGTGTAGTGATTTTATAGGTCCTATACAGAACTGTCGTTTACTGTGGTGTAGTGATTTTATAGGTCCTATGCAGAACTGTCGTTTACTGTGGTAGAGTGATTTTATAGGTCTTATGCAGAACTGTCGTTTACTGTGGTGTAGTGATTTTATAGGTCCTATACAGAACTGTCGTTTACTGTGGTGTAGTGATTTTATAGGTCCTATGCAGAACTGTCGTTTACTGTGGTAGAGTGATTTTATAGGTCCTATACAGAACTGTCGTTTACTGTGGTGTAGTGATTTTATAGGTCCTATACAGAACTGTCGTTTACTGTGGTGTAGTGATTTTATAGGTCCTATGCAGAACTGTCGTTTACTGTGGTAGAGTGATTTTATAGGTCCTATGCAGAACTGTCGTTTACTGTGGTGTAGTGATTTTATAGGTCCTATACAGAACTGTCGTTTACTGTGGTGTAGTGATTTTATAGGTCCTATGCAGAACTGTCGTTTACTGTGGTAGAGTGATTTTATAGGTCCTATGCAGAACTGTCGTTTACTGTGGTGTAGTGATTTTATAGGTCCTATACAGAACTGTCGTTTACTGTGGTGTAGTGATTTTACAGGTCCTATACAGAACTGTCGTTTACTGTGGTGTAGTGATTTTATAGGTCCTATGCAGAACTGTCGTTTACTGTGGTGTAGTGATTTTATAGGTCCTATACAGAACTGTCGTTTACTGTGGTGTAGTGATTTTATAGGTCCTATACAGAACTGTCCTTTACTGTGGTAGAGTGATTTTATAGATCCTATGCAGAACTGTCGTTTACTGTGGTGTAGTGATTTTATAGGTCCTATACAGAACTGTCGTTTACTGTGGTGTAGTGATTTTATAGGTCCTATGCAGAACTGTCGTTTACTGTGGTAGAGTGATTTTATAGGTCCTATGCAGAACTGTCGTTTACTGTGGTGTAGTGATTTTATAGGTCCTATACAGAACTGTCGTTTACTGTGGTGTAGTGATTTTATAGGTCCTATGCAGAACTGTCGTTTACTGTGGTGTAGTGATTTTATAGGTCCTATGCAGAACTGTCGTTTACTGTGGTGTAGTGATTTTATAGGTCCTATACAGAACTGTCGTTTACTGTGGTGTAGTGATTTTACAGGTCCTATACAGAACTGTCGTTTACTGTGGTGTAGTGATTTTATAGGTCCTATGCAGAACTGTCGTTTAATGTGGTATAGTGATTTTATAGGTCCTATACAGAACTGTCGTTTACTGTGGTGTAGTGATTTTATAGGTCCTATGCAGAACTGTCGTTTACTGTGGTAGAGTGATTTTATAGGTCCTATACAGAACTGTCGTTTACTGTGGTGGAGTGATTTTATAGGTCCTATGCAGAACTGTCGTTTACTGTGGTGTAGTGATTTTATAGGTCCTATGCAGAACTGTCGTTTACTGTGGTGTAGTGATTTTATAGGTCCTATACAGAACTGTCGTTTACTGTGGTGTAGTGATTTTATAGGTCCTATGCAGAACTGTCGTTTACTGTGGTAGAGTGATTTTATAGGTCCTATGCAGAACTGTCGTTTACTGTGGTGTAGTGATTTTATAGGTCCTATACAGAACTGTCGTTTACTGTGGTGTAGTGATTTTATAGGTCCTATGCAGAACTGTCGTTTACTGTGGTAGAGTGATTTTATAGGTCCTATGCAGAACTGTCGTTTACTGTGGTGTAGTGATTTTATAGGTCCTATACAGAACTGTCGTTTACTGTGGTGTAGTGATTTTACAGGTCCTATACAGAACTGTCGTTTACTGTGGTGTAGTGATTTTATAGGTCCTATGCAGAACTGTCGTTTACTGTGGTAGAGTGATTTTATAGGTCCTATACAGAACTGTCGTTTACTGTGGTGTAGTGATTTTATAGGTCCTATGCAGAACTGTCGTTTACTGTGGTAGAGTGATTTTATAGGTCCTATGCAGAACTGTCGTTTACTGTGGTGTAGTGATTTTATAGGTCCTATACAGAACTGTCGTTTACTGTGGTGTAGTGATTTTATAGGTCCTATACAGAACTGTCGTTTACTGTGGTAGAGTGATTTTATAGGTCCTATGCAGAACTGTCGTTTACTGTGGTGTAGTGATTTTATAGGTCCTATACAGAACTGTCGTTTACTGTGGTGTAGTGATTTTATAGGTCCTATGCAGAACTGTCGTTTACTGTGGTGTAGTGATTTTATAGGTCCTATGCAGAACTGTCGTTTACTGTGGTGTAGTGATTTTATAGGTCCTATGCAGAACTGTCGTTTACTGTGGTGTAGTGATTTTATAGGTCCTATACAGAACTGTCGTTTACTGTGGTGTAGTGATTTTATAGGTCCTATACAGAACTGTCGTTTACTGTGGTGTAGTGATTTTATAGGTCCTATGCAGAACTGTCGTTTACTGTGGTGTAGTGATTTTATAGGTCCTATACAGAACTGTCGTTTACTGTGGTGTAGTGATTTTATAGGTCCTATACAGAACTGTCGTTTACTGTGGTGTAGTGATTTTATAGGTCCTATGCAGAACTGTCGTTTACTGTGGTGTAGTGATTTTATAGGTCCTATGCAGAACTGTCGTTTACTGTGGTGTAGTGATTTTATAGGTCCTATACAGAACTGTCGTTTACTGTGGTGTAGTGATTTTATAGGTCCTATGCAGAACTGTCGTTTACTGTGGTATAGTGATTTTATAGGTCCTATACAGAACTGTCGTTTACTGTGGTGTAGTGATTTTATAGGTCCTATGCAGAACTGTCGTTTACTGTGGTGTAGTGATTTTATAGGTCCTATGCAGAACTGTCGTTTACTGTGGTGTAGTGATTTTATAGGTCCTATGCAGAACTGTCGTTTACTGTGGTGTAGTGATTTTATAGGTCCTATACAGAACTGTCGTTTACTGTGGTGTAGTGATTTTATAGGTCCTATACAGAACTGTCGTTTACTGTGGTGTAGTGATTTTATAGGTCCTATGCAGAACTGTCGTTTACTGTGGTGTAGTGATTTTATAGGTCCTATACAGAACTGTCGTTTACTGTGGTGTAGTGATTTTACAGGTCCTATACAGAACTGTCGTTTACTGTGGTGTAGTGATTTTATAGGTCCTATGCAGAACTGTCGTTTACTGTGGTGTAGTGATTTTATAGGTCCTATACAGAACTGGCGTTTACTGTGGTGTAGTGATTTTATAGGTCCTATGCAGAACTGTCGTTTACTGTGGTAGAGTGATTTTATAGGTCCTATGCAGAACTGTCGTTTACTGTGGTGTAGTGATTTTATAGGTCCTATACAGAACTGTCGTTTACTGTGGTGTAGTGATTTTATAGGTCCTATGCAGAACTGTCGTTTACTGTGGTGTAGTGATTTTATAGGTCCTATGCAGAACTGTCGTTTACTGTGGTAGAGTGATTTTATAGGTCCTATGCAGAACTGTCGTTTACTGTGGTGTAGTGATTTTATAGGTCCTATACAGAACTGTCGTTTACTGTGGTGTAGTGATTTTATAGGTCCTATACAGAACTGTCGTTTACTGTGGTGTAGTGATTTTATAGGTCCTATGCAGAACTGTCGTTTACTGTGGTGTAGTGATTTTATAGGTCCTATACAGAACTGTCGTTTACTGTGGTGAAGTGATTTTATAGGTCCTATACAGAACTGTCGTTTACTGTGGTGTAGTGATTTTATAGGTCCTATGCAGAACTGTCGTTTACTGTGGTGTAGTGATTTTATAGGTCCTATGCAGAACTGTCGTTTACTGTGGTGTAGTGATTTTATAGGTCCTATACAGAACTGTCGTTTACTGTGGTGTAGTGATTTTATAGGTCCTATGCAGAACTGTCGTTTACTGTGGTGTAGTGATTTTATAGGTCCTATACAGAACTGTCGTTTACTGTGGTGTAGTGATTTTATAGGTCCTATGCAGAACTGTCGTTTACTGTGGTGTAGTGATTTTATAGGTCCTATGCAGAACTGTCGTTTACTGTAGTGTAGTGATTTTATAGGTCCTATGCAGAACTGTCGTTTACTGTGGTGTAGTGATTTTATAGGTCCTATGCAGAACTGTCGTTTACTGTGGTATAGTGATTTTATAGGTCCTATACAGAACTGTCGTTTACTGTGGTGTAGTGATTTTATAGGTCCTATGCAGAAAATTTACGCTATTCTGTCGAATATCTACACAGAATTGTCTTTTACTTTGGTATATTGTAGCAAATTCACGCTTTTCCACCGAATAGTTACCGATACACTGCTTTTGCACATTGTTTTTAAACAAATGACTAATGACTGTTTGGGCGCGGTCCTTGCAATCAACGCCGGAATTTTCTTAATATTTCAACAGATGGAGAACTATGTTAACATACACCTTCCATATCTATTTTGTCGTAACTGTTCGACGTATTTTCGCAGTAAGAATTCATATGTAAACTAGAGCAGTCCTAATGGGACACATACCCCCCCCCCCCCTCGCGGCAACAAAGTAGGAACATGCAATAATTTATCCCAATAAACATCACTGGTATAAGTGTAAGATGTCCCACTTACAAGCACATTTTAAGGTATAAGCAATAAAAACATGGTTTTACCAATTCTGCCTATTGTGACCTTGATCTTTGACCTATGACCTTGGTTCAAGGTCATGACACACCCTTATATCCTAAGCAACAATTCCGTGGAATATTATTGAAATCTGTGCACAGGGGAAGAAGTTATGGCTCGGACAAGGTTATACCAATTGTGTTTATTGTGACCTAGACCTCTTACCTATGACTGCGGCTCAAGGCCATGACACACTCTTGGATCCAAAGCAACAATTCCGTGAAATATTATTGAAATCTGTGCACAGTATGAGAAGTTATGGTCCCGACAAAGTTTTTCTTATTGTGTCTATCATGGCCTTGACCTTTGTTCTATGACCTTGGTTCAAGGTCATGACACACACTTGGATCCTAAGCAACAATTCTGTGAAATATTGAAATTTGTGAAAAGGGGAAGAAGTTATGGCCCGGACATGGTTTTAATTTTTGTGTCTATTATAACCTTGACTTTTGACCTATGAACTTGGTTTTAAGTCGTGACAAATTCTTGGATCCTAAGCAACAATTCTGTGAAATATTATTGAAATCCATGCCCAGGGGAAGAAGTTATTGAACGGACAAAGTTTTACTTATTGTGTCTATCATGACCTTGACCTTTGACCTATGACCTTTATTCAAAGTCATGAGACACCCTTTGATCCTAAGCAACAATTCTGTGAAATGTAATTGTAATCTGTGCTCAGTGTGAGAAGTTATGGCCCGAACATAAATTTTCTTATTGTGTCTATTATGACCTTGACCTATGACCTTGGTTCAAGGTCATGACATACCCATGGATCCTAAGCAACAATTCTATGATATATTATTGAAATCTGTGCACTTGGTGAGAAGTTATGTTGCGGACAAAGTTTTTCTTATTGTGTCTATTATCACCTTGACCTATGACCTTGGTTCAAGGTCATGGCACATCCCTGGGTCATGCGCAACAATATTGTGAAATATATAATTATCCAAATCCATCCACCCAATAAAAAGATATGGCCCGGACACGGTTTTAACAACCAAGTCCACAGTGACCTTGACCTTTGCCTTATGACCTTGGGTCAAGATCATGACACACCCTTAGGTCATGCGCAACACTATTGTAAAATATTATCTAAATCCATCCACCCAATAAAAAGATATGGCCCGGACACAAATCGGGACAGACGGACAGACGGACAATGTGATTCCTATATACCCCCCCCCCTTCCCCAAACTTCGTTTGCGGGGGATATAATAATGACACTATGGGAAATTTAATTGATATTATTTATAGTGTATTTTACACTAAGTAAACGTTACGCGTATGATGACGTCATCTGGAACAGACGAAGTTGATTTGAAAAGGGGAGTGCGGAAAGTTTTCAGAGGCGTAAGCTCTTGCTATATAAAAAGCACATAAAGCTAAGAAATTGAAAGCAACTCCAAGGTCCGGCGCCATAAACTGAGAATATACTTAAGTCAAATATTTCATTTTAATTTATTCCATTGTCAAACGTTCAAATAAATTCTCATGCAGAATGGTTTGATTCCATTTATCAATAGGATAAAACTAAATAAAATCCAAATCCCAGTTGTTAATTCATTGATGAACAGAAGGATATGAAATTTTGACTTAAGTATATTCTCAGCATATGGCGCCGGACCCAGAGGTTAGGGAATCAGCAAACAATGATAAATATTCTAGGGTCACAGTCGTGCCGAAATGGTATAAACAGGTCTTACCAAATACCTGGAATAAATGGGTCGGCTAGTATGATGAACGATAGATTACTCACATTTCAGCTACTTTAATGTACTTTGACTTCCTGTCCGAATGATAATATTTTATTCGTTTTTTACTTACTTTGACCTATGGTATTATAATGCGACAAAACATTTCATAATTTTGGATACATTTGATATATTGATTTTTTTTCTCACATTTTAACTTTGACTTCACTACTTCTAGATCAAATTTCAGAAAGCTTGGTAGTTATGAAGAGAAATGTACAGTTTTACATGTTTTAGAAGTTTTAAAGATATTAAAAACTTATGACCATCTACGATCATTGTTCAATATCATTGTGCAATGTTTTCTATGTCTAAGGTGAACAATATAGGTCCATTAGGGGACTCTTTTTACTTTTGTTATCATGTATATTAAGTGAAGATACACATTTCTGTTGGTTTTACTTTTGTTCTCATTTTAAAGTTATGTTTGTGTTTATTTTACATTTGAATAAATGTGTTAAAATCATTTGACGAATGTCATGTTGCACTGATTTGAATGAAACTTAAAGGGAATGAAAAATTGTCAGCAAATATGGCCACCATGGCCTAGATGAGAAATGAGACAAATTCAGTTAAGACCCCTTGTGGCCACTCGTTTTAACGTTGAAATATTGGTGTGCCTAGCATATAAACGAGGGGCGGACAACACGAAGGAAAGTTGAGGAAAAGGATTGGAAATTGGCGACAAGGGGACGCGAATGACACTATTCCGATCAAGAATCAGTCATCTGAAGAGAAAATCTCTCAGAAAGCAAATGGTAAAGCCCTTGTCCACTGTCTGCCCCTCAAAATCGACATGCAAATATACTTTTTAAAAAGCAACAATTGTATTAAGTTTTGTTGAACATATTGAATAGCACAATTTTTCCAGTGCTATAAATTCCGCTGAAATATGAGTTAAACTACTACACATTCTCGAAGTCGGCGTGACATCACACTAAAATCTAAACATTCCGAGGATGACCTGGGGGATAAACCCGGTGTTTATCATAGACCGTAATGCAACTTTGTTGAATTATATTTTAAGCACAAGTGCTAAATGACTCTTAAAACTTTTGAAATTCATTGAGGAATGACTCTTTCCTTCTTTGTACTCTATATGACCGCAATTTGCAGAATTAGATTTCAAAATATCGGATTCTTCGTAGAGAGCGATGATAAATCCAGAGATTTATCTCCCAACAAATATGATACAAATTAGGTCATGTGACCAGTCCGACTTCAAGAATTGTAGTAAAGGGAGCAATCTGGCTTGCGAAGAGAGCCGGAAAAAATCTACATATTTTCTATAGAACATTCAGCTTTATAGTTGCATGATCTGGTATATGCACATGCTAGTAGCCAGCAGAATTTTCAGGGTCAGAATATTTACTTCCAACAAGTGCCTACCCCCCCCCCCCCCTTTTCAGAATCAAATGGTCATCCCCTAAGTCAGTATCTAGTCTATCGTTCTTGGTTATATGAAAATCATTTTGAGTATGGCACAATCAATGTTCATAGATTGGCGATTTCATTAGTGTTTGACCCACGCAGAGGAAGCACCAGTGGGTCAACATTTTCTTACATTGAAACTGATGAAAGGAATTTTTTTTAAAAATCCCATTTGGCAATTGTTTCTTTCACAGCGACAAAGTTCGCTTGAACCCGGGATCGATTTCATTTCCCTTATCTAGATGGTGATGTCCCCAGACTCCCATCATATGGTATTTATATTAGTCAATTGGTTCGGTTCGCTAGAGCCTGCACTAACGTTTTTGATTTTCACGCAAAAAAATTCTCAGATTACTTTTAAACTTCTTACTCAGGGTTATAGATATCTTAAACTTCGAAAATATTTAGAAAATTTACATATCTTATTCAGACATTCTATCTAAATTTGGAAATGTGACTTTTCAACAATATGTATCCAGCGGAATATCCTATCCCAGTTTCTACGGTGATTTAATACACAAACTAAGGAGGGTCAAAGGTTCCGATAATTTCATATCGGCGGGTTCTAAAATTATTAAACGCCTTCGACATCGACAGTATGACCCCGAAATCAACGCTAATACCATAGTTCTTGTATTTGGGTCCCTCTACAACCCAATGCAGACTTTTGCTTGAGCGTTGCACGCTGACTAACAGGGCAGTAGGAACTCTATAACGGGCCTTGTCCAAATCTGTCTGAGGAAACAAGGTCCTGATCCTCGTCTCCTCCGACTATTAGTCGGGATTCCTATTGATCAAGGATCTGAGCTCGGCTTACAGACGGGCAAAGCACGGTTTACTTATGTTGATGTCGCCTTACATATTTTTATAGCAACATATTATTCTATAAACGTTCCGTGTGTAATATAATTTTATGACCTCTCTTCTAGAGAAACCTGTTGATCCTTGTACTCTATATGGAGGATTATTTATAAATTTTAATGTGTGTCCTTTGATTGTTTTGCTTTTGCGGTGAGTGGGAAGGTGGGCGCCCGTAAACCGGTTAACCACACCATATAATATATCGTAACCGAAGCACAATCGAATATTTTTGTAATGTCATTTTCCGTGTATATTCCACTATTAGCATGTTTTATGTGCATGTCCTTGGTGATTTTTGTCATACAGCTTTGTCAGATGTCTTCAGTTTTCTCTTTCATATATAGATACGAAAACTGATCCCGGGTTCAAGCAAATTTGTCCTGTGGTTTCTTCATAATTTAGTTGTCATTTTACCCTGTTGATATATCGATCTATATTTCATACGTATACTTTACATAATCTCATGTATATACAAGTATGAATATGATTACAGTGGATATCTATTCTTTTTGTATATACTAAATTACATTAAGATATATGTAGAACATAATAGTTTTTTATTCATTCTTTATTACCTTCGAGTTTTACCTGACTGGTTATGATCACCAATACAGATCTACGTCTATGGGGGTATACGTTTTTTTACCTTTAAAGAGCTAGAATGGAGGTGTAATCGTATTGTCATATTTCACTTAGTCTCTTCATATAATCTACATTTTATCAAGGACTTCGCGCCCTCATATAAATTCCATTTTACTGGGTTTAAATCGTCTTTGCTATCGACAGTATGGTCCCAAGATAATACATAATGTGGTTTCCTGGAGGAAACCTCTGACAAACAATAGGTACACGTGCACACTTTACCCGAGAAAACCTTCGACATTCAGTAGGTATATGTGCATACTTTTCTCAAGAAAACCTTCGACATACGGTATACGCACGTAGCCACCGATATAAACCCTCGACATACAGTAGGTATACGTGCACTGCTATCTCGAAAAAACCTCCGACATACGGTACTTGCATGTAGCCACAAATACAAACCTTCAACATACGGTAGGTATTTGTGCAAACCTTTCCTGCACAATCGCCGACATACACAGGTACACGTGTACATTTTTCTAGAGAAAACTTCCGACATAGGGCATGTACACGTGCATACAGCCACCGATATACTGAACTCCATACTTTGATATCCAACATTGATTATCTTCTGTTTACCCAAGGTATGCCCTGCCCCCTGCCATGTGTGATAAGGATTGTGGTCTTCTAGGTAACACCAAGAAAATATTACGAGTTTATTTTTGTGTTGTTTTATGTACATTGTGCAACATCATCACTTCACTTAAACCGTTATTTCATCTGTCTGAAGCAGTACGTAGATTTCCATACATACATTGGACGCATCCAAAGCATTAAGGGATCCTTTGCATACCCCTGGCTACAGTGACACGAGACCTCTGACGAGTTGCAAACAAAATTTGACTATGTACTGAGCTACAAAAGCTCCGAAAAAGTTAAGAGCACTGATTTTTGTTATGTATTTATTATATCCATTCTCCATTTTCAAAATGATTTAAACTGATTTTATGCATATAAATTTATTGATGTTGTGCAGTCATCTTATGTAAGCCATAGCATTAATAAAGTCTACTTGACATATCCATATGAAGGCTTTACTCTACAATTACCTATGAACAATCTAAAAAAAACTCCATATCATGTACTACTGATGCTTATCTTTTTTAAAAACTTTGTAATGATAATAACCTTAACCAATCTCTCTCAAAAATCAAAAACATGAAAACAAGCAAACAAACCCTCAATTTTTTCCAGTATTGATAGGGTCTATGTCAAAACACACCATAAATTAAGAAGTTAACAACATTTACATCTGGTATGTATGCCCCTAATAAAGTGTATAGACTGTTTAAATTTCTAGTTATGATAATGTTAGACTAGTTACTGCTTGTATTGCACACAGCATAATATATCACACAAAGCTTGGAATCAAATATGATAGGCTTAAAACATTTCGATATACCTGATCACTATTCAATTAGCATTAATAAGAATATGAATGCATAAATAAATCATGATATGTAAATGTGTACATACATATCTGTATGAAAACAACTGAAAAAGTATAATAAAAGTGAGATGTGTTTGTGAGACACTGATGACACTGGTTAGCAGTCAAACTTAACAGCAGACAATGTTAAGTTTTTGAAAAGCCACAAAGTAAGACCATTTGGATTCTACAATAAGGTATTATCATAGGAAATACACATCTGAAACATCACGGCCTTATGTCTTACTGTTCAGAAGTTATGACCAACATTAACGTTTTTGCCATAGACAGACTAACAGACCAAAAACTATATACCTCTGAATATCTGATTCCAGAGTCATAACAATGTGAAGATTTTTATGTATATTTGATTTAAAGCAATTTTAACATACAGAATATAACATTGAAAATGAGATCACAAAATATATGGCATGTGTTAAATATGGACTCTATTAAACAGAAACAAAGTGAAAAAAAAAATTGATGTGAAAACATATAGACAGACAAAAGAGAAGAGAGTATAAAAATTTTTATTTTCAAACCAAAAATTAAATCACATTATTTCTTCTCATATAATAAATGTATGTATACTGATATTGCAGAGAAGAAATTATATTTAAAATGTGTTCTTGACTGCCCTTGGAACAATTAATGCTTATTCAATATGAAAATCAGAACTTTTACTGTATTATTTCAAACCACATCCATACAGAAAATGAAACTTTTTTATATTTTACTTTCAGTAATTCAAATTTGAATTTTTATTGTATCTTTGTCAAGGTACTGGGTAATCTCATGTTCTGTGAATTTAACTTAAAGCATTGTTTCTTGAATTTATGCCATTCAGCCATTCAATATACTTTAGCTTATAATTTCAACTCAATTACACTGGAACTATATAATGTATAAGGAACTAAACTTATCATAATAATGCACATCAAAAACAAATATTGTATAAAAACCTAGTCCCAAAACATTTTGTTATGTATGGCATACTGTATTTACATGTATTAATGAATTTTGATATTCTGCATGTTTATAAAATCATTATTCATATAGTTTACAAATACATGTAACCCCAACACCAGGTAATGTAAATACAGCAGGATGTATGTTGTCAAAGTATGATAAATACTTGAAAGGCATTGTATCATCTGTGACTTGGAATAACAATATGAATGGGAATGCATGAGGTTCACTAAATATTAAATGGTCCAATTTACACTACATCCTAAAATCAGAGAATCACGCAATACATAATGCCAGAGTTAACAAGTACAATGTATTGGACTAGTATTCCTTAAAGACTGAATTCAAGTCTTCTCTTTGCTCTTTCAAATAACAGTCGACTTGGTTTCGATTCCGTCACACTGGACATGGCTCCAAGAAATCCTTCTCCAGTAGATCCTCAATGTAGTGCCTATTGCTTTTACTTTGTTGAATTACCAATGCCTCTGATTGTTTTGACAGTTTGTCCATTTTGCTTGGTTCAGATTTTGACTTTAGCATGTCCCGTCTAGATTGATCCACACCATTCTGCTTAACTCTATGAGTTTTTAAGGCACCTGGCTTTTGACTGGTTTTAATGAAACTGTTTTCAGAGGATTGGCCAACTAGGCATAATGTGTTGAAGAAAGACTGAAGTTCTGCAAGTGATCTGATGTATGTTTGTGTTATAAGAGGCCTTCCAGGTGTCTGCTTCAGTAGGAGGGTAGCACCTTGTAGCTGTAACAGTTGTTTATTTGTAATATTTCAGTAAATATCTTATGACCTAAGGCTAAATGATTAACAATTTTCCTATGAAAAAAATGGAAAGGAAATGAAGGCTGAAATTACAATCCACAGTAAGTGATTACATGACCTGCATGGTAGCTGCACCTGGCTTCTGCATTGCTTAATAAATTATAATTTATGTAACAGATCTACCTGAGACAGTGAGCTTTATTTTACCTAAAGTTATGATCTAGGGGTTAAAGTTTTTGTCTATGGATGACAAGAATGACAACAACAAAAACACTGCCGCTGGGGGTAATACAATAGCTCTCTGAAGTTTGTCAAGAGTTGTCAAAAGACAAAAGAGCTTGACGGTGGCAACCAAATTTAAATAGCAACAAGCAAATTCAGAGAATTTGGGGGTTCTATCAGTAAGGTGCAGTGATCTGTGACATAATCATGGTTGTGCATGTCTATAGACACACATGCCAAATATGAAGGCCCTTCATCTTACGGTTAAAAAATTAAATTGAAGTAGGTCAAAGGTCATGGTCAAGGTCACATGATAAAAATTTTGGTACCAATGGAAAGGTATTGCAATTAGGGACACACAAGTCAAATATGAAGGCCCTACGTGTTACGGTTAAAAAGTTATGACCAAGGTTAAAGTTTCTGTGACAGACGGACAGACAGACATACTAATGAGATTTAATGTCCCCATGCCTTGGCGAAAAGCAGGGGACACAAATTCTGTAAGAAGGTTAATCTTCAAGGTCAAAACCAAAAAAAATTTGTTATTTAATTAAAGGTCTTGTAACAAGGAATACACACATGATATATTTAAGTCCTATCTCTTATTGTTCATAAGTAATAACCAATGTTAAAGTTTTTTTTAAAGTAGGTCAAACTTCAAGGTCAAGGTCACAAGGTGAAAAATTTTAGTACCTAATGAAAAGTCTTGGCACTAGGAAAACACATGTGAAATATTTTCAAAGCCCTGACTATGATCCAGAATAAAGATTTTGTCTACGGACGACAACAACAATGACACCGCCAGGGATATGACAATAGCTCTCAAGACAATTACGTTTGTCCTGGCAAGCTAAAAAAGCAAAAATTAAAATAAAAAACAAAACATTTAAAAAATACATAAAAAGTTTATATATATGATGTACATAAGTATACTTCTTCACATGCAGTATGTGACTTTACGAAAGTGCTGTTGAGCTAATCACATGTACAAGTTCTCATTTGATTTCTGTTGATTGTTTAATGCCACACCAGAATTACTTTACCTACATAATAGTGATGGGTTGATAATGGCTGATTTCGATAATCGATTGTAAAGTCATAGCGGGAAAATTATTTAGACTTTGACCGTATAACGTTTATACAAAAGCACTTTGACCGTATAACGTTTATACAAAAGCACAGAGTAAAATTTAGTCTATTTCTCTATAGACAATGTCCATTCGAGTAATGCATAATCGGGGCCAGACGTAAACACTATTCCGGTACGATCTAGATACATATCTATATAACGAATGAGCTCTAACTGAATAAGAAGTCTGAATATACAAAATATAAAATCATTACTGTTTTTTTTTCTTATTATTTCACAGTATTCTTTCTATCTCCTACATATACTATCTCTATTATTGATGGGACCGTCATTAGATTCTGATTAGCTAACGTAACATTGATGCCCAAAATTTGATGTATCACTTTCAAATATAAGATGTAATTGTTTTTGAAAAAAGTTTTATTTTGAAATACCTGTAATTAAATTATAAGAATGACTGTAAAAAAATTTCTGTCCTTTGACGTATAGACAAAAACTGAGGCACAAAATAACTATAATCCGCAAGACTATTATGTGGAAAGATGACTAACAATTATATTAAAAGGAAAAAACTAAAAAAATGTTTAGTTTTGTTTAACATTTACATTTTTTTCTATTTTACTTAATGTATTGAAGTAGAATATCATAAGTTTGGTTGTACATGATTAAATAAATCATATATTACAGTTTTGATGGTGTGTAAGAGTAAATTAACAAGAAACGTAGGTTTTACATGGATTAAAATGCTTAATTTGACTAAAAGTGTGATTAAATGATTATAATAGGTAGAATCACATCGTATACAACATCTGATTCCAACTGATTATCGATTATTGCTTTGAACAGATTTCCTATCACTACTACATAATGTCAGCATACACTAAGTGGCAAAAGAAGCTAAAACCCAACTCTTGCCAGGTAAACTGGTATACCTATCCACTCGGATCTGACAGAGGTAGGGGCAAAGTGATTTAGTCTATCCAATTCTGAAACCCAAATATGATTTTGCCCTGATAATAATGAGCTTAATGCATGTAGAAGTGGGTTTGTAACCATACCCTAGCATTGATGAGCTTAGTAATTCGAATAATATGTGGAGTGAATTTCTGCATCTTTTTTGGTTTTTCAGTCTTCTGATGTTTATCCTTCCTCCGATGACTTCTTTCTGTTACTATATCCTCATCCTCATGATCACAGTCTTCATCTGCATCATTTCCAGCAGCAGCACCTCCTATGAATGCCCAGCGATACCTGTAACACAAGCAATGTTTAGATGTTGTAGAATTCGGTCACACAGTAATATTGCAACCACATCTTATCCTTATTTTTATTTTTTTGTAATAAAGTTACAAAAGAACATTTCTTCTAGGTATAAAATTCTTTAAAAGCTTGTGAAAAAACTGACCAGACAAAAATATTATCCCCAAGGTGTCAGTGATCTTAACCTTGGATGCTTTGAGTGAATGTCATGACAAACAGCTTTTCAATCAGTGTGTAGAAATTATGATATAGACAAGAAAAATATCTCCTAAAATGAAATTGATCTTCACTTTGAATGTATGACCTTGAGATAAAATCATCATACACTACCATCTTATGAGGAACAACCAAATATGAACTTATTAAGTGAACAGAAATTTTAAGTGAAACATGAAATCTTTTCCTAAGCTGCTGATTGTTTTGTGACTTTAACCTTTATTGTTGGACCTTGAAAATAAAAAAAGGCATTTCCATCTCACCATAGGGAACATGTGCTAGTTTTGATGATTCTAGATCCAAAGGTACAGTTTATATCCTGCAAACAAAGATTTTCAACTGTATTCATTATGATCTTCACAAAGAATAGGTATCCTCATAATGGGCAATCTTGAGTCAAGTTTGAGGATCATGACTCCAACAGTACACTTTGTATTCTGCAATGTAATTTACTTACAGCTGGAACTGAGGAACAAGATCTGCAGGAAGTGCTAATGCCAAGTCTAGAAGTTTACACACACTTAGGTAGAGCTGCAGCCAGGCTGGGTTATTGTGGGCATTAAGCCCATTCCCAAGGTGAGCCCATGTAGAGTCTAAAGCTGCAATACGCTGAATGGATGTTCTGGTAAACAAAGGAAATTGAATTTATTCTAAAAAGAGTTATGAAAATTTAATTCATTGCTAGACATTCAATAAAAAAATCTCCGTAGCATATACCTGTAGACATTTGATTTTCAGGTACTTATATTTCCATTATTATAGAATCACTACTGGATAAAAAGTAAAGAAAAACAATTATGCTAAGACACTTTATGTAGCAATTACATTCAATATTAAATGTCAGACATTCAAAAGAACCATAAAGAATAACAAAGACTGTCAAACATTCAACAGAATAATGAAATACAACAACCACGGTCCTATATCCCATAGATTAATGTAGTACAATAACCACTGTCAGGCATCCCATAGAACAACCGAGTACAACAACCACTATCGAGAAATCCATAGAATAGTCAAGTATAACAGACTCTAAATTAGGCATTCCACGTAAGAATCAATTACATTACAATCAACTTCCATAGAATAATCAAGTAAAACAATCAGCATCATGCTTTCCATAGAAGAATCAAGTACAACAGTTACTGACAAGTATTCCAAAGAACGAAAGTCACCATCAGGTATTCCACCAAAGAAACCAGAAACAACAGTCACTGTGAGGCATTCAACAGAGCTAAGTACAACACACAGTCAAGACTTCAACAGAACAGGACAAGAGTCACTGTCAAACATTCCATTAACGATTCAAATGTGATAGTCACCGTCATGGATTTTGATACAAAATCCAGTAAACCAGTCAACTGACATTTTCTTCAAATATTTGGTGACATTTAAGAAATATACCGTGTATGCATTTACCTTAGTACAACCAAAATTTAGCACAAAATGCTGGTACATGTATCTGGTTTTCAAAATGTATTTGCAGGGTTATAAATTAGCACATCACAGAAAGTGCAAACTCCGCTGAAGTAAACGTTGACACTAGAGTTGTCTATATAATGGAGATAAAAAGGTCAGCTAAATTCAAACAAAGGTGCATTTACTTACAATGACCAATGGTAAGGTAAGACTACTGGAACTTCCATAATGAATTTCATAAATAAATTATGACACAGGCAAAAAAATAATTATTATAGCAATACATGTGGCTGGGAAGAGTTGAAAACAATAATCATGTACATATAATGGTTATGCAAGCCTGAGTGTTTTACATACAGCCAATGAATATTGACCAAACAAAAGGAAGTAAATTTGAATGATGAAATAATATACCCTAGGGGGCAACAAAATTCTTGATGAGGTTTTCATTGATTAATGTTTTACATCACTCCAACGTTATATTTCACATATACATGTATGCCTGTTGCATCGCATGCAACTTTATACCTTTGCAACATACCCTCCCAAAGGAATATTTTATGAGCCATGCCTACCATGACATGGGACCTCGGTTTTTACTGTCTCATCTGAAAGAAAGACACTGGTGCACCCATAGCGAGAGTTGAATCTGGGCCTTCTGGTTACAAGGCAAGCACCTCATCAACTGGGCTTCTCCAGCTTTTTCTTGATGAGGACATTTCATAAATCATGTATGTCGGTCAAATTGAACATCAAGGTCACAAGGTGATAAATTATGGTGTCAATGGAAAAATTTCACCACAAGGAACATACATGTGAAATATGAAAGCCCTTTTTACTATGGTTTAAACATTAAGGCTCTGGTACACATGCTTCTAAATGTTCTGGGGGAGGATGGAGGGGGCTGTAGGCTTGGTGTAGTGGTTAAGCACTTGGCCTGCATTGCATGCAATCTGAGTACAACTGAAAAATTGTTGGAAGTAATGTCAAACACCAATCAATCAAATCTAAATGTTGGTTAAACATGAAGGTCAATGTCACAAGATCATAAATTATGGTATTAATGGGAAGGTCTTTCCCCAAGGTTTACACATGTGAAATGTGAAATACATAGCTCCCATGATTAGAGTTACTGCCAAGGGCAGGGGGCACATAAATATAAAGAAATGCATGGTCTGCTCCTATAATATATACCTCGGTTAAGAATTTGTAATCTCCTTGTTCATGTGAATGTATAGCACACAATACAAGTCAGGCATTAAGAGACTTTACAAGTAACAGTCACAGTCAAATATTTTATAAAACAAAGTGATCCCTATTATTCATGTTGCTCTGCAGGCAACACAACACGATCAACAAAAGTTTTCAATAGAACCCATCTTTTACTCCTGAAAATTGTTCAGTATAAACTGTAGCAGCAAAATATTCTGAACCTCCATGACACAATTATTTTCTCGAAGTCGACGTGACATCACTGTCTCTATTGGTCAACGTAGATACCCAAGCAGTCTGGCCATGACACTTGGGGTAAAACTCAGGGTTTATCTTTAGTGTTAATACAACTTTAAGTTCTTCTGCATCAATTTTAAAGGGTTTTTCTTATAAAATACAATCGGAAATGTGTAAAATATACATTCAAAATTTACTTGTTTGAATGATAAGCTATTTTAATTATTCCTTTTTACAAAAATTTCTCCCGGAATATGCATTGCTCTCTATGATAAAGTCGTTACCCAAAAGGTTTGAATGCTCGTTATCAAATACCCAGATGTCTGACTTCGAGAATTCAAAAATGGGATAATGGAACTTTTATGACGCTTTCATTTTTTGATTTTACAAGTTTACCCTTCAATAAATGAAAAGTAATACAATTGTGACTTTTATTATTTTTAACAAAATATAATTTTACATGTACATAGGATGTACATGTATTGTATTGCACCTTTTTGAAACAAGCCAAGATTTCAACAAGGCCTTTTTCTCCTAACCAATTTAGGATCTTGAGCAACATAAGGATATTGAATTCTTATACTTAACATGAAGGGTGGTAGAAAATGTGTTTCTGGAGAACATTTCTTAAACATTTCTCTAAATAATGCTTTGTGATTTATTTCAGTCCTTGTAATATCTCCAAATACATCCATGTAGCCTGCAACTACATGTAAACTGTACTGAACCTGAATACATTGTGTAACAAGAATAACAACATTGTAATGTTATAATCAAGAATATTTCAAAACATTTACCTCTTTATAGTCACGTCATAACTGTCATTTTGATCCAGTAAAATACTTGAAAAAAAATTTCTAACAAAATGTACATTTATTTGTTTATTTAACGGTAAAGCAGAATTATTTCCCTTATATATGGTGGTGACATCTGTTTGATGCATAGCTTTAAAATGTTGACATATGTCACACATAAACCCATAGCAGAGAAGAACCTTTTTTGTGCTAAGGTATACCATAATATAGGGTCTCAGTTTACATTAAGAATGATGAAGATAAATCATTGTAAAAATTACTTCTCTGCCAGAAGTGAACATCAGCTGTCAGATTAGATATTCAGTGTAATACCACTTGACTAACCTCCCACTCAGCAAAGTGAGTAGATTTTGTATAATACATGTAATACTATAACCTTAGAGACAATTACTTTGAAACAAAATTCTGAATCTTCAAAGGAAACATCTTCACAATGTCAAGATTTTGTGGTGCAGAGCAAGACGCAAAACCATGACATATTGAAGATGTAAAGGAAATAACATTTTTGTTTTTCATCATTTCTAGATTAAAGATGTACATATGTCTAGTTATTCAAATATTTTACTTTAAAGAAGATAAGATTGTTATAGATATTAATAACAAACCCTTCTCTACTACTAGCCACTCAAATGTTAGTATCATGAATATATTTCGTGTATTCAGTACGCAAAAATATGTAAACGTTATGCATCAAATATACTAAAAATGAAATCACATCATTTTACATAATAAAAGATAATTTGATAAGTTTAAGAGGTTTTAGCTTCAAGACACAATTCTACATGCCCTAAACAATAAGTAATGTTTTGATATGTCCAACTTGCAAAAAAACATTAGTATCGATTAAAGAGACACAAATTGAAGAGCCATGCTTAGGCAAAGAGCAGGTTGGGAAGGGTAACATTCTCTAGGAAATACACAACATTGCTGTACAAAAATCAGAGTTTTTCCCTTATGCTAAAATTACCTTATTAACCAAAACGTTTAAGTGAAAATTAAGTCTATGAGGTAATATTGTGATTTTAAAAGATTTCTATTACAAAACAAGAAATTTCTACTCTTGAAACAAAACACACATATAATATCAAACTTGAGAATTGTTTGACCACATGTATTTAGTACATAATGTGAAAAACATTTTTGTTTAATGTTTTTCATGTCAATCACAACAATTTGGTCATATCTGACAAGTTTTTCAATATAACCCTATATCTTTACTGGAAAACTGTTAAGCAAAAAGATTAAGTATCTTTCTCTCTATTGTACTGTATATGCATTACTGTATAGTTTAAGAGGTTGGTAGCCTCCTGCTTCCATGTCGCGATATACCGGTAACTGAAATATTGTTGAAAGCGAAGTAAAACACCAACCAACTAACAACAACAACAACATTACTGTATAACATTTGTTCAAAAAGTTTGGTACTAAGACTTTCATTGTGTTTCTGAACTTAAATGATTTTAACACCAACCCCAAACTTGGGATAAGATTTATGAATTACAGAAGTAAACAAGCTGTGTTTGTGAAACACTAATGTCCCCAGTGGCACCAAAGTCCAAAAAAATTATTTTTTAGTACTAAGGCCATTGTCAAGGTCAAAAGGTCATTGACATTGGTGTCATTTGAAAGGGCTTCATTAGTTGAGTACGCATGTCAAATATGAAGTCTCTATCCCTCACAGTTTAAAAGTTATAGCTCTAAGTCCAAAAAGTTATTTTTAGTGTGAAGGTCATTGTTAAGGTCAAAAGGTCATCGACCTTGATGTCATTGAATAGGACTTCATTAGTTGAGTACACATGTCAAATATAAAGTCTATCCTTCTCGGTTCAAAAGTTATCGTCAAGGTTAAAGTTGACAACAGACAGACAGACTAGAAAAAAACAATATGCCCCTGATCTATCGATCCGGTGACATAAATCTAAAAGTCAGTGAAATTCGGTGAAGAGATTTGGCTTACTTGGTTACTGTAGTCAATAGGACTTGTCAATCTTGCCAGAAAATGAATTCCTCTTACATAGTTATTTCTAAGAAACTCTACAGCAAACTTACAGATATTGACCAAAATATTGCAATTACATTCAAATTTCTGTATCTTTATGTACTAAGAACATAGTTTTAAGTGTGTGAAAATCTATTTTGTTGATGTGTACTTTATGCCATCATGATCAATGTATTATTCAGTTTAAGCAGTCTAAGTGACAACTACGGAAGACAGAGTGATAAGTCACAGGAAATATACAACATAACAAGTACCTGTTCTGACTACGCAGAAATACACTGTCGATAAAGAAAGACATTGATTTATATATTATATAGCTTAGCTTATATACTGTATAACTTAAAGATTTAATTATTTCTGGTTTTTAATATAAAGAACCTTATTAATACCAGAGATCTTGAATCGACTACTAACTATAATAATCATAAGGACAATTCTTTTCTTATTACGTAAATGCAGTGAAAAAGATAAGTGTATATCATGCACAATACATTGCCTGATTTTATTTGTAAATAATATTTTAAGTTTTATAATAGTATTGAAATAACAGATAAACTGCCTTTAGATTCATCTTTACATGACACAGTTTGTACTCACTTAAATTCATCAGTGTCATTGGACAGTTCTTGTTCAATCTGCATAAACACATGGACCTACAAATTGTATTAAGACACTTGTTTATAAGAGGGGAAAAAGAAAACATATATACACATGTATCAAGATACAAATAACCTTAAAAATATCTATTTTCAAAAAGACAAAACTTACAGTATGTCATAGTAAAACACTTTTTATACCGCATATATGTATTACATTAAACAAAAAAGCTACACAATGAATAATATGCCACATTACACTGTCATCTTCACTATGAAGTTCACTAGAAATAACAACTAGCTTGGCATAATACGTCTGTCACTTAGCTTGAAGGGAAGAAATTTGCAAGTATGCAAACATTCTCCCTTTGACCTTGAAAATCAATAGGGTTCATCCTCCAGTTATAAGAAATAAGTGTGCATAGTTTAAAAGTTCTAGTGTTAACAGTTTGTACCTTGCTAACAAGTGGCATTCTCAAAAATTTGCTATTTTTCCCCCAAAATTAACCTTGATAATGAAAATAACAGGGTTCGTCTTAAGAAATAAGTGTACCAAGTTTGAATGCCCTAGCCTAAACAGCATGGTCTGTGTCAAGTTAACATCGTGTGGACAGACCCACACCCACAGAACCATACCATAATACGTCTGTCTTCGACAGGCGTATAAAATGTAAAGTTTGATAACTCCAGATACCAGTTTAGCCAAGTCTCATACCAATTCAAATATTAAAAAGTAACCACAAGAGTTAGTCATGACAAAGATTTGGCAAACAATTCAAATAATTTGCTGACCATTTCTGTGATGACCGTTGGCCAGAGTGAGGTAAGCTGGTGAGAGGACATCCTCAATATCAGGACTCGTACACACAGGAATACCTGCGCCATGATGGAAGGAGCTTGGTGAGGAACACGCAGACTCTCCGCTAAACGTTCTGTGAAATATGTAGGTTGTGCATAATTACAAAATTTGGTAAGTTGGAATAATAAATGATAATATAACTTTCAGTGAAAGGAGGCAGTAAGAAACAACTGACTGAATTATATATTTCAAAAGTAAGAGATGTATAAGAGACTTTAAATTGAGCTGCAGAACTGACCAATTTCTTTTGGACAGTGATTTTTTTTTTCTCTAATAAATGATGGAAAGAGATTAAGTCTAATCCTGTATTATGGAATGAAATTTAATCTTATTCAGTAACTATGGAATATGATAAAGTCTTATCCTGTACTTATGGAATTACCGGTAGATTAAGTCTTATCCTATATTTATGAATTGTGATAAAGTCTTATCCTGTATTTACGAATTGAGATAAAGTCTTATCTGGTATTTATGAAATGAGATTAAGTCTTATCCTGTATTTATGAAATGAGATTAAGTCTTATCCTGTATCCCGTTTTCCCATCAATTCGTGAATTTTAAGCATCGTTTGTTTGTTAGTAAGACATTGTATGACTAATTATTTTTTTCTTTCATATTGAAATTTTGTAAAAATTCTCATTCAAATAGAAATGATGAAATATTTCACCAGCATAGCAACACAACTAAAGTTTTAGCAATTTAATATAGGTCACATCGTCTCATTTGGCTTTGCTTAACTGACCTTTTTTCAGTTCTGCGCCCCCTAGTGGATTTCCTGAGATTCCAAAAACAAAATGGCGGAATAGGATGGCATGCAATAATATGTGTGAATCTCATCGTTCATTAAGGATGTGTTTTTTTATGAATTATTTCACTGCTTAGCATAGAATTGTTAAATTATTCATATGCTTGTGTCTTTCATGTTTATGTAGAGATGTAGCTTGTAATACTGACATCAGTGAATTTGTTCAAATTTTGTGATAGGTGTAAGCAGGTTTGTTACCTGTATCCCCAGGTTCCTCTGGCAAAAGTCAAATGCGATATTTCTTAAACTGCTGTCCGTACTGTATTACGTAACTAGCTTACTGGATATAAGTCATTATGAGATAATAATTCTTACCCTGTATTTCTGGCATTGAGAGGTAAGAATTCTTACCTTGTATTTCTGGAATTGAAAGAGATTAATTCTTACCTTGTATTTCTGGCACTGAGGAAAAAGAATTCTTACACTGTATTTCTGGCATTGAGAGATAAGAATTCTTACCTTGTATTTCTGGCATTGAGAGAGATTAATTCTTACCTTGTATTTTTGGCACTGAGGGATAAGAATTCTTACACTGTATTTCTGGCATTGAGGGATAAGAATTCTTACCCTGTATTTCAGGCATTGAGAGAGATTAATTCTTACCCTGTATTTTTGGCACTGAGGGATAAGAATTATTACAATGTATTTCTGGCATTGAGAGATAATAATTCTTACTCTGTATTTCTGGCATTGAGAAATATTAATTCTTACCTTGTACTTCTGGCATTGAAAGTTAATAATTCTTACCCTGTATTTCTGGAATTTAGAGATTTTAATGCTTACTTTGTATTTCTGACATTGAGAAATATTAATTCCTACCTTGTATTTCTGACACTGAGAAATATTAATTATTACCTTGTATTTCTGGCACTGAGAAATATTAATTCTTACCTTGTATTTCTTACATTAAAAGTTAATAATTCTTACCCTGTGTTTCTGGCATTCAGAGATGTGAATTCTTACCCTGTATTTCTGGCATGGACTTCTGATACTGGTCCTGATCACTACAGAATATAGTAAAAGCCAATCTCTTCAGCATAATGGAGCGTTGCTCTAGCTCCTGCTCTTTACTGCTAAATAGACTCAGTGATCCTGACTGGGTGATTGTCACACGATCTACAATACACATATATATACATGACAGTTATAAAATTGTGGTTATATATTTAGAAGTCTTTTTTGATACACTGTTTATTTCATGAATTTGAAACAAAAGATTATTGAATAGAAGCCCAGCTGTGATTTTGTTTTGATTGTTATATTTTTGCCAATTTGAAGGGTTCATTATCAAAAAATACTAAATCATACATGCATTTATATGACAACGATGCAAATTACAGCAATTTTTTCAATATGAACTGTCCTATTACAGATGTCCTACTGGAACAACGTCTCATTTCCTACAATTCTTGTGACCTTGACTTCAAGAGTTATGACTCTGGGTTAATGCCATGATAACCTCTAGCAATTCTGCAAAGTATGAAGCCAACTTAAGTGACCATAAAATTTTCCAAGACAGAACAAGGTCTTCTTTCAGAGGAGGACTTTGAACTTGACCTTCTACATATGGCCATGGTTAAAGAACCTGAAACATCCTTGTATCAGAAGTGAAAGTTTAAAGAAGTAAGAAGTAGACTGATGTTAATGCTATAGTTTTTGCTTCATTGTTAGCTCCCTCTGACGTTGACTCAGGAAATATGGCCTAAGATCATGACACACCCTTTTATAACTACCTTAGATAACTACTGTGTGATATCAACTTGACCAAAACAAATATCCAGGTTTTACTGACTACCAAGAATTTCAAAGATAAGATCATAGTGAGTTTGTCCTTAGAAGCAGGACTGTATATCAAGGTCATCAAATATCACTGTCTCATAGGTAACAATTCTGCAAAGTGTGATGCATATTAAAGCAAGCACTTAGGTTTTATGAATCGGACAAAAACTTAAGTCAAATTATGTGATCTTGACCTTGGAGGTAAAACCTTAGATCAAGGTCAATACACATCCTTGTACCATAGGTAACAACCTTTTAAAGTATTAACTTGATTAAAGCAAGGGTATAAGTCATATATCCAGGACCTGGTAAAGATAGACAGACAGATAGATAGTAGCACTCCCTCTGAAACAAAATGGTGTGAGAGGATAATTAAGCTATATTGCATGAAAATAAAATAACTTTCACAGTTATTGCATCCATATCATTCAACTGAATTTCACTTTACTGGTTATAGCACAGCACTCAGAAAATTTTGTAAGCAAGTGCAGGCAAGGAAGTGTTATATAACACAATTATTAGTACCATTATTGCATTGAAACAGAAGCAGGAACTTCCATAAAGCCAAGAAAACAGAGGTGATTGTATTATAAAGTTTGTATTAAACATTTATATCCATACGGTATATATACAGAGTAGAAGTAAAAGCAAAAGTAATTCTATACAGGAGTTAGATGATAGTGGCTTGAGATAAGGAGACACATCTCTTTGACAAAAAATAAAGGGGAATAACTTACCAAACTTCTCTAATAATTTAAAACATACTGATAGCTTAGGTAAGGTGTAAATGTGATAAAATCAGAAATCATCTTTTTGCAAAAACAATGAAATTGTTGAATTTTATTACACAGGTACCTATTAGCAATAAATTCTTACTAATAAAGTAATTCCCTTTCTGTAATGACACTATATACAATGTATATATTAGTTCATCCATACTGTGATGGCCAAGCTTTGGCAATCTCATGAAATGATTAATTTGATTAATACAAATACACGCAGTCAACCTATGATAATATGCTCATCCAGTTATCAAGAAGCCCATGTTAAATTACAGCGAGAGTTACATGCTTATACATAGATATCCTGGTACTTAGTTCAAAACTCCTCATCAAAATCCTTAGCTTTAACAATTTGTTGACAGTATAGGGTGATGTTTGGGTTGGAATGCAAACCTGTGAAAACAAGGAATTTTCCAGATCCTCCCAACTGAGATTCAACCACCTCTTCACAGTTTCCACAGCTTGCACAGTGTGCTTGTAACATATATTTCAATAAAGAGATTACTTACCTTCTAGACCATGTTAATGACTTTAAAAGCTCTGTTATATCTTAAAGCATCCACTTTTAGTTTACACTCTGAATTTGCTGTCAAACTATGTATGGTATTATGAACTCTATCTATTTTACCAATACCCTAGCCAATTATGGACATTTTACAATCTGTCTTGAAAAATTATTAATACGATGAGATAGGTAAATGATTCTTTTATTTGAAAGTCCAAATCCAACTTGCATGCATTTAATGATGACACAGGCAGTTTAAATCCAATCCTTTCTTTTCATAGGATAATGCCACACCAGAAGAAATTCACCTACATGGGACATCCAGTGTTTTGTGGTAGAAAATAGTGTCACACCAGAATTGTTTCACCTGTATGGTGGCATTTAGTGTTTAGTTGAGGATAGTTCCACATCCATATTATTTTATTTATTTGGGAATATCTAGGGTTAAGTGGTGGGGAATAGTGCCACAACAGAATAATTTCACCTATATGGTGGCATCCAGTGTTTAGTTGAGGATAGTTCCACATTCATATTATTTTATTTATTTGGGGGTATCTAGGGTTAAGTGGTGGAGAATAGTGCCACACCAGAATTATAACACCTGTATGGTGGCATCCAGTGTTTAGGGAGGATAGTTCCATACTGATATTATTTTACCTGTTTGGTGGCATCCAGGGTCAAGTGGTGGAGAACAGTGTCACACCTAAATTATTTCACCTATGCCTTGCCATCTAGTGTTTAGTGAAGCTGTAGAACCCAGTGAAAAGCAAGGACATTCAAATAGGCATACTAAAGGACCTTCCCCTTCCACTAGTCCAGACTACCATTTGAACCGAGACTCAACAAAGGCCAAAGATCACAGTGAATTCAAGAAGTAGCTCTTTTGCACTCTCAGATCCCAAGGACCTTATAACTTTACATGTCTGCTTAAACTTCATATTTTTTATATTACTCTCTACTCACTCATGAGATCTTTGAATGTTGTTTTATCATGTGTCATCAGGTTATCGATAATAAATCTCCAATAGCCAATGCATTTTGCATCCATCTGAAAAAATCCAGAGTCCAGAAGAAGTTCCAGAGCCTCTTTTCGCCAAGACTTTCTGCTGTACTGATAGCTGCTGATACTGGACATGATCTGGGAACAGGCTCGGAAACTTGGTAAATTGTTTACACTGGAGAAATGACAAATAAGGTGAGTTGTCAGTAGATGAGTGTTTGAAAATGTCTGTATCTTTTTAATAAATTGAATATTCTTTTGTTTCTCTCTCATCAATTTATGTCATGTTAAGAAGATACAGTATTCAAAGTTATGTTTGTACAGAAATTGTCATAATCTGTAAGTTTTCAAAGGGAAGAAAAGATGATGGTAATCATGAATTTATACATTTCTCTGACATAATACTGGATTTTGTACCACACAGAAATCAATGGCATAATACACCTGTCATTCGTCTGAAAGGATGAAATTTGAAAGTATGGAAACATTCCCCCTTTGCCAACATTTCTGCAAAATATTCAAATCTGTGCAATGAATAAAAAGTTATGGACCGGACAAAGATTTACCCATCATCTACACTGTGACCATATCCTTGGAGATATGACATTGGTTCAAGGTCATGACACATCCTTGAGTCCTGGGCAACAATTCATTGACATCTGACATGCAAGGGGTAAAAGGTTATGGCCCAGATAAGATTTACCCATCATGTGCAGTGTGACCTTGACCTTGAGAAAAAACCTTGGTTCAAGGCAAAGACACACCTCTGGATCCTGGGCAAAAATTCTTCGACATATTATTCAAATCCATGCAAGGTGTAAAAAGTTATGACCTGGACAAGAATCTAACTGACAAACAATGTGACTTTGACCCTGCAGATATGACCTTGAAAATTGATGAATTCATCCTCCAGTCATAGGAAATAAGTGTGCAAAATTTAAAAATTCACAAACAGTCTGGTCTGTACCATGTTTATAAGTTGCAAATTTCGTATTTTTGCCCCCAAAATGACTTTGACCTTGATATTGAAAGTCAATAGGATTCATCCTCATGCCATAAGAAATAAGTGAACAAAGTTTGGAAGTCCTAGCCTAATCAGTATAGTATGTATCATGTTAACAAGGTGCGCACAGACCCACAACACCATACCATAATACATCCGTCTACAACAGCCTATAAAAATAAAGAAAGGCTATACATGTACTTCTTACCTATGATTACGTAGGTAAGGGAAGACATTGTACAGAAGTGTGGTGAGGAAAGGTGCTATCTTATCCTTCTCATCACTGGTGTAAACGACATCCAGTAATGGAGCCGTAAGCTGTAAGAGAACATCCTTTCAATATAAACTTATCAATATGTTTTTACAAATGTAACAGATCAAGCAAAAGCCTTAGAATAATTCCTCTAGGTTGTTAGGACAATATACTATCCTTATTGTTTACAAACTGAAGTGCTGATTTGCCTTTATATTCCAATTGTTTTCATAACTTTTGCCTATACTTAGACACTGAGTATACTCATATAATACTTCACTTATCACAAGTACATGGTTGTTAACATTTTCCTTACATCAGCCAGGAGACCTAGAGCCTGTACACTATACTTGGAGTCTACAGCTGTATTCAGTTTAGGATCAGCAACTCTTTTCTCTTTAAACCTCAAATCTAAAATGATCAATGATTACCCTGACATATTAATAATGTAACGGTAAGTAATATTTCTATCATCTAAAGTAGAGGTATTAATGAACCAAACAGTAAAACATATATATGCACACACAAAAGGCTATATTGAAATATTTCTTTTTCACTGATTGGAGTTGGTGGGGGTGTTTTATGCAGTGATTAAGTGCTTGGCTTGTAGTGCAGATGTTTGGGTTTCAATGCTTGTATCACACCACCATTATTAAGTGGTTGATGACCCCATCTTCAATGATGTGATATAATTTAAAAATTGTTGAAAGCAATATAAAAATAAGCTGTGTTTGTGAAACACTAATGCCCCTAGCTGTGTTTGTGAAACATTAATGCCCCGGCATGAACAAAGTTCAAAAAGTTATTTTTAGCATGAAGGTCATTGTCAAAGTCAAAAGGTCATCAAACTTGGTATTATTTGAAAGGGCTTCATTAGTTGAGTACGGTACACATGTGAAATATGAAATCTCTATCCCTCAAGGTTCAAAAGTTATGGCCAAGATTAAGTGGACAACAGTCAAAAAAACAGACAGACAAACAGATAGACAAAAAGACAGACAGACAAGACAAAAACAATATGCCCCCAATCTATTGATCCGGGGACATAAAAACCAATCAACCAACCTCTCTCAGTACTTTTCAAGTCATTTAAGAACTGTACTACACTAATGATGTTACAATTGTTCAGTTCCTGAATAACAAAACATGCTTTATATTGCACTAACGTTACAGTTCATACTTCTTCAACTTCTATCAAATTTTATGTTAAGAAGTTAAAACAGTTAACAAAACATAAAATCTAACCTGCTTCTCCTTCCTCTTCCTCCATTTCCACTTTGTCGTTTTGAGGCCCAGGTTTAACAGCCAGATTGCGTCGTAACCACGTTGTTTGTTCTAGGGATGACCCAGCAATCATTCCAACCATTTCTAGCAGACGCTGTGTTAGATCTTGTAGCTCTTTCTGACTTTTCTTGTCTTCCAGCATCGGCATCTTCTGAACAAACTCATTAAGAATTCTGAAAACAAAAGACCAGTTCTGTTTATATAGTAATTATACTCATTCAAATTTTCTTAAAGAATGTTCAAGTAGGAGGAAATTTCTGGAATGACAAAATAACAGATAAAAAGTAAAATGAAATTCCTTGGATGCAGAGAAATAATACATACATTAAAATATAATTACTTTTTCATAGAGAAGAGTAATTAATGTTGACTAAATCAGAAATGTTTTCTTAAAATCAGAGAGATAAATGCATACACTGACAAGTAAATAAAATGTTTTCATGCTTATTGCTAAAAAGCAGAATGAAATATTAGGTATGAAGTATATGTGATACTATCTGGAAGTCTAAGTAGAATATTCTTCTTATGATTAATAATTCTTTTTTAAATATAAAAAACTAAAATAATATCATTTAATGAATTCATATGAATGAAGTTAAGAATAGATTACTACTTACTGAAGAAGAATGAATTTTCCTGAGGGTGAAAGATTAAGTTGCATACCATCTCGTAGAAGAGTTAGGAGAGAAGACCATGAATCAATTAGCTGACTAACTGAAGTCTGCTGCACATAGGCAAAGAAGAACTGTAGCATATTCACCTCTAGAGGAATACCCTTCTGAAACATTATTAAATATTCTGGAATTGATACTGGTAAATTTATAATGAGTATGAATATACATACTGTGATATGTCTCATATAGTGGATATAAAACAGGATATGGCTTCTAATAAGGATGGTACAACTTGTACCTACTACAGGGGCACACCCCCTGATTGAACCCAGGTGCACAACTGTCAATGGTACAAAACCGAATCAGAAAAATTTTAAATTTTTGTGAAAGTTTGTCACTTAGACAGACATTTGAGATTTTGCATATATATGGCATGAACATGAGTTTTGAAAGTATTGCTGTAGTAATAAATGTCCCATCTGATTTTCAGCCAAAGAAGTTAAACTATGACACAGTAAGATCTTGCTCTGTAACCTACACAAACAAAGACATATATCAATGTTCATTCAAATATCTACAACAGGATGCAGTCAGAAAAACTGATTTTTGTACATTGTTCTGGATCTGAGTCTTTAAAAAGTAATTCCAACAAGACCAAACTCAAACTTGATCTGTAACTGTCCATAAGAAAGCAAGATTCAAACTTCTAACAGTATCAAAAGAAGAAACTATGGGAAAAAATTCCAACTCTACAAGTACATATCCAAAACAAAGTTATATACTACTTTTCATATATAAGTGTACTACAGGAAAAAAAAACTCTTTCGATGAAAGTTTTGATGGAATGACATACAGATAGAAATAAATTGAGAAATAACTTTATAATTTATTACAGTTCCAACTATGTTAGTAAGGAACCAGTAAAAGGTAATCATTTTTCAATATAGGAGAAAAATTGTGAAAGAGTATATATATCCTGCATATGGGGGAGAAACAGTACACTCTTCCATGTAACACAGGCCAAAGTCCAATGCAGGATATGGAATAGTACGGATACAGAAAAGCAAACGTTTACATGTAATATCATTAAATCTAAAGACAAGATCTATGCTGATGGCATATAATGTTAAATGAAGATATTCATTCTGTTTATTGAAATGCATCTTGTGTGTGTGTGAATCTTTAAGATATCCTTACACTGGTCCAGAACTTAAAGTCAAATTCTATCATATAACTTTATAAGATCAGTTGTTAACTTGTAAATGGTTTAAAAGTGGTAGTACAGACAAGATTTCTATATTGTTCCCCTCTGCATCTCACCCAGAGGTAAAATCTCCAGTTTGAAATCCAGGAGCATAACAGCATTAGATCATTTGTACATATTATTGTTTGGTAGGAAATGGAGACACAATTTGCACAAATGTTTTTGCCAATTTGTACTTACTGCAGGGGAAAACTACCCTGATTGAACCCAGGTACACAACTGTCAATGATCCCTTTTCAAGTACCAACAACAGATTATTTATCAATTTATATTTATAATGATTAGAAGGAGAAATGCATGCAAGGCTCTTCTATCCAGTCCATTCCCTCCCCCCAATCAACCATTTAAGATATCTGTTATTAACTTAGGAGTTTTTGAACAGTATTACTTACTTTGAGGTGGCTGTAATCATTAACTTACATACATCTTTTCATCCCAGTTGTCTGTTTGCATAATTGATTATCATATATTGCCATACATAAAATAAAAATCACTTTGATTTTTCAAGACACATTTCAGCATTAACACAATGAATGGTATGAGAGGCTCTAACACAGAAAACTAAAAATATGAATGCCCTCAGTGGCAACTTTGTTGATATAAGCTACTATCCTAAAACTAGGTCAAACATCAAGGTCAAATGTTTGGTACCAACGGAAAGGTCTTGTCACGATGAATAACACATGCCAAATATGAAGTCTCTATCTCTCACAGTTCAAAACCAGACAAATAAATAGACAGACAGGACAAAAACAATATGCCCCCAAATATTGATCCGTACACTTGCACACCTGTATAGGTAACACTACTAAGTATGCATTCGCATTCTAAGCAATATGTACAAATTTCAGGATTTGTATGAAATACTAAAGACAATTTTAGGACACTTCTAATCTTCCTATTGTTTTGACTGAATTTATTTGTTTTAGAATTAAAGTTATGTCTCTGAACATTTATGATTATTTAGGATTCATGGAGGAACTTGAAATCCTGTAATACAAATTATTCCCTTTCATACACTATTATCAAATCACTTGTATTTGTAGTAGTTTAAGAGAAGTATGAACATACTCATACATAAAAAAGGCATATAAAAATTTTCACTTTTAAGACATCTACCAATAATTGTTTATTGAAGTTTTAAAATGTTGCATAAAAGTGTAAATTGAGTACTGTGAAAATACTTATTTCATCTTATCATATACCATGACATGCATTGTATGGTGGATGATTTAAAATGCTATATATTATTTTGCTGATTATCTACTATGCTATACATTATAATGTGGATATGTACAATGTGTATCATATTGTGAATATGCAGCATTAAATGCATTATATTATGGTTATGTACCATATGTATCATTTTATGGGTATGTACCATTACCATGATATGCATCATATTGAATATACATTCTATATGTATATGTACTGTACTGGATATGTCCTGGGATATGGCTTCTAATAAAGATGACATTTGATATGTCTTGTGGTGAAGCCCATAAACCCGTAAAGACGGTGGGCCCGTAAAGCCTGTAAAGAAGGTGGGCCTGTAAACCGGTTAACCACAACATTTGTTTGGCTTTTGTCAAATTAAATGACCGTCCTAAGTCGGTATCGTAATTGCACTACAATCAAATATTTTTGTAATGTGTTATATGTTCCAGTATATTATTTATATTCATGTATTGTATAGCTCCATGGTGACTTCTGCCACATAACTGAGCCAGTATCTCCTCTTTTTTCTTGTATTGTAGATGATAAAGCAAAGGTAGTGTATTGTGGATGATTAGTTTCCATGATCTATATCATATTGTGGATATATACCACATGTGTCATACTGATATGTTCTAATATATGCATCAAACTCTGGATATGTACCATAATATGTATCATATTGTAGATATGTATCATGATATGTATCATATTGTGGTTATGTACCACAACATGTATTATATTGAGTATACATACTATGGTGTGTATCATATTGCAGATACATGTACGTACCAAAGTATGGCTCCTATTGTGGATGACATATGATAGGTATCATATTGTAGATGATAAAGCATAAAAATTGTATTGTGTATATAATTTACTATGACATACATTATAATACAATTAACAAGAATACTGACAAAGTCATGAAGGATTCTACCAATATTGCTGCACCTTACTAGCTCTAACATAACTATAGCTGTTGATTTACATCACTTCTGCACAGGAAAACCCCTTACCTTAGCTTTTCCTAGTTCTGACTGTGGAGGCTGTTTCAGAACTTTGTTGACAGTTTTGACCAAAGTGTCAGTGGGTAACACTTTGATAGCACTCACAAGATCTACCAACAGTAATTGGTCCTCACTCGGGGATGTCATCATCTAAAATCCAATATGATAATGATAATATTTTTCTTCGTAGGTGAAAACATTTGAAATAGGTGTCAGAATACAATGCTGCTTTTACAATATCTAAAAGTATGTATAAAGGAAACAAATTGGCCCTTGATGAAATATATGAAAATCAAAGGCTTGAAGAGCCACAAAGGCGTCATGCTAAATTGGATTTAAAGCTGTCAAAAGTAGCAGAAATTGACCAGTTGTGTTCATCTTTTTTGTTGAATTCCAATAATTTTTGGAATAGAGTAAAAATAAAAGCTTAAGGACCAACAGCCATATATCATATAATGTAAAATGTGAAAAAAGTTGTCAGTGGGCAACATAGCTCTCCGGTAGGGCTTTGTCATAAAGTAAGAAGTATGGTAAACAGTTTCTTGATGGGGTCCGTTGTCATGAGGAAGTCAAAGGTTATAAGTGGTATTGATTATGACATCACCATAACATTTTATTGTTCTTTACATTATTCTTGCAGAAATATGTCAAATGTCTTATCACAAAGAATGTACATGTGAAAACAATTGAACACCATTGCCATTTGACGAGTTATTACCATTGTCTGTAAAATATGGAAGCCTCATGCTTTATTTGTTTTAAGATATGGTCTGGGTTACAGTTTTTGACTACGCAACCAACAATGACACTAGGGCCAACAGCTTCTATATATCGTCCTAACACATTAGTTATTATTTGGTCGTTTATTGTATGTGCACGTGTAAGGGCTACAATGCCATGCTGTTCACCATAATGGCGCAAGCCCATTTGTGAATCACAATTGCAATTTATCGGTTAATTTGGAATAAAATCTTCACATGTGAATTCTACTTAATTTATTTTTCATACATTCAATCTAAAATTCTGTCTTAATCCATGCTATCATCCTTTACATCTGCATTAAATTTTGTAGGCGATTTGAAAACTTTCTGCCATTTTTTATGCCGTCGTGGTAACTTTTCCCACTATGGGGAAGACCATGTAATAAATACACATGCTACTTCCCTAATAAGGCAAAAATGAGGGGTGGCTTTAGAAATTTTAGTAGGAAAATTCACAACTGTGCAAATAAGATGGCTTCAAAAACAAGTAATTCCTATTTACATAAACAAGGACTTATAAGTCCTTGTTTATAAGTCCTCGACATAAAGCTATTTGGCTTTGTGACCAACATTTTGAACATTTAAAGCTATTCCGATTGCAACCTAAGCTTTTCAAAAAGCTATGCACGTTTAAGTTAGACTGGAGTTACCTTGCTATTGCTGCGCGAAGAGACAAGTGCCACCGCCATTTTGTAGAGGCTATTCTCCATCCAGCAAGTGTTATTTATAGCACAGGCAGTAGGGGGAGATAAGAAGCTGTACACGCTGCTTGCAGATGTTTTTAAAATTCGTCTGCAGTAGCATACACAGCATAAGTATACAGATCTGATGTAATTTACGAGAGGCTCATGATGTTTAGCCTTGAGGATGTAATTAATTTTGTCGATATTTACTGATTCTAGGTTACATGAATGAAACAAAACGAAATCCAGTGAAATAAAAATAACCGATAACGCCTCACTTGAACCTAGGTCAGCCTCATTATGAATTAGTGGTCACCTGTCTGGATATCTTTAGATCTCTGTGACATGCATGGCCAATCTATATTTAGGATTCTATGAAATATTTCATTTGTTCTTTATTAAACTGAAATTTATATCTAAAAATAGTATTATTACATTATTTATATTATTATATATATTTTGAAGATCGTGCAATCACTTTCCATATTGGCACTTTTATGTCAAATTAGGCCTTGATTGCGTGTGTTACAAACGTTCTACTACGATTTCTCCAAATAAGACAATATGTCATGTGGTCTTCCCCATATTTGGAAAAATTCCCATAAAGTGTGATTGTAATTCATAATCGGCTTGCGTCATTACGGGGAATAAATATTTTTACACACACAATAAGCAACAGAAGAATAAGTGTTTTACAGTAATATATTGATTATTTAAGTTAAGCAGACCTATGCTTAAACACTATTTCTGTGCAATGAAATTTCAATAACAAAGCCGGTTTTGCAAGAACTTTTACTACTTTAAGTACTTTAAAGAAGGTACTACTTTGTTATGTAAATATGTGAATTAAAAAGGCGGTGCAGAGGTAAAATTTTTACGATCGCTAGAAGACTTTTGAGCAAATGCTTGACGCCTTAATAAAAAAATATACAAAGAACTACAGTGATGTCCAACCTTGCTGTTGTTGATCTTTAACCTGCAGTCATTCCAGGCTACACCAATAGCTCCCATTAAATGGTGTCCATGTGGCCGAGATATAGGACTTAAGAACTCTAGTATACACTGCTTTATCACCTGAAATTACCAGACATAAATATTAACGTAAATTTAGCTTTTGTCAGTAAAATGTTGAGCAATTGTTACCATAATATCTTTAGGAAAGCTATACTAGAGAGGACAGATAGATATTATTGTTTTACATTGCACCAGGAATATTTCACCCATATGGCCACGGTTACTGAGAGAGGACATATGCACATTGGGATATATAAATGTATTAAGATATTCACCAAATTAATATACATGTATTTTGAAGAGAAATGTTAAAACAGTTCTGTGATTTCATATGACTGTGCTTTTGATATGTTCCACTCCAACACATAGTTCATGTTTTCTTCTTCAAGTTGTTGTTTACCAGAGACAGATTTTTTAGTCAAAGACTGGTAACACATCATTTTTTATTGGTATACTTGTTTAAATGGCAAATTCATTTATTTTTTAACCAATTATATGCTATTAAAGCTGTATGGTTACAGTTTAAACAAGTAATTTGTTCCTAGGCATCTATATATAAGACCTTGACCTTAACAAGAGTATTACTAGCATTAAAAGATATAAATCTTAGATAGCTCATGCCTTAAACAAAAGCACCTAAAGAATTCAGAAACAGAATCTTTTAAACTTTTTCTTAATAGCATTAAACACATATATATACTGGTATGGAAGAATTGGTATGTGCATTGTATCACAATCTTCATATTTAAACTACCTTAGGATTGCCCAAATTGCAGATGGACTGATCATCTTTATTTCTATTTTCTATAGCTCTCATTGTTTTCCACATGGCAGACATACAGGCTATAATCCTCGGCATTATACTCAGTAGTCCTCTCCTAGCCTCTATCACAGGTGTCGGCCCAAGCTCTCTCAAAGGACTGGTCTCCTGTATTATTGAATAATTAATCATTAATAAATATGTTCAACAAACAGGAAATTTTTTTTTTTGGTTCCTTGTCTTCAAAGGAGAAAGTTTATTTATTGCATAAATTTTTAGGGAATACTAGTTTTTATTATTTTTTTGCAACACAACAGAAGATACAGCTGTAACAATTCCAAAACTGAACAATATGATGTGATTTCAAGTTTTTTGTAATAAATTTAGACGAGCAGAATGTGTCATATAATGGAGGTTTTTCAGATATTTTGCTGAATTGCAAAATAAAAATATTCCAGCTTGGGTAATCTTCAATTTTAATTCTAAAACAAACTTCTATGAAAAAGTTCAAATGACAATATACATCTTCAAACTTCTTGTTATCTCAATGAAATAACAACAATACTTTCAAATCTAGGATCAAAACATCACTTTCCTCCACTTCACATCTAGGAATCCTTGTCAACAGCTCCTAGGACAGAGAAACATACAACTCCTGTCTTTAAGATGAGAACAATGTCCTGTGTTACAGTAGATATTGGTGCATCAAATAACTGAATATTTGAAAATTAAAAAAATTTCTAATGTTCAAGGGTAATTACTCTGTCAGAAATTACTGTACCACACCCATATTTAAACTTGACCTGCATTTTCCTTCGATACATCTATATACCCAATATCAATTTAATCCATCAAACCTTCACTGAGAAAATAAGCAGAAACTGTAATTTTTAAGAAATTTTCTATGTTCAAGGGCAATAACTCTGATAGAAATTAATGCACCACACCCATACTCAAACTTGACCTATATTTTCCCTTGACACATCTGTATACCAAATATCAATTTAATCCATCAAATCTTTATAGAGAAAACGAGCGGAAAGTGTAATATTTAAGGAATTTTTTTAAGTTCAAGGGCAATAACTCCGTCAAAAATAATCGGACAACACCCATATTCAAACTTGACCTTCATCTTTCCTTGATACATCTGTATACCCAGTGTCAATTTAATCCATCGAACCCTCAAAGACAAAATGAGCAGAAACTGAATAATGAATCAATGGTCAGGAAGAACAAAACACCATCATAGGAAATAAACTATCAATTTCCAGTAGTTAAGCAGGCAGCCATTCTGGCAAACCTTGAAATGGACAACTAAACAAAGCTAATAGGCAGAGACTCAAAAGAGCCATCAAACTTGATGATTTAACAAACACTTCATTTAAAACATGCCAGTATGCTAGTCAATAACCTATGTACTTAGAAAGTTGGAGAGAAATGTTACTCACCCTGCTGTGACTGACAGGATTAAACACATGTATCAGGTTAGTGAATATCTGAGATGGACCAGAAGTATCTACAGTGCTTGTTAAGTTTGTTGGGTTGGGTAAACCTAAAGAAACAGGTGGTGAAGTGTCCAGGAGACAATAATGAACAATTCTGGTTAATCCCTCCAATATGGTCACTATGTGGTCTGGTGGAAGCTTGTAGTCAGATCTAGAAGAAAGGTGAATTGTAAGTAAGATTTGAGTGTTCCACTGAATCAGAGTATAACAGTAAGAAAGTATCTACAAGAGCGATGCCTATCTTACAAAATATATCCATCACTTAACATCAAGATAGCTACTTTCATTAGGGCAAAATTTATACTTTATTAAGGACAATGACACTGGTAACAAGAAACTGCTAAAGATGGTATGGCCGGATTGTAAAGCAAAAATTCAAAACAAGGTCAAGGTCACAAAGTCAAAAGTCATGGTATCAAATGAAAACACTTGTCAAAAAGAACAAATGTGTGAAGTATCAAAGTTGTACCCCTATTGATTCAAAAGATACAGCCTAAATTGAAGTTTTTTAAAAATAGATCAAAGTCCAAGGTCAAGGTCAGCAGTTCAAAAGTCATGGCATTAATTGAAAGCTCTGGTCATAAGGAACCTATGAGTGAAGGATTATGTTTCCACTCTTAGTCGCTGAGATTTTGCTTAAACCAGATTAATTGACAGACAGACAGACATACAGACAGATGAATATCATTAATCTATAGACCAGAACTGCTTTGCAATACCGCCAAAAGGAATCAATTACAACAAAAATTAAACTGCATCTGTAAAATTGTATGGTAATTATACTGAGTTAAACATCAATACTTCAAGCCAAAACTGATAAAAAAATTTGGAATACTGATTTTCATCAATAAGTAGTAACTTGTAAAATGAGGTTGATTGTGAAAAATGCTGAATATCTTAGATAAAACCTCATACTCAAAATACACACCCACCAACTTACTTTAATATCTAACATGGCAGAAAAAATTTCTGAAACCCCGATTTTCATTGAAGGGATACAACTACTGTAAAATGGGGTCAATTATGAAACAAGAGTTGACAGAAGACAACATAGCTCGCCAGCTGGGCTTTGTAAGAGGGAAAGCATGTATTTTCAATGTTCTCTTAATTCAAGGTCAAGGTTGCAAGGTCAAAAATTAATGATGAAAGTCAAGTCCTTTGATATCTGCACATTATATTCTGACGTCATGTCAGTGTGCAAGGATGTGTTCATCACTGGGTCACTGTATAACACCGTAGAGTGGTTCTCTCACAACTGATAAATTCAATCCTCACATCACAGGGTCACTGTATAACACTGTAAAGTGGTTCTCTCACAAATGATACATTCAATCCTCATATCACAGGGTCACTTTATAACACTGTATAGTGGTTCTCTCACAAATGATAAATTCAATCCTCACATCACAGGGTCACTGTATAACACTGTAAAGTGGTTCTCTCACAAATGATACATTCAATCCTCACATCACAGGGTCACTGTATAACACCGTAGAGTGGTTCTCTCACAAATGATACATTCAATCCTCATATCACAGGGTCACTGTATAACACTGTAAAGTGGTTCTCTCACAACTGATACATTCAATCCTCATATCACAGGGTCACTGTATAACACTGTAAAGTGGTTCTCTCACAACTGATACATTCAATCCTCATATCACAGGGTCACTGTATAACACTGTAAAGTGGTTCTCTCACAAATGATACATTCAATCCTCATATCACAGGGTCACTGTATAACACTGTATAGTGGTTCTCTCACAACTGATAAATTCAATCCTGTCATCTGAATCTTTACTGGTATTCTGTTCCCTGCACTTTTTCACCCATTCATAACTGTTTGCTTTCCTTTCTCACTTACAATTAATTAAGATATTTCCTCTCACCCTATCAAACGTTTTCATTCTATTCATGTATATCTATACATTCACATACATTCAATCTTCAGCCACTGCCTTATTTAAGGATAATCTTTAACAATTTTAGTATTATTTAATTCAAGACCAGAATAACTTGGTTTTACATCTTAATTGTCAACAATAAATTCATTTCAAAACTTAAACTGAACATAACAATGAATGTGGAAACATATATCCCGTTAGCATTTCTGGAAGTGGGCTTCTCTAAGAAACCTAAGCAATTTATGGAGTTTAAGATAAAAACGACGGCCAATCACATTTGCTGCTTTACACAAAATCAGATTATTAACATATAGATGTACATTAAGTAATTTCTTCTTTATAATTAAACATTTTTTATTTTTCCCTATTTATAAGAGATTATTTATTTATTTATATATATTCTCATAATGCAAAATTTATTAAATTAATTAATTTATTAATTAATTCAAAAACCAAAACAGAACTGGCTAGAACTTTTTTTCAAACACATGTAAGGGAACCTCCTGCTCAGAGTAGCTCCTTATGTATAACTAAATGTCAAAGTTTACAAAAGAATGAGTAAGTAAACATATTTTGACCCTCAGTTCCCTGGCTACCATCCACACGACAGTAGTCAAGTCCCTTACTATCGGCACATTATACCAGAACATGTCGTCACGTCATGGATACAATACTGAGTGCGCAAGGATGGCCTCATCACTGGATCAAATTACGTCATTATATGACAATCATTTAAACTTCTCAGGAACACAAGTTGATCAGTGATATAAATACCCATGGCTTTAAGTTTAGGAGGGAACAAATGTGTAAGATTCTAGTGATTAATATTTCATTTCAACCACATTATTCCTTTTTAAGTAGTAGTACATCTTTTGCATTATGGCCTTTCTTTGTAGAGTTTATTGAATTCTATGAAAGTTATTTTTTGAGAATTTACTATTCCAATGTAACTTGTCCAACAAATACTTCTTTTCACTAAGGCACATTACCATCTTCCTATATATCAGGTTTTAAAGATTATAAATTCATAAGACTTACCCGTGATGTGGAGTTGCTTGATAGTTCATCGCTAAGCTCTCCAAGTTCCTACATATCTGAGCTACAATGTTCATCACCACTCCAGTCAGTGAACTACCCATATAAGGTAAAGCTGTTGTTACCATGGCAATCCAATGGTGATGCATATGACACATGTGTCTCTGTTTTAATGCACTTAAAACAAAGGAGATAAACATTCCCTGATGTACAATAGGTTGGCCCAGAGTAAACTTGGCATTAAGTAACGAAGCATGAAAATTCACTTTGGGTCTATCCCATTCTGTACTCACAGAAGGGCTGGAAGAATCTGAACTTTCTTGTATCTTCTGTACATTTCCTTCTAACATGATAGTGACCAACAAAAGATTTAGCAGTCTAATTTGAAAAGTTTCATTTGCAGATGTGTTCAGGTCTGTTTCGTTATACTGTATTATGGCCTCTGTAATCTTCAACAAATTATCTGTTTGAGACTTTTTCCGGGAGTTAAATACAGATGCTATACAGCAGTGAAGAAGAGCCTTCTGCAGTTTGCAGCGGTTAAGCAGATCTTTAATGTACGACATGAAACTTTTGGCACTCTCCTTCATGATAATGATTAACTCTGAGATGAGGAGAGTAAGCACCTCTGTAGCAATAATGTGCACTTCTTTGTTACCAATTAACTCCTCAGGGGTAAGGATGCTCTTCATCAAGTTTGGATAGTAGCTTCTTATGAAGTACAGACAAACAGAAATGATGATTTCTATGAACATATTGCTGCGATAGTTGGACATCACTTCTGGTGGCAAATCACCAAAGAAGTTTTTTCCAAACACAGATTTACGATGGCGAGCCAATAGCATCTGAAGTTTTGCTAGCTGAGAAGTGCGTATTGAGCTGATACTGGTTGTAACCATTGCTGTGACAACCAAACGTGGACAGGTGACTAGAATAGACTTAAGGGTAGTGAGGGCATATAGAGTCCTTTTATAGTCATAAGTTTGCGTATAAAGCAGCATGTGCATGTGAAGAGGATGGACATCAGCAGAATTTCTAACCTGACCTATTCCATCTTTGGTTAAGTCTGCTTCGCTTCCTGAAGGAGAGTCAATTTCCATTCCTCTTTTATCAATACTGGTAAGGATCTCCTTGTCCTCTAACATGCTACTACTTTTGGAGATTACACTTTCGGCTCTGTCAACAGATTGTTTTGTTTTATTTTCATTTTGTGCAAAAGTATTTTGTTCTTTCTGTGCAAAATTATTTTCTAACTCTTCCTTTCCTACAACATCATGGATAATACCATCTAATAAGTCTCGCACTACATCCTCTCCTGTTATACTATTAGATGAAGCAAGCATTCCACCTTCTGTAGGAGTGGAGTCCCCTTCATCATGGACAGACAACTCTTCTCCATCAAAGAATATCCCCTCTTTAACACAGGTTTCCTTGTCCAATCTCTTTGCCATACCTACAATTTCATTCTGGGTAGGAGTTGGCAAATCAAATCCATCAAGACTTTTATCTAGTGAAGTTTCAGAACCCCATGGGTTGATTCTAAGATTTAGATTATCCGGATGAACCTTGTCAAAAGAAAATTCTTGTTCCGAATGTTCCATAGTTCGAGCAACAGAAGTTGAGCCATGATCACTGGTAACAAGAGAACAAGACCGTAGTTCATCTGGAAATTTTTGGGATATTCTTTTGTTATCAGCAGCCATATGATAAATGATCTGACCCCCTTCATTACTGATGGCATAGATCTTGGCCTCATTGCTGTCCTCAGATGATTCTGATACTTTGACACTTCGTGGAGAGTGAATATTTACATGTTGAACTGAGATCCTGTAATTGATGAATACACCAATTTACAAAAGAAATATAAGTAGTTTAACTCCAATAGTCTCTATAAGTTTTAAAAAAGATTTGAGGTAAAACTGAAGTAATGTTTTAAACAAAAAAGTTTTTAGCACACTCAGGTTAAAATAAAAACTGTATGACATGTATGTCCCATCATATCTTTTATCATTAACCTTATTCATTAAGGCATATAAGTAAATCCAGAATGGATTACATACCTTGCTGTGTCTGGGTGGAGTAACGTCAACAACAGAGGATTTAGTACTCTACTAATGTCATTCCTTTGAACAACATGAGATAACCATGAACTGGAGATTGTCTTCACAGAGCTATTGTCTTCCTTTAAGCTATCCAATACAACAAACATAGACCTGAAAGCAAACGTTTAAAGTATCCAGTACAAAAAGTAAACATGAAAGGACTGAATAATCCTGCGGGTCAGCATTGTATGTATAGATATATGTGTAAAAGAACTGAATCATACATGTATTTGGCATCAAACATTGTACAGGTTTATAGCCATAATACAATAAATGAGAAAGGACATATCAGGAATGTGCCAGAAACATGTACATTTAAACTTCTATCTCACTATTCCTCCGTAGTTGTACACTTTTCCAAACTGTCTAGTATCATCAAATGTTTAATTCACAAGACGTTGGTAAAAACAGCGAAAGTTTTTGAAAATATATATTGCTTGCTTGCAGAATCATTACTCTGGTTTTCTATCCTCCCTACTTTACACACAATTGTATTTGAGAATGAGAGTTTGCTATAAAATAAAGATGTACTTATTTTGCCTTGCTTACCATAATATTCCATAATTATTCTTGATCTCATACTAAAAATTTCCTCTGACTTGCATACATCTGGGGTTTTTGTATTTGCTCGGTTTTCAGAACTTCGGATAACTTTTCCAGAAGAATGAATACAACTTAAAACTTATTTTGTATGTATTTTAAATCACCGAGGCTATAATATTAACCAAAACTACCTGAAAATTGTTTCAAACTGAACTGAGATTTCACTGCTTTTTGTGTGTTATAAACAGTACTGCTTATAAATAGATTGCTATTTGTACACATAAAATTGTTTACTGTGCAAGTGAAATTGATTGATTGATTGACTGATTATTATTTTATGTCTCTCCACAATTATTTCATGTACATGTATATGGTGATGGCATTTACCTGATGCAATGCATACAAATTTAGACCTTTGCAACAGACCCACCCGAAGCAGTGAGGAATCTTTTACGTGCCACGTATACCGTGACATGGGACCATTGGTTTTTTACTGTCTCCTCCGAAAGACAGAACACCAGTATGCCATGGATGGGAGTCAAACTCGGGACCTCTCAATCATGAGCCCAGCACCTTATCCACTAGGCCACACAGGCTTGCAAGTGAAACTGAAAAATGTTACTATCTTTAAAAGTATCTTTTTCTCATCTGACTAAATTGCATTTAATTAACTACGTTCATATAAGTTATACTTATAATGAAAGAAATTGTATGTTGTTTTTTAATACTTGTGCACTACTTCTACACAAGAGAAAACTGGAGTTGTCCTCAAAATTCCAATTTTCCAGGAGAATTTTCAAAATTTTATAGTCTTATGATCTCTACAGGTATCATGTATGAAGTTTTAAATAAATATCTAAAACGTAAAAACCAATAGAACAGTGGAAATATAACACTTACAAATGAACCCAGTATGGTTAACAATGAATTAGGGCTTACAAATTTGATATTAAACACTTCACAAAATAAGTATCAGGTCTCAAATAGTAGATCTGGAACAAACAAAATGTTATATGTTGCCTGTTTCGTAATGGGAATAATATATCAATTGTAGAATCTGCTAAAATGCTTTATTGGAACTAATTATATTTTGTCATTTCTAATGTCAGGATTCAATCATTGGACAAGTTAATTGGATGATTTTGCCATTCTGTCTGAACACTGGAGATTTTGAATGGAATCCATGTTTTCTTTTATTACAAACATGAAATACTCATGGTACAGATGAACAATCTCTTGATTACCCATACAAACAATAGATATCTTAGCAGATTACATTACCTATCAAAGGACCTGGGTTGTTGTCCTGGGTTAACATCAAGTCTCATATCTCTTGTTAGATGCCAAAGTACTGTGAACCTCTTGTAAGCTTCTATCCGAGATGACTAAATAAGAGAAAAAACAAACTGAGTATTTAAATGAACTTTTGTGTCACCTACTATACATCTGAAGGAAAATATGTATTACCTACTGCACAGTTGAAGGAACATGTGTGTCACCTGTGTGCCAAACAAAGAGTTACCTGTATGTCCTGTTGCTTTGTCTGACACAGTGATCGTTGTATGTCCCGTTGTTTTGTCAGATAAAATGATCACTGTATGACCTGTTGCTTTGCAGGTGACACAAAATTTGACGTGTTGATATTTTCATCTCGATTCAGTCATAAGAAAATTATTTACACCTTGTATATTTTATTATCAAAACAATTTAGTTCTTTTGAGAAATAAAAATACAATGATATCTAAAATGCTGAAGAAATAACTAAGTTTGTTGATAGAATAGGGAGTTCACCTAAAACAGAGAAGAACAAGAAACCCCTGAAGATAGTACGGCTGGATTGCAAAGGTCCAGGTAACAAGGTCAAAAGTCATGGTATCAACTGAAAGCTCTGGTTATAATGAGCCTATGTGTGAAGTATCAAAGCCTTTTCCCTATTGATTCAAAAGATATAGCCAAAATTAAAATTGTTTCAAAGCAGGTCAAAGTCTAAGGTCCAGATCACTAGATAAAATGTCAAGGCAAAATTTGAAAAGTCTGGTCAAAGGAAACTCATGTGAGAAGTATTATGTTTATACTCCTCTAAGTTGCTTAGACTTTGCTTCAATCAAACACTTAACCAATATGTTGACGTACAGACTGATGGATAGATGGATGGACATCACCAATCTATAAACAGGAACTGCTTTACAAACTGGCCAAAAACTAAAATGAAAATAGGTTGAAACTCAAAGATTTATCAATTTTATATGCTTTTTCATAAATGATCTTCTATATATTTACATATATGTCTGTTTTACCTCATCTTCCATAACCAGAGCATTTCCTATAACATCTTCACATATCCAGGTAGAGGGCGCTACCTGATGTAAGAGGTAGAAGAGCTCAACAGAACGCTGATGATAAGAAGACAATGAAGTGTCCAGAAATCCCCACAAAGTCTCTGCTAACACCTGTAAAGAAAGATATAGAAATCTATAGAAGTTGCTAAGAAACTTATTCTCAAATATTTTTCTCAAGTCTTTTCAATTTGAGAACTTTCCTCATTGAATATTTCCATTAATAGAAAAAAATTTCACTTTCTATTATTTTGAATGAATTTCAATCACTTCAAATCCTAAAACTAGCAGTATCTGCATATTGCATCGTATGAAAAATTTAAAAGTTATTTGTTCAATGTCACTGCAACATTCACTATAATGTACCACAGAGGACATAGCCATTTATATGTCAGAGATGCATAGGAACAGTGTCTCTAGTTTGACTAGCAACACACTATGAATGCCCAAAACATACAAACAACAAAAATATACCAAACTGTACACAAAAAGTAAAATTTGTAGACAAACAGAAAAAGTCCATATAAATTTCAAGGAAAAAAAGACTTCATAAGTAACAGCTTGACAGATTTTCAATCAATGTTACCTAAATGAAGTACAAAGAAATGAGAATTTTTCTTACTCTGTAAAATGCAGTGTTATCACTCAGGTACTGAAGATAGACTGGAGAGAGGGCAGGTAGGATCAGAACTGAGACTGTCCCTCCTGAGCTGGAATTAGATCGATCTAAAGCAGCAGGCTGTGTGGACTGAGTAAGCAGAATAAGGTCTAGGATAGTAGCAATGGTGCAACTCTGAACCTGAAAGTTTGACATCCCACAACCCATAGTGATTAAACTCTGTAACCACTCTGGTAAGTTGGTCTGATCTATGAAATAAGATTTTAAAACTTATTAGAATTTAAAATTGTAGCATAAAATTACAGTTTTAAATTTTATGTGTAGTAGTAAACTCAACATGTTCAAGAGGTGTATAAAATAATACATAAAATCATATCATGAAATACTTGGTCTGCAGATAACTCATAAATAACATACACATGCAGGATGTAGAGGAAAAATATTTTACAGAATAAGAAACTGACAAAAGCAATGTCTACGTTGCATAATACTCCTGTCAATTAATTCAAGGGTAGCATGTTTTTAAAAGAGCAATAACCCTTGTAGAATAAGGTAATTTTGTTACCATACTTGCAACAAAAATATTTCTGTAATACTGTCAGCGCATATTTCAACTGGAAAACTGTTTGCAAAGAGCAAAAGATCTTCATAAACGTAGTCAAATTTTGCAAGAGTTGAACATGATTTGCAATAACTTATAACAAAGTCATGTAATACCTTTCAGTCGTACATTTCAAAGTATGACCTGTAAAAGTAATTTTTCACAAAATGCAGTATCTCTTCATGTGCTTGTGAAACATGAATGCCCCTAGTGGCATTAAAGTCCAAATAAGGCAAACTTTGAAATGTACGTCAAAGTCAGACCTTGGTGTCATTCGAAAGGGCTTTATTAGTGTTGTATGCATGCCAAATATGAGGTCTCTCCCTCTCATGGTTCAAAAGTATGATAGTAAAGTTAAGTCTGGGGGCATAAAACAGGCTGAAAGCAACTGGGAGAAAAACCCAGATGCCCATTTCTCAAGATGAACAGCACATTACATGTCCCATTTAATAACTTGGGTATAATAACTGTATCCATGTAGTACATAGTGTGTTTATAATACAAAACAGAGCTGTGTTTATGAGCTACAATCTGTTTTTGTTCATTAGAGTACATATAACAGGAAGTATGTACATTAATTAAGAAACAAAGATTAACATTCAAATACATGTACTTCTTCTTTAAAGTTTTTTAAGCACTTTCTGGTTATCATTTTAGTGAACTGAGGTGAAGATTGACATAAATTTCTTTTAGAAACTAATTGTTACAATTAATGGTGGAGCTGATAATTTATATGTGTATTTACCTCTACTCTGGGTTCTTTTGAGAACTTTATGGTAATCAGTACAGTAAATAGGAAAGCTGGAGAAGTCTAACAATAATTTACAGGCACACTTATAAGTCATAACTGTCTGTTCCTCCAGAGTAAGATGAGTTTTATTATATTCCCACCAGCACTGTCTCCCAGATGGAAAGTTGTCATCAAATTCTGAGTCTGAGCCAAACACGGAATCAGAATCTGTAGACGGTATCATGTGACTACATCGGGTAATTCCACTAATAAACTTTTTTGCAGACAAGGAGTCTTTCAAAATTCTTTTTGTAGCATACAAATGATAAAAGTTTTGAAATGCCTCAATACATGACTGCATCAATGTTAGTTGTTGCTTTTTATGAACCATACACTTCCTTTGTTTAAGCCAATCTGATGATGTATCTTGGATAAAGACACTTTCATTCTGATGTTTATTTTGTAAATCATCTTGATCTAATGTTTTCTTGTTCTCTCTAAGATTATCTTGATCAGCCATTTTCTGAGTTTCTGTAGAATTCATATCATTGCTAATGCCATTTTCTGGAGCCTCAATTTGAAGAACTTCAATGTAAACATCATTTTGTAGAACACTGATATCCTTTTTTTCTTGCCCAGATGTCAAGGGCTTAGATTCTGTAGGATAGGCATCAGGTGGCTTTGAAATGAATGAAAAAATGAGTTGAATAGCTTATTAGTGAAATTAACCATTCATTTTACACAAACTTATTTGCAAAAGAGCAAACAGCAAAATTCAGAAATTGTAGCCAATGTCAAACAAAAAGTCTTGGGCACCAATGTACAGATAAGGTCAAAAATTTTGAATGTATCAGAAGAACATCGATCTATTACATTGTAAATTTATCATCTATGTTTAACAATGTTTTCTAATCTATCTAAAACAATGTAAATGTATTATCTATCTACATTTATTATCAGAAAAATACACTCTTTTACAGAATATATGCTCTAAAAAGTTATTTAGAGTTATCTTTTTTTCAAATTCTCAGAGAAATTAAAATCTAACAACTTAAAATATTGATTTCTTGTTTATTCATTGTCTTCATAGCAAATTCCTGGGGTGGGTCCTTGTTCATGGAGGGGTAGTGTATAATAGTGTTACTCTACCCTATCTTTACATTTATCATCCATCTATAAGAATGTAATTATATCATCTATCTATATCAGTGTTACTTTACCCTGTGTTTAGATTTATCATATATCTATAACAATGCAAGTTTAACATCTATCTATCCCAGTGTTAATTTACCTTATGTTTACATCTATCATATATCTATAATAATGTAAGTTTACCATCTATTTATACATGTAATGGTGTTGATCTACCCTATGTTTACATTTATCATATATCTATTTCAATGTAAGTTTATTACCTATCTATAACAGCGTTAATCTACCCTATGTTTACATTTATCATATACAAAATGTATCTATTTCAAAGCAAGTTTATCACCTATCTATAACAGCGTTAATCTACCGTATGTTTACATTAATTATCACATACCTCATCATCTGCTGGATCCTCTGTATCTATAGTGTTCATTGACGGTTGCACTTTTGACAAAAGCTTTGAACAGATTGACAGAACACTCAAGATATCCTGTTCCCCAATAACATCGCAATTAATACTAAGAGAGGTGATAATTCGCAGCAATAAATCTGGCAGGTGCTCTGTCTGTGTCTCCAGAAATGTCTCCTAAATCAGTATATAAACATTCACTTATAATTCATAATAATGTAGAAAGAAACAGGGTTACAAACTGGCTTAACTCCCTAAAACTAGATATCCTTAATGATATATACTCATATTTTAGGTTACCTAAAGAGGTTTAGTGTTTCATTGACAACTGCATGACTGATAATTTCTGACGTTGAAAACTATATAAAGATGTTGGGAAGTAACACAATCAATTTCATAGGAACTTTAGTTTTAATTCAAGAAACAATAACAGATCAATTACACGATAAACTGCATCAATTGATATATAAAATACCTACCAATGACACAATATCCACAAGGAAATCCACCAGGGAGCATAACTCTTGAATGGTGGGTAAATCATTCTCGAGTAACGATGTACTTCTGCAAAACCTGTCTCTGGAATGCCTACTTAATAAGGCTTGTTCAAACAACCGAGCAATGTAATCCCATATGAAATATGGCTCAAAAGCTGCAAACAAAAGATTGGCAGTCTTTATCAGTTCAGTATGGGCTTTTATTTCTTTCTCCATCACACTTTCTCCTTGCTTTGAGAATGATTTTATGCCTGTACTTTGTTCCTGTGTTATATCTGATTTTTTCCTACCTCCACATTCTCTATATAGGCATCTGAAGACAGATAATAGAACACTTTCCAGTATCACAGGTCCTATCTCTGGCTTGTCTAGAAGACTCATCAGGATTCGGAATGGTTTCAAAACACTCAGTTTTCCACTAAACTTTCCATCTTCCTCTTCCTCCTCTTTTTCAGATATCAATTTTAATTTCAAGGCCTGAATCAACAGATCACGTGAGAAAGTTTGAAAGTAACTCAGATCCATCTCACTGGAAGTTGATACACTGTCACTTCGAGATATTTTACTAGATTCTGATTGGTTAGCCAAGGCTGATGCGTTAGATACACTACTGCCTAGCAACCAAGAATACAACCGTCGATTCAGAGACATATCTCTTCTCAGGACCACATTCACCACTGCTTGGACAATTTTGGCCATGTCACACTTTGTAAGTTGACCATTGTGCATAGGAAATGCAAGAAGAAGAAAGTCAAGGAGACTTCTCTGTACAAGGACATTAGAATCCTGAGTAGTTCGACACACTGCCTCCACCTGCAAAATTTCAGTAAAGTTTATTAAATGCATGAGAATTTCAAAAAGTTATATCATGCCTTTCCAAAAACAAGAAACCGTCAAGGATGGTATGACCGGATTGCAAATGCCAAACGCAAAATGTTGACGCCGGATCGACTGACGGAAGGACAGAAGGACAGACAGACGAACGGACAGACTTTGCCAATTTATAGACCGGAATTGCTTTGCATTAGCATTAACAATACATGTATGCAAGTGGTCACCCTAAAGGCTAAAAACTGTGTGTTCTATGAAGCATAAAGTCAAGGTCAAAGTCACTAAATTTTTGTATTGGTTGGATAGAACATTCAAGTATCTACAAACCTACCAACTTTGACATAAGTACCCTTTAGGGTATGAAAGAAACCAAGCTAAACACAAATGCTAAACGCAAAATGTTGATGCCGTAGAGACGGACAGATGGATGGACAGACAGACAGATTTCTAGAGAGGAATCTCTAAACCTCCCAATCACAACTTTGGCACACCATAGTAAAGCATACATATAAAAAGATTATTTACAATCAAATCAAATGTTCATCAATTTATTTCTTTACTAAATACTTGTTGTAGTTTTTGTATGAAATATACTGTATTGTTACAATGATTTCATTTCTCACCTTTGATATTGTAATTCTAATGAATGAATTGTGATCAGCCAGTGAATGTATTTCAATTTTTTTTCCTTTATTTCACAGTGAGCTGAGATATGTTTTACATCAACTCACCTTTCTGACCTATGAACTCCATCCATGTGTCTCAATCATGTATTTGGTCTTTTTATTACGCAGAGTTATTTCCAATTTGGGATGGTATCTGACATCAAACAATTATGAAGTCATCAAATTCTATGGAAACTGATCTAAAACTTCAAGAAATGATAGTCGACGAATGACAATTTAATAGGAAATTGATGACATCATAAAATGTTTTACCTAAGATACCATCCAAAAGGAACCCAAAACTCTGTTTCAGAGTCAACTGTGATCTATATATGCTCATGATAGTATTAAATAAGTGTAGAGTAGCTTTACCTACAATTACACTTAGACAGGAATAATTACCATGAGGTCAATATTGAGACCCATCATATAAAGCTGGTCCTCCATGCTTTGTTTTTTATTGTAGTGTGACACAAGGAATGTGATAGCAGGCAGTCTGACACTTGGACAGGACAAAACACACTCCCAGAGGCATGTATAAAAATACTCTGGTTCCACAGCAATACAGAAATCATCCAATAACATGTTGGTGCTGCAAATATCCATAAAATACAGGTATATACATGGTATTAGTAGAAAAATGTGGGTAATTATGGTTTGAACTTGAAACCAAATGAATGAAAAATGAATCTATCGAAATTCAACAAGAATTGTCAGAAGACAATACTGTATACTGGAATGGGTGACTTTTCGAATGTTACAACTATCAGATATGATTCCAAACTTTATTCCTAGATTCAAAAATGCTAGATGCAGTATTATCAGTAAATTTTAATGAGAAAAGAATAACAAATAAAACTTAGGTCAAATGTCAAACTAAAATTCAATAGATATAGCCAAAGTGAAAATTTTCAAAAAAAGTTTTAAGTCTACAGTCAAGGTCATAAATCAGGTACCAAATGAAAGCTCTGATAGTGAGGAATCTGTGTGTGAAATGTGAAAGCGCCATCTCTTATGGTTCAAAATATATAGCAAGGTTTTGATAAGCATGTCAAAAGCCATGCCAAAGTCCAACATTAAAACATGAAAAGTCTGTCTCTACATTCAAAAAATATTGCCACAATTAAAATTTTTGAACATTGGGTCAATTCAAAGGTTAGGGTCAAAAGTCATGGTCTGAAATGAATGCTCTGATCCTGAGGAATCTGTACATGAAATCCTAATCTCTTAAACTTCAAAAAACAAAGCCCAGTATAAAGTTTTTGAAAAGAAGGTCAAAGTCCAAAGTCAAGGTCACAAGGTCACTAGGGCCATGGTAATAAATGAAAGCTCTAATCCTAAGAAATACTGAAATATGAAAGCCATATCTCTAGGGGTTTAAAGGATATAGCCAAGTTGTGTGCAAATGCAACTAGAACTGTCCTAACGGGACAAATACCCCCTGCGGCAACAAAATTCGAAGTAGGGCAAAGACAAAGGTAAAGTTCACGAGGTCAAAAATTTTGGTACCGTCAGGTCAAGGTCACAGGGTCGGAGACAGGTCTTGCCATAAGGAATACAACTGTGTAGTATGAAGGCCCAATCTCTCTTGGTTCAAAACTTATGTCTAAGGTTAAAGTTTTTCAAAAGTAGGTCAAACATCAAGGTTAAAAAGTAAAAAATTTGGCACTGACCGACAGGTCTTGCCACAAAGAATACACATGTGTAGTATGAAGTCCCCAACTCTTTTGTTTCAAAAGTTATGGCCAAGGTTAAAGATCTTCAAAAGTAGGCCAAACGTGAAGGTCACGGGTCAAAAATTTTGGTACCGACAGAAAGATCAAGGTTAAAGTTTTCTGGACAGACAGACAGACAAAGGGACAGACAGACAGAATGAGAGAAGGACAAGATGATTCTAATATACCCCCCAAACTTTGTTTGCGGGGGGTATAATTAATTAATGTGCAGCACTTACTTAGTTATCAGACACTATATGAAATAATGAATAAATGACTGAAGGACAAGGACAAACTCCTTTAATCAATCTTAATTTGAATACAAGCAAGATTAACATTCATTTTTCAAGAAATTTCATAAATATAGTATTCCTACCGGTCATGAAATTCCGAGCCTTCCTCTAGTCCAGGCAACAATCCCAGTAACAGTCCATTTAGCCCGGGCTTGACATGCTTGCCCAGGGCAACAAAATGTCTTTCATACACTGTCAGTAACACTGGCTTGACACTCATAGCAGCATGCCCCAGGAGTGGAAATAACCCTGCACTGTACACAAACAGATCCTGGGCCAGTCGCTGTGTACCAATACATTTTAGTATGATATCGTAAGTTTCTAAAGCCTTCAGATGAACACCACTCGGTAATGCAGGATGGAGACATTGTGCTAATCTCTTCCCAATAGTCACTCTCTTTGGTATTACAGGATACTTTGTATGGCCTACTAGAACCTGTTAATAATCAGAAACCAGAAACTCTATAGGTAAGCTCTACTGATCTAGTCAATGGAAGGAACTGAGATGATCTTTTGTATCATTCTCATACGATGTACTGAGGATGCAGGAAAAATCTACTCTAGTTCTAAAAATTTTCCATTTGTTTCATGATTTTACAGTAACTTGAATAGATCCTTTCTGTAAATTTTCATCAAATCACTAAAAATACAAGATGTGTTTCTGAAACACTGACACCCAGAACGGCAGCTCAAAGTCAAGGTAAAAATGTTTGGTGTCAGTAAAAATGTTGACACCAAAAACTGTATTCAAGGTCATAAAAACAAGGGAAGAGGAATACATACAAGATTATACATTGACATTAAAAGAAAAGAGAATGGACACTAGGATTATTGACCACTATCTACCAAACACTGGTACTTCTACAACGATCTCTAATACCTGGCACAATGAGACTAGTTGACTTTCTGAGATGAGCATGAATGAAAGCAAACAGAAACTTTAGTTTTATAGCCAGATGAATGATGAGATATTGCATGAGCTTCCATGATCTCAGCAATTTCAGCTCAGTGTAAGTCAAAACACATTTTCAGTACTAGGTCGACTAGTCTGAATCAGATTTGACTAATCTGTCTCTTTTATGATAATACAACAAAAAACTCAATTTATGTGATAAATCTTTATATAAAATGCTCCGTCCCTTTCAACTTAACAGCTCAGTATATTCTTTTCTATTCGCTCTTCTAGCATTTTGACATTTCATGAAGCCAAACAATAACGTGTTTCCTGTTACATTAATTTTCATAATAAGGAAATAGAGTCAGTGCCCATAGATATTTTTTTCATTTAAACAGTACATTCTTAAGAAATATAATGAAATAAAACATTTCATCAGATATTCATATATATTTATTTAGACACACACACACACACACACACACACACACACACACACACAAGAACAATTAATCAAAGACCTATTGTTCTGGCAGCTGTTTAGTGACTGAAAGGGATATACGTATTTGACCACAAGAAATTAGTCATGTCCATGAATATATTCATATCCTTTTGTTTAATCCTGTATTGAGTTACTGCATTTTCAGAGAGAACCTTTTCAGAGACAACCTTTTCAATGCATTTGAGAAGGACTAATGTGATATTGCAGTATCTGTGAAATATACATGTACACAAAATACAGTGAAATCATAAAAAAAAAAATTGCTGGCTATGTAGATATATACTGGAATTGTTGTTTAATTATTCACCTCCAGACATCACCCATTCTTAGGGAATAACTTTACTGAAATTCTCAAAATATCTTTGGTCCTTTTAGGGCAAGTTAGTACCAAATTCACATATTTCTTTATTTGGGCTATAAGATTAATCAATAGGAAAGGAATTTAGTGGTTGGGTTTTTTTTCCATTTCATCCACATGAGATACTACAGTAAGCTATGCTGCCCTATGTTCTATAAAATCAAATAAGGACGGAATATAAAATCTATCAGAACATTCAAGAGTACTTAAAATGACAAAACAAAACAGGAAATAACTTACAAATTTGAAGTGAGATTTGTTCATTCACATCATTCTATTTCATATCGTGAATTTTAAGATGAACAATAGACCTTTTTTTCAATTTTACATGATGCAATATTGTTTCCCAACTCAGATTTGGGTCATATTACAGTGAATGTTTGGATTGTGATGTCACAGTAGCATGACCCAAAATGGTTTACCTTATTCCTTGCTATTCACTTTTTCAGTTCAGTTCATAGTACAAATGTCTTATTTTCAATTTGCAATAATTCCTGTGGTTTGAGAATAAGTCAATGATTGTATCATACATTTTGGAATAAACATAACCATATCATTATACAGGTGATCCCACTAGCCATTGAAATTTCAGCTATCCACTGTAAAAATTTTGGTTTTGTCATTAAACCGAAGAATGAGTGATGTTAATAACTACTAAACGTTTTGAAAAAAAAGAAAATTAATTTTTGAGTTTTATTTCGTCACATTGTATCATGCTGGAATAAAACCATATACATGTAATGGAATGATTTGTTATCTTTACAAATGAAGTGTTCCAATCTGCTAGGCACCCCATAGAGGAGTATAGTAGATTGGACGCTTTGTTTCCAAATATGATGTATTGTATTTTTCACTATAAAAGCACATGGCACCTGCCAAAACTTAAGACTTGTTTTATCTCACGGCCCTTGTCAAAATACATTATTTGGTTCAGTAGGCATGTGGCAATTGCCAAGAAATGTAGATATTCAAGAAAATGAAGACTATATATACTCTTAATGATAAATCATGTGGTCAACTCAAAAAGCGGTCAAGACAATACCCCAACTTCCCATTAACCCTTTAAATATCACCAAAATTAAAAAAGGAAATATTACTGAATGATTGCTTTGTTCCTTTCAATGTCCTCAAATTTTAATACATGCAGAATATACAGATATCTGTGTCCCTATATTACCGTAACTTATTCTAGATTGAGCCATGATCAAGTCATGCAGTTGAATTAAAGAAATGTTATCAAAAAATCTATGTGAAGGACATTCTGGTTTTTGTTCAAGTATATATGCAAATGTTTATCCACAAAATTCTATTGTCTTTTTTTAATGTTTAAAATTTGAAGAGTTTCTTATTTGGTCTGGTAAATGGTCATCCTGTCTGGTAAAGAAAAATATTTCACCAGACCAAATGTTCTGTAAAAATTTGAAGACCTTCAGATACACTGTCAGTATTAGTTGTCACTACATTATATAATCAAAACTTACAACATTACCTTATTCAATTTGCCTAAGGCTGAGATCAGGTCAGCCCATTCGCTGGTATACTCAAAGCTTTTAAGCGCTTTATCCACCTGTGTTATGTAGGACCTATATTTGGAGTCATTCAGCAGTTCACATTCCTCTGCAAGTATGGTGAGTGCACTCATTCCTTACTCTACCTGTCAAAATTCATTAGTCCAAGAGTAAAAAAGATACTAGATGAAAGTATTTGGAGCAAAGTATAAAAACTAATTGTCTTTTTATGTTACTACAAGTACAATTAGGCTAGAATACAAATACTTCTATTTGAAATAATCACCTTATCAAGACCACAACATTTTGGCCATGACCTTTAAACTTGTTAATAGTAAATGCTTTTAGAAAATAGGAATAGAAAATCATTATTAAGTTTCTTTATAACAATTTCTTATATTTACTTCCTAAAAAGTGTTGTTTTTTACCTAAAATTTTACAAATTTTGGGGTATCATGTGGTGTTGTGAGAGAGTACAACTCAACCCCATCATATAATTCCTATCTTAAGAATAGTACAAATGTAGTAAGACTATCTATTTTTCAAAATTATTTGATGGTTTTCACATCTCCTTAAAAAACTCAAAGTACTGAAAGTACTGTTACGAATTGGTATTGTTTCAATACATCTATAGAAATAATACAAATTAAGAAAATTTAAAATAGAAATACTTTGAAGTAATGTATACTTTTGTGCACCTTTTTTTCCCCACAAGTTTTCATTATAATATACCTATAGTTCTCATGGATTACTGTTTTTGAATATTGATCATTGGATGCACATTGTATGTGCTGCAGATCAATAACCATGTTCAATGGAATAAATACATTTCCAGCAACAAAACTGATTCACACAAAAAGACATTGGAGACAGATATGCTCAACAAAATCCTATTTAATCACAAAAATATTTGTATATTTATATATTATATATGTGTTTGTCTTTGTGGATTGACATTATGTGCCACATGCTTTAAATGCTAGACGAAGCTGCCATATAGATCTTAAATGCAACATGTTTATTATCACCCCTTAAATGGGCATCCTTTAATTAGAAGGATGTGATATCCCCACTTCAGAATGAAGTCAGTCTACCAATTTCAAATTATAACAAGAGATACATGAGCCTTAATGGTCACTGCAACCTGCTTGACATAATATTCAATGTATCTTGATGTGAGCTGCAATAGGATATAAAGTTTATGGGTGGGAATTGCAACCATTTTCAAGTTATAAGACCATTCATAAAACATTTAATGACTATAATTTATCAGTTATAAAGCAGTGTTATTCTATGCAAAAAAGTGAAAATTCCAAGATAAGTCTTTAGAAATTGAACTCAATCAAGACACAAGGTATCGAATGTTTCATCAAATGAAGGGGGTGGGGTGACTAGAGGGATTTAACATACAACTTCTTATATCATAAAAAATAATAAAATACATGGTTCAGGCCTGTGAATCTGAACATTTCTAGGATAAAGGAACTGACTGACTCCTGTGATCCAAAAACAAAAGGCCTATATTGCTCACCTGAGTACCTAGATGATCAGGCATGCACGAGGGAGGAAGTCATTTATTTTTGCACTACTGTGACTACATTTAAGTCAACACAAATGTTGAAAATGTGTTAAATTTTATTTCAGACCAGAATAAAAAACAACACGGCAATTTTACCTGCGTATTATACATGAGATGTAGACTTTTTCTCCAATTATTTTCCAAAAGTTGGGGGTGCGTGTTATACACGGATGCATACTATACACGATTGAATACGGTAAGCTGTTAAGCTCAAGTAGTTGTAGATTCTCGAAGTCGGCGTGACATCACACTATGATCTAAATGGAGATAATCCTCGAAACATTCCGAGGATCACCTGGGGGATAAACTCAGTGTTTATCATAGACCGTAATGCAACTCTGCTGAACTATATTTTGAGCACAAGAACTAGATGAGTCTTAAAACTTTTGAAATTTATTGAGGAATCTCACAACGATTGACTCTCTTTCCTTCTTCCAATTTTATAATTATATGACCGCAGTTTGCAAAAATAATTAAGACATCTAAATATCAGATTCTTCGTAGACAACACTGATAAATCCTGAGACTTATCCCCCAACAAATATGATGCAAGAATGGCACTTTAATGGCGTAACACTCAAGCAGTAGAATATTATTTTACACTTTTTCTTGTATTAAAAACCATATTAACCCTAGTCATGCTGGACCCGGAATAATCCGGGCATTGAATACACGCGCTGTGAGCTGAACCCGGAATAATCCGGGCAACAACTAGGTCGACTATAGCTTATTTTTAGATCGTATTTATAGCCTTCCAATCGTTGTAAACGTTATAAAAAGACTTTCTATATGTGAATACAGAATTCCTATCTTTAAAAAATTCCATGACGTCACCTTCAATTTGATTGGTTCGTATATTAAGGTACGGGAAAAAGTGAGATCAAAATTTGTATTTCAAGATGGCGGATTTATAAACACAACTCGATTCTTTCTTCAAATAAGTCTTTGGAAACGATGATAGTGATGTGGAACTTGATGTACTTAATGTCGCAGATATAATTGAAGACAATGATTACTAAAAAAAAATATACGATCGGGTAGATTTCATGAATAATCAACGCGCACGTGACGGCGGGCGGCCACGTGTTGACCGGGGATTTAATCGATTTTACAGGTGTTTGTAAACATCACTGAAGACCGTCGATCTTCTTTGGATTTCCTCAATTTGTTTATCAATGACAATGATTACAATGCACATGAAACTTATCGGTGTGTAGACCAGTATCTACGGAAAAGTTGCTGGCAACTTAAAGCATACCTCCGTTTGTCGTAATTGAATTTTCACAAAAAGGAAGGGGGAATAAAGGTGTTTATCGATTAATTATTATGATGCCGATGGGCCTTATTGTTACTGGACAACATGTTTAGTATACATGATCCATTCTTTTTATCGGTGATCACTAGATATCGACTCGGGCACTTTTAATTATTTTTCACCTGGCCGATACTACCTTGCAGGTACGACGTGGAAACCGCGATTTTAATCGGTTATTCAAACTAGTTCAGTTATATAACGAAACTGGGCATCATTTTGGTGCAGTATATACCCCAATCAGCATCTGTCATTAGATATACTTTATATACTATTAAATGTTACCTGAGTTTTACCTGAATAGTAACTACTGGCCTACTGGTGTGTGACTTTTATTATATTATCATTTCATATTTCAATATTTTCAATCTCTTTTATTGTATTTTTGAAAATATATGCATATATTTATTGCTAAATCTAGGTTTTTGTCATTTTACCTGTATTTACCTGCAGTTTACCTTTACCGTGCATAAATTGTGGTCAAACTTTTACAAGATTCATAAACTTCAAACATTCCTTAACTTATGGTATATGATATGCCTATATTATTATGCAAATATCCTTCATAAAACAGCATACAAAAACATGCTTTTATTTTTTAAAATACATAGAAAAATATTCAGCTCAGAGCACTATTTCTGTGTATCTTATGTAGCATGACTAGGGTTAATTGATAAAAAATGTATTGATGACGTATATTTAGTCAATAAGGGTTTATCTGCATCATGCTGACTTGCTTATATTATAACATAACACTAGGCTTAAAATCGGACTCTAGGCTTAAATTAGTATGACCGGAAAATACCACATACCTGGTTGTTCCTTGAGTACTATGTGTATCAAAGCAAGAAAAACTGATTATCATTCACGATAGATCTATCCCTGTATAGATACAGTACAGATCCCCTTGCATTTGGGTGTAATGCATGATCCTAAGGCTATGCCCAGTATAGGTCCGCAAGTTAAAAATTTGAAGAGTAAATTCGAGCTATTTATAATGTCCTATTTGTCTAAACACATCAAACTATTATATGACACCGTATATTTCACCAGCATTATAATATAAATAGATTACAAGTCTCAGTTAAATACTTGTGAGAATGACAGCTTGTCATCATCAGGAGATCTTTCCTTCCACGCAAATTATTCCTCAAGCAAATACGGATTTTCTTCGCATTTTCGCTTTGCGTTTCTACTGAGTGTACTTGCGGGGAGGGGGGGGGGGGGAAACTGTGCAGTTTAGTGATTTCAGTATTTTGTTGCATTTAGTATGTCATTATTTCATATAATGCACTGTCTTTCAATTCAAACTTCAAATCCTGGATATGGTTGTCACGAACAGCCACTGAAAGTACGGGGGAGGGGAGGTGCAAAACCGTGACCGTTTCAGAAGTTTAGTAACGTTTTTATGACCGCCATTTGCACCGATGCATTCTTCATATATACGACGCCTTGAACGAATCAGATTATGCAGAAATGTCCAGGGAATTTTTCCGTCACATGCGCAATAAGGAACGACGCAAAGCCGCTCGTCCAGCCGGGGGGGTTGGGGGGGGGGGGGGTTAACAAATTGACGTCGTTCCAATTCACCATAAACATGTTCTATAGCGATAAATTCAATGACATCGCAGGCTAAGGTAGCACATTTACGTTTTGCTGCTTAGATATAGTCACTAACAACGCGTTGTCCCATTGCTGCAGAATGACGCTATGCTGATTGTTGTGGATGAATGGAATGCCGAGCTGACGTATAATCACGTCACGGTAGCGTACGCCGGTTAAACTGCCCTCCACTATCACCAAAGGGGTCCTTCCATATGTTGTAATTCCATCCCACGCTCTATCGAATAACACAGGCGTCAATGTAACATCTCCGGCACGACGGTATACGTAAGCCAGAACAAGACCGTCACTGCTGTCGAGATGAAACGACGAAGCCTCCTACGGTATTCTCGCAACACGGTGACGCCGGAGCAAAACAAGATGGATAGCAGGGTCGAGGATAGCCGCAAGTAGTGGCCCTAAATGAATGATATCATTCATTTAGGGCCACTACTTGCGGCTAGGTCGAGGATGGATGTTGGCCTCTTGCAATCTGTTCCTTACGGTAGGAGAACTCATCCGTCGTTACTCAGGGATAGATATTAGTCTCAAATGACAGAGGAAGTATTGGCTAAAATTAAAAATTGCATTTTTTTTTTCAAATAAGAAAGTGAATTCCAAAATCAAAGATCCGCATGCCCTCTATTATTCTCTTTGAAAGGGATATCGTTGAACTATAAAATAACACGGTGGTCGAGTTTAGGTCAAGACGATATATTGCAATCTCCTTTAAAGTTTCTGATTTCTATGAGAAATTTTGCAGATAAATTCACACACACAGACATAGCTATTTTACAAATTGTGAAAATCCCATAAATTCTATTGGAGGGAAAATGCTAACGTTTCCGTATTGGGAATGAGATTGTTGTTCAAACGGTCACAATATGAGAGAATCAAGAGCCCTGAATTAAATTAAACTTTATTTATTTTACAAGGATCGAGAAACAAGTTAACAACTAAATCTTGCTTGTTGGCACGGATCTTGGCGTAAGGGTGTTGTCTGGGTGGAAAGAAACCGGAGTATCCGGAGAGAACCCACCGGCGAAGCCAGGTTGGTGACAGCCCCACCATTTCACGTACCACACCGGGAATCGAACCCGGATCGCATTGGTTAGAAGCGAGCGCGCTACCAAGCCCCGAATTCTCATTTTCTCACCAGATTTATCCCCCCCCCCCAAAGAATCCGAGCAAGATTATTTTTCATGTAAAGTCAGAGCAAGCATGTGAACAAATGTCAATTTTTCTTTATTTGCAAAATTTTCTTTGAATTTCTTGGATTACTGTGCACAAAGGAATATATAGAAAACCATGAAAGAAATCAGGAGATCGTGTATAGGTATACAAGAGGGGCTGCTGGGGTTGCAACCCCTCCTCTTTTGGTCGGAAAATTTCATAAAAAAGGTCATTTTTGACAATTGTTAGGGCTGGAAACATCCCCCATATATATATACATACGTATATATATATATATTTTTTCGGTATTGCAGTCTATGAATTATGATTGTTGTACATTTTATTAAAGAAAGCATACATACCATAGAAACGCTTTTTAAAAATTTATGGGAAAAACCCCGTTTTAACTCGGACAGTAATCTTCAAATCAAATGTATCCAACGTAATTTTTTTTCTTAATCTGCAACACGTTTAATTGTTCAACTTTACACATTAGTAATAACGAAGCGTTTTTCTAACACAGACTGTCAAAGCCGCATGTGAAATTCACGAACGAGGGGTCATAATTGCTTAGATATTAAAGATATATTAGCGATGGATTATTCTTCATCGTCATCGGGCGGAGGGTTTGATTCCAGTAAACGTGAGGAGGTTATGACTCAACTGAAACAACAGCTTGCTTTAGCACAATCCCAAGAGTTATTAAAGGTTAATGTAAACTTCATAAAATATGTACAGTACAGTAATGATGTAACATAAGAAACATAGACATCAGTCAGTGAAGTTACATTATACATGATATAACACGTAGTCTAGTAGCTTGAAAATTGCCCATTCACACAGAGTTCAATATAAAATTTATTTTGCATTAAGGTCAGAAAAAAAAATATATTTGAGATGCCAAAAACACCAAGTAATTACCGAAACTCCATAAAATGTACTGAAAACACCAATGGAAGTAAGAAAAACAACACATTTTCATTAGATACCGATATACATACTCTCACCAAATATTATGCAAGTAGGTTGCAATTTGATGAAGTTCTGGTAATATTTCTCAAATGTATTCAGCGATCCCACATTGAGTGACATTCAGATGCCATTTTCAATTTTTGAATAAACTACAAATAAAAAGATAGTACTGTACATTTCCAAATTTTAATACATACTGCTGTGTCGGCTTATTCTGCGCATCGGCTAATTCTGAGCGGCACATTTTGTGACATTGTAATCACTTCCTTGTAAACACTGGTGCACATTTTTGAGACCGATTCTGTTTTATCTCCGATTGTGCACAATTAAAGAAAATAGATTATAGAATCAGCCTCTGGTAAGAAGGCTTACCGAGAAAGAAAAACAGTAGATCGAGCAAGATCATTTAGTTAACAACACAAAGAAAAAGTATCGTTAGTTCAATTGGCCCTGAGCAACTATAGCAAATTTCTTGTAGAAAGCCACTTCACGCCAATTTTGTCCAAAATTATAGTCTGTTTCATTTTTATATACACTGTAACGGAAACTGGCAAACAATAAGAGTATGAGATTTTTGATTATTGTTTTACGTCACTCCACGATTATTTCACGTATATGGTGACGGCATCTGCCTGATGCATTGCATACAAATTTAGACCTTTGCAACGGACCCACCCGAAGCAGTGAGGGATCTTTTACATGCCACGCCTACCGTGACACGGGACCTCGGTTTTTACTGTCTCATCCGAAAGACAGAACACCGGTGTGCCCCGGGCGGGAGTCGAACCCGCGACCTCTCGATCACGAGCCGAGCACCTTATCCACTAGGCCACACCGGCTTAAGAGTATGAGAAGAGAAGAAAAAGGAGCTTCCAAGACCATTGGAAGAATGATAGAGCTTGGCCACTGATGGCAACGTCGGCAAGGGACGAGTGTTGCATGCATCACTGACCATAAGCTTTCGAAAGAAATAATAAGTGCAAGACGATATGGAAAAAATATCTAAATTTTTGAGTTAAGATCATACTGTTTAGACTAGAACTTTCAAACTTGGTACACTTATTTCTTACGGCATGAAGACGAATCCTATTGATTTTCATTATCAAGGTCAAAGTCTTTTTTGGGGTAAAAATAGCAAATTTTTGAGAATGCAACTTGAAAACAAGTTACAGACCAAAATGTTTATGCTAGAACTTTAAACTTAGCACTTTTATTTCATATGACTGTAGGATGAACCCTATCGATTTTCAAGGTCATATCTGCAAGGTCAAGGTCACAGTGCTTGTATTAGTTAGATTCTTGTCCAGGTCATAACTTTTTTGTGTTGGCTAGAAAAGCCAACATACTATGCTGTCGTGCAGCGTGTGGAAGTTGCAGGCGAACAGCTACTCATTAAATCAAAAACAGTACGCCTTGAGAAATAATTCTCTGTTGTTCGTCAGTGGAACACTTTATCCAAATTGATTTATCGAAACAAAACGGCCTTTGAAAAATGCAAATATGTCTCTTTATAGAATTTGGGGTTATTCCACATAATTGCATTGTAAATTTCGAAATATTTTTCGTTTGTTTTGAGAAATCGCGTATGATTATATACCATTGTCAGACAACTACTGAACTTCTCGTTCGATCCTGTTACGAAAATTCGCATCTATTATATACCTTACTTATTATTGCTTGGGTGCGTTTTGAGAATGAATGATATCTGAATTTCCTAAAATTAGATAGTTTTGGTCCTGATAATTGTACATACATCTGAATAAAATACAAAGCATATTCTCGAATATCGGTATTTTGACACGATTTACTTTTGCGCGAGTTGCCTATCTTGTTTCTACTTCCGCCCAGCTGTTTTCTTGAAAAGCTCTCGAAACAGTCACGGACTTGTGTAGATATTAAACTGAAATTTTGGCAAGTACATATCAAAAGGTTACAGAGTAAGGTAAAGTTTTCGTAGTGATTGACTCATTCTTTGCCAAGCAGCGATTCTTGACTTAGAAAATTGCTTAGACTTGTCGTTTTCCAGACTTTCTAGGCTGTTTCATCAGATATTGGTCCGATAGTTGGCGGGTGAAACGAAACACTGAAACGGCACCTAAACACAGAAACGGCACTTATATACTCATTATAATGACAAATTTGCCCATTTCCATAATGTATAGGCTAAACAACATTGGAAATGCTGATTTTTTTTTTAATTTTGACTTAGAAATAAAAAGTTTGGTATTTCGTATTTCCTCTGATTGATATCCAATTAATATAATAGTTTCAATTAATTTAAAAGCAATTAACATTTCAATGTATACATGAAAGGTGCAATTGCCGAGCAGTTAGAAGTAAATGTGCATAATAAAGGATTGTCATGGGAACTTTCGCCAATTATCTTGTAAACAAAAACTTGCCAAATCAATCAAAGTCGAGCTATTATCCAAATGTTCAAAGTTTTGATATTGCAAATTTATAAAATTTCATTTCTTTAATATTATTACTACTATAAATGCTACAAATTGCGATAATAAGAATAATGAATATATGCTGGCCATAAACCTCTTCATGACATGAAGACGGCCATTTTCACAACCTGAAATAGCATGGAAAAGAAAGTGCAATAACTATGTCAATATGCATCAAATCATAATATAACTTGGTCATTGTATGTATAATATATATGTCTATCATAAAAAAGTTGTCTTTTGTTTCTTTGATTAATAGTAAGTGCCGTTTTGGTGTTTACCCTGCCGTTTCTGTGTTTAGGGTGCTGTTTCGGTGTTTCAATTCACCGACAGTTGGCATTTGAGTACAGATCGGTAAGTTGCGGAGCAAGGGAAGCTTTTAGTGATTAGCCTTATTGTTGCAGTTCTTTCACTTAAAAATTTTTAGATTTCCAGACTCTTTCTGCTGCTTATGCAGATATCAATTTTGTATGCAAGTACATATCAATAGGTCAGAGAGCAAATTTCAGTTTCATAGTGATATCTCATTATTTGCTGAGTTACAGCTCTTGGACTTGGAAAGAAAATTCCGTAGAAATTCTAGTTTCCCAGACTTCTTTCTGCTATTTCTTCAGATATTGAACTGAAAGTTGACATGTGAGAACAGATCAGTGAGTATCAGAACAAGTGAAAGCTTCTTGCTGGTTTACCTGAATTATAGTCAAAACGGCCCAAAAAACAAACTGGCCTACACCAAAACAGCCAAAAAACAAAACCGCCCACACCAAAATGGCCCAACTTTAAATTTCTTTTTTAAACAGATTTATTTGTTGAATTTTGGAAATCACTTATTAAATGAATATTGAATTTTGAACTGAGTTTCCCGCTCTTGCCACGTGGAGGCCACCTCAAGGAAGAGCCAAAAATTTGAAATTTTATACGAAGAAATCGAAATAATTGAAAAAAATATGTACGATTATCAAAGATTACACTGTCCTTATAGACAGAAGTATTTTTTGAAATCAGTAAAACTTGTTGAACTGCCTTTAGAGTAAAAAAAAAATTAATACTGGCATAAAAGCTTCCCTGTTTCTAATTACTTTTTCTTCTTATATATCATAATAGTCTCTACAAAATAAAGGGGCTTGTACTTTGTACTGTGCACATATTTGTTATTGTGTGACTTTTCTCTAATAAATAAGCCGGCGTGGCCTAGTGGTATCGCACTGGACTCCTGATCAAGAGGTCGGGGTTCGATTCCCGCTCTGGTCATGCCGGTGTCCTATCTTTTGGATGAGACAGTAAAAACCAAGGCCCCGGGTCATGGTATGCATGGCATGTTAAAGATCCCTCACTGCTCGGGTGGGTCCGTTGCAAAGGTCAAAATTTGTATCAGACAGATGCCGCCACCATATACGTGAAATATTGGTGGTGTGATGTTAAACAAAAATCAATCAATTTCTTTAATAAATTATGCTGCATATATATTTCTTTTCTATTTGTTTTTTTTGTTTTTTTTGTTTTTTTTTTGTATATATATATATATATATATATATATATATATATATATATATATATATATATATATATATATATATATATATAGTTTATGAGTTGTGTGCATTATCTGTATGAATTGCCTACATTTGGGCTAGAATTTACAAAATGATTAATTGGTAATGCCCTTGGGTGATATTGTACTTTAGATGAAAAAATCATTGTAATGGAAGTTAAGCAACGTCTCATTGATATATATAATTATATATATACATGTATAAGCAGTCTTATTATAGCTGAAATAAATGCATCGTTGAAATGTTCTTTATATAAACACATTATTGATCATGTTACATTACAGCTTTATTTGACCAAACCTATTTATATGCAAAGAAACATATTAACAGATTGCGCCTTTCTCACATTGTTCGAGTATTGAGACTGGGCAATATAAAAATATACCTGTTGAAAGACGTTTATGTAATATTTGTAAATTAGACAGAGAGGACGAGTTTCATTTTATTTTGAAATGTCCCGCTTTTGAAAACATAGGAATTAAATATTTGAAAAATTGTTATTATAGAAGACCCTCCATCTTCAAATTGGTTCAACTCCTGAGTTCCAATAACACAAAGGAACTTTGCATTTTTGGTAAATTTCTAAAATGTGCTTTCAAAATTAGAAGTACTTTAAGTCATAATGAAGACTTTAGTCACATTTTATAGTTATATATTGTACTCTATTTGACATATAAACATATCTATGTTTTGAATTAATGTGATATATAAATTCATTATGTTGACCTTGACATTATGCTATATTATTGTTGCTTATTATATATTTGTATACACTACAGTCCGGATGGAACTTTGAATGCCCCCTATCCACAGTGGGCAGTCCACCTGAAATTTCAGTGGGCATTAGGAGTGGACATTTACTTTAGCTATCAAGCTGTCCACTTACCTGAATGTTAATTCTAACTGGCTCTTACAAGAATGTCCACTGTGTCCAGTGGACATTTTTAATGTCCACTCTAAAAATGCCCACTGTGACCAGTGGGCAAATGAAGTTCCACCAGGACTGTACTGTATCTATTGAACTTGAAAATGTTTCCTTAAGTACCTAATAAAAGCCTAGAAATAGCTAATTATAATCATTGCTATTATCATTGCATGGCTTGCACACAATTAACTTTAGAATTAAACCCGTCAAAGGCATATATATCAATAATATTTTTATAACTTTCTGAAAATTGCTGCAATTACCGTAAATAGCGAAATAAAAAGTGGGGCCGTTTTATCTATCATATATAAAGTGAAAAAAGTTTGGCTGTTTTAGTAGTGGATTTGGGTCGTTTTGACCATACACCGTTTACCTAGTTTTTACCTCAGCTGAACCTTAGGCTCAGTGAGCTGTTATCATAGCGTGTTGACAACTTCTCAAGAACCACTAAAGGGAATATGATGCAACTTGGTAAGCATGAAGTACTCATTGTCCCATACAAGTGATTTTTTTAACCAGATCCATCGACAGCAGGAGCAAAAGTAGGTAACAAATGGTACCCTTGTTTGACAAACTTGTCTCTTTTTTTGTTATCATGATATTTGTTATGTATGATAAGAACTTACAATGAAATTTATTTTTTCAACAGCTCAATCTTAAGATATTTTTTATTAAAAAAAAAGGGGGGGGGTGGTATTCACACTTTCTTCTTTATTCTTATGAACTGTGTGAAGGAATTGGATAAAGCTTAGAAGAAATGAAATACTTATGACCCCCTATTAAATTTATTTTTTTGTCTAGATCTCTCAATAGGTGGTGCCAATTAACTCATGTGGACAGAATTATGTACCTTGGACTTTGATCATTTCTGAGAAATCAATAGTTTTCTTGACTTGTCTCATTATCTTACAAATATTTAATTGTAATTGGTATGTATGTAGACATTTGATAGGTTGCAGAGTTCACATTTAGTAACTCCTTTCACACTAGCCAACACACAGGACTTTCAGTCCTTTGATTTCACAGTGCATGGATTTGAATATTTCACAGAATTGTTGCCCAAGACTGATTGGTGTGTCTTGACCTTGAACCAAGGTTATAACTTCAAGGTCAAGGTCACACAGCACATGATGGTTAAATATTTGTATGGGCCATGACTTTTTTCCCCTTGCATGGATTTGAGTAATATTTCACAGAATTGTTGCGCAGGACCCAAGAGTACAGGAACCTTTGAAAATATATATATGAAAAACACTGTATAGCTTTAATACTGTTGACTAATGTTGGTATGAAAGATCAAAACACAGAAGTACAAAAACATTCGCCTGTTTCTCGGATTTTAACCATATGATTTGGACCATACTAAACTCTAAACAAAAATTCTGTCCAGATTTTGTACCGGTAACTCACCTTATGGGCGATCATCTAGACGAGTTTTGGTTGCCCACAGGTAGATTTTAGTTGCCAATGTGAGTGGGCAAGTGCAAATTTTACTCCCTGTTTCAAATGTTGTATCTAAAACTTCAGAAACAACAACTTGAGTAAGTTGGATAGATCAGCTTTGTTTCTAAACTATGATCAGCACATTATAAATATGTCTGTTTAAGTATGAAATCAAATTTGCAAAGTTCATGTTCTTAGAACTTGTTTAATTCTGCTAAATTCCCAAATTGATACACGTATTTTCGTCATACTTAATTTTTCCCTTTTTTTAATGAGTAAACCAAAACATGAAATGTGGATTAAAGCAAACATATTTTGATGTGAATGAATGCATATGTACTGATCAATGCAACAGAGCATGTGTACTAAAACTTCTTTTCTGTATCCATGAAAATTGTGTTCACTGGAAAGATAACACGAGAAAAATTGTCCTGAATTCTTCAGTATTGTTTTTAGTACAAAACACTCTCAAATCCAATCTGCAAAGTGTTACGTCATATTAGTCTCATTAGTATGTATTTTTCTTTTTAGCTCGCGAGGATGAAATGTCCTGAGAGTCATTGTCATACCCCAATCATGTCGGCGTGTTTGAGCGCAAAAAACTTTAACTTAAGCTATATCTTTTGAATCTTTAGTGGTAGAGCTTTAATACTTCACACATTGATACTTCATGACAAGAGTATTAATTTGATACTTTGACTTTTGACCTTGTGATCTTGACGTTGGACATTGGCATACTTTCCGTAAACTTTAACCTGGGCTATATCTTTGGAAACGATTGGGATAAAGCTTTCACAAATAGATTCATTATGACCAGAGCTTTTATCTGGTTAGCTTTGACTTTAACCTTGGACTTGACCTGGAATTAAAAAAAAATATTGAAAGAGCATGCTTTCCCTCTGACACTGCCCGGCTAGCGAGCTACATGTATGTTGTTTCAACAAGTCTTGTTAATAAACTACTGATATACATTGTTATGAGCGATTGTATGTTTTAAATGTAAAAATGATTTTCTTTCAGACCCTTTCTGATAAATGCTTTAAGAAGTGTATACAAAAGCCTGGTGCATCTTTGGATAGCTCAGAACAGGTAAGTTAACAACTGTATTCAGTTTAGATTAAGGTCAAGGTTATTGTACAGCTTTTCTTTGATACAGAATATCACAGCTACATGCAATGTACTTCTTGTGACATTGCTCCTGTTGCTTACTTAAAGTTGCCCACATCAGGAGCAATGGATTTGGTAGGGGACTAAATGCAAATCATGGTAGATTTTAGCAGTTGCAATGTTGCATACAGAGGTGCAGTAGTATAGTTTTTTTCTGATTATACAGTATGCTTTGGTTGTAAAATTGTGTATTGAGCATTTGAGGTGCAACACTATACTGCTGTCTGATACTCAAGGCTGTGGCTCACATATTAGTGTACAGTACAGGTGTCTTGGAATGTTAAAACAGAAAAGGGTAGTCCTGATTCCTGTTTAAATTTAGAAAAATACATGTAATACAAAGCACATTGCTTTTGTCATTTTTAGCTCGCTGACAAAGTGTCCGCAGAACTATTGTCATAACTCGCATGTCCGTGTCCTTGTGCAGAAAAAACTTTAACATGGGCTATATTTTTTTAACCATCAGTGGTAGAGTTTTGATACTTAATAAATAGATCTCTTATGTCAAGAGCTTTCATTTGACACCATGACTTTTGACCTTGTGACCTTGACCTTGGACATTGGCATCCATTTCAGAAACTTTAACCTTGGCTGTATTTTTTGTACCAGTAGGGTTATAGCTTTAATACTTCACACATAGGTTCCTTATGACAAGAGCTTTCATTCGATCCTGACCGTGAACTTCGACATGCTTTTTAAAAACGTTAACCTAGACTGTATCTTTTGAACCAATGGTGGTAGGGCTTCAATACTAATCAAATAGGTCCCTCTTATCAAGCATTTTACATTTAATATAATGATTTTTGATCTTGACCTTGGGATTTGACATACTTTTCAAAAACTTTTACCTGGGCTTTTTCTTTTGAAATATTAGAATGGGGGATTTCACATGTAGATGCATTGTGACCAAAGTTTTGTTCTGGTTAACTTTTTACCTATACCTTGGACTTGACCTTGAATTAAGAAAATACATGCTCTCCCTCTGTCGGTGCCCTAACAGCGAGCTATATTGTCATGAACAAGTCTTGTTCAGTTGTTGTACATTTTCAGATAACTTATAAATGAATTATTTTATAGTATATTGTTTACAATTTTTAGAAGATTCTACAGAAATAGTTATTATTGTAAAGAATGAGAATGCAAAAATAATAACACAGTATTTTCTGCTTTTTAAGAAGGAAGGAGGTATACTGGTACATTGTTGATACACTAATCTTTTGCTACTAATGGTTGGATTTTAGTTAACTTGATAAAGTATCTTTAAAAGTCTTCTTGCGGTGTTGCTATCTTTTCAAAATTGAAACTGATTTTTATTATCAAAAATATATGGATGAAAGGGATGGATTGGGGTACACTACTGTATGTTAAATTAATCATGGATAGGATTTTCTTTATTACATGTAGTGATGTACAGGTACTAATAAAAGGATTTTGATGAAATTAGTATTCAAGGTCCCCTACAGGTGTTGTTGCTTTTTGATTGAATCTACCAAGAATAAGTCCTGAGTGTGTAGGTCCAGGGATGTACTCTCTTTTACAAGGAGAAACTGAGACAATAATAAATAATAAAGTGAATCAATGTTTAAGCAGAGTGAAATTTTGTTTTTAGTCTGATTCTGAAGTGAAGCTTTTGACAAGGTATCCTCTCAAGGTGTGTGAAACACACTTACAGTACTAGCGTCGTGGATCGCCCATTTCCCACCCCCCACTATGGGAGCTCCCACTCAAATCCCACTCGTCTACCTTAGTGGGACAAGTGGAAGTTACATAATTCCCACTCGCCACTACGGCTCCCCACTCACCTGGATAACACCTGAGCGAGTGGGAGGTATTGCGGTATTTTGTGTATTAATCAAGCGTAAAGGTGTGAAGGAAACATGGGTTTAACGTACATGTACGTGTACCTGGTTATGCTGAGTTTTTTTTTTTTTTTTTTTTTTGGTGTGAACGGTGAAGGTGCGAACTTTCATATAATTCATATATACAATCTTATAACAGTGCGCAATTTTTGGTAAGTATCTGATAAGCCATCGGCTCGCGCCTCCGACAAACACTGCGCTTCAAAGAATTGAAGAGTCGTCATAGGCTTTACAAAATGTGAAATACTTGGTACAGTAACAATGAAGTTTTACCAGACTAATCCAATTTTTATGTCCCCCTTCGAAGAATGAGGGGCATATTGTTTTGCTGCTGTCGGTCGGTCCGTACGTCTGTCGGTTGGTCTGTCTATTTACAGTGTCCACTCATTATCTCTGGAAGCAATAAAGATACTGAATTGATATTTGGTACCGTATACAGATACATCTCAAGGATATCTAGGTCAAGTTCAAACTTTGTTATTGTTCGATAATTTTTGTGATACTTATAGAAAATTTCTTAAAATTAGCCATTTCCGCTCATTATCTCAGGAAAGGATAGAGATACTGAATTGATATTTTGCATACAGATACTTCTTAAGTATATCTAGGTCAAGAGTAAACTTGGTTATAGTTCAATAATTTTTGTTAGAGTTATTCCCCTTGGATTTCAGAAATTTCTTAAAATTAATGGTTTCCGCACATTATCTCTGGAACCAATAAAGATATTGAATTGATATTTGATACAGTGGTACATCTAAAAGATATTTAGGTCAAGTTCAAATTTGGTTATGGTTCAACAAGTTTTGTTAGAGTTATCCCCCTTGGACTTAGAATATTTCTTAAAATTAGCGGTTTCCGCCAATTATCTCAAGAACAGTTAGATATCTTGAATTAATATTTGGTACACAGATACATCTTAAGGATATCTGGGTCAAGTTAATAAGTTATAATTAGGATACCTGTCTTTGGCATTTTTATTTTGATTTTGTTTTGTGTCATTTAATACTGATGTCTAAATTAAATGAAGACCAGTGACATATCTGTTAATCTTTAGACACAAACTTTTGAATGATAAAATTTTGTGTGTGGGTGATTATGAGGAGTAGATGACCTCTAATGTGGTCATGTGAGTTATGCCCAAGGAGGCATATGCTACGTTGGCGTTGCTCTTGTCAGTGGCTGATCCAGGATTTCTGAAAGGGGGGGGGGCATGTGTATTAACCAAACTCCTTAGCCAATTTTTGATGCCAAATCCGGATTTTTACCTGTAAATATGTGACGAAAGGGGGGATCTGGGCCGTCACCGTCAATGCCACATGATAAAAAATTTTGGTACCAACAGAAAGTTCTTGTCATAAGGAAAACACATGCCAAATATGAAAGCTCTACCTGTGACAGTATATTAGATAGGCCAAAGTTTTTGCTGACTGACAGATAGAGTGTATACTATACGGCACCCGCTTATGAAGCGGGGCCCTAATTATTCACCATAAGATGTACAACATATACACTTTATCCATTCCAATTTGTTGCTGTGGGGGATATTAGTCCAATTCATAAACAAACATCTAGTTTGATATATTTCTCTGCTCTTGTTTGTAGTCAAGGTGTTGAGTTTAGTGATTTCAGCCCATTTGGGCCCCTTGTTTCTTTTTGTGGCAATGCAGAGCTGGTTGCAAAAGAAACTACAATTATATATAACAATTATATGTCCTATATTCATTCTTGGTTGTACTTTTTGAATTCAAGAGAAGAATCATAGCATTCTGTTCCAGTATTCAAATTATACCTGAATACTTGGTCTAGATGAACAAATGGGCTATATGGCTACACTGGAAGTTGGAACTTGTGGTAGTGTGGTAATCAAGCAATGCCCTAGTTTTGGTCACCAATCTGAGCAAGTAGAAAGGAATACTCAAAGGTTGGGGATTTTATTCAGTTGTTTTCTTCATTACAATGCAAGACACTGGCTTTCACACAGTTGAAATGATCCTGGGACCTGGATAATAATTAAATACTATCTGTGATACTTATTTGACCAGTTTTTTGGTAATTGACTGATCATCAAATGCCTGACATTGCACCTTTTGGCAGACTTTTTATGCCTCCGGAATCAAGATTGGGAAACATGTAGTATTTAGCCTGTCTGTCTGTTTGTCCTTCTGTCTGTTTGTCTATGGCAAAGACTTTCACATTTGTTATAACTTTTGATTAGCGAGAGGTAGGGCTTTCATATCCCAAATGCGTATTTCTTGTGATAAGACCTTTCCATCACTATAGTAATTTTTGACGTTGTGACATGGAAAAATTTGTGTTATTTGGATTTCGTTGCCACCAAAAACAGTCATGTTTCACAAACACATATTATTCATTATGATGTCACAAATAAATGGCCCGTCAAATGAATTTAACCGTAACATCACAATGAAACTACATAATAGGCATGGTTAACATTGGATCTGGTGATCCCTCAGTTAATTCTTTCATTAGTAATGCTGCAAAGGCATATATGAACCTGTAATTTTACCCATGATGTTTTGTTCTTTTACAGAAATGTCTAGCAATGTGTATGGATAGATTTATGGACAGCATGAATATAGTAACAAAAGCATATAGCAGTCGACTTCAACAAGAAATGTCCAGAATGAGTTGACAAGGAACGCATTTACTAAAAAGACTCATTTGAATTTGAGAAGACAAAATATTTTATAATGTTATGAACTTTGTGTGAGTGTATATACTGTATGATGTTATTGTTTAAAGAGGTGATATAAGTTTCTCAATACTTCATTACACATTTTATATCACAAGTAATGCTGTCGTGAAATGCATTTGATGAAACAGAGCATCAAGAAGTCAGTTGTATATGTTCCTTTATGTAGTAACAAATGGTTGTATAAATCACCATTTTCATGTTGATTCTTGTGCAAGGCATTCTGTGGCATCATTAGTGTGTGTACAGTAGGTTTTTAATGTAGACAGTACAAGGATGAAACACAAAGTTCTTCATTTATGTACAAGTAGAAGTGTACAGAACATGTTCACAAATAAATCAGAAAGATTTTTTAATTGTGTAACATTTTTCAACTTGTTTTGTAAAATAAAATTCTCTCAGTGTTTACATGTATATATTGTGTATTATCAGCTCCTCTGAACCTATATAACAGTTCCTACGGTATGTGTTTGTATAATCAGATCCTATAAACTTGTATATCAGGTCTTCTGAATCTATATATCGGCTCCTTTGTGCTTGTACATGTATAATCAGTTCCTTGGATTCTGTATATCAGCTCCTTAGAACCAGTATAATTATTTCATCTGAGCATGTACACAGTTTCTCTGAGCCTATATATCAGCCCCTTTGTGCTTGTATATGTATAATCAGTTCCTTTGATTCTGTATATCGGCTCCTTAGAACTAGTATAATCAGTTCTTCTGAGCATGTACACAGTTTCTCTAAGCCTATATATCAGCTTCTTTGAGTGTATGATCCTCTGATCCAGATCCTGTATGATCAAATTCTCAGAGCCTGTATACCAATTCCTGTGTGTCTGTATAATCAGTTAATCTGAGCTTGTATTTCAGCTCCTCTGAACCTATTTGTCAGCACTTCTGAGTATATTCTGTTCCTCTGAGCCAATATATCAGTTCTTTTGAGTTTGTATACTGTTGTTCTAAGTCTTGAATCAATATTTTTGACCCTGTACCTCAGTTCCTCTTATATGTAGGCTTCTCTTAGCTTGTAGATCAGTTTCTTTGTACTTCTGTAATCTGTGCCTGTATTATCGTTTTTCTGAGCCTGTATAATCAGCTCCTCTGAGGCTGTATAATCAGTTTCTCTGAGCCTTTATATATACCAGCTCTTCTGAGCCAATTTATCAGCATTTCTAAGCTAGTATATCAGCTCTGTGTTGATATATCAGCCCCTTTTAGCCTGTTTAATCCATTCTTTTGATTCTTTAAATTGGTGCCTGTGAGTTTTTGTAATCACCATTTAACCTGTATAATCAGATTCTCCGAGTCTTCACATCAGACATGGAGCCGGAGTTATGAACCAGAGGTACCGGTTCGTAAAATAATAATCAGGCTATCAACCTTTACACACAGGCGCACTATTCAATATACAAGTGTGATATCAATATTGGGGCATGTAAGGGATATACCCCCAATATTGATATCACACTTGTATATTGAATAGTGCGCCTGTGCCTTTACATCAATGCCTTGAGAGTATATAGTCATCACCATAGAGCAAGTATACTCGTCTCCTCTGAGCCTATGTATCATCTTCACTGAGGTTGCATATCAGCTCTATTGCATAATCATCTCTGAGTCGGTATAACCGTACTACTGACCCTATATTTTAGTTCCTCTGAGCTTGTATATACCGTATGAGCTCCACTGAAATGTATTTACGGAAACTAAACGGGTTTTCTACACAAGTGTATAAACTCTTTTGGCAGTATAAGCAGTTTCTCTGAACCAGAATATAGAACTGCTCTTCAGAATTTATATTTAGTCCTCGGTACTTACAAAACAGCTCTTCTGAGCTTTTTGATCAGCTGCTCCGAATCTGCATAATACTGTAATTTTGTTGGAGCTTTGCTACTGAGTGGGTTTCAGTAATATGCTGAAAATCGGTAAAGCCGGTGTGGACAAGGTGCTCGGCTCGTAATCGAGAGGTCCCGGGTTCGACTCCTGCCTTGGGCACACCGCTGTTCTGTCTTTCGAATGAGACGGTAAAAACCGAGGTCCCGTGTCATGGTGGGCATGGCACGTAAAAGATCCCTCATTGCTTCTGGTGGGTCCGTTGCAAAGGTCTAAATTTGTATGCAATGCATTTGGCAGATGCCGTCACCGTATACGTGAAGTAATCGTGGAGTGACGTAAAACAATAATCAATCAATCTGAAAATCGGTAATATCTAAGAGCAATTTTCGACTGTGATAAAGTTGATTTTGATTAATTATTGTTTTACGTCACTCCATAATGGTTTCATGTATATGGCTATGGCACTTGCTGATGCACTGCATGGAAATTTAGACCTTTGCAACGGACCCACCCGAATCACTGAGGGATCTTTTATGTGTCACGCTTATCATGACACGGGACCTCTGTTTTCACCGTCTCATTGGAAGACGGGACGCCGTATGCCTACGGCAAGAGTCGAATCTTGGACCTCTTGGTTACGCGTCCGGAACCTCATCCACTGAGCCACACCGGCTCATTCTGGTAAAGTCTATATGCTTAGGCGGATCGAAAAAATTTTGAAAGGGAGGGGTTGCAGTCTCCCATGGCGAATGTTTTCCACTATTCGATCAGGGGGAAGGATGTTAAAATTGTCCTGCCAAAGGGGGTTGCAATCTTCTCTAAATCCGCCAATGATATGTGTATAACAAGTAGTTGATTTAATAAATTTACCACTGAGGAATAACATTGACTTGGTATAACTAGAGCTGCCCTAACAGGACAAATACACCCCGCGGTAACAAAGTTTAAACATGCAATAATTATCCCAAGATACATCACTGGTATAAGTGTAATGAATGTCCCACTTGTACATTTTGGGATATAATGAATGAAAACAGTCTGGTTTGTGTGCACTCTGACCTTGACCTTGTATATATGACCTAGGTTCAAGGTCATTACACATTCTTGGGTCTTGAACATTAATTGTGTAAAATATAGTCTTCCAGCAACGTAATAGGGAGAAGTTACGGCCCAGACAAACATTCAGGCTATATGTGCACTGTGACATTGACATTGTAGATACCACCTTGGTTCAAGGTAATAACACACCCTTAGGTCATGGACAATAATTGTGTAAAATATTATCTCCCTCCGAAGTAAAAGGAAGCAGTTACGACTCTGACAAGAATTCTGGCTATGTATACATTGGACATTGACCTTGTAGACATGACCTTGGTTCAAGGTCATGACATACCCTTGGGTCATGAACAAAATTGTGCAAAATTTTTCTCCCTTCAAAGTAAAAAGAAGAAGTTATAGCCCGGACAAGTTTCATGGACAACCAGACGGACATCACGCTCCGTACACACCTTTGGATCATGGAAAACAATGGTGTAAAATATTATCCAGACCCTACATAGCATTAAGGAGCTATGACTCGTACAAAGATTTTGAAAATGCGTGCATTATGACCTTGACCTTGGAGTTTTGATCTTGAGACAAGGTCATGACACACCCTTGGGTCATGAACAAAACTTGTGTGAAAGATCCTGATTCAACCTGGAAGTAAGAAGCTATGGTATGTACAAGGATTTCGGTTATGCGTGCACTGTGACCTTGACCTTGAAGATATGACCTTCGGTGGAGGTCATGGCACCTCTATGGACATGAACAACAATTGTGTGAAATGTTATCCAGATCCAACATAGCAGTAGGGAGTTATGGCCCGGACAATCATTTTGACAACTGTGCACTTTAACTTGGAGATACCATCTTGAGTCACCCTCAACACACCCAGGGGTCATGAACAACAATTGTGTGATATATTGTCCAAATCTATCTTGGCAGTAAGAAGTAATGGTATGTACAAGGATTGAGGCTATGTGTGCACTTTGCCCTTGACTTTGAAGATATGATCTTGTGATTTAGGCTATGTGTGCACTTTGCCCTTGACTTTGAAGATATGATCTTGTGTTGAGGTGATAACACACCCTTGTGCCATGTACAACAATTGTGTGAAATGTTATCTAGATCCAAAATAGCAGTAAGGAGTTATGGCCCAGACAAGGATATCGACCAAGTGTGTACTGTGACCTTGACCTTGGAGATATGATCTTGAGTCAAGGCCATAACACACCCTTGGGTCATGGACAACAATTATGTGAAATATTATACTGGATAATAATCCAACTTGGTAGTAAGAAGTTCTGGCCCAGACAAGGATCTTGGCTATGTATGCACTGTGACCTTGACCTTGAAGATATTACATTGGGTCAAGGTCATGACACGCTCTGGGTCATGGACAACAATTGTGTGAAATATTATCCAGATCCGCTCAGAAAATAAGAAGTTGTGGCCCGGACAAAAAATCTTGCTATGTGTGCACTGTGACCTTGACTTTGAAAATATGACAATGGGTCAAGGTCATGACATACACCCGGGTCATGTGCAACAATTGTGTGAAATGTTATCCAAATCCGATAAGGGGATAAGAAGTTATGACCCGGACAGACAGACAGGGTGATTCCTATATACCCCCCAAACTTTGTTTGCCGGGGGGGGGTGTTATAGTAAATACGAGAGTTCTAAACACGGGATCCCGGTTTCCATCGCCTCGTTGGAAAGACAGGACATCGTTGTGTCCACTGCAGGAGTCGAATCTTGGACCTCTTGATTATGAGTCCGGAACTTCATCCAGTGCGCTACTCTGGCTCATTGTAGTATTGTCTATATATGTGTAATACAAGTAGTTGATGATCTTGGAATAAGCATACCATTAAGACATAACTATTTGACTCGGTATAACAAATACGAGAGTTCTAATTAAGTTTGATGTTTGATGCACATCTTTGACAAGAATGGTTAAGGATAGGATGTAGTATCAGAAATGCAGTTCTCGTTCAGATCGCTGTCATAACTTGTTACGCCGGTGTGGATGAGGTGTTCGGCTCGGATGAGACGGTAAAAGCCGAGGTCTGTTGGCACGTATAAGATCCCCCCTGTTTGGGATGGGTCAGTTGCGAAGGTAGAAATTCCTGTGTAATGCATTGATCAGGCAGATACCGTCACCATATAAGTGAAATAATCGTGGAGTTACGTAAAACAATGATCAATCAATCATAACATGTTTCTTTCCATATTTTGGAATCTGAAAGGCATTTTGTGAAAGTCAGTTAAATTCTCTGTATGAAGAATAAAACCAGCATTAATGATTTATTTACTGATTACATATGCTACACATTCGTAAAATGAAAATAATGAAATTTAATTAAATGAAACGGCAAGACAAATTGTAAATACTGGCACAGGTTAGCTTAATCAATGGTTAAAGTTCGTAAACCACTGGTCCCAGCATGGTGGCAGCAAGTATGGAGGGAACGAGGTATGACCTCTGTCCAATATACAGTTGTGAAAGTCAGTTAAATTCACTGTATGAAGAATAAAACCAGCATTAATGATTTATTTACTGATTACATGTGCTACACATTCGTAAAATGAAAATAATGAAATTTAATTAAATGAAACGGCAAGACAAACTGTAACTACTGGCACAGGTTAGCTTAATCAATGGTTAAAGTTCGTGAACCACTGGTCCCAGCATGGTGGCAGCAAGTATGGAGGGAACGAGGTATGACCTCTGTCCAATATACAGTTGTAATTTGATACAATAAATAAAAAATAAAATCCCACTCAAACTATTAATCAATAATATTGAACATTTTGGTTGAGAACTGTTTCAATAACTTTTGATTATACTCCGAATTCGCTGTCAAAAATTGAAAGGTTAGTCAAGCCGTCGAAATCGAGAAAATTGAAGTTTGAGCAGTGATTAAGTATCTGTAAGAACTGGATGACTCCTATGGAAATTCACGAGGACTTCTTTAAATGTATTTGGAAGGAGTCACCTTCTCACAGTGCTGTTAAAAAGGGGCAGCTGAATTTAGACGAGGCAGGTAGGGCATTGAAGATGGGCGAACGGTCTGGGCGGCCCAAAGGGGCTACCACAGACAAAACCGTTGATACTGTGCTCACTCTTGTCATGTACGACAGAGGGCGAAACCTCCAAGATCTATAGCCAGAGAAACTGTAATGAAATATGGAGCAGTGGGCCGTTTCACAAAGAATCATGCGTACGATATTTCACGTACGTACAAAAAAATTCCCTAAGACCGATACTTTAGGCAAGATTGATAATTGTTTGCGTCACTCCACGATAACTTCACGTATGTTGTGACGGCGTCTGCCTAATTTTATACCTTTGCAACGAACCCACCCGACTCAGTGAGGAATCTTTTGCGTGCCAGGCTTGCGTCTACCGTGACACGGGACCTCAATTATTTTCGGTTTCGTCCGAAAGACTGATCAACGGTGTGTCCACGGCGGGAGTCGAACTCGGGACCTCTCGGTCACTAGCAGACCACCTCATGCACTAGACCACATCGACTTCGGCTAGATGGATCCCTGTATAATGTTGACTGAAGATAACAAGAGACAAGAGTATGATGTTTCTTTACATCTTGTGTCCCGCTATGAGGATGATCCTGTCAGTGGTACACGATAAAAGGTGCATATTATGCAAATTAGTTAAAGAGACTGCATCAGGAGATTGTGAAAAAGAAGAAAGGAAAACTTAGATGGGGCTACATCTACAGGATACGGGGAATGACGATGACCCTCGAAACAGCATTCAGCCTTCATAGCTACTTGAGAAGAATTAGGGGTGCATTATCCTGCAAGATCAGAAAGGAAATATGTTTATCCTTTTTTCAAAAAATTTCGTCAGTTGTCTACGTGCTGATTGAAACTGCGTTCCATATACAGTCATTTCAGCCCTAGAATTTCTTCATATGAAATCTATTAACTTAGAAATTATTAGACTGCATTACATTCCTGTTTTCTCTCAATTTAGTTGTAAATTACCATGGAAATCTTGATGAAAAAGCGTACATCTGTGTAACAACAACGATATTGAAGATGAATTTCATTTCATCCTTACATGTTCATTTTATATCAATCTAAGACATCGTTATATCAAGCCTCAATGCTAGTATTATAGAAGACCAAACGTTTTTAAACTTGGTGTGAACAATTGCAAAGAATTACTCAATCTTAGAAAATATTTGTATCTTGCCTGTAAGCTTACAATTTGATGTGTCTACTCACTCTCCACCACTTATTAATCATACCTCTATATTGTATATATATATTTATGTATCTTATGTATGTGTGCATGTTTGTGTGTGTGTGAGTGCGTGTGTGTAACCAGAGACATATATACACATATATATGTGTATATATGTCTCTGGTGTAACTGTGTATACCTGTCACATTACTTGTATTTAATGTACATATTATTGTTGTGTTTTCTATATGCTGTAATGGCATTCGAAATAAACTGAATCTACCTCTCAGAGCGACAGTTATTATCAGGAAAGTTAAGTTGACATTCCTGAGTTCTCTGTAATATTATACGCTCTGTAGAATTCCGGATTTCAATGCACGGAGATAGCAGCAGCAGTATAGTACAGTATAGTTTTTTATTGTAGATATGAAAAGATTGTATCCCGCGAAGCAAAGACGGCACTGACAGTGAGAACATTCCAGAAGTACATAAAAAAGAATTGATTTTAAGTTCTGTTTTCATAAAATGTCATCTTTAATTCACTGTTACAATAAAGGATGCGGAAACAAGTTTGATCCCGCTGAAAATAATGACGGTAGGCACAGTGGATGAATTGTAAATTCGTTTATCGATACCGCAGAGCCACAGGCAATCGTATAGTAAGGAGGTGGGAGATCTCTCCCCCACCTCCTTACTATACGATTGCCTGTGCGCAGAGCACAGGCACTGCGTTACATGAACTTGAAGAGTGTCTTCTTATAAGTTATCCCCTGTATCGTCTCGTTGCCATTTCCCCTAACTAAGTTTAGAAATAATTGTAATGAATATGTCTACCCGGATTCTCCACCATGTAATGAATATGTCTACTAGGATTCTCCACCATGTAATGAATATGTCTCTCATTTACTGTTAGTTCCCAAGTAGAAATAAAGTTCAAATATAAATTCAAAATTTATTTGTTTGAATGTCCGAATTATATCATAAATTGATGAAAATGTTTATTTTACAAAGATCCAAAATACAAAATGCAATAATTCCAATTATACAAAGTTGTCCTAATTCAAGATGATCCAAAAAGCTAACTCTCTAAAATGCTCTCATTCATTCTATATAAGTTGCATGTACAAAATCATTTACATGTACGAACTCCGCCTTCATTACAAAAGTACAGCCATTCAGAACATAGGTTACATATCATGTGTGTTCAACATCCTGAATTTAAATGATATCAATTCTTAATCAAGTATATGACAAGCATAAGAACACCAAAAGGAATGAAAGTCTTTGAAATCAGATAACTCAGAACAATACCCCTCCTATGCTTACTTTGGAAACCTGATAAATGACAGATTGAAATATGTACCATATGTGAACAGAAATAACTAATTTCATTTGGTAACATTCAAGGAATGCATTTCACCTTTTATTATATCCCAGTAAATGTGAAATTATTCCAAATCACTAAGAAATAGAAAAGTTAAATCTTATCTATTAATAAGAAATATCAATAAATCCAAAATTAGTTAATTTGATTTTTGTAAACTCATATTATTATACATATATACAACATAATAGTAAGAATGTGGCCGCTTTAACCAGTATTTCCTACAACGTACAAGATTCGATGATAATCAATGGAAACATTTGGGTAAAGCATCAGACTTTATCATAGAAAGGAATGTAAATTCCGGTAGAAATTTTGGTAAATAGGAATAATTAAGATATTTTATCATTTAAACAACTAAATTCTTAATAGACACATTTACGATTGTATAAGAAAAACCCTTTAAAATTCATATAAAAGAGGTTAAAGTTGTATTAATTCACAGGTTGCGCCACTATATTTAAGAGGTTGGTAACCTCCTGCTTCCATGTCGCGGTATAGCTGAAATATTATTGAAAGCGATGTAAAACACCAACCAACCAACTAAAGTTGCATGAACACTAATGATAAACCCTGAGTTTTACCCCAAGTGTCATGGCCAGACTCCTCGGGTATCTTCATAGACCAATAGAGATAGTGACGTCACGCTGACTTCGATAATGAGGCTAGAGAGATTTCGAACATTAGTTCAATGTAGATTGAATCTATATTATGACTAAAACAAAATTAACATTAAGTCTTTATTTTATTTTATGGCTTTCATATCCCTTTTTTATCAAGATCTTGGCAATCTTGTCATTATACCGATCTTGACCTTTACACCTTCCCAAAGTTGTATCAACATGGCAAACTGGCAAGCAAACAGTCTGCAAGTTGTGCTGTTCCAATTTGCATTTGTTGGTGCCTTTAAACATGCTTGAATAAAATTTTGGGACAGATATCAAAATGTTAGATATTAATTTTACATGTTGATACTCTATTTTCCTTTGATTATTGTTGGAACTTGTAGGAAATACTGGTTGAAGTGGCCCCATTCTGGCTATCATTTCTTACCTTAGGGGAAAGAGACGATATTTGAAGAAGAGGGGTTAGTTTTAAAATAGGCATTCTTCATGTACATGTAATGCAGTGCCTGTGTGCAGAGCAGTATCTATTTTGCCGGTTCACCAGTATTCAGATTCTAGTCTCTTACCTTCTACTGTAATTGCAGCAGTTATACTATTATTACATGTATATAACAACATGCATTGCTGTGAAGGAGGTGTGGTAAAATTGCCTCAAATGTAACATTTTGACCTCATGTAATTTGTAAACATGATGGCATTGCATATTCCAGGAGGAATTTTGGTGAAAAAGGAATAATTAAAATATTTTATCATTTAAACAAGTAAATTTTAAGTACATGTTTTACACATTTTCGATCGTATTTTATAAGGAAAACCCTTCAGAATTGATACAGAAGAACTTAATGTTGTATTGATGCTAACAGTAAACCTGGAGATTTACCCTAATGTCATGGCCAGACTCCTTTGGTATCTACATAGACCAGTACAGACAGTGATGAGAATGACTGTAGTCCTATTCTGGAAATTGGTGTGACGTCATTGTTTATAGACAATAATCCTGTGATGTCACATGCCTTATGACCATTTGCGGGGCAAGCAAGTGGCAGCACACATGTGCATTAGAAATACATGTGTAGCAGCAGATGCATTTAATAATGAATCATTACCAGACTGGATGAACAAAATCATTGGTAAAAAGCTTGGGTTCTACAAGTATGCTAAGGTATGAAAATCTTCACAAAAGGCTTCGATTACCTGTCAGTTTTGTTAAACTTATGATGGCCCATTAAAGAGAAATATTGGTAATATTGAGGAGGGACATGGGGAAAAGCCCAATTCCATTCTATTCCGTCTACCGTTCTTCAATTAAATTCAGCGTTAGCAGGTATGTTATAATATACATTGTGACACTACACAGTATATTGACAATACAGGGCAAACAAAGTTGTTATTTTTAGGGGAATGGGGAAAAGGGGTATGTTTGAAAATCTATTTGGTTATTATTTTTTGTTTGTTTTTTGGAGGAGGAAACATACATTGAACTTCATTATTTTTTCTCAGTAAGTAAGTTTAGAAGTTTTCCTTTTTGACACCAAGATTTGTCAATTTGTTGATTCATTGCACTGCACGGCGCGTTGTCACAGAGTTGTTTTGCCTGTAAAATATGGTGGTGGTATACCAAAAGCTAGCCACAAGTAGTGGCCCTATATGAATGATAGAGCCACAATTCCTTACGTTGTGTAAATTTGCATTTTTGATAAACGGAATGGCCGGCACGATTCTACGCATTTTGGCATCAAATGGAGCAAATATTTAACATATATGAACATTAAGCAAACGATCGGCAATAATAACTTACCCCCGATCTGTCATCTGAAGGCTCCACACAGAGTTCTTCCTAACCAGTGTCAAATTTGCTGGTTTGTTTATATGTAATCTGAATTATCCCTATGTTTGCGTAATTGCATCTTCGCAGAAGAACCAAACATGTGGATGATTCAGACTACATATAAACAAACCAGCAAATTTGACACAGGGTGGGAAAAATGTGTGTACAGCCTTCAGAAGACAGATCCGGGGTAAGTTATTATTGCCGATCGTTTGCATAATGTTTATTTATGTTAGATATTTGCTTCATTTGATGCTGAAATGCGTAGAATCGTGTTGGCCATTCCATTTATCAAAAATGCAACTTAACGCAACGTAAGGAATTGTGGCCCTATCATTCATATAGGGTCACTACTTGTGGCTAAAAGCCTGGATGTATGACTTCATAAATTATTGTCTATAGTGGTCTATGTAGATACCTAAGGAGTTTGGTTATGACTCTTGGGATAAAACTTAGGGGCTTTTCCTAAGCAATTGTACAACTTTAAGTTCAAGTTCTTCTGCATCAGTTCAAAAGGGTTTTGCTCATAAAATACGATCAAAAGAGTGTAAAAAATGAATTCAAAATTTAGGACAAATAGAATTAAAATTGAAATTCTCGGGCACTGCTGCATAACTTAAAGTGGTGCCACATACAAAATTTTTATATATAGTTTCCCAAATATCTGGTGTCTTTTTTTCTTGGTTTTCAGATTGAATTTTTCTTTAAAATATTCAACTGACATTGATGTTCAAACATGTTAGAGAGGACCAAAAATGAATGTGATTACCATACCATACAGATCATGTCTTTTGCAACATTAAAACCTTTATTGGACGATAAGCAGAGGCTATAGTGAGGGATATGATCTAAACCAACTTTACCTAAGCCTTGTTAATGGGCAATTCAATTTTGGGATTGGTATTTTCCTGATAAGTACAAATGTATAAAATGTATATTATAAAATTAATGATTTAAAAAAAGAATGAAAAAAAACCTCGCTGCCTCATCATTATTTGATAAAAGGTGTCTGAGAAACTGAACATTAATTTTTTTTTTGGCCTTACTTGTTTGAATGATAAAATATTTTATTTATTCCTTTTTACTAAAATTCCTCCAGGAATATGCATTGCTCTCTATGATAAAGATTGATGCTTTACCCCAAATATTCCTAATGCTTGTTATCAAATGCCTGAATGTCCGACTTTGAGAATAGATATGATCTCGCTGAAAAGCATTTGGAATGGCAAGTAAACAAAGGAACAGAGTCTTGCATTGAAGGACTAGCAGTGACCGGTGGTCAAAATTAAATAAAGATATATTAATTTGATTTAAAGTTAATGTCATAATGATCAATAGAGTATAATAATTCTTTGTGATCACCTACAACTATCAGATTATAAAATGTTTTATGGGAGCAATAGTACAAATTGTTAAAAGCGACGATTCAGATATAGTGGAGAGTATTAATTTTCAAGACCATTCAATGGTCATCATCTTTGAGGAATAACCTGAGCATCTGTTCACTAATGCAACTTACAAATGTAACAATCATCAGTTAACCGTATTTGTCTTGATGTTTGTAGATGGCAATGGTGCCAGTGAGATAATTTGTCCAAAATGGACAGATATTAATTGTATTATGGCAGATAAAGATATGACAGAGAGACAACTGTAGAAAATATTCCTGATGCATCCTTAATACTTTTGTAGGTTGTTTGTAACGTTATTATTCTTATAATAGAACATGATTTATCAATGTCTTCTTTATAACACAATGTCTTGCCTAGAAAAAGAAAATGGAAACTGAATTATTACTGAAATATTCATTTAAAACTATCAATATACAAGAATGCTGGTTGAGCACTTATCAAAATTTCAATGATGATCTCAGTCTTATTTATTGTCCAATATCTTGAAAAGAAAATGAAAATGGAAACTGTAAGATTATTGAAATATTCGTTTAATACTACTGTAGCATATTATAAAATTACAGCTTGTTTCACTTCTAATCAAGATTTAAATGATGATCTTTGTCTTCTTTTTAGTCCAGTTTGGTACCTAGAAAAAAAATCCAGAAACTGAAATATTATTGAAATAGTCATTTAAAACTATCAGTTAAACAACAATACTGGTAGTTCCTGTATTCTTGAATTAAGAATACTGGAACAATACTAGAAAATATTGGTAAAGAATTTAAATCTATGCAAATGTTCATTTTTTCCCCTATCTGTCTGTTTTCATGTTCTCAGATCATTTAAGAGAGAAGTTACCTCCAAAAAAATCTCATTGTATGAGGTTATAAGGTTATATAAGTGAATCTCGTTTATTACTGTAGAGTAATTTTTTAATGAATTATTGATCGTATAGCATAGATCTGCAATTAAAATGAATTATTCCAACAGTTGTGTTTTTCATGTTTCTGTAGAGACTAGAGTTGTACCCGGTAGCTTACACCATCAGCAGTCATATTATGTGACAGGTATAACATGGTTGTCTCCTGTGTAACTTTCCAATTTTATAAAGTACCAATCCCATTTCATTATGCCCATACTTGATTTCATCATGCTTCAGACCTCATTGACTTAAGAACTTGTGTGTAGCAAAGAATTTAAGAATGCTCTGTCTCAAGTGGGTAGAAGATTCTTCCTTTCAAAATGTTGGTTGGTTGATTAGTGTTTTACGTCGCTTTCAACAATATTCCAGTTGTATCGCAACATGGAAGCAGGAGGTTACCAACCTCTTAAACATAGTGGCACAACCCGGGAATTGAACCCGGATTGTCCGCGCCGCAATCCAAGCGCTTAACCACTACACCACGCCTGCCCCTCCTTTCAAAATGAAATGCTTTATAATGGCACTGATTTGAAACCAAAGCAGTTGTGAATAGGGTAGATTTTAGGATAGAGTTTTAAATTTTCATAGAAATAAGTTTTCTTTCAGATTCTTGCCAGTTTCATCCTGGAGTGCCAGTGTTTCATGATGCCATGAAGGGATGGTCATGTTGTAAAAAGAGAAGTACAGATTTCACAGAATTCCTCAATTTCCCAGTAAGAATATATTTTAATTTATGTAAATGTTTTTTTTTTTTTTGCTGTATCTGCCTTATAACTTGTAATGATTTGCTCTAAAGTATAAAGAGTAAGTGTAACTTGATGATATGCTTGACTCTTGACTAAAAGGTCCCTAGTTCAAGTCCCATTGGACAACTTATCCGTGTTCTGTCTTTGAAATGAGACAGCATGAATAATTGAAACATGTAAACATAATTTTCCAGTCAACAACAAATAAGAAATTAAATGAAAATACTGGTATTAGAGAAATGAAAATACTTATATTAGAGAAAGATTCTTCTGTTGAGCTGTAACTGGTAGTTTGCCAATTTTGACTACAAATTAACTGGAAAATGAAGGAATTGAAGAAATTTTGAAATCCAGATAGAGAAAGGGGAAGTACAATGTTCTTACCATTTCAGTTGTGAGGATCAGGAAATTCTTCTGATTAAAATCAAGTCCTTAATGCACTTGTTACAGTAACACAGAAAATGTATGTAAATGGGATCAGATTTATATCATGTATATACAGTGCAGTCCAGGTGTTTTGTAATGTTTCCACTGGCCACAGTGGGCTACATCCAGGTGTAAATTCAAGAATTATGCAGTACACTTTGTTTTTTGCAAAGATGTGAATGAGCACAGGTAAATTTCCACCTGGATTCAAAAAGTGAGTTTAGGTGTTTTTCCTACTGTGTTTGTGTAATTCCCCCAAAACATTATACTGTATGTACTTAAAAAATTCTTCAGCACAAAACACAAAATGTGTTGCATCTTCATAAGTCTCAAGTTGTATTTTCAGGGTTGCTCTAAAGGTAAACATACCAATGAGAAACCTCCAGAACCAGAAAAACAAAAAGTGGAAACAATCAAGGATGAGGTATTACCATTATACTATTTACTTCAATAAAAATCAATTTTTCTTGTTTAGGAATATTTGTGAAGTTTATTTACCCATACCTCATAAATTAGTATTAATTATGAAATATAGTAAGATGTAAACAGCATATTGAGAAAAACCTCCAAAATGTTGTTGAAATATTGTTGAAAGTATTTTCTTGATAAAATTTATTATTTAGGTTATAGAGGTCAAGGCTAGAGAGCCAGTAAAACCTCGAGATCCAGCTGATAGACCCTCGTCAGATGAGCCTATGATACCTCTTCGTGTAAATGTAGTTTCTTCACTCAAACAGGCCCTTGCAAAACATATGCAGAATCTAAACATAGAAACAACTTCCACAGGTAATTCACAAATGTTACTGCTGAAAACGTCTACAGGTAAATCACAAACATTTCCCTTAATTATACACCATTTTCATAGAACTGGTTGATGTCACAATGGTTTGACGTAAAATACCTGCTCAAATGGGAAATAATTCTGTATAATGAATAGTTCAAAATACAGAATTCTGAAGGCACTTCACATAACTAGTACAAATTTTCACAGGTAATTCACAGTACATTATTAAAACTTCCACAGGTAATAACAACTAAAATAAACTCTAAATGTATTTAATTTAGGAAGTATGATCCCCTTTAAAGAAGTTCTCATACGTGTATGTGTGCAAATCTTAAAATTCTTTCTGTTTTAACTTGTATACCTGAAAGCTATTAAGAGAAAGCAAAAAGCAGTACCTTTCCATATTTTTAATGTAATAAAATAAAGTATTAACCTATTTTGGGCATGTTATACAGTATTTTGGAACCAAAAAATAGTATTATGACATAAAATGAAGAGCTTTAACAGAATTTAAATGTGTGCAAAACTAATTTAACAGGTTTCTTTAATTAATGCAATATGATCCATGTTGATGGAAAAGAAGAAAAGAAATGGATATTTATCCATATTGGAATTCAATATATTCAGCTTAGCAGTATCCCCCCTCCCCCATCCTCTCTTTTTAAGCCCCTGGATTGATAGATCAGGGGCATATTGTTTTTGTCCTATCTGTCTGTTTGTCAGTCTGTTTGTTTGTTTGTTGTCAAGTTTAACCTTGGCCATAACTTTTGAACCATGAGGGATAGAGACTCAGTATTTCACTAATGAAGTCCTTTCAAATGACACCAAGGTTGATGACCTTTTGACCTTGACAATGACCTTCACGCTAAAGATAACTTTTTGAACTGTGTTTGTTTGTTTGTCTGTTGTCAACTTTAACCTTGGTCATAACATTTGGACCGTGAGGGATGGTGACTTCATATTTCATATGCGTACTCAACTAATGAAGCCCTTTCAAATGACACCAAGGTCAATGACCTTTTGACCTTGATAATGACCTTTATGCTAAAAATAACTTTTTGGACTTTGTTGGCGCCTGGGGCATTATTTCTCAAAAAAATGTTCTGATACATGATGTAAAAGAACCATAACAAGATCAAACTGTATACAGAACTAGTCTAGAATGATTTTTGTATCAATGCAGTATTGTATTTGTTGTTCAAAGAGAAGGAATAGATATGTACCTATATTGCAGTCCATCATTTACAGTTTAGTAGTGCTCCACCCCCTCTTTTTTCATCCAAAAAAGTTTTGATACATGATATAAAGAGCAATGACAAGATAAAACCGTGTGCAAAGCTAGTTTAAAAAGCTTTTTGTATCAACACAATACTGTATCTGTTGTAATGAAGTTCTAGCATTTAACTGGTTGGCAGGAACACATATTTCCTCCCCAACAGCAGTGTAGTCATGGTCCACAACAGCACGCTCCAAAGTTATCATGATCCTCAGCTACAACATCAATGCTCACCTGTCTGCAATTTTTTCTCCCTCCCTGAAGTGATGTACCGGTAATGTGTTTTTTGTGACCCATTTTGGCAAATCTGCTTTAATAAGTTCTCCATTTTGACAACATTAGCTACCGGATATTACTTGACGTGTGAAGTTTAAAAACCAATAATGGATCTGGAAAATCTATGATGCAAGCCAGTAGGGAATCATCCTTAATAAGAAAACTATTTATTACTTCACAAGTTACATGTATATTTTAGTTTATAACATTTCCATTAACCTGCCTGCAAATTGCATTTCTCTGTTGGCTTAAGTGATATACATGTACTGAAATAGTGACTCACCTTTCAAGTCTAGATTGAATCTGAGTTCAAGGAAGGTATGTGACTGTGCCTGCTAAACACTGGTCACCCGTGTAGGCCACTACAAGAAAGTGATTTGTCTGCCTTTGATAAGATCTCTCACTATCTGCGTATCATGGTGAGGTATATGGAAGTGACTATTAATTTACTTACAGTATCTTGCCATTGTCAATTGATCACATAAATAAGCAAATAAAATTCAGTTAAAAGTCATTGCACAACCTTAATTTTACTCATTTTACACTTCGGTGGACTACCCAAATAAACAGGGGCAGATAATTCACCTTCTTTAACTGGTCTATAAACATAAAAATGGAAAAATTATTCTAGGGTGTATTAACATTTTGATTTTCAAATTCTGATATGCTCTAACCACATGTATTATTCATAATCAGAATATCAAAATGTAATACAGTATATTTCTGATTTCAGAGGACCCCTCTACATCTCAAGTTAAAGTTGGCACAAGTTGTAAGAACAATGCATGTAAAGCAGTAAGTATTTGATACTTTTGTACAAAAATGCTTGGTCTAGTGTGGTACACTTGTACACTGGAACTGTTTATAACTTCTCACCTCTAACAAAGCAGGGTCTGCTAATGTACTGGCAGTTTTCTTGGTCCCTTAGTTAAGTTCTTGAGAATTTACTGATTCCCATCATGTAGATAAAGTAATCTTGTGTGTGGATTAAAACAGCATCTGTACACTGAAGACTTTCAAGAGAGCATATATGTTGTTACAGTGTCTGTCAGACTAAGTGCATATCTCTTAAACCATTAAATTGAATTTTATCATAATTCACAGAAATGTGTCTTGGGACAGGGACTTTAGGAGAATGGACACTCAAGGTCATTTCTGCAAATTCAAGGTCATTCATGACATATTCCCAACATACATATATTAGGAAAAGCCACATATCTCTTATCTCTTAAACCTTTTGTTAGAATTGTATTAATATTTACACAAATATTACTTAAAATAATGACTTTTGGACAAGGTCATTCAAGATCATTTCTGTAAGGTCAAGGTCACTCTGTACATATCCGTAAGATATAGGGAAAAGCCTCACATCTCTTAAATAATTCATCAAAATTGTATCATAGTTCACACATATATTCCTTGGAGATTACACTTGGTCATTTCTGCATAGTCAGAATCGACACATATCCCTATAATATTGAGAAAGACCTTTATTACAGCATATATTGTTGATCTTTAATCAGAATTTTGTCATATTTCTCAAAAATGTTCCTTGAGATAGTGGCTCTTTGGGCCAGAGACTTTTGGACAATACTCACTCAATTTGAAAGGTCAAGGTTACTCAAAAATAGAACTAAGAATATGAAAAAAGAGCCGGGTTTTTTTTTAGTGAATTTTCACCAGGCAATCTTCACACTTCATAAAAAGTACTGGTAATTGTCAGTCATGATATGGGCTTTCACACATAGGGCACACAGGTCATTTCAGGAGCAACTTGAGCTTGAAATACCAGAAATAAAGGTTCATACATTGGTAAATTTTCACCAGCATGAAAATGATGTGTAGTGTATCAGAATAGTATTTGATATATGAGAGAATTTTCATAATTCATTGCACAAGGGCAGATCTAGGAATATTTAAAGGAATTAAAAAAATAAAACTTTTTAAAATCAAATTTTTCAAATTCAATACATGTACAACTTTGTCACAATTTTGTAAATTAATGATACTAAGTATCCCTTCTCTTTTGTAAAACCTCATCATATAATTAAGAAATGAATCCTATATTTTTTTGGTTGATTGAGGTATCAACCTAAAATTTGGACGGAAAACTGCATCAGTGCGCGAAGCGCATTGATGCAAAAGTTTTCCGTCCAAATTTTAGGTTGATACCTCAATCAACCAAAAAAATATAGGATTCATTTCTTATCATTTTATTTAGCTTATATATGAAAACAAAAATTTAATAAGTGTCCAATTAACATAATTTATTATGGCACTACATTACTTTTTTTATCTCTGAATACATGTGACTTGATTGGTAGTAATATAATAACAAGGTAAACAACATTTTGAAGTCAATAATGGCGGCTAAGACGAAATTCGAAAAATTTGATCCCAGTGTCTATTGAAAAGATTAGAAGTGAAAAAGAATGAACAATCATTAAAAACACGACTTAATGAAAGATGCATATGAGGATGATAATCTGTTACCAAAGGTATTTATATTTTAAATGGTATTAGTAGAAATGCAATGCATACAGTATTGACTAGTGCATGTGCGTGTCACAAGGTGGAAAGTGTAGGCTCAAGGACTTGGATCGGAGGCAGCACCTGCTCTGGTGCCCGTTCAGTTTGCTCAGTCGGGTATGATACTGTAGACATTTTAGTTATCAACGTCCGTTGTCAAACGATCGGCTAGTAGCAGACAAGTATTGTTTTTATTTTGTACTTGACTGCATGTATTTCCAAACAGCACTGTACTGTAGCATAACTGATAGACCTAGTTATATTTTACATTTTTTTTAATAAGTGTAAGAAATTATATCAGTTTCTGAAGTGAAGTGCGATTTCTTTTGTACTTTTGTACTTTGCATTCGTAATATATAACGAAACAATTTTATGCAATCGATTAACAACACGGGAATCACGGTTCCATAAATAGAACAGGGTTTCGCATTCCAGAGGAAAGTAGCGCCGGCAATTGTGACATATCTGCACTCAAAATTTTGTTCATGCAGAAATGAACTAAATTTTTTAACCAATCAGATTCGCCGCAAAACCATGAACGCAAAGAAAATTAAATGATAGTTGTATACCTGCATCTGTCTGGTTTATCAACACAAATTTAGTCTTGAAATTCACCCTTCCACAAAACATAATTTTTCACTGTGATGACATCATCTGCGGTCTGACAAAACTCTGACAAACAAGGCATTTGTTTGTAACATTGTAGATAGAACAACTAAAAAACACTGAATGTCACATTCTTTTACGCACTGTGGAAGAGTGAATTCTACAGAGAATTATAATAAGAAAATGATGAAATGACATCATATTTATTTTCAGTGCTATCAGGGAGAAGAAAGTGATTCTGAAAATTGTAAATACCATCCTGGGGTTCCAGTATTTCATGAAGGGTAAGTACAATATGTGAAATAAAAATGCTAATGTTTGTTTTACTTTCAAAAGATACAGTATATAATCTTAAGTGGACACACTTTAAGACTTTCATATTATGATGTGGTACTTTAGTTTGTGGATATGTTTGAGAATAGGCAAGATGCACTTTGAGTATTATGATATAAGACCATTAAACGTAAAGCACCATGGTGAGAGGATAACGCCTCTTTTCAATGGTCAAAAGTATAAGATTAAAAAATCGCTGAAGTGAAAAACATTGTAGGCAAGATGTAGACTGAACTGGAAACTCTGTTCTTCTCAAACTTGGTACAAATAATGCCTGTCTCTTGCTTATATTGTACATGCCACAAAGTAGATAAAAATATGGTAATCAAAAGAAGGATATTGTTCTTATATTATTTTAGATTGAAATACTGGTCATGTTGTCAGAGAAAAACAACAGAATTTGATGTATTTTTGGACCAAGAGGGATGTGAAAATGGCAGCCATCTATGGGTCAAACCAAATGTAAGTTAGTAGTAGAAAGAACATGAATAAAATGTGTAAACCAAGGCTTTGCGCTGGATCACCGCTGATAAACTTACTTCCTGAGATATGCTGCTCCTTTAATGGAAAAAAGTCAGATAGTATGACAAAAGTGCAATGAAATATAATACATGTTTTGAAAATCATTTTGTTTCAATATCTGCGAACATTTATGCAATCATTTTTTGTTTTAATTTTTGAACTAGGTTTCAGGAGAGAAGAAATCTTGTAGATTTGACTGGCATCAAACCACATCTTTCATGACCATCTCTGTGTACTCAAAAGTAGCTATTCCTGAAAAATGTACAATAAAGGCAAATAGAGTATGTTGTGATATAAGCATTGTATTTGAAGGAGGGAACAGCTTATTTGAAAATAAAGTTATACTTAGAGAGGTGAGTTGAGAATTGTTTACTTTACAGTCAAACTTTGTAACTTGTAGTATAAGGGACTGTCAAATCACTTCCAGTTTCCGTGTTATTAATAAAATCTTGGTAAGACGAAGGTGATATCCTGATTATCTATCAGTGTTTTGAATGTAGTAAGGTAAAGTACATTACTTTGCAAGTATCTATCTATTTTATTAGCCAACATTCATTCATTAAAATTATACAAATGAATATCTCTTAGACTTCCAGAGGGAAGTGCATTGGTTATTATAATTACAAGAAGAGCACTCTGTCACAAATTTTCATCTACTTGGCCTTTATCAAGTTACAAAATGATTGATAGTTAACATTTATGTGAAATCCATGCTCATGCTGTAAATGCTTCAGTGTTATTGACCTATTTTTGGAAGAGTTACAGCCCTTGGACTCAGTAAATTAATGAAAACTGGTTGGGGACATGTATTGCTTCAGCAATGCTCATTATGCTTGTTTACAATTGGGGTACAACACTTAACAAAATATCTTACACATGTGGTGTACAATGTTGCTGAGTTGTCTTTCGGTTTGAAAAGTAATACACCGCAAGAGCTAAGTTAGCCAAAGAAGTAATTTGGGTGGGTTGAAGGTCTTTTGGTTACTGTTACATATCATCATATAAGTGTGTAAGACATGGATGCAACCAAAGTGATATTTGTACTTTTATTTACAAACAAATCAAATATTTCCCAAACCCATCACTTCTTTTCAAGTTTATGGTGAATACAGTACAATTTTATTAATGAAAGCTGGAGATGACTGAGTGTTCAGAGGTTTACGAGTTTCAGTAGTTTGAGTTTTGTTAAGTCTATAATATTGAAATGAATGGGAATGTTGTCAGGACAGAATGATTACTTTGATTTTTAGGGGATTTTCAAGTTTTCAACAGGATTTTTTTTTCAGTTGATATAAATTTATTTCTCCCACTTGTAGCTGAGAACTCTTAAATTTCCTTGGGTGAAAATCACGATCTCATTTCCCCCGAATAATGGTACACCTGACTTTACGTTTGCAGAATGATATCTACATCCCAGTTAAATACACTTATAATCATCTTATGTCTACATATGGCTGTGTTCTTAAATGTTTTAGTCATGCATGGAGAATATTATTTATCAAATGGAAGAAGGTCAATCAATCACTGTTCAAGCTTTGTCATTTTGGATGAGATTTCATAACTCTTTCCTTCCTCACATTTATGTTAGATTATAGTTAACTTTTACTGTATGCAAATAATTTGTTTGTTACAGGTTATAAATCCAGAACAGAGTAATGTCAAGATGATGGGAACTAAGGTGGAGATACTACTTAAAAAAGCTGAATGCTTTAGTTGGCCGACACTAGAACTACCTCCACAAAATGAAGAGTCTAAAGAGGTTGGAGATTCTTAGACCAACAAAATGTGATACACCATTAAAACAACACCATCTTGAGGATCTTGAGGATAGTGGCAATGGATAAACTTCTTTAGAATTACCAGTATCCCATAACAAAAACAGAACAAAAGAAATCCCCACAACAACAATAACACAAGCAGTGGCCTTGAATAATGTCTTCTTTTAAAAAATGTTGTCCTCACATTTGTATACCGGTATGACTTTGTAAACCTTTTTTTATACAATAGCATAAGAGCAAAAAGCTTTCATACAATATTTCATGGTCATTAGTGTAAAAAAATAATTCCAATTTCATTTCAAGGAAATGAACTGATGCCTTCAAAAATTATAACTTGATACTAGTCATGCTGTAATCATGATCTTGATACCATCAGACTGTGATACAATCATGATACATACAGTGATACAAACTATCAGAACCATGAGATCAGTCAACAGTTAAGGTACATAATATCATATCATCTATATGTATTGTCTGTAGAAAATGACAAGATGTGGACCAGATTGTCTTAACTAAGCTAAAGTACATGTATCAAATACAACCTACAATCAGGTGCATATTTGAGAACAAATTGAAGTATTATTGTGGTAAACAATGATAGATAGACAGGTATTTGTTCAATTTATTTCTGTGGACTCAAGTAAGAACCATGACAATGCCCGTATTGGTTATGTTTGTCTGATTTAAGTTTTCTCCAGTTTATTTGCATGTTGACAGTAAATCTTTGCACTCAATTTCAATTTCCAGTCTGCTAATAAGTGCATTGTACTTTTTCCTCAATATTTGTTACTGTAAACAGGGAATGTTTATGTTTAGAAAAAAAGGTAACTAGAACAAGATTCTGGTGTATGAAATAACAGTACATTGTAAGAAAAAATATTGTATTGAAAAATCACAACAATTACTTTCAACGTGAGTTGAAGTTATATTTAATGTCCTTAACTGTTCTAAAATATTGAATTAAAAAAATTACATACATCAATATCAGACTGCCTTTTACTTTCTCATGTCTAGACAGCCACTGTCACACACTCCATGGTGCTGGTGTCATTGTCCTAGGGAAACTTTCACTTGCCGAGTATACAGAGCAATAGTCACACAGTCCATGGTGTTGACCTCATTGTCCTATGGAAACTTTCACTTACTAGGACATAAGTCAATAAACTAATTGCCACACACTCCATAGAGTTGGCCTCATTGTCCTATGGAAACTTTCACATGCTAGGACTTAAGTCTATAGAGCAACAGTCTCACATTCCACAAGGTTGGCTTCATTGTCCCTTGGAAACTTCAGTTGCCAGGACATAAGTCTATAGAGCAAGTGTCACACACTCCATAGTGTTGGACTTATTGTCCTATGGAAACATTCACTTGCCAGGATGTAAGTCTATAGACTAACTGTCACAAACTCCATAGAGTTGGTCTCATTGTCCTTTGCAAACTTTCACTTGCCAGAATATAAGAGCAAATGTCTTGCACTCCTTGGGGTTGACCTAATTTGTCCTTTGAAAGTTTTCACTTGTCAGGGCATAAATCTATAGAGCAACTGTCTCACATTCCATAGGGCTGGCCTTATTGTCCTATGGAAACTTTCACTTTCCAGGACATAACATATGTCTATAGAGCAACTGTCTCACGTTCCATAGGGCTGGCCTCATTGTCCTATGGAAACTTTCACTTGCCAGGACATCAGTCTATAGAGCAACTGTCTCCCATTCCATAGGGTTGGCCTCGTCCTAGGGAAACTTTTGCTTACCAGGACTCGAGTAATGTCCTATGCAAACTTTCACTTACTAGGACACAAGTCAATAGAGCAAATGTCGCACACTCCATAGTGTTGGCCCTATTGTCCTATGGAAACTTTCACTTATCAGGACATAAGTTTATAGAGTAACTGTCACATACTCCATGGTGTTGGCCTCATAGTCCCATGGAAACGATTTGAAAATGAGCGTATTGCATCGTGAACTTAATGGAGGGTGTCGATATTTGTATACCTACTCCTGATGACAGGAATTTTCAAATACTATTATCTGGTAATCTTATCCTTGACGTTTGAACGATTTTTAAATATCTTAACTTTGTGACTTTGACTACTAAGAGATATGATTTTTACCTGACCTGAAACGAAGGCTCAAGTGTGCTATTGTCGTGGCACTTCGTCGGTCATCGTAAACTTTCCAAATTTTCAACTTTTCTTCTTAACGGACCTTTTTTTTATCATACTTGGTATACTCATAATATTAGTGAACATTTACAAAGTTTTAAGTTTTTATTCAGATCTGCCAATAGGTGGCAACACAATAGACAAAAAGTATGCCCAACAAAGTACACTCCTTTGAATATCTAAAGAAGGGATGCATAATAAAAACTAATGATATCTGAGAAGTATGTAAGGTTCAAATGTGCTCTTTTTGTTCTATTTAAAAAATTAAAGTTTTGACGGCTTTTTCTTTTTGTTATGTTTATGTACCACTTTGTGGTTTTTGTCTGTTCAGATAATTTTCTAGATTTTCACCTTGTCGGTTGCTGATGAAGAACTGATTTTTTTTTTTGTATTTTGACTGACAACACAGTTTGTAATAATTAGCTTTGATGAACATTTCCTTCAGAAACTAATTATAAGATTTTGATGAAATTTGGTAGGTAAGAAGTACCTAGGGTCTCTTACAAGCGTTGCTTTTTGGACAAAATCTGGTAAGGGGTGGTGGATCCAGGAAAAACAACGTAAGCCTAAGATGATACCATTCTTTGAAGACCCTTTCTTCAGGCCAGCTGCGTAGATCAACAAACTGAATGTATCAGAGCAATCTAGAAAGATGTCTTAAAAGTAACGTTGATGATTTTGCTTTTCAGAACGAAATCTAAGGGGTATAGGCATTTTGATGTTTTAAGCTTGCTTGCGTCAAATCTTAAGTAAGCTATTGTCATGGTATGACCGTCTGTCCGTCATCTGTAAACTTTTCATACTTTCAAATTTTCTTCAGAACTGCAGGAAGGAATTGAATCAAACATGATAGGAATGAAGCATAAAATGTCCTCTACAAATGTTGCTGTTTCTCTGCCAGATTCATCGAGGGATGGATCCAGGGCTGAGCGACATAGACCCCAGAAGGTACCCTCCTTTGAAAAACTTCTTTAGACTGGCTGCATAGATCATCAAACTGAATGTATCGGAGTAATCTAGTAGGGCGTTTCAAGAATGTTGTTTTAGTTCGCTTCTGAAGTCAAATTTTTGACGCTTTTAGGACGTTTTGGATTTAACCATTTCCACACAATTTTGTGTCATTCTATTAATTTATTCAGCACAGAGAAGTATTTCTTTGAAATTTCTGTTTCAAGGTTGTTGTTTTTTGTATTCTGGATTTATTATGATTTTGTTTTTTATTTTTGATAAAGGTCAGTTCATGGCATGCTGAATGTTCGGGGTTCAAATTGCGCTGGAGAAAAAATTTTCATATCATTTTACACCAAACATTTTAAAAGTGTTTTTAGCACTCATTAAGTTTTATTAGAAAAAAACTCTGAATTAATCTTTTTTAGACCTCTACTTCGCTTGCGATTTGTTGATTAAACTGCTTTTTACCAAGCTATATTAGAAAATGTCTTTTTGAAGAGTTAATACTACTACTACTACTACTAATTCTACTACTAAAAGTAATAATAATAATAATAGTGAAATGCTCGTGAATAATTCCGTGATCGAGTTGACTATTAAAATGGTAGGATGGAACTTACTATTGCCTTTTATATCGTATCTGAGTCGATTTCCAGCGTGAGCAAAGGATCACCTCGTACTCAAAATTATAATAGAAAATATGCAAGCATGTCACACAGACATTAAAATATTGCATTTGCATTGCACTGGTGTTTTTTAATTTATATAGCGCATTTCCCTCATTTGTTTTCTTCTCAAATACGTGTATTTGCATGTCAGCCTCCCCCCCAACGAGATGACTCTTACACAAATGTGTATACTGTAAATAAGATTGGAATGTGTGGCATAACGGGCATCTCATCTCGTTTACCTATATTTAGTAATTGAACTCATATACTATCTCTTTGATACTATTGTGTTAATTTCTGTCGCTATAACTGGACATTTTGCCCATCTTGATGATAACGTTCTTTCTCGAAGTTCTTGTGAAAATACTCACAAAACAAAATTTCCTCCCTTCTTGCACATATCCATATGCTGTTTTTTTTTATATATGTCAGATTTGGTGAACATTCATTTGTTCGTCTAGGAGGAAATGCAATGACAATGTTATTCGAACAGACAGACGGAGGGATGGAGTGGAAAACTATAGCCATTCCGGTTTTATCGATAGGGGACGAATAGAGCCCTGGATGTGGAAGATAAGCACGATGTCATAATCCATCGCCATCCATAAAGCGACAAAACAGGTCTTTGTAAGACAATAACAATACTATGTTCTGCTCCTTTCATATAATTTGTATAATATGCAGAGAAGATGATAACGTAACTTGCATTTAATCATCTATTGTTATGCTGCACGCACGGCCTGAATAGAATATCCGGTCTACAGGGAGATCAATAGAGAAAGTAAGAGAAAGATACATCGTAGACAATGTCATATCTAAGGACTGTGATTTTTTTATCAGCCATAAAAGCAGGTACGAATTTAATATGTAGAATGAGATTGATTTTACTTTTACTAAATAACAAAATCTAAAAAAAATTCTGTATGTAAAAAGATAGGTTATTTTTATTGTTTGGTGTTATTTTCAACATTGGCAAGTATTAATTTTGTGAACTTAATCGTACAGCAGCTCAGCTAATTTGAGTCGTAATTGAATAGAAAATGAATTGCATGAGAATGGCACTTTTAATTTATATAATAATGGTGTACTAATGATAACGAAAAAAGGTCTTTATGAAATGGACTAGAATGTCAGTACATGAGGTATATACTAGTGAATATCACGTGTTGAGTAGAAAAGAGAAAATAGAAGACATCTGAAGCTGTATGACACGAATCACCAAGGATATGTACACAAAACCTGATAATAGTAGAATATACACGAAAAAACGACATTACAAAAATATTCGATTGTGCTGCGGTTACGATACCAACTTAGGATGGTCAATTGAAGTAACAAACGTTACTCAGTTGGTGTGATTAACCGGTTTACGGGCGCCCACCTTCCCACTCACCGCAAAAGCAGCACAATCAAAGGACACACATTTAAAAATTTATAAAATTAATAATCCTCCATATAGAGAACAAAGATCAACAAGTTTATCGGTCGTAAAAATTTTATTACACACGAAACGTTTATAGATAAATATGTTGCCATCAAAAACATGTAAGGCGACATCAACATAAGTAAACCGTGCTCTGCCCATCTCTTAGCGAGCTCAGATCCTTGATCAGTATGAATCCCGACTAACAGTCAGAGGGAACGAGGATCAGGACCTTGTCTCCTCTGAAAAGTTTTGGACAAGGCCCGTCATAGAGTCCCCACCGCCCTGTTAGTCAGCGCGCAACGCTCAAGCAAAAGTCTTTATAAGGCTGTAGAGGGACCCAATACAAGAACTATGGTCTTAGCGATGATCTCGGGGTTATATTGTCGATTTCGAAGGCGTTTAATAATTTTAGAATTTTAAAAGAATTTTATGAAATTATCGGAACCTTTGGCCCTCCTTAGTTTGTACACTAAATTACCATAGAAATTAACATGGAAATTTACGCTGGACACGTTTTGTTGAAAAGTCACATTTCCGATATTAGATAGAATGTCTGAATAACATCTGTAAAATTTACCAAAAGTTTTACGAAGTTTATGATATCTATAATCCTGAGTAAGTAGTTTAAAAGTAATCTGCGATTTTTTTGCGTGAAAATCCAAATCGTTAGTGCAGGCCCTAGCGAACCGAATCAATAGACCTATATAAATACCATATGATGGGAGTCTGGGGACATCACCATCTAGATACGGGAAATTTACAATAGGAAATCCAAAGTCATCACGTTTATCATATATGTTGGTATGAATATTGTTGTTAAAATTTTAATACATGTATTTAAGACCAAAAAGGTGTTTCCTGGTTGGAAGTATTAGCTTTGTTTAATTGAAGTTCAGATGGATAAATGTCAGTAATATAGTTTTTTAAACTCAGAGTTATCGATAACTAAAATATCATCAAGATATCTAGAGGTGTCATTGAACTTATCAATAAGGTCAAAACGTTTAGAGGTTTGAACAGAATGCATAAAGTTTCTCCCTTAACAGTATAAAAATAAATCTGCTATAAAGGGGGGGGGGGGCGCAGTTTGTGCCCATAGGAATCCCAATAATCTGTTGATAAGTCTTGCCATTAAATTGTACATAAATATTATCCATCAAAAATGTGATGGCATTACACAACTCAGTACAAGTCAAATATTTATAATTATCATATTGTTTGTTAGAGAAAAGTCCAGATGTAACTGAAGTACAGAGGTATGATTTAGACTCTCTGTTGAAACACCAGCGTATGAGAGACACCACTTTGATTAAGTCATGAGGTAGAGAAGTATATAAAGCCGAAAAAATCAAACGTAGAAATATTATTTGCCACAAAATTTCTCAAACGGAATTTTTCAATGACTTCGTTAGAATTTTTGATAGACCAAAAGTAATTGACGTTACTATTGCTAAAAACAGCATTACAATACTTGATAACATGGTCTTTAACTGCAGTAAGAGGGGAGATAATATGTTTATAAAGCACAGTTGTAGAACAATGACTAGAAAGAATCGAATGTGTGAAAATTATAAGAGAGTTCTTGGGATTTCAATTCTCTTTTTCGATGAAAAATTTACCAAAAAAATTATTTTAGACATTAATTTTGTTGAAGGTGCAATCCCCATTCCTTAGTGTAATGTTAGCACATTTTTTGTTTTTCATGTAAACAGAAAGCTATATAACAAATTTACGTAATAAGTCCAAACGTTATTCATGCATATTATAATACATGAATAGCGAAGTTCTGTCTATAGGTAGGGATAGGTGTCTTAATTCGGCAGGGCTACCAATCTACTATCTGGTTGGTTATGTTCTCTCAGGCTGTCCTAGAGGGACCGTTGGATTAAATCATTGAAGTTGCCACCATTACCATATTTGGTGGAAAATAATGAGTATCTATTTAAAAAACAAAAATGAAAATTAATAATAAGAAACTCTCTTTCTCTTCAATCTCTTTTGCAATATATTTATTTTCAATGTTCTATTTCAACCAACAAAAAAAAAAAAAAAAAAATGGAAATGAAACAAGAATATTGAAGATCTTGAAGATTTTCAATAACACAAAGTCATTTATAGCCGTGTGATATAAACATTAAGACTTCCGCCTTTTCCTGTCCACAAAGTATTTGACACATCACGCGATGGTCTACACAATACACCAGCAGAAATCGCCATCCTTCAGTTGAAGTAATCTTTGCGTTGTGTAAAACAAATATACATGCGGATTCGAACACTCGCTGGTGTGATATAATGTTATACTATTTATACTGACTACACATGTATTACTTTAGGATTCATTATTTCACTACTATGTAGTGTTGACTGAAGTTCATCTCGAGCATGATCGGATAGCAGGAATGCTCACTGTTCTAAGACACTTTCTTTGTGATTCTCTACTAGTCTTTGGGTATACAAATAGGTATTGTTCAATTAAATCTCGCAGTTGAATTTACTTTATACAAATATACAGATTGAAAACGTCTCAAAATCATAGCATCATTGCTGTATATACACCATTCATTATTCTTTCAATATATCATATATAGATGGTATACAAAATGATAACTAATATATGAAATTGTATATACTTATATATATTGAAGCCGGTGTGGCCTAGTGGATAAGGTGCTCGGCTCATGATCGAGAGGTCCCGGGTTCGACTCCCGCCTTTGGCACACCGGTGTTCTGTCTTTCGGATGAGACAGTAAAAACCCGAGGTCCCGTGTCACGGTAGGCGTTGCACGTAAAAGATCCCCACTGTGTTGCACGTAAAAGATCCCCACTGTTTCGGGTGAGTCCGTTGCAAAGGTCTAAATCTATATGCAATGCATCAGGCAGATGCCGTCACCATATACGTAAAATAATCGTGGAGTGACGTAAAACAATAATATATATATATATATATATATATAATATATATATATATATATATATATATATATATATATATATATATATATATATATATATATATATATAGTTATCACTTTAGTAAAGGGTTTTATCAATTAAAAAGAATATCAGAATATACCAATCTGATTAAAACCATATCTTTATTCCGGTCCTCTATTGGTCTCAATGCGGATAAATATCTGGCGAAACCCCGTAAAGAGTTATGTTCCGATGAACTCTGATGACGTTTCAGTTACCGAAAACGTTATTTCCCATAGCCAATCAATGACTCGGCTAGGCAACTGCTAGTGACGCAATATGTAACAAACACTTTTCAAAAACTACCTTGTAGGTCACACACGCTGGGGATATTTGATTCCTAGGAATTTGTAGCCGACCTACTGATTGGCTGAAAGTCAGAGTTCACCAGAACATGACCCTTACTGGGGTTTCGCCAGATCTTTATCCGCAATGGGACATATAGAGAAGCAGACTAAAGATATGGTTTTAATCAGATTGCAGAATATACATATATATATATTGGTCAACTTAAATACACCCCAGATTCTGTTGATCATATCGTCAACAAAATACATAAACCTTTCACTCGCTATAATACAATGATCTTAGAAATCAAATACATTGTAATTGACTGTTCCAGGTCATTTTTCTGGTCAGACGTTGGTGAGTAGAATTCATTCTTATAATCTCAATATATTGCTTAACACTTACATAAGCTGTCTTAAAAACATTTAAAGTAAATCAATGTTTATAGAATTAATAAGTATTAAAAGATTTCACCCATACGGAAGCCCAATTAGGACTTTTGAATTTGATATAACGAATTCTTGAATTTGTTAAAACGGATTAAATTCGTTTTAACAAATTTGAGGAATTCGTTATAACGAATGAAATCTGTTATAACAAACTTGAGGAATTCATTATAACGAATTAAATCTGTTATAACAAATTTCTTGAATTCGTTTAACAGATTTTGAAATTTCTTTTTAACAAATATATTCGAAATAACGAATTCTTAAATTAATATATTCCTCAGATTTGTTATAATAGATTTAATAAGTTATAACGAATTCCTCAAATTTGTTAAAACGAATATAATCCGTTTTTAACAAATTCAAGAATTTGTTAAAAAGAATGAAATCCGTTTTAACAAATTCAAGAATTTGTTAAAAAGAATTTAATCCGTTTTAACAAATTCAAGAATTCGTTATATCAAATTCAAAAATATTTTTTGATAGTTCCTAAATGAGCTTTCGTGTACCCAGATGTTTCCCTTGGATATAATATGTTGCATGTATCATTTTACACTTCATGCGAGTGTATTGTTTGCTTAATATACACTAGCTGACTTAATAAATAATAAATTCTTGTACTGATCAGTACCTGCCGATATTTATTTCTGACTTATACAAAGATTCATTTACTGCCGTACTCATAAACTAATATATTGCTCGTGTGTTTATCTACACAAGATTTGTCAGTGCTTGATACTGCTGATAAGGTTTTTTTTCACCTGAAGCGCTTATAGCGTACATTTTAACTGGTTAAATTCAAGCAATGGTATTATACAATGGTTACTCTCTGATATTCATGTTACACTATCAGACCAGAACATAACATCTAACCCCCTATGTTTGCTGTTGATATTTTGGACTAATTATCCATTACATTTTACCTAAAGGAACGAGAATGCTCTCCAATCTTCAAAAATGTAAAGGCAGGGACAAAGTCACATGTGATGTGTACACCAAGATCTTCAAAAGTAGTGTGGAGAGGTAGGTAGAAGAGATATGGATTCTTAATAATGATCTATTTACAGTAATTAAACACACACACACACGTATATATTATATATTATATATAGGGTCATGGGTTTTGTATAAGAATGTAGTTTGATGCTAGGTCGTGATTCTTTGTATATGATAAGGGGTATTATTGAGTAAACATGGTATACATACATTTTTCGTCCTCGTTTAGCTATGTCGGAGGAAGAGAAATTATACATTGTCAATAAACACAACGATTTACGGGCCAACGTCAATAAAGGGCTTCACGAGAATCCGACTGCATCGTACATGATGAAGCTGGTAAGGTTTGACTTTGTCTATGTTGTGTTTCACACCAGAAATGAGCATCTATATTATAACAACTTCACATATGTATATGTATGGAACGCCATAACTGTTTAAGACACCTAGACTTATCACATACAATTAAGGAATGACTGTCTTTTTTATAGGTTCATGGGGAATGAACTTGGGTGAGAAACAAACAAATCACGTGAACCGCGAAGCGGTTCTCGAATGATTTGTTTGTTTCTCACCCAAGTTCATTCCCCATGAACCTAGAAAAAAAAGACAGCCATTCCTTATATTTACAATGCATTTTAAAAGGTTCTTTTTTGAAAACAAAATATCAAATTCCCCGATATCAAACTGGCAAGGACCGAATTTTTCCTGAAGTGGAAAAGTACTTCCGCCACGCAATATATTGCGTGTCTAGAATGCTAAAAAATACTTTTCTTGCACCATAAACTGAATCGTACGATGTCGTAAACAGGGGAATCACACTCATTCATTCAAGTAGAAAACAATAATAGAACATGAACTTGAACTTGAGTAAGCCCCGCCTCTTTTTATATTACTACGTATGTGATTTGCCATACGCCGGGTACTACTTCCATGACTCAAGTTCATGGGCTGATGAACCGAGTCTGTTTAGCATGGCTCATCGAAGGAATTAGACTAGCATTGTAAATATTGTGTGATACTGCTAATGATTGTGTATTTCACTCATTTATATGGAGATAACTCTTATTATATCAGTCTGTTTACCGGAGATTACACTGGGTGGTGATGATATAACACTTGGCAGAACTGGCATTGTACTTGGTGTCATTGATAAAACATTGCGGCGTACTGATAAAACACTGGATGGTATTTATATAAAACTAAGTGGTGCTGATATAACACTGGGTGGTACTGGTATTACACGGGGTAGTATTGGTATCACATGGGGTGGCACTGATGTAACAGTAATTGGTACTGATATAACACTGGATGGAATTGGTAAAAGATGGGTGGTATTGATATTAGACTTAGTGGGACTGATATAACACAGAGTGATATTTATAAAACACTAGGTGATATTTATGAAACACAGGGTGTATTTATACATAACATAATGGTACTGCACGAGGTGATAATTGATATCACACTGGTATACATGTAACCCATAGTGATATTTATCAAACACTGGGTGATACTTATAAAACACTAGGTTGTACTGATATAACACTGGGTGGTATTAATAGTACATGGGGTGGTACTGATGTAACATTGGGTGATATCTATAAAACATTTGGTTGCATTGATATAACACGGGGTGGTGTTTATTTAAAAGTGGGAGGTGTTTATATAACACCGATTGGTGTTGATATAACACTATATGTCAATGACATAACATTGAGTAGGGGGAAATAACATGGAGTACCACTGCTATGATATTGAGTGATGACGACGTAAGACAACGTGGCCGGGTGACGCGGTGGTGGTTTATACGGGGGGTGGGGTAGGGGTTCGAACACACCCCTCCCCACAAAGTATACTACTAATGACTAAGAATCGAAACGAATATGTCTTTCATTAATTCTGCTCAAATTGTACCAAAATGTATCTACTTAAAAGAGCGGCTCCCTTCGCTAGCCTTATTTTTCATTTCGTTTTGATTGTTCTTCGGAATTTCGCGAAACAGGTCAGGCATCTAGAGCTATCACTGATCCAGGCTTTTGGGCCTGTGAGTCTTATTTTGTGTATTTTATTAATGGAGATTGAAAGTAGTTTTACGATTTTTATGTGACTGTTTCTATATAGATAGCACATAGTGAGCATTGTAGTATACTCAGTTCTCAAGACAAACGATACCCTGTTACAGCCGCTCTGGTCCGCCATGATCGCCGTCCCAGTATCCCTCATCGATCCAGTATATACTGGTATTTTGTTCACTCAGAATGTAGTATATAAAACTTTTTTATAAATGATAATGACATAGATGATAATAGCAATGTATTTTCTATTGTAACTGAATTACCTTATGTACTATCTACACATATGGTAATTCAATATCTTTCTAGGCTCAAGTGAACAATTGACATATTGCGCCGTCTGTCGTATACTTTTCACATATTCAACTTCTCCTTTGCAACTGCTTTACAGAATTTCACCAAACATTACAGGAAGTAAGCACTTAAGATCCTCTACCAAGTTTGTCTTATTCGACCCGATCCGTAATCCAAGATGGCCGCCATGGGTCATGACTGGTTGACACATTTTCGACTTCTCCTCTGCAACAGCTGTATGGGGACCAGGTAGGACAGTCGGTAGCGAGCTCGCTTCTCACCAATGCGACCCTGGTTCGATTCCCGGTGTGGTACGTAAGATGGTGGGGCTGTCACTAGCCTGGTTTCGTGGGTTTTCTCCGGGTACCTCGGTTTCCTCCCACACAAACAACACCCTTACGCCAAGATCCGTGCCAACGAGCAAGATTTATATCAGTTGTTAACTTGTTTCTTTGTAATCGGTGTAAAATAAATAAAGTTTAAATTTTAAACAGCTGTATAAGTCACTATGCCTGACAGGAAGTAAGTACTCAATGTCCTCTATCAAAATTGTATCTTTCGACCAGGGTCCAGCGCCATAAACTGAAGTCAAAAATTCATATTCTTCTGTTCATCAGTGAACTAATAAATGGGATTTGGCTTTTATTTAGTTCTATTCCACTAATAAATAGAATTAAACTATTCTGCATTAAAATTCATTTGAACGTTTGATAATGGAATAAATTAAAATGAAATTTTTGACTTAAGTATATTCTCAGTTTATGGCGCCGGACCCTGATTCATCATCCAAGAAAGCCACCAAAGGCTCTGATTTGCAGACACATTTTCGATTTCTCCTCATTTACTGCTTCACAGAAATTTATCAAATCTTACAGGGTATAAGTAATCAAGAGCCTCTACCAGATCAGTCATTCAAGATGTCATCAAAGGGCTCCGATCGCTTGATACATTTTTGACTTTTTTTCAGCAACTTCTGCACAGAGTGTCACCAAGCCTTACAAGAAGCAAGCTACCAAAGTCCCATACCAGAATTTTATCTTTTGATTCATCTGTCATTTAAGATGACCGCCAAGAGCTATGATTGACACATTTTTAATTGTTTTTCATTAAGTGCTTCACTGAATTTCACCAAATCATATAGAGAGTACAAACTCAAAGTCTTCTACCAAAATCGAGCTGTCATTTGTTTCTGAATGGGCAAATTATGCTCAGGTGAGCGATGTAGGCCCACTTGGGCCTCCTGTTTGTGTATGTATTTTAACTTTTCATGGTGAGTTACAACATTCTGTGTCCCGCGCACATTGTGACCTACCACTTTTACATAAGATAAGCGAAAAATTAAGACATATAGGTTTTTAGTATTAAATATCAACCAGCGAAGATAACGAATTGAATCACATTCCTGGTGAATATGTTAAGGTTTTTTATCAGATGTGGAATGACATGCTGGCAGCAATGGCTCAAGCGTATGCTGAAACTTGCCCAAAGCGAGGTAGCCCTTATATATTAAATGTCTTCCCGGGTGAGTATTATTCACTTTGATTAATGTTATTGAGTACTTTATCAGGTGTGGGATGACATGTTGGCGGCCATGGCTCAAGCGCATGCCGAATCTTGTCCAACTAAAGCCGCTATTGAGTTACTGAATTACTTCCCAGGTGAGTATACGTGGTAAAGCGGTTTGCTCGTTCTCCTGCTTATTGCCTCACGTAGCTCAACACTTCTGCCAATCATCTAGTAATTATGACCAGAGACCTGTAATACAGGTCTCTGTTATGACGAAATAAGCAAACGATTCACACTGTACAGTGTCACATGACATATCTGTAATTTGGGAAATTAAAACAAGCATGAATCATCTCATGCATGTTTGAATTCCCCAAATTACAAATATGTCATAGGACAATAGATTTTACTTCATACACATTAATACCCAATTACTCCACTCACTTGGTGTTAAACGGTGTTAACATGTTTAAATACTACAGGAGGTCCGAATGGCCGAGATAGACCACAAAGATATTCACCATTATAATAGCTTCGCTTCGCTTAACTTTCAAATATAAGCATTGCAGTGGCATAACAAAGCTACATACTTCGTTCTTATATTAACATGATACATATGCATGCATTTCAAGCAGCCGTCAATAAAATGGTAAGTGGTGACATACGGGTACATCCCACTATCTTCATTCTGAAATGAAAGTCCTATAGTATAATATTGAAAGCTTCATCCTAGGAAGATTTTCGGTGGAGCAGAATTTCGATGCTTTTCGTGATATAAAAAATTGGAATAGATGCATGGAGAGATGGGGAACCATTGAGCGGAACAAATTCAAATATGGCGACAGATCTGTACCGTGGTATCATTATCATCATTACAGTAGGGTATGTGTTATACAAATTGTCTCTAGAGGGAAGCAATATTGATCTATAAGCCTCATCAATTGGAGTACTTAGTTATATATGATGTTGACTATTGGTCAGTGAATGTGGGCGGCAAAAGATCTGCGTGGAAGGCAGGTCAAGATAATAATAATAATAATAATGATAATAATAATAATAATAATGATAACAATAATAATAACAATAATAATAATAATTACGATGATGATGATGATGATGATGATGATAATGAGGAGGAGGAGGAGGAGAAAGGTGGCATGAACGAACGATATTCGATTCCGGGCCATCAAACGGTGTTGATGGACGCAAATGATAGGGCTTGAAAGGATTGCAGTCTGTGGAACACATACTTACATGTAAACATTTCTCCAAATAGTGATACAGACAAGTATCGTACTACAATGACCGAAACATGCCATTATAATAAAGTGTGAATGACAGAGATTAGCTTCGAATTTAAAATTTTGTTAATATCTTTTAAAATGTCGGTTTATTTTACCAGAGTATAATTTGATTGTAGATTGTATTTGCTGGAAATACCTTACTTGGATGTGGTATGGCGATGTGCAATGATACTGGGTCATACCTGAGACACATATTTGTATGTAACTATGGACCTAGGTAAGCCTACAACAAGGATCTCGGTAAGGTCACAGCATGTAACATGGATCTAGGTAAGGTCACTGCATGTAACATGGATCCACCATTTGTTTGTAACAAAATAAAGCATTTGTCTTATTCACGAAGAACGGGTTATATTTCAACATGAACTAGTAGTCAAATGGCCCGAGGATGTGCAACTAGCTTAGTTCGAACAATATGTAATATGAAATTCTTCCACATTACATATGTATATATATACTATTATCAAATGACGTGTGGAAAAATTAGGTATAATATGATTATAAACTGTTTCAAATCAGAATTGTTTTATAAGAAATTTGAAAATGTAATCTTGATATACAGGGTTGGTAAACAAGTGACTCCGCAACCATATGATGCTGGTACATCGTGTTCAAAATGTCCCGGAACTTGTGATGGAAAAAATCTATGTGGTAAGTTGTGGTTTTGTCTAAGAATATCGTAATGTGTTTGATTGATTCTTGTTTCACGTCACACTTCAGATTATTGCACGTATATGGTGACGAAATCTGCTCGATGCAATGCACATAATTTTACAAACTGTGAGTGGTCTTTTACATGTCTTACGGGGCCTCGGAGTTTTACTGTCTCATCTGAGGCCCAACGGCGGGACTCGACTTCTCGGTCACGGGGCAAGTACCTGGCAGACTGAGATACACCGGCTAAAATACCGTAAGAGAAAGTAATAAAATAAGTAAGTAATATAGTAAGTTATAGAGTAAGTGATATTGTAAATAATATAGTAAGTAATAAAGCATGTAATATAGTCATATTGTAAGTAAGTAAAAGAGTAAGTAATAGAGTAAGTAATATAAACAGGGATATAGTAAGTAATATAGTAAGTAATATAATCAGTAAGTAATAGGGCAAGTAATGTAGTAATACAGTAAGTCATATAGTAAGTCATATAGTAAGTAATGTAATCAATAAGTAATAGAGCAAGTAATTTAGTAATGCAGTAAGTCATAGAGTAAGTCATATAGTAAGTAATGTAATCAATAAGTAATAGAGCAAGTAATGTAGTAATGCAGTAAGTCATATAGTAAGTCATATAGTAAGTCATATAGTAAGTAATATAGTAAGTAATGTAATCAATAAGTAATAGAGCAAGTAATGTAGTAATACAGTAAGTAATAAAGTAAGTCATATAGTAAGTCATATAGTAATTAATATATTAAGTAATACAGTAAGTAATGAAGTAAGTAACAGAGTAAGTCATTTATCATTACGTTGAAGATAGACAACGTAAGACACCCCACAACCCCCTAAATAGATAAATAACCAAACTAACAAACAAACAAATACTGGGTTACTTGATGCAATATACTAAATATTTATCCCCAGGTAGGGGGACAATAATTTCATACACATTTTATTTCATAAGCAGAGATTAAATATTGTGCCCATCTCCATTTCTACTCATGAAATAAAATACGTTTAAACTAAGCTAAACTAAAAATAATTTTTAAATGAAATACTGGACTAAATTATAAATTCTAAGATCGATTTCTGCTACGTTCAACAATTTTGTTAATACTTTGTTTGGGTTTTAGAGTAACGAAGGAAAGATTGTAACCCAAAACAAGATGTGTTGTCCATACTTTCTTATTTGATGTACTGTATACCGAGTCCACATTCTAAGTCGTACATTTTACCAGTGTCTTTTTTATGAGGTAACATCGATGTCAGTATTACTAAATGTCTTTCTTATGAGGTTACATCAATGTTAGTATTACTAAATGTCTTTCTTGTGAGGTTACATCAATGCTAGTATTACTAATGTCTTTCTTATGAGGTTACATCGATCTTGGTATTACTAAATGTCTTTCTTATGAGGTAACAGAAGCCGGCGTGGCCTAGTGGTAACGGTGGCCACGGTGACATCTAGTGCCTTTCACATGAGGTGACGTCAGTGCCTTTCACATGAGGTGACGTCCAGTGTCTTTTTCATGAGGTGACCTCCAGTGCCTTTCTCGTGAGGTGACGTCCAGTGTTTTTTTTCACGAGGTGACGTCCAGTGCCTTCCACATGAGGTGACGTCTATTGCTTTCCTCATGGGAGACGTCCAGTATCTTTGACATGAGGTAAGACTGTCTTTCTCATGAGGTCACCTCTAGTGTCTTTCCCATGAGGTGACGGCAGTGCCTTTCACATGAAGTGATGTCCAGTGCCTTTCTCATGAGGTGACCTCCAATGCCTTTCTCATGGGGCGACCTCTAGTGCCTCTCTCATGAGGTGACGTCTCCTGCCTTTTCATGAGGTGACGTCGTGTGCCTTTCTCATGAGGTGACGTCCACTGCTTTCTAATGAGGTGACGTCCAGTGCCTCTCTCATGAGGTGTTTTTTTTCATGAGGTGACGTCCAGTGTTTTTTTTTCACGAGGTGACGTCCTGTGCCTTTCACATGAGGTGACGTCTACTGCCTTCCTCATGAGGTGACGTCCAGTATCTTTGACATGAGGTAAGACTGCCTTTCTCATGAGGTGACGTCAGTGCCTTTCACATGAGGTGATGTCCAGTGTCTTTCTTATGAAGTGACCTCCAGTGCCTTTCTCATGGGGCGACCTCTAGAGCCTTCCTCATGAGAAAGGCACACGACGTCACCTCTTGACAAGTGAGAAAGGTACTGGAGGTCACCACATGAGAAAGACACTGGACTTCACCTCATGAGAAGGCACTGGACGTCACCTTAGGAGAAAGGCACTGGACGTCACCACAAGAGGAAGGCAATGGCCGTCACCTTATAAGAAAGGCACTAGACGTCACTTCATGAAGAAGGCACTGGACGTCACCTCATGAGGAAGGGAATTGACGTCACTTCATTTGAAGGTGATGTCCAGTGCCTTTCCCATGTGGTGACGTCCAGTGCCTTTCTCATGACGTGACGTCCAGTGTCTTTTTCATGGTAACGTCGATGTTATCATTTATCAGTAATTGACATTAAATGAATGAGCGTTTCATATATTCACGTATTTCGAATAAAACAACGTATCGTCATTATGCATTTGTATGTTTTATTAATACTGTATGTGTGCCTATTTGTATATTATTATGAATACACCATGTATGTTTATTTGTATGTTATTATGAGTACAATATGTGCGCTTACTTGTATGTTATTATAAACACATTATGTGTGTTTATTTGTATGTTATTATCATGAATACAGTGTGTTTGTTTATTTGAATGTTATTATTATAAATACAGTACAGTATGTGTTTGCTTTAAGGAAGATAGTTATAATCCCGTTAAATAAAATAAAATCTACTACTGATGAAAGATAAGCCTACTGAAAATACAAAGTCCATCACTATTCCGTTTCATTTGTGTCTAAGAGACAATTTACGTTAATCCTATCCCTCTTTTGTCCTCAGATTGTCTGGGTCACACATGTCGCAATGGTGGACGGCTGGATCCAGAGACATGTAAGTGTGGATGTGATGCCAGAATACCATTCAAGAATATGTTCACCCCCTCTGATTGTGCTTGTAAGTTTGATACTGTTTTATACTTGAAAATATAAGGTCTATCATTGCATCAAAGTTATAACCTTTTTATAGGCTTTTAAGGAATAACATTTGAATGATGAAAAGGTATCCAATGCAAACTGTATTTTGTGGGGAACATATCCTTAACGTTACTCTTTGTTCCACCATGCAGTTTGTTTGAATTCTTTTGATTACACAGTTACTTTTTAATTTCATCCCATTGTGAAGTGTATTCGGTTCAGTGCAATACATGTACAAAGGCTAATAAAAATCATGAGTTGTTACATGTTACATTTTGTCATCTTTGTTAATCTAAAAACACCATTTCTTCTTGGAATTCTCATTTCTGAACTGGAACAAAGAATTGTAGCTCAAGACACCGCACATGACCTTTATGCTGTCTTTTTTCATCACAAGTTTCATTGTATTAAATCAATATTTCAAAATTATCCACCAATACCCGTAATTATTAAAATACATTTTTCATATTCACAACAGTAAACTGCACCAAAGCACGTAAACCTGATGGGACAGATTTAGCATTTTACTGTGGCACTGCCAATTGGAATGATTGTTCGAAACTTTACGTTTTTCTAACATGTCCAATTTTTTGCAAAGTATGTCCAGGTAAGAATACGCACATATCATAACTGTAAGTGTTACAAAACCGTAAAAATTCTGTCTTTCAAACTTTAATTGTAGACAGACCTTGACCTTGATAAGCTCTATCCATTGAAACCTTTGTTTGTAACCTTGACCTTGAAGAATCCCAGTTTCAAGGACAAATGTGTAATTGAATTTAGTCCAATTACAGAAAGACTGGATAATTATTTCTTTCAAGCTTCATACGTAGATAGACCTTGATGAGATTTGTCAATTGAAACACGGATGGTTCCCAGTTTCAAGGTCAAATGCGTAATTGAATTTAGTTGAAAGACCATAGGCAAAAACGCTTCGAAATTTCACATGTAGATAGGCCTTGATAAGCTCTGTTCATCGAAATCTTTGTTTGTGATCTTAACTTTGAAGGTTTCCAGTTTCAAGGTCAAATGTGTAATTGAATTTGCTTGAAAGTTTGATATCATGAAGTGAGGGTATACTACACGACAAATTGGTATGATTTTATTAATGTCGAAACTGACTTTATTTAAAAACTGTTTATACTCCCTGCAAACGAATTACCTTGCCCTTCTGATTGAAAAAAACACTTTGTCATACAAATACTACCAGTATACTACATTGACAAATACTACCTGTATATTATATTGATAAATACTACTGGTATATTATATTGATAAATACTACTGGTATAGGGGCAGGCGTGGTGTAGTGGTTAAGCGCTTGGATTGCGGCGCCGACGATCCGGGTTCGATTCCCGGATTGCGCCACTATATTTAAGAGGTTGGTAACCTCCTGCTTCCATGTCGCGATATAACTGAAATATTGTTGAAAGCGACGTAAAACACCAATCAACCAACTACTGGTATATTATATTGATAAATATTACTGGTATATTATATTGATAAATACTATTGGTATATTATATTGATAAATACTATTGGTATATTATATTGATATGGTTGACACTTTACACTATTGTTTCTTAAGACACAACGTACGGCGTGTTCTGATCTTGACCTACGTAAAGTCTATAGGGTCAAAGTTAGGAAATTTTGGTATTCTGATACAATATAGTATTTCCTTTATATACTATTGATCTGATTAAAATATTTTTTCATATAATTAATTCCAATGGCACAATGTTATGTCATGACTGACTCAGTCATTTTAAAACTTAAGGTCACAGTAAATTTATTACCAATATTCGTGTTCTGCACGGTCCCTGTAGCTCAACATGATGCACTTCATATTTAACATAATAGTTACCCATGACACATAGGTGTGTCATGACTTCGGCCCAAAGTTGGGCTACATGTCCAATTTAAAAATCAATGTCCTGATGAGTTCAGTTATGACAAACTTTGCTAATGTACGGCTTTGCTGATGAAGGCCAGGAAATCGTCCCGCAAGAATGGTTCTAATTTATTGTTTGGTTTTTTGTTTTATGCATTTCCAAGATTAATGCACTTGCACGGTAGGGTACCTGTCTCATCATTTTGTCCAATATTACGGACCCACCAGAAGCAGTGGGGATTTTTAACGTGCCAGCGTATACCGTGACAACGTGTCTCAGCTTATACCGTGACAATGGGCCTCAGTTTTTACCATGGCACGGGTCTCGGTTTATACCATTACACGGGGCCTCGGTTTATACCTTGACAATAGGCCATGGTATACACTGTCTCATACGAAGAACACATATGGAGGCAGAATATGATAAATCCTTTAGAAAACAATCTTAGCTACATCCGGAATCGAACCCGGATCCTCATATTTGAAGTCCAGTGTGATAAAACTGTGCAAACCTGCCCCTTGCTCTGGTTTATAAATATTTCAGTAATTATTTTTATATCTTTATTTCGTATAGCTGCCGACACAAAATTCATTCCGGAAGTTCCCTACCTCGACGACGATGCAGATAAAGATAGCACTGATGCATTTAATGACGATAGTGATAAGAGCTCAAATGATGACGCAACGAAAAAAGATCAATCAGAACCGGTTGTTAATGTCGCCAAACCCTCTGATAAATTAAACGATGACGTCATTATCAAAACGAAAACGGAAGTTAATACTGAAGGAGAAGCAAAAGAAACACCCGACGCCGTAAGTGCGGCGGAAAAGGCGATAGAAGAGGCAAAAGAAGCTGCTGCTGCTAAAACAGAAAAATTGGCATCATCAGCTGCTAAGAAAACTATTGATGGTTATGTCAACCGGTTTTTGGATGGCACAAATGACGAAACCAAAGAAAGGGTAATGGAGTATCTCAAAAAGTATAATATTACTACAGGAGCAGGGATTATATATCGAGGTTCCTCGGGAGTTATTATTGTCTTCTGTATCATTGCAGGGGTTTTAAGTTTGATTCTGATTGAATAAATAAGAAAACAAATCTATAGACTTTTCACTAAATTGTAGCAATGAGTACATCAACTGTTTGTCCTTCATTATTCAGATACCAAATATTTTCCTGTAAGGACCCGTGTACCTCCAAGGTGTTCCCAGTGACAAATAACAAACTACTGACAGACTAACAAACGAACTCTGGGAAACTGTGTATGTGACGTACATCATGATTTTAAACATGCAACACATCTAATGAAATTCTTATCCTGAAATGCTTCTAGAATATTTAGTTAGTAATCAGCATAAAACCAGGGTGGATCCAGGAACGCGAAGGGAGGTTTACCCTTTTTTTCCTGACAAAACTTGAAGTTCCACTTCATAGGAGAACAACGGATTTCTTACTGTCTGTAAATCACCCCACCCAGTTATTTCGTCTCAAAACAAATTTGCAGATGATGACTGAAGTACCACCCATCAGATTCAACCAATAACTGAAGGTACACTTAGTAATGAAGAGAGGAAGATCTTTACTGATTATGATGTCAGAAGATCAACATAAGAGCTTATTAACTTTTGCTTAGACAAATAGGGCATATGTATTACTTCAATACTTTCAGAATGCCTCTTTTAACACTTTTATTGAAAATTTTACAAATAATATCACAGTATTCACACCATATGCTTACTAACATTACATCAATTATAACAATGAGTATAGTCAGGCACAAGAATCACAGTGGCGGATCCAGGATTTGGTAATGCCAGGTTGGGCTGCTGACATCACTATGGTGTATGTTGTTTTCCTGTAAACGAAAAGAAACAATTATTTATCAATGGACATATCTTTATTTGAATTTGACAGAAAGACAATGTACATGCAGAGCATGGTCACTTTAGTATAAACTATCTGTTTCCGGTCTCTACATTTACCAAAGTGTTAAAGACAATGTACATGTAGAGCATGGTCATTTCAGTATAAGCTATCTGTGCCCGGTCTCTACATTTACCCAAGAGTTAAAGACAATGTACCTGTAGAGTATGGTCACTTTAGTATAAGCTGTCTGTGTCCGATCTCTAAATTTACACAAGAGTTAAAGACAATGTACCTGTAGAGGATGGTGTCTTTAGTATAAGCTATCTGTTTCCGGTCTCTACATTTACCCAAGTGTTAAAGACAATGTACATGTAGAGTATGGTCACTTTAGTATAAGCTATCTGTGCCCGGTCTCTACATTTACACAAGTGTTAAAGACAATGTACATGTAGAGTATGGTCACTTTAGTATAAGATATCTGTGTCCGGTCTCTACATTTACACAAGAGTTAAAGACAATGTACATGTAGAGTATGGTCACTTTAGTATAAGATATCTGTGTCCGGTCTCTACATTTACACAAGAGTTAAAGACAATGTACATGTAGAGTATGGTCACTTTAGTATAAGATATCTGTGTCCGGTCTCTACATTTACCCAAGTGTTAAAGACAATGTACATGTAGAGTATGGTCACTTTAGTATAAGCTATCTGTGTCCGGTCTCTACACTTACCCAAGTGTTAAAGACAATGTACATGTAGAGTATGGTCACTTTAGTATATACTATCTGTGTCCGGTCTCTACATTTACCCAAGAGTTAAAGACAATGTACATGTAGAGTATGGTCACTTTAGTACTAGCTATCTGTGTCCGGTCTCTACATTTACCCAAGAGTTAAAGACAATGTACATGTAGAGTATGTTCACATTAGTATAAGCTATCTGTGTCCGGTCTCTACATTTACCGTACTGTTAAAGACAATGTACATGTAGAACATGGTCCGTTTAGTGTAAGCTATCTGCGTCCGATGTCTACATTTACCCAAATGTTAAAGACAATGTACATGTAGAGCATGGTCACTTTAGTATATGCTATCTGTGTCCGGTCTCTACATTTACCCAAGTGTTAAAGACAATGTACATGTAGAGGATGGTGCCTTTAGTATAAGCTATCTGTGTCCGGGGTCTTCATTTACCCAAGTGTTAAAGACAATGTACATGCAAAATATGGTCACTTTAGTATAAGCTATCTGTGTCCAGTCTCTACATTTACCTAAGTCTTAAAGACAATGTACATGTAGAGCATGGTCATTTTAGTATAAGCTATCTGTGCCCGATCTCTACATTTACACAAGAGTTAAAGACAATGTACATGTAGAGTATGGTCACTTTAGTATAAGCTATCTGTGCCCGGTCTCTACACTAACCCAAGTGTTAAAGACAATGTACATGTAGAGTATGGTCACTTTAGTATATACTATCTGTGTACGGTCTCTACATTTACCCAAGTGTTAAAGACAATGTACATGTAGAGGATGGTGTCTTTAGTATAACCTATCTGTGTCCGGGGTCTTCATATAAATACTGGACTTGCAAGGAATTATGTAAAGCACTAGATTTTCTCATAATAATAGTTTTGTGCAATTTGATGGCAAGATATATCAACAAATAGTTGGGATTCCTATGGGTACTAACTGCACGCCTCTGATAGCAGATTTATTTCTTTATTGTTATGAGAGGGATTTTATGGTTTCTATTCAAAAATCAAGAGGTTTCGACCTCATTGACAAATTTAATAATACTTGCAGATATCTGGATGACATTTTGGTTATCGACAACCCTGAATTCGAACAATTTACATCAGAAATATATCCACCAGAGCTCAAATTGAATAAAGCTAATACTTGAGATAAATCTACACCTTTCTTAGATTTGAACATCAAAATTATCGACCACCTAATATATACTAATATTTATGATAAACGTGAGGATTTTGGATTTCCTATTGTAAATTTTCTTTACTTGGATGGCAATGTCCCTCGACTCCCATCATATGGTATCTATATATCTCAATTAGTTCGATTTGTCAGAGGCTGCACCGATGTTTTGGACTTTCATAAACGAAATTTACAAATTACTACGAAACTTTTAACTCAGGGTTACAGATATCACAAGCTTAGAAAAACATTCGGCAAATTCTTTAGATCTTATTCAGAACTTTTATCTAAATTTGGAAATATTTCTTTTTAACACTATGTATCCAATGGAATTTCCCATCCTAATTTTTACTGTGATCTCGTATATAAACTAAGGAAAGTAAAAGGCTCCGATAACGTTATTTCATCATGTAATAAAATAGTCAAACGTCTTCTAAATAGACAATATGACATTGAGATCATCAAAAACACTATAGGTCTTGTATTTGGCCCCTCTACAGCCGCCTTATGCAGACTTTAACTTGAACGTTGCACGCTGACTAACAGGGCAGTGGGGACTATATGACGGGCCTTGTCCAAACCTCTTTCAAATGAGACATGGTCCTGAGCCTCGTCCCCTCTGACTGTTAGTTGGGACTCCTACAGATCTAGGGTCTTAGCTCGCTTTCAGACTGGCAGAGCACGGTTTATCATGTTGACGTCGCATATATTTTTATATCATTATGTGTTTTACAATACCTTACGTGTTTTATATTTTTATGACCTCTCAATATGCGATACCTGTTGACCCTTGTTCTTTACATGGAGGATTATTTATAAATTTTTAAATGTAAGTCCTTTGATTGTTCTGCTGTTACGATGAGTAGGAAGGTGGGCCCGTAAACCGGTTAACCACACCATTTGTTTGGCTTTTGTCAAATTAAATGACCGTCCTAAGTCGGTATCGTAATTGCACTAAAATCAAATATTTTTGTAATGTGTTATATGTGCTAGCATATTACTGATATTCATTTATGACATGGTGACTTCTGCCACATAACTGAGCCAGTAACTCCTCTTTTTTCTTTTATTTTCATGTTGAAGGTAAGGCGACACGCTAAATAGGAAAGTGTCCACTTTTTATGAGAATAGGTAATAAGCTATCTGTGTCCGATCTCTACATTTACCCAAGAGTTAAAGACAATGTACATGTAGAGTATGGTCACTTTAGTATAAGCTATCTGCATCCGATCTCTACATTTACCTAATTGGTAAGAGGTTTTACACAATGTGGTATGGTCGTTTTGATTAAAATGTAAAATCAGGGACTTACTTGTTTAGCACTGGGATCGTTGACATGACATCAAAGAGTTTATCCACAGTTATATTCCTTCCCATAGCCATCATCAGTTTATTTGCAGGGTCCCTTATGTGTAGTATAAATCATTATGTAAGAAATGCAAACATTCAAGATGATAGAAAACATATATCAAACTAAATAAACCTTTATATAGGTATATGCACTCATAATTTAAAAAGGTTGAATTTTACATTTAATTTAACATCTGACAACTTAGTATAACTCCATTTTACCTCCTATCATCGCTAGATGGCGCTGGTACCCAGTGGTCATAGTTTGTCTCCACTTCAAACCATCTATACATGAAATATACAAAAATCACAGGGTAAGGATATACAGATTTTGAACAAAATGGACAGATTCTTACGAATATGGGATAGATATAGAATCGATGAACTGAGTGTTAATATGTTGATTTTCAAAATACTGTTGTAAAACTAGTCAAACGTTGTTTCATGACATATATTATAAAAGACAGAAGCGATGGTTTCCGGTCTTTGGTGAAATGAAAGAAAGTGTATCTTTACGAATATCATTTTGAAGAAGTTGTAGTCCTCACGTCATGTAGAGACTTTAAATTACTTCCTATCATCATCGGATCTTAGAAAAAATACAGAATAAAAGAATTCCACGAAAATCCAAAAATATTATCATAGAATACGGGTGACAAATTGGACTGTGTATATCATCTTACTAGCTACAACCGACAAGTAAGGGAAATATTTGTGAAATGTTCTCACATCCAGGAATTGTATGATACACACTGACATCCATGAAGAAATCATAATTTGTGCACAAATTATGAATAACTATAACAAACTATCCGATGACAAAACATATTGGCCAGTTGATTTAAAGTCAGCTGAGTAAGCAAGTCCTTCTTGAGAAAATCCAGAATTCTCAGGAAATTTATCTTTTAATATTTCATTCTTGTGTGTATCAACTTTGACCAAAATCCTATAGGTGGTTCTATTGTGATGTCTATATCTGGTCCTATACAGTGATTTCCACTCTTTTTACTTAAATATTTGAAAAAAGTTCTTCTAAAGATAAAAAAAGGTTAGTAGTGCATTCATTTTATTTTATTCTTTTTTCTTTAAATTTTATTTCAGGACGGAACAGGGAAAAAACATGAAAAATAAAATTAAAAGTTACATTCTCATCCAGATTACTCAGAACCATTTAGATATTCCATCCAAGCAGTCAGTCTGAAAAAGATTTTTTTCCAAGAAGGAATGTCCTTTTCGAACTACTGGTCCCATTTTTACACATCCCTGAAGAGATCCGGTCATAAAAAGGGGGGAAAAGAATATATATATATATATATATATATATATATATATATATATATATATATATATATATATATATATATATATATATATATATATAAAAGCACAAAAAAGGAAATTGTAACAACATTCACTATTCATAAGTATCGGATCAACCTCAATGTAGGTTAATGCAAATCGCCCGAGAAAAAGGGGTCAATATAAAAGCACAGGTAAGCGATAACGATACTAAAACAATTAAAAAATTGCCAAATTTTCGAAGCAATCTGCTTCTTCTTCAAGACACACACACACACTCACACAAATATAAAGACACGAAAAGAAAGATAGAAAATATATACAAAGCAGTAGTCCAACAAAAACTGGTTTCTTCAATTGGCTACATATTTTTGTTGGACTAGTGCTTTGTATATATTTTCTATCTTTCTTTTCGTGTCTTTATATTTGTGTGAGTGTGTGTGTGTCCTGAAAAAGAAGCAGATTGCTTCGAAAATTTGGCAATTTATATATATATATATATATATATATATATATATATATATATATATATATATATATATATATATATATATATATCGCTTGCAAGTTGCAAGGTACAATGAATACTCTAGGATCTCTCCCAGTATTAAGAATTATGTAAGGGTGGTTATTAAGTTGAAGATATGAATTTTTTACTGACAACGGACGGTGACGGGCAAAAGGTGATGGCAATAGCTTATTTGAGCCTTTGGCTCATGTGATCTGAACTGTTGGATACTATTAATTGTTAGCATGCGTCAAACTGAAAAACTATTGGGAATTCGTATGGAAAATGATACTTGCAGACTGTTGTAAAAATAGATATAGAGTCATAATTTGGTTTTGACAACGATTGGTTGCTGCATTACGTCGCTTTCGTCGATATTTCAGTTATTACCAACCTCTTAAACATAATATTAAAGTCCAGTAATCGAACCCCGATCGTCAGTATCGCACGCCAGGCGCTTAACCACTATACCAAGCCTGCTCCTGACGGTACAAAGCAGGTATGCTACATGTATTCGGCTGACACATGTGGGACCCAAGTAACTGTGTGGGTCGAAGCGCTGCGCTGGAAATCAATGTAGCCCGTCTTCTCTGTTCTGGGTTAGAAACTAGATAAGCGCCACTTTGAATTCCATCAATGTACACATTTCCGCTCAAGGTGGGTGGTATCGCATTGGCAGAAACCATGGCTAGGCTTACTACCAACTGTGATACGACAGCTTAAAAGCTTAGTAACCGATAAACATTTTAATAAGTTGAAAAGTGTACCAGGTTACCTGTTTTTACTTGTATCTAATTTCCAAGTTTCAACAGGTGAAAGTCTCCCTTTTGTTATGACGATGCCCTCGTCGGAATTGATTCCACCGACTATGAGATAGGCAGAGGCTTCGGTAGTGGTGTAAGACAAATTCTGTACGGCAGCAGTGAAGGAAGTTTGATGTGCTAATACCTATAATAATTCATAAAAATTAATCAAAACTGTATGTCAATGATTTCTAAAATTTCAAACCATCAAACACACTTGGAGTACTTACATCTCTTATGAGAAAGCTGATTGGAGCAGCTTTTCTGTCGATTAAGCCAATCAGGAAATTTTCCCACCATGCTCCTTGATCTGTAAAAATGAAGTTACGAGCGTAAGTTACGTAAATGTAAGCCGCTACCACAAGAATGTTTTTTTTTTCAAAGTAAGGATTAAAGATAATTATTGGTACCATGCAATGTACGCTGAACTGACCTCGTTCGTCGATGGTGATCGTAAAGGCGTTAGGACGTATGCCAGTCAACAATCCTACGTATCCAGCAAACGTAACACCACTATACACCGTCTGAAAATATAGACCCAAAATACTCATTATAATTCAATCTGAGAAATAATGGCACAATTGTCACTTATAGTAAAATGACTCGGGTCGAGGATTCCTCGGTCTTGTATGTGTATGATAATGTTTGTGTGTCAAAGGAGAGATCTTACACCTAGAAAATTTGCTATGATTTTAAAAGTTTGTAATATAGTTGATACTTTTCAGTAGTTCTACGCTTGTTCTTATTCTTAAACTGAAATGTCTTTAAACATTGGTTGATTCATTATTATAGAACGTTGATGTTATCCTGCGGTCTTCTTTGCTTGTAAATACATGTACTAGTACATGCATATACAGATATACTTATAGACAACATACACATATCTTTATACACATATCATGGATAAATGAAGGATTGGATTTCAGATATATTTTGTAATGGTGTCTTTTAAATAATAATGGGTTTGAAGATCATCCAAGCCTTATGTATACTCTGTATAACCATAGTGAACAGATAGAAATATACACGCTCACACACTACAGAAACAAAAAGAATGATAAATTCTAATACAATTAGCCAATGCATGTATAATGACGTTTCTGTTTTTTTTAATTCTTGTTTTACTGCACACCTGAATAAATTGCACTTGGGTGAAGACATCGGCTCTATGCAGTGAACAGATTATACCCGCGTAACGGACCCACTAAAAGCAGCGAGGGACCTTTTACTTCCACGTTTTACATAACATGACATGTCAGTTTTTACTGTCTCATCGGAAAGATAGGCACCGACATGTCATGGGTGGGATTCGAACCGGAGAACTCTTGGTCGCGGGCCAAGCAACAATTGTGCTAAAATGTCTCCGTTTCTTGGTTAATCAATAACAAACCAACGCCAATGTAAATGTAAAAATCAGAAGTCACCTTGTTATATTGTATGAAGTCGACCTGTATCGTAAGATTCCTTAGCATGGAGGTGAAGCTGTAGTCAAGGTTACGGGCATGCCAAATCATACCTTTATTATCCTGCATAACAATGCTGGTACAGAAGCTACCAAATACAAAAAGATCAACACAATGTCATGTTTGTATTGGTACTAACATCAAAGTGCACGAAGTTTAAAATGTTTTAACAATATGATCACATTAAAAACCCACGCATCACTGTTTGATAGGCACGGGTACATTAAGTGGAGACATAGACACGGGTACATTAAGTGGGAACAGAGACACGGGTACAATAAGTGGGGACAGAGACACGGGCACATTAAGTGGGGACAGAATATGTATTAGGTATTAATAAGTGGCTATTAATCACAAAAAGTCTCCGTACAATTGCTAATAAATAAACAAAATGTTACCTTTGAATCATCAATTTCATTACTTAAGAAGACAGACAGGTGAGATTGTATAATATAACAAACGGAATTAGTATTTAATTACAACTGTTTGACCATCATTCATTCACAATGTTATGAAAATTTGGGCAATTTTATTAAAACGATTTTCAAGATAACAACGATTCAGAACAGAACATGCATGTTTGGATTTCGTTCAGTGCTTGATAATTTCCAGGAAAGTTGTTATAGGAACGTCACGTTATTTACATATGATAATCAATATTATGATTGTTGTTTAGTGACCTTGACTTCCATTTACAAGGTCACCTAAATTTCAACGTATGAAGTCTAACTTAAAAGGGTGGGTGGTATCGAAATGTGGTCATTTTGTAAAGACTGTCCGTTTCTTATATATATTTAATTCTATACTGTCCGCTAAATGTACAATGTTGAAGATGATATATCTAAATTAAGTATGATATAAACGGCGGACATTACAATAAAACGGCAATTCATTTCAAAATATGTAGGAACACACATGAAATTATTTGACCTTGAAATACAAGCCCGAGGTCAAACACGTATGGTATCTATAACATCAATAATCTATGGGGAAATTTTGGTAACACGTGACCGAAAAATATCCTTCATTGTGTATCTAACAGAGTTTTGCAAAAGCATCATTTCTGGGAAAGGTTATGTTCTTAAACTAAAAAAAAAAAAAACAAAACAAAAAAACAAAAAAAAAAAAAACAATAACAAAAAAAAAAAAAAAAAACTCTGTACGAAATAAAGCAAAATCCCAGAGGTTGCTTATTTCCAAGTAATCGTCAAAATTACTTAAAATGAAGTCCTTTTAAACACACCGGTGCAATCTACACACAGAATATTTTGTTATTATAGAATTGTGAACAAAGATTTCCATTTTCACCAGTCTCCTTTCTTATTAAATAAATCACACTTAAATTTGTTATGTTTAGATACATTATACTGATACAACTTTGATGCATAATGTAATTAATTAGCTCTCTTTAAGATTCTGTCAAATATTGGTTGCCAGATTCGCTGCTATATTTTCACGCCATGCAAAGAAAACCAATACAAATATACATACGCCGATACGTCATACAGAATATTCATTCCAACTATCAGTCCAAGATTGGTGTCAAGTGCTTTGGCGATTCCTGAATAAGAAAAGGTTGTATAATGATGAAAAATATGCAGGAGAATCGACATATCGTCTCATCTATTGCACGGAATAATTAGTCCACCATGATATCTTTTATTACAATACTGGATAATGTTTGGTTGATTGGGAATTAAGGTCGCTTTCAACATTTTTTCCACTTTAATACATTACAAGTTCGCAACATGTAAGCAGAAGAAAATAAAACTCCCAAACATATATAGTGGCGCAATCGAGAATCGAACTCGGACCACCTACACTACAGTCCAAGCGCTTAACAATGACACCACGTCTACCCCTTGACATAATGAAAAGCATATAGAGCTGGGTATCTAACGACTACTGGTAAAGTCATCTGTTGGTTTGCTTTATTGCCTTGTACGTCATTCTCTATATCATCTGTTGGTTTGCTTTATTGCCTTGTACGTCATTCTCTATATCATCTGTTGGCTTGCTTTATTGCCTTGTACGTCATTCTCTATATCATCTGTTGGTTTGCTTTATTGCCTTGTACGTCATTCTCTATATCATCTGTTGGTTTGCTTTATTGCCTTGTACGCCATTCTCTATATCATCTGTTGGTTTGCTTTATTGCCTTGTACGTCATTCTCTATATCATCTGTTGGTTTGCTTTATTGCCTTGTACGTCATTCTCTATAGCATCTGTTGGTTTGCTTTATTGCCTTGTACGTCATTCTCTATAGCATCTGTTGGTTTGCTTTATTGCCTTGTACGTCATTCTCTATATCATCTGTTGGTTTGCTTTATTGCCTTGTACGTCATTCTCTATAGCATCTGTTGGTTTGCTTTATTGCCTTGTACGCCATTCTCTATATCATCTGTTGGTTTGCTTTATTGCCTTGTACGTCATTCTCTATATCATCTGTTGGTTTGCTTTATTGCCTTGTACGTCATTCTCTATATCATCTGTTGGTTTGCTTTATTGCCTTGTACGTCATTCTCTATATCATCTGTTGGTTTGCTTTATTGCCTTGTACGTCATTCTCTATATCATCTGTTGTTTGCTTTATTGCCTTGTACGTCATTCTCTATATTCCTTTATGGTCTCGAGTACTATCTATGGTGTACACGTGAGAGATATACCAATGAAATGATGCGAAAGTAAAGAAACACAGCCGAGCCTCCTGCTTTAAAGTAGTCTGTCTCATATTTAACTATGTTTAGTATCAATACAGGGACTGCATATGTACACGTGTATATCTATACAAACTTGCTTAATGTTGTTTATATTATATTACACATTTGAACACACATAACATGAGCAACCTAAACAGTAAATGAAAGTCACCACTTAATTTGGATATTACGTGACCAATCAAGACATCTTAAACATATTACTGTCCGCGCCACTCTGAAAACTGGAAAATCTGGATTTTCAGTTATTCATCTACAGAATAATTTCAAAAAGGCAAAACCATTCGATAGATCTTGTTTAGTCGTAACATTTGGTGTATGCTATATGTTTGTATGAAGAAGCGTTCATATTTTATAGAAAAAATCAATTTTAGATAGGGCGATTTCCATGTTAAATTTTGAAGTGACGTCGCCAAGTTTCCAATAGACTCAATGTTAAACATCGGCGATGTCACGTCAAAATTAACATAGAAAACGCCCTATATAAAATGATTTTTTCCCTATAAAATACGAATGCTTCTTCGTAGAAACATGTAACATACACCAAAATTTACGAATAAACTAGATCTGTCTATTGATATTAATTTTGTAAAACTATTTTAAAGATAAATATGTGAAAATCCAGATTTTTCGGTTTACAAATTGAGTGGCGCGGACAGTAGTGAGGCATGTGCATTATAAAAAAAATACCTATCAATCTTGCATATATATATATATATATATATATATATATATATATATATATATATATATATATATATATATATATATATATATATATATATATTATGTGCCTTTGTGTTCATGGGTTAGATGGTTAGAGTTCCTTTTGGACCACCCACTTTTTTATCTGATAATTAATCACAAAGATAATAAAACTAATATTATATTGGTTTTAATCGTTTAATCGGTGTATCGTTACTTAAAAAACCAAAAAAAAAAAAAAAATGAGTGAGGAGTATGAATTATGGAAAGCCGGTGCGCAATGAAATTGCTAATCGCTTTTAGCCAATTGCTTTTTGCTAATTGCCTATAGTGTGAATTTACATTTCCTACCTGCGACGGACAGACCCCACCCCTTTTTCACAGATCAAAAGTTGGCACTTCATGGGTGCAAAAAAAAAAAGCAAAATGAAATCGCTAATAACAGTTTTATTAAAATTAATGCTTATTGCTAATAGCTTATTGCTAATTGCTTATTGCTAATTGCTTCTTGCTGATTGCTTTTTACTGATTGCTTTTTGCTAATTGCTTTTTGTGCAAATTGAAAATTGCTTTTTGTTACGTTTGGACAATATTTGAACCCGCTTTGCAGTGTGCAATGACAAGCCTTCCATGCAACATCGTTGTGAAGAACTGCCAAAAAACGGACAAAAGTGTATTCGATCGAAATATCTTTTTCGTCGTTTCGGGCATAATGAACTCTGCATTACGCTAGACCCTAGTTTATATCTTGGCACCACTAGCGTTTACATTAGTAGTAGAAACTGTTAACGGTATAAAGCAAAAAGCAATTTTATTATTGACGAATAGCATTTAGCAATTAGCAAAAAGCAATTAGCAATTTCATTGCGCACCGGCTTTCCATAATGAATTATATCTTCACTGAACGTAAACAGGATTTCCGACTGTATCGTAAATAAAAAAATTAACACTGCATTGTGAACGTATCGGATTTCCGATTGTTTGGTTATAAAACTCTGTAAGAGCATACAGATGTAACAACACAAGCAAATATGATAACAGGCACTTAATGATGCCAGTAATTAGCCCAAAAATATTTATATAGCAAGATGAAATAAGAAACTAAAGCATATAAATATCAGTTGATGAACGGATGTTCTTAATTTTCCTTTGATGTCGGACCGATTAGAAAATATTAGAATAGAATGAGACAGATTAATACTAATAAATTATAAAACATGTAAATATATTACTAAAAACTAACAAATTTATGTAGCTTTGATGTGTAATTTTTCTATTATAAGATACAATCCAAATCTATACTGAGCAAAAAAAAAAAAAAAAAAAAGAAAAAAAAAGAAAAAAGAAAGTATCCACTGTATACAACTGGAGTTATTTTTTCTAAACTGTAAATGCTATCTTTTTCAAATTGTTATTAAAGTAATTAAGACATCTCATGAAGACATTTACCAATTTTATCAAAATTTAATAAGCATTTCACTAATAACAGGCAGAGAAATGTGTAAGGGGTCATTTCAGAAAATCACAAATCTCTGACTGGAATAAAAAATTAACATTTCATTGTCAAATCAATCCATAATTGCTTATCATCGGGTATGACCACCCTATTTGCTAAAACATCACGAATTCTACTTTGCATGCTGTTGACGTAACGTCTAATGACGTTAGGGGCTAGATTATTCCATTCTGCTATGAGAGCATTTTGTAGCTCCTGTATGCTCAATGAAAGCCGGCGTGGCCTAGTGGTATCGCGCTCCTGATCGGGAGGCCGGGGTTCAAGTCCCGCTCTGGTCATGCTGTGTCCTATCTTTCGGACGAGACAGTAAAAACCGAGGCCCCGTTTCGTGGCATGCATGGCACGTGAAAGATCCCTCACTGCTTCGGGTAGGTCCGTTGCAAATGTCAAAATTTGTATGCTCCGCATCAGGCAGATGCCGTCACCATATACGTGAAATAATCGTGGTGTGACGTTAAACAAAAATCAATCAATCAATAAACCTGTATGTTCAATGAATGTCGCATGTGCGCTCTTCTACCCAATAAATCCAATATGCGCTCTATCGGATTGAGATCAGGGCTATTTGTTGGTCATGGGAGGACGTTAACTTTATTTCGTTGAGGGAAGCGTTGAGTAAGTCGCACGGTATGCCGTAGAGCATTGTCGTGTTGCTTGGTGAAGCTTAGAGCATGTCTCTGGATAAAGAGAACTACTTCTTGAGCTAGAATCTGATTAATATAGACCTGTGCGTTTAAATAAAATACGAAAGTAACTGGTGTCACATGACTATGACACTAACAACAAGGCGCGTTTTCCCGGCGCCCACGATTCCACCCCATATCATAACGCTGTCACCGCCAAACCTGTTTCTTTGAAGGACACATGCATCAGTATATCGTTTCCCTGTCGATGGTAAACCCTGGCTCGACCATCACTATGACTAAGGTTGAACCTTGATTCGTCAGTAAACAAAACGTTATTCCAGTCATTCCTCGTAAAACGTATAACGTCTACACCAGTTAACGCGAGCATTGCGATGAGCAGGCGTCACAATCTGTCCGAAATACGGCCTGTAAGCTCGTATCGGCCTATTTCTAGCCCTTAAGTTGTTACGGATAGTCTGTGCGTTGACACAATAACGTCTGGCTGTAACAGTGGCTAGCAAATGACGTTGACGGAGATGCGTCAATGATATGTTACGGTCATCGCGGATCGTAGTTGCACGTGGTCTACCCCTTCGACGACGATCTTCAACGCTGCCAGTCTTAAACGATGAACTAATAAAGTTATGGTCCTTTTAGTGCAACCAAATGCCCTGCTAACAGCGGTCACTGTTTAGCCTGCGTTCAACATACCAATTGCCTGGTTACGCTGGTCCTCGCTCAGTCTTGGCATGTTTTAATTGAAATCTTTCGTGACTTTCGTAACTGCAAGAAGATTACTTGCAATGCAAAAAATTAAATAAATTTTACACGTGGCGCACATGTGCGAGTCAATTGTATAGAGAAACAACAATCTGATCAAAACCATGTCTTTATTCCGCTTCTCTGTTTGTCCCATTGCGGATACGCTATGGGACAAACAGAGAAGCGGAATAAAGATATGGTTTTAATCAGACTGAGACAACCGACTGTTAAATTATCCAGTTACGGTTAACTGTACATGGGTAATTGGGCTTGTCCGGTAGACAGTTATAAGTCACTATTGCTTATGCCAGGAACTTATGCATAACGGTGTAAATCTTCGTAATCATATATTCGATTTATTCAACATTGAATAGTGGATACTTTTTATTTTTGCACAGTATATATTAGATGGTGACTAAAGTTCTTACCACGAATCTCAGCGGCGTATGGTGCAGGTAGATACTGGTCAACATCTGACGCAACCAGTTCGATGATCTTTATGGTTTCATTTGGAAATGGTAAATTGTGGACATAGGAACTGCAAATATACCATTCTTAAATTATTAAGTAGCCTGAAATAACCTAAAAGGCGTGCTATGTAGTATTTCAAATTAATTGGCATGAATTACAATGCATCGTGCCAGGGACATATATATATATATATATATATATATATATATATATATATATATATATATATATATATATATATATATATATATATATATATATATATCTTTAGATATATACGTCCCTGATCGTGCTGAAAATGACAAAAGGCATACATGTTAATGAAGAGAATATGTCTATATATGGCTCGACAACCTAATGCTTAATTTGTATTATATTAAGATGGTCTTAAACGAGCAAAGGTGCCATTAGAAATATATATGGGGACGATAATTTTGTACTAGATCAGGACGTTATTAATGGAGATATGTCCCCTTGGTTTCATGCGATCTCGGTTGTTCGATATCTTAAATAATCAGCTCTCGTAAACTCTTATGAAACAAATACACACAATGCCCAAATAAATGCCGTGTGAAATGATAAGAAATGAATTTATTGAGATAAATCTTCTTCATAAGAAAATGTAATGGTAAGTATACGTAGAAATCTCAATGCCTGAAGCTCTTACATATAAGGTAACGGTTTATCGAGGGACAAGCAATGTCAGAGATGCAAAATGTATTTCTGCATGTCTATGTATATAGGTCACACGTTGAATATATACATGTGTATGTGTTTGTTTGTTATTTTCATGGAATGCAGCATCCCTGATTCATATTTTTTTTTCATATTTCCAATACCTATCATATACTGTATATCATCATGTATTGTTGTCCAATACAATAACAGATTGGGGGGGGGGGGGATTTGGTAATCACTGGGGAATGTAGAGAAAGGTGTAGGAATTGTGATGTATTCTTATGTCAGATTTTCAGACATCAACCGCAACCTACAAGAATTAAATGACAGATCACACTACTCACTATACCATAGACACATTATAGTTTCTTACCCCCCCCCCCCTCTTTTTCCTCTCATCTGTTCTATGGTGTTGATTCTCTTTTTTTCTTTTATTCTGAATACTGATACATACTTTCTCCTTTCCTTTCCCTCATTCTCATTTAATTTTCAATTAATCGTGTCATGTGGTGTTCATTTTCTTTCTTTCCGAGTAACGATGATGCACACATATAGTACAAAATCAAACATCCTATATACATATCTTATCCTGTTAATAATTTTTCATTTTATATATAATATTAGTAATAATTTTCAGTTTTATCACAGACATATATACACATATAGACGTATTTATGTCTCTGGTTTTATTTTCTCTAAGTTCTAACAATTCTTATTAAAGGTTACAAAGGAGCTGATTTATTCATGTACCGGTACGTACTTCGATGTATTACTTTTTCTGACGTGAGGAAATATCTAAAAACAATAATCTTTTAAAAACGAATTTAATTGAAGTAAATGGAGGCAGTAATAAAACTTTGTCTTTTACGCAGCTGTGCGTCCAACAAGGTATTTAGGTCGATTTTGCTGTTGCTATGAGTTTTGTTTTTACTTACAATATAACGTTGTATGCATCTGGCCCAATTTCTCTGAAGTCCTTTACGACATGAGTCCATCTTTCCTCTGCAGGTAGATCTAGATTGACTTGGTAACGTGGAGGAATAGTGGGCTTATCTGGTACTCCTTCAACATGAAAAAATGTTCCTAAAAGAAAGCACAAAATTAACACAATCCAGGAAGCTGCCATTTTTGGAGTCATGTGATTGATGTTGACGCATGTGACTAAAGAAGTCTTATGTGTTGAAAACATTTTTCGTGTGGAAAAATCGGAACGCTTCGAGTGTTTCCGAATGGAAATAAAATAGACAGGAGAGAAGTTGCGATTGTACGGGAAAAATGAATCCGAAGAGAAACGTGAAAAATAAGTTTTATGGGGGAAATAAATCCCGAAATGACAAATTTAGGGGTCATAAGGGTAAAGTTAGAAAGAAACAACTGTATAATTCTAAAACAAAAAGTTGTGAAGTAATTGATGAAGAAATAGAACAACTGAAATCCAAGTACCATGCGGTAATTTTCGAATTTACTCTGTCTTTGTTTATTTAATTTATGCGCTATTCGTACGTTACAAATGCGATATACTATATTGTTCATCATTGTTTAGACAGGTTTCTTGAAAAGCATTTTTCTTGGTCAGACATTTGAACTGACAATGCCTGTACTAAAGCCTCAATATAAATCGTGTTTTAGGTTGCCCGACGGCCTGCGTACCACAGTCAGTCGCATAATCTCTTTTAAGATTCTTGCACATGGCCATTTTATTATGCTGTCGTTTACTTTTGCCACTCGCCACCTGCAAGTATCTCAAAAGAGATTAGCAATCATATAGTAAGGAGGTGGGGAGGGATGTTTACTCCTAACACATAACATAAGGTACACAACTATTTTTGCAGCAATGTGTAAACACTCGTGAATAAAAAAAATTTGGCTAATCAGAATAGATCTGGAAAAATGAAAGTAATAATGACGTCCCTCGCCTTTCAGCTAAATAATACATTAAAATAACTGCTCTTTAGCGGGGATTGAAATTAACATTTTTGACCACAGGCCAATTTTAGCCTGTGGAACAAAAATCCACAGGCTAAAACAAAAATCTACAGGCTAATTAAGAAAAAAAAATTTTTTTCAACACTGTAATTCAAATACATCATGCACCATGTTACAATATAACATTAACAATAAACTAGTGACTAGTCATCATGTCTGACGTTTCGCGCAATCAAATCGAATCTATGTTCAACGTCATATGGTACATGTATTGTGAACACTTTACTTACGGCCTAAAACATTCAGGATTATTCAAGCATTTTACAAGCAGATGTGGTCCAAACCCTGTAAAACGGACATCTTGATAAAAAACTGATTTCAAAACAGTGGAGATCATATGACGCAATGTAAATTAGTCACTCACAATTTTTTTTCGAGTTCCTAAATTTTCAACTTGCAATTTCCAAATTTTGCTCGCATTTCACGAGTATTTCCCATTAATTTCAATCCCTGTTTAGTTTGCTCAATAATAACACAAATAATAAACAAATACGTTAAAATACATTTTATTCAAGATCGTACACAAAAATGAATAATTATCTATGTGAATCAATATTATCCAATCAGATGGGGGCTTTCATTCTCACGGAACCTGACCAGAAGTTCAGGGCGATTTGAATTGAGAATTGATGCCAGGGAAAATGCAACTGCAGAAAATGGACTAAAACACAATGTATTGGCCTTTGGTGGGTAAAATTATATATGTATGGTGAAAGAAGAAGGTTTGCTATTTCCTTTGATGCAAAGAACATCGAGATACATGAAAAATAGCCAGAGATATACGCGATTAAAATCTAGTGTTTACACATCGCTGCTAAAATAATTGTGTACCTTGTGGTATGTGTTAGGAGTAACCATCACTCCCCACCTCCTTACTATACGATTGCCTGTGCTGCAGACCCTGAATTTATCAAACCCAATTTATCTACTGACTTTAGTGCATAGAATTACTGGAAACACTGAAAATATTGTGTAATTGCCGAAAACACCATAATAAACACTGAAAACACCAATAAAAGTATAGAAAACCACATTGCTGTGTTACATATTGTTGTTGCCTATAATTTGGCCAAGTTTTATTTCACCCTGATGCATTTTGAGTGGTATGTGATCATATTTGATATGAGCTCTTTGTTATCGATTGGACAGACGCCATGTTTGTTTATATGTGTGCTTATGCTAAAAATAGTTCACTCTTTCTTTTTCCCTTAGTAAAAAAGATACAAGATAATTAATCGTTTATCAAGTTGCTGAAAGGGGAAATACATGAGTAGATAGATATATATATATATATAATGAATAGATCAAGAGTGGAATGAATGATGCTGGTACAAGATATCTCTCTGCCGTTAGAATCCCCATATTGTTTCTAGTTGGTTGGTTGGTTGTTTGGTGTTTTACGTTGCTTTCAACATTATTTCAGTTATATCGCGACATGGAAGCAGGAGGTTACCAACCTCTTAAACAAAGTGGCGCAGCCCGGGAATCGAACCCGGATAGTTGGCGCGGCAAGCCAAGCGCTTAACCACTACACCAAGCTTGCCCCCTTGTTTCTACTACATATTACAATCTGCAGTGGAAATAAGATAACTTTTATAACTTACTCAAAACATTAAACATTGACATAAATTTTGGCAAATATTGAAAATATCCTAAAGGAAAAAATTGTTTTTATGCCATCAAATGGGGTTTTCCGGGACTTATTTTGGTGTTTTCAGTAATAACATAGTGTATTTGGTGTTTCCGGCAATTCTATGCAATGTTTTGACTCTTACTTATTATTTAAGTTTGAATTTGCAGTTTTTCAGTAATCATAATTATCTTCATAGGAAATTAAGTGAACTGTACTTGAAATAAGTTAATCTCAGAGTAATAGAGAACGATAGTGGCCAATGTCATGGCTGCTGTGGCTTACTGCTGTGGCACACTGCTATAGTGAGAGAGTTACGAAACTGCATCTCCAAAGTGCATGAAACATCATGAAATCATTATCTGAAACGTTGATGACCATACGCACTTTGCACACAGTATTTATTGGGAGTAGGATTACAATCCCCTCTCCAAATTCAAACTACCAACTACTTTTGATAATGTGACTGGAATCCAACATTTTTTTTCTGTTTGTTCATTAATTTATTGGCCGAAATGATTTGCTAAGAAAACTGTTCACCTGGTAGGATAATATTCTCTGACCATAAACTCCCTTTTTATATGCCAGCTTTTCTAAAATATCATATGATATTAAAGTAGGGTTTTACAATATAATTAATTTAGTACAATGAAATAGGACAAGTGACTTTAATAGTGCTGAATGTGTGATGTAAGGAAGAACTTCAGATTACATTATGATGTCACGCAGGAATGAATTTAGTTTTTTACAATTTTATTTACGTGGCATAACAACAAGCATGTGTTTCATTAATAACAAGGTTTAAGAGAACTTGAGTTTATGTCAAAGGCTTTTCATGATATTTTTACCTGATGCTAACATTAGGGGGAGAGGAAGCCACCTTTTATTTCTTCTGTATTCTTACATTTTTACAGAAAAAAAGTAGGGGTGTTAAATTCTTCTCTTGGCCATAAATTCTTACTGCCTTTATGGATTTCAATAAAATTTCTCTTTACTATTGTTTGGCAAGCAAACTGGTCAGGGTCTTTTACGCATTTGATTATTGTCTTTCAGTGAAAAAACCGCTACTAAGATCAGACTTGATGATTTCTTGAAGAGTGTTAATGCTATAAAATGCATATAGATACATTGTTTAGGTTTCCTAACCTTAACTTAAATTTTGCAAGTTTGGCAGTGTGAATTTAGAACCTAGTGAATTAACAAAGAAGAACCCTTCAGAGCATTGTTTTATTTGGAATGCATAGAAGATAACCATTAAAATTTCAAATAATTCATATAGATTTATACTGAGCATATATTCACATAGTGATGAAAAATTTATAAACAATGTGGTTTGTTTATCATGTAAAGATGGAGAGGACAGTACTAGATGTTAGCTTTTCCCTGATATACGATACATGTATATGATTATGCGTTTAATAATGTTAGATAGTAAGTTACACCACAGTCTGGGTGGAACTTTGAATGCCCACTGTCCACAGTGGGCAGTCCACCTGAAATTTCAGTGGGCATTAGGAGTAGACATTTACCTGAGCTATCAAGCTGTTCACTTACCTGCATGTTAATTCCAACTGGCTCTTACAAGAATGTCCACTGTGTCCAGTGGACATTTTTAATGCCCACTCTAAAAATGCACACTGTGACCAGTGTGAGTTCAAGCTTGACAGATTAACGGACTTGTGTTTGGGATCATATATTACATTTTTCATCCACATTAGTAATTAAACATTCAAGGTATCATCATTATATATAGATGATTTATTTTAATTTTAACTGCCGTAATCATGAAAGAAAGTTATTATAAACTGCTAATTGTGAAAATTGTCTTGAATTATACAAGCTGTAAATTGTAAACAGTAACTTCATCGAAGATAATGAGCCAAGCCCCAGACATTGTTGAACAGTATCAAAGCCGATGGAATGGCTTTATAAGGGCAGATCTCCGTGTTACACATCTTTCTTTTAGTTTTATTAAATACGTAGATGATATTTGACATGATATACATTTAAATTGAGAATATTATATCGTCTTTATGCTATTTTTAGTATTACAGTAGTACAGAATGTACGAAGGTAATAATGTCCGGTCTTTCCCTTTCTAGTTTCCCCCAAACTCCCAAAACTTGAACTTGCCAAAACTCAAAGTGATTTTGTAGGTCCCGAGCATTTCGAGTTACTGAAGTTTGACAATATATGTAACAGATTGAAAGTGATAAGGGATGACAGAGCTTGATTATAGTCTGAAAAGCAAGAAATTAAATATGGATCATGAACTTTTTTAGGATTTAAGGTTGTTTAAACTTTTGAATGATGTTTAAACTTGTAAATGATGTAATAATTGTTTAATTTTAAATTAACACATTTCAGATTGAAACAATCAAATTAAAGAAATTCTCTGACTTCCCATTGTCAGGTAGAACTTTACAAGGTTGGTGCTTTTTATACGCTCGTCATTAGATGGGACGTATTATGTTATGGCGCTGTCCGTCCGTCCGTCTGTCTGGGGTCATGTTTTCCAGACTTTTTTTTACAGTCTTTCAAGATACTGAGTTGAAATTTGGTATATAGCTTTATTTTAAGCGGCGTCAGTACCAGTTGTACTTTTGTTACGATTGACCTACTTTTGACAGATTTATGGCCCTTGGACTTATAAATTTCAAGTTTTTTTCAGAAATTCATTAAAAATCTATTTTTTGTCAAAACATTATGAAATTTCTCATGAAACAAGTAAAATGTACCAACTGTCACATATGGTACGAGTTTTAATATCTTTTTATTTATTTTTGAGAAATTTATAATTTTAGGGGTGGGGAGGGGGGGTTGACCATATGTCCTAGGTCATGTTTTCTATACTTTTTTTTGCCGTCTTTCAAGATATTGAGTTGAAATTTGATATATAGCTTTCTTTTTAGCGGCGTCAGTACCAGTTCGAGTTTTGTTACGATTGACCAACTTTTGACTGATTTATGGCCCTTGGACGTATAAATTTCAAGATTTTTTCAGAAATTCATTAAAAATAAATTTTTTGTCAAAACATTATGAAATTTCTCATGAAACAAGTAAAATGTACCAACTATCACATATATTATGGGTTTTAATATCTTTTTTTTCATTTTTGAGAAATTTATGCTTTTACAGTAGGGGGGGGGGGGAGAGGGAGGGGGTGACCATATGTCCTAGGCCATGTTTTCTGGACTTTTTTTTTTGCCGTCTTTCAAGATCTTGAATTGAAATTTAGTATATAGCTTTATATCAAACGGTGTCAGTACATGTTCGAGTTTTTTCACGATTGATCACTTTTGACAGATTTATGGCCCTTGAACTTATAAATTTCAAGATTTTGTTTTGAAAATTCATTGAAAATCTAATTTTTGTAAAAACATTATGAGATTTATCATGAAACAAGTAAAATGTACCAACTTCCACATATTGTACAGGTATTGATATCTTTTTCTTCATTTTTGAGAAATTTATAATTTTAGGAGGGGGAGGGTTTTAGGGGGGATGGGGGCTTGTACTAGAAAATTTCAATTTTTTTTTGCAGGTCAAGTTCCAAGATGGGTTGGATAGGACTATTTCTCCAGGAGTTATTGCCCATGGGCTTATTCTTATGATAAAATGCTATGAAACGCAATTAACAATTAACGTCAGATGTTTTTCATGAAAATCATGCCAAATGCAAATTGATCCCGTCCGAATTAAGCGACGGGCATATTATGCCACGTTAGGCATTGCTCTTGTTATTTACTCTTATTATTAAGTCTTATTAAATAAAATTCAAAGCAAAAGTGTTATTTTACTACTGTTGTGATGCTGTGTGGCTGTTACACTTTCTGTACAGCGTTATTATATGACTGTTGTGATGCTGTGTGGCTGTTACACTTTCTGTACAGTGTTATTATACGACTGTTGTGATGCTGTGTGGCTGTTACACTTTCTGTACAGTGTTATTATACGACTGTTGTGATGCTGTGTGGCTGTTACACTTTCTGTACAGTGTTATTATACGACTGTTGTGATGCTGTGTGGCTGTTACACTTTCTGTACAGTGTTATTATACGACTGTTGTGATGCTTTGTGGCTGTTACACTTTCTGTACAGTGTTATTAAAGGACTGTTGTGATGCTTTGTGGCTGTTACACTTTCTGTACAGTGTTATTATACGACTGTTGTGATGCTTTGTGGCTGTTACACTTTCTGTACAGTGTTATTATATGACTGTTGTGATGCTTTGTGGCTGTTACACTTTCTGTACAGTGTTATTATATGACTGTTGTGATGCTTTGTGGCTGTTACACTTTCTGTACAGTTTTATTATATGATTTTTGTGATACTGTGTGGCTGTTACACTTTCTGTACAGTCTTATTGTACGACTGTAAAGGCAATTCGTCCTTCCACTGTTCGTGAAGAGTGTGGCATTCAGAGGATTTTCACTTGTTCTATTTATCACATCATAAAGAATTGCGTTATCTGTTGGAGTCTTATTAGACCTCAGATGATTTCATCACAATGAAAAATTGTGTTTTGTGGAGAGGTGAATGCCATTTAAATGAAATAGTGATTTGAAGTTTAACAACTGTTAAGTCAAACCATGTGTTAAAGTTTTGAACAACAGTCGCTGATGTCACCTTTCAGTGGTTCATGAATATCCTCCTTGATACCTTGTTGTGAGAGACATGTTTACACTAGATATTTCTGTATTTTACATGTTTGTAGAGCTTCAAGGGAGAAATACTTGGTGGTACAGCATCTTAAATAAACCAACATTTCTTGCTAATTCAAAAGATTGATTTGCAGTTTATATAGTGAATATGAAATTGTAAAAACATTTACAGGACATTCAGCCTAGAAAATAAGGACTATTCACCAGATTAAAGCAATTTTTACAAAGCTGAATGCAAAATGTACATCATGATGACATTAGAAATAAGTTTGAAATTGAAATCGCTTCTGGAAAACGCTGGACAGTGGGTTCAGAAATCTAAGACCAGCATCAATATAACTGGACTTGTCCAATGATATTTCATTTTCACAGGTTTATACAATGATTTCAATAAGCAATGTTTACTATTCCAGAACGTCAGATTCAATGCATGTGATAGGCGATAAAAGTCAAATATGAAAGCACAAAAATGACAACGACACTAAAACATCAAAAATATATGTATATGTGTGTGTGTGTAATAAATAGTCTTAGAGTTGATGCTGTTTCTTTAAAGGATTAAAGCAGACCAAATTTGATACCCCAACAGAAATACAAAGAGAGTCCATTGGTCTAGCTCTACAAGGAAATGACATATTAGGGGCAGCTAAAACAGGATCAGGAAAAACTCTTGCATTCCTCATTCCAGTAAGCTACATGTATTCATAGAAAAGAAACAAAGTGAATATTGCAATTTATTTTTCATTGAACACCTCAAAGTAGTACTGTATTATGTTTACTCTTTCAGTGTTTAATATTATAGTAAAGATATGGTAGACAGTGCTTTAAAGTATTGCATTTTGTTCATCGTTATCGTAAATATCTTGCATCCCTCTGTATCTCTCTTACATGTAGTACAGTTTGCTCTTGGTAACAATTATGAAACAATAAGTTATTTCTGTGTTAGTTCTTTATTAGTTCCTCAAGTTTACCATAGTAAGGTCACGAGGTTTCAGTACTGATAAAATGACCCAAAGTGAATGCTTTTAGATGATGTCTCAAAAGAACTTGGCTATATTTATTTGCTGGCTATTTTCAGCTACTAGAACTAACGTGTTACATGTAAGCTTTATTTTTTGATTGATGAGTGAAAAAAACAGTAGGACAACAAAATCTAAATTTTATATTCAAAGTTATGAATATGCTAATTAAATTATTATTTGTAGGTTCTGGAGTGTTTATTTAGATTGAAATGGAGCCCAATGGATGGGTTGGGAGCTCTCATCATATCACCCACTCGAGAGTTAGCCTACCAGACATTTGAAGTGTTGAAGAGAGTGGGAAAAGCACATGATTTTTCTGCTGGACTTGTGATAGGTGGAAAGGTACTGTTGCAAAGTGCTTTATCTTGAAAGACTGATTTCATATTTATTAATATATATTTTATATAATAGCTAAATTGAAAATGTTCCTTCAACAATTGGTACTTATATGGTACATAGGGCAGGTAGGTAAAAAGTGATCGTTAGATGAAGAAATACTTTAAATCTGCGCTTAATACTGAAACTATTTGACGAGACGTCTTTTCATTACCTTAAACTTGTAAAGCATTGTATTGAAATATATTTTAAACCTATCACTGGCAGACTCAGTAATGGGGTGAAGACCAGAAATATTATAGTTATGTTTTGCATTTCTCTCTCAGCTCATTTCTTCTTGTTATTAACTTAGAATCTGTGGTATTGCAAACATGCAAAATCACTACATTTTCTATAACATGGCTTTTTCAAAAATGCATGCATCGAAATGACCAATTATTAAAGCTTATCTGAGCCAAAGAAACTATTATGATGGTTTATTTTTTCACAATTTCATCTTCTCATAAAATGCCCAAAATATTTTGATGAAACTTATTATACTGGTGTCTAGAAGACCTCCAGAAAGTTTGTTTTTTTATTCAGATCTGTAAATGCTAATTTCTTAAATATTCTCGTTGAAGGTTGCTCATAAAGCATTGACTGTGTATAATAACTGATTTTATTGCAAGAAATGTAATGAGAAAAAGATGGAGTAAAATAAGTCATGGGCAGCATTGACAGACTTCTTGTTCAGACTGGCTGCATAGGTAATTAAACTGAATGTATTAAAATGATTTAGAAAAATGTCTTAAGAAATGTGGTTGCTTCTTTTTCCATTGTGAGCTTTCTGAGGCTTTTTTGTCGTTTTGTATGCCTGACATAGACAGGACATATTATATAATGGCATTGTCTGTCCATCCAAGGTCATGTTTTTCAGACTTTTTTCTACAGTTTTTCAAGGTGTTGGATTGAAACTTGGCATACAACTTTATATCTATGAGGGTATGTACCAGTTCGCATTTTGTTATGATTGACTTGGTTTTGCCAGAGTTATTGCCCATCAAGAATTTTACAGTTTTCTGGATTTTTTTCTGCAGTCTTGCAAGGTATTGGATTGAAACTTGACATATAAATTTATATCAATGAGGATAAGTACCAGTTTGCATTTTGGTATGATTGACTTTTTCCAGAGTTATGGCCCTTGAACTTAGAATTTTTTTCTCATTGATAACATAATGGCAGTTTCTGTGGGATATAACTTCAGTAACCATGAATTGATTTTAATAAAACTTACACAAAATACTCTGATAAAATAAATAAAAATATGCCTTTTGATTTTGAAATATTCTCTTTGTCAGTACAGAGTTATGGGTCTTTAATATTTTTTATTTTTGAAAAATTGTTAGAAAATCATTAAAAATTCATTTCTCACTCAATTCTTTCAAGTCTAACTTTGTGCTAGAATTATATATGAACTTTAATATAAATATATATTACTGGTTTTTATTTTTTCTCTATCCTTACATTTTTGATGTTGAAGAAACAAAAAGGAGGGGGGGGGGAGGGAGTTAAATTCCTGTTTTGGCCGTAACTTCCTACTTCCTTTATGGATTTCAATAATATTACACAGGGTTGTTTCCCTTGGCCAAAGTATGTGTTGTTTTTAGTCCTGAATAATTGGATCGGGGGAGCCTCCACACTTTGAAATTTTTTCCTGTCATACTAAGTGACGGGTGTATTATGCCATGCTAGGTGTTGCTCATTTGAATACATGTATAATAAGAGGTTGGGTATTGAGGGCGGGAGGGGAAGAATATACTTTTAGTATGCAAAACATAAAGCTTAGATGGTCTTTTCATTTAGAACTAACTGAGAGATTTTGATGACACTTTGTAGGTATGAAGTATTCAATATTCCCCCCCCCCCCAGATTTTGCTACTTTTTGGCAAGATCCATCAAAGGGTGGATCCAGGGTGGGTTGACATGCCCAAGAGCACACCTTCTTCATATAAACTTTTTCAAATTCAAGTGTCTTATTTTCGCTGAAATTGGAAAACGAATTTTTGACAGTTTTGGACAGTGTTTGTGGACTTCGTCATTTTTGCCTATTGTAGGGTAATTTCTTAAACTTTCCCCTTGTAGTTTGTTCATAAGGGCAATGATTCTGTGTATTTTTAGAAATTTTATTGTAATGTAATGGGAAAAAAATGTGGAGTAAAAAGTCATAGGCAGCATTTAGAAACTTCTTATTCAGAGTGGCTACATAGAACAACAAACTGAAATACACAAAATAGGTCTAGAATTGTGCCTCTAAAAGTGGTATTGTTTTCAGTTCTGTTCTGAAATCAAGGTTTTGATGCTTTTTTGATATCTTTTCAGACTTAATAAGTCATTTCCACATATTTTTGTCATTTTCTTGATTTTGTTCTATAGTGAGAAGAAACAAAGCATTTATTTACTGACTTTGAGTAGAAAATTTCTATTTTATCTGTTATTTTAAAGTGTAATGTCAAAATTTGATTTTCTAGATGACTTTTTGATATATATTTATGTCATCACATATGTCTTGATTTATTTAGTGTAGAGAACCAAGGTTACAGTCATTTATCAGTAATCAAACACACAAAAGCAAAAGAATATATATATATATATATATATGTATATATATATATGTATATATATCTGCAAATTTCTTCAAGCATTTGGTTATTTGTGAATAGCTTGGGTGAGTGATTAAGGCCAATTCGGTCTTTTGTTTAGATAGGTACAACATCTGTTGACAGGAGAGATTTCCTTCACAATGCTTAGTGAACAGATATTATTTCATTTGTTGCTTATTGATTTAAACAATTTTAATGCCTTGTTGCAAAATGATCTGTTGATCTCTCCAGATCTTTCCAATTAAAAGCATAATATGAGCAGCCACATAATCTTATGTAAAAACAAGTTATTTTAGGAATCAGAATAGCAATTATGACAAAAAGAAAATAAAAATATAAGTGTCTTGTATTACACTTTATCTCATTTTGAAGAATTTTTCCTTAGGCAGTTTGCTCTGAGCAATTTGTAGCTGCCATTGGTATTTTTGGGAGATAGAATAGAGTCGTGTAATCTTAATGATCAAGTCCAGATAGCTCCTACTGCAAGTTGATGAAAAATAAATTTTCCTAGTCATTGTATGTACTTGTTTTACAATAATATTGCATGAAATGAAAATTTATCATCCTATCTGAAATTTCGTCTAAAAGTTTATGAAAGGATACATATATATATAGTCAGAGGTTTTGTTCTTTTATTACAGCTTTTAAAAGAAGAATCAGCGAGAATTAATCGGACAAATATTGTCATTTGTACTCCTGGAAGACTCTTACAACATATGGATGAAACAGCAAACTTCACAGCAGATAATCTACAGATACTTGGTAAGATAGATGCTTGATAAGGTAGATACTTGGTTAGATAGATACTTGGTAAGATAGATGCTTGGTAAGGTAGATACTTGGTTAGACAGATACTTGGTAAGACAGATACTTAGTAAGACAGATACTTGGTAAGATAGATACTTGGTAAGATAGATACTTGGTAAGATAGATACTTGGTAACGTAGTATGATAATCTACAGATACTTAGTAAGACAGATACTTGGTAAGATAGATACTTGGTAAGACAGATACTTAGTAAGACAGATACTTGGTAAGACAGATACTTGGTAAGATAGATACTTGGTAACGTAGTATGATAATCTACAGATACTTAGTAAGACAGATACTTGGTAAGATAGATACTTGGTAAGATAGATACTTGGTAACGTAGTATGATAATCTACAGATACTTAGTAAGACAGATACTTAGTAAGACAGATACTTGGTAAGATAGATACTTGGTAAGATAGATACTTGGTAACGTAGTATGATAATCTACAGATACTTAGTAAGACAGATACTTAGTAAGACAGATACTTAGTAAGACAGATACTTGGTAGGATAGATACTTGGTAAGATAGATACTTGGTAACGTAGTATGATAATCTACAGATACTTAGTAAGACAGATACTTGGTAAGATAGATACTTGGTAAGATAGATACTTGGTAACGTAGTATGATAATCTACAGATACTTAGTAAGACAGATACTTAGTAAGACAGATACTTAGTAAGACAGATACTTGGTAGGATAGATACTTGGTATGATAGATACTTGGTAACGTAGTATGATAATCTACAGATACTTAGTAAGACAGATACTTGATAAGATAGATACTTGGTAAGATAGATACTTGGTAACGTAGTATGATAATCTACAGATACTTAGTAAGACAGATACTTGGTAAGATAGATACTTGGTAACGTAGTATGATAATCTACAGATACTTAGTAAGACAGATACTTAGTAAGACAGATACTTAGTAAGACAGATACCTGGTAGGATAGATACTTGGTAAGGTAGATACTTGGTAACGTAGTATGATAATCTACAGATACTTGGTAAGGTAGATATTTGGTAAGACAGATACTTGGTAAGATAGATACTTGGTAAGATAGATGCTTGGTAAGACAGATACTTGCTAAGATAGATACTTGGTAAGACAGATACTTGGTAAGACAGATACTTGGTAAGACAGATACTTGGT